>JALAZF010000319.1:2475656-4951312 GCA_022829125.1 Lathyrus tuberosus | reverse complement strand
ATAGAATCATCAACACATAATCGTCATCACATAGCATGTATATATATATGAACATGCACATCATTAAAACATCATCACAGTGTCATCAATAACATTACAACACTATCATCAATAACATCACAGTAGTATCATAGCAATAACACGCAAGTTTCATCATTTATAGCAAAACATCAAACAGATACACGGTTTGAAAGTTATGAATTTTTCAAGTTTTCCAAAAACTGTATGTTTCAGTGGTAACCGGTTAACACCAGGAGGGTAACCGGTTACTCAATGTGAAAATGCCTAAAAACGTCAATTTTTAACGTGTTAACCGGTTACTACCCATGCGTTAACTGGTTAACAACATGATAGAAGCAAATTTCCGCTGTTTTACGAATTTTTCACCAAAAACCTCCAATTTTCCCTACGGGTTCAATTCTATACAGCCCCAAAACCCCATCAATTTATCATGAAATCATATACAACCACACCACATCCATTTATGCAACACACACATCATTCTAAATCAAAAATACGCCTCAATTTCATCACTTTCTACCTAATTCATCAAGAACTCATCATAAATCCCTAAAACCTCTTAAACTCTAAACTATTCCACATACATCCTAACTCTATAACAATTATAATGAAGGTTATACTCCCCATACATTAGATGCAAAAATCTTGATTCTCCCCTTTGAGTTCTTCAAGAATTCCCTGAGCCCTAGCTTCCCCCTTTTCTGTTCCTCAGAGCACTTTTTCACAAAACACGATCGATCAGAATGATTCTCCCAAACACGGTTATTTGTTTTTGTCATTCTTACCCCTTAGACCTCATTATGCTATTCCATTCTTACCCTCACTTATTCCATCTAATTTTACCACTTTACCCTTTAAATCTCTAAAATTATTATTTATCTAATTATTTAGATTAATCCTCTAATAAATCTAAATAATCTTAATTAAATAATAACTTAGAATTTATCCTCATATTTCATATCATCATGCCTCGTAACTATCCCAACGTCATATAAACTCACAATTTACGCTAAATCAATTAAATAATTAATTAAATAATTAATTTATATTTTTGGGGTGTTACAACTCTCCCCCACTTAAAAGAATTTTCGCCCTCGAAAATTACCTGATGCAAACAAGAACGGGTAGGACTCTTTCATCTGATCCTCGCGTTCCCAAGTCAAACTGTCTCCAGCTGGTCCACCCCACAGTACCTTCACTAAGGCAATATCCTTGCCCCGCAATTGCTTCATTTCCCGACCTTCGATTTGCACTGGCGATGGCTCGACAGTTAAGGTATCTCGCACCTGTACGTCATCCATCTGGATCACATGCGAAGGATCCGGAATGCATTTCCTCAATTGAGACACATGAAACACATCGTGGAGATTCGCAAGTGACGGTGGTAAAGTAATCTGATACGCCACCTCACCGATCTTCTCTGAAATCTGATACGGACTAATAAATCGCGGTGTAAGCTTTCTCGACTTTAAAGTTCTACTGACACTAGTTATCTGCGTAACCTTCAGAAATACATGATCATCCACTTGAAACTCCAGTTCCTTTCTTTGCTTATCATGATAACTCTTCTGAAGGCTCTACGAAGCTTTCATTCTCTCTTGAATCATCTTAATCTTATCAGTCGTCTCTCGCACAATTTCAGGTCTGAGCACAACACTCTCGCCCGACTCATGCCAACACAACGGTGTCCTACACCTTCGCCCATACAACGCCTCATACGGTGCCATACCGATACTCGCGTGAAAACTATTGTTGTAAGTAAATTCAATCAAAGGTAAATGGTCGTCCTAAGCTCCTCCTTGGTCTAACATGCAAGCTCTCAACAAATCTTCCAAAGATTGGATATTCCTCTCAGTCTGTCCATCTGTCTGCGGATGATAAGCAGAACTCAACCTCAACTTAGTACCCAAAGCATATTGTAAACCTTTCCAAAATTTTGACGTAAAACGCGGATCTCTATCCGATACGATACTCGACGGTATTCCATGCAACCTCACAATCTCATCGATATACAGCTCAGCCAACCTCTTAATAGGATGATTAATCTTCATCGGCAAGAAATGAGCTGACTTAGTCAACCTATCTACTATTACCCAAATAGAATCATTACCCTTCGCAGTCCTCGGCAAACCCGTCACAAAATCCATCGAAATGCTATCCCACTTCCACTCGGGAATGCTCAGCGGTTGCATTAAACCCGAATGCTTCTGATGTTCAATTTTTGACTTCTGACAAGTCAAGCAAGCGTAAACGAATTCTGCAACGTCCTTTTTCATTCCAGGCCACCAAAACAACTTCTTCAAGTCTTGATACATTTTCGTAGCATCGGGATGAATACTCAACCCACTTCTATGTCCTTCTTCAAGAATACTCTTCTTAAGTTCCAAAATATCCGGAATACACACTCTATCTCAGAATCTCATCACACCATTTTCATCAATTTTGAACTCCCCACCATTACCTTGGTTAATCAACGTCAACTGATCCACCAGCTTCAAATCAGATTCCTGACCTGCTCGAATTTCTTCAAGAATATTACTAGTCAGCTTCAACATTCCCAATTTTACACTATCAGAATTGGCTTCACACACTAAACTCATGTCTCTAAACTGCTTAATCAATTCCAATTCGTGCACCATAAGCATTGACATATGCAGCGCTTCCTACTTAACGCATCGGCCACTACATTTACTTTTCCAGGATGGTAATTCAAATCGAAATCATAATCCTTCAATAATTCCAACCACCTCCTCTGTCTCATATTCAACTCCCTTTGATCAAACAAGTATTTTAAGCTTTTACGATCATTGAACACTTCGAACCTCGAACCAAAAAGATAGTGTTGCCAAATTTTCAGTACAAACACTACTGCTGCCAACGCTAGATCATGTGTAGGATAATTCCTTTCATGAACCCTTAGTTGACTTGACGCATAAGCAACAACTTGTCCATTCTGCATTAGCACTCCACAAGACCCGTCTTCGATGCATTGCAATATACCAGAAAGGACTCATTTGGATTAGGTAAAATCAATACTGGAGCGGTCGTCAACTTCTTCTTTAATTCCACAAAACTCTCCTCACAAGCCATATCCCACACATATACTTGACCCTTCCGTGTCAGTTACATTAAAGGTAAAGCCAACTTAGAAAAGCCTTCAATAAACTTACGATAATAACCTACCAATCCAAGAAAACATCGGATTTCAGTAGCTGATTTCAGAGTCTCCCATTGCAACACAACATCAATCTTTGCGGGATCCACAACAATTCCACCACTTGAAATCACATGGCCAAGGAAACTTACTTCCTTCAACCAGAACTCACATTTCAACAGTTTTGCATATAACTTCTTCTCTCTTAACACTTGCAGCATAATCTTCAAATGATCTGCGTGCTCTTCTTCTGATTTGGAGTATATCAAAATATCATCGATGAAAACCACCACAAACTTATCCAAATACTCATGAAAAATTCGATTCATATACTCCATGAACACACCAGGTGCATTGGACACACCAAATGGCATTACAGTGTTTTCATAGTGACCATATCTCGTCCTAAAAGCCGTCTTCGGAATATCATCTGGTTTAACACGAATCTGATGATAACCAGATCTCAAATCAATCTTACTGAATACACAAGCTCCCACTAGCTGATCCATTAAGTTGTCGATCCTCGGAAGTGGATACTTATTCTTGATCATCACTTTATTCAACTGCCGATAATCAACACACAACCTCATACTTCCATCTTTCTCCTTCACCTACATCACAGGGGCACCTCACAGAAAAACACTTGGTCGAACAACTTCCTCTCAAACAATTCCTCCAGCTATTCCTTCAATTCACTTATTCAGAAACATACATTCTGTATGCAAACACCGACATCAAGCTTGCATCGAGTACCAGGTCGATAGCAAGTTACACCCCACGTTACAGTGGTAAATCACTGATATCTCATGGGAACACCTCCAAATAGACACACACCACCGCATCCCTTATTCCTTCCAATAATCCAACATCATAACACCTTTGTACTATCTTTCACAGACTCACCCACTTGCTTCACAGAACAACCAACTCTTCACCTTCTTCGAAATTAGATTCAGGTGATCGTCAGGAAATACACACCATCGGCATAACACTCGCCACTACCCTGTTCTCTATCCCTCAAAAGCAGACATCAACAATACCTGATTGTTCTCCTCAAGATATCCCAACTTGACCGACAGACAAGAAACTCTAGTTCGCCTCCTCTTCAAATCTAATAGTCTGCATCGACTCAACAAAACAATCTGCATGCACTCAGCTTAACCCTAACAATTCACTGCACACACTACTCAAGTTCGCAAGACACGTCTATCCCACCTAACATGATCTTGTCTATTATCAACAAGAGATTAAGGGTGATCAGTTCCTCAATTTGTCAATAACAGCCGATATCATGAGGCGGTATAAACTATCTCCACCAACTATCGCAGCGCCCACACCACACTTAGCTAACGCTCCAGACTCGAAACACCTTGGAGAAGCACCATCTTCTCCCCCACTTGTTTCATTCCCAACCTACAAATGGAAAACAAAACAAGCATCGACAGTGTTTTTACACACATGTCGCACACTAGGGAAACAAACAACATTAGACAACCTGGCCGGACGGACCGACCTGCTCTGATACCACTAATGTAACACCCTTTCTACCCCCAATAATGTTGCAGCAGAAACAACTTAAATAATCAGAGTAAGGCATAAAAATCACCTAAAAGGGTCTACATTTCTCATTAAATCAAAATAACACAAATTACCCTGTAAACAAAAGGGTTTTCTCAAAGTTTCACAAAAAAAAAGCCTTCAATGGCAGCGGAACTCAAATTTTCAAATAAAAAGGTTTTTCGACAAACGTCATAATAGTCAAATTAAAACCATATCATCATATAATAACAAAATAGGGAAACAACATAGTTCGACTCAAAGGACCCCAACCCGATGTTACACTATCAGAGCAAGACCCTCTAAATCTACCAAAAGCAAAATAAACTTCAAGTCCTCGAAAGCATCCACGGCTAAACCTGATCACCTGCACGTTACCCACGTGGAGGCAACATTCAAACAGGCAGGGTGAGTATTCACAATTCATTATAAAAGGTATAAAGAAAAAGATATAAGCGGGACATCAATCAATCATCACCATAAAATCATCAACGTCACATACATTAATCACAATAATTCATACATATGCAATGCCACATTTAATGAAATGCAATGTCATCGGAAACATGCATGTGGTACCAAATCATCATGTGATGGACACTGGCCATCAACCCTCTACAAGGGAGCACGTCACAATCACCCCAATCTGCACAATGGGATTGAAGCCACCACTGGATCAAAGTCCTAACATCATCACTGGACCGAAGTCCTAACATCGTCACTGGACCGAAGTCCTAAAATATGCTATGAATGCATGATTCAAAACGTCATAATAATCACCATCATGGCTCGTCAAAGTTACATCATCATTCATAAAAATTCATCAGAAGACTTCACGTAGCATGTATAACATCAACATGCATATCATCAATTTAAATCATCATAGCATCATAGTATAGCATCACTAACACACGTCAAAACTCATCATTATAGAATCATCAACACAAAATCGTCATCAAATAGCATGTATATATATATATATATATATATATATATATATATATATATATATATATATATATATATATATATATATATATATATATATATATATATATATGAACATGCACATCATTAAAACATCATCACAGTGTCATCAATAACATTACAACAGTATCATCAATAACATCACAGTAGTATCGTAGCAATAACACGCAAGTTTCATCATTTATAGCAAAACATCATTAGGTCGACATACAATTACACACCTTCTAACATTAATGCATATCATAGCAGCACCTTAAACATCTTACAGCAACATATACATCATAATAACACGAGAACAGTCATCACAACATCAAAGTAATCAACATATAAGCCAACCCGGAATAACCCTAAAGATTAATCTGACGTTTCCCTAAACTAAATACTGGAAAAATAATTAATTTTACTAATTTTATTTTACCAAATTAAATTTCATAAATTCAATACACGGTTTGAAAGTTATGAATTTTCCAAGTTTTTCAAAAACTGTATGTTTCAGTGGTAACCGGTTAACACCAGGAGGGTAACCGGTTACTCAATGTAAAAATGCCTAAAAACGTCAATTTTTAATGTGTTAACCGGTTACTACCCATGCGTTAACCGGTTAACAACGTCACAGAAGCAAATTTCTGCTGTTTTACGAATTTTTCACCAAAAACCTCCAATTTTCCCTACAGGTTCAATTCTATACAGCCCCAAAACCCCATCAATTCATCATGAAATCATATACAACCACACCATATCAATTTATGCAACACATACATCATTCTAAATAAAAAATATGCCTCAATTTCATCACTTTCTACCTAATTCATCAAGAACTCATCATAAATCCCTAAAACCTCTTAAACTCCAAACTATTCCACATACATCCTAACTCTATAACAATTATAATGAAGGCTATATTCCCCATACCTTAGATGCAAAATCTTGATTCTCCCCTTTGAGTTCTTCAAGAATTCCCTGAGCCCTAGCTTCTCCCTCTTCTGTTCCTCAGGACACTTTTTCACAAAACACGATCAATCAGAATGATTCTCCCAAACTCGGTTATTTGTTTTTGTCATTCTTACCCCTTAGACCTCATTATGATATTCCATTCTTACCCTCACTTATTCCATCTAATTTCACCACTTTACCCTTTAAATCTCTAAAATGATTATTTATCTAATTATTTAGATTAATCCTCTAATAAATCTAAATAATCTTAATTAAATAATAACTTAGAATTTATCCTCATATTTCATATCATCATGCCTCATAACCATCCCAACGTCATATAAACTCATAATTTACGCTAAATCAATTAAATAACTAATTAAATAATTAATTTAGATTTTCGGGGTGTTACACGACCGCCAGGGTTTGACCCTATACCCATGTTGTACGTAGAACTTCTTCCATTATTACTGGTCAAGAGGCACGTCCAAACTAAGTCTCCTCTTACAATACCGGAAAATCCATCTTTTTGGTTCAAAACGGATCCGACGTGTCCTTACCATCAAGGAGGACCAGGGCATAACATAGAAAACTGTCTCAGTTTCAAATCTGATGTGCAAAAGCTTGTTAGGAGCGGGGTCTTATCTTTCAAAGATACGAATCCAAATGTTCTCACAAACCCGCTGCCTCAACACGAGAAAGCTACAGTCAATTTGATAGAGGGAGAGTCTAACAACATCTATCAAATTCATGATATACTCTTATTAAGGGCCAACTTGGTCCAGATGCATTGTAGGCAGAGCGGATATGGTCATGTGCCAACTCATAATTATCACCAATATGATATCTGCTCTAAAAACAATCAAGGATGTTCTGTGGTGCAAGCATCTCTACAGGAACAGTTGGATCTCGGATGGATCCAAGACCATCGAGTTCGTGGAGTCAATATGACCTATACGAATTCCAACATCATTCAGAACCACGACATCCATGCAATGAATGTCAACTTGGTGGCAATGCACTCAAGGAAAAGCCAGTATCATAATCTACCGCGGCACGATTACAATTCCTGTCTGACTTGCTCAGTAAACAAACACGGATGCTCTTTTGTACAAGAGACCCTCCAGCGTCAGATGGATCTTGGATGGATCCAGGACTACCATGATAGAAATCCTTATCAGATCAACATGATTTAAATCTTTGATATTCGTCTGATGAATACCAGCTTCGTGGAGTTACATGCCAGGCAGGTCTAACTCGGTTTTCTCACTTCACATGATTATCTGAGCTGTAAAGGATGTTGTGAGAGTAACCAAGGGTGCGCTCTCGTTCAAAGAGCTTTACAACACTTGTTAAACCACTGGTGGCTTCCGATCTATATGGACGAAGACATGAAATAAATCATGTGGTTGACGGGAACCCTACTCGGCATCCAAGTCAGGATGTCCGATCTACGAAAACATATCTAGTGAGGTTACACTGCATTCAAAGCGGGCGTGGCCAGGTACCACCACACAATTACGAGCGCCGTAGAGTCTGCTCAGAAAATAATCAAGGACGTTACCTCGTGCGAGCAGCCCTCTAAGGTCAGTTGGACCGCAAAGAGATTCAACCATATTCAGTTTCGGGGTCCATCAACTGGATGCCGGACTACTTCGCTGATCAAATCCGAGACGTTGTCATAATCTCTGATCATCAACAGAACAAGGATGTTTGTACCATCATCCCTCTACTAGACGAATCAAAGGTTCTTAGCCAAGAACTGATTGAAGTTACTTACGACAGTCAGAAAAATCAAAAGGCTCCTGTAGTTATCTATCTACCGGGACCGTTACCGTATGAATCAGCTAAGGCGATCCCTTACAAATACGGTGCAACAATAATTGAGAATGGAAAGGAAATTCCATTACCCTCCGTCGTGAATATTGCAGACATCAGTCGAGTAACACGGAGCGGTCGAATCTTCAACCGAGGAGTTGGAGAACCTAACAAAGAAAAGGAACTTCCGACAAAAGCTCCTGATCCACCAGTCGGTCAATCCAGTAATCCCGACCTTTCAAAGAACGACGATGAGATGCTGAAGCTCATCCAAAGGAGTGAATACAACATTGTTGATCAACTGTTACAAACTCCTTCAAAGATCTCTGTGCTATCACTTTTACTCAGTTCCGAAGCCCACAGAGAGGCTCTACAGAAAGTCTTAGAGCAGGCCTTTGTGGAACAGGATGTGTCAATACGACAGTTCGATAGCATCATCTCCAACATCACTTCCTGCAACAACTTAGGATTCAGTGATGAGGATTTGCTAGAGGAGGGCAAATGCCACAACATGGAGCTCAATATCACAGTTAACTGCCAGGACAATGCTTTAGCCAGCGTACTGGTAGACATGGGATCGGCCATCAACGTTATGCCGAAGTCCACTTTAATGCGACTATCATTCAAAGGACCCCCGATGAGGGGCAGTGAGGTCATCGTCAAAGCATTTGACGGGTCTCAAAAAGCAGTTATCGGCGAAGTTGACCTTCCTATAACTATCGGTCCTCACACTTTCCTAATCACTTTCCAGGTCATGGACGTCCGGGCAGCGTACAACTGTTTATTTGGAAGACCTTGGATACACCAGGTTGGGGCAGTCACTTCGACACTGCACCAGAAACTAAAGTTCATCAAGAACGATCAACTCGTCACGGTCTGTGGAGAACAAGCCTTGCTCGTGAGTAACTTGTCATTATCTACTTGTGTAGAACCCGAGGAAGTTGTTGGAGCTCAGTTCCAAGCACTTTCGGTGAACACGGAGAATCAATCAGAGAAAGGAACCTCGATTTTCTCATACAGAGATGCTCTCGAAGTAATCGAGAATAACAATACAAAAGGATGGGGACATCTTGTCATTCCAACTGATAATAAAACAAAGAAGGGTCTTGGTTTTTCTGCAACCTGCACCCAGACAGCTGCTAACGATGAAAGTTTTCATCCCATTCAGGACTTCTTCCACAGTGGAGGTTTCCTTCACCCAGTGCCTCAAGCAGTCCATACCATTAACGAGGAGGATTCCTCCGATACAGATGAGGAATGGAAGTCCTATCTCAACGAGGACGGTTATATGTCTTAGGAGGAGGTGCCTACGCCCTTTTGCTATCCCGCACAGAGTCCGAGATTTATACCAAGGTCAGACGTCGAAATGATATATGGAGATTGTGAGCCGGAAGGATGCTGGGCTCCACCAAACTCATTAGAGGAAGACACTCTAATGAAGGACAACTTTGACCACGACTATTATGGCCCAATGGATGGCCTGCCTATGTGGCAGCCGTTGTAACACCCTTCTATACCCCAAAACAATAATATAATATTTTAATTAGAAAACGTAATCGCAAGGGTGTCACACGCATCAAAACACATAACCTGCTCCGTAACACGGGTTAACATAGAAATACATTCAAATGCATATATTTATACCTGGGATGTTACACGACATCCAACATATCTGATTTGTACTTGGGATGTTACACGACATCCAACACATCTGATTTTGGTCAAGTACTTGTATAATAAGGCATTCAGTACATATCCTCGCATGGTCACCCAAAAAAATTTACAGTATCATCGCAACGGAATCCCTAATAAAGATGCAACAATAGCATTGTAACTCAAGACATTAAGTCTCAAGATTTTCAACTTAATAGAATAATCCAAAGAGTACGACAATCAACTCAAAACAATTTAAAAATCTCAAAAACACAAAAAGTTTGTAACGTCGACAACAATGACATAAAAATCAAATCAAATGTTTATCCCGACCCGATGTTACATGATCAGAGCAAGGAACCACTAAATAAAAGCGATAAACTACGAAAGTCACTTCAAGAGCTATCCTTCCACTTACTTCAGTCAAAGCTACTCCTGAGTATCTGCACGATGCCCATGTAAAGGTAACATTTAAACAGAAGGGGTGAGAATTCGATTCAATAGTAACGGTAAAAGGCAATCGGAAGTAGATTAATCTAACAACATCACACACCAAATACAACAACATAGGCATATCGAGTATTCTCATCCACACAACATAACATCAAAATAATCACCAAATGCAACACAAATGCATATGTACTCGATAACTAACTCAACATGCATGTGGTACCAAACTATGAACACTCATGTTCATTTCACTCCACGATCCCCACCATAGGATCAATTCCCTCTTGGAACCGGAGCACACCAAAATCGCTACCATCACCATAGGCAACGCTTCACTAATTCCGCAATAGAATTAGCTACTCACACTTGATCCCCACCATAGGATCAAGACTCACCAACACTGGACCGAGGTCCGTACTCCATGATGCATGAATTCACAATAACATGCAATATCACCAAAATAGTCACCACAATCATCACTAAAATAATCACCAAAATTATCACCAAAATAATCATTCAAGAAAATAATCAAATTCATTATATCAAAATTATAACTTGAAAGAGTTTCCAAGGAACTCTAAAACAACTTTACATCAGTCTTTACAACTCTGAAACAACTCTAAAGTGTTCAAAAATGCTCTACTGGTCACTCTTACTCATAATGATAATTCTCATGGACTCAATCAACAATTTAACAACACTATGAACAACTCTAATAAAATTAAAAATACTTTAAGTTGGCCAAATAATCCAATTATTTATCTCTAACTCAGAACTCCAAAATCATATTATACTAATAATACTAAATTATTATTATTATTATTATTATTATTATTATTATTATATTAATAAGATATATTATGCTAAAGAAATATATTATTTATATATACAAGTATATGCCAGGAACATAAAAAAAAAGTAACAATTCGTATATGCTTACGAACAACCGTAATACCATTTAACGAGAGCTACAGTAATAATGAACCAAATTATCTCCATAGTAATTGAAACTAATTCATCAGAAATATATGTATATACATATTAACGAACCAAGTATATATAGTTAAAGCATATGTAATAATCTTCAATCATAATTATTTTTACTATTATTAATATTAAAATCATCTAATTTAAAATGTTATATATATATGGGGACTAAAAGCTACTGGTTTAGGTATATTACAGTTTATATATTTACAGTTAATACATATGTGACTAAAATGCACGGTATACTTATCATAGAAATCTAAGTGCCAGGCTTGCCAAATGATTAGAACGTGACTCCATTATTGTACCATACAGTATGGATATAAAAGTATCTAAAAATCATAGACATTGCTTATGTATAATTGGGTGACTCGATACAATATATATATTTATCTACTAATGTACCTATATATAATTGTGAATGATCGTACAATACATGTATCTATTGAAAAGTGACAAAACAATACGCATACGATAAGCGGTACGTATATACAGGGATCACACCAAAATATATATAATGGAAATTGACAATTTATCCCTATTATTGAACCAAATGTTCATCCTTACCTTAAATTTCCAGCAAAAACTCTAAACTCTTCAACAATAGTGGTTTTCCCTCTCTAAGCTTTGCCCTTCCCAATTGCTCTTGTTGCCTTTTTTTCTCCCAAAATACGTACTCACAGTCTCCGGTTCTCCAAAACCCTATTTTATTCCAACATATATTTCCTTATAATTAGGCTAATCCACTTTTACCCTCAACTTATCCTTATTTTCCTCATAATATTTTTATTTATCTTAATATTTATTCTAATAAATCAATTTTCCACAAAACTCTATTATTTCCCTTATTTTTCTACAACATCTTATTTTCCAACTAAATCTCACCATCTTATTTTATTCTACTTAATTAGTTAATTCACATAAAAATACTATCTATTCTAATAGTAGTAATTAATTAAAACACCAATTAATTAAATAGAAATCTAAATAATTTAAATTAAATTAATTAATTGAATTCGGGGTGTTACAGCCGTACCCAGGAGACTTGGGGCAAGAAAATCAGCTGAGCATCATTAAAAAGAATACCTGCGTCCCCACCATGTCATGAGATCAACACTCAGGTCATTCAGAAAACGTCCAGCATAACGATGAATTGGCAAAGCTTGCCGGACTAGAATTCATCAACTACGCTTTTCCCGAGGTCAACGTCATCGAGAGAGATGACTCCTCCAGTTCCAAAGAAGTGTGTGACACCTTAGGACAACCGAGTGGAAATTTGACTTCATGGTCAAATACACCGCTCCCAAAAGCTATCGTATCATGCCCGAAGATATCTAACCAACTGGATGGGGAGATATACCCGAGAGCACAAATACTATGCAAAATACAACTGAGGAATCCTCCTACGACAATTCTGCCTGGGAGACAGATTCCAATGATCCTGCTCAGCCAGAAATCAGCATTATTTCTGAAGATAAATCAATGAAGGTACCAGACTTTGTGATTCACCGAGGAGTTCGCCGCCAATGGGTTGCAGTCGATGTTCCGAAGATTGTTCATAAGTCAAAGTAATTGCCGTCTTTACTTTAACCTTTCACCATGCCCAGGTGAAACAGATGTTTTGATAGGGCTCATTTGCTGTAAATTTCCCTCTTCGCTTCGCCCAAAGCGACAGAGTTTTGTTTTATAGGGCTGTAGTTTCAAGAATCGACTTGTTCATAAATAAAATAACGTCGTTCTGTAATTTCCGCATTAATTGTTGTTTTCTCTTTTCGCTTTTCTCAGAAAATGGTAATCCTAAAAAACAATTCAAAATAAACAAGCAGTTTTTCAAAAAAAAAATACACTGCACACACTCTTGCATTTTATCTATCTCTTCTAAACACAAATCATCACGTCATGCAGATTGCTTGTGTTAAACCCCGTTAAAACATACGATGCGATGCCTTCTCCCGACTTTGAGTTCCTGGTTGTAGCGCGGCTTTTGTGGTTTCGAATCACTATCGCTTAGGTACTACAGTTTGATTCATTTTTTATCCTATTGAAGCTGATGAAGGAAGGGAAATAGATGTCTCCAATTAACCCTGCTTGCAAACTGAGGTTAAACAGTCAAAACTGTCAGTTTACAGATGCTATCAAAAAAGGGGTCTCTCTTAGGGTTATTTGCTTGAGTTCACGAGTGCCTGGGTCATCTATCGGGCTTTTAGTTAGGATACTGCACCAGATTAATTGATGTATGAGGGTATGGGATTTTGGGTTTTCGATTAGTATGCTCGCTAAGATTCCTTTTTTAATCTTATGCCTACGTATTCCCGGGATATGGAAATCAGAGCGATCGTAGTTCCTCCTATTCTATGGGACGAAATGGTGTTTTGGTGTCTTGTTCAAAGCCCAAGACATGAAGCTAAAAGTGGTTTATATCTTGTTCAAAGCCCAAGATGTGAAGCTGAAGGGTCTATTTGTATCTTGTTCGAAGCCCAAGATGTGAAGCTAAAAGGGTGTTGACTTTAGAGAGAATTTGTCATCTCTAAAGGGGTCTGTTTGTCACATTTTTTGGGTGACTGATTACAAAGGAGAATTACTTTAACTGGGATATGTGAATCCAGCAATGCCATAATTTCCTTTATAGGGGATTTTCAACTTGAAGGAGAAGACTTTAACTCAGTTTAGAGCAATGCTATCTTTCCCTAGGAATTTCTCATGCTAAAAGAGGGACAGTGGCGTGGATGTAAATAATCCAGAGGCTTGCCATTAATAGCAATTAGATGGAGGAAAATGAGTTGTTAATGTTTGTATACTGTGAGCAAGGCACAGATTTTGATGCTAAAAGGTTGATTGCCTCAACCGAGGTTTTCCTTATACGAAGCCTAAGAGGAGGCTATTGACCCAACAAGAGGATGCTTTTGTGTCTCGTACGAAGCCTGAGATAGAGGCTAAAAGGGTTGAATCAACAAGAGAGTGTTTTTATATGTGTCTTGTACGAAGCCCAAGACGGAGGCTAAAAGGGTTGACTCAACAAGAGAGTCTTTTATACTTAACAAGAGAGTGTTTTTGTATCTCGTACGAAGCCCGGGATAGAGGCTAAAGGTGATCGACTCAACAAGAGAGTCTTTTTATACTCAATAAGAGAGTGTTTTTGTATCTCGTACGAAGCCCGAGATAGAGGCTAAAGGTGATCGACTCAACAAGAGAGTGTTTTGTATCTCGTAAGAAGCCCGAGATAGAGGCTAAAGGTGATCAACTCAACAAGAGAGTCTTTTTATACTCATAAAGAGAGTGTTTTGTATCTCTTACAAAACCCGAGATGAAGGCTAAAATTTTTTTGACTCAACAAGAGAGCGATTTGGTATCTCGTACAAAGCCCAAGATGGAGGCTAAAGGTTAGCTCCACTGGGGAGAATCATTGTACAAAGCCCAAGAGGAGGCTATGGTTACTGTTTCAGTTGAGTGACAGGTCCAGTATGTTGGTTAAAAGAGAAAATCAGTTCTTATATGAGTAATGTTGTACTTTGGGATTGATCAGAGGATCAGGGTTATTTCCTGTTCTTTAAGGAAATGGGAAATCCAAAGGGTATTGAGACTGTCCAAGTCTACGAGTGTTTTCTTCCTATTTTTGAAAGGAACTTGAGAATGTCTTTGAGACTCAAGGAGATTAGACTGTCCAAGTCTAGAGTTTTATCTTTTATGCTATGCTTAAGAGAGATCAAGAGACAGTATGTTCGTCGTACGAAGATCTAGACTCTTTGAAAGACTGTTCTATTAAGATGACTAATTTCTGTTCCTATACCTTTAAGAGGTCGTCGGGACAATTTGTACGAAGCCCAAGAGGAGGCGAGAAAAACTTTTAAGAAGCCGAAGAAATAATTTGTACGAAGCCCAAGAGGAGGCTATCTTCCCGGAGGAAGAATCATTATACGAGGCCTAAGAGGAGGCTGTGAAAACTTCGAAGAAGCCAACGGGTCCTTGTACAACGCCCAAGAGAAGGCGGGGATGCTTTTAGGAAGCCTGTGGGTCCTTGCACTAAGCCCAAGAGGAGGCTGATGAACAGTTCCAGAAGGGGTTTCAGTTGGAACATTGGCCTTCTGTATATGAACTGTTCAAGGGGGGGATTTCTTAGATCTAGTTATCTAAAATTGTTATAAAAGAAAATTCTCATGGTTTAGGTTATGTTGAAATATCCGGGAGAGCCTCGGATGAGGTTTTGTTTAGTTCTAGACTTAGTTGTCGGGGAAACTCTAAATATCTATACTAGTAGTTTATGAAAGAAGACTTACAGTGAAACAGTCCCACAGTACAATTATATACATATGAAAGCGGTAAATGAAAGCGGGTAAACACTTACTCGGTTGTAGAGCTTCCATGCTATTTGGTTAGTTTGTTCAACAAAGAAAGCTTTGATAACAATATTATATTCAAAATCAAAGGAGAAAGTGATTTTGAAAGGAAAATTGGGGCTTACAGCTCAAGGAGAGGCCCAGGGTTTAATCAGTGATCGCACTGTTGTTTTGTACAGGGACTTATACAAGTGACTGAGGCCCAAGAAATGTTTTCTGTACAAAGGGGATGGGTCTTACACTCTCTCAAGAGGCCCAAAATGATTGAAAGAAAAAGAAATGGGGCTTATAACACGAGGGTAGGCCCAGATGATTTGTTTTTGAACTGGAGGTCGCGTCGAGCTTTTCTTTTAACGCAGAGGGACTTATACAATATCTGAGGCCCAAAAAGGTTTTGGTTAAAAGGGGATTGGGTCTTACACTCTATTAGAGGCCCAAAAATGTTTTTGAATGGGTCTTATAGCTCGAGGAAAGACCCAGATGGTTTGTTTAAAACGGGCGATGATCGCGCCGAACTTTTGAAATACAACGGGACTTATACAACATTTGAGGCCCAAAATAGGTTTGTATTTACAAAGGATTGGGTCTTACACTCTATTAGAGGCCCAAAGTTTGAAAATGTTTTGTGAGTGTGAAAATCAAAGAAACCCTAATTTTGCTTTTCTTTAAAAGGAATTTATTCACAAAAATACTAATTATATTAAATAAATAATATAAATCTGATTTTTTTGTGGAATAAAATATTTCAACATTTTTGTAATTTTTTGCAAAAAGAACCAATAAAAAATAATTAAAATTGAAGGAGTTATTAATTTTCCAATTAATTAATAAAACATGAAAATATTGGAAAAAATAGCAAAAATGTGAGAAAACACAAAATGGTCTGGGTGGGGTTTGAACCCACGACCTCAAGGTTATAGGGCGCGCGCCTTACCAATGGGGTGGTGATACATCCGTTGATTGTAACAAACCAACAAATACACAAGGCTTGCCTTGTTTTCTAGGCCTGACCAAGGGAAAGCAAGGCAAGTTTTGGCTCAGAAACGTGAAGGCCATAACTTTCTCATTTCTCTATGGATTGAGACAAAATTTAGGTCTATCCTGCCTAGAATTTCATAAGGAATCCAATGGTGGTGGTGGTTTTTCAAGATCATGTCCCCATTTTAAAACCCGATAGTTGTTTTGAAATAGGCCTCCAATTGCATTTTCTGTCTATCTCATGATACAGGCAAGAATTGCATGGAAATTTGGTGCAAACACAACACATATAACATGTACAAGATGTGCATGATCAGTGGACCTCAAAGCAATGCATATTTCAAAGAGTTCAAGTTGTGATGCTTACCTCTTTTTGAGCTTTTGGAGTTTTTTGTGCAATCTGCCAAGTTTCTTGTTCCAGAAATGGTTTGATGCTTTGAACACTCTTTAATGATCTTTTAGAAGCTTTTAGGATGGTTGAATCAGCTGGAAACCTCAGGGATGAGTTTGAGCTCTTTCTTGCAAAAGGGGTAAAAGTGGCCAAAATAGCAACTCCCTCAAATGGTGTTCCATATGGGGGGAACCATTTGGGACAGTTCAAGGATGATATTTGGAGTGTGTTTGAGGTTTTATCTGGTTTGGAAAGTGACTGATTCAAGACATGGCTTGAAAAATGCACAAAAAGGCCTATTTTGAGGTTTTGAGAGGTGACTTTGAGATTTAAGGATTATAGGTCACTTGTGTGAGTTTGGTTAGCTTAGATATGACATATTGGATGTGTTTGGATCATAAGCTGTGGTGGAATTGCTCTCTCACTCAAATACTCAGAGTTACCTTGCTAAAGAAGGTATCTTTTGCCTAAAGAAAGTGATTTTTAGGAAAGCATCTGTTTGATGGCTTTGGTGTACTCAAACTGGGCACAAATGAGCTATATTTATAGTAGAGCAAGTTTGTTTTGGGATCAATAGTGAATAGCAACTGCAGCAGAGGTTTGGCCAATGTTAGCAAATGAGAATCCAAGTCTCCTCTAGCCATTGACTAGAGGTTAGAGCACAGAGCTGTGGTTCCCTAGTTGTTGGATCATTCTTGACTGAATTCAGTTGCAAATGTGTCAGTCCATGCCACCTTGCTGTATCCATTAAATGCTCCAATCCAAAATTGGAGTCCTGTCCCTCTTTTAGGGATTTCTAGGTTTAGCATGCTATTTTTGGTTCCAAAGACTTGGGAGGCTTGGGATCAGAGTTGGTTACTCCTTGGTCCCCCTTGAGGTGTTCAGATGGATAGAGTTGCTTGCCCTTTGAAAATTTTGGCAAATCGAGCAAAACTCCAAAATTTGCCTTGCCTTGGCAGTTTTCAGCAAGGCATGTTGCCATGGTCATATCTCATGGCTCAAGTTGAGTTTGATGGAGTTCTTGGGCACTTTGGAAAGCCCTCATATGATACAATAACTGTTTGATCATAATTGGTTTTGATAATTTTTGGATCCAAGTGAAAAATCCCCCTACATTTGGAAAAAAGTGAAGGCAGATTTTGACTTAGTGAAAATTTCACTAAGTGTTGGAAAAAGTGGCATTTCATGTTTTCAGCCACTTTGATCATGCCATAACTCAAAATCCATAATAAATTAGAATGAGGTGTAGTTGAAGCTTTTGTAGAGGGCCATGAGGGCTACAAATCTAGCTTTGGATGGGGAAAAATGGCCTCGTGGTTTAGGAGTTATGGTCCTCCAAAGTTGGTACCCTAGCCACTTTGTTCCATAACTTAGAAAATTTTCTAAGTTTTTATGGTTACCCCTTTTACAAGTTATCCCACTTTTCTTGATTTTTATTGATGAATGATGATTCAAATCACACATTAACATCATTTTAGGGTTAAAAAACCATAATTGTGAAAAATCTCAAAAAGTCAAAGTTTGACTTTTGTGCACAGTTGACTTTTTGTCAGATGAACTCCAAACTGTGCGATCCTCTATGAAATCAAGTCCTTGACCTAAATCAAACTTGATGGATTGATTTCATAGGTGTTATAGGGTGTATTGAATCATGTCTTAGGGTTTGGGAGCATGTCCTGGTCAAAAGTCAAAGGCACAATTGATTTTTCTCGTGAAACCCTAATTTTGGTTCTGATGAATTTGAAACTTGTGGATCAAGATTCTTGGATCAATCCATTGTTGCAAATGGATCAATGTGGTGTATTAGAGACCCTCAAATGCTCCTTGGAGGTCTTTGCTCATGTTTTGTCCCAAAAGTCAACTTAGGGGTGAATTAGGTCAAGAAACCCTAATTCCTGATTTTTTTATGAATGCCTCCCCTGAGGTAAAATTGACTTGATGTTTGAGTTTATGATGTCCCTTAGAGCATCATAGGTTATGCTTTGAAGCATTGGCTCATTCCTAGAGGAAAATTTCAATCTGGAGGCCCTTGTTGACCAAATCCTAATTTGGTGACACTGGCGATCTTAAGGCTTGATCCACCTAGAAGGGAGAAGCCTTGTGCTTAATCCTTGAAGTGGGAGTCCTCTTGATCCTTTGTGGATATTTGAGAGGCTAGAAAAGTTGAAGATCATGTCATTTCTTCATTGATCCTTTGTCTAAGAGCTCTGAGAGGGCTTGAAACCCTAAGTCTGATTGTAGTGGATGCTCACCCATCTTTGGGGAGACTAATGGTTCATCCATATTGTGATGATGATTTGCACAATGATGGGAAATCTTAGTGGTCAAAATTTGGGGTATGACACCGGTATTTGGGGCTAAAGAAGAAGTTGATAACGAAATTCCAGAAGAGATCTCTCGATTACTCGGACAAGAGGAAATATCCATTGAACCTCACAAAGAGCCGTTGGAAACGATCAACGTGGGTTCAGAAAAAGAGAGAAAAGAAATCAGGATTGGGGCACTGCTCAGTCCAACTGCCAAAGAGAGTTTGACAAAGCTTCTCAAAGAATTTCCCGATGTGTTTGCTTGGTCCTACCAGGACATGCCAGGGTTGAATACCAGCATCGTGGAACATCACTTATCGTTGAGGTCAGAATGTCCGCCAGTGAAACAGAGGTTGAGACGGACTCATCCAGACATGGTCGTCAAAATCAAAGAGGAGGTACAAAAACAGATTGATGCGGGTTTCCTCGCCACGTCAGAATATCCTCAATGGTTAGCCAATATCGTACCCGTTCCAAAAAAGGACGGAAAAGTCAGAATGTGTGTCGATTACAGAGATCTGAACAAGGCTAGTCCAAAAGACGACTTTCCTTTACCACACATTGACATGCTGGTAGACAGTACAGCAAAGTTCAAAGTTTTCTCCTTCATGGATGGATTCTCGGGCTATAATCAAATCAAAATGGCGGCGAAAGACATGGAGAAAACTTCCTTTATCACCCCATGCGGTACCTTTTGTTACAAGGTAATGTTGTTCGGTTTGAAGAACACCGGGGAAACCTATCAAAGGGCCATGACTACTCTGTTTCATGATATGATACACAAAGAAATCGAGGTATATGTCGATGATATGATTGCCAAATCTAAAACAGATGAGGAGCATGTGACCCACCCGTCAAAGTTATTCGAGCGGTTGAGAAAATACAAACTCCGCATGAATCCCAACAAGTGCGCCTTCGGTGTCCGTTCAGGGAAACTCTTAGGGTTCATCGTTAGCCAAAAAGGAATTGAGGTTGATCCTGACAAAGTCAAGGCCATTCAAGAAATTCCTTCTCCGAAAACTGAAATACAAGTCAGAGGATTCCTGGGACGTTTGAACTACATATCCAGATTCATATTCCTCATGACCGCGACATGTGCGCCAATTTTCAAATTACTAAAAAAAAATCAGAAATGCGTTTGGATGGAAGATTGCCAAACCGCCTTCAACAGTATTAAGGAATACCTGTTGAACCCACCGATTCTATCACCTCTAGTGGAAGGAAGGAAGACCACTGATCATCTATCTCGCAGTCTTGGAAGACTCCATGGGTTGTGTACTTGGCCAACAAGACGAAACCAAAAGGAAGGAGTCTGCTATCTACTATTTGAGCAAGAAATTCACCGACTGCGAGACTCGATACACTATGCTTGAGAAAACTTGCTGCGCTCTAGCTTGGGCAGCCAAACGTCTTCGCCAGTATACGATTCGTCACACTACTTGGTTGATCTCTGAGATGGATCTTATCAAGTAAATCTTTGAAAAGCCTGCTCTCACGAGAAGAATCGCCCGTTGGCAGATGTTGTTATCAGAATATGACATCGAGTACCACGATCAAAATGTCGTTAAAGGGAGTATTTTAGCCAATCATTTGGCTCATCAACCGATTAACGATCAAGAATCAATCGGGTTTGACTTCCCAGACGAAGATGTCATGTATCTAAAAATGAAAGATTGCGATGATCCGCTACCTAGTGAAGGGCCAGAACCAGGTTCCCAATGGGGACTTATCTATGACGGAGCTATCAATCATTATGGAAATGGAATTTGGGCAATCATTATAACACCTCAGGGTACCCACATTCCTTTCACTGCCATACTTACATTCAAGTGTACAAACAACGAGGCCGAATATGAAGCTTGTATTATGGGTCTCGAGGAAGTAATTGATTTGAGCATCAAGAACTTGGATGTATATGGCGACTCAGCTTTGGTCGTCAATCAAATTAAAGGAGATTCAAACACATACCAATCAGGATTGATTCCTTACAAAGACTATGTGAGAAGGTTGTTACCCTTCTTCAACAGAATCGAGTTTCATCACATCCCTCGTGATGAGAACCACATGGCTGATGCATTAGCCATTCTCTCTTCCATGATTAGTGTAGGTCAATGGGACGACTTACCCAAGATTGACATAATGCGCCTTGAACGGCCCGCTTACATCTTCACGATTGAAGCAGTCATAGACGGTAAACCTTGGTATCACGATATCAAGTGCTTCCTTTAGAAACAAGAGTACCCACCTGGGGCACTAAGGAAAGACAGGAAAACCCTCAGAAGGCTAGCAGGCAGTTTCTTCCTGAGCGGTGATACACTCTATAAGAGAAATTTTGACATGGTCTTGCTCCGATGCGTAGACAGACCAGAAGCAAACATGCTGATGAAAGAAATTCATGAAGGATCCTTTGGCACTCATGCCAACGGACACACAATGGCGAGAAAAATTCTAAGAGCAGGGTACTATTGGTGGACAATGGAATCCGATTGCTACAAGTACATGCGAAGGTGTCACAAGTATCAGATATACTCAGAAAAAATCCATGTACCGCCAACACATCTCAAAGTTCTCTCTTCCCCATGGCCTTTTTCCATATGAGGAATCGACATGATTGAGCCCAAGGCTTCAAACGGACATCGGTTCATCCTGGTAGCCATTGATTACTTCACCAAGGGGATTGAAGCAGCATCATACGCCAATGTAACCTGACAAGTGGTAGTCCACTTTATCAAAAACAATCTCATATGCCGTTATGGCGTCCTAAGCCAGATCATTACTGATAATGGATCTAATTGAACAACAAGATAATGGAAGAGTTGTGCGCAGAGTTCAAGATCGAACACCATAACTCATCTAACTACCGACCCAAGATGAACGGATCGGTAGAAGCAGCTAACAAGAACATCAAGAGGATCGTTCAAAAGATGGTTGTAACCTATAAAGACTGGCACGAGATGCTACCCTTTGCTCTTCACGGTTATCGCACATCTGTCTGCACTTCAACAGGGGCAACCCCTTTCTCTCTAGTATATGACATGGAAGCAGTGCTCCCCATAGAAGTAGAGATCCCATCAATCCGGGTATTGATGGAAGCTAAGCTAACAAAGGCTGACTGGTGTCAAAGTCGACACGACAAATTAAACCTGATAGAAGAAAAGCGAATAATGACACTATGCCACGGTCAGTTGTATCAACAAAGAATGAAGAAGGCGTTTGACAACAAGGTTCGACCTCGCATCTTCAGAAAAGGAGACCTTGTGCTCAAGAAGATACAATCATTTCTCACTGATTCCCAGGGCAAATGGACTTGGAATTATGATGGTCCCTATGTGGTCAAGAAAGCTTTCTCAGGTGGCACCTTAAGACTTGCAACCATGGACGGAGAGGAATTTGCCTACCCCACAAATGTTGACGTAGTCAAGAAATTGTTCGCCTAAATAAAAAAAAAACGTCTCGGTGGATTGAAAACCCGAAAGGGCGGTCTAGGAAAAAATTAGAGACATAATAAAAAAAAATCATCCCGGTGGATTGGAAATCTCAAAGTACGATCCAGGCAAAAATTAGGGATTCATGGCAAGTAACTACGTCTGATCAGTTCAACTCAGCGGTAATGCCATCCATCAGAAGAAAAACTCCAGTCACGGTCATCTTCGACAGAAGCTCAGGATGCCCCGAATTCAAAGTTGGTAGAAGGATAGTGGTCGTTATATTTCAATGTAGCACTTTTCCCTTAAATTACCATTTTCAAACTTTGTAAATACTCTATGGGATCACGCGTTTGGCTGATTTCCATCCTATTAATAAAATTTGAGCCCTTGTGCTTTTGTTTGCAATTCTTATTTGTTTTAGCTTTACAAAACGACATTTTAACATGATCAACGATTCTTGAAATAAAACAAAAATGAATTTACTTGTCAAACTTTTTTTTTCTGCTTTTAAAATAAAGATGGCAATTTCTTTCGACTGTTGAACATCGAAAGAACATCGAACTCTTCTCTAGAAGTGAGCGAACTTCAAAGTGCATAATCAAAGTACTCCTTCTAAACCAGTGCGCCTGAATGAAGGATCAGTTGTGTCAGAGGCCGTGTTTCCTTTGACACCCTCGGACGAGTTCTTACCTCCTAAGCCCGACCCACGGTGTTCCCCACGGGGACTATCTCTCCTAAGCAAGGCAGAATTGCTATCTTGAGCCAGTGATACTTTTCATCTCCCACTGTGGCTAAGTATCCAGTCATGTTCATCTATTAGTCTGTATGTCGCGTCAGTTTTGTCAGTATAAACATACATACATCATGTATTATTAATTTACATTCATATTCATATTGCATCAGTATCACTCTAGTCGGTCTTGTCCCCTAGTGATAAAAGTCTTCCCAATCGAGTTATCAGTTCTTTCCTCGTCATGAAATGTTGCGTCTAAACAATCTCTCTCCTCTAATTAATTTCTGGATTAGAGTTGGCCCTTGACCACTTTGATAACTTGAACCTCTGAGAAGACCAGAGAAACTATCAACAGATGTCACGCTTCACCATTGAAGATGATATCTTCGCTTTCCCGGATTAAGGAAAATCCCCAGAGAAAGCCTCACAACTAAAGACTTGCAGCAACACATTGATTTTTGCTCTCCGAAGATTCGATGTTAATGAATTCATCAGCACCTCAAAATTGGATCGCGTCATAAGGCATTTCTTCGAGAAGATCTCCGAGAAAAGTATGATGTAATATCCCCAAGTAGAAAGCAGTCTCTCAAGAGACTCGTTCTCCCTAGTAGAATCAACAAATGGCGTCTCCAACTGAGAAATTTGTACACCTTTACAACTCAGACGAGTGGGTTCCCTAGCAAGTCTGACATCAAAATTTTTTCCATCAAAAGGCATCTCCCCAGGAAAATTCGGCGAGAAGTTTGAGGAAAACCGCTACGTATAGCGTCCCTTGTCAATAAAGTTTATTGACAAAAGAAACTAAAACCAGTTCCTTGGTAGGAAACCAGGATTGAGGGGAAGTTTAAATCAGAAACTAAGACCAGTTCCTTGGTAGGAAACCGGGATCAAGGGGAAGTTTAAATCAAAAACTAAGACCAGTTCCTTGGTAGGAAACCATGATCGAGGGGAAGTTTATTTCAGAAACTGAGACCAGTTCCTTGGTACAAAGACCAGGATCGAGGGGAACTTTACCTTTTCTAAGCATCATAGCTTAGCAAAAGTAGTTGAAGGTGTGAACTACCATTCCTAACCACCATCAAAATTTCGGGTATTCCGATATTTAATCCTCTTGCACCCCGAATGCCCGAATACCTTCGCCATTCACACCTTCGGGTCCAAGAAAATTAAATAAGGGCATCTGTCATACCCCAAATTTTGATCACTAAGATTTCCCATCATTGGGAAAATCCTCATCACAATATGGATGAACCAGTAGTCTCCCCAAAGATGGGTGAGCCTTCACTACAATCAGAATTAGGGTTTCCAGCCCTCTCTAAGTGCTTAACCAAAGGATCAATCAAGAAAGGACATGATCTTCAACTTGTCTAAACCTCTCAAACATCCACAATGGATCAAGAGGACTACCACCTCAAGGATTAAGCATAAGGATGCAACATTCTGAGTGGATCAAGCCTCAAGATCGCCAGTGTCACCAAATAAGGGTTTTGGTCGACCAGGGCCTCCAGATAGGAACTTTCCTCTGGGCATGAGCCAATGCTTCAAAGCATAACCTAATATACCCCATGGAACCTCATGGACCCAATCATCAAGTCAATTTAGCCTCAGGGGATGCATTCACCAAAAATCAGGAATTAGGGTTTCTTGACCTAATTCACCCCTAAGTTGACTTTTGGGATAAATCATGAGCCAAGACCTCAAAATAGGATTTGAGGGTCTCTAATAAACTACCTTGATCCATTTTCAACAATGGATTGAGCCAAGAAGCTTGAGCAACAAGTTTCAAGTTCATTAGAACCACAATTAGGGTTTCGCGAGAAAAGTTAACTGTGCCTTTGACTTTTGACCAAGACATGTTCCCAAACCCTAGGACATGATTTAATACACCCTATAACACCCATGGAATATGTCCATTAAGTTTGATTTAGGTCAAGGACTTGATTTCACAAAGGATCGCACAATTTGGAATTCCTTTGACAAAAAGTCAACTGTGCACAAAGGTCAAACTTTGACTTTTTGAGATTTTTCACAATTATGGTTCCTTAACCCTAAAATGATGTTAATGTGTGATTGGAATCATCATTCATCAAGAAAAATAAAGAAAAGTGGGATAACTTGTAAAAGGGGTAACCATAAAAACTTAGAAATTTTTCTAAGTTATGAAACAAAGTGGCTAGGGTACCAACTTTGGAGGATCATAACTCCTAAACCACAAGGCCATTTTCCCCATCCAAAGCTGGATTTGTAGCTCTCATGGCACTCTACAAAAGCTTAAAACATAACTCATTCCAATTCCTCATGGATCTTAAGTTATGGAATGATCAAAATCACAAAAAGTGGTAATGTCACTTTCTTCCAACACTTAGTGAAATTTTCACTAAGTCAGAATCTGCCTTATCTTTTTTCCAAATGTAGGGGCATTTTTCACTTGGATCCAAAAATTATCAAAACCAATTATGATCAAACAGTTGTTGTATCATATGAGGGCTTTCCAAAATTGCCAAGATCTCCATCAAATTCCACTTGAGCCATGAGATATGACAATGGCAATATGCCTTGCTGAAAACTGTCAAAGCAAGGCAGATTTGTGCATTTTGCTTGATTTTCCAAAATTGTGAAAATGACAAACACACTTATCCATCTAAACACGTCAGGGGGAGACCAAGGAGGGATAAACACTGATCCATAAGCCTCCCAAGTCCTTGGAACAAAAAATAGCATGCCAAACCTAGAAATCCCTAAAGAGGGGACAAGACTCCAATTTTGTTTTGGAGCATTCAATGGATGCACCAAGGTGGCATGGACTAAGCCATTTCCAACTGAATTCAGTCAAGACTTATCCAAGACCAAGGGAACCAGCAGTCTGTGCCCTAACCTCTAGTCAATGGCTAGAGGAGACTTGGATTCTCATTAATCAACATTGGCCAAACCTATGCAGCAGTTGCCATTCACTATACCTTGCAAGTCACTATCGGGTTTTGAGTTTGAGAGCTATTATAATCAAACCAATCACACATACACACCTCATAAACATTATATAGAAGTGATCTAAACACTCACACAACATCTGGAACACCAAAATCGCAAAATCACTAGCCAATTGCTCAAGTTCTTGACAGATTTGTAGTTGGGGTACCATCTCAAGTTCCAGATCATTTCAATTCATTCCAAGCATCCAGACACACTCCATAGCACCTAGGGAAGCTGTCCATATCCTTAGAACTAAGCTGTAACACCTCTAACACAAAACACGATCACCAGCTGCAAGAGGTAAGCATGAGCTCTTCTAACTCTATGATCCTCGCATTTTTTGCTGTACAATAATTTGGCCATATGTTCATAATCATGCATAGAGTGTTTTCCCTCAATCAGTTGCTTTGTTTGAATCGTGTATAGAATTTCTGAACCTTCATGCAAGTTTTAGGGTTCTTGAGGTTTCTCTTTGATTTCTTATTCCATGTTTAAAATAAATGAAATTAAAGACCATAAACATGATCGTGAGGTGAAAACGAGTAGAATGATATGTAGATTGCAGGATATCATCAAGTATTCAGTGAGACTGGATAGAAAACGCAAATCTGCAGAAACAGAGGGTGGCGCGTGTTCTTGCCATGTTCTTGGCGCCATTTTTGAACATTTGATTATTCGAATTTTTGTGATTTTATTTAATTGATTCAAAAATTAATTTCTCTCTGAATTTTAATGATTTTGAGTTGATTCTTTTTTTAATAATTCACAAAAATGTTAAAATATTTTATTTTCCCAAAAAATCCCAAAAATATTATTTATTTCATATACTTGATATTTTTGTAAAGAATTAATATTTTAATTGTTTTTGACATTTAAAATATTTTGCCCCTCTTGATTTTTCAAATTTTAGTGATTTCCAATCATTTTGTGAATAGAAATATAATTTTTGAAACAATAATCCAAGATCACAATTTGTTTATGTATCACCCCAAATTTCGAAAGAATATTTATTTAAATATTATATTCGTGATTTTCTGTGAATTTTTGGTGGTTGGTGTCGATGTCGGTATTTTTGGTGAAGTTTGGTTATTTTAATTAAATAATAGTATATAATATGAATATATTAGTATTATTATTAATTTAAAATAATATTAGAGGAATTAAGGGCAAAGTGGACAATTCAAGAGAATTAGTGAGGGCATTATGGAGAAAGCCCATATTTGAGGCCCAAGAGTTAAATTAACCAAAAAGGAGGAATTGAGAGAATTAGGATTCATTTTTGTGGAGATCGTGAAAATAAGAAGGAAAGTGCAGAGCTCTGAGGAAAAAGGGAAAAGGCGATGATTTTCGTGAAGGTTTCCAAAGGCTCAAGAGAGAACACATTGGATCGACAATCTAAGGTATGGGGAGTAATTGCCTTTCATTGTTTTCATTATAGGATTTGATTGATTAAAGTGGATTTTGGGGTTTTTGAGGGTTTATGGGTTTTAAGGTAAACTGATGATTTTAAGGGCATTTTTGTGAATCGATCAATAACGTGGAATTGAACCGCTAAAGTAGACCTTGGGGCTGATTTCCCCGTCGTTGTTGTAGTTTTAACCTTGTGGGAAGGATCTATGGAGTTTATATGAAGTTTGAGAGTTTGTGAAGGTTTAGGTGATTTCGAATTGGAATAGTGAAATTAATCGATCTAATAGTTGTAGGTTTTGTGTCCTTAATGGTTGTAATGCCTTAGGAATGTTGTAGGGATGTTTTTGGGTGAACTGAGGTTGAATTCGTAATGTAATGGGGGTCTGGTATGCTACTGATGCGTAGCAGTGATTCCCTGAAATCGCTAGTTTGCAAAGCGAACGAAACACTCGCAAGGCGAATGTTTTCCTAGACTCGCAAAGCGAGTAGCGCAGCGAATGCGCGATATCTGTGATGATGCTGAGGGTTTTTATGAGGTGTGGGGTCGTGGGTTTGCAAAGCGAAGGTCCCAGCGAAGGGCTTCGCATAGCGAAGGTAGAGGCGAGGAGAGGCAGAATTTGGGATGTTTTGAGATTCTGGGATTCGCTGGAGCTTCGTAAAGCATAGGTCCCAGCGAATGTGTTCGCACAGCGAACTCAGCAGCGAACTGCTGTAGTTTGTGAAATTTTGCTATGATGCTGTGATGTTCTGAGATTTGGGTGCTGTGATATTCTGATGGTTACTATGATGTTATTGATGATATTGATGATGATGATTGGTGGTGTTTCTGATGAATTTATGATGACATGATTATATGATGTTTTAGTGAATGATGATGCACATAATGATGTTTTGACGATGATGATTAATGATGTTGTGTATCATACATTCATATGCATACTCTGTGACAACGCTTCATTCCCATTGTGCGGATATGAGGTAATTATGACGTGCTCCGGTTCCGATTTCGGGATCGATCCTATTGACGAGGATCTTTGGATGGTTGATGGTATGGTGTCCATCCTTTGTGGTGATTGGTACCACATGCATGAGTCTTGTTATGCATTACATTTTATGTGGCATTGATGAATTGGGATACGGTGCTTCCTGATGTTTTCCTTGATGATGACCTTGATGATGTCGTTTATGAAGTTAAATCCATTTTTATGTATATCTTGTTTTATAATGATTATTACGAATTGTGATTACTCACCCTGCCAGTTTGAATGATGCCTCCACGTGGGTAACATGCAGGTGATCAGGTTTAGTTGTGGATGCTTCGAGGACCTTGAAGTTTATTTGCTTTTGGTCGATTTAGAGGGTCTTGCTCTGATAGTGTAACATCGGGTTGGGGTCCTTTGAGTCGAACTATGTTTTTCCTTATTTTGTTATCCTTTGATGATATGGTTTTATATGTTGAAAACCTTTTTGGATTATTACGATGTTGTTGAAAACCTTTTATTTGAAAATTTTGAGTTCCGCAGCCATGTGAAGGCTTTTTGATTTATTTTGAGGAAAACCCTTTGTTTACAGGGTAATTGTGTTATTTTGATTTAATGAAGAATGTGCACCCTTTGAGGTGATTTTTATGCCTTACTCTGATTATTTAAGTTGTTCCTACTGCAACATTTTTTAGGGTAGAAAAGGGTGTTACATTAGTGGTATCAGAGCAGGTCGGTCCGTCCGCCCAGGTTTTTACTTGATGTCAGTCCCGTGTCAGTCGACGAGTGTGTGTACACTGTCGATGATTTAGTTCTTCTAACCTTGTTGGTGGTGTGTAGGATGGCTAGAAGAAATGATCGTGCGATTACTGATGCGTTGGAATCGGTTGCTAACATGGTGGCGCAGCTGAATCCAAATGGTGGAGCTCCTGATGAGTTTCGCGCGTTGGGGAAGTTCCAGAGGAACAATCCATCGACTTTTGTGGGTACGCATGATCCAGCAAGTGTACACAAGTGGCTGAAGGTGATCGAGAAGATTTTCTGAGTGATGGGGTGTTCTGATGAGCAACAGGTTCAGTTCGGAACACATATGCTGGAAGAGGAAGCTGAGGACTGGTGGGATAACACCCGTCAGAGACTTACGGATATTGGCACTGTAATAACTTGGACTGTGTTTAAGCAGGAGTTTCTGGGAAATTATTTTCTAGAGGATGCTCGTGGCAAGAGAGAAGTGGAATTCCTTGAGCTGAAGCAAGGAGATATGGCTGTGGCAGAGTATACCGCGAAGTTTGAGAAGCTAGTGAAGTTCTATCCGTACTACAATCATGCTGATGCTGAGATGTCTAAGTGTCTCAAATTCGAGAATGGGCTGAGACTAGAGATTAAGCAGGGTATTGGGTATCAGCAGATCCGCAGGTATGCTGAGTTGGTCGACAAGAGCAGGATCTATGATGAGGATAGCCGAGCTCAATCTGCTCACTATAAGCAGTTGGGTAAGAAGAAAGGGCAGTATAGGGGTAAGCCTTATACAACTTCAGCTGAAAAAGGGAAGCAGAAGGCTTTAGATGGGAAAAAGACAAGTGGGGGAGCATCTCCCGCTTCTGGAAAGTGTCATAAGTGTGGCGAGCAAGGTCACCGTGCTGATGCGTGTACCAATAATGTGGTGAGGTGCTATCGATGTGGTAAGAAGGGGCATAGAGCTACTGACTACAAAGATGAGGGTCCGACCTACTTCAATTATGGTGAGAAAGGTCAAATCAGTACTCAATGCCAGAAGCCGAAGAAGACTACAACTGCCGCTCAGGCCAGTGGCAGAGTTTTTGCTTTGAGTGGTGCAGAAGTGCCAGAGAAGGACAACCTGATTCGAGGTACTTGTTTTATTAATAATATCGAATTGGTTGCTATTATTAATACTGGCGCTACTCATTCTTTTATCTCACTTGAATGTGCTAATAGATTAGGTTTGAAGTTATCTGATATGAATGGTAATATGGTAATAGAAACTCTAGCTAATGGTTCTGTTACTACTACCCTTGTGTGTTTGAGATGTCCTGTGACGATTTTTGAGAAGAGCTTTGTGATGGATTTGGTGTGCCTACCCTTGCACCAAATTGACGTGATCTTCGGAATGGACTAGTTGGAGTTCAACCGTGTTCATATCAATTGTTATAACAAGACTGTAGAGTTTCCGGAGATTGTTGATAGTGGGGAGTTAATGTTCTTGTCTGCTAAGCAAGTAGAGGAACTGCAAGAAGACGAAGCTTTGGTGTTTGCAATGGTTGCATCATTGCAAATTGATCGTGAAGCTACGAGTGTGGAGTTGCCGGTTGTCTGTGAATTCCCAGATGTGTTTCCAGATGACATCAGTGATTTGCCTCCAGAGCGTGAAGTAGAGTTTGTAGTGGACTTAATACCAGGTACGAGTCCAGTGTCGATGGCTCCTTATCGGATGTCAGCTTCTGAGTTAAGTGAATTGAAGAAACAGTTGGAAGAATTGCTTGAGAAGAGGTTTGTTTGACCAAGTGTTTCTCCGTGGGGTGCTCCTGTGTTGTTAGTGAAGAAGAAAGATGGAAGTATGAGGTTGTGCGTTGATTATCGGCAGTTGAATAAAGTGACGATCAAGAATAAGTATCCACTTCCGAGAATCAACGATTTGATGGATCAACTAGTAGGTGCTTGTGTGTTTAGCAAGATTGATTTCAGGTCTGGTTATCATCAGATTCGAGTGAAGCCTGATGATATTCCGAAGACGGATTTCAGAATGAGATATGGACACTATGAATACACTGTGATGTCGTTTGGTGTATCTAATGCGCCTGGTGTGTTCATGGAGTATATGAATCGGATCTTCCATGAGTATTTGGATAAGTTTGTGGTGGTGTTTATCGATGATATCTTGATATATTCTAGATCTGAAGAAGAACATGCCGAGCATTTGAGGATTGTGTTGCAAGTGTTGAAAGAGAAGAAGTTGTATGCAAAGTTGTCGAAGTGTGAGTTTTGGTTGATGGAAGTGAGTTTCCTTGGCCATGTGATTTCAAGTGGTGGTGTTGCTGTTGATCCTTCTAAGATTGATGTCGTGTTACAGTGGGAGACTCTGAAGTCTGCTACTAAGATACGAAGTTTTCTGGGATTAGCGGGGGTACTACCGCAAGTTTATTGAAGGCTTTTCTAAGTTATCATTACCTCTGACTCAGTTGACTCGAAAGGGTTAAAATTTTGTGTGGGATGTAGCTTGTGAAGAGAGTTTTGTGGAGTTGAAGAAGAGGTTGACTACTGCTGCAATGCTGATTTTGCCTAATCCAAGTGAATCTTTTGTGGTGTATTGTGATGCGTCGAAGATGGGTCTTGGTGGAGTGTCGATGCAGAATGGACAAGTCATTGCCTATGCTTCGAGACAATTGCGAGTTCATGAGAGAAATTATCCTACGCATGACTTGGAGTTGGCCACGGTGGTATTTGTGTTGAAAATTTGGAGACATTATCTATTTGGCTCTAAATTTGAAGTGTTCAGTGATCATAAAAGTCTGAAGTACTTATTTAATCAGAAGAAATTGAATATGAGGCAGAGAAGGTGGTTAGAGCTGTTGAAGGATTTCGATTTAAGTTATCATCCGGGCAAAGCAAATATAGTGGCTGATGCATTGAGTAGAAAGTCATTGCATATGTCGATGCTTATGGTGAAAGAACTGGAGTTGATTGAGCAATTTAGAGATTTGAGTTTGGTATGTGAAGCGATTCCTGACAGTGTGAAATTGGGAATGTTGAGTTGACTAGTGGTATTTTGGAAGAGATCAGAGTGGGACAGCAATCTGATTTAAAGTTGGTTGACCAATTGACTTTGATTAACCAAGGTAACGGAGGTGACTTCCAGATTGACGAGAATGGTGTGATGATGTTCAGAGATAGGGTATGTGTTCCAGATGTCCCAGATATTAAGAAGAGCATTCTTGAAGAAGGACATCGAAGTAGGTTGAGTATTCATCCCGGTGCTACGAAGATGTACCAAGATTTGAAAAAGTTATTTTGGTGGCCAGGTATGAAGAAGGATGTTGCAGAGTTTGTTTATGTGTGTTTGACTTGTCAGAAGTCGAAGGTTGAGCATCAGAAGCCTTTAGGTATGATGCAGCCGTTTAGGATTCTAGAATGGAAATGGGATAATATTTCCATGGATTTTGTGGTGGGGCTGCCGAAGACTGCTAAGGGAAATGATTCAATTTGGGTGATCGTGGATAGATTAACTAAGTCGGCTTATTTCTTACCGATGAAGATTAATCATTCCATACAGAAGCTAGCCGAGATGTATATTGAGGAGATTGTGAAGTTACATGGGGTACCTTCGAGTATTGGGTCGGATAGGGACCCGAGGTTTACATCGAGGTTCTGGAACAGTTGGGTACCAAGTTGAGGATGAGTTCTGCCTATCATCCACAGACGGACGGTCAGACAGAAAGGACGATCCAATCTTTAGAGGATTTGTTTAGGGCTTGCGTGTTGGATCATGGGATAGCCATTTACCGTTGATTGAGTTCACGTACAATAATAGTTTTCATGCTAGTATTGGAATGGCACCCTATGAAGCTTTGTATGGGAGGAGGTGTAGGACTCCATTGTGTTGGTATGAATCAAGCGAGAGTGCTGTACTCGGACCTGAAATTGTGCAAGAGACGACTGAGAAGATTAAAAAGATCCAAGAGAGGATGAAAGCTTCGCAGAGTCGTCAGAAGAGCTACCATGATAAGAGGAGGAAAGCACTTGAATTCCAAGAGGGAGATCACGTGTTTTTGAGAGTGACGCCAGTGACTGGTGTGGGTCGAGCTTTGAAGTCTAGGAAGCTCACTCCACATTTTGTTGGTCCATATAAGATATCGCAGAGGATAGGAGAGGTAGCCTATCGAATTGCGTTACCGCCATCACTTACGAATTAGCATGACGTGTTCCATGTGTCTCAGTTGAGGAAGTACATTCCGGATCCGTCGCATGTGATTCAGATGGTTGATGTACAAGTGAGAGATAATCTGACTGTGGAAGCATTGCCTGTGCGTGTTGATGGTCGAGAGATGAAGTAGTTGCGGGGTAAAGACATAGCTTTGGTGAAGGTGTTGTGGGGTGGACCAGCTGGCGAAAGTTAGACTTGGGAACGTGAAGATCAGATGAGGGAGTCGTATCCAACTCTATTTCCTTGAGGTAATTTTCGAGGGCGAAAATTCTTTAAGTGGGGGAGAGTTGTAACACCCCAAATTTCGTAAGAATATTTATTTAATTTAGGGTTAATTGTGATTTACCCCCCCTGACATATGAGCGAATTTTGATTTACCCCCCTCCATGCCTTTAGGCAACGGTTTTTTTTTGAAAAAATCGTTGCCAAAACCTGCCTATGGCAACGGTGGGGGGGGGGGGGGGGGGGGGGGGGGGGGTAAACCAAAACATGCTCATATTTCAGGGGGGTAAATCACAATTAACCCTTTAATTTATTTAAATATTATATTCGTGGTTTTCTGTGAATTTTTGGTGGTTGGTGTCGATGTCGGTATTTTTGGTGAAGTTTGATTATTTTAATTAAATAATAGGATATAATATGAATATATTAGTATTATTAGTAATTTAAAATAATATTAGAGGAATTAAGGGCAAAGTGGACAATTAAGAGAATTAGTGAGGGCATTATGGAGAAAGCCCATATTTGAGGCCCAAGAGTTAAATTAACCAAAAAGAAGGAATTGAGAGAATTAGGATTCATTTTTGTGGAGATCGTGAAAATAAGAAGGAAAGTGCAGAGCTATGAGGAAAAAGGGAAAAGGCGAGGATTTTCGTGAAGGTTTCCAAAGACTCAAGAGAGAACACATTGGATCGACAATCTAAGGTATGGGGAGTAATTGCCTTTCATTGGTTTCATTATAGGATTCGATTGATTAAAGTGGATTTTGGGGTTTTTGAGGGTTTATGGGTTTTAAGGTAAACTGATGATTTTAAGGGCATTTTTGTGAATCGATCAATAATGTGGAATTGAACCGCTAAAGTAGACCTTGGGGCTGATTTCCCCGTCGTTGTTGTAGTTTTAACGTTGTGGGAAGGATCTATGGAGTTTATATGAAGTTTGAGAGTATGTGAAGGTTTAGGTGATTTCGAGTTGGAGTAGTGAAATTAATCGACCTAATAGTTGTAGGTTTTGTGTCCTTAATGGTTGTAATGCCTTAGGAATGTTGTAGGGATGTTTTTGGGCAAACCGAGGTTGAATTCGTAATGTAATGGGGGGTCTAGTGTGCTACTGATGCGTAGCAGCGATTCCCTGAAATCGCTAGTTCGCAAAGCGAACGAAACACTCGCAAGGCGTATGTTCTCCTGAATGCGCGATATCGGTGATGATGCTGAGGGTTTTTCTAAGGTGTGGGGTCGTGGGTTCGCAAAGCGAAGGTCCCAGCGAAGGGCTTCGCATAACGAAGGTAGAGGCGAGGAGAGGCAGAATGTGGGATGTTTTGAGATTCTTGGATTCGCTGGAGCTTCGCAAAGAAAAGGTCCCAGCGAATGTGTTCGCACAGCAAACTCGGCAGTGAACTGTTGCAGTTTGTGAAATTTTGCTACGATGCTGTGATGTTCTGAGATTTTGGTGCTGTGATATTCTGAAGATTACTCTGATGTTATTGATGATATTGATGATGATGATTGGTGGTGTTTCTGATGAATTTATAATGACATGATTATATGATGTTTTGATGAATGATGATGCACATAATGATGTTTTGACGATGATGATTAATGATGTTGTGTATCATACATTCATATGCATACTCTGTGATGACGCTTCACTCCCATTGTACGGATATGAGGTAATTATGACGTGCTCCGGTTCCGATTTCGAGATCGATCCTATTGACGGGGATCTTTGGAGGGTTGATGGTCTGATGTCCATCCTTTGTGGCGATTGGTACCACATGCATGAGTCTTGTTATGCATTACATTTTATGTGGCATTGATGAATTGTGATATGGTGCTTCCTGATGTTTTCCTTGATGATTACCTTGATGATGTCGTTTATGAAGTTAAATCCATTTTTATGTATATCATGTTTTATAATGATTATTATGAATTGTGATTACTCACCCTGCCTGTTTGAATGTTGCCTCCACGTGGGTAACGTGCAGGTGATCAGGTTTAGCTGTGGATGCTTCGAGGACCTTAAAGTTTATTTGCTTTTGGTCGATTTATAGGGTCCTGCTCTGATAGTGTAACATCGGGTTGGGGTCCTTTGAGGCGAACTATTTTTTCCTTATTTTGTTGTCCTTTGATTATATGGTTTTATATGTTGAAAACCTTTTTGGATTATTACGATGTTGTTGAAAACCTTTTATTTGAAAATTTTGAGTTCCGCTGCCATGTGAAGGCTTTTTGATTTATTTTGAGGAAAACCCTTTATTTACAAGTTAATTGTGTTATTTTGATTTAATGAGGAATGTGCACCCTTTGAGGTGATTTTTATGCCTTACTCTGATTATTTAAGTTGTTCCTGCTGCACACATTTTTGGGGGTAGAAAAGGGTGTTACAGTTTCCACACATGTTTAACAATTTTGATCATTTTAATTGAATTTTTATTCAAATAAAATACATTTTGAAAACAAATTAGGGTTTTTGATTAATTCAACCCTCATCAAACTTTTTCAACTCTTTGGGCCTCTAATAGAGTGTAAGACCCAATCCCTCTTAGAAAACCTTTTTGGGCCTCAGTGTGTTGTATAAGTCCCGATACCGTCAAAAGGTTTGACGCAATCGTCGCCTTTTTAACAAAACCCTTGGGCCTCTCCTTGACCTGTAAGCCCCACCACTTATACAAAAATAAATCATTGGGCCTCTAATTGAGTGTAAGACCCAACCCCCTTTTTAACCAAAATTTTTTTGGGTCTCAATGCATTGTATAAGACCCAGTACGGTAAAGAAACCTCGGCACGATCGCCAGTTCAAAAAACAAATCATCTGGGCCTACCCTCGTGTTATAAGCCCCATTATTTTTCTTTAAACACCTTTGGGCCTCTTGAGAGAGTGTAAGACCCATCCCTTTGTACAAAAAACCTTTTTGGGCCTCAGTCACTTGTATAAGTCCCTGTACAAAACAATAGTGCAATCACTGATAAAACCTTGGGCCTCTCCTTGAGCTGTAAGCCCCAACAATATTTTCAAAGCACTTTCTCCTTTGATTTAGAATATAATATTGTTATCAAAGCTTTCTTTGTTGAACAACTAACAAAACAGCATGGAAGCTCTACAACCGAGTAAGTGTTTACTCGCTTTCTTTATCCGCTTTCTTATATATAACTGTATTGTGGGGCTGCTCACTGTAAGTCTTCTTTCACAAACTTTTATATACTTGTCAAATATCAACTGTGTAATACTAGTATAGTTATTTAGAGTTTTCCGCGGCAACTACGTCTAGCACTAGGTAAAGCCCTGTTGGTCACTCTTAAATACAAACAAAACTAGATCCCCATAGGATTCCCAGATACAGTCTTCCCTCCTCTTGGGGTTAAACAATATGGAGACGTGAAAGGCAGCATTCTCTGTGAACCCTTTCTCAGACTTTCACCCTTAGAAATCGTCAAAGAGACTCTACTCCCCAGAGATGATCTTTTCTCTGTGAATGGCATCTCTTGAGTTTCTTCCAAATTCTCAAACTTTCCTGGCTTGATCTATTCTCAGTGAATGGCATGTCTTGAACTTATCAGGGTTTGGGGACCCACGGGCTTCTTAAAAGCATCCCTGCCTCCTCTTGGACATTGTACAAGGACCCTTCGGCTTCTTAAAAGCTCTCATGCCTTCTCTTGAGCTTAATACAAGGACCCAAAGACCTCTACAGGTATAGGAACAGAACCTACATCAATTTTCTAGAGCTGTCTTTCTGAGTCAAGTGTCAGACCAGTTAATGGGTTGACCTTCATCCCTTAACCTACCCGCCTTCACTTGGGCATCATACAAAGATCATTCACTATCTGATAATTGATTTCTCAAAACACCAGTAGACTTGGACAGTCCCAGCACCCCTTTGGATTTTCCATGTCCTTAAAGAACAGGAAATAACCCTGATCCTCTGATCAATCCCAAAGTACAATAATACCTTTAATCTTTCCTTTTATAAGAACTGATTTTCTCTTTTAACCAACATACTGGACCTGTCAGTAAACTGAAATAGTCACCAGCACAATAGCCTCCTCTTAGGCTTTGTATAATGATCCTTCCTCAGTGAAGTTAGCCTCCTCTTGGGCTTTGTACAATGATTCTCCCCGGCGGAGCTAACCTTTTCAGACTCTCTTGTTGAGTCACCCAACTTCAGCCTCCATCTCGGGCTTCATACGAGATACCAAATCACTCTCTTGTTGAGTATAAAAGACTCTCTTGTTGAGTCAAACACCTTTTAGCCTCCGTCTTGGGCTTCGTATAAGACACATATAAAAGCACTCTCTTGTTGAGTCAGTCATTTAAAAGCACTCTCTTGTTGAGCCAACCCCTTTTAGCCTCTATCTCGGGCTTCGTACGAGACAGATAAAAAGCACCCTCTTGTTGGGTCAATAGCCTCCTCTTAGGCTTCGTATAAGGAAAACCTCGGTTGAGTCAATCAACCTTTTAACATCAATCTGTGCCTTGCTCACAGTATACAAACGTCAACAACTCCTTTTCCTTCATCTAAATTGCTGTAAGCAGCAAGCCTCTGGATTATTTACATCCACGCCACTATCCCTCTTTTAGCATGAGAAATTCCTAAGGAAAGATGGCATTGCTCTACACTGAGTTAAAGTCTTCTCCTTCAGGTTAAAAATCCCCTATAAAGGAAATTATGGCATTGTTGGGTTCACTTATCCCAGTTAAAGTAATTCTCCTTTATGATCAGTCACCCAACAGTTGTGACAAACAGACCAAATATCCCCTTTTAGAGATGGCAAATTCTCTCTAAAGTCAAAACCCTTTAGCTTCACATCTTGGGCTTCAAACAAGATACAAATAGACCCTTCAGCTTCACATCTTGGGCTTTGAACAAGATACAAACCACATTTAGCTTCACGTCTTGGGCTTTGAACAAGACACCAAAACAACCTTTTTTTTCCTCCCATAGAATAGGAGGAACTACGATCGCTCTGATTTCCCTGTTTCGTTAAACGGGAATACGTAGGCATAAGATTGCAAAAGAATCTTAGCGAGCACACTAATTAAAAACATCAAATCCAGTACCTATCCAAAATCCCCATGAATAGTCCCGTCATTTCATTCTTACCAAAATAAGCAGAGAGAGGCCCACAATCTAAACGGCATATGTAAACCAACAGTCATCTGTTTAAACTCAGTATGCAAGCAGGGTTAATTGGAGACATCTATTTCCCTTCCTTAGTCAGCTTAATAGGATAAAAAATGAATCGATATGTAGTACCCCAGAGCGACAGTGCTTAAGAACCATGTCCAAAATCGCTCGCTACACCATCTTCAATGGATAACAGTTCTCAGTGTCATGCCCAGCTCCTCCCTGATGGAAAGCGTAATGAGCTTCAGGCTTATACGACCATGGAAAATGTTTTGGAACAGCAGGTGGTGCACGGGTCTGAACAAGATTCTTCTGAATTAAGCAAGGAAGCAAATCTGTATATCTCATCGAAATTGGATCAAAATCCTTCTGAAAATGGCCCCGCTGATTGTTCTGTTGATTAGAACGTTGTTGCTGTACAGGAGCTGTCTGAACAACATGAGCTGAACTGATAACAGGAGTAACAGATGCAACATGTTGCTGACACTGATTATTCTTATTATAACTCTTTTTGCGTCCTTCATGGGAAATAGCATGGGTCTCACCCTCTTTCTTCTTGGAAAATCCTCCACCATACTTCTTGGAATTACTAGCAAAATTACCATATTTTGACAAACATCCCTCATGGACACCTTCTTCTAATCTCATCCCCATATTAACCATCTCAGTGAAATCACTCGGGGCACTAGCAATCATACGCTCATAATAGAAAGGACTCAGAGTTTTCAGAAAATCTTAGTCATCTCTTTTTCTTCCAAAGGAGGATTAATCTGAGCAGCAATCTCGCGCCACCTCTGCGCGTATTCTTTGAATGTCTCCTTATCTTTCTGAGACATTGCTCAAAGCTGGTCACGATCAGGAGCCATATCCACATTATACTTATACTGTTTCACAAACACCTCACCCAAGTCTTCAAAAGTGCGAACTCGAGTACTGTCGAGTCCCATATACCATTTCAAAGCTGCACCAGGCAAACTGTCTTAAAAGTAGTGAATGAGAAGCTGGTCATTATCCTTCTGAGCCGACATCTTACGAGCATACATAGTCAAATGACTCATCGGACAAGAGTTACCCTTATACTTTTCAAAGTCCGGGACTTTGAACTTATGTAGGACCTACACATTTGGAACCAAGCATAACTCATGAGCATTCTTTACAAACAACTCTTTACCTCTCAGAGCTTTGATCTCTTTCTGCATTTCAGAAAACTGGTTGTGAATCTCTTCCATTCTATCATAAGCACTGGCATTTTCACTTGGAGTAGTATGGAAAATCTGCTCTTCACTAAAAGGAACAGCATGAACCACAGGCGGTGGCACAGTCATCACAGGCTGGACAGTCGAAACAACTGGAACTTCAGGAGGTGGTGGTGGTTGATAACCCTCAGGAACAAAGTTATGAGGCATGCCCTAGGGGAAACCAGGAGGCATGGAGTATTGAGGAACACTAGCAGGCGCCACAGAGATGGGCGTAGAGACAATCTCAGAAATGACTGTCCTTTGCATAGGAGTTGAAAGTGGAGGAGGAGGAGGTGGATTCTGAGTAGCAACCATTGCTTCCATCATAGCAGTGAGTCTCTCCAAACCATCCTTCAGAGTTGATACTTCCCCACGAAGCTCACGGTTCTCTTGTTGCAACTGATCCATCTTTCTCTTCAGATTAGCCCGAGTATTATACTGGTGCAACAGCTTGGCTGAATGAAGACCAAAGGGAAACAATAAAACACCTGAAAAGGCAAGAAATAATGCAGAATGATGCTTGATATGCAAGATGCAAATGCAAAGTATCAAGGAACTATAAGGCATATTACAAACATTGTTATTTGAAATACCAAAATCTCATTCATTAATTATGGAAAAGATTATATCTCAGAAGTACAAATTCAAGAATCCTAAAACAAAAGAGGATAAAGAAAACTAGATCCCTAGAGAATCCTCTGAGAAGAAGTCCCAGCTCTATCTTCTAGCTTCTTGATGTGGGCCTGCATCTGAGTCTTCTCAATTAGCAACTGATCAACGATTAACTTCCAAGCAGATTCTGAACTCTTCGGAATATCGGAAACTAGATAAATGCGAGAGGAAAATAAATCTTCTTACATCTTTCTCTTCTTATTGGCAGCTTCGTCTTCATTCTTCTTCTTGAAGTGCTCTTGAAGTCTTGCATTCTCTAACTCAACAATCTGATACTTGTTCTTCCAAGCATCTCTCTCTTGTTGCATCTCAGCCAAAGCAATCTGAAGCTTCTATGTGTCTTCCATAAAGTAGAGGATAGGCTTCTTAGCAATTAGAGATAAAGGTTCCTGACACGCATAAGGCATCTTCAAAGTAATAGCTCTATTCTTAACCCACTGGAGGTAAGGTTCCGAAGAGATACAATATGGATTTCCCAAACTTTCCTTTCCTTTTCTACGAATGTTGCACCAAGCTTCCACAATTTCTTTCTTGAGAGCAACCTGAGATTCTTCTTCCTTGAAAAAGGGACCGGCCAAATGAATGTTCTGGTACCTCTCGCAAAGGATATCCCAACTGACAACGAGCCAACACGGGATTGTAGCTGATTCCTCCCTTTGTACCAAGAAGAGGTACGTTGGGAAAATCACCACAACTATCAATAATCATCGCTCTAGAAGGAGCACGGCTACACCAATCAATATCAGAATGAGTGAGAGACATGATCTTCCGCGACCAATATAAACCATCCTTGAGGTTCCAGAAAGCTGCAGACTTCGGCAATGAGAAATAAACCACTTGTAAAGCAAAGACGCACAACAGATAATCATCCCTTCACCATGGAAATTCCTTAGGTGAATAGAATGGTAAGCATCGGCAAGCAAAGTGGGAATTGGATTCCCAATCAAGAAGATCTGAATAGCATTGATGTCGACAAAGTTCTCAACATTCGGGAAAAGGAATAGTCCATAAATAAGCAAGGCAAGAATAGCCTCAAAAGCAACTGTGTTTTTCACACTAGCAAAGTGATGAGCTCTATCCATCAAGAACTTAGCGGGTAACCCAAGAATCTTTCCTTTGGTATCCATGCGAGCCTTAATCTCAGAAACCTTCAAGTGAGTAGCCTTTGCAATAACATGATGCTCGGGGACGGGATCCAAACCAGAGAAAATTTGACCAGAAACAGGCAAACCAAGCATGAGAGAATACTCTTCTAGCGTAGGTACCAACTGATAATCAGGAAAGGTGAAACAATGCAGCAAAGGGTCATAGAACTGAACCAAAGTAGCAAGCAATCCTTCAGCCATATCAACCTTCAAGAGAGATAAAAGCCTTCCATATCTGGACTCAAACTTCTTGGTATCAGCAACCAAAGATCCTAGCTCTCTCAAACCTCCTAACTTAGGACTCTTGAAAGTGTACTTCTTGGTACTTCTCCTTCCAAAATCCATAACAAAAGTATCTGCAATGTTTGCAATAACACCTTTAAGTTCCTTGAAACCTTCCAAAATAATGCTCATGAATGTATGAGTGCATGAATGCAACACCCACAAATAAGATCACACAAAGCACACGGGTCAAGGTTCAAGTCACAAGCAAGAAGCCAAGGGTGAGAACCAATCCCACAAAGGTGTGTACTAAGGTTTTGTCTTCATTGTACCTGCAGAAAACAATGGTTCTAACAAAGTGCCCAGGGTCCACATTCCACTATCAGACACACCAGCACACCGATTTGCTTGGAGGTTAGTAGTTATCCTCAAGAGAATCTAACCTAAGTGTAGCATCGCGTGACAGCTAAGATAGATTTGCATCTTCATAGCTTCCGCGCTAAGATCCTAAAAAAGGCTAAGATGGGTTAAGGGTTACTACGGTTTTCAGTGTTATAGGCTTCTATGGAAAAAGTATTGCCTTCTCGATCGCTCGATCGGCATCAGTAATTCCAAAGAGGAAACCACCAAATGGATAGATTTTCAAGTTCTTCTTTTTCAGGATTCGACTCCTTCAAAGTTCCCTTGACTATACTATCCTCCTATCTCAAAGTGCACTCTGGTCCGGGTATAGGACCTATCTCACACACAGAGGAACTCCCAAACAGAACAAACAAATAACAAGCAAATCAGACAAAAAGCAGTAAATAAATCAAAGTAGGCTAAACCCCTCAAGGGAATCAGAGTCCCCAGCAGATTCGCCACTTTTCTGTAGCGGTAAAATCGTGAGTATAAGCTATTGATTAACTTAACTCATAAAGCAAGAGTCGCCACCGCACTTTTATTTATTCCACAAAGGAAAAGGAAAAAAGAGCGAATAAATCCTAAGAAGTCTAAAAAAGCAAAAGCTAAAAAAGACAAAGAGAAATGGGTAAGGGGGTTGGTTATGTAAAGGGAAGGCTTAACGCACCCAATACATCTATAGTACTCTATAGGAGCCCTTTGATGTATTCATGTTTTTTGGTCTAAAAAAGGTTTGCTTGAAAAAGAGATTAGGGAGATGAGAGGAGAATTATTTTTTTATATTTTTGTGTTTGGAGAGACTTATCGCCTCATGCCTACGTACCCACGATGTGCAATGTAGGATCAAAACCCCGTAGTTCGTGGTACAAAGAACAAAAATTTGTTTGTTTTAGTTGATTTTAAGTGTAAAGACAAGTCGTCATTTCCAAGCGAATAATTCCGCTTAAGGAAATGAATCATGTCTAAACTTATGAAAAAAGTTTAAAAGAAGAAAAAAAAGTGCACAAAGCACATAAAAAAATTTGATGAGTTTTTGTATTTTTTATGTTTTTATGAAATGGTAAAAATATGGTTAATATTGATTGACATTTATTAAAGAAAATAAAGTTTAAAAATCACTTGACCAAAGTCAAGGTTTTATTATGAAAGAGGTGATAGTTTGAAATCAAGAAGGTTTTGAAAAAAGGAGAAGGTTTTGAAAATTGAAGAAGGGGTGGAGAAGAAGTGACTATCCTAGTGCATGAAAATAAAAGCTAAGGATAAGAAAGATCTAACCACATGGACAAGCTCCATAGCATAAGCATTTTTCATTTTTTGATTTGGTCTTAATTCAAAATAAGTCTTCAAAAGGAGGACTCTAAGTATCCAAAATCCAAGGTTTTCCATCACAAACTCCCAAGCATAGGTTAAGATCCTAACTCTAAGTCCAAAAGTCCATAATCAAGAGTATAGGTCCTCCAAAGCCAAGGATAGTGGCCATAGTCCAACAATTAAGAGCACAAGTCTTTTAGTGGTTTAATCCTTTATTAATGTTTTTGAGTCCAAAATGGACAAAAGAAAAAATAAAGCACAAGATAAAATGGTCCAAGTGGACAAAAGAAAAATAACATAAACTTAAACATGATATGATAAATGGCATAAAGCATAAAAAATAAAGAGAGATAGGGAGCGAGAAGGAAAAGTAAAGAAGTTAGAAGTTAGTGGTTAGTAGCACAAGGCTCTAGTGCCATAAGCCTTCACCGATTATTCCGTTTCGCTTTATGAACTATAGTGATTAAACAATGCACTTAGGCCAAGGTTAATGAACTTGACAGAACATTGGTAAAACCAAAGCCTCTACAACGCCAAGTTTCAAAGATTATGGACCTAATGCAAAAGATCAATCACCATTGGGTTGACGCGACCAATCAAGGTCTGGACCACGAAAGTTCAAATTCTGAATTGGATAAAGAGGGACAAATGTTGCGCTATGTTAAGCAATCGCCAAGTAATTTACGGAGTAATTACCCTACAATGAGGCCAGTCAATAGCTCTTTGTGCTAATGCATGCTAGATGAACGATATGTAGATCGTCATCCGAAAGCAATACCACACAAAAAGAAAATAGGTAACGATCTAGTCTTAATCAAGAATTCAACAAAGAAATTCTAAGATCCATAAGACTTTCATCGATCAAAAGAAAAGAGAAATAGATGAAGAGAAAGCCAAATTAAACCACACAATTATGTGATCTATGTCTAAGAACAAAAGGAAAGGGAAGAAAATGGAAAAGGAACCAAAACAGTCCCAAAAACAAGCAAAAAAATACATTCTGTTTTGAAGTAACCGGTTACTCACCAGAAGTTAACCGGTTACTTAGTTCAAAATAGCGCAGTTTTTTCAAAATTAACACAGAGTAACCAGTTACTTACCAGACGTTAACTGGTTACTCTGCACCAGAATGCAGAAAATTGTGCAAAATTAAGCATGATCCACTTTCCAAACTTTTTACAAACACTTTGTGATCATGGAACTGAAATTGCATGAAATTTAAAGTAAAATCATAGCAAAAACCAGCAATCAAATACAATTACAAGATCGAAAGGATCAAGTAACAAGAATCTCCAAAGATCTACATTATGGAAGATGAAGATGAAGCTTCAACAATGGTGAGAGATGAATTACCACTTCAAATCTGAAAATTCCTTCAAATTGCTTCAAGATCTACACTCCAAAGCCTTGATCTACTATAATTGATGAACAAAAACAAGAATGGATGAAGGTTTAGCTCAAAGTTGAACAAGATTCAATGTGAATTCTTGTTAACTTTCAAAGGAAGAAATGTGAGCTTTGGTGAAAATTTGTGGTTGGGAAGAGAATTTCCAAGAGGTTTGTTGGCAATCAAAAGCTTGAAGAATGAATGAAATGAAGGCTCTTTTTATAGAGTTTAGGCTTGGAAATTTGGTGGTTTGGAATTAGGCTTGGATGATCAAAATTAGGATTGGAATTCAAATTTGGAGGGAAATCACAAAAGAGTGGTGATTAGTGATGGTACATGGTGGGGAATGATCAAAGTGATGTAGGGGAATTAAAATGAGGGGATCTAGAATATTCCAAATATGATCAAGGGCTGAGATTGGTGCCAATTACTAAATTTGAATTTGCCACCATTTTCCAAATTTTCACGAGGGTAACCGGTTACTCACCACAGGCTAACCGGTTACTTAGTGTAAATTTTGAAAAAAAAATGCATTTTTAATACACTGTTGTGGTTCGGCTCGATTCTTTTGCTTGTCAAAGAAGGCATGGAAATAAACACATGAACCATGGAGTCTCTTGAATAATAATTAATTAAATCTTGGAAACTCTTGATCAGATAATTTTTTAATTAATTGCGGATCAACTTTGACTTTATTCAGATGAAATCCATTCGAGCTGAGGGACTGATGTTTTTGGTATTTTTAACCTGTTCTTCCCCTGAAAATGTTAGTGAAAGAAAACAAAATATTTTTGGATTTTAATTAAAGGTTAGTAAACATAAAAATATTAAGCAATGAAACAACTAACAAATGAACAAACCCCAAAGATCCCTGCAAGGCACAATCCTATAGAAGAGGGAACAAATGCGTGGTCTTGTTTGTGGTATGAAATGCAAAAGAGAAGCAAAGAAACTTAGGGGCAAAAATTAGGGTATTACATTTGGTTAATCACTGCCTGTCAGTTAAAATACCAATGTTTGTCTCTTTTCTCAGTTAACCACAGTCCGTCTGTTAAAATACTGAGTTTCCTCGGGTTAATCACCTTCTCTTAGTTAATCACCCTTTTCTTCAGTTAACCACAGTCCGTCTGTTAAAATGTTGAATCCCTTTTTTTGAGTTAATCACATCCCTTTGGTTAATCACTCATTTTTCTCGGTTAATCACAGTTCTCCTGTTAAAACCGAACCCCGTAGTTGGCTACCTTTATTGGTTTGAATACTTGCACCCGTGGGCTAGTAACCTCTTTTGGTTCAATACCCTTTCTTCGTAGGTCAAGTGCTGTTTGTTCAGCCAATACCAACACCCCTTTCGAGTTATGACCTTTGATCGGTCCTACACCCACTCTTCTGGTTGATCATAGTTTTCTCTATTAAAACCAATGCTTCTCTATCCACACAGAGTTGCAATCCTTGTTTCCTCGGTTAACCATTGTTTATCAGTTAACATACCGACGTCCCCTACGAGTCAAACACCTTCTCTTGGTTCAACACTCTCTCTCTTGGTTTATCACAGTCCGTCTGTTGACACCAACCTCTTTTCCCCGCCAGGGTCTTATTTTCTTTCTTCGGTTAACCACTGCCGGCCAGTTAATACACTGAGTCCCCCTTTTCTCTTGGTTTTGACACCATCCCTTTATTTGGATCCCCAGCGGATTCTTTTCTATACCCTTTGCTCTTACTTTCTTAGTTTCGACACCGATTTCTTTTTGTTATCCCCAGCGGAGTTTCTTTCCTTCTTGGTTTTGACACCATTCCCCTCCTAGTCTCTTGTGCAATCGCTCTAACTGCGTGGTCTTCCCCAGTAGATTTTTTCTTTCACTCTTGCTCTTGGTTTTGACACCACTTCTTTTGTTTTCCTATTTCTTTCTTGTTTTGTTTTCTGTTCAGTTCCCCGAACTATGGAAGCTCTGATTCTGCATTTGTTCGAATGTCAAATACGTAGGCACGAGACGCGATGTCTTGGCGAGCACACTTCCACCCTTCTTTCCTTCTCCCTTTCTTCCTTCTTTTCTGTCCCCTGGTTCCATGAACTACGACGCTCTAATTTCCTCATTACACTATGAGGGTACGTAGGCACGAAGGCCACAATCCTCCGCGAGCACTTTCTTTCTTTTCTTTCTCTTTCCCCTTTCTCTCTCTCTCTCTCCTCCTTCTCTTAGCTAGAAGCCTTTAGAAAGATAACCCATCCAAGCCTAGAAGCAAGCGAAATGGTTCCCGTCGAGTACGACAGATGGGTTAGGTGCTAATACCTTCCTTTCGCATAACCAATCCTCCGTTCCCATTTCTCTTCCCCTTGGGTTTTATCTATATTTTCCCTGTCCTTTGGGACTAAATAAAGTTCGGTGGCGACTCTGTTGTTATCTTTGAGTGTGCGATTCACTCAAGATGTAAACCAACCATCTTCACCCTTTAGAGATGACAAATTCTCTCTCAGTCAAAACTTTTAGCTTCAATCTTGGGCTTTGAACAAGACACAAATAAACCTTTTAGCTTCAATCTTGGGCTTTGAACAAGACACCAAAACATCTTTTCCTCCCATAGAATAGGAGGAACTACGATTGCTCTGATTTCCCTGTTTCTTTAAAACGGGAATACGTAGGCATAAGATTGTGAAATCTTAGCGAGCATACTAATCAAAAACCCTAGGTCCAGTACCTTCATATCAATCAAAACTTAGGTCCACTACCTTACCAAAAAACATCGGATATCCCGAACATCAACAAAAACTCACTCTCTCTCATATTTCCCAAGAAACTTTCTCAACCCATTAACGGATAGACACCATAAAGTACAAAGGAGAACCTAAAGCTAACAGCCTGTGGATAACCACATATAGGATGGGTAATTGATAACTCCCCATTGTATAACCTGACCCCGAACTCCCCGAATCTCTTTAAGCGTTTGTTCAGTTAAAAATTCACGTGCAAGGTTAGTTTGAGATAGCTTCCCTTTCCCTTCCAGCTTCACGGGATAAATAAGAAATTAGAAAGTAGCACCGCCTCCTCTTCATTGAGGAGAAAACCCAATTCTCTGCGATAAGGTGGTCGCGTCACCGACAAAAATTGCACGCTACACGGTCATGGTTTTTTCTCCGATTTTGGAGTTTCCACGTTATGTTCTTGTGTTGTGATTGTGTTCCTTTTTTTTCTCTACGCTTTCTTTTCAGGTTTTTCCTAACAACTGGTATCATAGCCTAGTTCGATCCAGGGATAAGTGTTCTTAGTATGCTCTGTGGATTAGAGAAAATTGATGGAATATTTTTTTTTTTACTTGTGGAAAGTTCAAGTCAAAGATGTGTCCATACAATCACGATTACACAAGGTGCAAGATTATGTTGATGGTTGAAGAGCTTTCTGCCAACAAGGAAGTTGCACCATAAAGTTTCAACCTGGTTTTTGACATATGAAATTTTTGGAGTGGTTTAGCTTCAAGTGAAATTTATTATTCATGATAAAATATATGATTGTCGGCGATGACAATGTGAAATTCTTGAAGTGGTTTATCTTCAAGTGAAATATATTTTTCATGAGAGAGTATGATAGTTTTTAAAACTATGATTGTCGGTGAAGACAGTGTGAAGAATTCTTGGAGTGGTGTAGCTTCAAGTGATTATACTCTTTATGTTGTAGTATGATTGTTAGTGAAGACAATGAAATTTTATGTATTATATTCAATAAAGGTGGAGATTGTTGGGGTTGATTGAAAATATACAAGTTGGTACTCTTTATATTGGAGTATGATTGTTGGTGAAGACAATTAAATTTTATGTATTATTTTCGATCAAGGTGGATATTGTTGGGTTGGGTTGAAAATATACATGTTGAAGAAGTCCCACATCGCATGGTTTTGTGAATGAAGAGGGAGTTCAAGGCTATATATAGTATACAAGTTTTTTGAAGTCCCACATCGCTTAGTTTTGTGAAACTAGAGGGAGTCCAAGGCTATATATTGGATTCAAGTTCTTCATTCTAAGATGCACCAGTCAAAAGCACTTTAAGCTTGTATTTGACTTTCTTTGTTCTCTTATACTCTTGTTTTAGAGTGTTGTGAGATGTAGTTAAACATTTGTTTTGGAGGGTGTGGGGATACTAGGGGCCAGGGTTTGTGAGGGTATATTATGTGTTGTAACAATTTTCAAATAGTGTTATTCTCTGGTTGTCTATTGTCAACGGTCGTGGGTTTCTCTCCAGCTTTGGAGTTTCCACGTTATGTTCTTATGTTGTGATTGTGTTCCTCTTTTTTTCTCTATGCTTTATTTCCTGGTTTTTCATAACAACTGGTATCAGAGCCTGGTTCGATCCAGGGATAAGTGTTCTTAGTATGCTATGTGGTTGCACTTTTGTCTGATCTTCCACGTCAGAAAAGAATGTCAGTGTTGTGAAAGATTTGTTGAGCTGCAGTCACAAATTTTGTTGTGTAGTTTGGGCTAGAGAAAATTGATGGAAAAATTTTGTTACTTGAGGAAAGTTCAAGTCAAAGATGTGTTCATACAATTAAGATTACACAAGGGGCAAGATTATTTCGATGGATGAAGAGCTTCCTGCCAACAAGGAAGTTGCAGCATAATGTTTCAACCTGGTTTTCAACATGTGAAATTCTTTGAGTGGTTTAGCTTCAAGTGAAATTTATTCTTCATGATAAAATATATGATTGTCGGCGATGACAATGTGAAATTCTTGAAGTGGTTTATCTTCAAGTGAAATATATTTTTCATGAGAGAGTATGATAGTTTTTAAAATTGTGATTGTCGGTGAAGACAATGTGAAAAATTCTTGGAGCGGTGTAGCTTCAGGTGACTATACTCTTTATGGTATAGTATGATTGTCGGTGAAGACAATGAAATTTTATGTATTATTTTCAATCAAGGTGGAGATTGTTGGGGTTGATTGAAAATATACAAGTTAATACTCTTTATATTTGAGTATGATTGTTGGTGAAGAAAATTAAATTTTATGTATTATTTTCGATCGAGGTGGAGATTGTTGGGTTGGGTTGAAAATATACATGTTGAAGAAGTCCCACATCGCTTGGTTTTGTGAATGAAGAGGGAGTTCAAGACTATATATAGGATACAAGTTTTTTTAAATCCTACATCGCTTAGTTTTGTGAAGGAAGAGGGAATCCAAGGCTATATATTGGATTCAAGTTCTTCATTCTAAGACGCACCAGTCAAATGCACTTTAATCTTATATTTGACTTTCTTTGTTCTCTTATACTCTTGTTTTAGAGTGTTGTGAGATGTAGTTAAATATTTATTTTGGAAGGTGTGGGTGTACTGGGGGCCAGGGTTTGTGAGGGTATATTATGTGTTGTAACAGTTTTCACATAGTGTTATTCTCTGGTTGTCTATTGACAACGGTCAGGGTTTTTGCTCCAGTTTTGTAGTTTCCACGTTATGTTCTTGTGTTGTAATTGTGTTCCTCTTTTTTCTCTATGTTTTCTTTGCTTGTTATTCCTAACAACTGGTATCAGAGCGTGGTTCGATCCAGGGATAAGTGTTCTTAGTATGCTCTATGGTTGCACATTTTCTTGATCTTCCACGTTAGAAAAGAAAGTCAGTGTTTTGAAAGAGTTGTTGAGCTGCAGTCACAAATTTCATTGTGCAGTTTGGGCTAGAGAAAATTGATGGAAGAATTTTTTTACTTGTGGAAAGTTCAAGTCAAAGATGTGTTCATACAATCAAGATTACACAAGGTGAAAGATTATGTCGGTGGTTGAAGAGCTTCCTACCAAACACGTTAAATATTATAGGTACATCAACCAATTTTCTCAAATATCCCACATTTAGTTCATTTGCAGTGAACCTAACAACTTACATTTAAGTCTTACAATTGCTTCAAAAGATAAATTATTAATTCTTATTTATTTTGATATTGGTATTCAGTAATTGGAAAGCTGGTCGTATGAAATAAATAAAAAAATTAAAAATTGATCTTAAAGAACTCTTTGAATTATCCCTCTTAATATAAAATATTTGGTCAAAAAATAAACTATATCTCAAATATAATTAATAATTTATATATATATATATATATATATATATATATATATATATATATATATATATATATATATTCTAGTATTAACTAAGTTATTGAGCTTCAATAATTATTTATGCACTAATTTTAGTGCCAAGTTAAAAAAAAATACTAAAAAGCCACTGAAACATTGAGCTAGCTATCTCCTTGCTGAAACTAAAATGTGAAACTTTGGATTATAAAATAAACAACCAAACTAAAATCTAGGCTAATTATCTTCAATGAAGAGTTCAGGCATGAAAAATGTCATCATTAGTGACACACACGCGCGCACACACATATAATAAAAGGTCTAATATGTGACTAAGACAAAGTTCTGTAAATTTATCGATACATTTCTTTGAGAAAAAGAATTTTGATTGTATGAATTATGTTGCTGAATTTAAAGATGGGAGAGTGATTTTTTTTTCTAATCTAATATGTCACATCATTTGAGTACAAGTAATGATTCAAGTTTGGGAGTGTGATAACTTAATTGTGAGATATTTAAGCCTTTACTACTTGATTTCATTTTATGATTAACAATCTTTATTAGGCGGATTTAACTAGATTTTTAGGTTTTAGTTTAATTATTACACAACATACTAGGTGCTCTCTTTTGTGAATTAATTTGTTTGTTACATGTGTAGGACTAATCTGGTGATAAGTTCTGGCACAACAAAAGGAATTTGTAATTCAATCTCACTTCCAAGTAGGTCTTAAACCCAGAAGATGCTGTAAGGAGTGAAGATTCTCAACATCAGGGAAATGTGGCATTAGTATGAATAATGAAGCACTAGTTGGGTTTGAAAACATGATGGATAAGAACAAACACTACAATACAAAACCTATAAAATCAGGAACTAGGGTTTCTTGACCTAATTCACCCCTAAGTTGAATTTTGGGACAAAACATGAGCCAAGACCTCAAGACATGGTTTGAGGGTCTCTAATACACCAAATTGATCCATTTGCAACAATGGATTGATCCAAGAAGCTTGATCTATAAGTTTCAATTTCATCAGGACCACAATTAGGGTTCTGAGGAAAAAGTCAACTATACCTTTGACTTTCGACCAAGACATGCTCCCAAACCTTGGGACATGATTCAATACACCCTATAACACCTCTGAAATCAATCCATAAAGTTTGATTTAGGTAAAGGACTTGATTTCATAGAGGATCGCACAGTTTGGAATTCATTTGATAAAAAGTCAACTGTGCCCAAAAGCCAAAGTTTGACTGTTTGATTTTTTGATCAATTATGGTTCCCTAACCCTAAAATGATGTTAATGTGTGATTAGGATCATCATTCATCAAGAAAAAACAAGAAAAGTGGGATAACTTGTAAAACGGGTAACCATAAAAAAACTTAGAAATTTTCTAAGTTATGGAACAAAGTGGCTAGGGTACCAACTTCCAAGGATCATAACTTGTGATCCAAGCAACCATTTTGGCTGATCCAAACAGGGTTTTGTAGATCTCATGGAATACTTTAAAAGTGTCACCTACACTTCACTCCAATTCTTCATGGATTTTTAGTTATGGTTTGACCCAAATGACAAAAACATGAAAATGCCACTTTTTCCAACACTTAGTGAAATTTTCGCTAAGTCAGAATCTGTTTCACTTTTTTCAAAATGTAAGGGCATTTTTCACTTAGATCCAAAAAGTGTAAAGAACAACTATGATCACCCACATGTTGTATCATATGAGAGCTTTCCAAAATGGCCAAGAACTCCATCAAATCTCATTTGAGCTAAGAGTTATAACAATGGCAATATGCCTTGCTGCAACTGTCATGGCAAGGCAGATTTGTGCATTTTGCTCGATTTGATCAAATTGTGCAAATGATAAACAAGTTTATCCATCTGAACACCGCAGGGGGAGACCAAGGAGGAACAAACACTGATCCATAAGCCTCCCAAGTCTTTGGAACTAAAAGTAGCATGCTAAACCAAAAAAATGCCTAAAAGGGGGACAAGACTCCAATTTTGTATTGGAGCATTCAATGGATGCACCAAGGTGGCATGAACTGAGCCTTTTCCAACTGAATGAGTCAAGGATGATCTCTGAACTAGGGAACCAAAGGCCTGTGCTCTAACCTCTAGTCAATGGCTAGAGGAGACTTAAGATTCCCAACTGATGCAATTGGACATTGAGCTGCTGCAGTTGCCATTCACTATTGCTTGCAAAACAAACTTGCTTTACTATAAATAGAGCTCCTTTGTGCTCAGTTTAAGTACACCAAAGGCCTACAACACTTGGCTTTCTCAAAATCATCTTCTCACTCTCAAAAATGCCTTTCTTAGCAAGTCACTATCGAATTTTTCAGTAGAGAGCAATTACACTCAAACCAATTGCTCTAACACCTCATAAACATCATATGTGAGCTGATCAAACACTAAACACACAACTGTAACACTGATTTCTCAGAAGCACCAGCCAGTTGCTCATGTTTTCAATCAAGTTGCAGTTGAGATGCCATGAAGTGATCCAGCCATTTCCAATCAAGTCCAAGCATTTAAACACACTCCATATGGTGTAGGGAAGCTATTCAGATCATCACAACTCATCTGTAACACCTCCAACTGAAAAATCACATTTCTCTTGCTGTCACGACCTTCAAGTAAGCCTAAACTTGGTCATCTCTTTATCTATGCATATTTCCTCGCACAATACTTTTGCCAAATGTTCATAATCATGCATATAATGTTTCCCCTCAATTAATTGCTTTGTTTGAATCATGTATCAAAATTCTCAGCCTTCATGCAAATTTTAGGGTTCTTCAGGTTTTGTATTAATTTCTTATTCCATGCTTAAAGTAAATGAAATTAAAGACCACAGACATGATTGTGAGGGGAAAACGAGCAGATTGATATGTGGATTGTGTGATTTTGTCAAGTATTCAGTGAGATTGGATAGAAAATGCAAATCTGAGCAAAACTCCCTTCGTGCGTGTTCTTGGCCCATGTTCTTGGCGCCTTTTTCACAAATTTGAATATTTGAATTATGTGATTTTATTTAATTGATTCAAAAATTAATTTCTCTGAGTTTTAATGATTTTGAGTTGATTCTTTTTTTAATAATTCACAAAAATGTTAAAATATTTTATTTTACCAAAAATTCCCAAAAATATTATTTATTTCATATACTTGATATTTTTGCAAAGAATTAATCTTTTATTTGTTTTTTTAACATTTAAAATATTTTTTCCTCCTTGATTTTCCAAATTTAATTGGTCTCCAATCATTTTGTGGCTATAAACATGATTTTTGAAACATTGATCCAAGATCACCACTCATTTTTCACATGTTTTCAATACTTTTTATTATTTTTTTACAAAATTAATTCCTTTTTTAAACAAAATTAGGGTTTTGATTAATTCAACCCTCATCAATCATTTTCAAACACTCATGGGCCTCTATTAGAGTGTAAGACATATCCCCTTTGTAAATACACCACTTTTTGGGCCTCAGTCATTGTATAAGTCCCACTGTATTTTAAAGAACAACGGCGCGATCGTTGCCTTTTTAACAAAACCAATTGGGCCTCTCCTCGAGCTATAAGTCCCATTCCTGTTTAAAAACAAAAAATTTGGACCTCTAATAGAGTGTAAGACCCAACCCTTTTGTAAATAATACCTTTGGGCCTCACACATTGTATAAGTCCCTCTGTATATTTTCAAACGTTCGGCGCGAACGTCGCCTTTTTAACAAAATCAACAGGGCTTCTCCTTGAGCTATAAGACCCATCTTTATTCATTTCCAAACTATTTGGGCCTATAATAGAGTGTAAGACCCAACCCCTTTTTGAAACCAAAAAGATTTGGGCCTCAAATGTTGTATAAGGCCCATTGTGTTTTCAAAAACCTCGGCGCGATCGCCGTTTTCAAACAAATAACCTTGGGCTTCTCCTTGAGTTGTAAGTCCCATCTCTTGTAAAAAAATAAATATTTGGGCCTCTAATAGAGTGTAAGACCCATTCCCTTGTGCATAAAAACTTTTTGGGCCTCAGTCGTTGTATAAGTCCCGATACGATCTTTAAGACAACAGTGCGATCATCGTTAAAACTTGGGCCTCTCCTTGAGCTGTAAGCCCCAACAATCTTTTCAAAGTACTTTATCCTTTGATTTTGAATTCAAATATATGTTGTTATCAAAACTTTCTTTAATTTCTTTGTTGAACAACTAACAAAACAGCATGGAAGCTCTACAACGGGTAAGTGTTTATCCGCTTTCATTTACCGCTTTCATATGTATATAACTGTATTGTGGGGTTGTTTCACTGTAAGTCTTCTTTCACATCCTTTTATATACTTGCCATATATCCACTGTGTAATACTAGTATAGTTATTTAGAGTTTTCCCCGGCAACTACGTCTAGAACTAGGTAAAGCCTGTTGGTCACTCTCGAATAAAAATAAAACTAGATCCCCGTAGGATTCCAGATATAGTCTTCCCTCATCTTGGGGTTAAACAATATGGAACAAAGAGAAAGTCAGTATTCTCGGTGAACCTTTTCTTAGACTGTCACCCTTAGAAATTGTCAAAGAAACTCTAACTCCCCAGAGATGATCTTTTCTCCGTGAATGGCATCTCTTGAGTTTCTTCCAAATTCTCGAACTTTCCTGGAATGATCTCTTCTCTGTGAATTGCATTTCTTGAACTTCTCTTGGTTTGGGGACCCACAGGCTTTCTAAAAGCATCCCCACCTCCTCTTGGGCGTTGTACAAGGACCCTTCGGCTTCTTAGAAGTTCTCATGCCTTCTCTTAGGCTTAATACAAGGACCCTGATGACCTCTTAAATGTATAAGATAGAACTTAGTCATCCTTTGCTAGAGCAGTCTTTCCAACGTCAAAAACTCCGACCATTTTAGGGTTGATACTCATCCCTTAATGCCCGCGCCTAATCTTGGGCATTGTACAAAAGATAAAAATCTAGACTTGGACAGTCTAAACCTCTTGAGTCTCAAAGACATTCTCAAGTTCCTTTCAAAAATAGGAAAAAAAATTGATCACTCTGGATCAATCTCCAGCAGAAACCCGGTCTCTCTCATGAGAGTTCGCCACACTTGGACCTGCTTCAGGATCTCAATAATCCTCAGCAGTAAGTCATCCTCTTCTTGGGCTTTGTACAAATGATTCTCCCCAGCGGAGCTAACCTTTTCAGGCTCTCTTGTTGAGTCAACCATTTTTAGCCTTCGTCTTGGGCTTTGTACAAGACATGTAAAAAACACTCACTTGTTGAGTATAAAAGACTCTATTGTTGAGTCAATCTCCTTTTAGCCTCAATCTCGGGCTTCGTACGAGATAGAAAATCAGTCTCTTGTTAATTATAAAAGACTCTCTTATTGAGTCAATCAACCTTCAGACTCTCTTGTTGAGTCAATCACTTGTTCAAGACTCTCTTGTTGAGTCAACCTTTTTAGCCTCAGTCTTGGGCTTTATACAGGGCAGATAAAAGTACTCTCTTGTTGAGTCAAACCCTTTCAGCCTCCATCTTGGGCTTTATACAAGATACATTCTCCCCAACGGAGTCAAAATCCTTTTTAGCCTCAATCTTGGGCTTTGTATAAGACAGAAAGAACATTTTCCCCGAAAAAGTCAAACTTCCAGCCTCCTCTTAGGCTTTGTATAAAGAAACCCCCGGTTGAGTTAATCAACCTCTTAGATCAAACTTGTGCCTTGATCAGGGTACACAAAAATCAACAATTCCCTCAGAGGGAGTCCCATCTCTCTTTAGAGATGACAAGTTCTCTCTCAGTCAAACCTTTAGCTTCAATCTTGGGCTTTGAACAAGACACAAAAAAACCCCTTTAGCTTCACATCTTGGGCTTTGAACAAGATACAAATCACCTTTAGCTTCAATCTTGGGCTTTGAACAAGACACCAAAACATCTCTTTCCTCCCATAGAATAGGAGGAACTACGATCGCTCTGATTTTCCTATTTTGTTAAACGGGAATACGTAGGCATAAGATTGTGAAATCTTAGCGAGCATACTAATAAAAAAACTCAAAGTCCAGTACCTTCACACATCCATCAAAAACATCAGACCTAGTACCTTACCAAAATCCTCCTGTACAGTCACGACACTCCGTTCTTAAATGAAATACCCTAAAGACAGACCCCCTATTTTGATAGCATCTGTAAACCAACAGTTTTGACTAATTAATCTCAGTATGCAAGCAGGGTTAATTGGAGACATCTATTTCCCTTCCTTAATCAACTTCACAGGATAAAAAATGAATCGAACTGTAGTACCAAAGCGATAGTGATTCGAAACCACAAAAATCGTGCTACAGAAAAAATGGTGACCACAGTGGGAGTCTGTTCTTTCTTACAGCCTTAGGTGGAAAACTTTAAGCTCACAAAATACCACAGAAATAATGACTCTGCTGGGGAGTCATTGTCTGTATAGGATCATAGGATTATAGAGGTCTAGGATGTTAGGACAAATATATATACTGCGTTTCCTAATTGATATCTGTGTTTACTTTTCTACTAATGGGAATGCGTGTGATGCCGCATATGGAAAGATTGAGTATACACCTAAGATAAGTGATGGCACGAGACGGGTAATCTTACGGGGAGTGAATCCCAGATAAGAGGTCCTGGTCGACCATCAAATCAGTGGAGATGCCCTTTGCGGATTCAATGCCTATACGACCTCGGTTGTTGAAAGCAGATTGTTTGATTGGGTTATCTGAGAAGCAGAGGATTTTAGTAGACTGAAACCATTTTGTAGTGCGGAAGCTATCGAAAATAGTTGTCACGCGATATTACCCTCATTTGAGATCACTATAAGATACTACAGCTCGCTGGCGATCCACTTGCTGTCGTTATCCCAAGAGGGGTCAGTGATTTTGAGGACAGGTATAAAAATCAATAGTATAACCTTTGAGGATGGGTAGAGCCTAGACTTCATGACACCGACCCTTTGACCCCATGTGTTTTCTATGTTTTTGTGTGTTGTATTCATGCATTCATTTCATTAAAAAAAGATTAAACAAAGAAAAATCTTCTCTTCTAGTCACTCTTTTTCAAATTAAACTAAGACAATGATTTGAAATGTCAGATAAAGAGATTGCTAATGGATTTCGGTAGAAGGAAGACTCATAAGTACACCTTCAAGGTTCCAAAACTAGAGGATTTAAGAGGGTTGGCAAGGATGATAACCATCCCCGAGGCTTTCAGAGCTAAGTACGGGGGACTGCTGTCTCTGTTAAGGGTCCATGTAATTGAAGGTATCCTGTCCACGCTAATCCAGTTCTACGACCTGGTCTACCACTGTTTCACATTCTCGGATTATCAACTAGCACCAACACTGGAGGAGAACTCTCACCTGACTGATTTACCCCTCACTGACCATGCTCCCTTTTCTGGACTGGAAGAAATTCTAAAGGATCAAACCATTGCGAGAGCAATCTATTTGGACGAGTCAGAAGTCAGGACTCACATTACCACTAAGGGTGGAATCCAGGGTTTGCCAGCCCAGTTCTTGATAAAGAAAGCTCTGTACTTTGCTAGTATAGGGAATGTGGCCGCTTTCGAAAGCATCTTTGTTTTGCTTACCTACGGGTTATTTCTGTTTCCCAACATTGATAACTTCGTTGATGTCAATGCCATTAAGATTTTTTTGATTGGAAACCCTGTACCGACCTTGCTCGTAGATGCTTATCATTCTGTACACTTAAGGAATTTGTACAGTGGAGGAATAATGACATGCTGTGTACCCCTGCTGTACAAATGGTTCACTTCCCATTTACCTAAGTCTGCTGCTTTTTAGGATCAAAAGAATACTTTACGTTGGTCGCAGAGAATCATGTCTCTTACCAACTCTGACATCGATTGGTACAATCGGATCTATGATGCGATCAGAATCATTAACCGTTGTGGAAATTTCCTTAATTTACCCCTCATAGGAACTAAGGGAGGAATTAATTATCATCCAGTTTTAGTTCGTCGTCAACTCGGATACCCGATGTGGCATGTTCTGCGTAATGCTCATCTGGAAGGTCATTTCTTCAAGGAAGGAGAAAATGACAGAGCACTAAAGACAGAAATAACGCATGCCTAGAAACACGTTCATAGGAAAGGAATAGTGTCTCTAGGAAAACCAGACTGTGTCTCGATGGAACCTTATCTCCACTGGGTACAAACTAGAGCTCTCAAGCTAAGGATGCCTTACCCTCGTCAGGAAGTTCTTCCATTAAGGGACCCTGTCCTTTACTTTATGTCTGATACATAAAAACTTCAGGTGACTCTCAACAAAGTTCAACAGGAGAAGAAGTCTTGGAAGAACAAGTACTGTATTCTCAATGTGGAGTGCGAGAAAACACAACAACTGTTAAAAGAAAAAGATGCTCTGATTGAGATTTTAGAGCAACATGCTGTAGAGAATCAAGAAGACCAAAGGAATCTGCTCGCTCCTTTCACTTGGCAAAGGAATGATAACCCGACAACGGCCCAAGAGCCCCGGTCAAAGAAAAGGAAAGTACCAGAACCAGCACCTGAGCTCTCCTCAGAGAGGACTGGGGACCCATAAGTTTCCATTTCTGCAATCTTTGAATTTAATAAAATGGGGTCGTCCCCACTGTTTGATATTTGCAATCCGACTGTCGAAGTTTATTTTGATTAAACAAAAAAAACATATGATTAATATAATCATTGCATATCATTCATCATTCTCACGTAACACATTCTTTTTACCTACGAATCTCACGTTTGTGTCTCGATTCTAGAGGCAAACTGTCTCATTCGTACAATACTCGGGCCAATCGAAAGAAAAAGATGGATGATCTCGAGGAAGAGAACAGAGAGTTGAGGGAAGAGATCGACACTCTGAAAGAGGATCTGAGAAAGCTTCATAATGACATGGAAGATCTAGTAGAAGCTCAGATACAACAACAAAGGATTGTGATCTCAGAGATCACATCAACGCCCATAGTAGAGAAGTATGATCCTAGGTATAAAATGCCGAAAGATCGTCCCTGGGGAATGCAACTCAACTATATCCCAGAAGGATATATTCCGCCAATCACGGAGGATCCGGGAACTGCAGCAGGAGCGGCTGGGCCTGAAGGTTACAAGCTTTGGGAAAGTAAAGATGCCAGGGGCATGACAATAACTCCTGAAGGTTACAAACTTCGAGAGGCGCCAAGAGTCTCTGCTGTAATGACTGTACCACCACCTATGGTACACACTGTCTCGGAAGGACAGATTCCACAGATACCTTCTGGTGGAAACGAAAGTATGGATAACAGAATGAAGGAGTTCCAAGAACAGTTCCTGGAAATGCAGAAGGAACTGCAAGCCATTCACGGTCAGGATCTATTTAGAAAGGACGTCGCAGACCTTTGTTTGGTCCCCAATGTGAAAGTTCTGCACAAATTCAAAGTGCCCGAATTTGAGAAATACAAGGGTAACTATTGCTCTCAAAGCCATTTGGTGATGTACGCTCGGAGGATGTCAACACAGATAGAAAACCACCAGCTACTGATCCATTACTTCCAGGATAGTTTAACCGGTGCCACACTCAAATGCTACATGGGTTTAAACCGCACTAAGATCGCTACTTTCAGAGATCTCGGCGCTGCCTTCATTCAACAATATAAGTATAACCTGGACATGGCGTCAGAAAGAGATCAACTCAGAGCCATGTCGCAGAAAGATAAGGAAACCTTTAAGGAATACACTCAGAGATGACATGAAATTGCCGCCCAGATTTGTCCACCTCTCGAGGAAAAGGAGATGACAAAGATCTTCTTGAAAACCTAGAGCTCATTTTACTATGACAGAATTGTCGCCAGTGCGCCCAGTGACTTCACCGAGATGGAGGGCATGGGAGTTCGTCTTGAGGAAGCAGTCTGAGAAGGACGTTTAGTTAAAGATGTTGGATCATCAAGTAGTACAAAACGATACGGTAGTGCTCTCCCTAAGAAAAAAGAGCAGGATATTGGGAATATCTCTCTCGGAAAGCAAAGGCGACGATACCAACCAGTAGCAGCTGTAACTCCTGCTATCAACCCTACGCCTATTCCTACGTATCAACCTCAGGTTGCTCAGAGCCAACCGAATCAACAATAATATCAGCAAAGGACACAACAGCCTCTTCAGCAAGCTCGTCCTCCATAGAACAATAACCGTACAACGTGACCACCAGGTTTCGACCATATACCGATGTTGTACGCATAATTATTTCCACTCTTACTGGTCAAGGGACACGTCCAAACTAGGTATCCTCTTACAATACCGGAAAATCCTCCTTTTTGGTTCAAACTGGATCAGACTTGCCCGTACCATCAAGGAGGACCAGGGAATAACATAGAAAATTGTCTCAGTTTCAAATCCGATGTGCAAAAGCACGTTAGGATCTGGGTCTTATCCGTTAAGGATACAAATCCTAATGTTCTCACAAACCCGTTGCCTCAACATGAGAAAGCTGCGGTGAATTTGATAGAAGAAGAGTCTAACAACAGCTATCAAATTCATGATGTACTCTTATGAAGGGCCAACTTGGTCAGGATGCATTGTAGACAGAGCGGATATGGCCATGTCCAACCTCATAATTATCACCAGTGTGATATCTGTTCTAAAGACAATCAAGGATGTTCTGTGGTACAATCAGCTCTACAGGAACAATTGGATCTCGGATGGATCCAAGAGCATCGAGTTCGTGGAGTTAACATGACTTATGCAAATTCCAACATCATTCAGAACCACCACATCCGTACAATGAATGTCAACTTGGTGGCAATGCACTCAAGGCAAAGCCAGTATCATAATTTTTCGTGGCACAATTACAATTCCTGTCTGACTTGCTCGGTAAATAAACAGGGATGCTCGTTTGTACAAGAGGCCCTCCAGCGTCAGATGGATCTTGGGTGGATCCAGGACTACCATGATAGAAATCCTTATCAAGTTAACATGATTCAAATCTTCGATATTCGTTTGATGAATACCATCTTGGTGGAGTTACACGCCAAGCAAGTTCAACTCGGTTTTCTCACTTCACATGATTATCTGAGCTGTAAAGTATGTTGTGAGAGTAACCAAGGGCGCGCTCTCGTTCAAAGAACTTTACAACACTTGTTAAACCATTGGTTGCTTCCGATCTATCTAGATGAAGACACGCAACAAATCAATGTGACAAATGGGAACCCTACTAGGCATCAAAGTCAGGAAGTTCGATCAATGGAAGCAGACCTAGTGAGGTTACACTGCATACAGAGCGGATGTGGCCAGGTGCCACCACATAACTATGAAAGTTGTAGAGTTTGCTCAGAAGATAATTAAGGATGTTACCTTGTGCGAGCAGCCCTTCAGAGTCAGTTGGACCGTAAAGAGATTCAACCATGTCCAGGTTCTAGGTCAATCAATTTGAGGCCAAACTATTTCCCTGATCAAATCAAAGATGTTGTCGTAATCTCTGATCATGAGAGGGCCAAGGATGTTTGTACCATCATCCCTTTACTTGACGAATCGAAAGTTCCCAACCAGTAACTGATTGAAATTACTTACAATGGTCAGAGAAATCAAAAGGCTCCTGTAGTTATCTATCTGCCGAGACCAGTGTCGTACAAGTCTGATAAGGCGATCCCTTACACATACGGTGCTACAATAATTGAGAATGGAAAGGAAATTCCATTACCCTTCGTCGTGAATATTACAGACATCAGTCGAGTGACACGGAGCGGTCCAATCTTCAAACGAGGAGTTGGAGTACCTAACAGAGAAAAGGAACTTCAGACAGAAGCTCCCAATCCACCAGTCGGTCAATCCAGTGATCCCAACCTTTCAAAGAACGATGATAAGATGTTGAAGCTCATCCAAAGGAGTGAATACAACATTGTTGAGCAGCTATTACAAACTCCTTCAAAGATCTCTGTGTTATCTCTTTTACTTAGTTTCGAAGCTCATAGAGAGGCTCTACAGAAAGTCTTAGAATAGGCCTTTGTGGAACAGGATGTGTCAATAAGACAGTTCGAAAGCATCATCGCCAACATCACGTCCTGCAACAACTTGGGGTTTAGTGATGAGGAATTGCCAAAAGAAGGCAAAAGTCACAACATGACGCTCAATATCACAGTTAACTGCCAGGACGATGCCTTAGCCAGCGTACTGGTAGATACTGGATCGGGTCTCAAAGTTATGCCGAAGTCCACTCTAATGCGACTATCATTCAAAGGATCTCCGATGAGAGGTAGTGAGGTCGTCGTCAAAGCATTTAACAGATCCCAAAAAATAGTTATCGACAAAGTCGACCTTCCCATAACTATCGGTCCTCACACTTTCCAAGTCACTTTCTAGGTATGGACATCTGAGCAACATACAGTTGTTCCTTGGGAAGACCTTGGATACACCAGGCTGGGGCAGTCACTTCGACACTTCACAAGAAGCTGAAGTTTGTCAAGAATGACCAACTCGTCACGGTCTGTGGAGAACAAGCCTTAATCGTGAGTAACCTTTCATTGTCCACTTGTGTAAAACCCGAGGAGGTTGTTGGAACTCAGTTCCAGGCACTTTCGGTAAGCAATGGGAATTAATTAGAGAAAGAAACTTCGATCTCCTCGTACAAAGATGCTCTCGAGGTGATCAAAAGTAACAATGCAAAGGGATGAGGACAACTTGTCACTCATACTGAAAATAAAACAAAGAAGGATCTTGGTTTTTCTGCAATCTGTACCCAGACAGCTACTAACGATGAAAGTCTTCATCCCATTCAGAACTTCTTCCATAGTGGAAGTTTCCTTCACCCAGTGTCTCAATAAGTACATACGATCAACGAGGGAGATTCCTCCGACACAGATGAGGAATGGAAGTCCTATCTTAACGAGGACGGTTATATGTCTCATGAAGAGGTGCCTACACCATTTTGCTATCCCACACAGAGTCTGAGATTTATACCAAGGTCAGACGTCGAAATGATATACGAGGATTGTGATCTAGAAGGATGCCGTGCTCCACTAAACTCATTAGGGGAGGACACTCTGATGAAAGACAACTTTGACCACGACTATTATGGCCTGATGGATGGCCTGCCTATCTGGCAGCCGTACCCAGGAGACTCGGGGCAAGAAAATTAGCCGAACAATGAAAATCAGCTGAGCATCATTGAAAAGAATACCTGCGTCCCCACCATGTCATGGGATCATTACTCAGGGCATTCAGAAAAAATCCAGCACGACGATGAATTGGCAAAGCTTGCCGGACTAGAATTCATCAACTATGCTTTTCCCGAGGTCAACGTCATCGAGAGAGATGACTCCTCCAGTTCCAAAGAAGTATGGGACACCCTGGGACAATCGAGTGGCAAGTATGACTTCTTGGTCAAGTACACTACTCCTGAAAGCTCTCATATCAGGCTCGAGGACATACAGCCAACTGGATGGGGAGATTTACCTGAGAGCACAAATACTGTGCAAAATACAACTGAGGAATCCTGCTACGACAACTCTGCCTAGGAGACAGATTCCAATGATCCCGCTCTACCAGAAATCAGCGTTATTTCTTAAGACAAACCAAGAAGGAAGGTACCAGACTTTGTGATTCACCGAGGAGTTCGCCGTCAATGGGTTGCAGTCGATGTTCCAAATATCGTTCATAAGTCTAAGTAATTATTGTCTTTATCTTAACCTTTCACCCTCCCCAGGTGAAATAGATGTTTTGATAGGGCTCAATTTTCTGTAAATACCTCTTCGCTTCGCCCAAAGCGACTGAGTTTTGTTTTATAGGGCTGTAGTTTCAAGAATCGACTAAATCATAAATAAAATAACGCCGTTCTGTAATTTCCACATTAATTGTTTTTTTCTCTTTTTGCTTTTCAGAAAATTGTAATCCTTAAAAACAACAAATAATAAAAACAAGCAGTTTTCCAAAAAATTTACACTGCACATACCCTTGCATTTTCTCTATCTCTTCTAAAAAATAATCATCACGTCATGCAGATTGCTTGTTTAAACCCCATTGAAACATACGATTCAATGCCTTCTCCCAACTTTGAATTCCCGGTATTTGAGGTTGAAGAAGAAAATGACGAAGAAATTCCAGAGGAGATCTCCCAATTACTCAGACAAGAGGAAAGTTCCATCAAACCTCACAAAGAGCCGGTGGAAATGGTCAATTTGGGTTTAGAAGAAGAGAGAAAAGAAGTCAAGAGTGGGGAACTGCTCAGTCCAACTGTCAAAGAAAGTTTGACAAAGCTTCTCAAAGAATTTCTCGATGTATTTGCTTGGTCCTACCGGGACATGCCAGGGTTGGACACTAGCATCGTGGAACATCATCTACCATTGAGATCAGAATGTGCGCTGGTAAAACAGAGGTTGAGAAGAACTCACCCAGACATGGCCGTCAAAATCAAGGAGGAAGTACAGAAACAGATTGACGCGGGTTTCCTCGCCACATCAGAATATCCTCAATGGTTAGCCAACATAGTACCCTTCCTGAAAAAGGACGGAAGGGTCAGAATGTGTGTAGACTACAGGGATCTGAACAAAGCCAGTCCGAAGGATGACTTCCCCTTACCACACATTGACATGCTGGTAGACAGTACAACAAAATTCGAAGTATTCTCCTTCATGGATGGATTCTCGGGCGATAATCAGATAAAAATGGCGCCTGAAGACATGGAGAAAACTTCGTTCATCACCCCATGGGGTACTTTTTGTTACAAGGTAATGTCGTTCGGGTTGAAGAATGTTGGGGCAACCTATCAAAGGGCCATGACTACTCTGTTTCATGACATGATGCACAAAGAAATCGAGGTATATGTCGATGACATGATTGCCAAATCTAAAACAGAAGAGGAGCATGTGACCCACCTGTCAAAACTATTCGAGTAGTTGAGGAAGTATAAACTCTGCTTGAATCTCGACAAGTGCACCTTCGGTGTCCGTTCAGGGAAACTCTTAGGATTCATCGTCAGCAAAAAAGGAATTGAGGTTGATCCTGACAAGGTTAAGGCCATTCAAGAAATGCCTTCTCCGAGGACTGAAAAACAAGTCAGGGGATTCCTGGGACGTTTGAATTACATTTCTAGATTTATATTCCTCATGACCGCGATATGCACGCCAATCTTCAAATTACTAAAAAAGAATCAGGATTGCGTTTGGACAGAAGACTGCCAAACCGTCTTCGATAGTATCAAGGAATATCTGTTGAACCCACCTATTATATCACCTCTAGTGGAAGGAAGACCACTAATCATCTGCCTAACAATCTTGGAAGACTCAATGGGCTGTGTACTTGGCCAACAAAACGAAACCAAAAGGAAAGAGTCTGCCATTTACTATTTAAGCAAGAAGTTCACTGACTGCGAAACTCGGTACACTATGCTTGAGAAAACTTGTTGTGCTCTGGCTTGGGTAGCCAAACGTATTTGCCAGTATATGATTCGTCACACTACTTGGTTAATCTCTAAAATGGATCCAATCAAGTATGTCTTCGAAAATCCTGCTCTCACGGGGAGGATAGCCCGTTGACAGATATTGTTATCGGAATATGACATTGAGTACCACACTCAGAAAGCCGTAAAAGGAAGTATTTTAGCCGATCATTTGGCTCATCAAACGATTAACGATCAAGAATCGGTCGGGTTTGACTTCCCAGACGAAGATGTCATGTATTTAAAGATGAAAGACTGCGATAAACCGCTACCCAGTGAAGGGCCAGAACCAGGTTCCCAATGTGGACTAATCTTTGACGGAGTTGTCAACAATTATGGAAACGAAATTGGGACAATCATCATAACACCTCAGGGTATCCATATTCCTTTCACCGTCCGACTGACATTCAAGTGCACAAACAACGAGGCCGAATACGAAGCTTGTATCACGGGTCTCGAAGAAGCGATTGACTTAAGGATTAAAAACTTGGATGTATATGGCGATTCAGCCCTGGTTATTAATCAGATCGAAGATGAGAACACATACCAATCAGAAACGAGTTTCATCACATCCCTTGTGAGGAGAATCACATGGCCGATTCATTAGCCACTCTCTCTTCCATGATTAGTGTAGGTCAATGGAATGACATACTTAAGATTTACATAATGCGCCTTGAACGGCCCGCTTATATCTTTACAATTGAAGCAGTCATAGACGATAAACCTTGGTATCACGATATCATGTGCTTCCTTCAAAAACAAGAGTATCCACCTGGGGCATCTAGAAAAGATAGAAAGACCCTCAGAAGGTTGGCAGGCAACTTCTTTCTGAGCGGCGATACACTCTATAAGAGAAACTTTAACATGGTCTTGCTCCGATGTGTAGACAGACCAGAAGCAAACATGCTGATAAAAGAAATTCATGAAGGATCCTTTGGCACTCATGCCAACGGACACATAATGGCAAGAAAAATTCTATGAGCAGGGTACTATTGGTTGACCATGGAATCTGATTGCTACAAGTACATGAGAAGGTGTCACAAATGTCAGATATACGCTGACAAAATCCAAGTACCGCCAACACACCTCAAAGTACTTTCTTCCCCATGGCCTTTTTCCATATGGGGAATCGACATGATTGGCATGATTGAACCTAAGGCTTCAAACGGACATCGGTTAATCCTGGTAGCCATTGATTACTTCACCAAGTGGGTCGAAGCAGCGTCATACGCCAATGTGACCCGACAGGTGGTAGTCCATTTTATCAAAAACAATCTCATCGCCGTTATGGTATTCCGAGCCATGTCATTACCGATAATTAATCCAACTTGAACAACAAAATGATGAAAGAGTTGTGCGCTGAGTTCAAGATCGAACACCATAACTCATCTCCCTACCGACCTAAGATGAACGGAGCGGTAGAAGCGGCTAACAAGAACATCAAGAAGATTTTTCAGAAGATGGTTGTAACCTACAAATACTGGCACGAGATACTACCCTTTGCTCTTCACAGTTATCGCACATCTATCCGAACTTCAACAGGGGCAACCCCTTTCTCTTAGGTATATGGCATGGAGGTTGTACTTCCCATAGAAGTAGAGATCCCAGCAATCCAGGTATTGATGGAAGCTAAGCTAACAGAGGCTGAATGGTGTCAAAGTCGACACGATGAACTGAATCTGATCGAAGAAAAGAGAATGACGGCTCTATCCCATGGTCAGTTGTATCAGAAAAGAATGAAGAAGGCGTTTAACAAAAAGGTCCGACCTCTCGTCTTCAGGAAAGGAGACCTTGTGCACAAAAAGATACAATCATTTCTCACTGATTCTCGGGGCAAATGGACTCCGAACTATGATGGCCCCTATGTGGTCAAGAAAGCTTTCTCAGGCGGTGCCCTGAGACTTACAACCATGGACGGAGAGGAATTTGCCTACCCCACAAATGTTGACGTAGTCAAGAAATACTTCTCCTAAATAAAAAAAAAACGTCTCGGTGGATTGAAAACCCGAAAGGGCGGTCCAGGCAAAAATTAGAGACATGATAAAAAATCATCCCGATAGATTAGAAATCTCAAAGTACAATCCAGGAAAAAGTTAGGGATTCATGGCAAGTGAAATTATGGTATCAGATATGTGATGTCGAGTGAGATGTCACAACATCAATATCTGTTATATGAACAAAACAATAAAGAACAACATTTAAAAGCAGTAAACAGACACAGAGAATTGTTCACCCAGTTCAGTCCAACAACCTACGTCTGGGGGCTACCAAGCTAGGGAGGAAATTCACTATTAGTAGTATTGATTCACAGACTCTACAATCAACATACCAGTTGATAGTCTACTCACTTAATCACTACCTAATGACACTTCTACCTAAGAACCTCTTAGATATGAGACACCTCTCACTCCCCCTCAATTTCAACAATGATACAATTCAAAGATTACACAGTACAGAAGTCACGCTTCAAAGACACACCTTGATCTTGCTTAAAAGCTTTGATCAAGAACAATACACTCTTGCTTAAAAGCTTTTGAGTGAACAAATTACAACTCAAACAATCAGACCAATTCAAGCATCAAGGATGAATGAATGGCTTACAAAATGCTGACGGAAACACAAACCCTAACACTTGACACTCAATCCACAATATCTTGTCTTCGTACTCTTCAAGTAGGGTTGAGGCTGCTTTAAATAGAAACTCCTTCTTGGGCTTGGACTCCTTGAAAAACTTAGATTTGATTTAACATTAAAACAGATTTGATCTTCAAATCTTTACGCCCTAAAAATAGCAACAATATCTACTCCACAATTGATTGCAACAGAATAAATCTTCTCCAAGATATTCTCCTGCAATCTCTCAATCAGAAACTCTTAAAACAAACAAGAACACGCGCATCCCTAAAAATACACCAGACTGATGTTCTGTCAACAGATGTTAAGACATCGTGTTTAACATCAGGACACAAAACTGCAACAATAACAAAATACACCTTAAGCTGAATGATGGAACCTCATGTTAAGACATCAGACATGACATCCTGACCAACCACATTGTTTTATCAAGATTACAGCCAATCAAAGAACTAACAATCTCCCCTTTTGGCTAATTTTGGCTAAAACAATATCAGCACACAACAGACAAAACAGCAGCAAAAAAAACTAACATTCAGCATCAACAAATCAAAACTCAAACTCCCCCTCAAGCCAAGAAACCAGCAACAGCCAGAAATCTAACTTCATGAAAAAACAACATCAGAACATCACAAAGAACATCCACTCCCTACAACAACAGCAAAGCCAAACTACTCTCCCCCTTTTTAGCCATAAATGGCCAAACTCTGAACTTAGCAGCAAGCACAATGCTCTGACACTTTGTCGCACATGGTCAAATACCAAATTTCAAAAACATAAAGTGCCAAGAAAAACACACCAATAAAAAATAATGCACATACTCCAAACAACTAAGACTGACCAGGCGATACAAACAATGACCTCCAAGAGAACCATAAAACCCTTACCACAAAGCTTGTGTAGAGAATCAAACATGAACCAGTTTTCCAAAACCGTTGAAACACATTAGGGTCAGATGAAGCAAGACCAGAAAAACAAGACCACGAAACCAAATAATATGACGTCCAAAGAGATGACAACATCTGGATCCACCACAGGTGCAACAAGAACAGGAAGGAAGACATAAACAAAGATGAAGACCGTCAAGAAACCTCATGTGCAACTACATGCTTCTGATGATGAAGCAGATGAAGACTGGGTTAATTTCATAAACTCGGGTGGTTGGAATGAATAGATGGCTTCAAACATGAATAATCTTGCTGTAGTTTTTATTGAAATAACTTTTTAATGCTATGTACTCCAAGCCAAAAAAAAAGTTCTTTGTGTGTTTCTATCATGATTTCTCACTTTGCCAAATGCACACAAAAACACCTTCCTGCAGAAGGAATCTACTAATCATCATGTATGTAAATCCCTAATTTGCTTCTTAAATTTTCAAATTAATTTGCATCTAAGGCCTTAGTAAAAATATCAGCTAATTGTAGTTCAGTAGCAATATGTTCCAAAGTAACCACTTTGTCTTCAACTAAATCTCTTATAAAGTGATGACGTATATCAAAATGCTTAGTCCTGCTATGTTGAATTGGGTTCTTGGATATATTAATAGCACTTAGATTATCACAGTACAATGTCATGACATCTTGCTTGACATTATATTCAGTTAACATTTGCTTCATCCAAACCAGTTGAGATCAACTACTCCCAGCTGCTATGTACTTAGCCTCAGCAGTAGAGAGAGACACACAGTTCTGCTTTTTGTTAAACAACGAGATCAGATTGTTCCCTAAGAAGAAGCAACCTCCTGAAGTACTCTTTCTATCATCGGCACTCCCTGCCCAATCACCATCACAATATCCCCTTAGCTCAGTGCCTGATCCATGACTGTATAGCATCCCATAGTCACTAGTACCATTCACATACTTCAGAATTCTCTTCACTTAATTCATTTGACTAGCCTTAGGTTCAGATTGATATCTAGTACAAACTCCTACAGCAAAAGATATATCAGGTCTACTGGCTGTGAGATACAGTAAGCTGCCAATCATGCTCCTGTATAGACTTTGACCCACACTAACTCCATGTTCATCCTTGGACAGCATCAGATGAGTAGGAGCAGGTGTCCTCTTATGATTAGCATTCTCCAAACCAAACTTCTTCACTATATTCTTTGCATATTTGCTCTGTGAGATGAATATGGAGTCTTCCATTTGTCTAACTTGCAGACCCAGAAAATAGCTGAGCTCACCAACAAGACTCATCTCAAACTCAGACTGCATCTATTTCACAAAATGTTGAACCATTGCATCTGACATTCCACCAAACACTATGTCATCAACATATATTTGAGCTATCAACAATTTTCCTCCTTCCTCTTTGACAAACAAGGTCTTGTCAATTCCACCTTTTCTGTAACCATTCAGAGTCAAGAATTCAGTAAGCCTGTCATAACAAGCTCTTGGTGCTTGCTTCAAGCCATAAATAGCTTTTCTTAGTTTGTAGACATGATTAGGAAATGTTGGATCAACAAACCCTTTTGGCTGATCTACATAAACTTCTTCATTTAAGTACCCATTCAAGAAGGCACTTTTCACATCCATTCTAAAATAGATTGAATTTGAGATTACAACCTACACCTAAGAGTAACCTGATAGATTCCAATCTGGCCACAGGAGAAAATGTTTCATCAAAGTCAATTCCTTCTACCTGAGTGTATCCTTGGGCAACCAGTCTAGCATTATTTCTGGTGACCACCCCTTGTTCATCAGATTTATTCTTGTAAACCCACTTGGTGCCAATCACATTTATTCCATCGGGCCGTGGAACAAGATCCCAAACTTCATTTCTTTTGAATTGTTCCAGCTCTTCTTGCATGGCATTAATCCAAAATTCATCAGTCAATGCTTCTTTCACATTTTGGGTTCAATTTTGGATACAAAGCAAGAGTTTGACACAACTTCTCTTGACCTAGTGACAACTCCTGAGTTTGGATCACCTATGATGAGCTCCTTTAGATGGTCCTTATGTACTCTGATAGATGGTTCCTTATTAGGTTGGTCAGGTTCAGGATCAGGTACTGCAGCAACAGGACTGGGATTTACACTTCTGTCTTCAGCTTCTGTTGACACATCATCACAACATGTTCCAACATCATCTATGACATCAGCATCTTCCTTTATTCCACTGTCATCAACAACCACATTTATAGATTCCATCATGACTTTGGTTTTGGAATTGAATACCCTATAAGCTCTGTTATTTGTAGAGTATCCCAAAAAGATCCCCTCATCACTTTTTGGATCCATTTTTCTCCTTTGTTCACGATCTGTCAGGATATAACACTTACTACCAAAAACATGAAAGTACTTCACACTTGGTTTTCTTCCCTTCCACAATTCATACAAGGTAGCTGAAGTACCTCTTCTCAAAGTCACTCTGTTGTGAATATAACAAGCAGTATTCATAGCTTCAACCTAGAAATGGTAAGGAAGCTTTTTGGCATGTATCATTGCCCTAGAAGATTCTTGAATGGTTCTGTTCTTCCTTTCAACTACTCCATTTTGCTGAAGGGTAACAGGAGAAGAAAACTCATGACTGATGCCTTCAGCAGAACAAAACTCAGCAAACTTGCTATTTTCAAACTCTCTCCCATGATCACTCCTTATTTTGATGACATTGCTCTCTTTTTCCCTTTGGAGTCTCTGACATAGATTTTTAAACACATCAAACACTTCTGTTTTGTCTTTGATGAAGTTCACCCAAGTGTACCTGGAATAGTCATCTACAACAACATAAGCATATTTCTTCCCACCTAGACTTTCCACCTGCATAGGCCCCATTAAGTCCATATGAAGAAGTTCCAAAACTTTAGAAGTAGTGAAATGTTGAAGCTTTGGATGTGACATCTTGGTCTGTTTCCCTATCTGACAATCTCCACAGACTCTTCCCTCTTCAATTTTGAGCTTGGGAATTCCTCTTACTACTTCTGTGGATATGATTATCTTCATTCCCTTCAGATGTAAATGCCCCAACTTTTGATGCCAGACTTTGACTTCATCTTCTTTTGCAAAAACACACGTGGAGGGACTTGAGTCTTGTGACACCCATAGGTAACAGTTGTCCTTAGACCTAGCACCCTTCATTATGACTTTGCCTTTCTCATTAGTGACAATGCATTCAGTATTTGTAAAATTAACTATGAGTCCTTGATCACATAGTTGATTAATACTGATTAAATTTGTTGTCAACCCTTTGACCAGCAGAACATCATCCAGCCTAGGAGCACCTGCACAATTCAGCTTTCCCATACCTTTGATTTCTCCTTTAACACCATCACCAAAAGTCACATACCCAGAGGATTGAAGTTTAACACCAACCAACAAATTCTTCACTCCTGTCATGTGCCTTGAACATCCACTGTCAAAGTACCAGTCTTCTTTAGTGGAGACTCTAAGAGAAGTATGAGCTATTAAGCTGGTAACTTTTGTTTTGGGAACCCATTGCTTCTTTTGCTTGATGACCTGATTACCTTTGTTAATGACCTATATGGGGACAGATTGATGAGCACTCTTAGGATAACCATGCAGTTTATAACAATAAGCCTTTATATGTCCAAAACACCCACAATGATGACATCTTCAGCGCTTGAATTTCTTTTTAGAAGGAGTCCTATTAGGATGTTTAAACACTGGTTTCAACATTACTGACTTGGAACAAGGGATAACATTAACATCATCTGAAACTGCTCCATTGTTGAAACCTAATCCACTTTTGTCTCCTACAGCTTTTCCAATATTAAGAATCTTGTCTAGAACGTCAGTTCCTCTATTAAGCATTTTGAAAGATTTAGACAGAGATTTAAGTTTATAATTCAGCACAGATACTTCATCTTCCAGCTTGGCAATAGTTTCCAACTGTTTTGTCTTTTCCGCTTCTAGTTGAACAATAATCTTCTTCTGCTTCTCTCCTTGCAAGCAAAATTCTTCATTTCTAATGCATTGCTCTTTATAAGAGGCAGTTAGTTCATCATATGTAACCTCTCCATCATCACATGTTCCAATCATTGCTCTAACAAGTTTGGCAGATTCAACTTCAGGTTCACTATCAGTATCATCATCAGACCAGGTAACATACAACCCCTTTTTCTGCTTCTTGAGATATGTAGGACATTCCTTTATGATATGACCATAACCTTCACACTCATGACATTGGATTCCTTTGTCATGATTAGGTTTCTCATCAGCTGTTGTTTTCTTCATCTGATCACTTGACTTGTCAGATGAGATGTTCTTAACATTTGGTCTATAGTTCCTGTCCATCCTCTTTAACACCTTATTAAACTGTCTTCCCAACAGAACAATGGCATTCGATAGCTCCTCCTGTGTTTCAGGACCACTCTCTTTCTTATTATCTTCAGTATTTGACACCAAGGCTATGCTTTTGACCTTCTTTTCAGATCTATCATTTAACCCTAATTCAAATGTCTGGAGAGAACCAATCAATTCATCTACCCTCATTTGGCTGATGTCTTAAGCTTCCTCTATAGCAGTCACCTTCATTTCAAATCTCTTGGGAAGGGATCTGAGAATCTTCCTCACCAGCTTCTCATCAGACATCCTTTCTCCTAGGGCACTAGAAGCATTTGATAAATCAAGAATATTCATGTGAAAATCATGAATGGTCTCATCATCCATCATTTTCAGATTTTCAAACTTTGTTGTCAATAGCTGAAGTCTTGACATCTTGACCTTGGATGTTCCTTCATGAGTTGTTTTCAGGATATCCCAAGCATCCTTAGCCACTTCACAGGTGTTGACCAACCTGAAAGTGTTCTTGTCAATACCATTGAATATGGAATTCAAGGCTTTAAATTTCCAAGGGAAAGCTCATCTTCTTCCTTGGTCCACTCGTCTTCAGGTTTCAGCTTGGTTCCACCATCTTTTTCAACAATGACAGGTGGTTTCCATTCCTTCAAAACAACCATCCAAGCTCTGCTGTCTAAAGACTTCAAGAAAGTAACCATACGAGGTTTCCAATAGTCATAATTTGATCCATCTAGAATAGGGGGTCTATTCACAAATCCACCACACTCCTTGTCCATTGCACCAGAAAGAAATAACCCTAGATCTCACCCAGATACAGAGCAGGATGACCTGCTCTGATACCAATTGAAATTTTGGTATTAGATATGTGATGTCGAGTGAGATGTCACAACATCAATATCTGTTATATGAACAAAACAATAAAGAACAGCACTTAAAAGCAGTAAACAGACACAGAGAATTGTTCACCCAGTTCGGTCCAACAACCTACATCTGGGGGCTACCAAGCCAGGGAGGAAATTCACTATTAGTAGTATTGATTCACAGACTCTACAATCAACATACCAGTTGATAGTCTACTCACTTAATCACTACCTAATGACACTTCTACCTAAGAACCTCTTAGATATGAGACACCTCACACTCCCCCTCAATTTCCACAGTGATACAATTCAAAGATTACACAGTACATAAGTCACGCTTCAAAGACACACCTTGATCTTGCTTAAAAGCTTTGATCAAGAACAATACACTCTTGCTTAAAAGCTTTTGAGTGAAAAAATTACAACTCAAACAATCAGACCAATTCAAGCATCAAGGATGAATGAATGGCTTACAAAATACACACGAAAACACAAACCCTAACACTTGACACTCAATCCACAATAACTTGTCTTTGTACTCTTCAAGTAGGGTTGAGGCTGCTTTAAATAGAACCTCCTTCTTGGGCTTGTACTCCTTGAAAAACTCAGATTTGATTTAACATTAAAACATATTTGATCTTCAAATCTTTACGCCCTAAAAATAGCAACAATATCTACTCCACAATTGATTGCAACAGAATAAATCTTCTCCAAGATATTCGCCTATAATCTCTCAATCAAAAACTCTTAAAACAAACAAGAACACGAGCAGCCCTAAAAATACACCAGACTGATGTTCTGTCAACAGATGTTAAGACATCGTGTTTAACATCAGGACACAAAACTGCAACAATAACAAAATACACCTTAAGCTGAATGATGGAACCTCATGTTAAGACATCAGACATGACATCCTGACCAACCACATTGTTTTATCAAAATTACAGCCAATCAAAGAACTAACAGCAAGTAACTACGTCTAACTAAGGGGCAAATCCCTCAGTGGCAGTTACACCATCCATCAGGAAAACTCCAGTCAAGGTCATCTTCGATGGAAGCTCAGGATGTCCAGAATTCAAAGTTGGTAGAAGGATAGCGGTCGTTATGTTTCAATGTAGCCCTTTTCCCTTAAATTACCATTTTCTAACTTTGTAAGTACTCCATGGAATCACGCGTTTGGCTGATTGCCATCCTATTAATAAATTTTGAGCCCTAGTGCTTTTGTTTGCAATTCTTATTTGTTTTAGATTTACAGAACCACATTTTAATATGATTAACGATTTTTGAAATAAAACAAAAATGAATTTACTTGTAATATTTTTTTCTGCTTTTAAAATAAAGATGGCAATTCTTTTGACTGTTGAACATTGAAAGAAAATCGATCGCTTCTCCAGAAGTAATCGAACCTCAAAGTGCAGAATCAAAGTACTCCTTCTAAACCAGTGCACCTGAATGAAGGATCAGTTGTGTCAGATGCGAATATTCCGTCCGACATCCCTGGAAGAGTTCTTATCTCCTAAGCCCGACGAACGGTTGTTCCCCACAGGAACTATCTCTCCTAAGCAAGACAGAATTGCTACCTTTGGCCCAGTGGTACTTCTTCATCCGTCAGTTTGTATGTCGAGTCAGTTTTGTCAGCATATACATACATACATCATGCATTATTTATTTGCATTTACATTCATATTGCATCACTATCACTCTAGTCGGTCTTGTTCCCAAGTGATAAAAGTCCTTTTTCAATCGGGTTGTCGGCTCTTTCCTCGTCCGGAAGTGAATCATCTAAGCAATCTCTCTCCAGTTTATTTCTAGATTAGAGATGGTCCTCGACCACTTTGATAACTTGAACCTCTGAAAAGTAATAAAACTTTCGACAAATATCACTCTTCGCCATTGAAGATGATATCTTTGGTTTCCCGGATTAAGGAAAATCCCACAGAGAGCCTCGCAACTAAAGACTCTCAGCAACATAGTGTTTCTTCTCTCCAGAAAATCAATGTTAATGAAGTCAGCAGCACCTCAAAATTGGGGTACATTGTATGGCATTTCTTCGAGAAGGTTTCGAAGAAAAGTATGATGTAGTATCCCCAAGTATAAAGTAGTCTCTCAAGAGACTCGTTTTCCCTAGTAGAGTCAACAAATGGCGTCTCCCACAACAAAGTTTGTGCACCTCTACATTTGAGACCAATGGGTTCCCCAGGAAAATTCAGCGAGAAGTTTGAGGAAAACCGCTACGAACAGCGTCCCTTGTCAAGAAAGTTTAATTATCGTCGGCCTGACCGGCAGTAATAGCGAACTAACACTATTCTAATAGAAAGGGGGAGTCCCTCTTTGAGGTAGATAATGCAACCGAACACAAAATGAGCGTCCCTTGTCAAGAAAGTTTATTGACAAAAGAAACTGAGACCAGTTCCTTGGTAGGAAACCAGGATCGAGGGGAAGTTTATATCAGAAACTGAGACTAGTTCCTTGGTAGGAAACCAGGATCGAGGGGAAGTTTATTTCAGAAACTGAGACCAGTTTCTTGGTAGGAAACCAGGATCGAGGGTAAGTTTCTACCTTTTCTAAGCATCATTGCTTAGCAAAATAAGATGGAAGGGCAAGATGCTATTCATAACCACCAACAAAATTTCGGGTATTCCGATATTTAATCCTCTTGCACCCCGAATGCCCGAATACCTTCGCCATTCACACCTTAGGGTCTAAGAAAATTAAATAGGGGCATCTGTCATACCCCAAATTTTGACGACTAAGATTCCCCATCATAGTGTAAACCATCATCACAATATGGATGAACCATCATACCTCATAAATCTCCTCATAGATGTTTGGGCATTCACTACTATCAAAGACTAGGGTTTCAAGCCCTCTCAGAGATTTTAGACAAAGGATCAATCAAGAAATGACATGATCTTCAACTTTTCTAACCTCTCAAACACCTATAAAGGATCAATAGGACTCCCACATCAAGCATCAAGCACAAAGTTGCAACATTCCAAGTCGATCAAGCCTCCAGATCGCCAGTGTCACCAAATTAGAGTTTTGGTCGACTGAGGCCTCCAGATGGAAATTTTCCTTTGGGCATGAGCCAATGCTTTAAAGCATAACCCTAGACACTCTAAGGGACCTCCTAAACCCAATCACCAAGTCATTTTAGCCTCAGGGGATGCATTCACCAAAAATCAGGAATTAGAGTTTCTTGACCTAATTCACCCCTAAGTTGACTTTTGGGACAAAACATGAGCCAAGACCTCAAGACATTATTTGAGGGTCTCTAATACACCATATTGATCCATTTTCAACAATGTATTGATCCAAGAAGCTTGATCTACAAGTTTCAATTTCCTCAGGACCACAATTAGGGTTCTAAGGAAAAAGTCAACTGTACCTTTGACTTTCGACCAGGACATGCTCCCAAACCTTGGAACATGATTCAATACACCCTATAACACCTATGAAATCAATCCATCAAGTTTGATTTAGGTTAAGGACTTGATTTCATAGAGGATCGCACAGTTTGTAATTCATTTGATAAAAAGTCAACTGTGCCCAAAAGTCAAAGTTTAACTGTTTGATTTTTTGATCAATTATGGTTCCCTAACCCTAAAATGATGTTAATGTGTGATTGGAATCATCATTGATCAAGAAAAACCAAAAAAAGTGGGATAACTTATAAAAGGGGTAACCATAAAAAACTTAGAATTTTTCTAAGTTATGGAACAGAGTGGCTAGGGTACAAACTTTCAAGGATCATAACTTCTGATCCAAGCAACCATTTTGGTTGATCCAAAGATGGATTTGTAGATCTCATGGCATAGTTTAAAAGTTTCAACTACACCTCACTCCAATTCTTCATGTATTTTAAGTTATGGAGTGACCAAAATGACAAAAACATGAAAATGCCACTTTTTCCAACACTTAGTGAAATTTTCACTAAGTCAGAATCTGTTTCACTTTTTTCAAAATGTAAGGGCATTTTTCACTTAGATCCAAAAAGTGTCAAGACCAACTATGATCACCCATATGTTGTATCATATGAGAGGTTTCCAAAATGGCCAAGAACTCCATCAAATCCCATTTGAGCTAAGAGTTATGACAATGGAAATATGCCTTGCTGCAACTGTCATGGCAAGGCAGATTTGTGCATTTTGCTCAATTTGATCAAATTGTGCAAATGATAAATAAGTTTATCCATCTGAACACCTCAAGGGGAGATCAAGGAGGAACAAACACTGATCCATAATCCTCCCAAGTCTTTGGAACAAAAAGTAGCATGCCAAACCTAAAAATGCCTAAAAGGGGGACAAGACTCCAATTTTGTTTTGCAGCATTCAATGGATGCACCAAGGTGGCATGAACTGAGCATTTTCCAACTGAATGAGACAAGGATGATCTCTGAACTAGGCAACCAAAGGCCTGTGCTCTAACCTCTAGTCAATGGCTAGAGGAGACTTAAGATTCCAAAGTGATGCAATTGGACAATGAGTTGCTGCAGTTACCATTCACTATTGCTTGCAAAACAAACTTGCTCTACTATAAATATAGCTCATTTGTGCTCAGTTTAAGTACACCAAAGGCCTACAACACTTGCCTTTCTCAAAATCAACTTCTCACTCTCAAAAATGTCTTTCTTAGCAAGTCACTATCAAATTTTTCAGTTGAGAGCAATTCCACTCAAACCAATTGCTCTAACACCTCATAAACATCATATGTGAGCTGATCAATCACTAAACACACAACTTTAACACTAATTTCTCAAATCACCAGCCAGTTGCTCATGCTTTCAATCAAGTTACAGTTGAGATTCCATGAAGTGATCCAGCCAATTCCAATCAAGTCCAAGCATTCAAACACACTCCATATAGTGTAGGGAAGCTGTTCAGATCTTCACAACTCATCTGTAACACCTCCAACTCAAAAATCACATTGCTCTTGCTGTCACGACCTTCAAGTAAGCCTAAACTTGGTCATCTCTTAATCTATGCATATTTCCTCGCACAATACTTTTGCCAAGTGTTCATAATCATGCATAGAATGTTTCCCCTCAATTAATTGCTTTGTTTGAATCGTGTATCAAAAATCTCAGCCTTCATGCAAATTTTAGGGTTCTTGAGGTTTTGTCTTGATTTCTTATTCAATGCTTAAAATAAATGAAATTAAAGACCATAGACATGATCGTGAGGGGAAAACGAGCAGATTGATATGTGGATTGTGTGATTTCATCAAGTATTCAGTGAGATTGGATAGAAAATGCAAATCTTAGCAAAACTCCCTTCGCGCGTGTTCCTGGGCCATGTTCTTGGCACCTTTTTCACAAATTTGAATATTTGAATTTTGTGATTTTATTTAATTGATTCAAAAATTAATTTCTCTCCGAGTTTTAATGATTTTGACTTGATTATGTTTTTAATAATTCACAAAAATGTTAAAATATTTTATTTTTCCAAAAATTCCCAAAAATATTATTTATTTCATATACTTGATATTTTTGCAAAGAATTAATCTTTTATTTGTTTTTTAACATTTAAAATATTTTTTCCTCCGTGATTTTCCAAATTTAAATGGTTTCCAATCATTTTGTCGATATAATCATGATTTTTGAAACATTGATCCAAGATCACCACTCATTTTTCACATGTTTTCAATACTTTTTATTAATTTTTTACAAAATTAATTCCTTTTTTAAACAAAATTAGGTTTTTGATTAATTCAACCCTCATCAATCATTTTTAAACACTCACGTGCCTCTATTAGAGTGTAAGACCCACCCCCTTTGTAAATACACCACTTTTTAGGCCTCAGTCATTGTATAAGCCCCACTGTATTTTCAAGAACAACAGCGCGATCGTTGCCTTTTTAACAAAACCAATTGGGCCTTTCCTCGAGCTATAAGTCCCATTCCTTTTCAAAAACAAAAACTTTGGGCCTCTAATAGAGTGTAAGACCCAACCCCTTTGTAAATAATACCTTTGGGCCTCACACATTGTATAAGTCCCTTTGTATATTTTCAAACGTTCGGCGCGATCGTCGCATTTTTAACAAAATCAACTAGGCTTCTCCTTGAGCTATAAGACCCATCTTTATTCATTTCCAAACTATTTGGGCCTCTAATAGAGTGTAAGACCCAACCCATTTTTGAAACCAAAAAGATTTGGGCCTCAGATGTTGTATAAGGCCCACTATGTTTTAAAAAACCTCGGCGCGATCGCCGTCTTCAAAAAAATAACCATGGGCTTCTGCTTGAGTTGTAAGTCCCATCTCTTGTACAAAAATAAATCTTTGGGCCTCTAATAGAGTGTAAGACCCATCCCCTTGTACATAAAAACTTTTTGGGCCTCAGTCGTTGTATAAGTCCTGATACGATCTTTAAGACAATAGTGCGATCATCATTAAAACTTGGGCCTATCCTTGAGCTGTAAGCCCCAAAAATCTTTTCAAAGCACTTTCTCCTTTGATTTTGAATTCAAATATATGTTGTTATCAAAGTTTTCTTTAATTTCTTTGTTGAACAACTAACAAAACAGCATGGAAGCTCTACAACGGGTAAGTGTTTATCCGCTTTCATATGTATATAACTGTATTGTGGGGCTGTTTCATTGTAAGTCTTCTTTCACATCCTTTTATATACTTGCCACATATCCACTGTGTAATACTAGTATAGTTATTTAGAGTTTTCCCCGGCAACTATGTCTAGAACTAGGTAAAGCCTGTTGGTCACTCTCGAATACAAACCAAACTAGATCCATGTAGGATTCCAGATACAGTCTTCCTTCCTCTTGGGGTTAAACAATATGGATCAAATAGAAAGGCATTATTCTCGGTGAACCTTTTCTCAGACTGTCACCCTTAGAAATTGTCAAAGAAACTCTAACTCCCCAAAGATGATCTTTTCTCCGTGAATGGCATCTCTTGAGTTTCTTCCAAATTCTTGAACTTTCCTGGAATGATCTCTTCTCTGTGAATTGCATTTCTTAAAATTCTCTTGGTTTGGGGACCCACAGGCTTCCTAAAAGCATCCCTGCCTCCTCTTGGGCATTGTACATGGACCCTTCGGCTTCTTAGAAGTTCTCATGACTTCTCTTAGGCTTAATACAAGGACCCTGACGACCTCTTAAAGGTATAAGACAGAACTTAGTCATCCTTTGCAAGACCAGTCTTTCCAGCGTCAAAAACTCTGACCATTTTAGGGTTGATACTCATCCCTTAATGCCCACGCCTCCTCTTGGGCATTGTACAAAAGATAAAACTCTAGACTTGGACAGTCTAAACCTCTTAAGTCTCAAAGACATTCTCATGTTCCTTTCAAACATAGTAAAAAACACTGATCAATCTCCAGCAGAAACCCGGTCTCTCTCATGAGAGTTCCCCACACTTGGACCCGCTTCAGGATCTCAATAATCCTCAGCAGTAAGTCAGCCTCCTATTGAACTTTGTACAAATGATTCTCCCAAGCAGAGCTAACCTTTTCAGACTCTCTTGTTGAGTCAACCATTTTTAGCCTCCGTCTTGGGCTTTGTACAAGACATGTAAAAAACATTCTCTTGTTGAGTATAAAAGACTCTCTTATTGAGTCAATCAACCTTCAGACTCTTGATGCGTGTTTTTTCGCAAGTGTACGAACGCGTCAGAGTAATATAAAAGATTATCGTATCCACAGAGACCAAGTGTCAATCTATCGCTATCTATTGTTAAGGTGTGTATCTAAGGTGATTGAAAATAGTAGTTTTGAAGAGTGCACGGTAGTAAATAAAGTAATTAAAATTAATTGATAAAGACAGGTTCGAATGCAATTCACACAACCAATTGATAATCCAAGTACTTGCTAATAGAACTACTTACGGGCAATATCTTCTACTTTGAAAAGAACTAATTTGACAGGAACTGTCGCTTTCGCGTACTCAGAACCGAGTTGTACCCCCTAATCAAACCCTCTTATTGTCACGGATAAAAAGGCGCGCATTGCGTTAGAGTAGTAAACCTATTTTTAAGAAATATAGTATCTTGACCAAGTTGAAAAGTATTTTAACCTGGATTTTCTAAAAAAAAGAGGTTCTTACGAACCAGACTTTAAACTTCTTAACGGATCCGAAAATGGTTTTAAAATCTCTTTTCCTTTTAAATTAAAAACTCCTAATAAACTAAACAAATCACTTTCGCTGTTTTTGAAATAGTTTAAAAACAATTAAGTTTAGATAGGCGTTGGACGACTTTCGATCTTACCCAACGGAATTTAAGAACAGGAAAAATTATATTGAAAGTTAAAATAGCCCTTAAGTGTTTCCACTAACAATTGTACAGATTATCGGTTCAGTTATGATCTTCACACTCTAACCTTTATAAAATTAGCCAGACATGGTAAAGTAAAAGTTCATTTTTAGATTTTTCATAAAAAAGTATTTAAGTGCGAGTGCGGAAAGTAAATGAAAGTAAAGCAGTGCGGAAAGTAAATGAAAGTAAAGGACAGTGCAAGAAATAAAGTTGACAAAAGGTAAAGTGATAAAAACCTGCTCCAATCGGAGTGGTTGAATAAAATGCGAACTGAAAGTAAAATGGCGGCAAGATTAACTTCCTTCCAGAGTGCTCCAAGACTCAATCTCACAGGCTCTTACAGACTCGATCTCTCGAATGTAGTAACACCTCGATGTGAAGCGATTACCACTATTACACTGATATATGCTTATGAACAACTAAACTTGGATGGAGAAAAACGAAAATCTAAAGTCCTATTTATAGGCAAGGAAACATGTGGAAAAGACAAGGATGCCCCTAGCATTTGAATTTGGGCGGGAACTTGTTTTGCTCTTGTGGCGCCCGCCACAACACCATGGCGTCTGCCATGAGTGTAAAATTGCTTGGGCAGTTGGAGATCGTGGGGAAAAAAAGTTGGGAGGAGTTTGAGACATGGCCACGTCATGGAAGACCCTGTGGCAGCTGCCAGAGTGGATGCCATAAGTGCAAAATGCTGATTTTCTCTATTTTAGCTCATTTCGGCTCCTTTTTCGCTCCTTTTCTCGCTCGGGGCTCCGATTAGACTAAAAACCTGAAAACAAAGAAAAACATAATAATAACATAATAAAATGACATTAAAAGACTAAGAATGCATGCGAAATCGGAGTCAAAAATACGGTGAAATTCAGTGTCATCAAATTCTCCCACACTTAGACCTTTGCTTGTCCTCAAGCAAAACATTTAAAGCTCAAAGTAAGAAAACTAGTGCTGACACGTGATTCGGGCAAAAAGGGCTTCTAAGTTCAAGTCAGGATGCAGTGACAGGTACTAAGTGAACCAAGGGTATCGTAATGACACTTATCCGCAGAGGCGGACATAAACTTCATTCTTATATTAATCAACCGTATCATCCCACAATAACTAGGCCTACCTCTTCATCTCTTTTTGGGTCGTTTTCATTCAGGCGCAATCACATTAAGCCCGTTATCCGTACATGTTTCATAGTAGAGTGACTTGTTAGTGATTCTGATCCAAAACATAGGGTTTCTGGCACATATGACTGTGTAAACCCTTTTATTTAACCCAAATGCAGTTGTGGGGGATCGGATCGTAATCCGCCCTACCGAGTTCAGCGCCAGATACCTCTGAACCAACTAACAATGGGTGAGCTAAAATTATATATATATATATATATTTTTTTTTTTTTAATATGGCAACAATTCAAATTTTTGGTTTAAACGACCTTGTGAGGGTCATCTATCCAGAGTTTGCCTTTTTCTTTATTTATTTTACTGGATCATTCACTTATGTTCATCAGTCCCCTACGTAGAACATGCTTAGGCCGGAGCTGACTGCTGAAATAAACTACTTAGGACAAATTTGAAAATGATAATTAAGGCCATGGTACATGGGGTTTTGGAATGATTCCTATATTCGTGAAGTCTACGGTGCTAAAACGATACTAATGTTTCAAAAAGTTCACCTAAGTCACCACATCCTAATCCAAACCTGTCTTAAAGCCCAAAAAACGTGTAGAACAACAATGTTTTCTTTTTGCAAAAAATTTTTTTGTAGGGCTAAAGAAATGGGGAAAAATGAGGGTGCACTAGGGATACACTGTACTGGTGACTCGTCAGACTCATGCATTTTCTAGAAAAAAGACAAAGACAAAAACAAGAAATAAACAACTAACTAAAAATGGAAATAGAAAGCAATAAAATCCCCTCCCACACTTAAATCGAACATTGTCCCCAATGTTTCGAAATAAGATAAGGAGAGTAACCTGTAAAACTACTGATGTGGACCACTGGTGCCCTCGTCGTCCTGCTGGGAATGCCTGGAACGACGGGATCTGCTACGATGATGGTCTCTCCGGTCCAATCGGGCTGATAAGGCCGCCTGGGCATCTCTGGCCTGTCGAAGGTTACCTAGAACGGAACCTTGAGTAGCCTCCATAACCTGGTAATGCCGGCGGTTGAAGTCTTGCTGACGGGATTGCTCGTCTGTGATCGCAAGCAAGGTGCGAGAAACGGACTCGAAGGATCGATCTGTCCACCGTCGTGATTCTTCCATGAAGCTCATATTATCCATCAGTTGTTGCTGAATGGTAGAGAGAAGGTCATCTCGCCTTTCTTCTCTAGCCATATGGTCACGCCACATCTCCTCAGTGACATAGGATCCAGGGACTGAACCTGCAAAAGGGTTAGAGGAAGAAGGTGCGGTGTGTGGTGGTGAAGGAGGATGGGGGGACACATGAGGTATGCGAGACTGATCTCTCCGCTCAAATTCTTCGTCAGTGTCGTGTCCCTCCGTATCAGGAATATTAGGAGGAAGTGGACCTAGAACAGGTGGAGCATTTAAATCATAGTTCCAGTTCCTTTCATTACGTACATCGGTACGTCTACTGCAGGGCAAGGCAACAGATGGGATAGCTACACCATGGATCATCAATACAAAACCACCCTCTCTTCTCGCTCGGCACAATTTCATATCTTTTAGAAATTTTAGGTTGATTGTGCGAGGAGTTAAGGGCTCTAGTGTGGCTATCTCATCGTTCAGGTTAAGGGCCCGAGCAATAGACGTAATCAGTCCTCCAAAAACAATCGGTCCTACTTTATTAATAGTAACAGACATGTGAGAAAGCATAAACGAGACCTGATTGATTCTTCTATTTGTGAGACTTCCTTGTAAAAATAGAAGCTCTTTAGCATTAACCTTATTTGGATTATCCCGGCCAAAAATAGTACATGCCAACAGGTATCTAAAAACTCTGATGGTCGGGTTGTGGATGGTCGATGCGAGAATTCCTTCAACCAAAGAGGAATCCCTAACAGACTTGTTAGTTCGTCGGTACTGTACTTATATTCTATTCCAAACATTCTAAATTGGACAGTACCGACTGTGCTAGCAGTGTTAGGGTGGACAGTGTAGATCAAAGAACTTAGAAACTCAACTGTCAGTTTCTCAAAGGTTGGTTCTCGGTTTTCAAAAATAGAGTGCAGTCTCAAAATATCAAGCAAATGATAAACACTATGATAAATACCCAAAGTATAGAGACAGTTGTCGTCCACGTACCTCGTCGAGAGAATTTCTCGACCTTGAAGCCTTTGAATATTCCTCCTCTGCCTATCCCCGGATTTTCCTTCTCGCAAAATATATCCTTCGAACACCATAGCTTGCTCCTTGAATTGATTTGAAGATAGTGAAGATGGGTTTAAATATAAGTTGGTAAAGGTGAGATTTTTATGGAATTTAATTGGTGGAATTTCAAATGGAAGTTTGAAAGGGTTAATGGATAGTGGGTATTAAATAATGGTTGGAGCTTTTATGGGTTTTAATGGAGTTTTGGAAGAGGAGAAAAATGGGTTTTGGGAGTTTAGAGGTTCAAAAATGGTGGAAGATGAAGTTTTCCCCCGTATTTACCAGGACGCCGTGGCGGGCGCCATAAGGCTATGGCGGGCGCCATAAGGTCATTTTCGGACCTGGGCCAAAATTTTGAATTTTGGAATGGGCCTCTCTTACCTTTTGCGTCTTGGGGGTCCCGATAGCGTTCTCATTTGTTTTCCTCTTCAACACGGGACTTGCACAATTTTTGTGGAAATAAGAATCAAATATTAAGAAAAATAACATTATTATTGGATATATATATATATATATATATATGAAAGGAAAAATAAAAACACACATAATATATATATATATATATATATATATATATATATATATATATATAATCAAAGAACATAGGAAATATAGGAAATGCGAAAATACGAAATGTGTCCAGATATGCTAAAAAGTAAAGAAAACGCAGAAATACTGAATACTAAATAATAGAGTAGTAAGTCAGGGCAATATGATCAATCAGCTGGCTCCTCTGCCTGGCTGGATCCACGAAGCTCAGCGATCTCGCGACGAAGCTCTCCGATCTCCTGGTATAAAGAGTCTGCCTCAGTAGCATGAGTGAGATCAGATACCTCAATCTGCAAAGCAAGATTAGCTACCTCCTGTTTGAGCTTGGCAGTCTCTCTGCGGAGCTCAACAACCTGGGTGTATAAATCGGGTGGCTGCAAAGACAAATTATTAGATAATACAGTGATTTTGGGAGACGGAGGTGTAGGGGTGTACTCAGCAATAGGAGGCGATCTAGGCTCCTCAATAATCTCTCTCATAAACCTCCAAAGCATATCTCCAATTAGCTGGGTCATGAACACTGGTCATCATCGGATCAGGCAGCAAAAAGTAATGAACAACCTCGTTGTCGATCAACAATCTGAACTGGTTGGGGTTTGCAGAGGCTTTCCTCATCAACCCTCTGTCTAGGCAGAAATCAACGTCCATGGTGGTGTATTCACTGAAAACCCTGAGATGTAACAACTTACGCGATAGGCCTAAAGCAGCAGCAATCTGGGTAACAATACCTCCCACATGAATAATAGCTACTGATGACCTGGAAATACTGCTAAGACCTTTCAGCAGAAAGTTCCCACATGCCACAGGACGTGACCGGGTCGCACAAAACAGTAGAAAGATCTCCTCCTCACTAAGCAAGGTCTCAGCATTTGGCAATCCAAAGAAAGAGTATGCTATGATCATCTGAAAATACCTCAATGCAGGGTTGTGGATAACATGTGAGAACTGGGTGGAAGGATCCTGACTCCCTCCACCAGAGATATCACTCCAGAACTTCTCCACTTCCCTACTCAGAAAGTATCCCATAGGTGTCTCAGGAATAGCATCAGGGGTCGTCTGAAAACCTAATAAATCACCAAACTCCTTATGAGTGAAGGAGTACTCAGTCCCAAATAACCTGAAAATAGCACATCCATCTGGTCCGGCGCAGGGGTCATAAGAAAACGAGCTGAGGAACTCCAAAGTGAGGTTCCTATAGGTGTTGTTCATGTCGTCGAACTGGTCCCATTGAAGCTGGTGGCATAAGAATCTGACACTAGGCTCAATGCCTAAAGCCTCCATGCAAGCCTGATCTGGGTACCTCGTAGGTGCCATAGGACGCATGAAGTGGACAAAGTAACGTTCTCTCTGGGCGTCATTCCTGAAAGTCACATGCATGTCGTCAAAATTCTGCATTCTGCACAGAGTTAGGAAGAAGGTCCTGTAAAACACAAACATTTCAAACATTAGTCCTGACAAAATATAACAAGAAATAAAACAAAATGTAGAAAAAGTAAATAAGGTAAGAAAATCATGGGTTGCCTCCCATGCAGCGCTTGTTTAACGTCGTTAGCTTGACGACTAGAACTTATACATCTCTTGTCGGGATTGGTGGATCACTTAGAGTGTGGCTGGAGTAGGTTGTTGGAATGTCTCCTCCTTCATAGAGCTTCAGTCTTTGTCCATTGACGATGAATGGTTTACATGTCTCATTTTTTATTTCAACAGCTCCAGACCTCAGAATTTTTGATACTTTGAAGGGGCCAGTCCATCTTGAACGGAGCTTTCCTGGGAAGAGCCGTAGCCTAGAATTGAACAGGAGAACAGGGTCGCCTAAGTTGAAGTCTTTTCTTACGATTCTTTTGTCGTGCCAAGCTTTTGTTCTTTCTTTGTATATTATGGCATTCTCGTAGGCTTGCTGTCTGAGTTCTTCCAATTTGTGGATGTCAAGGATACGTTTCTCACCAGCAGTTAGGTAATCCAAATTCAAAGTTTTAATGGCCCAATAGGCCTTATGCTCTAACTCAAAAGGTAAATGACAAGATTTTCCATAGACTAGTTGGTAGGGGGTTGTTCCTATAGGGGTTTTGAAAGCGGTTCTGTAGGCCCATAAAGCCTCTTGAAGCTTTTGCGACCAATCTTTTCTGGATACAGAGACAGTTTTTTCTAAAATTTATTTAATCTCCCTATTAGATACTTCCACTTGGCCACTAGTCTGTGGGTGATACGGTGTTGCTACTCTATGCTTAACTCCATACTTGCTTAAAAGCTTATCAAATATTCTTGATATGAAGTGAGATCCTCCATCACTTATAACTAAACGGGGTGTTCCAAATCTGGGGAATATATAATTTTTAAATAATTTAATCACTACTCTAGTGTCGTTTGTGGGTGCAGCTATCGCTTCAATCCATTTAGACACGTAGTCTACTGCAACTAAGATATACTTGTTTCCTAAAGATGGTGGGAATGGTCCCATGAAATCTATACCCCATACGTCGAAGAGTTCTACTTCTTGGATGTTTCTTAAAGGCATTTCATCGCGTCTTGAAATATTTCCTGTGCGTTGGCATCTATCACATTTGACAATGTAAGCATGGACATCACGCCACATGGTAGGCCAGAATAGGCCAGCTTGAAGAATCTTGGCGTAGGTCTTAGAGGTGCTTGCATGTCCACCATAAGGCGCAGAGTGACAATGTTGAATTATACTTTCTACCTCGTCTTCTGGGACGCAACGGCGGAAAATGCCATCTTTACCTCTCTTGAAAAGAAGTGGCTCGTCCCAATAGAAGTTTCTAACATCACTTAAGAACTTCTTCTTCTTGTGGTAATCGAGATCAGGGGGTATGATATCAGCAGCTAGGTAATTAACAAAATCAGCGTACCAGGGCACGTTACTTACAGCTAAGGATTTTTGAAAGTGCTCATGAGGGTCTGGTTTTTTATCTTCAATGGTTTCCAACTGGGCTATCAGTCTATCATAGGCAAAATCATCATTTATGGGTACTAATTCAGGATTCAGGTATTCTAGCCTAGATAGGTGATCAGCTACTACATTTTCTGTGCCTTTTTTATCTCGGATATCTAAGTCGAACTCTTGTAGCAACAAAATCCATCGAAGTAACCTGGGTTTAGCATCTTTTTTACTTAGTAGGTAACGGATGGCAGCATAATCGGTGTAAACTATAATTTTGGCTCCTAATAGATATGATCTAAATTTGTCTATAGCGAAAACTACCGCTAGGAGTTCTTTCTCGGTTGTTGCGTAATTGAGCTGGGCGGCGTCTAGGGTTCTACTGGCATAATATATTACATGTAATCTTTTATCTTTTCTCTGACCTAGAACGGCTCCTACAGCATAATCACTGGCGTCACACATTATCTCAAACGGTTCAGACCAATTAGGGGGTTTCATAATGGGTGCTGAAATCAATGCTTGCTTCAAAAGGTTGAATGCTTCATTGCATTTTTCATCAAAGATGAATTCAGCATCTTTCATTAACAGGCCAGTTAAAGGTTTTGTTATTTTGGAGAAGTCCTTGATGAAACGACGGTAGAATCCAGCGTGTCCAAGGAAACTTCTAACTTCCCTGATAGTCTTGGGTGGTTTTAGGTTCTCTATAACTTCTATTTTTGCTTTATCTACCTCTATACCTCTTTCGGAGATTATATGTCCTAAAACAATTCCTTCAGTCACCATGAAATGGCATTTTTCCCAATTCAGCACAAGGTTCACCTCCACACATCTTTCCAGGATTTTCTCAAGGTTGATAAGACAATTTTGGAAATCAAAACCGCAAACCGAGAAATCATCCATAAATACTTCCATGATTCCATCTAGATAATCTGCAAAGATTGACATCATGCAACGTTGGAAAGTAGCAGGGGCATTACAGAGTCCAAAAGGCATTCGTCTGTAGGCAAAAGTTCCAAAAGGGCATGTAAAGGTAGTTTTTTCTTGATCTTCTGGATGTATAGGTATTTGGAAGAATCCCGAATACCCGTCTAGATAGTAGAAGTAAGAATGTCTGGCAAGACGTTCTAACATCTGGTCTATGAACGGTAAAGGGAAATGATCCTTCCTAGTTGCTTTATTTAACTTTCTATAGTCTATGCACATACGCCAACCTCCTTCTATCCGCTTTGCTATTTGTTCCCCTTTCTCATTTTGCACAACTGTGATGCCTCCCTTCTTGGGTACCACATGCACAGGGCTCACCCACTTACTGTCCGAGATCTGATATATTATACCTGCTTCTAGCAACTTCAGAACTTCCTTCTTGACAACATCACTCAGTATAGGGTTTATCCTTCTCTGGTGTTCTCTGGAAGGTTTTGAATCTACTTCGAGCGAAATCCGATGCATGCATACGGATGGACTTATACCTTTCAGATCAGAGATATTATATCCTAAGGCTGAGGCATATCTTCGTAAAACGTCCAAGAGTTGATCTGTTTCTTTTTGTCTCAAGGCAGCACTAACTATAACCGGACGATTCATTTCTTCATCAAGAAACTCATATCTCAGGTTCTTAGGCAGTTCCTTAAGTTCCAAGGCTGGTTTAATAGGGCAAGGCATAGGATCTGGGGTAAGGGATAAACATTCGTAAAGGTTATCATCGATGTAGGGTTTCTTATAATTGTCATCTTCCAAAATAAGAGTTGATGGCAGCTTAATTGTTTCAATGACTTCTTCTTGCTCTAACTCCCTAACACATTCATCAATGATATCTATCGCATAACACGCGTCTCCTATCACAGGTGCCATAAGAAATTTTGAAAGTATAAATTCTATCTTCTCGTTCCCTACCTCAAAGGTTAGCTTCCCCTTTTTGACATCTATTATGGCTCCAGCAGTCGATAAGAATGGTCTACCTAGAAGAATTGGTATGTCATCATCTTCTTTAATGTCCATGACAACAAAATCAGTAGGGATAAACAGCTGACCTATCCTAACAGGGACGTCTCCAAGTATGCCTATCGGATATTTAACAGATCTATCGGCTAATTGAAGTGACATCTTGGTAGGTTGCAACTCTCCTAAGTTTAACCTTTTGCAAACCGCTAAGGGCATTAAGCTCACACTAGCTCCTAAGTCTAGAAAAGCTTTTTCGATGACATGACTCCCCAAAATACAAGGAATGGAAAAGTTTCCAGGATCTTTATCCTTTTTTGCTAATTTAATTTCGGCAATAGAATTACATTCCAAGGGTTTCGGATCATCAAGTCTACGTTTATTGGTAAGGATGTCTTTGAGAAACTTTGCGTAGGATGGTATTTGGGTAATGGCTTCTGTGAACGGGATTTCTACGTGAAGTTTTTCTATAACTTTAATGAATTTCTGATACTGATTATTGATCTGGGTTTGTTTAAGTCTTTGCGGATATGGTATTGGTGGTTTGTATGGCGGGGGTGGTATATAGGTTTTGTCTTTGGGTTCTTCTCCTTTTTCTTGACTTTCCTGGTTTACAGATTCCTCTGGTTTCTTCTTTTTATCTGGGATGTTGTCATCTTCCTTAGAAGTTTTGGGATCACTCAACCTTGGGTTACAAGGTTCATCATAAGCGGTCCCACTTCGTAGGGTAATGGCATTTGCTTGTTCTTCCGGGTTTTGTTGAGGTTGTCCAGGGAATTGTCCTCCAGGTTTGGTCTGAGGGGCTTGGTTTAAAGCTACCTGCGAGATTTGGGTTTCAAGCATCTTATTGTGAGTGATTATTTGGTCAACCTTGGTTCCTAACTGGGTAATTAGTTCGTTAACATGAACGTTTTGGTTCATGAACTCCTTGTTTTGTTGGATTTGAGCAGCGACAAAATTATCCACGATTTTCTCAAGGCTCTGGTTTGGTGGTACAGGTTGCATAGGTTGATTTGATCTTGGGGCTTGATAACTTGATTGTCTCGGAGGGGCAGTATTTTGGATAGGGTTATTATTCTTATAGGAAAAGTTTGGGTGATTCCTCCATCCAGGGTTATAGGTATTTGAAAATGGGTTCCCTTGGGTGTAGTTCACTTGTTCAGAGCTGGTCTCGTTTAACAGACTGCATTCTGCGGATTGGTGTCCTTTCGTCCCACATATCTCACAATCTGACGAAACTGCGGCTGCAGTATTCGGGGTTGTACACATATGCTCAACTCTTATGGCTAATGCGTCCATTTTAGCTTGCATCATGTCTATAGAGCTTAACTCATGTATTCCTCCTTGGGCTTCCTTATTTTCCACTGTCGCTCGTTCTACTCCCCATGATTGATGGTTTTGGGCCATATCTTCGATAAGGGCACTAGCTTCAGGGTAAGGTTTGTTCATTAGTGCGCCACCTGCGGCGGCGTCGATGGTCATCTTAGTGTTATAATGAAGTCCATTATAGAAGGTTTGAATGATTAACCAATTTTCTAAACCATGATGTGGGCATGCTCTTAACAGCTCTTTATATCTCTCCCAGGCTTCGAACAACGACTCTCCTTGGTTTTGGGTAAATCTAGTTATTTGGTTTCGAAGAACAGCGATCTTACTCGGGGGAAAATATCTGGCAAGGAATACTTTTCTAAGGTCTTCCCAACTTGTTATGGAATTTGGTGGAAGGGAATCTAACCAAGATAGGGCCTTATCTCTGAGGGAAAAAGGAAATAATCTTAAGCGAATCGCCTCAGGAGGGGCTCCATTGGTTTTAAAGGTGTCTGCTAGTTGGAGAAAGTTTTTAAAATGTTGGTTTGGGTTCTCTGTAGCAAGACCTGCGAATTGTCTCTGCTGTACTAACTGCAGCAGGGATGGTTTAAGTTCAAAATTGTTAGCTGGTATGGCTGGATTTACTATACTAGAACTAGGTTCCTCGTTGGATGGTTGGGCGAAATCCTTAAGAGCTATTTGATTTTGATCTTCAGCCATAACTTTCCTAAGTTTACGGAAATATAAACGTGCGCGAGCGTAACGTTCTGGTTCAGCTAGAGGGTCTACTAAACTTCCGGTACTACGAGTTTTTTGCATTGACCGGCGGGTAACTTCCTTAGTCTAAATGGTATAACAACAGGGTACGAAATTTGACGAAATTGGTCCCCGGCAACGGCGCCAAAAACTTGATGCGTGTTTTTTCGCAAGTGTACGAACGCGTCAGAGTAATATAAAAGATTATCGTATCCACAGAGACCAAGTGTCAATCTATCGCTATCTATTGTTAAGGTGTGTATCTAAGGTGATTGAAAATAGTAGTTTTGAAGAGTGCACGGTAGTAAATAAAGTAATTAAAATTAATTGATAAAGAGAGGTTCGAATGCAATTCACACAACCAATTGATAATCCAAGTACTTGCTAATAGAACTACTTACGGGCAATATCTTCTACTTTGAAAAGAACTAATTTGACAGGAACTGTCGCTTTCGCGTACTCAGAACCGAGTTGTACCCCCTAATCAAACCCTCTTATTGTCACGGATAAAAAGGCGCGCATTGCGTTAGAGTAGTAAACCTATTTTTAAGAAATATAGTATCTTGACCAAGTTGAAAAGTATTTTAACCTGGATTTTCTAAAAAAAAGAGGTTCTTACGAACCAGACTTTAAACTTCTTAACGCGTCCGAAAATGGTTTTAAAATCTCTTTTCCTTTTAAATTAAAAACTCCTAATAAACTAAACAAAGCGCTTTCGCTGTTTTTGAAATAGTTTAAAAACAATTAAGTTTAGATAGGCGTTGGACGGCTTTCAATCTTACCCAACGGAATTTAAGAACAGGAAAACTTATATTGAAAGTTAAAATAGCCCTTAAGTGTTTCCACTAACAATTGTACAGATTATCGGTTCAGTTATGATCTTCACACTCTAACCTTTATAAAATTAGCCAGACATGGTAAAGTAAAAGTTCATTTTTAGATTTTTCATAAAAAAGTATTTAAGTGCGAGTGCGGAAAGTAAATGAAAGTAAAGCAGTGCGGAAAGTAAATGAAAGTAAAGGACAGTGCAAGAAATAAAGTTGACAAAAGGTAAAGTAATAAAAACCTGCTGCAATCGAAGTGGTTGAATAAAATGCCAACTGAAAGTAAAATGGCGGCAGGATTAACTTCCTTCCAGAGTGCTTCAAGACTCAATCTCACAGGCTCTTACAGACTCGATCTCTCGAATGTAGTAACACCTCGATGTGAAGCGATTACCACTATTACACTGATATATGCTTATGAACAACTAAACTTGGATGGAGAAAAATGAAAATCTAAAGTCCTATTTATAGGCAAGGAAACATGTGGAAAAGACAAGGATGCCCCTAGCATTTGAATTTGGGCGGGAACTTGTTTTGCTCTTGTGGCGCCCGCCACAACACCATGGCGCCCGCCATGAGTGTAAAATTGCTTGGGCAGTTGGAGATCGTGGGGAAAAATAGTTGGGAGGAGTTTGAGACATGGCCACGTCATGGAAGACCCTGTGGCGGCTGCCAGAGTGGATGCCATAAGTGCAAAATGCTGATTTTCTCTATTTTAGCTCATTTCGGCTCCTTTTTCGCTCCTTTTCTCGCTCGGGGCTCCGATTAGACTAAAAACCTGAAAACAAAGAAAAACATAATAATAACATAATAAAATGACATTAAAAGACTAAGAATGCATGCGAAATCGGAGTCAAAAATACGGTGAAATTCAGTGTCATCAACTCTCTTGTTGAGTCAATCATTTGTTCAAGACTCTTTTGTTGAGTCAACCTTTTTAGCCTCCGTCTTGGGCTTTATACAGAACAGATAAAAGTACTCTCTTGTTGAGTGAAACCCTTTCAGCCTCCATCTTAGGCTTTATACAAGATACATTCTCCCCAACTAAGTCAAAATCCCTTTTAGCCTCAATCTTGGGCTTTGTACAAGACAGAAAGAACATTTCCCCAGAAAAGTCAAACTTCCAGCCTCCTCTTAGGGTTTGTATAAAGAAACCCCCGGTTGAGTCAATCAACCTCTTAGCATCAAACTTGTGCCTTGATCAGGGCACACAAAAATCAACAATTCCCTCAGAGGGAGTCTCATCCCTCTTTAGAGATGACAAGTTCTCTCTCAGTAAAACCTTTAGCTTCAATCTTGGGCTTTGAACAAGACACAAAAAAACCCTTTAGCTTCACATCTTGGGCTTTGAACAAGATACAAATCACCTTTAGCTTCAATCTTGGGCTTTGAACAAGACACCAAAACATCTCTTTCCTCCCATAGAATAGGAGGAACTACGAACGCTCTGATTTCCCTGTTTTGTTAAACGGGAATACGTAGGCATAAGATTGCGAAATCTTAGCGAGCATACTAATCAAAAAACTCAAAGTCCAGTACCTTCACACATCCATCAAAAACATCAGACCTAGTACCTTACCAAAATCCTCCTATACAGTCACGACACTCCGTTCTTAAACGAAATACCCTAAAGACAGACCCCCCTATTTTGATAGCATCTGCAAACCAACAGTTTTGACTATTTAACCTCAGTATGCAAGCAGGATTAATTGGAGACATCTATTTCCCTTCCTTAATCAGCTTCACAGGATAAAAAATGAATCGAATTGTAGTACCAAAGCGATAGTGATTTGAAACCATAAAAATCGTGCTACAGTACTTCCTGATACTAGTGCAAGAGGATAAGAAGAAGGAATATGCTAATTTCCTTGGACCCATGCTATGGATAATCACAAGGCCCATGATCCAATGAAAGAATAAAAACCCTAAAAGTTAAGAGGATATCAAAGGACCACTTGGAAGATATGAAAAGAGGTTCAGAAGTTGATAAACTAGAGAAATGTAACTTAGAAGAATATCTCGTTTGGAGAAGAAGTCTGAACCACAAGTGAAGATCAATACAAGAAAAACATGTTTTAGCTGCAAAACTTTAGCGTTGGCTCTGACTCCGACGCTACTAGTGTTGATATAATGTCAAAAATATTGTCGCTAATAGTTAAAAACATTTGTTTTAATTTTTTAATAGGTCATTATAACTAGTGTAAGTTGTTGTCAATGCTACATATGGATATAATAATTTTTTTTAATAATTCATTTAATGGAATATCAGCGATGATGATGATCAACGTTAATGTATATTTACATGTAATTTCATTAATTTATTTATTTGTTTATTTATCTTTATATAGTCGAACGACTATTTGTGATGTTGCTGTTGGTGCAAATATAATTCATTTCTCCCACAAATTTTGTTGCCTTTTTTTTTAGTTTTAAATAATTATTTATTATTTTATGCTAGTGAGGGTTTAAATCGACCCTCATATTGCCACCTTTTTTAATTGTTTTAAGTAATTATTTATGCACTAATTTTGCCCTGTATTTTGTCCGCACAAATCCCAAAAAAATTGGAAGACGACTCTGCACTCTAGAAGAGATCTTTTATTGCACCAATTTCTAAAATATATCTGTATGTTATTAAAACTTTAGAATTTTATAAGAGACACCAAATTATCATCAAAAACCTTATGACATTAAACACCGAAAACCATATGAAATTTAGTATATGTGTCATATCTCTTATAAATTTAACATTTGTTTCATTCATAAAAAGAATCCAACAATTTATTTTTAAAATGTAAGTTTCTCACGTTCAATTTTTTATCCACACACTAGGATTTAAATCACTATCCTCCACATAGCCAAACCAAACTCTAATACAGTAAGAAAAGGCGATGGTAATTATCTACCAAAAACATTAAATATTATAGATACATGAATCAACTTTCTTAAATGTCCAACATTTAGTTCATTTGTAGTGAACGTTAGACTAACAACTCACATTTAAGTCTTACAATTGCTTCAAAAGATAGGTTATTAATTCTTATTTATATTTATATCTGAATTCAGTAATTGGAAAGCCGGTCTTATGAAATAATAAAAATAAATAAAAAATAGAGCTTAAAAAATTCCTTATTAGTTAGTAGGCAATATGGAGTGATCTGGTGACTTGTCTTCAGAAATTTAGTTTTTATCTTAAGGATTGGAATAAGGATATCAGTGAAAATATCTTCCACATAAAAAAAAGTATTGGCTAGGCTGTTAAGAATTCATATTAACTCGAGTTAGGGTTATATCAACGTTTTTTGAACCCTTAGAGAGGGAGATCTAAGATAAACTTTCTACTATATATCAAGAAGAATGTCTTTGCTTTCAAAATTTAAGAGCTGACTGGATTGTTGATGGTGATATGAATACTAAGTTGGGTCACTCAAAAACTATGATTAGAAGAAGAAAGAATACAATTATTTCTCTTGTAAGTGACAAGGGTGATTAGGTGGACGATTAAAATAGAGTTTAAAATATCGTTCAAGACTTATGTTAAATGAAAATTAAATAAATAAATAAAAATTATATATGAATAATAATAACCAACTTCATCTCAAATAAGCAGAATTTCAAAATTTAACGTAGAAAAATTCTAATTTGAGTGTTGATGATATTGGAAATAAGGTCTTAATTAATAAGCAATGCACAAATTGTGACTCAGTGAAGGACCCCAAGTACGCTAGAAGAAGTCAGAAATTTATTTATCTTTTTAAGTAGTTTGAATTTCTCTAAAATTTGGAATAAAATTCATTGTAGGATTGAGTATAGGTAATGAAATCACTAGTAAATAAAGTTAGTTAATAGGCCTACTACATTTAATAAAGCATGTTAAAAAAAGGAGAAGAAATCACACAAAAAGTATGCAAAAATAATAAAAATACCAAAGAGCAAAGTTATTGTCCCCGAAACTGGAGGAACATTGGGTGTCTCCACTCTTAGTGACAGGTTGGACTCATTACAAATGAGATTTCGTCAGGTATAAAGGTGAAACGCCTAAAAAAAAGTTACTAAGAAAAGTAGTACAATTAGAATCCCTAAGTTAAAAAAAAACCTAGAAAGTCACTGAAACATTGAGCTAGCTATCCCCCTGTTGCTGAAACTGAAAAAGTGAAACCTTAGGCTATAGGATAAACAACCAAACTAAAAATGACATCATTGGTGCGCGCGCGCACACACACACACACACAAAAATCACACACACACATACACACATATAATAAAAGGTCTAATATGTGACAAAGACCAAGTTGTGTAAATTTGTAGATACATTTCTTTGAGAAAAAGAATTTTGGTTATATGAAATGTGTTGTTGAATTAAAAGATGGGTGAGTGATTATTTTTTTCTAATCTAATATGTCGCATCATTTGAGGACAATTAATAATTCAAGTTTGGGAGTGTGATAACTCAATTGGGAGATATTTAAGCCTTTACTACTTGATTTCAATTTATGATTAACAATCTTTATTAGGTTGATTTAACTAGATTTTTATGTTGCAGTTTAATTAGCATATAACATACTAGGTGCTTTCTTTAGTGAATTTATGTGTTTGTTACTTGTGTAGGACTAATATGGTGATAAGTTCCGGCACACCAAAAGGCATTTGTAATTCAATCTCCCTTTCAAGTAGGTCTTAAAGCCATAAGATGCTGTAAGGAGTGAAGATCCTCAACATCAGGGAAAACCTGGCATTAGTATGAAGAATAAAGCACTAGTTAAGTTTGAAAACTTGATGTATAAGAACAAACACTACAAGACAAAACCTAGAAAAGCTAATGAAAGCTAAAGTTTACAAGTTACTTGTCTATTTGTGCAGCAGGCATGCATTAAGTCGTGTTGTCCCCTACACGCTTATTTATACTACCTGATACTAGTGTGAGAGGATAAGAAGAAGGAATACGCTAATTTCCTTTGACCAAAGCTATGAATTTTCACAAGGCCCATGATCCAATGAAAGAATAAAAACCCTAAAAGTTAGGAGGATATCAAAGGACCACTTGGAAGAAATGAAAAGTGGTTGAGAAGTTGGGAAACTTAAGATATATAACTTAGAAGAATATATCGTTTGGAGAAGAAGTCTGAACCAGAAGTGAAGATCACTACAAGAAAAACATGTTTTAGCTGCAAAACTTTAGCGTCGGCTTTGACTCCGACGCTACTAGTGTTGATATAATGTCGCAAATACCGTCGCTAATACTTAAAAACATTTATTTTAATTTTTCAATAGGTCGTTATAACTAGTGTCAATTGTTGTCGGCGTTGTATATGGATATAATTATTTTTTTAAATAATTCATTTAATGGAATATTTGTGACGGGGATGGAAATAAGTGCACACAAAACCAAACCATTATTACATAAATGAGTTAAATTTCTTGATAACTAGGGATCACTAATTTAAGATTGAACATCAATAAATTCTGAAATTCTGGCATAGCAGATAGCAGATGTCCTAACACATGTCGAGATATTGTTCTCTGAACAACTTTAAAAACAAGAGTAGAATAAACAAACTGATATTTAGAATATCAGCAATAGCGGCAAGACAGATGTTTCGATATCTGTTACAACATGTTAATCAAAACTGAACTTTAAAATGCAGAATGATAAACAACACATAATATGATAACCCAACTCGATGCAACTCACCTACATCTGGGGGCATACCAAGCCAGGAAGAAGATTCCACTATCAGTAGTATAGTTTTATGTAAACAACCGTTGGTTTATAGTAAACAACCTCTGGTTTATAGTAAACAACCTTTGGTTTAACTATCACCACCCAATGGAGACTTTATCATTAGAAGTCACATCTAATTGATAAGAGAAACCCATCTCACTCCCTAAATAACAACCTGTGATTATCTAACAGTTATAGTCATAATTACTGTATCATCTTACTTGAAAACACCCCTTTCAATACAAAGTTTAGTCAAGCATTCTTGACTAACAAGCTAACTCAGATTTTCTTAAAAGCTTCATCCAAGAACAATACACGATTCATTACCTACGCATTTTTGAATTTGTAGAAGCATCTATGTCTTCCACAATGTATCAAATCGATACAAAGGTAGACTTATAACACAAGAAAGCCTACGACTCTCAAAACCATAAACCCTACTTTAAAAAAGTTTACAAAATAGGATTCATAAGTCTATGTCGTCCTCTCTCTCTTTTCTGGCATAGGACTAGGTCTTCTTTTATATCCTTCTGTTTCCTTGGGCTTCAAATCTTTTTTCCTTGATCCACTGCCAATTGTGCCTTGAATCTTGGAACAGATTTAAAAAACAAAACCTGCTGTGAAAGTTATGATTCGAATCTTCATGCTAGGACATTTCATTTGACATCTTTGGTCTGGGACAAAAATCTTCATGTTGGAAAATCTTTCACAACATTAGGTTTTACAAAAATTTAGTCAAATCCTTGGAGCTTTCAATCTCCCCCTTTTGACAAATTTTGGCTAAAACATTCTTCAATTTGATGGTGCATGCAATGGGAAAACCTGAAGCAAGTGTCAATGAAGAAGGAGACGATAATTTCTAGACCCTCTCCTTATTCATGAGGGAGAGAGAAGATAATTTCAAGTTACCCTCCTCATTCACCTTGTGATACTGAGCACATAGAAAATGTATCTCAGATCACAAAACACAACTTGCTTCCTAACTCTGATCACAAAACACAATCTACCCAAGATGTTAGAGCCCACAACGTTTCAACATCCTTTGAGACATTTTTATTTTTGCAGATCAGCAGCACAAATGCACACATGTAACTCACATTAGTAACAAAGTAGCCATAGCCATTCTCCCCCTTTTTAGCTAAAAGTTGGCAAAAATGACCCATACATGCCCATACCCAGATTGTGCTTACCCAAACACAGATAAAACCCATTTCCTCTCAATTTAACAAGAAAGATGTTATGCAACACAAGTAGCACGACCCTCCTTAAATATTGAAGAAGCTACATAGGCAGTGACAATCCACTTGGAAGAGACAAAAGACTAGTCAATGAATGCAATAACCACTGGCCAAGTTAGTTTCAAAAGATTCCACTTTTTTCTGACTTGTCCTTGAAACCACCGTCCCTTTGGTTGTCTTTATCTGAAACAGATTCTGAGCAATGTCCTGATACCTAATCTGACTTTGTCAGTTTTCCATAAAAGTTTTATAGACCCCACAACATTGTTTCAGAACTGGTTTTACAAAGATAATTACACCCTTCTATTCTAAATTAATTCCTTAATCCAGAATTAGTAGACTTGATCACGACATTTTAAACATATCAACAGAATGTTTCCATTGACTTTCCAATCTGCAGAGAAAAACATATTCTTCCAGACAGCAACAAAGTTTTTCAATATGCTTGTATCTGGTCGCGACTTTGTGTAATGGTCAGATTACTGCTGCAAGTATACAGCTTATCGCGTAGTCTTAAAAAGGTTGTCGAACCCACAGGGACCAATAATCAACCTAGAGTGATTGATTATTGCGGTGTAAAGCTAATGCTTAGATTTGGCGGTAAAAGAAATTTGTTTATTAACGGGATTTGAAAAACAACAATAAAGATGAGACCAGAGAATGATTTTCGTGCTCTTTGGGACTCCGTAAGATCCAGGTGTTAACAAAGGTCTTGAGATTGGTCTAAAGGATATGCCAGTTTAAAGGCTTGACCTCACGCTCTCGCGGTCTTAACCAAGCCACGCCTAATGACCCCAAGATTTTGCTCTCGCTCGCTCGGTAGTTAAGAGGTGCTGTTTGAAAACTAACATAAACTAAATAAGGCCCTAAAGCGCTCTCGCTGCATTTAGGCTCAATGTCCGATGTCTACTATCCGGCGATTACCTCAAACTCTCGCTCTATTGGACACGCCTTGGTGTGCTTCTCACTCTCGTGACAAAACACTGTTAAACAACCTCTCGCTCTCACGACAAGGTTGCCTAAATTCAGTTTAGACACCAAAACCAGAATTTTAAAACAAAAGCCAAACACCGAAGGTTTCTACAAAGTCCCGCCGAAACAAAGGTCCTCAATCTACGGACTCGAAACAAAACTACTCAGACATAATTAAATCTAACACTAATATATTAACATTTTTGAATTTTAAAACATGCATAATGGTTTGTTCTTAATTAGGATCAGAATTAGGTTTTGATGCGAAATATGAAGTGTACAAATACATCAAAAGAAAACAAGATGTAGGAAAGTAAATAAATCGTAAATAACCTGAAATGTGAAGTAATTAAAATGGGAAATGGACTTTGTATTAATTAAGCAATCTAAGTGTACATCAGCAGCAAAAGAAACGAAATACAACGGGTGTATCAATCTCTCGATGTGATCGATTGATACTATGGCTAATGATATAAGTGGTTAGGAATTTTGGCAGCGCTTCCGTAAGGTTCTTGGATGCTAAATGTAGACCTCTGGTACTCTATTTATATTCAAAATAGGCTCTTAAGCAGTTCAGTTCGAATTTTGAAATATCACTTGCAAACTGCCAGAACTGCATAAAGAAAATTGCTCCCGCGCACAATGGCGGTCGCCTTATGGCAAACGGCTGTCGCCGTTTCTTTAAATGTTTGAATCTCCCTCCTTTCTGACATGGTGAGCGCCATTCAGTTGAACTGGGGGAAATGGCGAATGCCTTTCATCTGGAAGAGGCAGAACCATGCAATTTTCTCTATTTTTCTTCTCTTTGAGCTCATATCTTGGTCTTTTCTTCTCTGGAGCTGATATAGGACCTGTAAATGGAAAAGAAACGAAAACATAAGCAAACAATATACGAAATGACGATGACTCGATAAAAATACAATAAAATATGCCCGAATTGAATCGAATTAGACGATACGAAATTGAGTCATCAAACTCCCCCACACTAAGGCTTTTGCTTGTCCTCAAGCAAACTCCCAATGCAATAAAACAGTAAACATTATGTTTCGACTCTTAGGCACGACAAAAACAATCTAAGCACAAGGTTTCTAGGCTACAGTGAAATGGATAGGTACTGAATAGTGAAAACAAGGATACCGTAATGACATGACTCCACAAAATCGGACGAAAACTCCCTTCCTATGCAATACCAATTCAAATCACGAAATTATACCTAGACCTATATCCTCTTTTTCATTTGAGCGCAATCACATTAAGCCCGTTATCCTTTGTACTTACATGGTAAGCGAACCTGTTAGTGTTTATGATCTCTTATTCAACAAATTTTTTTTTCTTTTTCGCATTTGTGCATTCTTTTGCTTACGAATTTCAAGAGTCCGAACCTTTAGGCTAAATGGTCAGGTGAGGACCACCTAACTTAGCGGGAACATGTCTTTCATTTGCATTTTTCTATAAAAATCATATAAATCACATTTTGAGATCACACATATTTGCACCGGCTCGTCACTTAGTTCGTACATAAGGATGGTGCTGACTGCTAGAACAAACTAATCAAGGGGTTACTTCTAAGAAACTAGGCATAAGGTTATGGCATAATGTCTATTTTAATCAATATCACATATTTGGGGAATCTAAGGTGTAGGAACGGAACCGATATTTTCAAAACTTTCCCAAGTCCGCCTACTTAGCCTAAATAAAAAAAAATGAAACAACCTATACTATACGCGTCATGCCTTTGAGTCTAATTAAAATTTTTTGAAATTTGGGGTCAAATAAGGGGGTTGATAGACATAGGGAAAACATAAAGTAAAAACGACTCAAACATGCATAAGACTCGTTAATGATAAACAAACTAAACTAAAAAGCAAGAGATAAATAAAAGCAATAAATGACTCCTCCCCCACACTTAAATTAGACAATGTCCTCAATGTCTTAATCTAAGGTGAACGAAGGAGCGTTAGAACCTGGATACAATCAGTGATAGCGAGCACGCCCTCCATGATGGTGTCTGTCCTGCCTGATGGCTGGGTTGTCCTGGGGGACATGCCGGACACAATCTGCAATTCGGTTTACCTCCCTGCGCAGTCCTGCCATCTCCGAAACAACGTCTCTCAAATCCGTCTCAGCCCTGGCCATAAACTCGTATGTCTCCTCTCTAACTCCTGCATCTGTACATCACGCGCGACATCTCTCTCTCTGCTGCCTGAGCTCCAAAAGAACTTTATCCAATGATGAGCGAATACCTGCAAAATCAACAAAAGGTGTCGTGTGTGCTTGGGTACTAGACCTAGGAATGTCAGTGGCATGGGTATGAGCACGGGGCTGCTCAGGATGCTGTCCCATAATCTCACAGTAGTGCCTTTCATCGTTCTCTGCCTCTACATCACGGGCTCCTAAATCAAACAGCCAATTGGTGCTTCGACGCACGTTAATACGCTTAGCATTAGGCAAAGAAAAACCTCAAAACTCGTGTGTCCGGACCATAAAGTGATACCTATTATTATGCAAACTCTTGATAAGCCGCGCATTACGGCAAAAGTCAATGTCGGCATATAGATAAGGTATGGTTTCTTCGTTTTCTAAATTGGCCTCTAAGTCTAAACAGAGGGCAATGACAGTAATGATACCGCCTATACAGATGGAACCGCCGACTCTGTTTGCTACACTGATGAAGTGGGCAAGAAGGAACGGTGTTGGATTTACACGGGTCTGGGAAAGTGCACAGTGGATAAAGAACAAATCCTTAGAGTTTACGTTTCCCAGATTTTGACGGCCGAAGATGGTGGAGGCGAGGGTGCGGTGAAAATAGCGAATAACAGGGTTGTGGATGGTTGTGGCTTTCAAGCCCTCCCATATGGTGGCTCTTGCGTTTGTTATTTGATGCCAAAATTGGAAGGCTCTTTCCTCCCAATCACTGTCTAAGGGGGCTCGAGTCGCAAGACCCTCACCGATAGGAAAACCAAAGTACTCAGCTATCTGCTCATGAGTGAGCGAATAGTCAACGTTAAACATCCTGAAGTGAATGGTTCCGGTAGTGCGGCTATGGTCATGGACGTATCAGACTGAACTAAGGAACTCATAGGTAAGCCTAACTGAAGAAAGATTAAACATAGAGCAGAATCGGGTCATTCCTAAATTCTGGAGCATCCACGAGCCACTATCATAGAGACCCAAGGTGCGAAGAGTTTCGGGCTCTGGATACCTCGTGGCGTAGACTGGCCTTTTGGATACTCGGTCGAAGTTGGAACGCATGGTGGCTCCAAGTTCTCCGTCGGGGAACTCAATGCCCATGTAATCAACTTCTTGGTTAGCAGCCATGGTTGCTTCTTAGGAATATGGTGGTTATGGGAATTTTCTGACGTGGGTAGAGAAACGGGTAGTGGGTATGAGAAAGGTGAATGGTAATGTATGGTTAGAGGTGTTTATATAAGGATTTAGTGGATGAATATGGATAGATGGAGTTAATGTGGAAATGATGAATAGTTTACTAGGCACTTAGGGGGTTTAGGAACATGCAAGAGTGCATTGAATAGGAAATGGAGGAGGCAAGGTGTAACACCCCACTTTCCCATTTAAGAAAAATACACAAAATTCTATGAAATAATCAGAGTTTTTACACCAAAAATAAAGTAGGATGCCACATGCATAAAACCAACATCAAACTCCTTTTTATTAAATGAAATAAACAGCGGAAAATAATTTATTTATTCATATCACGGCCACATGCCAACAACTTCGTAAAAACTCCACATAACTCGTGGTTCACCATAAATTCATCAAAGAGAAAGATACGTAACAAAAACGAATAACAAATAACAAATGAATGAAATCCCCATAATTCCTGTGTTACGTATCAAAGCGACTCCTACGACTCGAACAAGCAACACGTACTCCAGCAACCTAAGTACCTGGATTATCTGTACTTCCGAAGAAGCACAGACACAACAACAACAAAGGGGTGAGAACTACATTCAATATTAAACGGTAAATAATACATATTAGAAGGTAGTTACTCACATATATCATACAAACATACAGTCACGACCTACTGTCACACTCAATCACCAATCAATCAACAAAGTAATAATGCAATGCGACTCGACATAGACACAATGCATGTGGTACCAACATCATGGTTCATTTAATCAAACCCGGATAGATCACATACACCCCTACTTGGCAATGATCTATCCCCACCATTCTCCATATCGGAGTACAGATGAATCACATACACTCCTCCTGAGCAATGATTCATCCCACCAATTCCATGAAATTCATGACACAATTATGCATATGAAACACATGTACAATAACATATATATACATGTTCACGATCCTCCTGATCACACCTGAATCACACATCAACATCCAACAATATATGATTACTTCACACAACATAAATCAACTATTAATTAATTAATTAATTCCCTAAAATTATTAAATTAATTGTTTTCGTCATCAATTCCACACTACTCAAGTTCTGGCATCTAACCCCAATCTCCCAAACCATAAGAACCTACATTGGACGCGAAATCGGGAAAGAAATAGAAAAACACCAAAATTTTCCACGCCCACTGGTCACACGCATATTGACCTGAGTCATACGCGTATTGCCACACTCTCCCGCCTAAGCATATGTATACCAGACGCGTAAGGCCTTCTGCCTCGCCCTGCCATACGCGTATTGCCTAACCTCATATGCGTATGGGCAGCGAGCTATTTCCTTCACAAATTCTTTTCTCAGATCTAGATACGCGTATAGCTACTCCATACGCATATAGCCAAGCCACCATACGCGTATCCTTACGCGTATGGGCAGAGGGTCGTGCCAAAACCTCCTTATGGCCTCCCCGTACGTGTAATGCCTCCAATCCTGCCTAGCCTTACGCGTAACACTTTCCCCAATACGCGTAATGCCAGATCTATTATGCAAACCTGTTTTCTCCACACCAGCCTGAGTTCTGCTATGGGATCTTCATTAATTCACTCTAAAACAGTCCTAAAACTAGTTCTACATCAATTTCATGTTCTATTACTAATCCTACATCTTTCTCTTAACATTACTAACTCCGATTTTAGTCTAAATTCATCCTCCAAATCTAAATCAAAATCAACTCTGCAATGTCACATTCAACAATAATAACAACATCAAGATGACAGACAAAATCAGAAGTTCAGCACATAATATTCATCACAGATTCGCGCATATACATCACATAATAATATGACAGCATACATTCAAATGAATTCCTACGGGGTTAAGGACTCCCAACTACCCTCACATGATTAATTCACCAATATTAAACCCGTTCCCCCCCCTTACCTCGAATCTTTGATTAATTCCTGCAAAAATCTGATGGAGATGTTAGCCCTAGCACACACTTGTTCTTCCCCTCCTTAGCTTTTCTCTTTCTACCTCTAAAATTTTGATATGACTAAACCCCTACTAATTTTCACCAATCCTCCTTTAATTACTAAACTACCCTTATTATTTCATATCAGCCCATTATCTAATTATTCACATTAGATTTTATTCTACTAATAGTATTAATAATAATAATAATAACAATAGTCTTAACAATAATAATATGAAATATACTATTGAAAATAATATTAATAATAAGTTCCATATTACTATTAATGGACACACCCCACACCCTATCACTATTATAACAATATTACCCCTACGCACTCAGACACGCACCCTAAACAAGGCCAACAATTCAAAATAAAACACGACGATTAAATAATTAAAAATGGGGCGTTACAACTCTCCCCCACTTAAATTATGTTCGTCCTCGAAAATATACCTGATGGAAACAGTTCCGGATACGACTCCCGCATCCTGCTCTCCAATTCTCAGGTCACACTTCCGCCAGCAGCTCCTCCCCAAGCTACTCTCACCAGAGGTATCTCCTTCCCTCTGAGTTGTTTCATCTTGCGATCCTCGATCCTTAAAGGCATCGCTTCCACAGTAAGGTTCTCTCTGATCTATACTTCATCCCTCTGAATAACATGAGATGGATCCGACACATACTTTTGAAGTTGCGACACATGGAACACATCATGCAAGTTCGAAAGTTCAGGCGGCAGCGCCACCCTATAAGCAACTGTACCAATCCTCTGCAAGATCTGATACGGTCCAATAAATTTAGGATCTAACTTCTTTGATTTCAATGCACGACCCACAACGGTCACTGGGTTAACTCTCAAGAACACGTGATCACCTTCACTGAATTCCAAATCTTTTTTTCGATTATCATGATAACTTTTCTGTCTACTCTGAGATGCCTTCATCTTTTCATGGATCATTTGAATTGTCTCAGTAGTCTGTTGCACAATTTCCGGTCCAAGCACCACATTCTCACCGGTCTCACACCAACACAGAGGCGTTCTACATCTCCTACCATACAAAGCTTCAAAAGGTGTCATCCCAATACTAGAATGGTAGCTATTGTTGTACGTGAACTCAATCAATGGCAAATGAGTATCCCATGCACCACCTTTTCCAATACACAGGCTCTCAACAAATCCTCCAACGACTGAATGGTCCTCTCCGACTGACCATCGGTCTGTAGAAGATAAGCCGAGCTCAACTTTAACTTAGAACCCAAGGCTTCCTGCAGACTTCTCCAAAATTCTGAAGTAAACCTCGGATCTCTATCCGACACTATGCTCGACAGAACACCATGTAACTTCACAATTATCCTGATATAAATCTCTGCCAGCTTCGACAATGGGAAACTGATGTTAATTGGTATAAAATGTGCGGATTTCGTTAGTCGATCCACCACTACCCAAATAGCATCAAAGCCTCTCTCCGTATTTGGCAAACGAGTAACAAAATCCATAGCAATACTGTCCCATTTCCATTCCGGAATTTCCAACGGTTGCATTAATCCCGACGGCTTCTGGTGCTCTACTTTCGACTTCTGACATACCAAGTAAGCATAAACAAACTGAGCTATGTCCCTCTTCACACCGGACCACCAAAATAACTTCTTCAGGTCTTGATACATCTTTGTAGCTCCCGGATGCATACTCAAGCTACTCCGATGACTTTCCTCTAAGATCGCCTTTTTCAATTCCTCATTATCCGGTACACAAATTCTGCCCCAGAACCTCAACAGACCAACATTATCCACATTAAAGTCACTATCAGAATCATCCTCTCCTGTAGGCATCAAGTCCACTAATTTCACATCCAGTTTCTGATTTTCTTTAATTACATCCAAAAAGTCATTATTCACCTTCAACATACCCAATCTAATACTTTCTGGTGTAGTCTCACAAACCATACTCAAGTCTCTGAACTGCTCAATCAATTCCATTTCTTTCACCATCAAGGCTGACATATGGATTTCCTTTCGACTCAGGGCATCTGCTACAACATTATCTTTTCCCGGATGGTAACTCAAATTGAAATCATAAATCCTTTAAGAACTCTAACCACCTTCTCTGCCTCATATTCAACTCCTTCTGATCGAATAAGTATTTCAGACTCTTATGATCACTGAATACTTCAAATCTTGATCCATACAAATAATGCCTCCAGATTTTTAATACGAATACCACTGCAGCTAATTCCAGATCATGAGTAGGATAGTTCCTCTCATGTACCCTCAACTGTCTTGAAGCATAAGCTACAACTTTGCCATCTTGCATTAACACACCTCCTAATCCCATCTTAGACGCATCACAATACACTACAAAAGGATCATTTGGACTTGGTAAAATTAACACTGGTGCTGTAGTCAATTTCTTCTTCAGTTCCTCAAAACTTTCCTCACAGGAAGCATCCCAAACAAAAGCTTGATTCTTCTTGGTTAGCTGAGTCAATGGCAACGCTGTAGTAACCTGGAATTTGACCTCCCTCTTTTTCCTTTTGCATGAGCATTTGCATTAGCATCGTCGGCATACACATTCGCACTTTTCTCTATGTGTTTCTTGTTGCAGGATCTTCAGGTTTTCCAAGCCCGATTAATTACACCCTCACAAGATCACATCATCAAATCAAGCTCAAAATAAAGGTTTCCATGTGTATTCATCAAACCTAGAGGTGGAAAATCGGGACCGGGGCCATAACCCCCTTTTTTAAGCAAATTTGGGCAAAATTGACTGAAGTAACCGGTTAACGTATGGTGAGTAACCGGTTACTCAATGCAAAATTGCAATTCGTGCTGCATTTTTTGGACAACATCCATGCACTCTCTTTGGTCTTTGGTTCTATAGTGTTCTAGCAGTGTGTGGAACATTCTAGACATCTCTAGATATTTCAACACTACTCATTTCAACCCAAGTATATTTATTCCAATGCATGACTCAAATCAAGTACACCATGTTCCTTAATTTACAAGTATGTGGACCTTTGGATATTGGAACTCACATTGGGATTGTTACCGAGTTGATCCTAACTAACCGAGTTAACCACCTTGACTCGGTGAGTCAAGTCCAACTAACTCCTAGCCTAGTTCCAAACCCAAAGCTAACTCCAAACCAAATTCCAAACCATCTCATACTCCAAACCTAAAATCTATATAAACTCACCTTCACTCATTTTCAAGGACCTTCAACCATTTTCTCCATTTCACTCTCAATTCTCCCATATTTTCTCTGAATTTTTCTACTACATTTTCATCTTCATCTCAATTCTCTTCCAAAACCTCACCAAAGCTCACTTCTACTTTGAAGGATAATCACTTTTACATCAAAAGTGATTATTTCTTGAGCTCAACCTTCATCATTCTTGCTATTACACTTGGATTTCTGGAGTTATTTCAGCTTTTGGATTGATCTTGAGTGGTTGCTGCAACTTCTAACGGTTTGAATTCGCATTTTGGAGTTTTATCGCATTTTGCTCGATTTCGATATGGTTCGTCTACAAATTGAAGATTTCTCTGGTTTTCTTTGATTTTCTGCATCAATAATCCTTTGCAACATTCACCAAGCCAAATCTCTGGCTTGTAGGTTGGTAGATCTAACTAATTTTACCGTTTCGCACATTTTCGTATTGCTCGCAATGTAGTCGATAAATGTTGTGTGTGATTTGGTTGTGCATTTGTTTGATCCATGATCCAATTGTATTAGTTGATTATATCTCTGTTTATTTGTTGTTTTCAAGTTCAATTTTCGTGCACAATCTCAGTTCCTAGCATGTAGTGGTTGGCATAAGTGATTATGTGTGGAAAACTACTTTTGAAAAGCTGTTTTTTCTTTTTTTTTTCAAAACTGATCAGTGTTAACCGGTTAACACATCGTGAGTAACCGGATACTCAGTTCAATTTTCCCCAAAAACGCTGATTTTCAAGCAAGTAACCGGTTAACGCATGGTGAGTAACCGGTTAACACTGAACAGAATGGCCATTTTCTTGCATTTTCAAGTTTGTTTGCCATGCTTTCTCCATTTTAATTTCCATTGATCATTATGCTTGATTTTATGGATATTCTAAATGTCATCTCACTTCTGGTTGAAGCATGTTTACAAACTTTCGATGCACATTTTCGATTATTCATTGTTTCATGTTCTTAGCATTGTATGAACATAGCAATTCTTGCACTATTTTTGTTCACATGATACATGAGTTTGTGTGGCATTTTGGTGATCATTTGGCACTGTTTTGCATCTTCCATTTCAGTTTGCATTAAGTTTATTCCCCATGGATAAACTTAATCTTGTATAATCAATAGTTCACTCCTTTTTGCTTTAATGACTTTTCATCCTCTTTGGAAAGTTGTTAGCATGTTTCCCCTTGATTAATTGATCAAAACTTTGTTTCGATTAATCGATCTTCCCTTTTCCCCTCTTTAGGCCTCCTTTAGAGTTTTTTCTCTCGATCCCCTCGCGGAGTTGAAGATTCGCGCTACACCTTGCATCGGAGCACTGTACAAATTGACGCCGTTACGCTGTCCGTTTCTATACGCAGGAACACTGTACAACTTGGAGCCATTGTGTCGTCCGGTTCGACTCCCGCATTACACCCTATGTGTGTTAGGGAAGGAATGAGAAGGGAGAATTCCTACTCTTATTCTGATTACTTCAAGTAGGGGACGAATGACCCTGTGCTTGGATTAGTCATCTCTATCTCCAGGCGGGGATGTGCTTCTCATTCCCCTATCGAGTCGATCCTTGATCACTCTTCTCTCTTTGCGATCCTTTTCAATCCTTGATCACTCCTACCTCTTTTAATCTCTCCTTTTGATCAATCACCACCCTTCTTGGTTGAGATCATCATTCTTGTGCTAGCAATCTCTTTTTACGACTATTCTTCCCTAGGAATTCGCAACCTTTTCTTTGGTTCCTCTCCCTTTGATTGGTTAACCACTGCCCATCAGTTAAAACACGAATACTTGCTATCTTATTCAGTTAATCACAGTCTGTCTGTTAATCACTGAACCCCTTCGGGTTAATCACCTTCTCTCGGTTAATCACCCATTTTCTTTAGTTAACCACAGTCCGTCTGTTAAAATACTAAACCCTTTCGAGTTAATCACCTTTCTTTTGGCTAATCACTTGCTTTTCTCTTCGGTTAATCACAGTCCGTCTGTAAATACCGAATCCCTCACAGTTGGCAGCCTCCTCTTGGTTCGAATACTTGCACCCTTGGGTTAGTAACCTTTATTCGGTTCAAATACCCTTTCTTCGGTTGAGTACTGTTTGTTCAGTCAGTTTACCGAACCCCTTTTGGGTCACGACCTTTGCTCGGTCCTACACCCGTCCTTTGGGTCACGATCCTTATTCGGTCCTACACCCGTTTTTCTGGTTAATCACAGTTTTCTCTATTAAAACCAATGCTTCTATACCCCCACAGAGTTGCGGTCCTTTCTTTCCTCGGTTAACCACTGTTTATCAGTTAACATATCGAGGCCCCTTCAGGGTCAAACACCTTCTCTTGGTTCGGCACTCTCTATCTTGGTTTATCACAGTCGGTCTGTTGACACCGCATTCTTTTCCACTCCAGGGTCCTATTCTCTTTCTTCGTTTAACCACTGCCAGCTAGTTAATATACCGAATTTCCTTTTTCTCTTGGTTATGACACCATCCCTTTGTTCGGATCCCCAGCGGAGTCCTTTCTATTCCTCTTGCTCTTACTTCCTTGGTTTTGACACCAATTCTTTTGTTTTTCCCAGCGGAGTTTCTTTCTTCCTTGGTTTTGACACCACTATTTTCCTATTCTTTTGTGCAAACGCTCTTACTGCTTGATCTTCCCCAGTAGAGTCTTTCCTTCCGTTCTTCCTCTAGGTTTTGACACCACTTCTTTCGCTTCTCTGTTTCTCTCTTGTTTTCCTTTACCGTTCAGTTCCCCGAACTACGGAAGCTCTGATTCTGCATTCTTTCGAATGTATGATACGTAGGCATGAGATCGCAATGATCTCGGCGAGCACACTTCCACCTTTTTTCCATCTGTCTCCTTTCCTTTTTCCTTCTTTGTCCCCTGGTTCCTCTGAACTACGGCGCTCTGACTTCCTCATTGCACCATGAGGGTACGTAGGCACGAGGACTTCATTCCCCTTTCTCTCCTTCCTCTTTCTTTTATCTAGAAGCCTTTAGATAGATAACCCAACCAAGCCTAGAAGCAAGCGAAATGGTTCCCGTCGAGTACGATAGATGCGTTAGGTGCTAATACCTTCCTTTTGCATAACCGACCCCCCGTTCCCGTTTCTCTTCCCCTTTGGTTTTATCGATATTTTCCCTGTCCTTTGGGACTAAATAAAGTTTGGTGGCGACTCTGTTATATCTTTGAGTGTGCCATTCACTCAGGTAGATTTCTAGCCATCTTCAGCTGGCGACTCTGCTGGGGACTGGTTGACCTACTGTTGGTCCTTCCCTTGACGGGTCTCGCCTAGTTTTGTTTGCTTTTTTTTGCTTGCTTGGCTGTTTATCTTTAGCGCTTTACTAGCTTTATCTCTATGTTTTAACTTTATGTGTATTTATTGCATTTCTTTACTGCTTTGAATATTCATATGCTGCATATTCTAGATATTTGCTGTTTTCTGCTGTTGTTGGGATGGGTAGATATTATTGGAGAGAAAGGTCCTAACACCGGGCCTAGTATACACATAGGCTAGAATGCGGATAGTCGTGAGGCCTGCGTTTTGCGCGTTGGGTTATCACGAGAGCCACATCCCAGATCGTGATTCGCTTGAGAATACTTCCGTCCTGTGAGAATTCACTATGGAGGGGGGTTTTCCTTCTGAGTCCTATGGTTTGGGCGACCTTTTCTAGGAACCACCTTGTTGTGTCTAGATCACACCTGTGAGGGGGATGGGTTTTTGCAGGAAAACAAGCCACTTCATACCCTTGTTCTCCCACACGCCAGATTTCCTCACCGACACATCAGGTTATGTTGCACTAACATAGATTATATGCAGATATCCAGATTATTCAGACGTGATTATTCAGGCTGTGATGGCTTCTTATTGCTATGTTGCATATCATTTCATCATGTAAATTAATTTTTGCATGTGCATTTCCAGGTTTTCGAAGGCTTATCTTTTGTTGACATTATCATAGAGATGAGTACTGGTTGTCGTGGCATCGTCAGTTACAAATTTGTGGAGCCTAAGCTGGGTATTCTGAGAGGTTTGGTATCTTTGTTGGTTGGAGATCACAGAGGGGTTTTCATAGGTACGTATGGTAGTTTGTTGACCATCCTCAACACTGAAGTCAACATCACTGCTATTCATACTCTGGTTCAGTTCTACGACCCGCCCTATAGGTGCTTCACATTTTAGGATTATCAGCTAGCACCTACACTTGAGGAGTATGCTCATATTCTGGGGGTTGAGATCAAGAAGCAGGTTCCTTATGTTTACACTAGTGGTTGTCCGAAGTTTCATCTTATTGCTGATGCGCTTTGCATTAGTAAGAAGGATGTGGACGATAATCTCAAGACCAAAGGGAAAGGTATTCGAGGGTTTGCTTCGAAGTTCTTGGTTGACAGGGCCACTACTTTTGCTATGGATGGAAATTGGAAGGCTTTCAGCGCCGTTTTCGCTTTGCTGGTATATGGGATTGTCCTGTTCCCGAACATGGAGGATTTCGTAGATCAGGCTGCCATCAGTATCTTCTTGTCCAAGAACCCTGTTCCGACACTTCTTGTTGATACCTACCATTCTATTCATTCCAGGAATGAAAAGAAGAAGGGTACCATTGTCTGTTGTGCTCCTTTGTTGTACCGATGGTTCATGTCTCACCTTCCACAGAAGGGTCCCTTCGTTGAGAATAAGGATAATCTCAAGTGGTCTCAACGAATCATGTCTCTCACCGCTGATGATATTTCTTGGTATTCTCGAGTCTTCGACGACATTCCGATCATTCTTCATTGTGGGAAATTCTCCAATGTGCCTCTCTTAGGTACAAAGGGTGGATTTAACTAAAATCCGAGAATGGCTTTCCGACAGTTGGGATACCCTATGGTTGACAAACCTGATCCTGATGTAGTGGAAGCGTTCATCTTTCATGAAGGGGTTGATGACAGGGGTCTTCTGAAGAGGTTTAGCGCCGCATGGACTCAGATTCATCTCGGAGGAAGAGCCGATTTGGGTGAGAAGAATTGCGTAGCCAAGGAAGCTTATACACTTTGGGTCAAAGAGCGTGTCAAAGAGATCTTGTTACCATTCGCTCCTGAGCCTTCCATGAATGCCAAGCTTCCTGAACTTGCCATTGTTCCTCCATCTGAGGTCGATCAACTCAAGCTGATTGTTGAGAAGTTGAAGAAGGAGAATGCTGATCTTTGTCTCAACCTTGATAGAGTCACTTCCGAGAAGGATAGCCTATAGATTGAGCTCCGTCAAAAGCGCAAGCGTATGCTCAAAGAAGTGGAGGTGGAACATAACAAGCATAGGAAGGTGGGTGATGCTTTGAAGAGCACCTATGAGGGACTTGCTTCAAAGAAGAGACAACTCGTCGATGCTCATTATCTAGCCTACAAAGAGGAGCTGAGCTACAACAAGCAACTTGAAGAGCTTCGAGGGAAGTTATCCGAGTTCAAGACGAAGTGCCGGAGCGAACAAGACCGTGCTAATCAGTTAGCAAAAGACTTTTCCCAATGCCAAGATAAGCTCGACAAAGTCTTTGGTGAGATTCAGAAGCTGCAAGATCAAGCACATCAGAGTCAAGAGCAGATTAGCCAACATGTTACCCAGAAAGCAATAAAAGGGAGCGTCTTGTCTAACTACCTTGCTCATCAACCTATAGAGGGTTATCAACAGATGAAGTTTGACTTTCCCGATGAGGATGTTCTGTTTATCAAAGATTATGAGACTCCAGACCCTGACATAGGACCCGAACCAGGGGCGCGATGGACGCTTGTGTTCGACGGTGCCTCCAATTCTAAAGGTTGTGGAATCGGTGCTATCCTCATCTCTCCAACAGGTTTTCACCTTCCCTTCACTGCTAGATTATGCTTTGCATGCACCAACAATATGGCTGAATACGAAGCATGTATCTACGGTATTGAAGCGGCTATTGACATGAGAATTAAGATTCTTAAGGTCTATGGAGATTCTACCTTGGTCATCGATCAAGTCAGAGGGAATTTTGTGACTCGGGATTCCAAGCTGGTTCCGTACCAACAACACATAGCGAAGTTGATTCCTTACTTTGATGAGATCACTTTTCATCATATTTCTAGAGAGGAAGATCAATTAGCTGAGGCTCTTGCAACTTTGGCATCCATGTTCAAGGTCAAGTGGAAGAATGAAGCTCCTCATATCCGCATTGACCACTTGAACGAACCAACACACTGTTTAGCAATCGAGGATGAGTCTGATGACAAGCCTTGGTTCTACGACATCAAAAGATATCTAGAAAAACAGGAATATCCCGAGGGTATCACTATCACTGACAAGAAGGCTCTTAGATGGCTTTGCACCAAGTTCTTCTTAAGTGGTGGTATATTATACAAGAGGAATTATGATTCCGTGTTGCTCCGATGCGTGGATAGACACGAAGCAAACACAATCATAAGGTCCATACATGAGGGTTGCGAGGGTGTACATGCTAATGGTCCTGCTATGGCTAAGAAGACCCTTTGGGCTGGGTATTACTGGACAACGATGGAGGTAGATTATTACAACTTTGCCAAAAGATGTCACAAGTGCCAAATCTACGGAGATAAGATCCATGTGCCTCCAACTCCATTGAATGTTTTGACTTCACCCTAGCCATTCTCCATGTGGGGTATAAATATGATTGGAATGATCGAGCCGAAGGCTTCCAACGGTCATCGATTTATTCTAGTTGCTATCGACTACTTCACCAAGTGGGTTGAAGCTGCTTCCTACACGAACGTTACACGACAAGTGGTTGCTGGATTTATCAAGAAAGAGATAATATGTCGCTATGGCATTCCTAGCAGCATTATCACGGACAATGCAAGCAACCTGAATAACAACATAATGAAGGAGTTGTGTCAAGAATTTAAGATCGAGCACCACAACTCTTCACCATATCGGCCCAAGATGAATGGCGCCGTTGAAGCAGTAAACAAAAACATCAAAAGGATTGTCCAGAAAATGGTCAAGACTTACAAGGATTGGAATGAAATGCTTCCCTTCGCATTGCATGGCTACAGAACTTCAGTTCGCACTTCTACTGGGGCAACTCCGTACTCACTTGTGTATGTTATGGAGGCTGTTCTACCCATCGAAGTCGAAATTCCTTCGTTCAGAGTCATCATAGAAGCAGGTCTTGATGAAGCCGAATGGGTTCAATCCAGATACGACCTGCTGAATCTCATCGAAGAGAAGCGCCTTGCAGCCGTTTGTCATGGTCAATTGTATCAGAGACACCTCAAACGAGCTTTTAACAAGAAAGTTCTTCCTCAAACATTCTGTGAAGGCGAACTCGTGCTCAAGAGATATTCACCTGTTCACTCGGATCCACGAGGAAAGTGGACTCCCAACTACGAAGGACCCTTTGTTGTCAAGAAGGCCTTCTCAGGCAGAGCCCTGATCCTCACCACAATGGATGGGGAGGAGTTGCCATCGCCCGTGAACTCCGATACAGTCAAATAATATTATGCCTGAAAAAAAATGGATAAGAGTCCACTAGATTGACATCCGCAAGGACAATCTAGGCAAAAATGGACGTCCCGATGGAACAAAAAAAGAAATGTCCATGATAAAGTTAGGGACAATGAAAAACAATAATAGCCCGCTAAGTTGAAAACTTGAAAGGGCGACTTAGGCAAAAATGGGCATCCCGGTGGACGAAAAAAAAATGTGAAAACATGTCCAGGCAAAAATTAGGGATAAAGGCATTGACTGTGAACACTTGAGCCATTTTTCCTCACGGATAGACCTCAGACGGTAACAGAGCAGTCCAATCATCGTCGACTGGGGCAAGACGTTGGAACCTAGACTCACAGTGGATGGTGGCCAATGTTGTAATCAATGCAAAGCATAATTTCCCTTTGCCATTTACATTTGTTTTTCAATTTTATTGCAAACTTCCTCATCAAGGATTTTGCATCCTTGTACACAACTTATGTACAAAAGTTTTACATTCAATAAAATGCATTCTTTTTTATCTCAATTCGTTTTCATTCCAGTATTTTGTTTACAATATAAACAATTATTTGTGATCACATAATACTAAAAAATGTTGGGAACAATAAAAAGCTAAATCAATCGAGAAAGCAATATGCATTGCATGTGTTACTGGTAACTCCTGCAGGGTGAGCGGTAATATTCATTGGTAAGCCTAACGCCTGGCCGACAATGTTTTGATTCAGTGAAGAAGTTGTTGTCTCCTCAGCAGTTCCTCAGTAGAGTCATCATTCTCCCTAGCAGGTGGCCAAGGTGTTCCCCAGCAAATACATCTTTGTTCTTTCTTCCCCAGCAAGGGTTGTGCATCATCTCTTATGATTAGGAACTATCTGTTACTAGCAACAGTGGTCTCTCCTCAGCTGAGTCAACATGATTCAGGATTCTCTTTTCCCCGCGCAGAGCCAGTCTTGGTAGGAAGGATTGACTTGGATCTTTCATCCTCAACAGGGATGGCCATGGTGATCTAGAAACCTGAGATGTTCTCGGTTTCTTTCCCCGGCGGGATCATCGTCCTTTGTGAATTATTGTCTCCAGCAGATATTGTCCTTACCTGCGATTTCTCTCCCAGACCGGGGATGTCGGAGTCGTTTTGCTACGGTTTCTGCCTAATCACTTCGCATTGTGCCTCAGCTTGAGCCTTCGCATTTCATGATATCAAGCATCATGTAGAAACGCATACATAGCATATGCATTGATCATACTCCCTCTCTTTTTTACCTGACTTATCTCCCAGCAGATTTTCAGCAAACTTTACGCTTATCAACCTTTAAACACTCTTAACTCTTCTTTTGTCGCCGTCGGCCAAATTCTCGAGTTACTCTTTTATTTAATCCCCTTTTACCTCGAATCATCGAAGAGCTGGTGCAATTCGTACATTCAGGTCCAAGAGGATTAAATAGGGGCAGCTGTCGAAACCCGGAATTTGACCTCCCTCTTTTTCCTTTTGCATGAGCATTTGCATTAGCATCGTCGGCATACGCATTCGCACTTTTCTCTATGTGTTTCTTATTGCAGGATCTTCAGGTTTTCCAAGCCCGGTTAATTGTACCCTCACAAGATCATCACATCATCAAATCAAGCTCAAAATAAAGGTTTCCATGTGTATTCATCAAACCTAGAGGTGAAAAATCGGGACCGGAGCCATAACCCCCTTTTTAAAGCAAATTTGGGCAAAATTGACTGAAGTAACCGGTTAACGTATGGTGAGTAACCAGTTACTCAGTGCAAAATTGCAATTCCTGCTGCATTTTTGGGACAGCATCCATGCACTCTCTTTGGTTCTATAGTGTTCTAGCAGTGTGTGGAACATTCTAGACATCTCTAGATATTTCAACACTACTCATTTCAACCCAAGTATATTTATTCCAATGCATGACTCTAATTCAAGTACACCATGTTCCTTAATTTACAAGTATGTGGACCTTTGGATATTCGAACTCACACTGGGATTGTTACCGAGTTGATCCTAACTAACCGAGTTAACCACCTTGACTCGGTGAGTCAAGTCCAACTAACTCCTAGCCTAGTTCCAAACCCAAAGCTAACTCCAAACCAAATTCCAAACCATCTCATACTCCAAACCTAAAATCTATATAAACTCTCCTTCACTCATTTTCAAGGACCTTCAACCATTTGCTCCATTTCACTCTCAATTCTCCCATATTCTCTCTGAATTTTTCTACTACATTTTCATCTTCATCTCAATTCTCTTCCAAAACCTCACCAAAGCTCACTTCTACATTGAAGGATAATCACTTTTACATCAAAAGTGATTATTTCTTGAGCTCAACCTTCATCATTCTTGCTATTACACTTGGATTTCTGGAGTTATTTCATCTTTTGGATTAATCTTGAGTGGTTGCTGCAACTTCCAACGGTTCGAATTCGCATTTTGGAGTTTTATCGCATTTAGCTCGATTTCGATACGGTTCGTCTACAAATTGAAGATTCCTCTGGTTTTCTTTGATTTTCTGCATCAATAATCCTTTGCAACATTCACCAAGCCAAATCTCCGGCTTGTAGGTTGGTAGATCTAACTAATTTTACCGTTTCACACATTTTCGTATTGCTCGCAATGTAGTCGATAAATGTTGTGTGTGATTTGGTTGTGCATTTGTTTGATCCATGTTCCAATTGTATTAGTTGATTCTATCTCTGTTTATTTGTTGTTTTCAAGTTCAATTTTCGTGCACAATCTCAGTTTCTAGCATGTAGTGGTTTGCATAAGTGATTATGTGTGGAAAACTACTTTTGAAAAGCTGTTTTTTCTATTTTTTTTCAAAACTGATAAGTGTTAACCGGTTAACACGTGGTGAGTAACCGGTTACTCAGTTCAATTTTCACTAAAAATGCTGATTTTCAAGCAAGTAACCGGTTAACGCATGGGGAGTAACCGGTTGACACTGAACATAATGGCCATTTTCTTGCATTTTCAAGTGTGTTTGCCATGCTTTCTCCATTTTAATTTCCATTAATCATTATGCTTGATTTTATGGATATTCTAAATGTCATCTCACTTCTGGTTGAAGCATGTTTACAAACTTTCGATGCACATTTTTGATTATTCATTGTTTCATGTTCTTAGCATTGTATGAACATAACAATTCTTGCACAATTTTTGTTCACATGATACATGAGTTTGTGTGGCATTTTGGTGATCATTTGGCACTGTTTTGCATCTTCCATTTCAGTTTGCATTAAGTTTATTTCCCATGGATAAACTTAATCTTGTATAATCAATAATTCACTCCTTTTTGCTTTAATGACTTTTCATCATCTTTGGAAAGTTGTTAGCATGTTTCCCCTTGATTACTTAATCGAAACTTTGTTTCGATTAATCGATCTTCCCTTTTCCCCTCTTTAGGCCTCCTTTAGAGCTTTTTCTCTTGATCCCCTCGTGGAGTTGAAGATTCGCGCTACACCTTGCATCGGAGCACTGTACAAATTGACGTCGTTACGCTGTCCGTTTCTATACGGAGGAGCACTGTACAACTTGAAGCTGTTGTGTCGTCCGGTTCGACTCCCGCATTACACCCTGTGTGTGTTAGGGAACGAATGAGAAAGGAGAATTCATACTCTCATTCAGATTACTTCAGGTAGGGGACGAATGACCTTGTACTTGGATTAGTCATCTCTATCTCCAGGCGGTGATGTACTTCTCATTCCCCCATCGAGTCGATCCTTGATCACTCTTCTCTCTTTGCGATCCTTTTTGATCCTTGATCACTCCTACCTCTTTCAATCTCTCCTTTTGATCAATCACCACCCTTCTTGGTTGAGATCATCATTCATGCGCTAGCAATCTCTTTTTACGACTATTCTTCCCCAGGAATTCACAACCTTTTCTTTGGTTCCTCTCCCTTTGATTGGTTAACCACTGCCTGTCAGTTAAAACACCATTGCTTGCTATCTTATTCAGTTAATCACAGTCTGTCTGTTAATCACTGAACCCCTTCGGGTTAATCACCTTTTCTCGGTTAATCACCCGTTTTCTTCAGTTAACCACAGTCCGTCTGTTAAAATACTGAACCCTTTCGAGTTAATCACCTTTCTTTTGGTTAATCACTCACTTTTCTCTTCGGTTAATCACAGTCCATCTGTAAATACCGAATCCCTCGCAGTTGGTAGCCTCCTCTTGGTTCGAATACTTGCACCCTTGGGTTAGTAACCTTTCTTCGATTCAATTACCCTTTCTTCGATTGAGTACTGTTTGTTCAGTCAGTTTACCGAACCCCTTTTGGGTCACGACCTTTGCTCGGTCCTACACCTGTCCTTTGGGTCACGATCTTTATTCGGTCCTACACCCATTTTTCTGGTTAATCACAATTTTCTCTGTTAAAACCAATGCTTCTCTACCCCCACTTAGTTGCGATCCTTTCTTTCCTCGGTTAACCACTGTTTATCAGTTAACATATCGAGGTCCCTTCAGAGTCAAACACCTTCTCTTGGTTATACACTCTCTATCTTGGTTTATCACAGTCCGTCTGTTGACAACGCATTCTTTTCCATGCCAGGGTCCTATTCTCTTTCTTCGGTTAACCACTGCCAGCTAGTTAATATATCGAATTTCCTTTTTCTCTTGGTTATGACACCATCCCTTTGTTCGGATCCCCAGCGGAGTCCTTTATATTCCTCTTGCTCTTACTTCCTTGGTTTCGAAACCAATTCTTTTGTTATTCCCAGCGGAGTTTCTATCTTCCTTGGTTTTGACACCACTATTTTCCTATTCTTTTGTGCAAACGCTCTTACTGCGTGATCTTCCCCAGTAGAGTCTTTCCTTCCGTTCTTGCTCTAGGTTTTGACACCACTTCTTTCGCTTCTCTGTTTCTCTCTTGTTTTCCTTTACCGTTCAGTTCCCCAAACAACGGAAGCTCTGATTCTGCATTCTTTCGAATGTATGATACGTAGGCATGAGATCGCAATGATCTCGGCGAGCACACTTCCACCTTTTTTTTGTCTGTCTCCTTTCCTTTTTCCTTCTTTATCCCCTGGTTCCTCTGAACTACGGCGCTCTGACTTCCTCATTGCACCATGAGGGTATGTAGGCACGAGGACTTCGTTCCTCCACGAGCACTTTCCTTCTTTTCTTTCTTTTTCCCCTTTCTCTCTCTCCTCTTTATTTTAGCTAGAAGCCTTTAGATAGATAACCCATCCAAGCCTAGAAGCAAGCGAAATGGTTCCTGTCGAGTACGACGAATGCGTTAGGTGCTAATACATTCCTTTCGCATAACCGACCCCCCGTTCCCATTTCTCTTCCCCTTGGGTTTTATCGATATTTTCCCTGTCCTTTGGGACTAAATAAAGTTCGGTGGTGACTCTGTTGTATCTTTGAGTGTGCGATTCACTCAGGTAGATTTCCAGCCATCTTCAAACGCCAGTTTAGAAAACACTTCAATGAATCTTTTATAGTAACCTGCTAAACCCAAAAAGCTTCTAATCTCCGTTGCTGTTTTCGGAGCTTCCCACTGAAGTACTGCACTTACTTTAGATGGATCCACCGCTATACCATCACCAGAAATAACATGACCCAAGAAACTCACAGTCCTCAACCAGAATTCACACTTCGAGAACTTTGCAAACAATTTATTATCTTTTAACACCTGCAATGCGATTCTCAAGTGTCCTGCATGGTCCTCGTCAGACTTAGAATAAATCAGTATATCATCAATAAATACCACAATAAACTGATCCAGATAAGAGTGGAAGATACGATTCATATATTCCATAAACACACCCGGCGCATTAGACACTCCGAAAGGCATCACTGCATATTCGTAATGTCCGTAGCGAGTTTTGAAAGCAGTCTTCTGAATATCACCTTCTCTTACTCTAATCTGATGGTAACCTTACCTCAGATCAATCTTGCTGAAAACACGAGCTCCTACCAGCTGATCCATTAAGTCATCAATCCTCGGAAGTGGATACTTATTCTTAATGGTCACTTTATTCAACTGACGGTAATCATTGCACAGACGCATACTACCATCCTACTTTTTCACCAACAATACTGGAGCTCCCCACGGCGACACACTTGGTCTAATAAACTTCTTATCGAGCAATTCCCCGACCTGAGATTTCAACTCTGCCAATTCTGATGCAGACATCCTGTACGGTGCCATAGAGATAGGTCTGGTACCCGATACAAGATCAATGTAAATTCAACTTCCCTTGTCGGAGGCAATTATGTGATGTCATCTGGAAACACTTCAGGAAATTCATTCACCACTGGTAATTCATTAACTGAAGTCTTACTTTCAATAGATAACGTGGCAAACACCGCAAACAACTTCGCTTCATCCTCCAACAACGCCCTCAACTCCCTGCTAGATAGCGAATCTGCTAATGCTTCCTCTTCAGGAGTAAGAAATAGTAACGTCTTCCTGAAGCAATCAATATAAATCCGGTTGAACTCTAACCAGTACATTCCCAAAATAACATCGAGATTATCGAGTGGCAAACAAATCAAGTTCACTCTGAAATCTCTACCAAACATGGTCAGGGGACACTTCAAACACACCAAATAAGTAACCACGGAACCAATAGATGGAGTTTCAATCGTCATCCTCTGCTCTAGAGTAGATGGCACAATCCCTAATCTCTTCACACAGTCAACAGAAATAAATGAGTGCGTTGCACCCGTGTCAATGATAGCAATCAAAGGAATATCATTAATAAAGCAAGTACCTTTGACGAACGCTCCTCATCAGTGGATTGGGCTCCCACCAAGGCAAATACTTTTCCACCAGTTTGAGACGCCTGAGACTTCTTCGGCTTCACACAGTGAGTGCTGATGTGACCCTTCTCTCCACAATTATAACAAGTAGGCATAGTGGCCCTACAATCTGCTATAACATGACCTGCTTTGCCACACTTGAAGCACTTATTCACCTCATTCGGACAGTTATTAGCACGGTGACCTGCACCACCACATCAGAAACACTTGAGAGTATCAGAACCTGCTCCTTTCTCCTTTGGCTTCTTTCCTACGTCAGTTTTCTGTTTCCCCTTATCAGCTGGAGCACTGTAAGGAGTACCCCCAAACCTCTGCTTACCCTTCTTCTCATTCACAGCCTTGTAATGAGCAATTTTGGCTCTGTTGTCATTGTCGTAGATTCTGCTTCTGCTTACCAGTTCTGGATAATTTCTTATTTTCTGACAAGCAATGCCCAGTTTGATCTCAGGACGCAGCCCATTCTCAAACTTCAAGCACTTCGAAGTCATAGCTTCCTCAGTATTGTAATGAGCATAATACTGAACCAACTCTTCAAACCGAGCAACATATTCAGCAACTGTCTTATCACCCTGTTTCAGCTCCAAAAATTCAACCTTCTTTGCACTACGAATGTCTTCCGGAAAATACTTTTCAAGAAACTCAGCTTGAAACACTGCCCAAGTAATCTCAGTACCTGCAGCTTCCAATCTTTGACGACTGTTGTCCCACCAGGCCTCAGCCTCCCCTTCCAGCATATGAGTACCAAACTGTACCTTCTGAGCGTCATTGTATTCCATGGTCCTGAAGATCTTCTCAACAGCCTTCAGCCATTTCTGTCCAGCCTCTGGATCCAAAATACCTCCCTCATATGTAGGCAGCTTGTTGCTCTGGAACTGTGCTAAGTCACAAAACTGAGCACCTCCAGCCTGATTGGCGTTCTCTACAGCTTGTGCCATGGCTTGCATAGCAGTAGCAAGAGCAACATCATTGCTTCCTGCCATACTGGTCAACAATCAACATATGGTCAGAACACACAAACAACTTCTATCCTAAGGACAGACCCAACTACTACACCTGGCCGGACGAACCGACCTGCTTTGATACCAATTGTAACACCCCACTTTCCCATTTAAGAAAAATACACAAAATTCTATGAAATAATCAGAGTTTTTACACCAAAAATAAAGTAGGATGCCACATTCATAAAACCAACATCACACTCCTTTTTATTAAATGAAATAAACAGCGAAAAATAATTTATTTATTCATATCACGGCCACATGCCAACAACTTCGTAAAAACTCCACATAACTCGTGGTTCACCATAAATTCATCAAAGAGAAAGATACGTAACAAAAACGAATAACAAATAACAAATGAATGAAATCCCCATAATTCCTGTGTTACGTATCAGAGCGACTCCTACGACTCGAACAAGCAACACGTACTCCAGCAACCTAAGTACCTGGATTATCTGTACTTCCGAAGAAGAACAGACACAACAACAACAAAGGGGTGAGAACTACATTCAATATTAAACGGTGAATAATACATATTAGAAGGTAGTTACTCACATATATTATACAAACATACAGTCACGACCTACTGTCACATTCAATCACCAATCAATCAACAAAGTAATAATGCAATGCGAATCGACATAGACACAATGCATGTGGTACCAACATCATGGTTCATTCAATCGAACCCGGATATATCACATACACCCCTACTTGGCAATTATCTATCCCCGCCATTCTCCATATCGGAGTACGGATGAATCACATACACTCCTCCTGAGCAATGATTCATCCCACCAATTCCATGAAATGCATGACACAATTATGCATATGAAACACAAGTACAATAGCATATATATACATGTTCACGATCCTCCTTATCACACCTGAATCACACATCAACATCCAACAATATACGATTACTTCACACAACATAAATCAACTATTAATTAATTAATTAATTCCCTAAAATTATAAAATTAATTGTTTTCGTCACCAATTCCACACTACTCAAGTTCTGGCATCTAACCCCAATCTCCCAAACCATAAGAACCTACATTGGACGCGAAATCGGGAAAGAAATCGCGAAACACCAAAATTTTCCACGCCCACTGGTCATACGCGTACTGACCTGAGTCATACGCATATTGCCACACTCTCCCGCCCAAGCATACGCGTACCAGACGCGTAAGGCCTTCTGCCTCGCTCTGCCATACGCGTATGGCCTAACCTCATATGTGCATGGGCAGAGAGCTATTTCCTTCACAAATTCTTTTCTCAGATCTGGATACGCGTATAGCTACTCCATACGCGTATTGCCAAGCCACCATACGCGTATCCTTACGCGTATGGGCAGAGGGTCGTGCCAAAACCTCCTTATGGCCTCCAGATATGCGTAATGCCTCCAATCCTGCCTAGCCTTACGCGTAACACCAGATCTATTACGCAAACCTATTTTCTCCACACCAGCTTGAGTTCTGCTACAGGAACTTCATTAATTCACTCTAAAACAGTCTTAAAACTAGTTCTACATCAATTTCATGTTCTATTACTCATCCTACATCTTTCTCTTAACCTTACTAACTCTGATTTTAGTCTAAATTCATCCTCCAAATCTAAATCAAAATCAAATCTGCAATGTCACATCCAACAATAATAACAACATTAAGATGACAGACAAAATCAGAAGTTCAGCACATAATATTCATCACAGATTCGCGCATATACATCACATAATCATATGACAGCATACATTCAAACAAATTCCTATGGGGTTAAGGACTCCCCACTACCCTCACATGATTAATTCACCAATATTAAACCCGTTCTCCCCCCTTACCTCGAATCTTTGATTAATTCCTGCGAAAATCTGATGGAGATGTTAGCCCTAGCACACCCTTGTTCTTCCCCTCCTTAGCTTTTCCCTTTCTACCTCTAAAATTTTGATATGACTAAATCCCCACTAATTTTCACCAATCCTCCTTTAATTACTAAACTGCCCTTATTATTTCATATCAGCCCATTATCTAATTATTCACATTAGATTTTATTTTACTAATAGTATTAATAATAATAATAATAATAGTCTTAACAATAATAATATGAATATACTATTAAAAATAATAATAATAATAATAATAATAAGTTCCATATTACTATTAATGGACACACCCCACACCCTATCACTATTATAACAATATTACCCCTACGCACTTAGACACGCACCCTAAACAAGGCCAACAATTAAAAGTAAAACACGATGATTAAATAATTAAAAATGGGGCATTACACAAGGGTGCGTTTCACAAAGAAAAATGCGTGTACTGCTAATTTGCATGCACGGCGAACGCCATTAGGCACATGGCGACCGCCATTTGCTTTCAGCACGCCTTTTGGTTTTCTGGCTTGCAGAATGCAAATTGGCTATTAAATTTTTTTTGTTTTTTGTTTTTTATTTTATTTTTCTTGACAAGCCTAGGTTTGCTAAACATTAATAGAAGGTAAAGTAGTTATTTAAAACACTAAAATAGAAACTTAAAGAAAAAGGAAATTGCAATAAATGAAAGTGAAATGTACTTCATTTACACGTCGGCATCCCGACGGTACACAGTGGAATGGAAATTATAATTCAAACAATACAATAAAGGGGAAACACTATACGTGTAAACAAACTAATCTAAGAAAAACAGGAAAAAGAAATGTGCGGCTACGGATCATCCATGGTGTCGTCTAAGAGAGTAGACAACTTGGAACATATGGTCTAACTCTTCGTGAACAACATCCATTAGGCCGATGAAGTCGACTCGGAGAGAGGAAATCTCATCTCGGAAGGAATCTACTTCAGCCTGGAGAGCATTAATAGCAGCGACAACATTCAAAGGGGGCATATCAGGATCGACCTCGGACCTTGAGTGGCCTCAGCGGACATAATGGTATCTCTATTTTCAAAAGCCTGAGGAGAGTCGGGCGGAGTTAGAAACTCGTTGACGACCTCCAAATCATAGAGCCAATTGTCTTTGTTGTGCACACTGGTCTTAGCATGTTTGGGCAAGGTGAAGGCATGGACCACAAAATTATTGATAAGTAGCTCAAAGTCTACCGGGCCAAGGTTAGCAATAATGCCTCTGTTGAAACAGAAGCTAATGTCCATCGGGAAGAAACCACCGAATGCAAAAGATCGATTCAGGTGGTACCTCATCCCAATTGCATCAGCAATCATGGTCACCTGCCCACCTATTAAAATTGGTTCGAAGGAATCACGGGCAATATGACTGAGATTAGCAAGTAGGTACGGGGCTGCATTGACCGACTTTCCCTGGGATGTGCAGAGCATGATATATAACTTATCCCTCGACACAGACATCACGTTCTCTTCTTTCCCAAAGAAGGTGTGGGCCAGAACCTTATGGAAATATCTCCATGCAGGATTGTGAATACTTTCGGAGAACCTAGAATTAGGGTCGGCATTACTGCTTCCTGTTATGGTACCCCATGTTCAAGATCATAGCTAGTGAAGGCATCAGCAGGGGTTTTGGTCACAGTATCGGGCTCATTAGGAAAACCCAATAATTCAGCGAATTCATGGTGGGTGAATCTGTACTTGTTTCCAAATAACCTGAAGGTGGCCAATCCACGGCCAAATCCGAAACCACGGGTGGCATCATAATAGAGGGAGCTTAGGAACTCCAAGGTCAGGCTACGGTAAGTGCTAAATCTCTTCTCTATAGCAAAGTGAGACCATCCTATCTGGCTCAAAAGGAAAACAACACTGTCTCGGATGCTAAGGGTTTGCATGCCGAGTCGTCAGGATAGATGGACAGACCAAAATCTCTTTGAGACAAAGCCTTAAATCGACGCCTCTGGACATCGTTCCTGAAAACAACGGCACGGGTTTCAAATGTTTGCATTGTTGCTGGTCAAAGGTTTCCTAGAGAAGGGTCTCCTGAAAAAATTGAAAAACATTACAATATTAGGGGAAAAATACTATTAGCTACGTGTTAGTAAGATAAAAATAGTAATAATAATCGTAATAATAATAATGATAGCAGAAATAGTGAGATGCAACAAATAGTGATGTATATTGCATAGACTTTATACTAAACATGCATGCAATGTCCTAAAACTAACAAGGTAAAATAGAGGGCAAAATAAAAAATAAAAACTAAAGATCATGGTTTAGCTCCCACGGAGCGATTTGTTTAATGTCGGAAGCTCGACATTAGAATTGGAAAGGGCATCATTTATCGGGAAGAGCGGGAAGCTCTTCCAACTTGTAATAATTGATGAATTCCCTGTTTTCTACTAGGTGGTAGTGTTTGAGTCTCTGGCCGTTCACAAAGAACGTCTCATTCGACTTTCCTCTAATTTCAACTGCTCCACTTGGTAGGACTTTTGTAACTTCGAAAGGACCAGACCATCTAGAGTGTAATTTTTCAGGAAAGAGTTTAAGCCTAGATTTAAAGAGAAGAACTATATCTCCTTCATAAAACTCCTTCTTTGTTATCCTTTTATCATGCCACTTCTTGGTTCTTTCTTTGTATATTCGGGCATTTTCATAGGCATCTAGTCTTAGTTCTTCTAATTCATGGATATCGAGAATCCTTTTCTCGCCTGCTGCCTTGTAATTCATATTCAGGGTTTTAATGGCCCAATAAGATTTATGCTCAAGTTCCACAGGCAGATGGCATGACTTTCCATAAACTAGTTTATACGGTGTGGTTCCTATGGGAGTTTTGTAGGCTGTTCTGTAAGCCCACAGAGTTTCATGATGTTTAGTAGACCAATCCTTTCTAGAGGTTGCAACAGTTTTTTCTAAGATTTGCTTAATCTCCCTATTCGACACTTCTACTTGTCCACTAGTCTGAGGGTGATAGGGTGTTGCTACTCGGTGTCGTACTCCGTATTTAAGCAATAGCCTCCCGAAGACATTCAAAATGAAATGGGATCTACCATCACTAATGAAAATTCTTGGTACACCGAACCTGGGAAAGATTATGTTCTTGAAAAGCTTTACCACCACTCGTGCATCATTTGTAGGTGAAGCTACTACCTCAATCCATTTTGATACGTAATCTACTGCGATGAGTATGTATTTGGTTCCAAAAGAAGATGGAAAAGGTCCCATGAAATCAATGCCCCATACATCAAAGACTTCGACTTCCAAAATTCCCCTTTGCGGCATCTCATCGCGTCTAGAAACATTTCCAGTGTGTTGGCACCGGTCACAGTTCATAATGGCAATGTGAACGTCCTTCCAAAGGGTTGGCCAAAAGAGGCCAGATTGTAATATCTTTGCGTATGTTTTTTATGTACTAGTATGTCCACCATACGGTGCAGCATGGCATTGGGATATGACATCCTCTACTTACGATTCAGGGACACATCGACGAAATATTCCATCGGCGACTCTCTTGAATAATAGGGGTTCATCCCAGTAATATTGTTTAAGATCATGGAAAATTTTCTTTTTCTGTTGGTATGTTTGATCTGGTGGAAGTACTTTGGTTGCTAGGTAGTTGACAAAGTCAGCATACCATGGCAATGTGGTTTTTGTATAGATTGCTTCTACTACTTCATTTGTCTCTACATCGTTAAATAGCAAGGAATATTCTACGGTTTTACTTTCTCTTTGCAACTGGGCAACTAGTCTGTCGTAAGGAAAATATCGTTTATAGGCACTCCTTCGGGCTTTAGATCCTCAATCCTAGAGAGATGATTTGCTACCACATTCTCTGTACCTTTCTTATCCTTTATTTCCAAATCGAATTCTTGCAAAAGCAGAATCCATCTCAAGAGTCTTGGTTTGACATCCTTTTTAGCCAACAGGTACCTAATAGCAGCATGATCAGTATAGATAATAATTTTTGCTCCTATCAGATAGGAACGACATTTGTCTAAGGTGAACACAACAACTAGGAGTTCCTTTTCCGTGGTCGCATAGTTCATCTGCACGTTGTCTAAGGTTCTACTTGCGTAGTAAATAGCATGAAGCCTTTTATCCTTTCTTTGTCCTAAGACAGCGCCTACAGCGTAGTCGCTAGCGTCGCACATTATTTCAAATGGTAAACTCCAATCAGGTGGTTGCATAATTGGTGCGGTAATAAGAGCATTCTTCAGATGTTCAAATGCTTTCAAGTATTCTTCATCGAATATAAATTCAGCTTCTTTCATTAGTAGTCCAGTCAATGGTTTTGTAATCTTAGAGAAGTCTTTAATGAACCGTCGATAAAAACTGGCATGACCTAAAAAGCTTCGTACTTCTCTAACTGTTTTGGGTGGTTGAAGGTTTTCTATGACTTCTATCTTTGCTTTTCTAATTCAATACCTCTATCGGATACTACATGTCCAAGAACTATACCTTGTCACACCATGAAATGGCACTTCTCCCAATTTAGCACAAGGTTCACTTTGACGCATCATTTGAGTACCAACTCAAGGTTCAACAGACAGTGTTTGAAACTTCCCCCACATACAGAGAAATCGTCCATAAAGACTTCCATTACGTCGTCTATGAAATCTGCAAAGATCGACATCATGCATCTCTGAAATGTTGCGGGAGCATTACACAGTCCAAACGACATTCGATGATAGGCAAATGTACCATAGGGGCAGGTGAATGTTGTCTTCTCTTGGTCATCAGGGTGAATAGGTATTTGGAAAAATCCTGAGTATCCGTCTAAGTAACAAAAATATGAATGTTTGGCTAGCCGTTCAAGCATTTGGTCTATGAAGGGTAAAGGAAAATGGTCTTTTCTAGTAGCCTTATTCAGCTTTCTATAGTCTATGCATATCCTCCATCCAGTTTAAGTTCGTTTGGCTACGGACTCGCCTTTTTCGTTAGTTACAACCGTAACACCACCCTTCTTTGGTACGATATGCACTGGGCTGACCCATTTGCTGTCAGATATTGGATATATGATTCCTGCTTCCAATAGTTTTTGCACTTCTCTCTTCACTACATCTCTTAGGACAGGGTTCAACCGTCTTTGATGCTCTCTGGACGTCTTACAGTCTTCCTCCATCATGATGCGATGCATATATATAGAGGAACTTATCCCTTTTAGATCGGAGATGTTATACCCAAGAGCTGTGGGATATTTCCTCAAGACTTCCAATAATTTCTCAGTTTCTATTTGTCCTAAATCGGCATTAACTATCACTGGTCTTTCAAGTTCAGTATCTAGGAATTCATATCTTAGATCTTTGGGTAATGTTTTGAGTTCTACAGATGGTTTCTTTGGGCAAGGCATTGGATCGGGTGTGAGTGCTAGGCATTCTCTAAGACTGTCATCTTCATACGGTTCACGCCAATTATCGTCTTCGAATATTGGAGGGGCTGGAATCTTTAGTACTTCTGTGTACCTCGTCGGTTCCTTCTCCATTTCTCTGACGCATTCGTCAATAACGTCTAGAAAACAGCATGAATCGTCTAAAACAAGGGCTTTTAGGAATGGGGCTAAAATAAATTTGACTTTTTCTTCCCCTACTTCGAAAGTTAACTTCCCTTTCTTCACATCTATTATAGCTCCAGCTGTTGCTAAGAACGGTCTACCTAAAATAATTGGTATATTAGAATCTTCCTTAATGTCCATTATCACGAAATCTGTTGGAATATAAAACTGACCTATGCGGACTGGCACGTTTTCTAGCATACCTACTGGATATTTCACAGAGGGGTCTGCTAGTTATAGCGACATCTTCGTTGGCCTCATGTCTCCTAAATCAAGTTTCTTACATGTGGATAGGGGCATCAGGCTAACACTGGCTCCTAAGTCACATAACGCTTTGTCTATGATAGTTTTTCCGATTACACAAGGTATGGAAAAGCTACCTGGATCTTTTAGGTTTGGAGGCATGTTGTTTTGAAGTATGGCACTACACTCAGCAGTGAGCATAACAGTTTTGTTATCTTCTAACTTTTTCTTGTTTGACAGGATCTCTTTAAGGAACTTGGCATATGAGGGCATTTGCGTAATAGCTTCTGTGAAAGGTATCGTTATATTCAGTTGCTTTAAAAGCTCTACGAATTTCTTAAACTGTCCTTCGTTTTTGGATTTAGCTAGTCTTTGGGGATAAGGCACAGGTGGTTTATATGGTGGCGGACGCACATAAGGTGTTTCTTTCTCTGCGGCCTTTCCGCTTTCATCTTCCTTCTCTGTGTTAGGTTCTTTTATTTTCTCAGTTCCCTTTGGCGAATTTTAGTGCATGGCTGAATTTTGGAGTCTCGGGTCAACAGGTCCATCGTACTCTGTTCCTCTTCGCAAAGTTATAGCGTTAGCATGACCATTTGGGTTTAGTTGTGGTTGGCCAGGAAATGTTCCAGCGGGGGCTGCGTTAGTTGATTGTTGTTGGGCTACCTGAGAAATTTGAGTTTCTAACATTTTGTTATGGGTGGCCATAGCATCAAGCTTGCTTGACAATTGTTTCATCAATTCACTCGTGTGAGCGTTTTGATTTGCGAAATCCCTATTTTGCTGAGCCTGAGCATTCATAAATTTTTCCATCATGATTTCCAGATTTGAATTTTTTGGTAGAGGCGGAGCGGATTGCACTCCTTTCTGAAATCCGGGTGGAATAACAGGTGCTGGGTTAGGTGGATTCAAAGCATTGTTATTCTTATACGAAAAATTTGGGTGATTTCTCTAGCCAGGATTATAAGTGTTTGAATACGGGTTCCCTTGAGCGTAGTTCACTTGGTCAGTAGGAGTACTAGCCAACACTTGACATTCAGCGTTTGTATGCCCAGGGTTTCCGCATATTTCACAATTTGGTGTAAGTGCAGCTACGGTAGCTGCTGGAGGTGCTATTGCTAAACTTTCGATCTTTTGAGCAAGCGTGTCCACTTTAGCATTGACTCGGTCTATACCGTTGACTTCGTGCATTCCTCCTTTCGGAGTTGGGTTCTCTGTACCAGCGCGTTCACCTCCCCATTGGAAATGGTTTTGAGCCATAGTCTTTATGAGTTCATAGGCTTCTGCATATGGTTTATCCATTAGAGCACCGCCTGCGGCAGCACACAAATTCATTTTGGTATTGTACAGCAGCCCGCCATAAAAGGTGTGTATTATCATCCATTCTTTAAGTCCATGGTGTGTGCATAACCTCAACATGTCTTTGTATCTCTCCCAAGCATCGAATAAAGATTCGTTATCCTTTTGCTTGAATCCGTTAATTTGGGCTCTCAGCATAGCGGTCTTGCTTGGTGGGAAATATCTGGCTAAGAAAACTTTCTTCAACTCGTCCCATGTCGTCACTGAATGAGATGGTAGAGACTGGAGCCAAGCCCTTGCTCTATCTCTCAATGAGAACGGAAAATGTCTCAGTCTGATTGCTTCTTGACTAACCCCATTAGCTTTCACGGTGTCTGCATATTGCACGAATATTGATAAATGAAGGTTTGGGTCATCCGTAGCATTACCTGAGAATTGGTTTTGTTGAACTGCGGATATTAGCGAAGGTTTCAGCTCGAAATCATTACGGTTAATGGCTGGAGCAGCAATGCTATTATGTGGTTCATCCTGCGACGGAATAGCAAAGTACTTTAGAGGATGGTTTTGTGGGCCATCTGCCATGTTTTGTTCTGGTTCTGATTCGGTTTCCGAATCTGAGTAGGGAATAAGAGGATCTGGGATGTTATATCTAAGAAGGAATTCGTTAATTCGGCGTCTCAGAAGTATGTAACGTTCAATTTCATTGACTGGTTGCTCCAACTCTTCGCCTTGTGAGCGAGTGTTTGGCATACAATTGACGAATCGAAAAAGAAAAGAAATAAAAAGTTACCTTAGTCTATACTGTGCAACGAAAGTATCACAATAATGACTAATTGAGTCCCCGGCAACGGCGCCAAAAACTTGGTCGCGACTTTGTGTAATGGTCGGATTACTGCTGCAAGTATACAGCTTATCGCGTAGTCTTAAAAAGGTTGTCGAACCCACAGGGACCAATAATCAACCTAGAGTGATCGATTATTGCGGTGTAAAGCTAAGGCTTAGATTTGGCGGTAAAAGAAATTTGGTTATTAACGGGATTTGAAAAACAACAATAAAGATGAGACCGGAGAATGATTTCTGTGCTCTTTGGGACTCCGTAAGATCCAGGTGTTAACAAAGGTCTTGAGATTGGTCTGAAGGATATGCCAGTTTAAAGGCTCGACTTCACGCTCTCACGGTCTTAACCAAGCCACGCCTAATGAACCCAAGATTTTGCTCTCGCTCGCTCGGTAGTTAAGAGGTGTTATTTGAAAACTAACATAAACTAAATGAGGCCCTAAAGCGCTCTCGCTGCATTTAGGCTCAATGTCCGATGTCTACTATCCGGCGATTACCTCAAACTCTCGCTCTATTGGACACGCCTTGGTGAGCTTCTCACTCTCGTGACAAAACACTGTTAAACAGCCTCTCGCTCTCATGACAAGGTTATCTAAATTCAGTTTAGACACCAAAACCAGAATTTTAAAACAAAAGCCAAACACCGAAGGATTCTACAGAGTCCCGTCGAAACGACAGTCCTCAATCTACGGACTCGAAACAAAACTACTCAGACATAATTAAATCTAACACTAATATATTAACATTTCTGAATTTAAAACATGCATAATGGTTCATTTTTAATTAGGATCAAAATTAGGCTTTGATGCGAAATCTGAATTGTGCAAATAAATCAAAAGAAAACAAGATGAAGTAAAGTAAATAAATCTTAAATAACCTGAATTGCGAAGTAATTAAAATGGGAAATTGACTTTGTATTAATTAAGCGATCCAAGTGTACATCAGCAGCAAAAGAAACGAAAAATACAATGGGTGTATCAATCTCTCGATGTGATCGATTGATACTATGGCTAATGATATAAGTGGTTAGGAATTTCGGCAGCGCTTCCGCAAGGTTCTTGGCTGCTAAATGCAGACCTCTGGTACACTATTTATACGCAAAATAGGCTCCTAAGCAATTGAGTTCGAATTTTGAAATATCACTTGCAAACTGTCAGAACTGCATAAAGAAAACTGCTCCCGCGCACAATGGCGGTCGCCTTATGGCAAACGGTGGTCGCCGTTTCTTTAAATGTTTGAGTTTCCCTCCTTTCTGACATAGCGAGCGCCATTCAGTTGAACTGGGGGAAATGGCGAACGCCTTTCATCTGGAAGAGGCAGAACCGTGCAATTTTCTCCACTTTTCTTCTCTTTGAGCTCATATCTTGGTGTTTTCTTCTCTGGAGCTGATATAGGACCTATAAATGGAAAAGAAACAAAAACATAAGCAAACAATACACGAAATGACGATGACTCGATAAAAATACAATAAAACATGCACGAATTGAATCAAATTAGACGATACGAAATCGAGTCATCAGTATCCATCTGATTCAATCCATTGACACCCAATTATAGAACCATAATTAACTAGTTAAGTTCACTCAGGACTATAACTGTAGCACAATGTCACGACATCTCGTCTGACATTACATCCTCACCAGAGGCATTCTATCACAAACTGCTTGAAACCACACACAATCTTGATAAACAACTGCACTACTGCAGTAATATATCCAAAACAGAAGTTTACTCCCCTGTCGTAGATAACTAGTGCTCCTTTGCAAGAAGAGCACCTTAAATGAATGGAAAACATAAGACTTGTCTTCATGTCTTCAGCACTAGTACATTTAACAGACATAAGTTCTCCCCTTATCTTTTACAAGTGATGCCCCTTCAACAAGAAACACCCAAAAATCACCACATGATATCCCATGATAGCTTCATGATCATATAGCGAGAAAGTACCAGGATCACATCCTTGTACCACAACCAACAAACTTTTGGATCGAGACTAAAATCACCATTGATCCCTCTCATCCAGAAACCATTCATACCCTGTACAAATCCACCTTGAATTTTACAGCCATAGATATCCTTATTCCTTAAGATACAATCCAATTGACTTTGGAATGCTTCACATTCCTCAAAGAAACATACAGAGCCCCTTAGTTTGCTAGCTCGCCCAGATGTTCTTCAAAATTGAAGCACATCAAACACATGCCCCTGAGATCCTCAGATTACTTGCTTCACAGGCACCAAACTGATCCACTTCTCTCTAGCATGACTTGGAGTAGAAGAAACCACCTCTCCACAAGCATTCTGACCTCAACAAGAGTCAGTCTTCCAGATAAACACCACAGGATCCAAGACAGTCTACAATTTATCATTCTCCCATATGATAAGATAGAACACTTCTGATTCAACTGGTGAATATCAGCTTCCACAATCTTGAAGATGGCTGGTTTATACCTGAGTGAATCGCACACTCAAAGATACAATAGAGTCGCCATCAAACTTTATTTAGTCCCAAAGGACAGGGAAAATATCGATAAAACCCAAGGGGAAGAGAAACGGGAACGGGGGTCGGTTATGCGAAAGGAACCAAAAAGAAGAGAGTACTGAACCAAGAAAAGGTGTTTGACTCTGAAAGGGTTTCGGTATCTTAACTGATAAGCAGTGGTTAACCAAGGAAAAGGAAGAGTGCAACTTTGTGGGGAGAAAGGTTATAACAGATAGACTGTGATCAACCAAAAGAACGGGTGTAGAACCAAGCGAAGGTTGTGACCCAACGGGTATGTCGATACTGACTGAAAAAGCAGTACTAGACCAACAAAAAGGGTATTGAACCAAAAGAGGTTGCCAACCGATAGGGATTTGGTGTTAACAAAGAAACTATGATTAACAGAAAAGAAATGAGTGATTAACCAAGAGAAGGTGATTAAATCAAAAAGGGTTCAGTGTTTTAATAGACTGGCTGTGGTTAACTGAAAGAATGGGTGATTAACCAAGAGAAGGTGATTAACCCAAGAGTAACTTAGTGTGTTAACATATACATTATGGTTAACTGAGAAGACGTGCAAATTGGTGTTTTAACTGACAAACAGTGATTGACCAAACAAAGGAGAAGAACTAAGAGAAGGTTGCGAACTCCTGGGGATACAGTTTTAACAGAAAGATTGTGTTTAACCGAAAAAGAAACTCTTCTTGGGGAATAAAAAATAATGATTGACCACAAGAAAAGAAAGTAGGGCGTTGAAACAAAGAGAGTTTGCTAACCTAAAGATAGTGATCTTAACCAAGAATGGGGTGAATGACCAAAAGAGATGTAGAACGAGGCAAACAACCCAAGAGTGATCAAGGATCGACTCAACTGGGGGAGGCGATACACTATCACCTGGAGATAGAGGTGACTAGCCCATGCACGGGGTCATTCGTCCCCTACCTAAAGTGGTCAGAATGAGAGTAGGAATTCTCCCTTCTCATTCCATCTCTAACACACAGGGTGTAGTGCAGCAGTTGAAACAGACAGCATAATAGCTTTAAGTTATACAGTGCTTCAGTGTCGTGTGACGCGCAAATCTCTGACTCAGCAAGGGATCGAGAGAGAAAGCTCTAAAAGAAGCCTAAAGAGAAGCATTGAAGGGAAGATTAATAATCGAAACAAAGTTTCGATTAATTAATCAAAAGCGAGAAATATGCTAATAATTTTCCAAATGAATGAAAAATTATTAAAGCAAAAGGGTGCATTATTGATTATACAAGATTAAGCTTGTTCATGAAGAACAAACTTAATGCAAGGGAGTGCAAAACAATACCAAATGACATTGAGAATGCAACACCAATCATGTCATTATGTGAGAAAATTTGTGCACAAATGGTCATGTGTATACAATGTTAAGAATATGAACAAATTGAATAATCGAAAGCATGCATCGAAAGCTCATGTATATGCTTCAAACAGAAGTTAAACATCACTTAAAACATCCCTAAAAATCAAGCATGTCATTCCATGGAAGTTAGAGGGAGAGAGCATGGCAAACCAGCTTGAAAAATACCAAAAATGGCACTCTGTTACAGTGGTAATCGGTTACCTCAGAATGAGTAACCGGTTACTTGCTTGAAAAACAGCAAATTTGAGGAAAATTGTGAAGGGTAACCGGTTACCTTATATTGAGTAACCGGTTACTCAGTTGAAAAAGGCAGCGCTGAAGAAAATTTTGTGAAGAGTAACCGGTTACTCTATATTGCGTAACCGGTTACCACTGTAACAGTGGCAAAAACAGCTTTTGACAAATCACTTAAAGCATCCAAATCACTTGCTTAAATCACCACATGCTAGGGTATGAATTAGTACACGAAAATCAAGCTTGAAAACAACAAATAAGCACTGATGGAATCAATTAACACATCAAGATCACGGATCAAACAATGCAAAATTAATTCACACACAAAAAGTATCGAAACTACATCGCGAATGATACGAAAATGTGTGAAACAGTAAAATGAGTAAGATCTACCAACCTACAAGCCGGAGATTTGGCTTGGTAATTGTTGCAAAGTGATCTTGATGAAAATAATCAAAGAAAACCAGAGGAATCTTCAATTAGAGCCGAATTGTATCGAAACAGAGCAAATTGTGAGGAAACTCTGAAATACGAATTCGAACCGTTGATTCTAGAAATAAACACTTGAGATGAATCCAAAAGCTAGTAAACTCCAGAAATCCAAGTATAATTGCAAGAGGATGAAGGTTAAGCTCAAGAAATAATCACTTCCAATGAGGAAGCGATTAATCTTCAATGGTGAAGAGTTATAGTGAGGTTTGGGAAGAAAATTGAGATGAAGATGAAGAAGTTGCAGAAAAATTCAGAGAGAATGTGAGAGAATTGAGAGTGAAATGTGTGAAATGGTGGATTGTGGATCCTTGAAAAAGTGAATGAAAGCTTTTTTATATAGAGTTTTGGTTTGGAGTGTGATAGGTTTGGAATTAGGCTAGGAGTTAGCTTTGGGTGGTTTGGAATTAGGCTAGGAGTTAGTTACACTTGACTCGCCGAGTCAAGTGGTTAACTCGGTTAGTTATGAAGTTAACTCGGTAATAATCCCAATGTAAGCTTCACATCCAAGGGTTCATAATTTATGAAAATGAGGTGCATGGTAGTCTTGAATGGAATGGGTACATTGTAGTAAATTCCAACGAATCACTTGAAGAGTCTAGAATATTCCACCTGGTGCTAAAACAATGTAGAATCAAAGATCAAAGAGTGTGCACAGTTGCTATCCCAAAAATACAGCAGAAACTGCAAATTTACACTGAGTAACTGGTTACTCTATATTGAGTAACCGGTTACTCTAGGCTAAATTTTCCGAGATGGCTTAGGAACAAGTGTTGAATCCCCGTTTCGATTTTCCACCTCTTGTTATGATGAATAGGAATGGAAACCCTTATTTTGTGCTTGTTTTGATGATGAGACGATCTTGTGAAGGTTTGATTAATCGAGCTTAAAACTTAAAAATCCTACAACAAGAAACCATTGAGAAAAGTGCGAACGCGTATGCCGGCGATGCGAATGCACATGTTTATGCAAAAGGCAAATGAGGAGGTCAAATTTAGGTTAAGAAAACTATTCCTATTTAATCCTCTTGGACCTGAATGTACTAATTGTGTTAGCTTTTCGATGATTTGAGGTAGAAGGGGATTAAATAAAAGAGTATCCCGAAAATTTGGCCGACGACGACCAAAGAAGAGTTGCAAGTGTAGAGAGTGTTTGAAGTTTGGCTGAATATCTGTTGGGGAGATGGATCAGGCCAAAAGAAAGGGAGTATGTTCGATGCATATGCCATGTATGTTTTCTACATGATGTTTGATATCATGCAATGCAAAGGTGTGGGTCAAGGTAATGTGCGGCGGGTTAGGCAGAGATTGTAGCCAAACGAACTTGACATCCTCGGTCGGGGAGAGAACCCACAGATGAAGACAGAACCTGCTGGGGAAGGGCCTCCAAAAGGGTGATAACTCTGTTATGGAAAAGCCCAAAAATGGTGAAGACTCCGCTCGGGAAGAAATTGAGAAGTCTCAAATCTCCAGACCATCACCATTGACATTGCAGGGGATAAGAGAATAAGTCCAACCTTTCCATCACGACTTACTCTGCCTGGGGAATGAAATCAGAACACTCTAATTTCTAAGCTGCCACCGACTCTGCTGCAGGGAATTCACAAGGCTCGAAGGATCTTCTCTGCTTAAGGAAGACGAGAAACCAAATCGTACGGCTGTTGGTGTGTGTTAATTTCGACATGCTGAGGGATGATGCACGACCCATGTTGGGAAAAAAAATAATCAACTCTCTTCTCGGGTTACATCATGGCAACTTTACTGTGAACCTTATGGATCCGTTGGGGAAATGGAATGTACTCAACCTTTTCGGAGAACCATAATGGCGCTTGCTGGGGAAATGATGGTTCTGCTGAGGAAATAACAACTTCTTCCAAGAACCAACATGGAGTAAGTCGGGCATTAGGCTTGCCAATGGATATTACTGATTACCCTGCATGATTTACCAGTAAAATATGCAATGCATAATGCTTTCTCGATTGATTTAGCTTTTTATTGTTCTCAACGTTTTATAGTATTATGTGATTCACAAATAATTATTTATTTTGCAAACAAAATACTAGAAAGAAAATAATTGAGAAAGCAAATGGTATATTTTTATTGAATGTGAAAAATATTGTACATAAGATGTGTACAAGGATGCAAAAATATTTGATGAGGAAATTTGCAAAAAAACTTAGAAACAAATGTAAATGGCAAAGGGAAATCATGCTTTGCATTGATTACAACATTGGCTACCATCCACTGTAAGTCTAGGTTCCAATGCCTTGCACCAGTTGATGATGATTCGACTGCTCTGTTACCGTCTGAGGTCCAGCTATGACGAAGAGAGGCTTAAGTGTTCACAGTCAAATGCCTTTATCCCTAATTTTTGGCTAGACATTTTTTCTATTTTTTTTCGTCTACCGAGATACCCATTTTTGCCTAAGTCGCCCTTTTCGGGTTTTCAACTTAGCGGGCTGTTATTGCTTTTTTTTTTCATTGTCCCTAACTTTTGCATGGACATTTCTTTTTTTTGGTCCATTGGGATACCCATTTTTGCCTAGATTGTCCTTGCGGATACCAATCTAGTAGGCTCTTTATCCTTTTTTTTTTCAGGCATAATATTTTTTGGCTATATCGGAGTTCACGAGCAATGGAAACTCCTCCCCATCCTGGTGGTGAGGATCAGGGCTCCGCCTGAGAAGGCCTTCTTGACAACAAAGGGTTCTTCGTAATTGGGAGTGCATTTGCCACGTGGATCCGAGTGAACAGGTGAATATCTCTTGAGCACGAGTTCGCCTTCATGGAACGCTCGAGGGAGAACTTTCTTTTCAAAAGCTCGCTTGAGCTGTCTCTGAAACAATTGACCATGACAAACAGCAGTAAGGCACTTCTCTTTGATGAGATTCAGCTAGTTGTATCGGGATTGAACCCATTCAGCTTTATCAAGATCTGCTTCCATGATGACTCTGAGCGAAGGAATCTCAACTTCAATGGGTAGAACAGCCTCCATACCATACACAAGCGAATACGGAGTTGCCCCAGTAGAAGTGCGGACTGAAGTTTTGTAGCCATGTAGTGCAAATGGAAGCATTTCACGCCAATCCTTGTAAGTTTTGACCATTTTCTGGACAATCCTCTTGATGTTTTTATTTGCTGCTTCAACGGCACCATTCATCTTGGGCCGATATGGTGAAGAGTTGTGGTCCTCGATCTTGAATTCTTGACACAAATCCTTCATCATCTTATTGTTTAGGTATCTTGCATTGTCGGTGATAATGTTTCTAGGAATGCAATAACGACATATTGTCTCTTTCTTGATAAATCTGCAACCACTTGTCGTGTGACGTTTGTGTAAGAAGCAGCTTCAACCCACTTGGTGAAGTAGTCGATAGCAACTAGAATGAATTAGTGATCGTTGGAAGCCTTCGGCTCGATCATTCCAATCATATCTATACCCCACATAGAGAATGGCCAAGGTGAAGTCAAAACATTCAATGGAGTTGGAGGCACATGGATCTTATCTTCGTAGATTTGGCACTTGTGACACCTTTTGGAAAAGTTATAACAATCTACCTTCATTGTTGTCCAATAATACCCAGCTCGAAGGATCTTTTATGCCATGGCAGGACCTTTAGCATGTACACCCTCGCAGCCCTCATGTATGGACCTTATGACCGTGTTTACTTCATGTGTATCCACGCATCTGAGCAACACGGAATCATAATTCCTCTTGTACAGTACACCACCACTTAAGATCAGAATTTGGCGCATAGCCGCCTAAGAGCTTTCTTGTCAGTGATAGTAATACACTCGGGATATTCCTATTTTTCCAGATATCTCTTGATGTCGTAGAACCAAGGCTTGTCATCAGACTCATCCTCGATTGCTAAATAGTGTGCTGGTTCGTTCAAATGATCAATGCGGATATAAGGAGCCTCATTCTTCCACTTGGCTTTGAACATGGATCATAACGTGGCAAGTGCATCAGCTAGTTGATTTTCCTCTCTAGAGATATGATGAAAAGAGATCTCATCAAAGTAAGGAATCAACTTCACGATGTGTTGTTGGTACGAAACTAGCTTAGAATCCGGAGTCACAAAGCTCCCTCTGACTTGGCCAATAACCAAAGTAGAATCTCCATAGACCTCAAGAATCTTGATTCTCATGTCAATTGCTACTTCAATACCTTAGATACATGCTTCGTATACAGCCATATTGTTGGTGTATGGAAAGCATAATCTGGCAGTGAAGGGAAGGTGAAAACCTGTCGGAGAGATGAGGATAGTACCGATTCCACAACCTTTAGAATTGGAGGCATCATCGAACAACAATCTCTCTCTTTACATTAAGAAATTCTTAATGAGCTCTAATGAGAAAGTCAAGGGTGGACTAATTCGTTTCTTGAAAACATCTCAAAAACTCATAAAGAAATAATCTTCAGCAAACAAGATTTCTTGTTTTCTGATGATTCAATCTTGATCAAATACGTGGTTTATCCAGACGTATTTTCTAATATAAGCATTCAACAGATACTACTACTTATCTGATGAATCTATCGTATCAGCTGATTCTTGAATCTTCTTCCAAGCTTCAGCGTAGAAGATTCTTGTTGTTAACAGTTACAAAATTTCAAGAATGAGTGACTTGCTTAAGTAATTCGTTTGATTACAATTTAGTACACAGTCAACTTCTGAATTGATACTGAAATTGTAAGTGTATTGAAATATCACCCCGAGTATTTCTACACACCATAGCTAGATCTGTTTCTGACACTGTTATGTGTTTGATATCCATCAATAACAGAACCGGAGCTCTGATACGAATTGAAGGTGCGAGAAAGACACAAGAAATGGGGGGTTTGAATTGTGTTTTAAATCTTTTATAACTTTTCACCTATTATCATTAATGTGCTAAGAGAATATCAGAGTTGCGTTGAGAGACTCTGACTTGCGAAATGTCATTTAGATTGTGTGATGCATAAAGCATAAGCGACAAGGAGAATCTGAATAGCGATGCTTGAATCAGACTTGCAATTTCGGAAGCTCACCGGAGTTGGGTTGCAAGGTTCTGACTTGATTATGTAAGGTTCTGATAATCGATATAGAAACATAAATAATAAATCAAAGCATAACAAGAGTAGAGAACACACGATATATCCTGGTTCACCTGAGCAACTCTGAAGCTAATCCAGTCCACCCTTCCAAGGTGATTTCGCCTTGAACACATGGACTTAATCCACTATAACCAAATCCGATTACAGATGCACGGGCTAACGCCGATGACTAACAACCTGCACAACCGTAGCTGTGACTAATCCTCAATGAACAGTTCAGGGATCCAAGTTAATGGATATGACGAACATTGACCCAATAGGTTCCAATCTCGCAAGATCTACTATCAGGATTTCACAGCTAAACGTTCAGGGATCCGAGTTAACGGATATATTGTTTACTGACCATTCTTCTAGGATTTTCAATGAGTTCCATCAGTGATCTCACAAAAGTCCGACCCAACATTGGTCCTCTTTAAGATATGACTATCATTGACCATATTTTAGGATTTCCACATTGACACCAAGTCAATGTCTTCTCAATTCTCCGATCACACTGATCACTTGAGGAATCCTAATTCACATAGAATTAGTTTATTGGAGGTTACAAGAGTGCTTCTTAACAAGTAGAGTTCTCCTAAGTTTAAGTACAAATGAACACACAATGTTCTAGCAAGATATGGGCAACAACTCCTTACAAACTACATGATTCTAACAAGATGTACATGATTTGACAGTTGAATAACATCTTGAAAATTCTTCATCTTCTTCGTTGAGCAAGCTTCAAGCAACAATTCCCTTACTTTTGATCTTTGATTGCAGAGATGATGTAGTTGGTTGATGACTTGACTGATTTGTAATGTTGTCTTGTTCATCAACTACTTCTATTCCAATTGATTTTTGTTGTGTTGAATGATGATTTTTAAGCTTCAACAACAATGGTCGTGTGTTAATGGTGATAGCTTTGAATGTTAAGTGTAACAACAAAAACTGATCATTGCGACTATCATCACATCGACACCTTCAGAAGCGTATTCTTCTTTACTTTAAATAGCCAAGTAAAATATAGCCGTTGAAGCACGGTTGGCTGTTTGAAAAGAGTCGTTATGCAATGATGAAAGTTGTACTGCCATATCTTCTTTTTACTGTAGAAGAAGTGACGGGATAGATCTTTTCAGTACGGGATACAGTCATTGCCAATGGTAAAATTTGTCGTCAAATCTTCAGAGGCTTCTGATGGTAATTAATTGAAGCATGAGTAAAAACTTTATAACTGGGTCTTCTGAATCTTCAAGTCTTCAGTCTTCAAAACTTTTCCAGTAGGAATCTGTCTTCAGAGCTTCAGTACTTGTCTAGAAACCCGTTATCTTCACTGCTTCAAGTCTTCAAGTCTTCAGAACTTGTCCATTAGGATTCTATCTTCAGTACTTGACTTTTAGAACCTAAATCTTCAGAACTCATAAGTCTTCAAAATCTTTCTGCACTTGGTCTTCGGAGCCTTCAGCCTTCAGAACTTCAAGTCATCAGAAGCTTCACTATCTTCAGAATCATAACCACTTTCAGAACGGCATCCAGTACAGCATTGCAACAGCAATATTGGCATCCTTGGATCTTTCTGATTATGATCAGATACAGAAGCATACTTGCTTCTTGCAACTTATGTTACACATAGTAACTCGCATATGAACATTTACGCACATCTTGTTGGTGCTTGTTAGATCTGATATCTTCTATGATTATGATCTGCACACAAAACACATTAGAACTTAAAATAGTTCTTTCACAAATACTCATTGTTATCATCAAAACATAGAGATGACTTGCAGAGACAACTCTTGCTCTAACATGAATAAGTCCTACATCGCTTGGTTTTGTGAATGAAGAGGGAGTTCAAGGCTATATATAGTATACATGTTTTTTGAAGTCCCACATCGCTTAGTTTTGTGAAAGAAGAGGGAGTCCAAGGCTATATATTGGATTCAAGTTCTTCATTCTAAGATGCACCAGTCAAAAGCACTTTAAGCTTGTATTTGACTTTCTTTGTTCTCTTATACTCTTATTTTAGAGTGTTGTGAGATGTAGTTAAATATTTGTTTTGGAGGGTGTGGGTGTACTAGGGGCCAGGGTTTGTGAGGGTATATTATGTGTTGTAACAATCTTCAAATAGTGTTATTCTCTAGTTGTCTATTGACAACGGTCGTGGGTTTTTCTCCGGTTTTGGAGTTTCCACGTTATGTTGTTGTGTTGTGATTGTGTTCCTCTTTTTTCTTTATGTTTTCTTTGCTGGTTTTTCATAACAACTGGTATCAGAGCCTGGTTCGATCCAGGGATAAGTTTTCTTAGTATGCTCTGTGGTTGCACTTTTGTCTGATCTTCCACATCAGAAAAGAATGTCAGTGTTGTGAAAGAGTTGTTGAGCTGCAGTCACAAATTTCATTGTGCAGTTTATGCAAGAGAAAATTGATGGAAAAATTTTGTTACTTGAGGAAAGTTCAAGTCAAAGATGTGTTCATACAATTAAGATTACACATGGTGCAATATTATGTCGGTGGATGAATAGCTTCCTGCCAACAAGGAAGTTGCACCATAATGTCGCTCCCAGGATTTTCATCCAGGTACAAACGTGAGAGTGGCGCGGAAAAACAGAGTCGCCAGCCGTGTAAATTTATCCTAAGAGGGGGAAAGGGAACACCGCATAAACCCGAGGAAGAGGGAAAGGAATGGTCATTGCAACCATAGCCTGGGTTTGGGAGTCGGTTACGCGAGGGGAAGGTGCTAGCACCCCACGCGTCCATCGTACTCGATGGGATCCACGCTTGTTTTCTAATCTAAGGGTGAGTCATACTATCATCTAGGGCTGTGCTAAACGGAGAGGGGAAGACAAAGACCGACTCGGTAGGACGTCGACGTCCTAGGCCTACGTACCCCCTTTGTGCAATGGGGAATTCAGAGTCAACGTAGTTCGCACCAAGTTCCTTTTTTGTGTTTTTTATGAGCGACGTTAAGTTCGCGTCCAGAAGTTAGGGTCGATGCCTGTTTGCGACTCAGACGGAAGGTAACGTGCCCTTTTTGAAAATAGCCTTTAAGTTTGGAAATCCCGAAGGACAAAAAGGTTTGAAGTTGGTTTGTGTTTTTTAGGACAGAAGTGGCTTAAGTTAGTTCCTAAGTTGCATTGCACCAAAGTCTAGGGCACAAGGGCGAATACTTAACGCATCGTCCAAAGACAGGACGCTCGCTAAGCACTCTAGAAAGATGAGAGGAAGCCCCTCATTTCTCATTCCCCATACTTAAGGCTCGTGCGCAATACACCTTATTATTATTAAGTGTTTTAAAGAAATTTGAGATGAGAAGAGAGAAGACACAAGGGTAACTCTAAGGGGGACTATGAATCCTAAAGTTATCATGCATGGGTGACCTACGGTTAATGAGGTTTGACGACAACATAAATCCTAAAGGAAGAAGATAGGAGAGGAAGAAAGGATAAGGGTGACCATGGATATTTATCCCTACCCTTAAAGAACTTACCTTAGACCCTGCATAAAAGATTAGTACAGAATAGACATAAGTGAGAGAGATGAGGTGAATGAAAATCAAACAATGACAAACAACAATGATTATCATCCAAACATGAATCAAAGAAACAAAGAAACAGCCCCAAAGCAAATGGCACAAGTGCCTTTTCAAACAGATAATCATACAAGGTCAAAGATGCGCTTGCAAGAAAATCTCAAGTGAAAACAAATCAGATAATTAGAAAATGACTCCTAAAATTCCCAATTTAAACATTAAGGTTCCTCAACCAGAGGCAAACAACATATCAAAAATCCCTGCAAAAAATCAAGATATTAGTCATTCAAATAATTAGGCAGAGTTCAGGTGGGAATTAGGGCTCAGTGTGCCAAAGGGAAGGACAAAAATGTAATGTGGCATGATTTTAAAAATGATGAAAAAATATTTTAATGTATTTTAGAATGTAAGTGAACAAATTCAAAAAGAACGGATAAAAAATATTTTATGATTGCAGGGAAATAAAATAAAGAAATTTATGTATGCATGAGATGTGTAGTACAAAGAGGAAATAGACTAAATAATTAATTTAAGTGATAAAAATAAAATAAAAGTAAAAAGTAAAATTTGTAAAAATTATTAAAATGATAAATATGATGCATGAATTTTTTTAGTAATTTTTTAATGCAATTACATAATTTTAATAATTAAAATATGAAAATGTAAAATTAAAATAAAATAAAATGAATTAATGGGCTGGGGGGTGTAGACAGTAAAAAAACACGTTGGAAGTGGAATTGGGCTGAAGAGTGGGGGTGCGCATAGCAAAGGCCGGCCCATATTTATAAAAAAAAAACAAAAATAAAAAAGGGTCCACCGTGCTCGTGCCATGTGCCTAGCACATGCCTTTTTTAATTGCTGGCACAGTCTCATCCATGTGATCCATCAAACGGCCCATGTTTGGTCAACAAAACTAAAAAGTAAACAGAATAAAAGAAATGATTGGAGGAGCATGGTAATACTCGTGGGTGAATAAACATGAGATTATAAAATAAAAATCAGAAAAAAAATAAAACAAAAAGCACATGGCGCGATCTGAACCGTTGGATTCATGGATCGGACGGTTGTGGTGTCGTCTTCCTCGCCCAAGCCCTCGTCGGACTGGTTCGCCGGCCACCACCACCGGAGCTAGGGCTCCGCCTCCCTCTCCGGTCACCTGCAACAAAATGGCACCAAAATACACGTACGAGTACACTATCCCACCCAGATTTTCACGAGGATTAAGATTATGCCATCAAAAACAACAAAAAACTAACGCATGGTGAGATACGAAGAGAAAAAAGTTAGGGCATGAAACTTTAAATGATCATTACAAGCCATATACGCATCCATATTAAAAACCAATTATATTAGGATGATCAGCAGACATAACACAACAAATTAGACATAAAAAAGAGGAGTTTTGGGAGCACAAAAAAATCATCAACCTGAGATGGCACAGCTCCAATCCTTGCGTTTGGGTGCGAATGGTGGTTGGGTTATGTCCTAGAAATCACCAGGAGGAGGTTTGTGGAAGCACTTTTGGCAAAGACCTTGTGGATCGTGAGTTTTGATGAAAGAGAGCTTTAGGGTTCAAGCTTGGATTCCTCTCCAAAATCACGTGTAACTAACCCTAACCAGTGCATGGATGGGTTTATAAAGACTAGGGTTTGCCTCTGAATATGAATTGGGCTTGGGTAATTACTTGTTTAATGATTTTTGAATTATTTTGGAATTTTTCATTATGTGGAATATACCTCTCTTCATGCATGTTCACTTAAAAATTCCATGATGGATCACTTGCATTTGGATTGATAATTACACCCCTATGGAACTTGGGCCTTGAAAATAATTGGTTCATGAGCTTTAAATAATTTGGGAGTTTTGAATAATGGGGAATAAATGAAGAATAAACCATGGAATTACTTCATTCTTGGGCCCAAAATAATCCTCAAGGAATGTCTTTTAATACTGGAATGTGGCATGAAGCAATGGAATTGATTATAGGTCATTATGCCCAAAGTTGTGAAAATGGGATCATGAGAAACCCTAAAAACCACTTTGCCTTCTTTTGATCATAACTGGAGTTTCACAAATGATATGGAGACCCACTAGTACTTGTTGGAAAGAGGAGAAAAAGATATTCAACTTTCATGTTGGAGAAAAATCCATTTGAAGCTTTCTTGCTAATGAAAAGTCAAGTTGAATGCAGTGCAGGAACTTGCCCAAAAAGGAAACTTTTCATTATAGGTCACTTTCCAAATTTAGAAACTTTGCACCAACTCCTGATTCCTGATAAATATGTATGAAACTTGACCCTTGGAGACCATATGAGGATATGAGATCTTAAAATCCCTGAAGAGAACCTCAAAATTTCACAGTTGACTTTTCTCCTTTCACTGTTGACTTTTCCCCAAATTCAACTGATTTTCAATCCATTGGCTAATTGAACTTCTCCTGAACCAAGATGATGGACAATCTTCCACCCCTAGGTATTTAGGGACCCAAGTAATACCATGGAATCAAGTCTTGGCCAAAAACTCAGAAATAAACTGACTTTATAGCAAACCCTAGTTGTGGTACCCTCAGTCTAGGAGGAAATATCACAGTCTCCAAATCCAAATTCCTCTGAATATGATGTGTATCCTCTCCAACAAAGATAATATATGTCATTTGGTGATGTTAAAAACCCAAGGAACCTGCCCATTGGAGCAATAAACCCAAGAATCTCAAAACCCTAATCTATGCACAGGTTAGGAGGGGATGATCCACCTGAGCTCTCTTGGACAATACCAGGACTCTTGCTTGACCCTCTGAAGCACTGCCTCAGGCACCTTGACCCCATGCTAAGGACCAATGATATGCACACATGATAATGCAAAATGCAATGCAACATAAGCCAGTTAGTAATAAAGTAAGGAGAGCAAATTTTGGGGTGCAACACATAATGTTTCAACCTGGTTTTCGACATGTGAAATTCTTGGAGTGGTTTAGCTTCAAGTGAAATTTATCCTTCATGATAAAATATATGATTGTCGGCGATGACAATGTGAAATTCTTGAAGTGGTTTATCTTCAAGTGAAATATATTTTTCATGAGAGAGTATGATAGTTTTTAAAACTATGATTGTCGGTGAAGACAATGTGAAAAATTCTTGGAGTGATGTAGCTTCAGGTGACTATACTCTTTATGGTGTAGTATGATTGTCGGTGAAGACAATGAAATTTTATGTATTATTTTCAATCAAGGTGGAGATTGTTGGGGTTGATTGAAAATATACAAGTTAATACTCTTTATATTTGAGTATGTTTGTTGGTGAAGACAATTAAATTTTATGTATTATTTTTTATCGAGGTGGAGATTGTTGGGTTGGGTTGAAAATATACATGTTGAAGAAGTCCCACATCGCTTGGTTTTGTGAATGAAGAGGGAGTTCACGACTATATATAGGATACAAGTTTTTTGAAATCCTACATCGCTTAGTTTTGTGAAGGAAGAGGGATTCCAAGGCTATATATAGGATTCAAGTTCTTCATTCTAAGATGCACCAGTCAAAAGCACTTTAAGCTTGTATTTGACTTTCTTTATTCTCTTATACTCTTGTTTTAGAGTGTTGTGAGATGTAGTTTAATATTTGTTTTGGAAGGTGTGGGTGTACTGGGGGCCAGGGTTTGTGAGGGTATATTATGTGTTGTAACAATTTTCACATAGTGTTATTCTCTGGTTGTCTATTGACAACGGTCGTGGTTTTTGCTCCGATTTTGTAGTTTCCACGTTATGTTCTTGTGTTATGATTGTGTTCCTCTTTTTTCTCTATGTTTTCTTTGCTTGTTTTTCCTAACAACTGGTATCAGCGCCTGGTTCGATCCAAGGATAAGTGTTCTTAGTATGCTCTGTGGTTGCACGTTTGTCTGATCTTCCACGTTGGAAAAGAAAGTCAGTGTTGTGAAAGAGTTGTTGAGCTGTAGTCACAAATTTCGTTGTGTAGCTTGGGCTAGAGAAAATTGATGGAAGAATTTTTTTACTTGTGGAAATTTCAAGTCAAAGATGTGTTCATACAATCAAGATTACACAAGGTGCAATATTATGTCGGTGGTTGAAGAGCTTCCTACCAAACACGTTAAATATTATAGGTACATCAACCAACTTTCTCAAGTATCCAACATTTAGTTCATTTGCAGTGAACCTAACAACTTACATTTAAGTCTTACAATTGCTTCAAAAGATAAATTATTAATTCTTATTTTTATTTATATTGGTATTTAGTAATTGGAAAGCCGGTCTTATGAAATAAATAAATAAATTAAAAATTGATCTTAAAGAACTCTTTGAATTATCCCTCTTAATATAAAATATCGCAACCATAGTCTGGGTTCGGGAGTTGGTTACGCGAGGGAAAGGTGTTAGCACCCCACGCGTCCATCGTACTCGATGGGATCCACGCTTGTTGTCTAAATAGAGGGTGACTTTTCCTAAAGTCTACGGCTGAACAAAAAAAAAGGGGGAGGGGGGAGGCTAAGACAGACTCGCAAGGATTACTCGGAATCCAATGCCTACGTATCTTCGTGGACGAATGAAGAATCAGAGTCAACGTAGTTCGACGGACTACGCACTAAAGGGGGGAGGTTGCTCACCGAGATATCGCATCTTGTGCCTACGTATCCTCAATCGGACGAGAGAGAGGAAGTCAGAGCAGTCGTAGTTTGGCCTAACGAGGTCGGTGAGTGTTTTTTACGTGGGCGACGAGCTCGTTTCTGAAAAAAGATTTGAAACTTAACGATCCCGAAGGATAAAAAGGTTTGAATTTGTTTGTGTTTTTTACACAGAAGTGGATTGAAGTTAGTTCGTAACTTGCATTGCACCTAAGTCTATAACATAGGAACAAATGCGTCGCATATCGTCCCTAACAGGACGTACACTAAACACCCTAGAAGAACGAAGAGAGACCCCCCATTCCTCACTTCCTACATACAAGGCTCATGCGCAATACACGTTAACTTTATTAAGTGTCTTAGAAGTGTTATGAGATGAGAAGAGAAGACTCAAGTCAAAAAGCAAAAGACTACGGGGAATTCTATCCTAATGTTGTCATGCAAAAGTGGCCCTATGGTTTAGTTCAAACGGGAAACATCTACCTAAGTTAGCATGCATAGATGAGAGTCTAATGTCTAACCTACTCCGAGCTTAATCAAAAATTAAGTCGGACTAGGAGCCTTAAGGGAGCAAGCAAAAGCAAGACAAAAACCAAAGCGATAAATCAAAACAGCGGCTACAACAGCGCTCCAGCACCTGCACATAGGTAAAATCCAGCCAACACACCAAACAGCATTCAACAGCTCATGTTCAGCACATAAAACATGTGTAAAAAGGCAAACAGCAGCACATACAACAACACATATGCACCAAGACAGCAGTGGAAAACAGGGCAACAAGCACGTATTTGAAACGAATACTCATGCAAGCAACGATTGCAAATAGACACACAAAGCATGGAAAACCAATCATAAAGGTCGCCAGCATCAAGAATGCATAACATGATCATGTTAACAATTCAAGAACAACTACTCAACAAAGCTTGCACAACTCAAACATTGATCAAAACATCATGCATAAGCAACCACGGAAACAAACAATAATCACGCATCACATGTCCAGCAAGTTGAGCATCAATCAAGAACTAACACAATTCGAATGTGTGTGCATCGTGTTTACCGCATCAAGGAAACAACAACACAGTCATGAACATTCATCAATGGAAATCAAAGATCGCGTGTCAAAGAGTCGTGTTATTGCAAAGGTGTGAGGTAAAACAGCTCAAGAATAATCCACAAATCATCAACATATTAATCCATGAAGTTTAGACATGCAAAGGATCTCAAAAAAACAAGAAAATTACATTCTGCAGTAGTGGTAACCGGTTAACGTGTGGGTGTTAACCGGTTACTTAGTTCAAAATCAGACAAATTACGCAAAAATACAAAGGAGTAACCAGCTAACGCATGGTGAGTAACCGGTTACTCTGGGACAGTGGCAAAAAAAACTGTTTCAAAAGCACTTTTCAGCAACAAATCACTTCTCCAACCATCCAAATGATCATGCAATCAATTAATCACGAAATTCACATCAAATAACAGCAATCAAACATCAATTAAATCCAATAATCATCAACATCATGAATCAAATTCAAGCAAAATGGATCCAAATAAAAAATCACAAAAGATCTACATCGAATAAGTTGTAAATAAGCTAAAACAAGTATAGATCTACAGAAAACCAACCTACAAAGCTGAGATTTGCTTTGGTGAATGTTGCAAACGAAAATTGATGAATCCAAGCAAGAAATCCAAGATCTATGCAAGAAACTTCAAGATCCTAGCAAGAAACTTCAAGATTCAAACAATGTGATGGTTTTGCTTCAAGCTTTCTCCAAAATCAGTTCCAAAAGCTCAAAATCAAGAGTGAAACCGCAACAAATTCAAGATCCTTTAAAAATTGGTGAATGGATGAAGGTTTAGTTCCAAGATCAACAAATTTCAATGCAAAATTTGTTTAACTTTGATGAAGGAACTTTGAGTGAGGGTTTTGAAATGAGAGAAAAGTTGAGAGAAAATTGGAGTGAAAAGTGTAGATAATTCAGAAAATGGATCAAAGTTTTGTGAGGTTTGGAATGAATTGATTTAAATAAAAGCTAGGTTAGGAATTCAAATGTGGTTTGGAGTATGGGTTAATGAGTGGAATGGAGATTAGGAACGGAATTTGGAAAGAAGGGTGGGGAATTAGAGTGAAAAGTGATGGAGGGAATTTGAATTTTGGGTGGAAAATGATGAAAATGAATCAATTCTAGATCCTTCCCACACATGCACAAGCCAAGCACATGATGCAAATTTGATTTTTCAAACTGTGCTCAGAGTAACCGGTTAACGTGTGGTGAGTAACCGGTTACTTAGTTCAAACTTGCTGAGGATACGCAGAAAAACAAGGGAGTAACCGGTTAACGCGTGGTGAGTAACCGGTTACTCAGTTCAAATTTTGAATTTTGGCGCCTTTTGGAGGGAAGCATGGAAAAGTGACTTCTAATAGTTGTTTTGAACCTCTTAAGCCTCTGAAACTCAAAACTTGATATTGCTACTAAGTAACACCTGGAATGAAACACAAATTCTTGCTGACACCTCCGAATATCCTGCTGACTTAGTAATGTCTGACACCGAATCGCTGGATCAGAAAATGAGTGTTGAAGCCTCTGATTATCAAAATGTCTAATGAGCAAAATAAAAGCTCCAAAAGACCTTGAAAATTATCTGCTTGGCTCCGAATACTGCTGAAAATAGTACTGGAACTGATAACACCATGAGCTGCTGGAAAATACCTTGATCCTATGCCCCAAAGAAAACAATGATATGCAACGATGAGATGAAACATAAGCCAGTTGGAAATAGAACACAAAGGCAAATTTTGGGGTGTTACAGCGATCGACATATCAGTTGAAGTGCATGTCCTCAGCAAACAAGCGGTCAAAATACACTCTGAAAAAATCTATTGCCTAGTTCCCTCTGAGTGGGGAAAATGCAATAGAACGCGACATATCCTCAGTGTAAGTCGGTACACCTGCCCAGCCGGAGATGCGTAGGAAGTGCTAGAGGTCCCAAACTTGAAAAATTATGAACACACGAATCATCAGTAATGGTGTTACAAAGATGAAATGAAAATGACACATAAACATTAAAAGGCAATAAATATTGCTGTCAGTAGTGTGATGTTTCCTGTGATCTGCTTCATGTTTCACCTACAACCCTATAATAACTTCGAGTACAAGTAGAAGAAACAAGCCCCCCTGTTGTACTAATGGATCCGCTTGAAGTACCATAGGTAGACGAGATCTGTATAACTGGCACTCTTGTCCACAAAAATCACAGTGCCAACTAAATATAGTAGGTATGCTCTCGTATCATACGCTCTATGGAGTCCCACCTGCTCATCATCTTCTCTAGCCTCATGAGCTATAAGGATGTCATATGTATATACCTTTTTTTTTAAGAATTCATCATGAGCCCCTCTGGTTCTTTCCATCTCCGACATTGCCTCCTCTGGATCATCTTTCAAATAGTCTACCATCAACTCGAGTGCCTCGTTTTTACTAAACGTCCCATGATCTAGAAGTTTCCCCTGATTGAAATATGTAGCAAACACAACACATCGACGAGTGTAATAGAAATCTCACCAAGCGGGAGATGAAATGATGAGGACTTGATGTGCCATATCTCCACGAATGCATGAAGTATCATGTGGTTGACCGTAATATAACTAGTCCTGCACAAGTCCTTTATCCCAGATAGGGACAAAGCTGCCTTAAACCACTCCTCATTTGACTGAGGCAAGCTAGTAATCTTCAGCCTATGGTTAATAATCTTCAGTGGATCATGGTCCTGCAGAAAAATAAATCACTGTCAGAAACTTATATTATATTAATAAATGTAAATTAAAAAGAATGAATCCAACTAATGTTACCTCTCTGTCCAAGATATGTCTAGCAATATGGTCTGAGTAAAGAGGCAGTAGTGACAACTCTACAGGGCCTCTTCCAAATGCTTGAGGTGGCTTTGGCTCATCATCCTCAACAGCCTCACCATCCGGAGGTGGCACTGACTCAGCAGCATCAGCAACCAAAGGTGGAACTTACTCAGAAGCATCATCCGTCGAAGGTGGTACTGGTAACTCCAGTACCACCGGTGACTCAGGTACCCTTGGCGTTTGAGTTGGTGAAACCTGGTGCATGCTGGAGGATGGAGGGAGTGATGTATCAGTAAGTGAAACTTGTCTCCTACGGGAAGAAGAAGATGGAGAAGCATGGGACCCATAATTAGATGTCTCGACATGACCAGAGTGAATAGGAGCCTCTAAAACCTGACTTTTCTCCCTCTGTGTCTCAATCTATCGTATTTATCAGCCATAATGTCTGTAATTAAAGTAGACAATTAGTACAAGCAACATTGCAAGCAAGCTAGAAAATAAAAAATAAAAAACATACTGATAATGTATGGAGATGCATCTTCAGGTAAATGAATCCAAATGGTGAAAATTTTTTAGGATGCATCTTCGAAATTTTCTACAACTCTTCAGGTCATCAATGGCAGCAATGCAGACATACAAACCTCAAAATAAATGGTTTGATCATGATTTTCAACAAACAAACATGTTTTATAGTACATATAAACTAACATTCTTACATTTCCTACTCATTTATTACCGAAATCATCATTTTCTATTCATTTACACAAAAACTCAAAAGACTTATCAAAAACATCAAAAACTTACAAATTTGGACTTTGTGTCAGTGTTGGATGATGACTTTGATGTTGATTGATGAATCTTTGAGCTTGCTTATTTGATTTTGGACTTGGTTGATGGAAGTAACTCTGAGAGAGTTTGATAAACTTTTGAGTTTTATTTTTAGAAATGAGGAAGGATAAGGGTTCTGATGACGCGATTTAAGCTGTAATACCTTCCGAAGATGCATCTTTGAAATACGTTTAAAGATGAATCTATGTTATATTTTAACGTTAAATTATAATTTAGTGTGTCCGGAAATGTATCTCTTGAATCCGAGAACATTTTAGTATTTTCACATAGTGCCTAAGTAATATATAAGACGTATTACGAAATTCTCAATTTAAAAACCATCAAAATAGGAGGACTAAAAATACATTTAAGTCACGTGAATTTCTTGTGTTTGAATAGCATGGCTTTTAGCTTAATTGATCTCTTTTTTTTATTAGTTCGACTTGACACAACTCTTCATGCTTTCTATGTGATTTTGCTTGTGCATCATATTTGGTGGAGAAGAGCCACATATTTGTTATGTCATTTCATAAAAAAGAAAGAAAAGAAACAATATTAGTTCCCAACTAACACATTATAAAGCAATAATAAGAACTCCATAATTCCGACTCCTTTGATGAAGGAAAAAAAACGACAAGAAATAAAAGAAGCAGGTGTCTTGAAAACGATGTTCATTGAGGTATTCTCAAAATTGTTTGGTGACATTTAGTAACCAAAGGATTTATATGAATTGTCTGTTACATGTGAATTTGCTAGTTTATTTTCTTCTTTTTAACACGTGAACCCCCTTATGTATCCAAACATTGCTGATCAATTTTATTCTTTGTAAAAAAATAAAAGAGTTGTTTTCTGTTTTTGGAACTATATTAACGAAGTTCATTCTTTGGAAATTTTAATAGTTGCTCAATAATTCATTCCACTTATAGCATCTAAATTTTGATACTATTGTTCAAGATTAATTTGTGTTTTAACCAAATTAAAAATTCCTCAATTTTTGACATATTTGTAGAAAGAGTACCTTGTGACGTATAAAAGGACCGCATATCAACACATACATATTAATCTTTTTAGAGCATGAGGTGTCTGTATCCCCACTTTTTTTCCTTAAGTGCACACTCTTCGCTTTGTTAGCATTTCTTTGATCCATAAGTGATGTCATTAATCCCAAATCAAAAAACACAACTATTTCATGTAGAGGCTAATTTGTAGATTTAAATTGAAAAATATTCACTAGCTATATGTAACAAAGAAGTTAATATATAATAATTGCATAAGTGTGTTTTAAAAACTTAAAAGATGTAGAGAAAAAAAACACATTTTGAGATTGACAAAAATAGCACGTTAAAAAGCACATGAAAAGCCAATGAACAGGACAAAGTTGGGTGATGATGGACCGGGGTTAGAGCCCGGGGCAGCTACGAGTTGGGGGCGGTGACGGGTTAGGGTCGGGTGGCGGCATTCGGTGTGGCGGGTCAGGTCTGGCGAGCAGCAGGTCCGGTTTGAACGATTCATGATTATCGAGCTTGTCTGTTCCATTTCCATATTCGTTTGTTAAAGGGTCAATTTTGGTCTCATTATGGATTTGTTGAGTTTCAACAATTATAAATTGTTGGGTAGAAAATATGGTTTGGACCATATATAAAAAGTTTGAAAGATTGTAAACACTTAGGTAAAAAATTGAATTTTCTCTTGGGAACTTAGGTGACTATTTTCTTGTAACTCTTTTGTATCCTTTTAAAAGTTCTTGGAAGTATAATTTGTGATTGCTATCTAAACATTCAACCGGGTTTTGAATGATGTAAGACAAGGTAGTATATCGTAGCATTTTTGTATATTGGATGGTGTCAACCTAAATTTAGATGTGCATTTGTCATTTTAGTCTTAGGATGCATAAAAGTAGTCTTTGAACAAGTTTGATAGGTCTTAGGCATGTCATACACATCAAAAATCAAGTTTTGCGTGTCAACATAATAACACAGGTCGACCTATACGAGTTCAAGTCGACCTATGGACGCCTTGGATTCAGTACAGATCGACACATCCAAGTTATAGGTCGGCACGCACGCTCCAAGATCGAAGCCTGTAGGCTCTGCCCATTGGTTGCCTATCAGGTCGCCTTACAGGCCGGCTTGAATACCTTCACAGGCCGACCCATGACCTTCACAGGCTGACCTATGCAAATTCAAAATTGAAAAATTCTTTTTGCATCTTATTTTTCATGCATTCTCTTTGCCTATTTCCACACATACCTATATATACTCATACATGCACATTCTTCGAGTTTAACAAGGTTTTCTAGAGAGTAAAAACCTAAACAAAACCAGATTACAAAGTTACCCATCATCTTCATCCGTTCTTCTATGCACACACACAATTGAACTACACATAATCATTTTTCGATTGGGTGACCATCTAGATTAGGGTAGATAACGTCTAATTCGGTTTGGTGTAACCGAGAATATTGGGTTGGGAACTTTGTGTGTTTCAAATAAGAAAACCAAGGTGGGGTTTTCATTCAAGATCGGTGTGATTTGAAGGTTTTGCACTAGATCACGTCAACACAGATTCGACCAAGTGAAGGCCTTGGGACAAGGTGGTTTCCTTGTAAGGGAGTAGCGCGAGATGGTGAATTGTGTTCGGGAATCTTGGGTTTCAATAAGTTGCGTGCTCAGGATAATCAGAGGATTGTAGCCGCATTGTTGCTCACTTGATCAAGCGTCAAACTTTTTACAGGTTTAGAATCCCAGAAACTATTACAACAGATCAAGGGTCAGTTTTTACTGGTCGAAAGATGCAAGAATTTGCTAAAGAAATGGGGTTCAAACTTTTGACATCCACACCTTATTATGCCCAGGCTAATGGTCAAGTCGAAGCAGCAAATAAGGTAGTAATTGGGTTAATTAAGAAACATAAGGGAAGAAGCCGAGAAATTGGCATAAGACATTGGACCAAGTTTTGTGGGCTTGTCGAACCTCCCCTAAGGATGCTACAAACACTACACCCTTTCGACTAACATATGGTCATGATGTTGTGTTACCAGTCGAAATCTACTTATAGCGAACTAGAATTCAGAGACAATATGAGATCCCATATGAGTCCTATTGGAACATGATGTTGAATGAATTAGTTGACTTGGATGAAGAAAGGTTGAACGCCTTAGAATTATTAAAAAGACAAAAGAAAAGAGTAGAAAAGTTAAATAATAAAAAGGTAAAAGTTAAGTTATTTTCGAATGGAGATTTAGTTTGGAAATTAATTTTGCCCATGGATCAAAGAGATAAAACCTTGGGTAAGTGGTCTCATAAGTGGGATGTCCCTTTCCAAATTAATCAAGTTTTCTCAAATGGCGCATATGAAGTCGAAGAGTTAAATGAGGCTAGAAGAATCTTGAAATTAAATGGTAAATATTTGAAGAAGTATAAACTTGTACTTCAAGAGGTAAAAATAAGTAAGGAATAATTCATGCATACATAGTCAAATCCAAAATGGGGATCAAAATAAAATATTGCCAAACTGGCTAAGTCATTTTATTAAAATGCCACAAAGGGCTTAACATCATTACAACCAAAATAAAGTTCGTCAATTACAACCAAAATTAAAAAGGAAGAGAATTCTTCATCTTCTGATATTTTGACCTTTGGAAAAGCAAGCGTCGTTCACAGACATATTTGTTAGTCAAAATCTCTTCAATCTCCTTTCCAAGTTTTTGAGCGTGTTCGACATGGTGCATGCCTACAGTGATTTCTTTGGTCACTTCATTATGATCAAACTTCAAGAGTTTGTCCTTGCGTTCCTTGGCCTTAGAAATTTTGGCTTTCAACTCTTTAATCTGCTGTTCCCAAGCTTTGACATCGTTGTCGCAGGCTTCAATCTCCTTCTTATTTTGTTCAGAACCTTTTTCTAGCTCTGCAACTTTTGTAGTAGAGTCACCAGCTGCATCCCATTCAACCATTTGGGTTTCTGACTTCTTTTGAATTTTATTTGAAGAATCTTTGATGTGATTAAGGTCTGCGACAACATGGTCGATCAAAAGGCCCACCTCCAGTATAACATCTGCAACTTTTGGAGAAACCTCCAAAACATTGACTTATTTAGGAGATTTTTTATACCAAACAAAGCTGAAGTGTCTTTTTCCAAGAGTTGAAACAAGTCAGCATTAAAGACCTTCTCCTTAATCTTCAGGAGTAAATCATCTCCAGTTTTGATGACAGACTGATCGCCTGATGTAGTCGAAGCACTGGTGCTTTTTTTGTCAAGGTGTATCTGGCGCTTATCATAGCCTTCAAATACTCAAGGGGTCTTTGAACCATTAGTGGCTCCAGCTCCTCTTGAGGAAGGTTAGTATTGGTAGTCTCAGTCGAAGCTGCGGGTTATGGGTTGGCCTTTAGTTAGTCATCTTGTTGTTCTTTCTCTTCCTCATTATCATCCTTTTCATTCTTGTCTTCTTCACCTTCATCTTCCATAGCAATCTCCATCTCATAGTCGAACATGAAGCGATTTTCTTCCTCCTTTTCCTCGTCCTCTTCACCCTTTTCGCCACCACTGCCTTGTTGAACGTTGATTGGGGAATCATCTCCAGACTTGTCTTCGACAATTTTTTCTGTAGATGGTATTTATGTGTCTCCTTCGATGTCTAGTAAGGCGTCTTTCTTTGGTGGGCTCTTATCATGGTCATAGTCACTGGTCTAGGAAAGCTCAGTAGTGACCTTCGGTGGCAATTCCTTTTGGTGTTCGCTAGCCAGCTGACTTACTTCGTTCGTGGATCCTTTATTAGAGTCCTTAGGAGAGGTTTGTTGTTGAGAGAGCACTGGTTGGATGGTAAAAAGGATCACTGTTGGTGGTAGGAAGTATTTGTTGAACAAGGGGATGCACTTTATCATATTTAGTACCCTAAGAAGAGGAAATCGAGAGAATAGATCAGAAGCAAGTTAGTAAAAAATAATTACAAAATCCAAAGCCAAAGAAGAGATTTGTGTACCTTAAGGCCCTCATCCCCAGGGCTGAACTTGTCACTCTCCATTTGATCTCTCGAACACTTTTAGAGTGGAAGGTTTCTTCACATGAGCTTTAGTTGTTTTTGGTTGGGGTCGAAAGTTAGCATCAGTAATTTTTGTCTATTTCTTCCTTTTCTTGGGTTATTTGGAGTGGTCTGAAGAATGATCCCCATCATCTGATTCAATTATTTGAACCTCAGGTTCCTTTTGCTTTATCTTTTTTGGAGTCGGAGGTGGTCTTCGACTTCCCTGCAAAGATAATATACATCAGATATTAGAATGGGAAGGCAACATGTGAAAAGAACAATAATCACCAAGTTTACCTTTGTTGTTGTCTTCTTGGTGTTGTCTTCACCTTTTTCTTTGACAGTTTCCTTCTCAACAAAAGTAGGTTTTTTGGGAATCCTTATACATGCAAGAAATTAAAGAAAATTAGTATAACTAAAAGAAGAATATATATAGAAGGAAAAATGGAGAAGAGAAGTGGTGTCGAAAAATGTCTCATTACACACCTTCATATATTAGGAACTCCACGCGAACGTGTTCTATGCCAATATGAAGGTGGCCTTGGAAATTATCCAGAGTGTACTTAGTCGAAACCACTCGTTTAGCGCATTTTTTTTATGATTCTCGTTGAAGAATTTTCACAAAATCCCCAAAGACGAACTAGTCTGGAAATGGAGGGCTAAAAGCCATACCAAAATCAGCATTTGGAAGTAAAGGGAATTTTGGATGTTATAAATTAAAAGCTAGCTCATAACGTTGATCAGGTCGAACGTACGAAGGAAGTTTTAAGTCCTATAATTTCTTTGTAAACTTTTCTTTTAAAGTGACTGCTGCTTCGCGAATGGTTCGACTAAGATCATCAGGTCTCTAAGTATTTTCAAAGAACTTCAGGATCGCTTGGATCTCATTGATATGCGTCGAAGTACCTTTCTTTAATTTTTCCTGCACAAGGGCAAAGGCATGAGTCAGATGTTGGTTGAAAGTAACTACATCAAAGAATTCTGCATTGTAATATTTCTTCAACCAAGTGTCGAACTCTCTAGTGCTAAGGAAAGAAGGTTCGAAAGCCACGAGAGTGAATTCTGTGAGGCCAGTGTATTTAGCAATAAATTTGGTACACTCTGCCTCATTGTGGATCATTTTATAGTGAATCAAGTAACCTTTTTTGGGGAAGAGTGGTTTTGGTTTGATTTGGATGAGGCTAAATTGTCGAGCAATGAGGTTTGGTTGCTAACTAACAAGAGTAAATTAAAGTTTCGAGGGATTGAGTCTTGTGGCCAACAATCTTGGTGTAAGAAAAGATTCCATGATTTCAAGAGATTCTACTTCTTGTTCTTTCAACTGAGCAGGAAATCTTCTGGTGAACCATTCAGGGCGTACCTTCCTATGTGCAAAAGGGGCCATGTTGGGCGAGAAATTGTAGCGTTTTGCAAACATCGTCACATAGCTGGTGAAGGTTTGCTGAAGGTTTAATCCTTCATCACCGGGAGTTAATAAAAGCCTCGTACCCTCGACCCTCCAGTTCTTCACTTCGAAGGATTTTGCATTGATAGGATTACGAACAGGGAGAGATGCTTCAAATGTGGCATTTAGCCATAGTTGTAATAGCCAAAAGGGTCCGGAAAGAAGCAGGTTTCCTCTCGACTTGATTGTTTTTAATGCTTTAATGCCCTCCCTAAGGGATTCATAAAGATTGGCTAGAATCATTTCACTAAGACAGATATCATGTCCAACGTGTAATTGATTGGCCATTGTTAATTATCTCTTCGCCACCTGAAGGGACCGTGAACAAAAAACTCAGCGGGAAAACCAAAGAGCCAGAAAGGCAACATGCTCTTGATCAGAAACTTCTTCATTTTCTTTATCATGGTAGTAAGCTATATAAGTGGTGAAAGCTACCTTGGTTGTGTCGAAGCCTATGGAGTCATCAACTAAGAAGTTAGGATCATAAACTTCTCTAGTAGGTTTGAGGCATATGATGGCAGTAACGTCGAACAAGGTGGGAGTCACCATTCCACAAGGGAGTTGGAAGTTGTTGTGAGTACTATCCTAGAATAGAGGGAAGCAATCAGCATGATGTCGCTCCCGGGATTTTCATCCAAGTACAAACGCGAAAGTGGCACCGAAACTGAGTCGCCAACAATGTGTATTTATCTCAAGAGAGGGAAAGGAAAAACTGTATAAACCTGAAGGAAGGAAAGAACATGGTCTCACGACTAAGAGAACTGGGTTCGGGAGTCGGTTACGCGAGAGGAAGGTATTAACACCCCCTCGCGTCCATCGTACCCGATGGGATCCACGCTTGCTTGTCTCGATCAAATGGTGTAGAAAACTGAAGCTCCACTGCTACTGGAAAGGAAAAGGAACGAGAATGGAAAAGAACAAAGAAATAAATGTAGGGAAAATAAAAGAAGTGCTCGAATAGGCCCTACCTCACTGCCTACGTATCTCATCGGGAACATGAGAATCAGAGCGACGTAGTTCCCCTCACTAGGGATGGATTGTTTGTGTTTTTTAAGGAACGACTAACGTTCTAGCTCAGGTGTTGCAGGCTCACTGGTCCGAGTGCGTTACCATATTGCAAAAGAACGAGAAGAAGCGCGTTCATACGTTGAGAATGAGTGAGATGAGAAAAGAATTCCTGAAGGAAAGGCGTTATTGTTTGTTTTTGTCCTTTTTTAGAAAGAAATGTTTTAGTTGCTTTTATGTTTTGTAACGCACATTGTATTTAAGTCTCTCATGTAAGATCGAATGCCTCACATATCGACCCGAGATGGGACGCACGCTAAACATTATAAGAAAATGAGAGAAGATCCCTCACTCTCTCATTCTTACATGAAAGGCCCAAATATAATGTTTGTTTTGCCTTTATTAGGTGCTTTTACTTTTGTTTGAAGATGAGAAGAAGTGACTCAAAAAGAGGGTCAAAGGTGAAAACTAAGAGGAGACTAAGACACACCCTAGTGTTAGCATGCTTGGAGATCCTATGGTTAATGTGGTTTAAGAAACCTACTTCTAAAAGAAAGGAGAAGAGGAGCAAAAGAAACAACTTATCTCCAAGATGGAAATTAAGTTGATCTTAAAGAGGGATGAAGGAGAAGTTATTCAAAGGAAGCATATAAATGCTTATCAAACACAAATTGAAAGTTAAAAGAAGTGAGAGACTATAAAAGAAAGAAGTGTATGTGGAACTAAGTCCCCACACTTACTTACCTTGCACCTACATGAAAAAGTTAGCTCACAAAACTATTTACAAGTAAAGCAATAAGAAAAGGAATAACAATTGGTAAACAAACAAGTTAAGAGCTAAAGGATAAAACTCCTAAGAGATGAAACTCAATCAAGATTAGAATCTAAGCTTTAAGGGTGTTCCCTAAGGTTGAGATACCAAACACAAAAGAATCATGCACAAACAAAGTGCTAATTATCAAAGAAATGAATTATGGAAGATATAGAGGAAGAATGAGTGAACATGTAAAGTAATCAAGCAATTATGCTTCAAATAATGTCAATGTCAGAATGTGGATGACCTAAACATGTGCCTAAACATGATGTACAATGTCATATGAGGCATACAATCAAGCATCCAAACATTAAGAGTGATTAGTAGAAGAAGTGAGAACATATGAACATGAATTTAACATGGAAAGAAACCACTTAAGGCATAAGCCAAACCCAAAAAGAAATCAATATGAAACTCAAGTATCAAGGTCAGAAGTGATGTGTCATGTTGATATGAATATAAGATGCACAAGACAAACCAATGCAAACAATTACAAGTTATTTAGAAGCTAGAAGAAAAAGAAACATGCATTGGGATGAAACATGTACAAGTATGTAAAAGAAAGAGGAAATAGGTCAAAAGGAAACATGTAAAACAAGTATGGAATATGTACATAAAAAATACATCCAATTCAAACCAATGACCTATAATCTCAATCACAAGACCTATAATGATCTAAACATGGCTCAAGAAGTCAAGAAGGGTGATCTCAAACAATGACACAAATGCCTTATCAAGCAAGTAAACACAAATGATCAAAGAAGTTCATGAAAAGGGACATCAAACAAGCATCTTCAAAGAAATAACAAACATGATTTAAAAATCATCAAATTAGGTCTTGAGAGACCTCAACCAGAGGCAAGCATCATACCAAAAAATCATACAAAAATTCAGAAAGAAAGGATCTCAACCAAACAAACAATAGTCACTTATGAACCATGAGACAAAATGCAAAGATGGAGGACCTAAATGCAATAAAAGAAAGTTCTAACAATGAAAAAAAAATATTTTTATTAATTTTTGAATGTTATTGAAAATATGCAAAAAGATTGATGCAAAAATGTTTAAGGATATATGAGAAATAAATTTTTGAAATAAAGGTGTGAAAATAGAAACCAATTTCAAAAGAAATAAAAGAAAAATATAGATTAATATGAAAATATTCACAAAATCAAAATTAAAAAATATAGAAAACTATTATAAAATTCTAAGATATCACCTGAATTTTTATAGAATTTTTAATGATGTTTTGGTATTTTTTAAAAATCAATTATGAAACATGTATAAAAAGAAATTAAAAAAGAAAAAAGGAAAACAAGTAGGGGGTGCAGAGAAGTAACATAACACGTTCAGAATTCACAATGGGCTCAGAGTAGGGGTGCGTATATCAATTTGAGTCCAACCCAACTAAATTGTGATTGAGTGTAATTACATGTGCGTGCAGTCAAGTGGAGATTCAATCATGGCCCTAGGATTGGCTGGTCAAATATTATCAAAATAAACATGCGCATCACATGGATCAGAACATCAGTGCACATTAATTACCATACACACGCGCACATGTAATCATCAGACATTAAACATTTGATACCACGTGAAGGACCATACATCATTAATGTGCTGGTATGTTGTGGATCATTGGATCAATCAGTCAATCAACTATTAACAAAGTCAATGCAATCATGTGGACACCAATGCAAGCACACGTTAACTACCATATGTTCACACACACATAAACATCTGAAGCAAAATAAGAGCACGTGCCAGTCATGTGGTTTTTAATGTGCTGGCACAATCTAATCCGCACGATGATACTAATCCAACGGCCATGATTTAAAAACACCAAACCCCTAAGAGTAAAAGCCACCGGCCAGAGAAGGACCTCCGGTCATCTTCTCCGGCCACTCACCGCCGTCTGCAAGTTCACATTCTCCAGAAATACACAAATCTTATATCAAAATGAAGCTGAGGTTACATACATCATGTATTCACAACCACTTTTCACATAACAAACACATACGCAGAGAACAGAAGAGATTAAAATATGCCCTAGCTTTTGGATCTACGCCTCTAAGAGGCCTATCAACTAGCCGGATTGTCAAATGCTCCTATTGAGCTCACATCAACAAAAACAAGCTCAACAGAATGTAAATCGTGCCAGAAAAGTTTGAGATATTGAAACCTGAAAATGTTGCAGACTGGAGTAAGAAGAAAACCAGAGAATCGTGCTTCTTCTTTGAGCTTCACTTGGCCAAATAAAGGCTTAAGAACCTTGCAAATGTGGCTGAGTATGGATCTACAGTAGCAGTTATTCCAATTCTCCAATGACCTCCAAATCCAATGTTACTTGATGATGAAGTTTGAAAATAAAATCCAATGAGAATGGTGAACAAATCGTGTGCAAAAGAGAGAATGTTCAGAGAAAGTGTAGAGAGCTTGAGAGTGTTTTTGAGAGAAAGTGTGAGAATGAAGTGTTGAAATGAATTTGTGAGTGAAGTTTCTAATTTATAATTTGAGTTAAATGTGAACCAGAGGTGGTTAAATGAGTTGGTTAAGGTGAGTTTATTGAGTTAACTGAGTTCACCCTAACTAACCGAGTCAAATTAGTTAGGGACGGTTAGTGAGCTTGGTTATGGTGTGGACATGCTCATAGTACATAGGGTGAGGTGGAGTGAAAAGAATGGTGATGATGGCACGGCTGGTGGTGAGCTGTAGCAAAGAAACTTGCAATGTAAGCTTTTATTCTTTTCTCCTTTGATGTATGAGAAAGCATGACATGAATTGTGTAAAGAAAATGTTTGGTTAAAATTGGAAAGGAATATATGGTGTGTATGCGTGTGAACACCAACAACATTTCATTTTTTGATTTTGTGGTAACTTGGTTCTAATGGAAACATGGTGGTTTGGGGGGTGAGTTTCTCCATGTTTAGTGGATGGGTTGATGAGTTTTTTAGGTTAATGGAAAGCTATAACATCATAGAACATGATTGATGTTGATTTTGGATTGAGTTAAGGCTTAGAAATTAGTGAAAAATAGTTTAGAACACTAAGATTTGGAACTGACTTGTGGGTGTGTCAAGTGGTTGATTGGCAAGGCAAGCATGGCACATGGAATTTCGGCATGATCACCCTAACTTGAGACCAATATATCTCCATCATAAACTGATCACTTCAAAATTTGTCCAACATCAACATTGAAGAGGGCATGGCAAGGAACAACTTTGATGTTGAAAAGTTTTTCATTTGAAGCTTTTATAATTGAGAAAAATGGGTGGACATTTGGCACACCAAGTGTTTGTAAAAATTATGGCGCGTGGGCCTGGGCATTCTTGGTCATGACTTGGTTTTGGACCTACTTTTCTCAAACTTTGATCAATCATATCTCACTCAATATTGATCCAATGGAGATGTTATTTATATGGATTTGAAGCTTAGAACATGAATTTTAATTGGCTCAACTTGGGCCTGAGGTTTGAAGCTTTTATCTTGGAGAAAGAGAGCCTCAAAGTAGGGTGCAAAATGGTCCAAACTTACTATTTTTGGCAACCCTAAAGCTTCCATTTTTTGCATTTTTGTGATTTCTTGATTTTTCATTATTCATCCATCATTTCTTGATCAAATTTTGTCCATTGAACATATATAACATGAATTTCATGAATTTGACCTTAGAAAGTCAAGAGTTGACTTTTTTCATTACACAGTTGACTTTTTCCCCAATTTCTTGATTATCAAGCAACTGACCAATTGAGACCCTTCTGAAACCAATTGATGAGCAATTTTCCATCCATATACACTTAAGAACATAAGGAATACCATGAGATCAATTCTTGCCCAAAAAATCAGAGATAAACTGATTTTAAGTCAAACCCTAATTTTGGCACCCTCTGGTTAGGAGGAAATAACACATCCTCCAAATCCAAATTCCTATGAATATGATGTGTATTCTCTCAAAAAATGATGAGATATGCCATTTGGAGATGATAAAAACTCAAAGAGCTTGCCCATTTGGGGGTCAGATCCCAATTTTTGACTGCCTTGTGTAGGATATCATGCACTGCCCAATCTTCTTGATAAATGCTCCTCTTCCCCTGCCTTATGGATCAAGTAGGGATGACATATGGCTTGAGAAACCCTTGAGAATTGTGATAAACACTTGGCTCTTATTCTCTTGCCTTGGATGATCAACACCTAAAGAACCACTGATCACATGCCCTTATGCAAGATTCAATGCTAAATGCTTGATGTTTTATTTTTCTATGCTTAAATGCAATGCAATGAAATGAAAGCTCATGCTAAATTATATGAAGAAATGAGAGGGCAAATTTTGGGGTATTACACATGAGTGGGCAATAGCCAGGCCCTGTAGCGCGATTTTTGTGGTCCTGAATCATGATCGCTTTGGTACTACAGTGTGATTCATTTTTTATCCTATTGAGCTGATTAAGGAATGGAAATAGATGTCTCCAATTAACCCTGCTTGCATACTGAGTTTGAACAGCAGTCTGTTAGGTTACAGATGCTATGTGGATGTGGGGCCCAATCTTTGGTTATTTTGCTAAGAACACAATGTCTGGATTATTCCGGAGGTTTTTGGTGATGTGTTTAAATTTGATGCTTTTGGGTTGATTCGGTGGAAATACTGGATTTTGGGTTTTTTGATTAGTATGCTCGCTAAGATTTTTCAATCTTATGCCTACTTATTCCCGTTTAACGAAACAGGGAAATCAGAGCGATCGTAGTTCCTCCCATAGAAAAGAGGTTATTTTGGTGTCTTGTTCAAAGCCCAAGATGTGAAGCTAAAGGGGTGATTTATATCTTGTTCAAAGCCCAAGATGTGAAGCTGAAGGGTCTATTTGTATCTTGTTCAAAGCCCAAGATGTGAAGCTGAAGGGTGTATGCTGAGAGAGAATTTGTCATCTCTAAAGAGGAGTTATTGATGTTTGTATGCTGTGAGCAAGGCACAACTTTGATGCTAAAAGGTTGATTGACTCAACTGGGGTTTTCTTTATACAAAGCCTAAGAGGAGGCTAGTGACCCAACAAGAGGGTGTTTTTATATGTCTTGTACGAAGCCCAAGACGGAGGCTAAAGAGGTTTGACTCAACAAGAGAGTCTTGAACGGGTGATTGACTCAACAAGAGAGTATGTAGGTTGTTTGACTCAATGAGAGAGTCTTTTATACTCAACAAGAGAGTGTTTTCCTATCTTGTACGAAGCCCTAGATGGAGGCTAAAGAGGTTTGACTTAACAAGAGAGTCTTTTATACTCAACCAGAGAGTGATTTATATCTCGTACGAAGCTCGAGATGGAGGCTAAAAGTTGTTGACTCAACAAGAGAGTCTTTTATACTCAACAAGAGAGTGATTTATATCTCGTACGAAGCCCGAGATGGAGGCTAAAAGTTGTTGACTCAACAAGAGAGTCTTTTATACTCAACAAAAGAGTGTTTTATATCTCGTACGAAGCCCGAGATGGAGGCTAAAAGTTTGACTCAACACGGGAGTCTTTTATACTCAACAAGAGAGTGTTTGTCTCTCTCGTACGAAGCCCGAGATGGAGGCTAATAGTTTGACTCAACAAGGGAGTCTGAAAAGGTTAGCTCCACTGGAGAGAATCATAGTACAAAGCCCAAGAGGAGGCTAGGTGTGCTGGTGACTGTCTCAGTTTAGTGATAGGTCCAATATGTTGGATAAAAGAGAAAATCAGTTCTTATAAAGATTAAAGGTAAGGTTGTGCTTTGGGATTGATCAGAGGATCGGGGTTATTTCCTGTTCTTTAAGGAAATGGAAAATACAAAGGGTACTGAGACTGCCCAAGTCTACTGGTGTTTTGAGAAATCGATTCTCAGATAGTGAATGATCTTTGTATGATGCCCAAGAGAAGGCTGGTATGTTAAGGGATGAAGGTCAACCCATTAATAGGTCTGACACTTGACTCAAAAAGACATCTCTAGCAAATTGATGACTAGGTTCTATTCCTATACCTGTAGAGGTCTCTGGGTCCTTGTACTAAGCCCAAGAGAAGGCATTAGTGCTTTTAAGAAGCCGAAGGGTCCTTGTACAATGCCCAAGAGGAGGCGGGGATGCTTTTAGGAAGCCCGTGGGTCCCCAAACCAAGAGAAGTTCAAGAAATGCAATTCACCGAGAAGATATCACTTCATGAAAGTTCGAGGTTTAAAGAAACTCAAGAGATGCTATTCACCGAGAAAAGATCATCTCTGGGGAGTAGGTTTCTTTGACAATTTCTAAGAGTGACAGTCTGAGAAAGGGTTCACTGAGAATGTTGCCTTTCACGTTTCCATATTGATTAACCCCAAGAGGAGGGAAGACTATGTCTGGTAATCCTATGGGGATCTAGTTTTGTTTGTATTTAAGAGTGACCAACAGGGCTTTACCTAGTGCTAGACGTAGTTGCCGGGGAAAACTCTAAATAACTATACTAGTATTACATAGTTGATATGTGACAAGCATATAAAAGTTTGTGAAAGAAGAGTTACAGTGAAACAGCCCCACAATATAGTTATATATATGAAAGCAGATAAAGAAAGCGGGTAAACACTTACTCAGTTGTAGAGCTTCCGTGCTGTTTGGTTAGTTGTTCAACAAAGAAAGCTATGATAACAATATTCTAAATCAAAGGAGAAAGTGCTTTGAAAAGACTGTTGGGGCTTACAGCTCAAGGAGGGGCCCAAGGTTTTATCAGTGATTGCACTGTTGAAATTGTACAAGGACTTATACAAGTGACTGAGCCCCAAAAAGGTTTTATATACAAAGGGATGGGTCTTACACTCTCTCAAGAGGCCCAGAGATGTTTAAATAAAAGGAATGGGGCTTATAACACGAGGGTAGGCCCAAATAATTTGATTTTTGAACTGGCGATCGCGCCGAGGTTTCTTTACCGTACTGGGTCTTATACAATGCATTGAGGCCCAAAAAAGTTTTGGTTAAAAGGGGGTTGGGTCTTACACTCTATTAGAGGCCCTAAGGTGATTTTAAAAGAAAAGACGGGGCTTACAACTCATGGAGTAGCCCAAGGGTTTTGTTTGAAAAATGACGATCGCGCCGAGATTTCTTTAACGTATTGGGACTTATACAATGCACTGAGGCTCAAAAAAGTTTTTATTTACATGGGATGGGTCTTACACTCTCTCAAGAGGACCAAAGGTGTTTGAAAAAGATTTGATGAGGGTTGAATTGATCAAAAGCCTAATTTGTTTTCAAAATATATTTTAATTGAATAAAAATTCAATTAAAATGATCAAAATTGTTAAACATGTGTGAAAAACAAATTGTGGTATTGTATTAATGTTTGAAAAATCATGTTTATACCCACAAAATAATTGGAAATCAATTAAGTTTGGAAAATCAAGGGAGAAAAAATATTTCAAATGTTAAAAACAAATAAAGCATTAATTCTTTGCAAAAATATCAAATATATGAAATAAGTAATATTTTTGGGAGTTTTTGGTAAAATAAAATATTTTAACATTTTTGTGAATTATTAAAAAAACAATCAACTCAAAATCATTAAAACTCAGAGAGAAATTAATTTTTGAATCAATTAAGTAAAATCACAAAAATTCAAAAATTCAAATATTTGAAAAAGGGCGCCAAGAACATCTTGGCCTTGCCCGCGTGCCCTGTTTTGCCCAGATTTGCATTTTCTCATCAATCTCACTGAATACTTGATGAAATCACTCCATCCACATATCAATCTACTCGTTTTCACCTCACGATCATGTCTATGGTCTTTAATTTCATTTATTTTAAGCATGGAATAAGAAATCAAAGAGAAACCTCAAGAACCCTAAAATTTGCATGAAGGCTCGGAAATTCCATACACGATTCGAACAAAGCAATTGATTGAGTGGAAACACTCCATGCATGATTATGAACATATGGCCAAATTATTGTGCAGCAAAAAATGCATGGATCATAGAGTTAGAAGAGCTCATGCTTACCTCTTGCAGCTGGTGATCGTGTTTTGTGTTAGAGGTGTTACACCTAGGTTCCAATGATGTGGATAGCTTCCCTAAGTGCCAAGTGATGTTCCTGAGTGCTTGGAATGGTTTGAAATAAGTTGGAATTGAAGATGGTATCTCAACTGCAACTTGGTTAAAACCTTGAGCAGTTGGCTGGTGATTTTGTGAAATCAGTGTTCCAGATGTTGTTTAAGTGTTTGGATCACTTCTATATGGTGTTTATGAAGTGTGTGTGTGTGTGTGTGATTGGTTTGGTTGGAATTGCTCTCAAACTCAAAACTTGATAGTGACTTGCTTTGGAAGGCAAATTTGGAAGTGAGAACGAGATTTTGAGGAAAGCATTTGTTTGATGGCTTTGGTGTCCTCAAACTAATCACAAATGAGCTCTATTTATAGTAGAGCAAGTTTATTTTGCAAGCAATAGTGAATGGCAACTGCTGCAGAGGTTTGGCTAATGTTGATCAATGGGAATCCAAGTCTCCTCTAGCCAATGACTAGAGGTTAGGGCACAGGCTGCTGGTTCCCTTGGTCTTGGATATGTCTTGACTGAATTCAGTTGGAAAAGGCTCAGTCCATGCCACCTTGGTGCATCCATTAAATGCTCCAAAACAAAATTGGAGTCTTGTCCCTCTTTTAGGTATTTCTCGGTTTGGCATGCTACTTTTGGTTCCAAAGACTTGGGAGGCTTATGGATTAGTGTTTGTCCCTCCTTGGTCTCCCTCTGAGGTGTTCAGATGGATAAGTGTGTTTGTCAGTTGCACAAATTTGGAAAATTGAGCAAAACGCACAAGTCTGCCTTGCTTTGACAGTTTTCAGCAAGGCATATTGCCATTGTCATATCTCATGGCCCAAGTGGAATTTGATGGGGTTCTTGTCCATTTTGGAAAGCCCTCATATGATACAACAACTGTTTGATCATAATTGGTTTTGATACTTTTTGGATCCAAGTGAAAAATTCCCTTACATTTTGAAAAAACTAAGACAGATTCTGACTTAGTGAAAATTTCACTAAGTGTTGGAAAAAGTGACATTTTCACTTTTTGTGATTTTGATCATTCCATAACTTAAAATCCATGAGGAATTGGAATGAGTTGTGTTTGAAGCTTTTGTAGAGTGCCATGAGAGCTACAAATCCAGCTTTGAATGGGGAAAAATGGCCTTGTGGTTTAGGAGTTATGATCCTCCAAAGTTGGTACCCTAGCCACTTTGTTCCATAACTTAGAAAATTTCTAAGTTTTTTATGGTTACCTCTTTTACAAGTTATCCCACTTTTCTTGATTTTTCTTGATGAATGATTATTCCAATCACACATTAACATCATTTTAGGGTTAGGGGACCATAATTGTGAAAAATCTCAAAAAGTCAAAGTTGACTTTTGTGCACAGTTGACTTTTTATCAGATGAATTCCAAACTGTGCGATCCTCTATGAAATCAAGTCCTTGACCTAAATCAAACTTAATGGATTGATTTCATAGGTGTTATAGGGTGTATTGAATCATCTCCCAAAGTTTGGGAGCATGCCTAGGTCAAAAGTCAAAGATACAGTTGACTTTTTCCCGCGAAACCCTAATTGTGGTTCTGATGAGCTTAAAACTAGTTGATCAAGCTTCTTGGGTCAATCCATTGTTGCAAATGGATCAGTTTGATGTATTTGAGACCCTCAAATCCTTTCTTGAGGTCTTGGCTCATGTTTTGTCCCAAAAGTCAACTTAGGGGTGAATTAGGTCAAGAAACCCTAATTCCTGATTTTTGATGAATGCATCTACTGAGGATAAATTGACTTGATGATTGGGTTCGTGATGTCCCTTGGAGAATCTTAGGTTATGCTTTGAAGCATTGGATGATACCCAGATGAAAGTTTCCATCTGGAGGCCCTGGTCGACCAAAACCCTAATTTGGTGACACTGGCGATCTTGAGACTTAATCCACTCAGAATGCTGCAACCTTGTGCTTGATTCTTGATGTGGGAGTCCTCTTGATCCATTGGGGATGTTTGAGAGGCTAGACAAGTTGAAGATCATGTTATTCCTGAAATTCTGGTACAGATGTGTGATGTCTTGTGCAATGTCACAACATCGCAATCTGCTGAACAAGGCAATAATAGAAACAGTAAATGAACACAATCAATTATTCACCCAGTTCGGTTCAACCAACCTACATCTGGGGGCATACCAAGCCAGGAAGGAAGTCCACTATTAGTAGTATCAAATTACAGACTCAACACACCAGTTGACAATCTACCTAATTTAATCACTACCCAATGACCCTTCTATCTAAGTCCTCCTTAGATAAAAGACTCCATCTCACTCCCAATCATCGCAATGATGTCTAGCAGTCAACTACACCGTCACTGCATCAACAACTTGTTTTCCTAAACTTTTCTATTACATAGACTTTGGAAGACACACTTCCATGACAATACCTAGACATGACCCTCATGACTAAGACCAATACTCAGAGTTGCTTAACAGCCTCCTCCAAGAAAAATACATCTCTTACCTACAGGCTTCGAGATAAACACGATAAGCATCCCACAAACCGGGTGGTTCATCAACCAACACAGCCCTTATAATCTACATGATGGCTGGCTTCCTAAAACTAGGTTATAATGCTTCTATTTATAACCTATTTCCCAACTGGATTTGGGCCTTCAAATCATATCAAATCTTCTGTTCCAAATCTCCAAAAGATTCTGCTACTAAATAGATCTTCAATTAAATCCTCAATCAAATCTTCAATTAAGTCTTCAATCATTAACTCTAAATATTCTCCATATCTTTATGCATTAAATTCAGCTCCACATAATATTTCCAGGATATTATGTATCTTTTAAATCTTCTCTTTATATCAGCTGCAAGATCTTCTCCACAAGATATGCAGAATCAATTGTATCAGAATAAATCTTCTCCAATAAATTCGCATCCAATCTAACTAACAGATCTCCTCAAATCAAACTAATGCGTGCAGCCCTAAAAACATCACAACCTGATGTTTTAAGTTTCTGGTATAGTGATGTCAAGACATCGCATGTGACATCACTCTTCAGCACTTTAACTCTTCAACACCTTAACATTCTGCAATACAAAAACCACAACAGATGGTTTTCTGATGTTCTGTCAACTGATGTTATGACATCGGGTTTGACATCAGCACAAAACTGCAACCCTTAAAAACTTAACATAACCAGAATGTTAACTCAACATAACAAGGCTGTTAAAAACTCATGTTGAAACATCAACCATGACATCAACATTGTTTTACCAAAATTCTAGCTAACTACAAGAATTAACAATTCCTTGATTGATCCTTTGTCTAAGAGCTCTGAGAGGGCTTGAAACCCTAAATTTGATTGTAGTGAAGGCTTAACAATCTTTGAGGAGATTGATGAGGTTTGATGGTACATCCATATTGTGATGATAATTTGCACAATGATGGGAAATCTTAGTGGTCAAAATTTGGGGTATGACAGATGCCCCTATTTAATCTTCTTGGACCCGAAGGTGTGAATGGCGAAGGTATTCGGGCATTCGGGGTGCAAGAGGATTAAATATCAGAATACCCGAAATTTTGATGGTAGTTAAGAATGGCCGTTCACGCATCCTTCTTCTTTTTCTAAGCAATGATGCTTAGAAAAGGTAATCTTCCCCTCGATTCTGGTTTCCTACTGTCGCTCCCGGGATTTTCATCCTAGTACAAACGCGAAAGTGGCACCGAAACAGAGTCGCCAGCAATGTGTATTTATCCCAAGAGAGGGAAAGGAAACACCGCATAAACCTGAGGGAAAGATAGAGCATGGTCTTGCAACCAAGAGAAAGGGTAAGGGAGTCGGTTACGCGAGAGGAAGGTATTAGCACCCCCTTGCGTCCATCGTACCCGATAGGATCCAGGCTTGCTTGTCTCAATCAAAGGGTGTAGAAAAAGATACTGGAAAAAAGAACTGGAAAGGGAATGGAAAGAGAAAGAGAAACAAATGTAGGGAAAATAAAAAAAGTGCTCGCATGGGCCCTACCCCACTGCCTACGTATCTCATCGGGAGCATGAGAATCAGAGCGACGTAGTTCCCCCCACTAGGGATGGATTAATTGTATTTTTTAGGAATGGCTAACGTTCTAGCTCAGGTGTTGCGGGCTCGCTGGTCCGAGTGCATTACCATCTTGCAAGAGAACGAGGAGGAGCACGTTCGTACGCTGAGAATGAATGAGGTGAGAAAAGAATTCCCGAAGGAAAGACGTGATTGTTTGTTTTTGTCTTTTAAAAGAAAATTTATTATTTGTTTGCATATGATAGTGTATCTAAATCGTAGTCATTGGAATGTGTACATTCTCACATTCCAAGATGGAATGAGTAAGAAAGCACACTAAGAGTGAAGAAGACCCCCACACTTAGTTCCAATCTTCAAGGTTCAAACACACTAGCATACTTGTGTTTATTAAGTGTTTTTGTTGATTAAGAAATGAAGAAGTGTTTTTTATCATTTGTACCTTCAACAAGTATTGCATTTAAGTCCCTCATATAAGATCAAATGTTTAACACATTGACCCAAGATGGGCCATATGCTACACATTCTAAGATTATAAGAGAAGACCCCTTGTAATCTTTTCTTTATATGAAAGGCCTAAATGCAATAAATGCCTACCTTTATTAAATATTTTGAATTTTCTTTGAGGTGAGAAGATGAAAGACTCAAGAGCGGATCAAAGGTAAAAATCTATGTGAACTAAGACTCAATCCTAATTGATTAGTCAAGGGAGTGATCCTAATGGTTTGTGAGGTAAGAGAACCTAATCCTAAAAGAGAAAGAGGGATAGCACTTCCTAATGCATATCCTACCTCACTTTAATCAAAGATTAAAGTTGAGCTAGGATCCCAAGGGGTGTGAGAAAATTTTACACAAAGCATTATATCATGCTATTCATAAAAGAGAAATCAGAAATTAATCAACATGCACATCAAAATCCAGATTTGAAATCAACCCAGAATATCCACAAAAATTAAAATGCTAACTAAACAAGATTAAATTGTAAGTAAAAAAAAAAGATTAATCTAAGATAAAAAACTAATTCTAAAATTAGTTCTAGTTAATTCTAAACTAAATCTAAAGAGAATTAATCCTAAGGTTAAATCTAGAATTTAAACTAGTATTAATCCTAAAACTAATTCCAATTAGTTTCTAATTCAAAATAAAACCCTAAAGTCAAAACTTGATATTAAAGGTTAACTAACCAAAAAATAGTATCAAGATTAAATTCTAATTCTAAAGTTAGACTCTAATTAAAACAAAAATTAATTCTAAAGTCAAGATTATTACCTAATTATTATCCAATTAAAGTTGGAATTAAATTGAGAAAACTAAAAAATAAAAGAAAACAAAGGAGGGTGTAAGCAGCGTGTTGGAGGGTGAGAACCCAAACAGGGCGTGGGGCTTATTGGCGTGCAGGCCCAAAAACTTCAATGAATCAGGGAGTGCGTTTGGTGAACAAAGGGTGGTGGATAGAAAGTTGGTATGTGGGCTTCTATGTCCAGGCCCAATGACCTTGAAGCTACAGACGGGAGTGTGGCAAGAAAAAATGAGGTGCAAATAGGAAAAACAACAAGGGCCTTGCAAGTAACCCGGTCCAGTTGTAAATGGAAACTGAATGAGAAAAATACTAAACCTAAAAGCCTCAGCAACAACCTCACTAGTCTATCATCTTCTCCATCTCATTCTCACCTGCTCTCTCTAAACGGCGCCGCCGCGAAACCCTCGGCCAACCACCATCATCATGCTCATTTTCCGTTCCAAAACTCCTCCCTATTTTTCTCGGTTCGCATCCTCTCAACAATAGCTTCCACGCACCACAATCCACCCGCCGGCGAAACTCCATCTCTTCCATCCGCGTCTCTAATCACCACCAACCGAACCTCACCACAACGGAAAACTCAACAAAACTTGCGCTCACTTATCTCCTCTCGCACGATAACACGCCGCCTCCATCTTCGTCATCAAATCGCACGACCTCCACGATCTCAACAACCTCTTAAACTCTCGACTCTGTTCGCAACAAGATTCAACAATAAGGCTCAAACAAAAAAATCAAACAAACTACACGGTGGTTCAGTTCATCGAATTTCCACGTTAATCAAACACAAATCAACACAATCGACATTCACACGAACAGATTTGCAAGTTTCAAAGGATTCAAGCCGAACGCAATCAAGATCATCAACAGAACATGCTCAACAAACAAATTCGAAAACAATCGGAAGAGATTTGAAATACCTATCGGAGTCCCTCCGATGGCTCTTCAACGACGAAAATCAGGTATGCGTACTTCCCGTTCTCGCTTTCAGTTTTAATCCGCCTCTTCTCCTTCTTCTACTCGATTCTGCTGTGTGTTGAATTCATGTTGCATCGAAATTGCGAAAGAGTTGTGGATCGATCGTTGAATTGAAGTTGTTGTTGATGTTGTTGAATTCGTAGAGAGTTTCGATGATTGGATGATGCTGCGAATCCTCTAAATTCTCGGTTGTTGCAGGTTTTGTAGATTGAAGCACGATGAGTAAAAGTTTGATGCAGAGTTGAAGAATTTGACAAACGTTGATGATGCAGTGATTGAAGATAATACAGTTTGTGTGAAGCTCTTGAATAATGGAAGAGATTCAAGAAAGATTGAGGAATTGGAGATTCAATCTGAGAGAGAGGAGAGTTTGTTGCAGTGAAATTCTATTGAGAAAGTGGTGAAGATCAATATGGAAATGAAAACCCCCCCCCGAAGAATGAAGAACGCAGGTGTTTTATAGCAGGAATCAGAGAGGGTCGTTTTGGTATTGAAATGAAATTTTGTTAGAAACTTATCCTCCACTCTATGACCTCTTTGGCGAAATTCTATTATAGGATGCTTGTTAGTGGTTTTTTTTTTATTTCAACTCCTTCCCTCTCTCGCCTTTGTATTTCCGTTATGTATTTTATTTGAAATTGGGACTTGTGAGGCTGTGAAATTATGTTATGGAATTGTGTTAGAGTGAAAAAACTGTTGTGATTTTTTTGCTGTGAGTTTTGGTTGGAATCAATTGCCCTTTTGTACCTGTTGCACCGCGTTTTAATACTTTGAATTATTCGCTGCATTGTGGTCATTGCGGCTTGGTGGTTTTTAATTCATGTAGCTGACATTTTGATTTTGTAAATACGTGTGGACCAAGAAACATCATGAGGAATTGGGGTTGAAATTTATATGCAGCGGCTTGGCATAGTGGCTCTTTGAAAGCGGCTTGAGTTAAAACTTGCGAATTGTTAGGAATGAGTTTTTGTTTGGTTTGACAGCTGAAGCTTACGTGACTCGTTGGCTTGCGGTTTCGTAATAGTAGCAAATGTGTGTGGGTTTATGTGTGTAGCTGGACATGGCTTAGAAAAATAATAAGTGGTAGCTTGGCAATGCGTGACATTTTGGTCATGTGGAATAACAACTTGTATGGCTTTTGGTTCATTTTTTGTTTGTTTATTTTAAAATGTAAATGGCCTTGTATTGGATTTTGGATAATAAAAATAAAAAGGTAAATTGGATTGGATAGATGTGGCTATGATTATGGAAATTCAAAATAGATTTAATGGATGTGTAAATGGATGTTGGGCAATGATTTTGGTTAATGATGCGAAAAATGGATAATTGGTTTAGTAAATGGACATTGGCTTAATAATTTGGATTTGAATGAATTTGAAATGAAATATGGTTAAATTGATAATAGAAAGGGTAAAAATGGTTTTGAAAATGGTAAGGAATTTTTATGGATATAGAATTGAAATAAGCGGATATGGAAAGAAAATTGGCTAAAATGGTTGAAAAGGGTCATGATGGATAGAAAATGGATAACCCAAAGAATTCAAAACCAATCACAAACTATTCACAAGCCTCTGACAAAATGGTCACAGCTACCACTGAACAATCTGGCCACTCACATGATCCACTGAAGAATCTCAACTGATAAACAATCCTCAAGCTCAACCTTGAACAAGAACTCTAATTCTCTTTGAGACGTACATCCCGATTCACACAAATGAAATCCTGACCCAACGCCTCTGATGAATCCTCTAAAAATAGGAAAAACCCTAGGCCCTTGATGTACACTGATGACCTGCTGAATCTCCCCTGAATATAGGAAACAACTGTTAATAAGAGAACTACTCGATCCCATGTCTTAAGAGACCAATGCGATGATATGATTATGAGTTAACGACCTAAAAATGCAGATGAACGCGAAGCAAAAGCCAGAAAAAGATAGGGCAAATTTTGGGGTGCTACAGCTGCCCCTATTCAATCGACTTGGACCTGAAAGGATGATAGCAAATGCTTTCAGACATTCAAGGTAAAAGGCGATTGAATACAAAAAGAACCACGAAATTTGCCCACTGTGGAGAATAAGCAAAGGGATATAAACCCAACCAAACGAACTCTGCTTGAATAACTTCTGATGGTGGAGAAAAACAATGAAGGGATGTCTTTTAGCACAACGCCAGACGACTACTGGCCTGCCACACTACGGGTGGATTTGGCTCATCTGCCACCCGAAGATGGACTTTTGCCAATCCACTGTTGGACTTCGGTGCTTACCAAACTGTCGTTGGAATCTCAAACTTGCCATCTTCAGATGGACTTTTGCAGCTTTGCCATTCTAAACACTAGACTTTTATGCTTACCAAACCGGCTCTGGAAGCTTTGTCAGATGATCATCCCGCCTGCTGGAACAACCACCTGCAATATTATCCCACATGCTGGGATAAGATAAACAAACTGTATATAATGATTATCCCACTGGCTAGAACAACCATCTGCCATACTATCCCACTGGCTGGAATAATATGAACAACTGTATATAATGATTATCCCACTGGCTGGAACAACCATCTGCCATACTATCCCACTGGCTGGAATAATATGAACAAAATGTAAGTAATGATTATCCCACTGGCTGGAACAACCATCTTCCATACTATCCCACTGGCTGGAATAATATGAACAAAATGTAAGTAATGATTATCCCACTGGCTGGAACAACCATCTCCCATACTATCCCACAGGCTGGAATAATATGAACAAACTGTAAGTAATGATTATCCCACTGGCTGGAACAACCATCTCCCATACTATCCCACAGGCTGGAATAATATGAACAAACTGTATATGTGCCAAAAATAAATTGGACTTTGAGTTGTAAATGAGCAATGCTGAGAATTACACCACCGGCTGGGTAATATCATACGCTGTCACTTTGCTGAAGAAGAAGTTCCCTCGATCTATTTAGACCCTGCTGGGGAAATCACTTGTCAAAGTGTTGAACTCTGTGGGGACTTCGCTGGGGAGAGAACAATTCAGCTGGGAATTATTCTTTGGCAAATTTCACATGCTGAAACCTGCGGGAAATATACCTTGTTGACACTACCACTTGCTGGTAAATCCTGCTGAGAATAAACTCCACATGGGATGTTCAAATCCTGGTTGGAAGACAATCCATTGCAACATGCTGAGAAAGAGTCCCTAGAGATCTGCTGAGGAAACCCAAAGCAATTCCTCGGTAATCTGCTGAGGAAAATGACTGTCGAGCTTAGGGTAAATGTCACAATGCCCCCTGTCGGGCGAACTTTCCCTTTGACGACTCCGCTGGGAATAATGAGTTTATAACACACTCTGCTGGAGAAAAACTGCTTTAAAGCGTCTCTTGTTGGGGCTGCCCTTCGAGAGGATTTTACAGAAGATCAAGTGTCCTCAAACTCTACTGGGGATTATAGATCGGGGATATCCTTTGCTGGAGAGATTACATGCCCCATGCATGGGATGGTCCATAACTCTGCTGGGGATGAGAGGGTAGACCATCAACTCTGAGGTTGAGGAAAAGGTAGACATCAAATATGAGGTTGAGAAACCATAACTTCAACTCTGAGGTTAGAGGAAAGATATACGTCAACTCTGAGATTGGTAAAAGGGTATACATCGATTTTGAAACCGGAGATAAAACCCTTGACTTCAACTCTGTGGTTGGGGGAATAAAAGCATTTTCATCAACTCTGAGGTCGAGAAAAGGTAAACAACAACTTTGAAACTGGGGAAGAAATGGATATTCATCAACTCTGAGGTCAAGAAAAGGTATACGACAACCTTGAAGTTGGAGAAGGGAGGATATTCATCAACTCTGAGGTCGCGAAAAGATATACAACAACTTTGAAGTTGGGGAAGAAAAGGATATTCATCAACGCTGAGGTCGAGAAAAGGTATACGTCAACTTTGAAGTTGGAGAAAGGCGTCAACTCTGAGGTTGGGAAAAAAAAGGCTATTCATCAACTCTGAGGTTGATAAAGGGTACACGACAACCTTGAAGTTGGTATAAAGAGGCGTCAACTCTGAGGTTGGACAAAATAAGCGTCAACTCTGAGGTTGGACAAAACAGGCGTCAACTCTGAGGTTGGGAGCAAAAGAAGGTACGACAACTCTGAGGTTGGGGACCACTGCTTTAATTGAGGGTTGATCTGGGCTTTCGTACAAGGTACCAAATCTGGCTTATGCTTCGATGCATGTTTGAATTTTTCTTTCTATGGCGTAATGCTCCATACGAAATGGAAATGTTACGCGTTTGGAGGATGCAATGCAATGATGATTACTATATGAAAAAATGAGAGGACACCCCACCGGGGAATGCGCAGAACAGAACAAGCAAACTTCGCTGAGGAAGGGATCACCAATATCTAACCTCCTGTGGGGAGATAACCAATTGTACCACTTATAACCATTGGTGATGAAAACCCTGTCGGGGAACTGCAAGCTGAATTGCAAACTCTGTTGGGGAGATGCCAATGACGATTGGACTTTGAACTGCAAAGAATGCCAATAACCATTGGACTTTGACTTGCCGGGAAATACCAAATCTGACTGTTGAGGAAAAGAATACTCTGACTTCTCACCATCTTTAAACTGCTTGAGAATATTCCATCATCTTATCCTGCTGAGAATGAGGAGTCCACCTACACTGCTGGAGATAAGAAATCTTCATAAAGAACCCTTTTCGATTTGGGGACGATTCTCTGCTTGGGGAAGAATATCAATTCCAGCACCCTGCTAGGACAAAGATACCTTCTGACTCCTTGCTGGGGGAGAGACTTCAAAAGCCTTAAGTCGGGAACAACTTATCGTTTTAAGTTTCTGCTGATCGACTGCATACTGGTTGTCAGGAGTGAACAACGATTCTTTTAACTCTCGACTTGCCCCAGACCACAGGGCCTAATGGGAGAACTCATCTTAAGAGGATTTTACAGAAGACCGGGCGTTCACACTGCCCCAGGGTCTTCAAACTCTTGGAGAGATTCATCGGATCTCGACGTAACTGCCCCAGACTGTATGATCTATGAAGGAATTTGCCCCGAGAGGACTTGTAATGATTTGAAATATTCGGCCTCAGTACTTTAAACCTTGAAGAGGTATCTCTGATTAACCGTCTTCTGGAGAGGATAACTTCTCATGCTCCGGAGGTGGCTTGCCTCGACATGAGCTTTGAAGTGACTTTGCCCCTGATCTGACTGTCCTTCAGAATTTTCAGGCATCCCAACTCGGCAGGATCAAGCTTCTCGACTGACATTCACTGTGTAAGCCTCATTGATGCTTAGGCACATGTATGCAAGCAGAACAAGTTTATTATGAGAATGATACTTCTAATGCAACAAACATGTTAACCTTGAACCTTATTGAAAAATATGTCGCAAAACCATGTGAGCGAGTCACTAGCTACGACATTTATTTTTGAATGGAAAACAATACGCACATGCAATACCAACAAAAATCTTATTAGCACAACTCATGGGAGTCAGGAACGCTATCTTGTTGAAGTACGCCTTCAGAATAAACCCTGTTTCAATTAGGACTTTTAAGGGTTGTAACGTGGCCTGGTTCACGGTTTTAGAAAATAGGATTTATGGCTCAAAATTTTGTTTGTACCCACCCATTCTCCTTGATGCTCTTCAGTCCTACATCTAGTTAATTTGGCACAAGCGCTCATCTCCCAAAAGGATTTTTGTAAGGATCGATGGTTAAGGAACCCATGAAGTTTTTTTTTTTTGAATGACAGTCACCCCTATTATCTTCAGTGTTTCGGTCACACGACTTGTTCTTTATCGGGGATTTTCTCTTTTGAGCATTTCTTTTTCATTTTTCGCTTTTTTTATTTCCCTGATTTTGCCTGGACTGATTCTTTCTGAGTTTTTCAATTTTGAAGTCCAGCGGGATGCCCTAACTTTTGCCTAAGTCACTTGTTTTCAATTTTGGACTTAGCGGGCTTTCTTTCTTCTTTTTCCTCTTTTTTTTTGAAAAAATCGTGTGACACAGGCTGTTTGACTTGTTTGAGAGGGTTGTGACTACCTCATTACTTTGAACACTGATGGATAACCATTGTGGTTTCACATCTCTTGACCTCCTCAAGGTAATGGATCCTTAGATGCACACTCCTTTTGAAATATGAATGCTTGGTCAAATTACTGACAACTACCCTGCCCCTGGTTAAATGTGAGGGTTTTTTCGAATGAAAAGAAACTCCTACTTCAAGGTTCAAAGGGGTTGACGAGGGTCTATCTCCCTTATCTCTCCGGTGTTTGGGGATTTGAAACAATGCCTGTTCATCCTCAACAAGGTTTTATCCAAAAGCACACTGCCAAAGATTTTGCGTTTTTACCTCATCATCCTCCCTCCAAGAGTTTAAGCAAGAAAGTTGGTATTGCAATGCGCAGAAACAATATATGAATGAATAAAAATGAACTACTTCAAGAAAAACATATTCATTGCATTAAAACATCATTCAGAATACAAACAAGTTTTTTAGGCATACAATGCTTTAACAAGAAATGAAAAACTACAAATGAAAATGCAGTAAAGAAGCTGAAGATTGCCATCGCCGAGGAGGCTTGATTATGTCTGGACGTCCTTGTAAACTGAGTTCTCACTTGAGACAGGAGGCTTCAATTGATGTACATATCATCTTTAGTGAATGCAATGATCTCTGAGTCCACCAGGTCTTGCACCTTGTGCTTGAACACGTTGCAATTTTCAATGGAATGACCCGGTGTGTCTGAGTGATACTCGCATCTAGCATCCAGATCATAATCAGGAGGAATGGGGTCGGGGACGGGCTTGGCATCCCTTAGTTCAACCAGAGAACTCTCAAGTAGACGGGCAAGAACATCACTGTGAGGAATAGGAAGTGGATAGAACCTTCTCGCAGGCCTTCGTGATCTTTGTTGTCTATGTTGCTGAGGAGCATAAGGTCGCTGATACTGAACAGGCTGTTGAACAACATGAGGAATATAAACAGCACCAGTTTCTCCTTTCTTTCCCTTGGAGGACCCAACATAAGGTTTATTTTCATCTTCAACAGCAATTCGAATCTTTCCCGTCTTGATGCCATTTTCGACTCTTTCTCCTGCCAATACAAGACCTGAAAATCCAGATGACACACATCCAACCAATTTCTCATAATAATGCCCCTGAAGCGTATCCATGAACATATCAACAAGCTCTCTTTCCAACATCGGAGGTTGAACTTGGGAAGCCAATTCACGCCACCTCTGAGCGTATTCTTTGAAGCTTTCGTTTTGTCTCTGAGAAAGACTTTGCAATTGCATTCTACTGGGCGCCATGTCCGTGTTGAATTGGTAATGCTTGATGAAAGCCTCTGCCAAATCTCTCCAGTTTTTAATATGCGTTCTCTCCAAGCTCATATACCAGTCTAAAGATGCCCCAGTTAACCTGTCTTGAAAGAAATGCATCAGCAGCTTCTCATCATCAGTATAGGCAGACATTTTGCTGGAATATGCCATGATGTGAAGCTTAGGGCAGGTGGATCCATTGTACTTCTCGAAAGTAGGCGCCTTGAACTTCGGAGGAACCTTCACACCTGGGACCAACCCTAAGTCATACATGTCCATACCCAAATCATTCTGGCCCTTTAAAGCATTTACTCTCTCTTCGAGCATACGAAACTTCTTGTCCACCTCAGTAGGAAAATTCATCTCAGCATCATAAAATTGTTCTTCCTGATTATCCACTTTCTGACGAGGAACATGAATCCTAACAGCACTTCCTCTGGATTGACTCATAGGAGAGGGTGGAGGAAGATCAACACGTGGAGGATTCACAACTCCGCCCGGAGTATTACCAACAACATTCCCATTACCAGCCTCTGGGATAACAATAGTCCTTTGAATAATTTCCTCTAGTTCCTCTTGTTGTTGAGCCATGCCCTGCATCATCTCAAAGAACTGAGCCATACGAGTTTAGAATTCCGACAACTCTGCTCGCATCTGATCCATGATCCTTCTCTGATTGCTTCAAGTTGCGTAATGGTGAGAAGTCAGGTTTGCAGTTCTGGAGACAATAGCAAGTCAGAATAAGAATCCCCTCTCTGAATACCTGTTATGCATATGAGTATGAGAATGCAAAATGACATGCGATGCAAATGCAAAGACACGGGATCAAGGTATCCACAAAGCTCTGGATAAGTGTTGTGCTGATGACTGAATAAGCTCATAGGTCTGCTCTGAAGAGAATATCGGAACCGGAATATCCGAATAATCATAATACCATAACACCAGGCTGATACTGATAAGAAATCCAAAGTACCGGGTAGGTAGAAGGTCAAGGTTACCTGCAAACCTGTAAACACCCGCCCATTCTCACATGTGGGTACTAGGATGTTCAGTATCCTGGGCTCTCAGGTCAAGAAATGATGATACGTTCACCATTTCTGGTTTGGCATCATCATCAATCGAGGAGGCCTCAACTGATTCTCCAAAGTGAAAGGTCCTCAGCTTCTGGCACTGAGGTCGAGAAGCAATAGTACATTCATCCCTCGGGGTCGAGAAATCCTATGCAAGTTCCAAAGTGGGCCCTCAGGTGCGAATGGGTTTGCCACACAATGTGGTCTGCCACTGTCACCACTAAAGAGAGATGTTTCCACTAAGGTCCTCATGATCGGTCACTAGAGTCGACAGCTCTCTAGATCGACATCCTGGAATACGCAAGATGCGCATGCCATGATGGGTCCCAAGATAGCCTCGTCTAGCTGTGAATTTCGTGAATACCCAACGCACTCCAGATGGCACGTAGGTCCCACTACTCTCCACTCTAATCCTAAGTGTATACTCAAGCCTGTGTAATGGGCTTATCTCTCAGAAATCCCATCCCGCCAAACAGAAAACCAGTCCAGCACAACAGTAACAATATGATATGTAATGCTAAAATGCAGTAAATACAGTAGAGTAAATAAATAGCAAAATAAAGCACAACAGTAAACACCCAATGAAAGAGAAGCAAACAAGCGCTAGGACTGACTCGCTTAGGATGGACCAGCACTAGGTCAACCTGTCCCCAGCAGAGTTGCCAGCTGTCGCTCCCGGGATTTTCATCCTAGTACAAACGCGAAAGTGGCACCGAAACAGAGTCGCCAGCAATGTGTATTTATCCCAAGAGAGGGAAAGGAAACACCGCATAAACCTGAGGGAAAGATAGAGCATGGTCTTGCAACTAAGAGAAAGGGTAAGGGAGTCGGTTACGCGAGAGGAAGGTATTAGCACCCCCTTGCGTCCATCGTACCCGATAGGATCCACGCTTGCTTGTCTCAATCAAAGGGTGTAGAAAAAGATACTGGAAAAAAGAACTGGAAAGGGAATGGAAAGAGAAAGAGAAACAAATGCAGGGAAAATAAAAAAAGTGCTCGCGTGGGCCCTACCCCACTGCCTACGTATCTCATCGGGAGCATGAGAATCAGAGCGACGTAGTTCCCCCCACTAGGGATGGATTGATTGTATTTTTTAGGAACGGCTAACGTTCTAGCTCAGGTGTTGCGGGCTCGCTGGTCCGAGTGCATTACCATCTTGCAAGAGAACGAGGAGGAGCACGTTCGTACGCTGAGAATGAATGAGGTGAGAAAAGAATTCCCGAAGGAAAGACGTGATTGTTTGTTTTTGTCTTTTAAAAGAAAATTTATTATTTGTTTGCATATAATAGTATATCTAAATCGTAGTCATTGGAATGTGTACATTCTCACATTCCAAGATGGAATGAGTAAGAAAGCACACTAAGAGTGAAGAAGACCCCCACACTTAGTTCCAATCTTCAAGGTTCAAACACACTAGCATACTTGTGTTTATTAAGTGTTTTTGTTGATTAAGAAATGAAGAAGTGTTTTTTATCATTTGTACCTTCAACAAGTATTGCATTTAAGTCCCTCATATAAGATCAAATGTTTAACACATTGACCCAAGATGGGCCATATGCTACACATTCTAAGATTATAAGAGAAGACCCCTTGTAATCTTTTCTTTATATGAAAGGCCTAAATGCAATAAATGCCTACCTTTATTAAATATTTTGAATTTTCTTTGAGGTGAGAAGATGAAAGACTCAAGAGCTTATCAAAGGTAAAAATCTATGTGAACTAAGACTCAATCCTAATTGATTAGTCAAGGGAGTGATCCTAATGGTTTGTGAGGTAAGAGAACCTAATCCTAAAAGAGAAAGAGGGATAGCACTTCCTAATGCATATCCTACCTCACTTTAATCAAAGATTAAAGTTGAGCTAGGATCGCAAGGGGTGTGAGAAAATTCTACACAAAGCATTATATCATGCTATTCATAAAAGAGAAATCAGAAATTAATCAACATGCACATCAAAATCCAGATTTGAAATCAACCCAGAATATTCACAAAAATTAAAATGCTAACTAAACAAGATTAAATTCTAAGTAAAAAAAAAAAAAGATTAATCTAAGATAAAAAACTAATTCTAAAATTAGTTCTAGTTAATTCTAAACTAAATCTAAAGAGAATTAATCCTAAGGTTAAATCTAGAATTTAAACTAGTATTAATCCTAAAACTAATTCCAATTAGTTTCTAATTCAAAATAAAACCCTAAAGTCAAAACTTGATATTAAAGGTTAACTAACCAAAAAATAGTATCAAGATTAAATTCTAATTCTAAAGTTAGACTCTAATTAAAACAAAAATTAATTCTAAAGTCAAGATTATTACCTAATTATTATCCAATTAAAGTTGGAATTAAATTGAGAAAACTAAAAAATAAAAGAAAACAAAGGAGGGTGTAAGCAGCGTGTTGGAGGGTGAGAACCCAAACAGGGCGTGGGGCTTATTGGCGTGCAGGCCCAAAAACTTCAATGAATCAGGGAGTGCGTTTGGTGAACAAAGGGTGGTGGATAGAAAGTTGGTATGTGGGCTTCTATGTCCAGGCCCAATGACCTTTGAAGCTACAGACAGGAGTGTGGCAAGAAAAAATGAGGTGCAAATAGGAAAAACAACAAGGGCCTTGCAAGCAACCCGGTCTAGTTGTAAATGGAAACTGAATGAGAAAAATACTAAACCTAAAAGCCTCAGCAACAACCTCACTAGTCTATCATCTTCTCCATCTCATTCTCACCTGCTCTCTCTAAACGGCGCCGCCGCGAAACCCTAGGCCAACCACCATCATCATGCTCATTTTCCGTTCCAAAACTCCTCCCTATTTTTCTCGGTTCGCATCCTCTCAACAATAGCTTCCATGCACCACAATCCACCCGCCGGCGAAACTCCATCTCTTCCATCCGCGTCTCTAATCACCACCAACCGAACCTCACCACAACGGAAAACTCAACAAAACTTGCGCTCACTTATCTCCTCTCGCACGATAACACGCTGCCTCCATCTTCGTCATCAAATCGCATGGCCTCCACGATCTCAACAACCTCTTAAACTCTCGACTCAGTTCGCAACAAGATTCAACAATAAGGCTCAAACAAAAAAATCAAACAAACTACACGGTGGTTCAGTTCATCGAATTTCCACGTTAATCAAACACAAATCAGCACAATCGACATTCACACGAACAGATTTGCAAGTTTCAAAGGATTCAAGCCGAACGCAATCAAGATCATCAACAGAACATGCTCAACAAACAAATTCGAAAACAATCGGAAGAGATTCGAAATACCTATCGGAGTCGCTCCGATGGCTCTTCAACGACGAAAATCAGGTATGCGTACTTCCCGTTCTCGCTTTCAGTTTTAATCCGCCTCTTCTCCTTCTTCTACTCGATTCTGCTGTGTGTTGAATTCAGTTTGTGTGAAGATAATACAGTTTGTGTGAAGCTCTTGAATAATGGAAGAGATTCAAGAAAGATTGAGGAATTGGAGATTCAATCTGAGAGAGAGGAGAGTTTGTTGCAGTGAAATTCTATTGAGAAAGTGGTGAAGATCAATATGGAAATGAAAAACCCCCCCCGAAGAATGAAGAACGCAGGTGTTTTATAGCAGGAATCAGAGAGGGTCGTTTTGGTATTGAAATGAAATTCTATTAGAAACTTATCCTCCACTCTATGACCTCTTTGGCGAAATTCTGTTATAGGATGCTTGTTAGTGGTTTTTTTTTTTATTTCAACTCCTTCCCTCTCTCGCCTTTGTATTTCCGTTATGTATTTTATTTGAAATTGGGACTTGTGAGGCTGTGAAATTATGTTATGGAATTGTGTTAGAGTGAAAAAACTGTTGTGATTTTTTTGCTGTGAGTTTTGGTTGGAATCAATTGCCCTTTTGTACCTGTTGCACCGCGTTTTAATACTTTGAATTATTCGCTGCATTGTGGTCATTGCGGCTTGGTGGTTTTTAATTCATGTAGCTGACATTTTGATTTTGTAAATACGTGTGGACCAAGAAACATCATGAGGAATTGGGGTTGAAATTTGTATGCAGTGGCTTGGCATAGTGGCTCTTTGAAAGCGGCTTGAGTTAAAACTTGCGAATTGTTAGGAATGAGTTTTTGTTTGGTTTGACAGCTGAAGCTTACGCGACTCGTTGGCTTGCGGTTTCGTAATAGTAGCAACTGTGTGTGGGTTTATGTGTGTAGCTGGACATGGCTTAGAAAAATAATAAGTGGTAGCTTGGCAATGCGTGATATTTTGGTCATGTGGAATAACAACTTGTATGGCTTTTGGTTCATTTTTTGTTTGTTTATTTTAAAATGTAAATGGCCTTGTATTGGATTTTGGATAATAAAAATAAAAAGGTAAATTGGATTGGATAGATGTGGCTATGATTATGGAAATTCAAAATAGATTTAATGGATGTGTAAATGGATGTTGGGCAATGATTTTGGTTAATGATGCGAAAAATGGATAATTGGTTTAGTAAATGGACATTGGCTTAATAATTTGGATTTGAATGAATTTGAAATGAAATATGGTTAAATGGATAATAGAAAGGGTAAAAATGGTTTTGAAAATGGTAAGGAATTTTTATGGATATAGAATTGAAATAAGCGGATATGGAAAGAAAATTGGCTAAAATGGTTGAAAATGGTCATGATGGATAGAAAATGGATAACCCAAAGAATTCAAAACCAATCACAAACTATTCACAAGCCTCTGACAAAATGGTCACAGCTACCACTGAACAATCTGGCCACTCATATGATCCACTGAAGAATCTCAACTGATAAACAATCCTCAAGCTCAACCTTGAACAAGAACTCTAATTCTCTTTGAGACGTACATCCCGATTCACACAAATGAAATCCTGACCCAACGCCTCTGATGAATCCTCTAAAAATAGGAAAAACCCTAGGCCCTTGATGTACACTGATGACCTGCTGAATCACCCCTGAATATAGGAAACAACTGTTAATAAGAGAACTACTCGATCCCATGTCTTAAGAGACCAATGCGATGATATGATTATGAGTTAACGACCTAAAAATGCAGATGAACGCGAAGCAAAAGCCAGAAAAAGGTAGGGCAAATTTTGGGGTGCTACACCTACCAAGGAACTAGTCTTAGTTTCTGATTTAAACTTCCCCTCGATCCTAGTTTCCTACCAAGGAACTGGTCTTAGTTTCTGATTTCAAATTCCCCTCGATCCTGGTTTCCTATAAAGGAACTGGTCTCAGTTTCTGAAATAAACTTCCCCTCGATCCTGGTTTCCTACCAAGGAACTGGTCTCAGTTTCTGAACAAACTTCCCCTCTATCCTGGTTTCCTACCAAGGAACTGGTCTCAGTTTCTGATACAAACTTCCCCTCGATCCTGGTTTCCTACCAAGGAACTGGTCTCAGTTTCTTTTGTCAATAAACTTTCTTTACAAGGGACGCTGTGTGTAGCGATTTTCCTCAAACTTCTCGCTGAATTTTCTTGGGGAGATGCCATTTGATGGATATATGATCTGATTTCAAAGTTGTCGGGGAACCCAGTTGTCTGAGTTGTAGAGGTACACAAACTTCTCTGTTGGAGACGCCATTTGTCGACTCTACTAGGGAAAGCAGGTCTCTTGAGAGACTGTTGTTGCTTGGGGATATTACATCATACTTTTCTTCGAGATCTTCTCAGAGAAATGCCATACAATGTATCCCAATTTTGAGGTGCTGATGACTTCATTAACATCGACTCTCCGGAGAGAAAAATCAATGTGTTGCTGAAAGTCTTTAGTTGTGAGGCTTTCTTTGGAGATTTTCCTTAATCCCGGAAAGCGAAGATATCATCTTCAATGGCGAAGAGTGACATTTGTCGATGGTCCTCTTGCTTTTCAGAGGTTCAAGTTATCAAAGTGGTCAAGGGTCGGCTTCAATCCAGAAATAAACTGGAGGCGAGGTTGCTTAGACGCGACATTTCTTGACAGGGAAAAAACTGACTATTCGACTGAGCAGACTTTTATCACTAGGGAACAAGACCGACTAGAGTGATAGTGATGCAATATGAATATGAATGTAAATCAATAATGCATGATATATGTATGTTTATGCTGACAAAACTGATGCGACATACAGACTAGTAGATGAACATGACTGGATACTTGGCCACTGCAGGGGATGAAAAGTATCACTGGTTCAAAATGTAGCAATTCTGCCTTGCTTAGGAGAGATAGTCCCTGTGGGGGACAACCGTTGGTCGGGCTTATGAGGTAAGAACTCTGTCGGGGGTGTCAGATGAAACACGGCCTTTGACACAGTTGATCCTTCATCCAGGCGCACTGGTTCAGAAGGAGTACTTTGATTCTGCACTTTGAAGTTCGATTACTTCTGTCGAAGCGATCGACGTTCTTTCGATGTTCAATAGTCAAAAGAAATTACCATCTTTATTTTGAAAGCCGAAAAAGTTTTAACAAGTAATTTTATTTTTGTTTTATTTCAAGAATCATTAATCATGTTAAAATGTCGTCCTATAAAGCTAAAACAAATAAGAATTGCAAACAAAAGCACAGGGGCTCAAATTTTATTGATAGGATGGAAATCAGCCAAACGCGTGATTCCATAGAGTATTTACAAAGTTAGAAAATGGTAATTTAAGGAAAAAGGGCAGCATGGAAACATAACGACCACTATCCTTCTACCAACTTTGAATTCTAGACATTCTGAGCTTCCGTCGAAGATGACCATGACTGGAGTTTTTCTTCTGATGGATGGCATTACTGCTGAGGAGTTGAACTGATCAGACGTAGTTACTTGCCATTAATCCCGAATTTTTTCCTGGATTGTACTTTGAGATTTCCAATCCACCGAGATAATTTTTTATTGTGTCTCTAATTTTTGCCCGGACCGCCCTTTCGGGATTTCAATCCACCGAGATGTCTACTTTTTATTTTTTTAGTTTAGGCGAAGTATTTCTTGACTACATCAACATTTGTGGGGTAGGAAAATTCTTCTCCATCCATGGTTGGAAGTCTCAAGGCGCCGCCTGAGAAATATTTCTTGACCACATAGGGGCCGTCATAATTCGGAGTCCATTTGCCCCGAGAATCAGTGAAAAATGATTGTATCTTTTTTAGCACAAGGTCTCCTTTCATGAAGACGCGAGGTTGGACCTTTTTGTCGAAGGCCTTCTTCATTCTCTGTTGATACAACTGACCATGGCATAGTGCCGTTATTTGCTTCTCTTCGATCAGATTCAGCTCATCGTGTCGACTTTGACACCACTCAGCTTCTGTTAGCTTAGCTTCCATCAATACTCGCATTGATGGGATCTCTAATTGTATGGGGAGCACTGCTTCCATGCCATACACTAGAGAGAAAGGGGTTGCCCCTGTTGAAGTGCGGACAGATGTGCGATAACCGTGAAGAGCAAAGGGTAGCATCTCGTGCCAATCTTTGTAGGTTAAAACCATCTTTTGAACAATCTTCTTGATGTTCTTGTTAGCCGCTTCTACCGCTCCGTTCATCTTGGGTTGGTAGGGAGATGAGTTATGGTGTTCGATCTTGAAATCAGCGCACAACTCTTTCATCATCTTGTTATTCAAGTTAGATCCATTTTCAGTAATGATCTAGCTTAGAACACCATAACGGCAGATGATATTGTTTTTGATAAATCGGACCACCACTTGTCGGGTAACATTAGCGTAGGACGCTGCTTCGACCCACTTGGTGACGTAATCAATGGCTACCAGGATGAACCAATGTTCGTTCGAAGCCTTAGGTTCGATCATGCCGATCATGTCGATTCCCCATATGGAAAAAGGCCACGGGGAAGAGAGAACTTTGAGATGCGTTGGCGGCACATGGATTTTGTTTGAGTATATCTGACACTTATGCCACTTCCTCATGTACTTGTAGCAGTCGGATTCCATTGTCAACTAGTAGTACCCTGCTCTCAGAATTTTTCTCGCCATTGTGTGTCCGTTGGCATGAGTGCCAAAGGATCCTTCATGAATTTATTTTACCAGTATGTCTGCTTCTGGTCTTTCTACACATCGGAGCAAGACCATGTCGAAGTTTCTCTTATAGAGTGTATCACCGCTCAGAAAGAAGCTGTCTGCTAGCCTTCTGAGGGTCTTTCTGTCTTTTCTTAGTGCCCCAGGTGGGTACTCTTGTTTCTGAAGGAAGCATTTGATATCGTGATACCAAGGTTTATCGTCTATGCCTGCTTCAATCGTGAAGATATAAGCGGGCCGTTCAAGGCGCATTATATCGATCTTAGGTAGGTCATTACATTGACCTACACTAATCATGGAAGAGAGAGTGGCCAATGCATCAGCCATGTGATTCTCCTCACGAGGGATATGATGAAACTCGATTCAGTTGAAGAACGGTAATAGCCATCTCGCGTAATCTTTGTAAGGGATCAGTCTTGATTGGTATGTGTTCCAATCTCCTTTGATCTGATTGAAAACCAGGGTTGAGTCGCCATATACATCCAAGTTTTTGATCCTTAAGTCGATCGCTTCCTCGAGACCCATGATACAAGCTTCGTATTCAGCCTCGTTGTTTGTGCACTTGAATGTCAGCGGGCAGTGAAAGGAATGTGGGTACCCTGAGGGGTGACAATGATTGCCCCAATTCCGTTTCCATAATGATTGACAGCTCCGTCAAAGATAAGTCCCCATTGGGACCCTGGTTCTGGCCCTTCACTGGGTAGTGGTTCATCGTAGTCTTTCATTTTTAGATACATGACATCTTCATTTGGGAAGTCAAATCCGACTGATTCCTGATCATCCATCGGTTGATGAGCCAAATGATCGGCTAAAATACTTCCTTTGACGGCGTTCTGAGCATGGTACTCAATGTCGTATTCTGATAACAACATCTGCCAACGGGCAATCCTCCCCGTGAGAGCAGGTTTTTCAAAGACGTACTTGATTGGATCCATTTCAGAGATTAACCAAGTAGTGTGACGAATCATGTACTGACGAAGACATTTGGCTGTCCAAGCCAGAGCATAGCAAGTTTTCTCAAGCATAGTGTACCAAGTCTCGCAGTCTGTGAATTTCTTGTTCAGATAGTAGATGGCAGACTCTTTCCTTTTGGTTTCATCTTGTTGGCCAAGTTCACGACCCATGGAGTCTTCCAAGACTGTTAGGTAGATGATCAGTGGTCTTCCTTCCACTGGAGGTGATAGAATTGGCGGATTCAACAGGTATTCCTTGATACTGTCGAAGGCGGTTTGGCAATCTTCTGTCCAAACGCAATCCTGATTCTTTTTGAGTAATTTGAAGATTGGCGCACATGTCGCGGTCATGAGGAATATGAATATGGAAATGTAGTTCAGACATCCCAAGAATCCTCTGACTTGTTTTTCAGTCTTTGGAGAAGGCATTTCTTGAATGGCCATGACCTTGTCAGGATCAACCTCAATTCCTTTCTGGCTGACGATGAACCCTGAGAGTTTCCTCGAACAGACACCGAAGGTGCACTTGTTGGGATTCAAGCGAAGTTTGTATCTCCTCAAACGCTCAAATAATTTTGACAGGTGGGTCACATACTCCTCCTTTGTTTTAGATTTTGCAATCATATCATCGACATATACCTCGATTTCCTTGTGTATCATGTCATGAAACAGAGTAGTCATGGCCCTTTGATAGGTTTCCCCAGCGTTCTTCAGACCGAGCGACATTACCTTGTAACAAAAGGTACCCCATGGGGTGATGAACAAAGTTTCCTCCATGTCTTTCGGTGCCATTTTTATCTGATTATAGCCCGAGAATCCATCCAAACTTTGTTGTACTGTCAACCAGCATGTCAATGTGCGGTAAGGGAAAGTTATCATTTGGAATTGCTTTGTTTAGATCTCTGTAGTCTACACACATTCTGACCTTAACGTCCTTTTTCAAAACTAGTACTATGTTGGCTAACCATTGAGGATATTCTGACGTGGCGAGGAAACCCGCGTCAATCTGTTTCTGTACTTCCTCCTTGATTTTAATGGCCATGTCCAGGTGAGTCCGTCTCAACCTTTGTTTTATTGGCAGACATTCTGACCTTAACGGTAGATGATGTTCCACGATGCTGGTATCCAACCCTGGCATATCCTGATAGGACCAAGCGAATACATCGATAAATTCTTTGAGAAGCTTTGTCAAACTCTCTTTGGCAGTTGGACTGAGCAGTGCCCCAATCCTGATCTCTTTTCTTTCTTCTTTTGAACCCAAGTTGACCATTTCCAATGGCTCTTTGTGAGGTTCAATGGACCTTTCCTCTTGTCTGAGTAATCGAGAGATCTCTTCTGGAATTTCATCGTCATCTTCTTCTTCAGCCTCAAATACCGGGAACTCAAAGTTGGGAGAAGGCATCGGATCGTATGTTTTAATGGGGTTGAAAACAAGCAATCTGCATGACGTGATGATTTGTGTTTAGAAGAGATAGAGGGAAAATACAAGAGTGTGTGCAGTGGTTTTCTTTGGAAAACTGCTTGTTTTTATTTTTGAGTTGTTTTTTAGGATTACCATTTTCTGAAAAGCGAAAAGAGAAAACAACAATTAATGCAGAAATTACAGAACGACATTATTTTATTTATGAACTTGTCGATTCTCGAAACTACAGCCCTATAAAACAAAACTCTGTCGCTTTGGGCAAAGCAAAGAGGGATATTTACAGAAAGTGAGCCCTATCAAAACATCCGTTTCACCTGGGCAGGGTGAAAGGTTAAAGTAAAGACGACAATTACTTTGACTTATGAACGATCTTCGGAACATCAACAACAACCCATTGGCGGCGAACTCCTCGGTGAATCACAAAGTCTGGTACCTTCTTTCTTGGCTTGTCCTAAAAAATGACGCTGATTTCTGGTGGAGCGGGATCATTGGAATCTGTCTCCCAGGCAGAGTTGTTGTAGGAGGATTCTTCTGTTGTATTTTGCATAGCATTTGTGCTCTCAGGTAAATCTCCCCATCCAGTAGGCTGGATGTCTTCGAGCCTGATACGAGAGCTCTCAAGAGCGGTGTACTTGACCAAGAAGTCTAACTTGCCACTCGGTTGTCCTAAGGTGTCCCACACTTCTGTGGAACTGGAGGAGTCATCTCTTTCGATGACGTTGACCTCCGGAAAAGCATAGTTGATGAATTCTAGTCCTACAAGCTTTGCGAATTCATCATCGTGATGGATATTTTCTGAATACCCTGAGTGTTGATCCCATGACATGGTGGGAACGCAGGTATTCCTTTCAATGATGCTCAACTGATTTTCATCGTTTGGCTGATTTTCTTGCCCCAAGTCTCTTGGGTACGGCTTCCACATAGGCAGGCCATCCATTGGGCCATAATAGTCATGGTCAAAGTTGTATTTCATCGGAGTGTCCTCCTCTAATGAATTTGGAGGAGCACGGCATCCTTCTGGATCACAACCTCCGTATATCATTTCGACGTCTGACATTGGTATAAATCTTAGACTCTATGCGGGATAGCAAAATGGCGTAGGCACTTCTTCCTGAGACATATATCCGTCCTTATTAAGATAGGATTCCCATTCTTCCTCTGTATCGGAGGAATCTTCCTCGTTGATAGTGTGTACTTCTTGAGACACTGGGTGAAGGAAACCTCCATTGTGGAAGAAGTTCTGAATGGGATGAAGACTTTCATCGTTAGCAGCTATCTGGGTGCAGGCCGCAGAAAAACCAAGACCCTTCTTTGTTTTATTATTAGTAGAAATGACAAGCTGTCCCCATCCTTTCGTATTGTTACTTTCAATTGCCTCAAGAGCATCTTTGTACGAGGAAATAGAAGTTCCCTTCTCTGATTGATTCTCATGGCTCACCGAAAGGGCTTGGAACTGAGTCCCAACAACCTCCTCGGGTTTGTAACACCTCAAAATTTGCCCTAGTGTTTCTAACCCTTTTGGCTTAGGCTTCATTTCATTTGCATTGTCATTTTTGTATTTCCATATTTCTTTTAGGCATGGGATCAAGGTATTCTTTCAGCAGCTCACGGCGTCTTCAGTTCCAGTATCATTTCCAACAATGTTCCGAGCCAAGCAGATAGCTTTCAAAGTCTTTTTGAGCATTTATTTTGCCCATTAGACATTTTGACAATCGGAAGCTCTGGCAATCATTTTTTGATCAGTGATTCAGCACCAGACAATTATTTTCAGCAGTATTCCGAGCACAAAACAGAATTCACAGCATATTTCAAGTGTGTTTCGGTGTTACTCAGTAGCAATGCCAAGTTTTGGGGTTCAGAGGCTTAATGGTTTCAAAACAGCTATCAGAAGTCACTTTTCGAAGTTTCCCTCCAAAAGGCGCCAAAATTCAAAATTTGCACTGAGTAACCGGTTACAGCGTATCTGATAACCGATTACCCTTTAGTTTTTCTGCGCATTTCTTCAGTTTTTGAACTGAGTAACCGGTTAGCAAATGTGCTGTAACCGGTTACTCTGGGCAAAATTTGGAAAATTCTGTTTGCATCATTTGTGATCATGTGCTTGGCATATGCACGTGGGGGAAGGATCTAGAATTGATATTTTCATCATTTTCCACCTAAAATTCAAATTCCTTCCAACATTTTCCACTCTAATTCCTCATTTCATTTCCTAATACACTTTTCACCCCAATTTCCACCCATTAAACCTCACTCCAAACCACATTTGAATTCCTAACCTAGCTTCTATTTAAATCAATTCATTCCAAACCTCACATAACTTTGATCCATTTTCTGAATTTTCTACACATTTCACTCCAATTTTCTCTCAACTTCTCTCTCATTCCAAAACCCTCACTCAAAGTTCCACCATCAAAGTTCAACAAATTTTGCATTGAAATTTGTTGATCTTGGAACTAAACCTTCATCCATTCACTAATCCTTGAAGGAATTCTGATTTTGCTACTGTTTTGCTTTTGGATCTAAGTTCTGGGAAGTGATTTTGGAGAAGCTTGAAGCAAGTTCATTACATTGCATTTATTTTGCATTTTCTCTTGAAGATTGCATTGGATCTCTGAATTTCTTGTTTAGATTCATCAATTGCAGCCTATCAACACTCACCAAAGCAATTCTCAGCTCTGTAGGTTGGTAAATTTTAGATCTATACTTGTTTTAGCTTATTTACAACTTATTCAATGTAGATCTTGAATTTGTTGTGTTTGATCCTTTGGATTGTGGATTTGATTGTTGTTGCTGTTTGATTGATGTGTGTTTGCTGGTCTTGAGATGTAATTTTCGTGCATATTGAGATGCCCTAACATGCAGGTGTTTGGAGAAGTGATAAGCTGCTGAGAAGTGCTTTTGGAGCTGTTTTTTTAATTTTGTTGCTGTGTAACCGGTTATCAGTTATGCTGTAACCGGTTAACATGTTGTTTTTTTTGCGTATTTTTTCATTTTTGAACTGTGTAACCGGTTACAGCGTAATTGCTAACCGGTTACCACTGCTGCAGAATGTGATTTTCTTGCATTTTCTTGCTTGTTTGAGATCCTTTGCATGTCTAAACTTTATGGATTGATATGATGATGATTTGTGGATCATTCTTGAGCTGTTGCACCTTACACCATTGTATGAACACAATTTTCTGAAACGCGACTTTCGGTTTTCATTCGATAAATGTTTATGTTTGCGATGTTGCATTCTTGGTGCGATAAACGCGTTACGCACACTTCTTGAGCATGTTGATTATGGATGATTGCTTATGTTGCTGTAATGGTGTTGTGCATGCTTGTTTGCTTTTGATTCCATGAAATGCATATTCGAATTAATTGGTCCATTATCAAATGATGTGCATTCTTTCATGATGAATCAAGTATTGTGTACCATTGTTAGTTCCTGGATTGGCTGGAATTTTGGTAAAACAAAGTATATTCAATGTTGATGTCAAGGTGCTGATGTTGCAACATTGAAGTCTTAACACTGGGCTGTGTTAAGTAGTTAAGTGCTGAAGTTGGATGTCTGATGTCACACAGGTGATGTTGTAACATCAGATCTACAGAATTAACAACAGCAGGATATGTTGTTAGGGCACGCGTGTTAGCTGGAATTGTGGAGAGTGGTTGACTCATTGGATGAGAATATCTTGGGATAGATATTTTCTGTTATATGGGAGATTTGATTGCAGGTCTGTTGGAGAATTAAAAGGTTGAAGATTTAAAACGATTTTAGGGATAAAATCTGTTTTGAAGATTCAGTTTTAATTAACAAATCTGATCAAATATTGTGACAAGTCCAAGCCCAATTCAGGAGCTATATAAAGCGCATAAGACCAAGGGAAAAAGTGATAGAAATACAGAGAGAAGATCAAGAGCATAGGCTGAGTGTCTTGAGTATTTTGTACGAGTTGTATTTACACTATTCTAGGGTTTGAATAGGTGTTAAGTTTCTGTCCTCTCTAGAAGCTGTGAAGCAATAGAGAGTGGTTGATTGATCGAAGCTGTGAAGTAAGATCAAGGGTACTCAAAGTGGGTTCTTTGAGTGTTTGTAAGTGATTGAGTGGTGTTCTCATACCTAAGTAGTTTCTTAGGTAGGAAGTCATTAGTAGAGTATAAGTTTAGGAGATTGTCAACGGGTTGTTGAGTCTGTAAATTATATCTACAAGTAGTGAATTCCATCCCTGGCTTGGTAGCCACCAGAGTAGGTTGGGTGTAACCGAACTGGGTCAACAATTCTTGGTGTTATTTTACTGTTATTGCTGTCCATTCTGCAGAGTGTGTTGTTGTGACATCACACCTTAACATCACACGTCTGATACCAGAATTTCAACCATGGTGTATGACGTGATTGTGATCATGATTAATTGTGAAATGTAATGCTTGATGCATGTTTGCTTTTCCATGAGTGAATCATTAATGTATCACATGCTGCCCTGTTTCTACTGCTGTTTATGTGCATATGTGCTGCTGTTTGGCTTTTACACCTCCTTTTTGTGCTGAACATGAGTTGTTGAATGTTGTTTGGTATTTGGAGTTGGATTTACTGCTGTGTTGTTGCAGATGAGCTGTTGTAGCTGCTGTTTTTGCTCATTTTCTCCTTTCCTTCTTCATCTCTTTCACACTTTCCTTCCCTTGAATCTCAAGACTTGTTTAAGTCTTGGATTCACTCCCTTAGAGCTACCTAGTCCAACTTAATTTTAGATTGAGCTTGGAGTAGGATTAGCATTAGGCTTCCCTTTGCATGCTAACTTAGGTAGATGTTTCCCCTTTCAAACTCAACTATAGGGCCACCTTTGCATGACAACATTAGGAACAATTTAGTTTCCCTTTAGTGTTTTATTTTCCTTTGAGTCCTCTCTTCTCATCTCTTAACTTTTCTAAAACACTTAATAAATATAACGTATATTGCGCTCGAGCCTTAAGTGTAGGAAATGAAGAACGAGGGGTCTCCCCTCCTCTTCTAGAGTGTTTAGCATACGTCCCATTTAGAGCGACCATGCGACTCATTCGTTCCCGCATGGTAGACTTTGGTGCAATGTAAGTTAGGAACCAACTTCAATCCACTTCTGTCTAAAAAACACAAAAATAAACTCAAACCTTTTTTTATCCTTCGGGATTGTTAATTTCAAATCATTTTCAAAAAAGGGCACGTTACTTCCGTCTCGTCGCAAACAGGCATCGACCCTAACTGCCGGACGCGAATCTAACGTCGGTCATAAAAAACACTAACCGACCTCGTTAGGTCGAACTACGACTGCTCTGACTTCCTCTCTCTGGTTAGGTTGATGATACGTAGACACAAGACGACGATGTCTTGGTGAGCAACCTTCCCCCTTAGTTCGTGTCCGAACTACATTGACTCTGACTTTCCCATTGCACGAGGGAATACATAGGCATAGGACGAGAGATGTCCTATCGAGTCACTTCTTTTTTTTTCTTCTTCGTTTCTTCGTTCTTTTCCGTTCCCGTGCCTTTTCCTTTCCAGTAGAAGTGGAGCTCCAGATGACGACACCCTTTGATCGAGACAACAAGCGTGGATCACATCGAGTACGATGGACGTGTGGGGTGCTAACACCTTCCCTTCGCGTAACCGACTCCCTTACCCGTTTCTCTTGGTCGCGAGACCATGCTCTTTCCCTTCCCTTCAGGTTTACGCAGTGTTTCCTTTCTCTCTCTTGGGATAAATACACATTGCTGGCGACTCTGTTTTCTGCGCCATTTTCGCGTTTGTACCATGGATGCAAATCCCCGGGAGCGACAGGGTTCTACACAAGTAGGTAATGACAGGTTACTCACGATCAAGGCTTGTTCTCCACAGACCGTGACAAGTTAATCGTTCTTGACGAACTTCAGTTTCTGGTGCAGGGTCGAAGTGACTGCCCCGACCTGGTGTATCCAAGGTCTTCCTAATAAGCAACTGTATGTTGCCCGGATGTCCATGACCTGGAAAGTGATTAGGAAAGTGTGAGGACCGATAATTATGGGAAGGTCGACTTCGCCGATAACTACTTTCCGAGATCCGTCAAAGGCTTTGACGTTGACCTCACTGCCCCTCATCGGGGACCCTCTGAATCATAGTCGCATTAGAGTGGACTTCAGCATGACGTTAAGAGTCGATCCGGTGTCTACCAATAAGCTGGCTAAAGCATCGTCCTGACAATTGACTGTGATATTGAGCGCCATGTTGTGACTTTTGCCCTCCTCTGGGAAATCCTCATCACTGAATCCTAAGTTGTTGCAGGAAGTGATGTTAGAGATGATGTTATCGAACTGTCGTATTAACACATCCTGTTCCACAAAGGCCTACTCTGAGACTTTCTGTAGAGCCTCTCTGTGGGCTTCGGAACTGAGTAAAAGTGATAGCACAGAGATCTTTGAAGGAGTTTGTAATAGTTGATCAATAATTTTATATTCACTCCTTTGGATGAGATTCAACATCTCATCATTGTTTTTCAAAAGGTCGGGATCACTAGATTGACCGACTGGTGGATTGAGAGCTTCTTTCTTAAGTTCCTTTTCTCTGTTAGGTTCTCCAACCCCTCGGTTGAAGATTCGACCGCTCCGTGTTACTCGACTTATGTCTGTAATATTTACGACGGAGGGTAATGGAATTTCCTTTCCATTCACAATTGTTGTTGCACCGTATTTGTAAGGAATCACCTTAGCTGATTCATACGGCACTGGTACTGGCAGGTAAATGACTACAGGAGCCTTCTGATTTTTCTTGACTGTCGTAAGTAAGTTCAATCAGTTCCCGACTAGGAACTTTTGATTCGTCAAGTAGAGGGATGATGGTACAAACATCCTTGGTCCCTTCGTGATTAGAGATTACAAAAACGTCCTTAATCTGATCAGCGAAATAGTTCGGCGTCTAGTTGATTAGCTCGGAACTCGGACATGGGTGAATCTCTTTTTGGTCCAACTGACCTTGAAGGGCTGCTCGCACGAGGTAGCATCCTTGGTTATTCTCCGAGCAGACTCTACAGCGCTCGTAGTTATGTGGTGGCACCTGGCCATGTCCGCTTTGCATGCAGTGTAACCTCACTAGGTTTATTTCCATAGATCGGACATCCTGACTTTGATGCCTAGTAGGGTTCCCATTAAGCACACTGATTTGTTGTGTGTCTTCATCCATATAGATCGGAAGCCACCAGTGGTTTAACAAGTGTTGTAAAGTTCTTTGAACGAGAGCGCACCCTTGGTTACTCTCACAACATCCTTTACAGCTTGGATACTCGTGAAAAGTGAGAAAACCGAGTTGGACTTGCCTGGCGTGTAACTCCACCAAGCTGGTATTCATCAGAAGAATATCGAAGATTTGGATCATGTTGATCTGATAAGGATTTCTATCATGGTAGTCCTGGATCAACCCAAGATCCATCTGACGCTGGAGGGCCTCCTGTATGAAAGAGCATCCCTATTTGTTTACCGAGCAAGTCAAACAGGAATTGTAATCGTGCCGTGGCAGATTATGATACTGGCTTTTCCTTGAGTGCATCGCCACCAAGTTCACATTCATTGCACGGATATCGTGGTTCTGAATGATGTTGGAATTTGTGTAGGTCATGTTGACTCCACGAACTCGATGCTCTTGGATCCATCCGAGATCCAACTGTTCCTGTAGAGCTGATTGCACCACAGAACATCCCTGATTATTTTTAGAGCAGATATCACACTGGTGATAGTTATGAGGTGGCACATGGCCGTATCCACTCTGTCTACAATGCATCTTGACCAAATTGGTCCTTAATAAGAGTACATCATGAATTTGATAGATGTTATTGGATTCTTCCTCTATCAAATTGACAGTAGCTTTCTCATGTTGAGGCAACGTGTAACGCCACGGTTTTTGATTCGTAACTCGGATTGAGGCACGGTAGAATGCGTTGGAAAGCTAATGAGATGTTCTTTCTTATAAAAATGATTTTGGGATTAGTGGCTGATTTAATTGTGTCGGGAATTTGGAAACGTGTCGTTTTATCGACTTTTACCTTCGTAATTATGTGCGATTGATGTGTTATCATGTGATATGCTTTTGATATATAATGTATAGCTTGTGTGCTATTATATGATGTGAATGTATGTGATGAAATGTTGTGATGATGGTTTGTGGCCTTATGGCAAATAAATACATTGTTTTGGGTTTGATTTCAATGCATGATTATTGATGTTGAGATGGTTCACATGGTTATATATGTATATGCATTTGATTGTCATGAGTCATTGTATGCCAAGCATCATGATATGCATCTTGTGATGTCGTGTGCCCTTGTGGGGTGTGAGCGACGAAATGATTCCAGAGGGAATCTGCTGTAACAGTCGTGTGCCTTATACAAAGAAGACCTAAAACGACGTTATAGACGATCGTGTGCCTTATACAAAGAGGACCTAAAGCGATCAGATCGTGTGCCTTATACAAAGAGGACCTAAAGCGATCCATAAACGTCATGTGCCTTATACAAAGAGGACCTAAAGCAACGGGGAACATCGTTTTCCCGATGGGGAGTTACACTAAGTAACAAGCGATGATTACAATAATTCCTGAGTGAATTAATGATGAGAATGATGGATGGAATGATACCGCATGCATAGAGTCGTTGTGTCGGTCTCTGTGTATTTGCATAAGTCATGAATGGATTGATTATGTTTGGGAAATTGTGAATGAGATTGATGAGTTGATATATATATTGGTGATAAATGTATTGAGCATGATTGATATGCCTTAGCGATGGATGCATGAATTATGAATTGTGTTGTTTTGTATTTGAATTATGGTATAGGTTGTGGTGAGAATGTTTTTGCGTGCGTATTTCATGTTATTACATAATTGTATGCAACTATATTATAATTGTGTTTCTCACCCTTCTACTATTTTGAATGCTCTATGAGGCATTGTAGATTAAATGCTGGAGGTCTTTTTGTGAAGATTATTTCTTCTTCCTTTTGTCGGTCGGCTCTGATATGTAGCACCGAGTAGTCGGGGAGATCGTTATGTGACTATGTGTATATATATATATATATATATATATATATATCTTTTTGGATTTTACATGTATGACTCTGTATATGACAGACAAACTTCTATGTTTATATATGAGATTTCAGTTGCAGATTTTCCGCTTTTATACTGTATCTGAATTGTGGGCGTTAGAAACTGAGTTCCTTTGTTTATGTTGCTACCTGATTGTTGCATATCTATATGAGCAGGTTATTATAATCCATTACTTTGATGTGACGTTCCCGTCTATGCCATGAATGTTTTAATTATACTCTGATTATTTGTTATCGCTTTAATTACTCGGGGTATAGATTAGGGGTGTTACATTAAGTGGTATCAGAGCCAGTCTGTGTCGGTCGTTTTGACCAAGTTGTTTGTTGTGCGTCAATTGTGTTCTGGCGAGCTGATTGGTTAACCATAGTTACTGTTATTGGATATGAATAGAATATGGCTGGTAGGAATGATACTGCTCTTGCTGCTGCTATGCAAGCTATGGCTCAGGCTGTGCGTAATGCACCTAATTCTGGTGGGAATGATGAGTTCAGGAAGAACAAACCGCTTATCTTCACAGGAAGATATGACCCTGATGGTGCTCAGATTTGTCTTAAGGAGATTGAAAGAATCTTTCGAGTGATGGATTGTGCTGAGGAACAGAAGGTGAGACTGGGTACTCACATGTTAAAGGAGGAGGCTGATGATTGGTGGGTTAGTACGCGTAATGTGTGGGAAGCTACAGGTGAAGTTGTCAGTTGGGCTTTATTTAGCAGTGAGTTTTTGAGGAAGTATTCTCCTGAAGATGTTATAGGAAAGAAAGAAATAGAGTTCTTGGAGTTGAAACAGGGTAACATGTCTGTTACTGATTACACTGCTAAGTTTGTGGAGATTGTTCAGTTTTATCCACATTATGCTGAAGCAACTGCGGAGTTTTCCAAATGTGTGAAGTTTGAGAACGGGTTGCGTCCCGAGATCAAACAGGCAATTGGTTATCAAAGAATTAAGAGGTTTTCAGATTTGGTGGATTGTTGTAGAATTTATGAGGAGGATAACAAAGCTCGTTCTACTCATTATAAGAGTGTGAATGAAAGGAAAGGAAAGTAATCGTTTCGTGGTGGTCCTTATGTGTCACCAGCTGACAAGGGAAAGCAAAGGGCTAATTTTGATAAAAGGCCAAGTGGGGGAGGTATGTATTATCCTCTGAGATGTTTTAAGTGTGGTAACTTAGGACATTGTCAGTTTGAATGTAGAAAGGATATGGGGAAGTGTTCCAATTGTGGAGGTATAGGACATGTCGCAGCTGATTGCAAGAGGAATGTGGTGAAGTGTTTCAACTGTGGGGAACTTGGTCATGTTAGTACGAGGTGTCCGAAACCAAAGCAAGCTCAAGATGGAGGGAAAGTATTTGCATTGGCAGGAACTCAGCCTACTAGTGCAGATCGTCTGATCAGAGGTACTTGTTTTATTAATAGTACGCCTTTAGTTGCTATTATTGATACTAGAGCGACTCATTCATTTATTTTGTCTGAGTGTGTGCGCCGTTTGAATCTTTTGTTGTCATTGATGGGTGGAGACATGGTTATCGATACTCCAGCATTGGGGTCGGTAACTACTTCTCTGGTTTGTTTAAGTTGTCCTTTGACCATTTATGGTAAGGATTTTGTTATGGATTTGGTGTGTCTGTCGTTGGAGGGTTTAGACGTAGTTCTGGGAATGAATTGGTTGCAGTTCAATCGAGTTCATATCAATTGTTATCATAAGTTGGTAAGATTTCCTTCTCTTGAGGAAGACGAGGAATCGAGTTTCTTATCTACCAAAGAGTTGAAGGAACTTTTGGCGGATGAAGCTCAGTTGTTCGGGTTGTTTGCATTGTTGACTGTGGATAGTCAAGTTACAATTGATGTGTTTCTAGTCGTGTGTGATTTTTTGGAGGTGTTTCCGGAGGATATTTCTGATGTGCCGCCAGAAAGAGAGGTGGAGTTTTCTATAGATCTAGTTCATGGTACTAGACCTGTATCTATGGCACCATATCATATGTCGGCATCTGAGTTGGTTGAGTTGAAGAAGCAGTTGAATGAATTGTTAGAAAAGAGGTTTATGAGGCCGAGTGTATCGCCTTGGGGTGCTCCAATTTTATTGGTGAATAAGAAAGATGGAAGTATACGATTGTGTATTGATTATCGCCAGCTGAATAAGGTGACAATTAAGAAAAAGTATCCTCTTCCGAGAATTGATGATTTGATGGACCAGTTGGTAGGTGCGTGTGTGTTTAGTAAAATTGATTTGAGGTCAGGTTATCATCAGATTAGAGTGAAGGAGGAAGATATTCAGAAGATGGCTTTTAGGACACGATACGGACATTACGAATATTCCGTGATGCCGTTCGGGGTTTCTAATGCGCCGGGAGTGTTTATGGAGTATATGAATCACATTTTCCATGAGCATTTGGATCAATTTGTGGTTGTGTTTATTGATGACATCTTGATTTATTCCAAGTCTCGGGATTGTATTGCAAATTTTGAAGGAAAAGAGACTTTATGCCAAGTTGTCCAAGTGTGAGTTCTGGTGGTCAGAAGTGAGTTTTCTTGGGCATGTGATTTCAGGTAATGGTATTGCTGTGGATCCATCCAAAGTAGATTCATTTCTACAATGGGAGGCTCTTAAATCTGTTACTGAAATTAGAAGCTTTTTGGGTTTAGCTGGATATTATCGAAGATTCATTGAAGGCTTTTCCAAGTTAGCACTTCCTTTGACCCAACTGACTTGTAAAGGTAAAGAGTTTATTTGGGATATTCAGTGTGAGGAAAGTTTTAGTGAGCTGAAGAAAAGATTGACTACAACTCCGATTTTCATCTTACCGAATCCTAGTGAACCGTTTGTGGTGTATTGCGATGCGTCTTTGAGTGGTTTAGGTGGAGTGTTGATGCAAGAAGGTAAGGTTGTGGCTTATGCTTCGAGACAATTGAGGGATCATGAGAAGAATTATCCTACGCATGATTTGGAATTAGCTGCGGTGGTTTTTATATTGAAAATTTAGAGACATCATCTCTACGGTGCAAGATTCGAAGTCTTTAGTGATCACAAGAGTTTAAAATACTTGTTTGATCAGAAAGAGTTGAATATGAGGCAACGGAGATGGTTGAAATTTTTGAAGGACTACAATTTTAGCTTGAATTACCATCCTGGTAAAGCTAATTTGGTAGCCGATGCGTTAAGCCGGAAATCTTTGCATATGTCTGCTTTGATGGTTAAAGAGTGGGAACTTTTGGAAGAATTTAGAGATTTGAGTTTGGTGTGTGAATTGACATCTGACAGCGTGAGGCTTGGTATGTTAAAGGTCACTAATGATTTTCTGTTGACCGTTAGCGAGAAACAGAGGTTAGATGTGAAATTTGTTGATTTGATGACGGTTGGAGATAAAGGTGTGAATGGTGACTTTAAAGTGGATGATCAGGGTGTTTTGCGATTCCGTGGTAGAATTTGTATTCCTGATGGTTCGGAATTGAAAAAGATGATTTTAGAGGAAGGACACCGGAGTAGTTTGAGTATACATCCGGGAGCTAATAAAATGTATCAAGACTTGAAGAAGATCTTTTGGTGGTCCGGATTGAAGAGGGATGTGGCTCAGTTTGTTTATGCGTGTTTGACGTGTCAGAAGTCAAAGGTAGAACATCAGAAGCCTAGTGGATTATTGCAACCGTTGGATATTCCCGAGTGGAAATGGGACAGCATTTCTATGGATTTTGTGACAGGGTTGCCGAATACTCAGAGGGGACATAATGCCACTTGGGTGATTGTGGATAGGCTGACTAAATTGGCGCATTTCATTTCGATTGACATCAGTTTTTCTTTGGAGAGGTTGGCTGAGATTTATATTCGTGTGATTGTGAGATTACATGGTGTTTCGTTGTGTATTATTTTAGATCGAGATCCGAGGTTTACTTCCAGATTTTGGGAAAGTTTGCAAAAGGCGTTAGGTTCCAAGTTGAGATTGAGTTCTACTTATCATCCTCAGACGGATGGTCAGACCGAGAGAACTATTCAGTCATTGGAAGATTTGTTGAGAGCTTGTGTTCTTGAGCAAGGTGGTGCTTGGGATAGTTATCTTTCGTTGGTGGAGTTCACATATAACAACAGTTTCCATTCGAGTATTGGAATGGCACCTTTTGAAGCGTTGTATGGAAGAAGATGTCGAACACCTTTGTGTTGGCATGAATCTGGTGAGAGTTCGGTGGTTGGACCGGAGTTAGTTCAACAAACTACGGAAAAGGTGAAACTTATTCGTGAGAAGATGAAGGCTTCTCAGAGTAGGCAGAAGAGTTATCATGATCGAAGGAGGAAAGATCTTGAGTTTTGAGAAGGCGATCATGTATTTTTGAGAGTTACACCGGTGACGGGTGTTGGACGTGCATTGAAGTCGAAGAAGCTTACTTCTCGGTTTATTGGTCCTTATCAGATATCCGAGAGAGTGGGTGTTGTGGCTTATCGGGTGGCGTTTCCGCCGAATCTTTCGAATTTACATGATGTGTTCCATGTTTCGCAGCTTCAGAAGTATGTTCCGGATCCGTCGCATGTGATTCCGATGGATGAGGTTGAGGTAAGGGAGAACCTTACGGTTGAGGCATTACCGGTGAGGGTTTTGGATCGCGATTTGAAGCGGTTAAGAGGCAAGGATATTGTGCTTGTGAAAGTAGCGTGGGGCGCGCTGTTGAGGGCAATTTGACTTGGGAGTTGGAGAGTCGGATGCGGGGATCGTATCCGGAGTTGTTCGTCTCAGGTAATATTTTCGAGGACGAAAATTTGTAAGTGGGGGAGAGTTGTAATGCCCCAGTTTTTGTTAGATTTATTTAATCGAGTCAATTTAATTATTTTTGTTTTTAAATTATTTTACTCTTATTTTTATTTGGTAAATATGTTATAGTTATCGTTATTATGTTTTATCGCGTTTTGAGAGCGTTTGCGAGAAAATTGAGTGTAGGGGTATTTTGGTCATTTTGCTTGGTTAGATATTATTGTTTTTCCTAAAATAGAAATATAGAGGTTAGAAAGAGAGGAAAAAAGTTAAGAGAAATAGAGAGGGAGAAGAAGAAAAAGAGGAAAACTTAGAGTGTAAGAAATCGATTCAACCGACACTTCGAAGCACGATTAATCGGGTAAGGGTACGAAACTCGGTTATGCTATGCTTGTGTATGATTGTGTATGTGTATGTTGGAATGTTGCTGGTTTTTCCTAGCTTTTCAATTCTAGGTTGAAATGAGAAAAACGATAGAAATCGATGTTTTCGCGGTTGAAATGCGATATAAATACTGTAGAATACTTGTTGTTATGATTGGAATATGTTCTGGTTGTTATGTTGTGGTTTGGAAGTGTTTTGGTGGAGGAAATGTTGATTTTGGGGTGAACAACAGCGCTGCTGAGAATTTCTGGGTTCGCAGGTTTGCTTTGCGAACCAAAGCGAAGAGGAAAGCGAAGGTTCGCTGGGGGTTCGCATTGCAAACTTTCTGCTGTTTTTTCTCTGCCATGGTTCGCCGGGGGTTCGCATTGAGAATAGGAAAGCAAATGGGAAAGCGAAGATTCGCCCAGAAGTTTACATTGTGATATTTATGCTGTTTTTTCTCTGCCGTGGTTCGCTGGGGGTTCGCATTGTGAATAGGAAAGTGATCGTGACAGATTTTCCATTTTGTTTCCTTCATAACTTTTGATTCGTAACTCGGATTGAGGCACGGTCGGATGCGTTGGAAAGCTAATGAGATGTTCTTTCTTATAAAAATGGTTTTGGGATTAGTGGCCGATTTAATTGTGTCAAGAATTTGGAAACGTGTCATTTTGTCGACTTTTACCGTCGTAAGTGTGTGCGGTTGATGTGTTATCATGTGATATGCTTTTGATATATAATGTATAGCTTGTGTGCTATTATATGATGTGAATGCATGTGATGAAATGTTGTGATGATGTTTTGTGGCCTTATGGCAAATAAATGCATTGTTTTGGGTTTGATTTCAATGCATGATTATTGATGTTGAGATGGTTCACATGGTTATATATGTATATGCATTTGATTGTCATGAGTCATTGTATGCCAAGCATAATGATATGCATCTTGTGATGTCGTGTGCTCTTGTGGGGTGTGAGCGACGAAACGATTCCAGAGGGAATCTGCTGTAACGGTCGTGTACCTTATACAAAGAGGACCTAAAGCGGCGTTATAGACGATCGTGTACCTTATACAAAGAGGACCTAAAGCGATCGGATCGTGTACCTTATACAAAGAGGACCTAAAGCGATCCATAAACGTCGTGTGCCTTATACAAAGAGGACCTAAAGTGACGGGGACCATCGTTTTCCCGACGGGGAGTTACACTAAGTAACAAGCGATGATTCCAATAATTCCTGAGTGAATTAATGATGAGAATGATGGATGGAATGGTACCGCATGCATAGAGTCGTTGTGTCGGTCTCTGTGCATTTGCATAAGTCATGAATGGATTGATTATGTGTGGGAAATTGTGAATGGGATTGATGAGTTGATATATATATTGGTGATAAATGTATTGAGCATGATTGATATGCCTTAGCGATGGATGCATGAATTATGAATTGTGTTGTTTTGTATTTGAATTATGGTATAGGTTGTGGTGAGAATGTTATTGCGTGCGTATTTCATGTTATTACATAATTGTATGCAACTATATTATAATTGTGTTTCTCACCCTTCTGCTGATTTGAATGCTCTATGAGGCATTGCAGATTAGATGTTGGAGGTCTTTTTGTGAAGATTATGTCTTCATCCTTTTGTCGGTCAGCTCTGATATGTAGCACCGGGTAGTCGGGGAGATCGTTATGTGACTATGTGTATATATATATCTTTTTGGATTTTACATGTATGACTCTGTATATGACAGACAAACTTCTATGTTTATATATGAGATTTCAGTTGCAGATTTTCCGCTTTTATTCTGTATTTGAATTGTGGGCGTTAGGAACTGAGTTCCTCTGTTTATGTTGCTACCTGATTGTTACATATCTATATGAGCAGGTTGTTATAATTCATTACTTTGATGTGACGTTCCCGTCTATGCCATGAATGTTTTAATTATACTCTGATTATTTGTTATCGCTTTAATTACTCGGGGTATAGATTGGGGGTGTTACACATCGGGTTTGTGAGAACATTCGAATTCGTATCTTTGAAAGATAAGACCCCGCTCCTAACAAGCCTATGCACATCGGATTTGAAACTGGGACAGTTTTCTATGTTATGCACTGGTCCTCCTTGATGGTAAGGACAAGTCTGATGCGTTTTTAACCAAAAAGGCAGATTTTCCGGTACTATAAGAGGAGACTTGGTTTGGACGTGCCCCTTGACCAGTAATAATGGATATAGTTCTGCGTACAACATGGGTATAGGGTCAAACCCCGGTGGTCGCGTTGTACGGTTGTTGTTGTACGGGGGACGGGCCTACTGAAGAGGCTGTTGTGTCCTTTGCTGATATTGTTGTTGAATCGATTGGCTCTGAGCAACCTGAGGTTGATATGTCAGAACATGCGCAGGGTTGATAGCAGGAGTTACAGCTGCTACTGGTTGGTAACGTCGCCTTTGCTTTCCGAGAGAGATATTCCCAATATCCTGCTCTTTTTTCTTAGGGAGAGCACTACCGTATCGTTTTGTACTGCTTGAGGATCTAGTGCCTTTAACTAAACGTCTTTCTCGGACTGCTTCCTCGAGACGTACCCCCATTCCCACCATTTCGGTGAAGTCGCTGGGCGCACTGACAACCATTCTATCGTAGTAAAATGAGCTCAAGGTTTTTAAGAAGATCTTTGTCATCTCTTTTTCCTCAAGAGGTGGAGAAATCTGAGCGGAAATTTCACGCCATCTCTGACCGTACTCCTTAAAGGTTTCCTTGTCCTTTTGTGACATTGATCTGAGTTGATCTCTGTCCGGTGCCATGTCCAAATTGTATTTATACTGTTAAATGAAAGCAGCGCCAAGATCTCTGAACGTGCCGATCGTAGCACGGTTTAAACCCATGTTCCATTTTAATGCGGCATCTGTTAAACTATCCTGAAAGTAGTGAATTAGTAGCTCCTGGTTCTTTGTCTGAGCTGACATTCATTGAGCGTACATCACCAAGTGGCTTTGAGGGCAAGAATTACCCTTGTACTTTTCAAAATTGGGTACCTGGAACTTGTGTGAAACTTTCACATTAGGGACCAAACAAAGGTCCGCGACGTCCTTTCCAAATAAATCCTGACCGCGAAGGGCTTGTAGCTTTTTCTGCATCTCCAGGAATTGTTCCTGGAACTCATTCATTCAGTTGAACATAATTTTGTTTCCACCAGAAGGTATCTGTGGAATCTGTCCTTCCGGCACAGTGTGTACCCCGAGCGGTGGTATAGTCATTGTGGCCGAGACTCTCGGTGTCTCCCAAAGTTTGTAACCTTCAGGAGTTGTTGTCATGCCCCTGGCATCTTCGCTTTCCCGAAGTTTGTAACCTTCAGGCCCAGTGACTCCTGCTGTGGTTCCTTGATCCTCAGTGATCGGTGGAACATATCCTTCCGGGATATAGTTAATAGGCATGCCCCATGGACGATCTTTCGGCATTTTGTACCTAGGATCATACTTCTCCACTATGGGCGTTGATGTGATCTCTGAGATCACAGTCCTTTGTTGTTGCGTTTGAGCTTCTGCTAGAGCTTGCATGTCGTTATAAAACTTTCTCAGATCCTCTTTCAGAGTGTCGATCTCTTCCCTCAACTCTCTATTCTCTTCCTCGAGATTATCCATCTTTTTCTGACGATTGGCCCGAGTATTGTACGAATGAGACAACTTGACTCTCTAGAATCGAGACACAAACGTGAGATTCGTAGGTAAGAATAATGCGTTTATGATGAATGATATGCAATGATTATATTAATTATATGTTTTTGTTTATTCAAAGTAAACTTTGACAATTAGATTGCAAATATCAAACAGTGGGGAAGATCCTGTTTTATTGAATTCAAAGATTGCGGAAACGGAAATATAGTAAATTACAAAGTGTTGTAAAAGGAAATCTAAACTATGGATCCTGAGTCCTCTCTGAGGAGAGCTCAGGTGTTGGTTTTGGTATTTTCCTTTTCTTTGACCGGGGCTCTTGAGCCGTTGTCTGGTTGTCATTCCTTTGCCAAGTGAAAGGAGCGAGCAAATTCCTTTGGTCATCCTGGTTTTCTACAGCATGTTGCTCTATAATTTCAATCAGAGCATCCTTTTCTTTTAATAGCTGTTGTATTTTCTTGTACTCCACATTGAGAATATGGTACTTGTTCCTCCAAGACCTGCTCTCCTGTTGAACTTTGGTGAGAGTCACCTGAAGTTTTTCCGTGTCTGACATGAAATAAAGGACAGAGTCCCTTAATGGAAGAACTTCCTACCGAGGGTAAGACACCTCAGCTTGAGAGCTCTAGTTTGTACCCAGTGGAGATAAGGCTCCACCGAGACACAGTCTGGTTTTCTTAGAGACTCTCTTCCTTTCCTGTGAACGTGTTTCCAAGCGTGCACTATTTCTGTCTTTAGTGCCCTATTATTTTCTCCTTCCTTGAATAAAAGACCTTCTAGATGAACATTACGCAGGACATGTCTCACCGGGTATCCAAATTGACGACGAACTAAAACTGGATGATAGTTGATTCCCCCTTAGTTCCTATAAAGGGTACATTTGGGAAATTTCCACAACGCTCAATAGTCCTGATCCCATAGTAGATTCGATTGTACCAATCGATGTCAGAGTTAGTAAGAGATATGGTTCTCTGCGACCAACGTAAAGTATTCTTTTGATCCCAAAATGCAGCAGACTTGGGTAAGTGGGAAGTGTACCACTTGTAAAGCAGGGGTACACAGAACGTGATCATTCCTCCGCTGTATAAATTCCTTAAGTGTACCGAATGATACGCGTCGGCGAGTAAGGTCGGTATGGGGTTTCCAATCAGCAAAATCTTAATGGCGTTGACATCTACGAAGTTATCAATGTTGGGAAACAAAAATAACCCGTAGGTGAGCAAAACAAAGATACTCTCGAAAATGGCCACGTTCCCTATACTAGCAAAGTATAGAGCTTTCTTTGTTAAGAATTGGGCTAGCAAACCCTGGATGCCACCCTTAGTTGTCATGTGAGTCCTGACTTCTGACTCATCCAGATAAATTGCTCTTGCAATGGTTTGATCCTTTGGAATTTCTTCCAGTCCAGAAAAGGGAGCCTGGTCAGTAATATGCAAATTAGTTAGGTGAGAGTACTCCTCTAGTGTTGGTGCTAGTTGATAATCCGGGAATGTGAAACAGTGATAGACCGAATCTTAGAACTGGATTAGTGTGAACATGATTCCTTCGATTACATGGATCCTTAATAGAGACAGCAGTCCTCCGTACTTAGCTCTGAAAGCCTCAGGGTTGGTAATCATTCTCGCCAGACCTCTTAAATCCTCTAACTTTGGAACCTTGAAGGTGTACTTATGAGTTTTCCTTCTATCGAAATCCATTAGCGCAATCTCCTTTCTCTGACATTGGCAATCATTGTCTTAGTTTACTTTGAAAAGGAGAGACTAGAAGAGAAGATTTTTCTTTGTTTTTATGTTTTTTAGATGAATGTATGAATGCAGCACACAAAAACATAGAAAAAACATGGGGTCAAAGGGTCGGTGTCATGAAGTCAAGGCTCTACCCCCCCCCAAAGGTTTATACTGGTGAGTTTTTGTACCTGTTCGCAAAATCATTGATCCTTCTTGGGATAACAACAGCAAGCGGATCGCCAGCGAGCTGATGCATCTTAGAGTGATCTCAGATGAGGGTAGTATCGCGTGACAACTCTTTTCGATAGCTTCCGCACTACAAAATGGTTTCAGTCTTCTAAAAACCTCAGCTTCTCAGATAACCCAGTCAACCACACTACTTTCAACAACCAGAGTCGTATAGGCAATGTATTTGTAAAGGGAGTCTCCACTGAGTTTGATGGTCGATCGGGGACTCTTAACTAGGATTCACTCCCCACAAGATTACCCGCATTACCATCACCTATCTTAGGTGTATACTCAATCTTTCCACATGCGGCATCACACGCATTCCCATTAGCAGAAAAATAAACACAGATATCAATTAGGAAAAGCAGTATATATATTTGTCTTAATCATCCTAGACCTCTAGTCTTATGATCCTATACAGACAATGACTCCCCAGCAGAGTTCCTATTTCTGTGTCACTTTGGTGAACTCAAGGTTTTCACTGAAGATTGTAAGAAAGAGAAGACGGGCCCCACGGTGGGCGCCATTTTTTCTGTAGCGTGATTTTTGTGGTCCTGAGTCACGATCGCATGGGTACTACAGTTCGATTCATTTTTATCCTATTGAGCTAATTAAGGAAGGGAAATAGATGTCTCCAATTAACCCTGCTTGCATACTGAGTTTGAACAGCGGTCTGTTAGGTTACAGATGCTATGTGGATGTGGGGCCCAATCTTTGGTTATTTTGCTAAGAACACAATGTCTGGATTATTCGTGAGGTTTTGGGTTGATTTGGTGGAAATACTGTATTTTGGGTTTTTTTGATTAGTATGCTCGCTAAGATTTTTCAATCTTATGCCTACGTATTCCCGTTTAACGAAACAGGGAAATCAGAGCGATCGTAGTTCCTCCTATTCTAGGGGAGGAAAAGAGGTTGTTTTGGTGTCTTGTTCAAAGCCCAAGACGTGAAGCTAAAGGGGTGATTTGTATCTTGTTCAAAGCCCAAGATGTGAAGCTGAAGGGTCTATTTATATCTTGTTCAAAGCCCAAGATGTGAAGCTGAAGGGTGTATGCTGAGAGAGAATTTGTCATCTCTAAAGAGGAGTTGTTGATGTTTATATGCTGTGAGCAAGGCACAACTTTGATGCTAAAAGGTTGATTGACTCAACCGAGGTTTTCTTTATACAAAGCCTAAGAGGAGGCTAGTAACCCAACAAGAGGGTGTTTTTATATGTCTTGTACGAAGCCCAAGATGGAGGCTAAAGAGGTTTGACTCAACAAGAGAGTCTTGAACAGGTGATTGACTCAACAAGAGAGTCTGGAGGTTGTTTGACTCAATGAGAGAGTCTTTTATACTCAACAAGAGAGTGTTTTCCTATCTCGTACGAAGCCCGAGATGGAGGCTAAAGAGGTTTGACTCAACAAGAGAGTCTTTTATACTCAACAAGAGAGTGATTTATATCTCGTACGAAGCCTGAGATGGAGGCTAAAAGTCATTGACTCAACAAGAGAGTCTTTTATACTCAACAAGAGAGTGATTTATATCTCGTACGAAGCCCGAGATGGAGGCTAAAAGTTGTTGACTCAACAAGAGAGTGTTTTATATCTCGTACGAAGCCCGAGATGGAGGCTAAAAGTTTGAGTCAACAAGCGAGTCTTTTATACTCAACAAGAAAGTGTTTTTCTATCTCGTACGAAGCCCGAGATGGAGGCTAAAAGTTTGACTCAACAAGGGAGTCTGAAAAGGTTAGCTCCACTGGGGAGAATCATTGTACAAAGCCCAAGAGGAGGCTAGGTGTGCTGGTGACTGTCACAGTTTAGTGTCCGGTCTAGTATGTTGGATAAAAGAGAAAATCAGTTCTTATAAAAATTAGAGGTAAGGTTGTGCTTTGAAATTTATAAGAGGATCAGGGTTATTTCATGTTCTTTAAGGAAATGGAAAATCCAAAGGGTACTGAGACTGTCCAAGTCTACTGGTGTTTTGAGAAATCGATTCTCAGATAGTGAATGATTTTTGTATGATGCCCAAGAGAAGGCTGGTATGTTAAGGGATGAAGGTCAACCCATTAACAGGTCTGACACTTGACTCAGAAAGACACCTCTAGCAAATTAATGACTTGGTTCTATTCCTATATTTTATATGTAACAATTTTGTACTCTAATGAATTTCTAAAGTGTGCAGTTATTAAATTCAAAATTAATTCTAGATAACTCTCAAGAAATTTCATCAGAATCCTTTTGGCACGCCTCAAGAAATTACTTCGTTCATCTTTGAAGAAACATCAGCAGTTCTGATAAATCCTAATTGCCTCTGAAGAAAAAGAAAGTTGTATGCTTATGAGAAAAGCTTTGCTTCCAGCTCTGATATCAAGTTCTGAAGACTCTGAAGACAAGGCTCTGTTGAACAAGTTCTGAATATTCTGAAGACATCACTTCTAAAGAATTTGAAGACTGTGATACAACTCAGTCTTTCATCTTCTAGGCCCATCATCATTACTCATCAGATAAAGTTAATCAGAAGATAAGGTCAAGACAAATACGTGTGATGAAAGAATCCATACAAAAGCTCAATACCATATTGGTATAAACTGACTTTACGTCAGTACTGCTATATGGAACATGGTGAGACTTTACTACTACTGCCTCTCATGGTCTTGTTATTACCGTTGCAACAGTTAGCCTCAATATTTACATTTGTACCCTTCGACGTTCAAACATCCAACTATATAAAGGATTCACTACCTCACTGCAAGTAGAACGATTAATAATATAAGAGAGAAAATCACGCACAATATACATAGGCTATCAAAAGGATTTCTTTAGAAACACAAAGATTTGTTGCTAATATTTGTGTAATACATTGTTCTTAAAACTGTTTCATCTGCTTTATAAAAGCACCTTTGTAAACACTTACTATGTATCTTCTTTGATATTATTTTTCCTCAAGTGACTAAGTGTTAGTTTGTAGACTTGAGATAGCTTAGGTATTTTTCTAAACACTTAGACGAACTTGTTGTAATCTTTCAAGATTAGTGGATTAAGTCCTTTTTGAATGCGAAATCACCTTGCCGGGTGGACTGGAATAACTTTGTTTACAGTAAACCTGGATAAAAATACTTGTGTCTATTTATTTTTATTCATTAGTTAACCTTTGTGTTAAAAGTATTAAAAGCTTACATTTGTAAAAACCCAATTCAAACCCCCTTTATTGTGTTTTTCTCTACCTTTAGTTGGTATAAGAGCTTCGGCTCTGTTATTGATTTGTCAATCAAAACTTAACAACATAGAGAGATCCAATGTGAGAAAAACATTATGGCTGCTAACACAAATAAGAGAGATAGTTACAATGCCAAGCCTCTTGTCTTTGATGTGGAAAAGTCTGACTACTAGAAAGATAGAATAGAAAGTTTCTTTCTAGGCTATGATGCAGATCTTTGGGATATTGTCATATATGGCTATAAATGCATGTATTTGTGATTGGTATTTCCATTCCCAGAAACAGAATGAATGATGATCAAAAGTGTGAGTTCAAGAATCACCACAAAGCTAGAACTATCCTTCTCAATGCTATATCTTACAATGAATATGAAAAAATTACTAACAGAGATACAACAAAGGATATTTTTGATTCCTTGAGAAAGACACATAAAGGTAATACTCAATTTAAGGAAACAAAAGCTCTAGCATTGGTCCAAAAATATGAGGCTTTCAAGATAGAAGATGATGAAACCATTGAGACTATGCTCTCAATATTTCAAACCCTAGTTTCATGACTTAAGGTTCTAGAAAAAGGTTACTCTACACTTGATCATGTCAAAAAGATCGTAAAAAGCCTTCTCAAAAAAATGGAGACCAATGGTTACAGCTCTTAAGCTATCTAAGGATCTGAACATCATAAGCTTTGAAGAATTGGTCAGCTCGCTCAGAAGTCATGAAATAGAGTTAGAGGAAGATGAGCCTCATAAAAAGGGCAAATCTGTTGCTCTAAAGTCTAGATCAGAACGGAATAAGTTAGAAAAGACTAAAGCCTTTCAAGCTGAGGAAGAAGAAGACTCTAACGAAGAACGTTCTGATGACGAAGATGAATTGTCCCTTCTCTCCAGAAGAATCAAACAACTCTGGAATAAAAGACAAAACAACTTCTGAAAGCCCAGAAATAGAGGAGATCATCCAGATTCATCTTCAAGAAGAAGAACAAGCAAAGAAGTAACATGCTATGAATGCAAGGAGCCAGAACACTATATAAATGAATGTCCAAAGCTTAAGAAAGAAAGCTCCAGAAAAGAAAATTTCAAGAAGGATGCATTCAAAGGCAAGAAGAAAGGTCTCATGGCAACATGGAATGATTCTGACTCTGAAGTATCAGATTCTGACTCTAAAGAAACGCATGCCAATGTAGCACTCATGGCTTCCACAAGAAACACAACTAAAACAGAATTTGACTCAGAAGATGTATTTTTTGAATTTTCTCATGCTGATTTAGAATCATGTTTGTCAGAATCTCTGAATAGGTATCAGAAACTTCAACGCAAATTCAAAGACCTGAAAAAGGCTCATGAATCTGAAGTTGAAGAATGTATTAAGCTAGAGAAAGAAGTTTCTAAACAAAAAGATAACAATTTTGTTTTGGAAAAAGAAAATACTTTTCTGAACAAAAAATGTTTAAAAATTAAAGAAACTCTTTCTAAAGCTTCTCCAACTTCTGACCCCATCTTATATAAATATGATAAGGCATTTCAGAAATTCTTGAACAATAGCATAAATAGAAGCAAAATGGCTTCCATGATCTATGGTGTTAGTCACAATGGGAAGAGAGGAATTGGTTATGATTCTAATGATGATGATCAGATTTAACTTCAAGAAAATAAAACAAAATCTCCCTTCTCTTATCACTACACACCATTACAGACACAAAAATTTACTGCTGCACAAATGCCCAAAGTGGTCAAAAACTCTAGGAAAACTAATCAAAGAGGACCCAAAAGGTTATGGGTACCAAAGGATAAAATAGTATATGTTACAGATATCCTATGCAGCAGAGTTAAAACAATAATCATGGTACCTAGACTCTGGATGCTCGCAACACATGACGGGAAGAAGGCATACGTTCCAAAGCCTGGAACTTAAAGATGCTGGGTACGTAGGTTTCAGAGGAAACCAGAAAGGAAGAATCAAAGGATCTGGTACAGTTGGTAACAGATTTCTTCCTTCTATATCTAATGTACTTTATGTTGAGGGTCTAACGCATAAATTTTTATCCATAAGTCAATTATGTGATAACGATTATGACATTATCTTTAACAAAAAAATGTGCAAAGTTGTAAATCAGAAAGATGGCACAATTCTCTTCACTGGAAAGAGGAAAAACAACATTTGTAAGATTAAGCTTTTTATCTTAAAAACCAAGAATGATTCAGTAAATGGTAAGAAGTAAGGACTTATCATTGTGGATGATTAGAGTCATTGGACATGGGTAAAATTCCTAAGGCACAAGAATGAGTCGCATTCTTTGTTTAATAGTTTCTGCTCTAAAGTGAAAATGAATTTGATTCTAAGACCGTTAGAGTCAGAAGTGATCATGGTGTCGAGTGTTAGAATCACTAGTTTGAAGAGTTATTTGACTCTAATGGGATATCCCATGATTTCTCCTGCCCTAGAACTCCACGGCAGAATGGTTTTGTAGAAAGGAAGAATAGGAAGTTGAAGAGATGACCAGAACCATGATCAACGAAACTAATACGGCTAAGCATTTTTAGGAAGAAGCTATGAATACAACGTGTTACATTCTGAATAGGATCTCTATTAGACCTATATTAGATAAAAATCCTTATGTATTATGTAAGGGAAGAAAACCCAACATTTCTTATTTCAATCCTTTCAGATGCTCTTGTTTTATTCTGAACACTAAAGAGAATCTAAACAAGTTTGACTCTAAGGCACATAAATTCATTATGTTGGGATACTCAGAACACTCTAAGGGGTACAAAGTATACAATAAAGAAACACATATTTTGGAAGAGTCAATCCATGTTAGATTCGAAGATAAGCTTGACTTAGAAAAGTCAAGCTATTTGAGAATTTCGCAGATCTAGAAATAACACTTGCAGGATCTGGAGAAAAGGTAAAAGACTTTGAGGATAAAGATTCAAAGAACATTGATAAAAGTACATCTGAAGAAAGTGAATATCCTACAACGCAAAAAAGGCAAAGAAATAGACAAACTATTTATGAAGAATTTATTCTTGGAGATAAAGCTGAACCTGTCAGAATAAGATCCACCTTCAAACAAACTGAGGAAATGTTTTTGGGATTGGTGTCTCTAATAGAACCGAATTCGTGTGATGAAGCACTTCAAGACAATAAATGGATTCTTGCAATGCAAGAAGAGCTAAATTAATTATCGAGAAATGACGTATGGGTTCTGGTACCCAAGCCAAAGGGAACTCATGTTATTGGAACCAAGTGGGTATTCAGAAACAAATTAAATGAAAAAAGGAGAAGTGGTCAAAAACAAAACACGACTGGTTGCACGAGGTTATAGTCAACAAGAAGGTATTGACTATAATGAAACCTTTGACCCAGTCGCCAGGTTAGAATCTATCCGTCTTTTAATCTCTTTTGCTGTTAATCATGGTATTATTTTATATCAAATGGATGTCAAAAGTGCGTTTCTAAACTGATACATTTCTGAAGAAGTATATGTTCACCAACCTCCAGGTTTTGAAAACTTCAAGTTTCCAAAATATGTTTTTAAACTTAAAAAAACATTGCATGGTTTGAAACAAGCTCCCAAGGCTCGGTATGAAAGAATAAGTTCTTTTCTTCTAGAAAATGACTTTACTAGAGGTCATGTGGACACTACTCTTTTCTGTAAGAACTTTGGAAACGACCTGATGATATGCCAAATTTAGGTAGATGATATAATTTTTGGTTCTGTTAAACCATCTGTGTGTCGAGATTTTTCTAAGCTAATGCAGGCAGAGTTTAAAATGAGTCTGATGCAAGAGCTAAAGTACTTTCTGGGGGTACAAATAAATCAAACTCCAGAAGTCACGTACATTCACCAAAGCAAGTATACAAAAGAGCTCCTGAAGAAATTTGACATGTCAGATAGCAAACCAGCAAAGACTCCCATTCATCCTACATGCATTCTAGAGAAAGACGAGGTAAGTAAAAAGGTTTGTCAGAAGCTCTATTGTGGTATGATAGGCTATATTCTTTATCTGACTGCTTCTCGTCTAGATATTTTATTCAGAGTATATCTTTGTGCTCGATTTCAATCAGATCAAAGGGAAAATCATTTAACTTCTATTAAGAGAATCCTATGGTATCTGAAGCGAACATCTAACCTTGGCTTAATGTGTGAGAAAACATCAGAATACAAGCTATCAGGTTTCTGTGATGCAGATTAGGCTAGAGACAGATTAGAACATAAAAGTACTTTTGGAAAGTGCCAGTTTTTGGGAAACAATCTTGTCTTATGGGCTAGCAAAAAGCAATCAACTATTGCGCTATCAATTGCTAAAGCAGCATGCGCTTCAGCATCACTTTGCAGCACTCAGATGCTCTGGATGAAAAATCAACTTGAAGACTTCCAAATATATGAGAGTAACATCTCTATCTTCTGTGATGACACGACTGCTATTTGAATGAGTAAGAATCCCATTTTACACTCTAGAGCTAAACACATAGAAATCAAACACCATTTTATTAGAGAATATGTTCAGAAAGGGGTTATTGTTTTAGAGTTTATAGATACAGACTACCAGTGGGCTAATATCTTCACAAAACCCTTAGCTGAATATAAAATTCTATTCATTCTAAAACATCTCAAAATGGAACTTTGTCCATAATGAACTTTCCTTTCTAATATGTTCAACTCTCTCTGTAAAATTATGATTCTGACTTGTGCAAATATTTTCTTGCTTTATCTTTCTAATTTAATGATACTTCTAGAAGTTAGAAGGTGTCTTGGTCAGAAATATCTCAAGTCAGAAACCTGTTGGTATTCATGACTCTAAGAACATCTAAACCGTGTATTTTCAAACTAGTGGCTTTGATTTGTCTTAGACACCTGTCTATCTAAAATTATACGTTACCGGTTGAAACAACACCTCGAGCGATGGGATGTCTTGAGAATAGGTTTAAAATCATTATTATTATTTATTACTCTCCCTATTGTTCATTTTCAATGCATTATATATATATATATATATTCACTCTTATTACTCTCACATACTACGTTACTCACTCCCCACACTTCATCTTCTTTAACCCTAAAAACCTTTGTTCTCTGTAAATACCTTTATCCATGGATGCTCAATAAGAAGATGTTTATGAATACTCTCAACAAATGCAACAACAAAGTTAATCTTCTCAACCATTGGCTGCCAGCACCATGCCTTCCGAATCTACTACATTGCATCAATCCTTGTCCACTTTTCAACCACTTCAGGTTGATCATATTCTCGATCATCCTGCACATATCAACTTGGCAACACCATTTGAGAAACTGGAAGTGCTTTGTGAACTGCCAGTAGTTTTCAATAACCTAAAGGAAAATGGTTTGGATTTGACTAAGGAACTCAACAAGAAAGGATGAAGTAACTATTTTGATCGTCGTTACGGACCCATCTACACAAATCTGGTAAAGGAATTCTAGAGATACGCTGATGCTGATGAAAGATATATTGTTTCTCATGTTCTGGGCGTTAAGTGTGTCATTACCGAGAAGTCAATCGCTACACTGCTTGGTATGGGGAACATCAGAGGCAAATGGGTTTACAACATGAACCTTAGGTCAAATATTCTGAATCAAGAGATTAACCCTGCAATATTCTCTCAAGTTTTTGAAAGCAAATCCAAAAATCAGGAACTTCACAAGAACCTCCAGGTATGGCTAAAGATCATTCTAGGATGCATTCATCACAAACTGGCATCCAGTTCTTCTGACTATGTCAACATTGATCAGAAGTTTATACTGTACTATCTGATGAAGGTGGAACCGATGCACCTACCTTTCATTCTCTTCAAACATCTCAGAGATGTTGTCAAAGAAACCAGAAATAATGTGAAACCTAGAAACTACATTCCACTAGGTAGACTCATTTCAAACATTCTCATCGAAAATGGTTTTGTAGATCATTTAATGCGTCTGAATATGATGGATGACATTATAGTGGATACTGGAAAACCTCTGAATGGAAGAAATCTCAAGAGTATGGGCATCATTGAAAAGGTTCTGGTAAAACCAACTATTCCTACAGATTGGGAAAGTCTAAAGAATAAAAAGATGATTGTTGATGAATTTTCTCTTTTCACCAAAATTGGTTCACCAGAAGCTATAGAAGAATATCTCAAATTTCTTGAAGCTGAAGGACATGATGTGTCTGGATTCTCTTATGATGATCTTCTAGATGCTCTTCCTAATCAGATGAAAAGACCATGTGAATTATCTCAAAAGAAGCCAGAGAAGAAGAAGAAGAAGAAACTCAATCTGGGAGAATTTGTAAAACATCAGAAGTCTACTGCACTGGCTTCCTATCCAATTCCTTCTAGTAAGTCTTCTGGCTCTCAATCTTCTGCATCTGGTTCTGATACTAGAACTCTTACTTCATCAATACCTCCATCTCCTCCACTTATCTCGACCAGAGTCACAACTACATCCATACCACCTTTACCATCTACTATTGCAGCTCTGTCTAAAAAATCCAAGTTGACACCTACACCATCGAAATCAACCATCTGCCAAACCACCAAAAGTTCTGAAACCACCCCACAAACAACAACCATTATTTCTGGATCCATTCTCCCAATAACAACAACATCTGAACCCACTTCACAAACAACTTCTGAACCCATACATATTTTCATCTCCACAACAAACATCACTTCAACATTCCAAACCTTGACTTCTGAACCTTCTGACCCACACTCACCTAATCAGAACGATAATCAAACCATGAAAAATGCTCCTTCAGAATCTAATAACATCATTGGTGAGAAATATGATTCTGATGATGAAACCAACTATGATCATAACACATTTGATCTTCAACCTTCAAACCTTGATGAAGTAATATCTAGTTTCAACGAAAATGCATAAAGGAGAGTTAATAAGCTCTATGAGGAGTCCGAATCTAGCAACAATCCTTCATATTTGGATGCTAGCTGCAATCGTTTTAACAGATGGATAACTGTTGAGTTTAACAAAATCATAATCTCTGTGTCTAAGTAAAGTATAGATTTGTCAAGGAAGCTGAAGAGAGACTAGAAGCTCACAAGGCTGCCGAAAAGGAAGCTGCTAAAGCTGCTGATAGAGAGGTTACGGAGAAAGAGGCTGCTGAGAAGGAAACGGCAGAACAAGAAGCTAGAAATGCAGCTGCTGAAAATGATACTGCAGAAGGCTCTGATAGAGCACTCACCTCTGAATCTGAGATTTTCCCTCTCATGATGAAAACACTGGAGGAGATGCAGAAAGAGCAGCAAAAGGTCAGAACTAGACTCTAAAAGCAAGATGAAGTTAACACCAGCATTCAGAACATGCTTGCTTAACTTATACAAAAGATCCATCCTCCCTCTTCTCAACCTTAGGCACTTAGGCTCTCTTTTTAGCTTTTTAATGTGTTCTAAGTTGTTTTTCTCACTTGTATTGTTTTTGCATCATCTTTAAATATAATATGACTTTTTTATTATGACAAAAAGGGGGAGCAGAATAAGTAATAATTTGGATACATATCTAATTCTCTAATCTCAATGATTACATTCTTACATTCTAACTAACTAACTAACTAACTAACTAACTAACTAACTAACTATATATATATATATATATATATATATATATATACATATATATATATATATATATATATATATATATATATATATATATATATATATATGCAAAGTATATGAATGTCTCTTTCAGGAACTTTCTGAATATGTCAAGCCCTGATAAAAGTATTGCAAAAAGTTCTAATAGTTCAAGCTCTGATGAGTTAACCAGGTTCTGATAATAAGATTGATATAAGAAAGCTAGGTTCTGACTCAGGGGGAGCTTGTTTATCTCAGGGGGAGTTCTCTAACTTAACTTTGATAGTTTTCTGAAATTATGATATCTCTTGCATATATTTTTGTACACATTGTTCCATCAAAATACATGATTTTGTCATCATCAAAAAGGGGGAGATTGTTAGAACAAGACTTTGGTTCTGCACTTAATCTCTAGTTTTAATTATAACAATGCATATATTTTATATGTAACAATTTTGTACTCTAATGAATTTCTGAAGTGTGCAGTTATTAAATTCAAAATTGATTCTGGATAACTCTCAATAAATTTCATCAGAATCCTTCTAGCATGCCTCAAGAAATTACTTTCTTTATCTGTGAAGAAACATCAGTAGTTATGATAAATGTTGATTTCCTCTGAAGAAAAAGAAAGACGTATGCTTCTGAGAAGAGCTTTGCTTCCTGCTCTAATATCAAGTTCTGAAGACTCTAAAGACAAGGTTCTGTTGGACAAGTTCATAAGATTCTGAAGACATCACTTCTAAAGACTTTGAAGACTTTGAAGACTCTGATACCACTCAGTCTTTCATCTTCTAGAATCATTATCACTACTCATCAGATAAAGTTAATTAGAAGATAAGGTCAAGACAAAAACGTGTGATGAAAGAATCCATACAAAAGCTCATTCCCATATTGGTATAAATTGATTTTAGGTCAGCGCTGCTATATGGAATATAGTGATACTTTACTACTATTGTCTCTCACGGTCTTGTTATTACTGTTGCAACAGCTGACATTAGTATTTACGTTTGTACCCTTCAACGTTCAAACATCCAGCTATATAAGGGATTCACTACCTCACTGCAAGTAGAACGATTAATACTATAAGAGAGAAAATCATGCACAATATACAAAGGCTATCAAAAGGATTTCTTTAGAAACACAAAGAGTTGTTGCTCATATTTGTGTAATACATTGTTCATAAAACTGTTTCATCTGCTTTATAGAAGCATCTTTGTAAACGCTTTCTTTGTATCTTCTTTGATATTATTTTTCCTCAAGTGAATAAGTGCTAGTTTGTAGACTTGAGAGGGCTAAGGTGTTTTTCTAAACACTTAGACGAACTTGTTGTAATCTTTCGATATTAGTGGATTAAGTCCTTTTTGAAGGCGAAATCACCTTGGCGGGTGGACTGGAGTAACTTTGTTTATAGTGAACCAGGATAAAAATACTTGCGTCTATTTATTTTTATTCATCAATTAACCTTTGACTTAAAAGTCTAAAAAGCTAACATTTGTAAAAACCCATTCTTGTGTTTTTCTCTACCTTTAGTTTATATTTTCAATTAATATTAGGATTAAAAGAATTTGATTACGAATAAGATTAACGAGTTTGTCTATTGTTTTGGTTTCCAACTTATCATCGATTATTATAATTCCAAAACCCTTAGTGGATAATATTCCCTTTTTGATCACAACATCAATCATACAAGCGCAATTGATACTATATGACATAGATTCCTATTTTTTCGAATTAAGCATTTGTTTAATGATAACACGATTAACAAAAAAGCTACACTAACATGATTATGGTTAAGGAACATATATCAATCGAAATAAATCAACACATTCTATATAACATGAATTAAGCATGTAAGATATACAAAACAAAATTGAAAAGGAATTGAAATTCAATTGGAAATTATAAAAACCTCACAGTTTTAGTGGAAACACGAACCAGTAGATCAACCTTAGGTGATTAGTTCTACATAGAATTCATAGCTGTATTTTCTAATTTCGTGAAAATTGAATCATCAACCTAATGTTACAAGTTTTTTAAATAAAACAAGAGAAATCGGGCCCTATTAGCAACCAGCCCGAAATACACAAATTCGGCCTAAATAATAATTATTTTCTTAATTCTAGAATGAACACGCATTATTTGACTCCTCTACACTCTGAATTTGCTTTTGTCTTCAACACGAAACTTGTAGCTTATTCTCTCACCTTTCCGACGAATATTAAAACACATCAAACGGTATCTCGTAGCTCAAGTTATGATCTTCATAGAGAGAAAGTGTCAAAATACTACTTATTCAGAAAATAAATGAAAAAAATGAAATAAGAACATAAATATATTAAAATTGGAAAACATGTTAAAAACATTAGAAATAAAAAATAGCACACTAATGAAAGAGTGTGCATCAAAATGCACTAATCAGACTCCATATCACACTGACCAGTTGCAAGGGAATCACGATGATGGTCTATACAAGAGGAACCAAATGCTGACAGAGATCAAGAAAATCAAGACCCTGTCAAACCTCAGCTTAATGTGATCGAGGAGGAGGGAAACCATACCTCTCCTTCTCCAACGCTTTCACCAATAGCTAGTGAAAGTCCAAGTTTGACTTCTTCCTTCAACATTTTCAATACCACTCTCAATCAAGGAGGATTGTAATATGTCAATGAGGAAAACCCTATAGAAGCTTTCAAGATAATCATAGGTAATCGAGGGACTTAGATGGAAAAATCTCCCAACTCTCCACCTGTTCCAGGCGCCAAACCCTTTGGCGATGTCTTTGTTGAGCTATTCCAACAACTAAAAAAACCAAGATTGTCAGTATGGATTTGTTTTAGGCTATAGAAGACAATCTTTTTGTTCTCTATGTAATTAAGGGATTGTTGGCACAACTGAATAAACCAGAGCCGCCTTACTCTATTGCTAGATTTATTATTGACTTTGAACCGTTTCTTGAGCAAATCGTTCAAACGGTTATGCTCAAAAGAGAACCATCTAATAAAATCGACTGAGAGGTTAATGCCATATCTCAACAATAGGACTTAGTTACTCAATCTCAGAGTTGATTCAATGAGTGGGAGTAATGTTAAAGCAGACAATGATTGATTGGCTACTTGTGATGCCAATATCCAACTCTAGACGCATCAAATGAATGAGCAACAACAAAAAATAAAACAGCAGAAAAGGAGAAAGTCGGGATTTATACATCACAATTGGCTTTTGTCGAGGCAAAAATGGTTGAAGAGGCTAAGGTTGGTATTCAACATGTTAAAACTGCTAGCTCAATGGAGAAAGAAGTCAACATGATGAAGACTAAAGACTCAATAAATGACAAGAAGATTCGACTGGCCAAACTGCGCTTTGAGAAAATGAAAGTTAGCTTTTTTTCCTCAATTGTTGGACTATCTGTAATTTTATTATTATCATTATTATTATTATTATTATTATTATTATTATTATTATTATTATTATTATAACTCTTTCCATTTTGTCATTTTTTGAAAATTAATTCCATATTAGCATAGCGTATTTTGCATGCATTATTACTCTCTTACTATGTGAATCTCCTGCAACATAGGCTTATACTTTTTTAGTACTTGCCCTTTATCCTTAGAATTTTATTGTTAGGACCTAACTATTTGACCTCATAAGCATTGTTTGAAAACAGTTGGCTAACTAAAAATGGTATGTCCCAGTTGGTGACCATTTTCCTAAGGTTCTATCATTTTGTTCCATGGGAAAAATTACCTTCCAGACATAATCCCCAAATGCAAAGGTTTTCATCTTAACCTTTTTGTTGTAGGCCTTAGCTATTTGTTCATTTTGCTTTATAAGAACATCTAAAACAGTTAACCTTTCTTCATCTAAATTGACTAAATCACCTAGCATCATGCTCAAATAATGGTTGGATAAGATTTATACATGCCTTTGAGTCCTAACTGACTGTAAGTAGATTTCAACAGGAAAGACTGCATCATGCCCAAATGTCAATTGAAATGGGGTAGAGTTGGTTCCTTCTCTAAGATATGTTGGACAAGCCCAAAGTGTTTGGTCCAAAGTCTTATGCCAATTTATTGGCTTTCGACCCACATGTCTCTTAATCAGACGTAATATGATCTTATTGGCTATTTCGACTTGACCATTTGCTTTAGCGTAGTAAGGCATTGACGTTAGAAGTTTGATTCTTTGTTTTGAAGTAAATTCCACCATCTTTCGACCAGTGAAAAGTGAACCTTGGTCAGTGGTTAAATTTTCAGGAATTCCAAACCTGCAAAAAATTTGACTTTGAATAAAGTTGATCACAGCCTCCTGGTCAACATTTGTCAAAGGGATGACTTCGAACCATTTGGGAAAATAATGTATTCCTACTAACATGTACCTATGACTTTGGGATGTGGTAGGATGAATTTTACCAATTAAATCTAATGCCCGACCTCTAAATTGCCAAGGCTTAACAATAAAATGTAATTCACATGTAGGGACATGTTGAATACTTGCATGTTTTTTTCATTCTTGCAACCTTTGGCAAAGTCGATGCAATCCTTTAGTATAGTAGGACAATACACACCTTTTTGAAACAAAAGTCACTTTGTCTTGTGGCCTTCTTTATGAGATCCACATTACTCACTATGGATATTGAAGACTACCAAATACGCTTTTCTTTCACTAAGGCATTTAAGTAAAACTCCTTCGAAAGTCTTTTTAAACAACTCATTTCCAATAATAACATAACTCAATACCTTGTCTTTGATGTTTCGAAATGTCATTCCTGTTGGATATTTTAAAAGTTCTATGATTGATTTTCGCCAATCATTATTTGACAGATTGCCAATGGAAAAATTTCAAAAATTTCAGAATTTTACAAGTCTTCCAACCTTTAGGCATGGCAAGAAAACCGAGACCCGCCCGGACCCGCTCCGAAATTAGCGGGGAAAACCCGGTTTAACTGGGTGCGGGTGCGGGTGCGGGTAAAACCCGATTTTTTATTACGGGTGCGGGTGCGGGGGCGGGGGATGCTACTACCCGCCCCGCACCCAGCCCCGGCCCCGCCCCGGTCTACCTTAATTTACTTTTATATCTTATTTTAATTATTTTATTATATATTTATTAAAGTTATTTTAATTTTTAAAAATAGTTTTACTAGAAAAACATGTTTATTAATTATTTTACTCTTTAAAAACATGTTTATTATTAAAATAATTAATTATTTAATTAAATTATTAATTTTTATTATTATGAAAAATATTTATTTAAAAAAAAATAGTTTTGCGGGTGGGGGCGGGGGCGGGGAACCCGTTCCCCATTGGGGGCGGGTCTGGGTGGTAGTTTTTTACCCCCGACTGGGTGCGGGTGCGGGGGCGGGTCTGTTTCAGGGTGACGGGTGCGGGTGCGGGGCTGCTCAAACCCGCCCCCGACCCGCCCCGTTGCCATGTCTACCAACCTTTCTACCCCCACGAATTTCGACTTTGACAATTCTAAGGGGAGAATACTGGTCGAAATTAATTTTTCTTTGACTTCTATTAATTCTTCCTACTTTTCCTTGGAGACTCTATAACCTGAAGCAATGTGTGCCGAGTCATTATCCTCCTGACTTTCCCGCCGAGGCACATGTTTGATGTCAACTGAATCAAATATTTTTAACAATGAGTTGGCTGCAACAAAGTACATGAATAGATTATCTTTGATTCATTTGTACTCTTTTGTTAATTGCTTCACAACCAACTCTGAGTCGCCTTTAATTTTGACTCCTTTTACCCCCAAGTCTAATAGGATCCTAAGGCCTACAATTAAGGCTTCATATTCAGACTCATTATTAGAGCAACAACCTTTGATTTTAAATTTGAACTTGATTGGAATCCCTCTAGGGAAAATTTTCAGATTTCTATACCAATTCCATTCTCGTGGCTAGAGCCATCGAAGTATAACTTCCAAGATTTTAGCTCAACATAACTTTGTGTCACTTCGACTACTGCATGATCCACAATAAAATCAGCCACAATTTGGCCTTTCATGTCCTTCAAAGGCTCATAAGTTAAATAATATTTAGTTAAAGCCAGAGCCCATTTTCCAATTAAACTATGCAAAACATGTTTTGACAATATATGTTTTATAATGTCGAAGTGATAATAGACTAAAACATTCGTTGGCTTTATATAAGATTTCAATTTCGTACAAGAGAAATATAAACATTAACAAAATTTCTCTATTGGACTATATATAGTTTCTACATCATTTAAGACTCGACTAAAGTAATAAATTTCCCTTTCGACACCATCATCATCCTCTTGCGCAAACATACTGCCTATTATCGAGTCTGATGCACAAATATTCAACTTGATAGATTTATTTCTCTCAGGAGGTAACAATATAGAAGGATTCGACAGGTACATCTTGATCTCCTCAAAGGATTTTTGATGTTCTGGTTCCCATATGAATCCTTCTTCTTTCTTTAACCGTAGGAAAGACGAAAAAAATTTATCTGTTTATCTTTATGCCTTTCTTGTGAACTTAGAAACCCAGTAAGGCACCTACATGAACACAAAAAAGCACATTTCAATGGATTCATTTTAAGTCCATGTTTCCACATTCTTTCAAAGGATTGTCGCAGGTGGTCTAAGTAACCATTTTTCCATGAGTAATTTATGATTATATCATCAATGTATACCTGGATAAAGCTCTCGATGAAATCATGAAACATATGATTCATCTCCCTTTGGTACGTCGCACCAACATTCTTTAGGTCAAAGGGCATCACTACCTATTCATAAGTTCCTAAGGCCCTAGGGCATCGAAATTTCATTTTTGACACATTTTCCTCTATAAAGAAAATTTGTTTACATCCAAAATAACCATCTAAAAGACTTAAATACTCAAAGTCACTCGCTGAATCAACTAGCATTTCTGCCACATGCATAAGGTATTCATTCATCTTTTGGGTTACAGCATTTAGGTCTCTAAAGTCTATACGGACTCTAAGAGTCCCATTCTTTTTAATCACATGGACAATATTTGCAAGCCATTCGACATACCTGGCAGTTCTTATGAACTTATTTCTGAGAAGTCTTTTGATCCCCTCTTTGATTTTTGACATTATTGTTGTTGCAAACCTCCTTGGCGTCAATTTTACCGTTCTCTGGTCAGGCCGAATTGGTAGTTTCAATTCCACCGAATCTCAAATGAGTTTTGAAATTTCACCATAACCCATGCAAAACAAAATTTTAATTCTTTTAGCAACTCAAATATCTGGGACCTCAGACTTGGCTCAATCTAGGCACTTATGAATGTTGGCCTTTTGATTGTTCCATTTCCCAAATCGACCTGCTCCAAAGGATCTTGGGTATGATTCCAGAGGATCTTTCTCGAATCCTAAATGTTCATTATTATAGATGTAGTCGAGCCTCTAGATGTATGCAAAAGGATCGCCACCACCTTCATCCATTTCATTGGTTTCAACTACAAGGGCTCTGACAACCATTTTTTCTTGAAATTTGGCCTCTAAGCCGTTGTTATTCTATTTTTAGCCATATAGGACAAAATTAGGGCAAGTGTACTCGACTTAGTCATTGTTAACATCTGACTCTGGTCATCCATTATGTCCTCCAATGGTCTCATACTCATACATGAGTCCATGTGTGGGGTATAACTTTATTGAACAATATACATCTCCTTGCAAGGAAAATCCTGTTACAGTAGGTGTACATGGAGAAATATTCACCAATTATCTATCAAAGTTTCTCTTGTCAATGTGGTTCACATCAGCTAAGAAATAACTTTGATCTGCTTCAACATTCTCCTTAATCCTACCAGGTTTCCAAATTGTGATTCTCTGATGCATGGTTGAAGGGACTGCTCCTGCCCCATGATTCCATTCTCGACCAAGGAATAAGTTATAAGTCACCTCGGTTGGAAAGATCCCAAACAAGGTTGATCTGGTAGTGATCCCTACAACAACATTCACTTGTATAACCCCTAGAAGTTTACTTGTATTTCCTTCATTGTTTGATAGAACCATGTGGTGGGGTTTCAAGTCGGTGTCATACTTGCCAATTTTCCTCATCAAGGAATGTGGCATTATGTTAATGCAAACCCCGCCATCTACAAAACTTTATTTATCCTTAAGTTTTTGACCTTGGCCCTTATGAACATGGGCTTCAAGTGTTGTTAGATTACCATATCAGGCCTTTCAAACACAACCTTGTCTTCTTAGACACACCCATCTTTCATCACATAATAACACTGAGGTTTGTGGGTTTCCATTTCTTCAACCAATACACCGTCCTCTTCAGTTGACATTATCATATTCTATGGGCAACATAAATATCATGTTACAATTATATCCAATTCAGGTTCAGAACCAAAATCGAAATTATTTATGGCCATGTCTTCATCTTCATCTAGTGTGGCCGTCTACTCCTTGGATTTTTCCACAGGTGGAAAAGGAGGGAATAATCTCTGCTTCATAGACCTTTTCACGAATTAGACTTCATTCAGGGCTTGAACACTGCCACTTTTGCTTGAACTTTCAGCCTCGAAGGCAACCTTCTTCTTTCGTTGGTGCCTTCTCCATTGTGTTCTAGTCGTAAGGTATTTTCCCAGGTAGTTCTTAGAAGTAAAATAATACTTCTTTGATACTTTTGAATTGTTATGGTACAATGATCATGTACCAACTTCAGTCGATCGCCATTTGCAATGATCATTATCAATTTTACGCTTCGTACCACATGATTTCACATTTAAGGATTCATTATAGGTCTCATTAACCATTTAAGCTTACCAACATTCAAGAGGTCTCATTCAACAAGAATCCAAGGTCATCTAGCTCTCATCATGATTAGTTTGAGCCACAGTTCCACCCTGTCTCCAAATTAGGGTTTTGTTAAGACAAGTGTATCATTGCCTTTGATTTTGATCAAGAGTTTCTCTCAAGCCTTAGGACTTGTCTCCATATGATAAAAGACATCCCTAAAGGTCATCTATGAGCTTTATATGTGAAGTAAGAATCAAGATCATAAGGGTTTGACCCAGTGCATTCACAATTAAAATTAGGGTTTTGACTGAAACCCTAATCCTTGGGATTTTGATCCAAATGAAACCTCTGAGGCCTCAATACGTCATAATATGCCTCATTAATGATTTAGGGTATGAGAAATCAAGCTCTAAGAGTTTTCTTGCAAAGGAAGCAAGGTTTAGTTCATGAAACTTTTCATATATGGAAATTTCCCCTCTTGTGCCAAATTGAAATGGTCATAACTTCCAAACCACACATCCAATTTGAGTGACTCAAAGCCCAAATGGAAGATCTTTCCATGATCTTCAAAGTGTTAAATATGACTTTTCTCCAAAAAATGCATGGTTTGTGAGTTATGAGACTTATAAGCTAAACTGACCCAAGACTTTGTGAAATTTCAGCTTGTTTTTCCTTAATAAACAACCGACTTTAACCCAGTTTTTCATAAAGTTCCAGGCCTCAACTCAAAAATCTTTGGACATGAAAATTGTAGAGGGCATTGAGGGCTTTCCAAAATGTACTAGAACTCCTCCATCCATTGAGTGAGCTGGGAGTTTTGAAGGTCCAAAGTTGGGGGTTCCATTCCTTAAAGTTCAAGAAACCAACTTTTGAGTTTTGACTCAAACACTTCCCTAATCACCAATTTTCCTTGTTTCTGAGTTTTAATGATACATTTAACCCTAACCTCAGCCTTGGCCACGAAATTCAACTTGTTTGGCATTAAAATATGAATTGATGTCTTGTTTGTGCAAGTGGGAGGGAGAGAGAAACTTTACAAAAGCAAGGAAACATTTGTTTATTCCTTGAGCAATGGACCAATCACTTCCCAACAGTCTTTGCTCAGGTATTCAGAGATCCTTGGAAGATTTTGCTCTGCAAATGCTACTTCACACGAAATGGAAAGGTCATTGTTGGCATTTTTGGCAAAACGACCATGCTTTGAATCCTCATACTTCCCCTATAAATAGCAGGCCTTGTTCTTGTAATTCTCACCAACATTTTTCACATACTCACCTTAAAACATCTGAGTTCAAAGTTCTGCAAGAGAAGAAGGAGAGGGAAGCTTACTTTGGATCTTTGGTTGGTTTAACAAGAAAGAAGTTTGTTCATACTTTGAAGTTGCAGTGGACATATTCCACTTGGTAACATCTCCCTTTCACTCTTTATTCCTGCTCATTGTTCATACTCCCATACATGTTATCATCATACCTATGTCTTGGTTGCTGCTATAATATATGTCTTGTGTGTTTTTATTTCATTCATCCATAATGTATAAACAATGTGTGTGAAGCTTTCTATCCATAGCCTACAACCATAGTTTGGTTATTCTGCTGATATGAAGTAGATATTGTGCATTGTCTTTGGTTGTATTTATCATGTGTAAAACATTACTGGCCTTTTGAGCCTATGTGACTTTATGGATGTGTGAACTTGTCAATACTAGGATGCAAGGAGAAATAGCAGGCTCATGATTGTTTCTGGTATGTTGGGATGTTATTGTAACAAGGTCCTTAAATATAGCTCATTCATGCTAATTTGAAACACTTGCACTTCTATGTTGGTATGCTCATTTGTATTTGTTTATGTGTTTATCCATATCCTAATGTGTACACAACTTTGACATGTCATTGATGTTGTATTTTGAACTAAGTTGTTTTTTTGTGCTTGAGGTTGGATATTTGAACTGCTAACTTACTGAAGTTATGTAACTGATTATGATTTGTGGTTTTAACTTGTTGTTTCAACCTGCTGATATGATTGGTCTCTCCTTATGTGCTAAAACTTATGCTATGTGTTCAATCTTGTATGGAAACTCTCAATATGCCATCTGATTTACATTTAGGTCGAGCTATTGTTGCCTTGCTGTTCAGGTCATGTGTGTGAGTTTTGTGAAACAGATCCTCTTGTTAAGTAATAGAGCACATCCTTCATATTTGTTTATGTGAGAAGTAACATAGCGCCCCTTTGTGATAACTGGCTGCTTGTGTGTATGTACCTGCTGATTTGGTCTCTAAAATGGAAGTTGGTTGTGAACTCATTTTGACATTGTACCACATTCATACACCTTTTCACATCTTATTGTGCACACAAATTGCTATGCCATGTTCACATTGTTGTCATTATTGGTTGGTGATTAGTTAGCATATATAACTCATGATGTGTATGTTCTCACTTTGTTAAGCTTGTTTTGCCCATGTGCCTGTCTAAATCTCACAATGATACATTATCTGTATGCACACTAACCATTTGGTATTGTTGATACTTTGTCCTCATATGTCACCAATATCTAGTTGTTATTACCTTTATTGCTTTGTTTTGGTCAGTGCTAATGTCAAAAGGATTTGATATCTGATGTCTCTTTTACTTTAACCATCATGCCATGAATATGTATCACAACCTGTCCTTGCCCTTGCATTAAGCTGTTAGTCAATTTTGAACTTATGTCTATTATCTACCAAATACAAAGAAGTTCCTTACAGTGACATTTGTGCCCTTCCCCCAAATAAAAACTCCACTAAAAAAAGGATAAAAACGTAACTAGCAAATTCAAAACATATCTATGCTTCCTTTACACAACAACCTGCCAGGTGTTTAGTTCCCACTGGTCCGGAAATATAATATGACTATTCCCTCCATACATAGTTTCCTCATCTTCCAAAAGGTACTCATTCATCACGTTCATCTCATTTTGCATTCCCTCTCTCTCCAAAAACCACCGCGCCTGCATTCCAAGTTGAAGGTGAGCTCCAATGTTTAAATCAGTTCTCCGTCGAAAACTAGAAACCGTGTTTTGCTCTTTCTACAACAAGTATTCATTTTTTTCTGTTCAACTTCAACCGTGTTTTGCTCTTTCTGCAACGTTTTCATTCATTTTATTTGTTCATCATCAACCGTGTATGTTGCTTAATATTGAAGAGTTGTTGAAGTCTAAGAAATGTTCACCAGGAAACCGTCACACTTCTGTATATTGCTTTGAGGTTGTTTAGATTTACATTCTCTTCATTTTTCAGCATTTCTTTTTTAAGTACGTTTTGTTAACTGACTTTTGATGAACATTTATGTCATGTTATACATCCTTACATGGCTTTTGGACAGAACAAGTTCTGCATAATGTGTTCAATGTTCTCAATATTCAGTTATCGTTATGTTTCGAGTAAACTTATTTCATGTAAGACGTTCTAATACTTGGTTGTCTAGGAAAAGAAGTATCTCAAGAGCTCCAATTCTTATCAAGGATCTGGTCAAAGGAAACCAAGTGTGGAAGATGCATATTAGGGTTGTTGATTTGTGGGTTGTTAAGGAGATAAATGGCCAACAACACATTGAAATGGTCATTCAGGATGGAAAGGTAATACATTCTCACAAATTTTTACATGATTATGTTTCACTGAACATTGTTAATTAATAACTTTCACATGCAGACCAGATTCATGTTACCACTAGAAGCAGGGACTTCAAAGATTGGCTTGACCAACTCAAGGAGAATGAAACGTATTTCCTCTACAATGGAAAGCCAGTTCTTAATGATGGCCCTTTCAAGGTTTGTTCTAACCCACTCAAACTGCTCTTCAATGGAGGGACTACCGTGATAAATGTGGCGATACTAGAAATACCTACTCACAAATTTCACTTCCACACTATACATAATTTTCTCAATGGAAAATTCAAACCTGATTTGTTGTACGGTGAGTTTACACTTATGCTTATGTTGTTTGGCCTGTGTATTTTGATATTACTATTTATATATCCCTGATTTACTCACCTAATTATTTAACTGTTACAGATGTTATTGGTGTTTTACAAGATGTATTAAAGACGCAAATGGGAGGTGGTGGTAAGAAGTCTTGCGCCAATATCACATTGCGTGATATTCAAGGCAACGTCATCGAAGTTGCGTTGTGGGATGATTACGGAAAGCAATTCATTAATTACAATAACCCTAACAAAGCCCCTGGTTCTACCATTATCATCTTGACATATGCTTGGTGCAAGACAAATACAGAATTCAAAAAATCGTTTCGCTGCCATGTTTCTCAACTACTGACAATCATATACTATTGTACTTCCTAACTAGCTGTTTGTATGCTATGTCACAGTTTCTGGATTACCAAGTCTACCAAACGCATGGAACGGTTCTAAACTTTTCATAAACTTGGATCATCCACAGGTTGAAGAATTCAAGTCCAGGTAATATTCAATGCATTCACTTCATACATATTTAGTATGTCCCTTAACAAAGATACTTCTCTAAAGGCTTAACTAATTATCTTACAGGTTTGGAGCAACTGACTTAGCAACTGCACCTGCACTTTCTCAATCTGTAACATGTGATTCATCAATTCAATCCACTAACAAAAATTAGACTAGCCTCAACAAGGTCAAGAGTATCCGTGCTATATATGAAGCCGGCAAGGTGTGTCTCTTGTCCAAATTATATAAATTATTATGAATTCATTCTGAACATGTGTTTTTTTTTATTTTACCTTTATCAATGAATCTTGAACACAATAGGATTGTTTCGCAACGACTATTGGCACTACGAAACGGTTCAAAGCTTCGAAGTTTGGATGGTATTTTGAGACTTGCCCTGACTGTAAAGTTTCTAACAAGTCGGTTGGTGCAAAATTTGTGTGTTCTTATGGACTTACAGATGTAGAACCTGTCACAAAGTAAGCCTATGCCGTTTCTTACATGTTATATTTCAACAAAAAACATTGTATAATTATTAATTGACTTCTCCTACGTTTTGTTGCGGTAGATTCAAACTTGAAGTTGAAGTTGAGTATGATAACCACAAAGGAACCTTTGTATTTTGGGATAAGGATTATATTCCTTACACGAAGAAGTCTGCAAAGGAATTATGACAAGTAATAAAGGCGGTTAATATTCTGGAGCATAACTTATACTATGAATTTTTGTGAAAGACTGTCATGAATTTTTGAACCATTGCGAATGATGCCTTTGTATTTGCGTAGGCTGGAGAGGACAATCCTAAAATTTGGCCTGCTCATCTAGATGTTCTGTTGAATAGAGAGATGGTTTTCCGTATCAAGTATCAATCATTTTACGAGCAATTCTCTCTGGTTACCATACTAAGCGAGGACAATCTTTACAATAAGTTTCACAACTTCCTCACTCCAAATGAGGTGCTTCATTTGTATTTTTAAGACTCATTGTTTCATTAGTCATTGCTTCATTATTGTTTCATTATTTATGTTTAACTATTTCCAGCATACTTCATGTCCACCTGCTGTGGAAATCTCCACTACCTCTCCAACCAATGAACCAAAACAAGTCATGGTATGCCACATTATCTAAACTGTTATTCATCATTCTTAATGAGTCTCTATTATTTTCCATAGTTGTTAATATTTTAACTATGGCATATGTAGGGCCTTGAATCATCTGAACAATCTCACTCTGCAAAACCATCCTCTGCCGCAAACCATCCTTGGAGTCTGTAACACCCCAAAATTTGCCCTCTATTTTTCATATCATTTAGAACGTGCTTTCATTGCATTACATTGCATTCAAGTCATAGAAAAATAAAGCATTGCATTGCATTCAGCATAGGGCATGTGATCAGTGGTCTTCAGAGTATTGATCATCCAAAGCAAGAGAACAAGAGCCAAGGGTCTTCAAGCAATCCTCAATAGTCTCTTACATCTCATATGATCTCAATTGATCCCACAAGTCATTGAAAGAAGAGAATTCACCAAGAAGATTGAGCAGTCATCATCTCCTATCAAAAATAGCCCAAATTAGGGTTTATGATTCAAGCAGTCTCCTGATGAAATTTTGGTTCAAACTTGATCTCCATACTTTCTACATGATGTCAAGTATCTAAGGATGGAAGATTTCCCATTGGTTCATTTTAGAAGAGTTTCAATTGGTCATTTGCTTGAGAATCAAGAAATTGGGGAAAAAGTCAACTGTGCAGAGGAAAAAGTCAACTCCTGACTTTTTAAGGTCAAATTCATGAAGTTCAAGTTACATATGTTCAATGGACAAAATTTGATCAAGAAATGATGGAGGAATCATCAAAAATCAAGAATTGTACAAATTTGCCAAATTTAGAAACTTAGGGTTTCTAAAAAATGGCAAGTTTTGGACCATTTTGTACCACACTTCAAGGCACTCTTTCTCCATGATAAAAGCTTCAAATTTCAGGCCCAAGTTGAGCTAATTAAAGATCACCTTCTAAGCTTCAAATCCATATAAAGAACTCTTCCATTGGATCAAAATTTAGGGAGATATGATCAATCAAAGTTTGACAAACTCTAGGCAATTTCCAAGTCATGGCAAGGCAAGTTTAGGCCTCCAGGCCATAATTTCATCAAACACTTGGTATGCCAAATGTCAAGCCCATTTTCTCCATCAAGAAGGCTCCAAATGAAAAATTGTTAAACATCAAAGTTGTTCATCTCCGTGTCCTCTTCAACTTTGATGTTAAACATTGTTTCATTTGAGCAAGTTATGAGTGAGATATTAGGGTTCAAAGAAGGGTGGTTCACACTAAAATATTTTCAGGTTCGTGACCAAGTTTGCCAACCAGTTGCCTCTCCCATGATGCAGTCTTGGTTGCTTGTGTTCTAAGTCATTTTTCATCCTCTTCAAAACCTCTATTCAATCCAAAATCAACACCTATCTTGTTCTATTATGTGCCATCTTTCATTTGCCACCAAAATTATACATTTTCATCCATTAATGTGAGATATATTCACCCTCAAACTTCCAATTTTTCACTGCATGCATGGCTGCCAAGAATAGCATGTTGTAACATTGTTGTTGTTGTTAAAACTCAGTTCACACGCATACTTCACATGTACAACCATTTGCCTCATTTGAACCAGCATATCCCTTACACATATACATGCCATGTTGCTATCATACATACAATAGGAAATAAAAGGAAGCTTGTCCACTAAGCCTTGCTGCAACAACACACATCAACATCACCACTTCTCATTTCACATCCTCACCATAAGCGACATGATCTCTCCACACTCTAACTTCACTCACCAACTCGTGCATAACCAATCTCACTTATTCTGTTAACTCAAAACTCAGTTAACTAACTCAGTTAACTTGAGTTCCAACTGTTAACCACACTAGTTAACAACTAACCACAACTATATAAGCTAAACTCTAACACAATTGAAAGGAGCTTCATCATTTCACACATTCCACAAACTCTTCATCTCAAACTCTCCCTGAACTCTCTCTCTCTCATTGCACGAGTTCTCCATTTTTATTCTTGAATCTTCATCATCAAGTAACATTGAAGTGGTGAGGCATTGAATAGTGGAATCATCTTTAATTTCAGATCCATTTCCTCTTCATTCTCCAGCATCTACGAGCATTTATTTTGCTCAAACGAGTTCAAGATCAAGTTCTCACCTCTGGTCTTGTAGATTCAAGAGTTCTTCAAGTTTCAGGTTCCTATTTATCAACTTTTTCTTGTACTAAATCACTAATTATAGCTTGTTCTTTGTTGATAGTGGCTTAATAGAAGCAGTGTGAGTAATCTGGCTAGTTGATAGACCTTTTAGAGGTGTAGATCCAAACCTAGGGCAAACTTGATGTGTTCGATTCTCTGCATATGTGTGTGATTTGTGAAAACTAATTGTGGATCCCTGTTCTCCTTAACTTCCTCTTTCATTTGATGTGCGTTTTATTAATTTCTGGAACATTTGAGGATTTACAGTGGCCGGAGGTGGGCGGAGAAGATGACCGGAGGTCCTTCTCCGGCCGGTGAAGTTTTCAGGTTAGGGTTGTAGAACTTTAAAACACGACCGTCTGATTGTGTTTGATCCAAAGGTTAATAAGCTGCCAGCACATAAATGAAGGTGTTTCCACTCACGTGCTATTTTTCTCTCTCTGAATGATTGCATGTGTGTGCGTGCATGTTAGATACCATGTGCATGTATTCTGATTCGTGTGATCTGATTACTTCTCTTAAGTGTTGGTAATTGATTGATCTTGTGGATTTGATTGCATCCACGTGTGACTGAGCATACACCTTAACCACACACACACACACGCGCCTTTGGACTGGACTATTAATTGCTATTTGTACCCCCATGTTTTGAGCCCAAACACTTTTTGAACTAACATTTTACTCACGCTGCACCCCCTACATGTTTTCATTCTTTGTTTTAATGTCTTTTTTTCTATATTGTTTGATTTTCTCTTATTAAAAACACTAATTCAACTCTAAAAATTCCAAATAAATTCATATGTCATCTTGATACATAAAAATAATTTTCTATTATTTTTAATTCTAACTTTATTGATTTTAGTTCATATTTTCATATTTTCTTTTTAATTTCATTTTAAATGATACTCTTCATTGGTGCTTGAACTTTCCCATTTTATTTCTCTTAACTCCACAATATTTTGCATTCATTCTTTTTGTACTTGTTAAATAACATCTGAAAGCATATAAAAAAATTTTCATTTTATTTTTAAAGTCATTTTATCTTAGGTTTTGATGTGCATATGTGAGCTTTCTTTTGATGTGTCTCAATGAGACTTTGTGAGACCTTTTGATCATGTTTCTTTTTGAGTTTGGCCATGAGTTTTGATACATGTTTAGCCCCTGACTTAGGTTAGTTGAAACCTATGTTCATATTTTTTGTCCATGCGATTTGGTAATTGTTTGACACCTTGTATTTGAAGCAACATTTATGCATGTTCTTTTACCTCCATCTAACATGATTTTGATGAGGCACTTGTGCCATCATATTATGCTTGTGTTGTGTGAGATTATATGGTTTGTCTAGAGAATTATAGGTCCTACTTGGTTCACTTATAGGTCATTTTGATTTGTGTTTACCTTTGATGTGTGTTTATGCACTTTTACTTGCATTTTTTACCTAATTCCACATCTAATTTATTCTTGTGCTCTACATGATTTGTGTTTGCATTGTGTATGCCATTTCACTCATGTCATTTGCATATCATCAATTATATGCTACTGGTCTATATGCATTCATACTCATTTCATATGTTATGCATCTTTAATATGCAAATTTGTGCATCTAATTGAAACTTGTTTCTCTCCTTTTCCTTTCTTCTTCATCTATTTTTTATTACTTGAATCATTTCATCCATGACTTGTATGATTGTTCATATGCATTATAAGACATTTATAAATGATTTATACTTCTGACCTTGACATTTCATTAAGCATAAATGCATGTTCACTTTGCATCCTTGTTCATCTTTCATCCACTACTTTCATAGTGCTTTTCTTTGATGTTTAAGACATTGTTTATGCATAGTTTGATCCCATTAGGTACCATAACTCTAATTGAACACCTTTAGACATAACTACTAACTTTAGAAGTCATTTAGTACTTAAAATTCTTTCCTTTTAGGTTTGAGCTTTGTGTGATGCTTAATTTCATTTCATAAGTAGTTTGATGCCTAATTGTTTTCTTTCTTTTACTGATGCTTTCTTATCGCATTATTGAAGTAACCTTTGCTCGTAGGGGCTAATTGTAAGTCATGTGTGTGGGTGTGCTCCCACATACAACTTTCTTCCCTCATCTTTTTTAATGTTTTCTCTTTTGTGTTTGTGCAAAGCATTTCAATGCTTTCTTTGTTCAATCTCTTTCGTCCCCTTTGAGTTCTTGACTTAGCTTCCATCTTTGAAGTAAGTTAGAACTCACTCTTCTTCTCTTTTCTTTTAGAGTTAGGTTTCTAAACCACACTTACCCATTAGGAACATCCATGTATGATAACTTTAGGGTTTGAGTCTTAGTCTCCCTCATTAGATTTTACCTTTCTTAACCCTTGAGTTTTCTTCTTCTCATCTCAAAACAAAAGCAAAAACATTTAATAAAGGATTAACGTATATTGCACGTGAGCCTAGAACATGGGAAATGGAAGGAGGGGAGTTTCTCTCCGCCTTTCTAGAGTGTTTAGCATACGTCCTGTTAGGACGACCATGCGACGCATTCGATCCTATATCGTAGACTTGAATGCAATATGTGTTACTAACACAAAAATGATCAAAACACTTCTTTATAAAATACAAAAACAAACAAATTCTCTTCTCATCTCCTTCATTCTATTCCTTAAGGATTCGTCATGTCCGTTCTACCAAAAATAGGTAACGCCTAAGTCTCCATACAGCGAGCTGCACCACGTAACTGCTGGGACGCGCACTCTGACCTTTCCATTAAAAAACACAAACAAACCAACCCTTGTTGAGGGGAACTACGTCGCTCTGATTCTCATGTTCCCGATGAGATATGTAGGCAGTTGGGTAGGGCCCATTCGAGCAATTCTTTTATTTTCCCTACATTTGTTTCTCGTTCTCTTTCATTTCCTTTTCCAACATCTTTTCTATCACCCTTTGATCGAACAGCAAGCGTGGATCCCATCGGGTACGATGGACGCGTGGGGGTGCTAATGCCTTCCCTTCGCGTAACCGACTCCCGAACCCAGTTCTCTTGGTCGCAAGACCATGCTCTTTCCTTTCCTCAGGTTTATGCGGTGTTTACTTTCCCTCTCTTGGGATAAATACACATTGCTGGCGACTCTGTTTCGGTGCCACTTTCGTGTTTGTACTTGGATGAAAATCCCGGGAGCGACAGCTGGCGACTCTGCTGGGGATCGAACCCAGAATCTCTGGTTCCCTAAGCGAGTCAATCCTAGCGCTTGTCTATTTTTTCTTTCATTGGGTGTTTACTGTGGTGCTTTATTTTGTTATATTTACTGTTTTACTGTATTGCTGTTTATCGTATTACCATTTTACTGCACTTTACTGTATTTATCGCATTTACTGCATTACATATCATTATTATACTGTGCTGTGCTGGATTTTTCTGTTTGGTGGGCAGGGTGCTCTGAGAGATAAGCCCACTACCCAGGCTTGAGTATACACATAGGTATTAGAGTGGATAGTCATGACGCTTGCGTGGTGGTGACCACGTATTGTTGTTCATGAGACCCACAACCAGATGAGGTCCTATCAGGAGCTATCTGCTATTGTATGTTTATACAGGCCAGTAGTTATTCTCTTGAGGAACTGTCGACTCTGGTGACCATTCCCGAGGACTCAGTTGCGGCTCTCCTCCCGAGATGTGATAATGGAAGACCAGAAATGGCAAACCCATTACATATTCTTGATCCGAGGACCCAATGCTGGGAACTTGCTATAGGATGTCCTTTTTGAAAGAGAATCAGTGGAGGAACTCCTCGATTGGCGATAGTACTGTACCCCGAGGGATGAATATACTATTTCTTCTCGACCTCAGTGCCTGAAGCTGAGGACCTTTCGTTTTGGAGAATCAGTTGAGGCCTCCTCGATTGATTATGATGCCAAACCAGAAATGGTGAACGTATCATTATTTCTCGACCTGAGAGCCCGGGATACTGAGGATCTTAGTACACACACGTGAGAAGGGCGGGTTGTTTACAGGTTTGCAGGTAACCATGACCTCCTACATACTAGGTTTTCTATTGACGTTACACAAAAGGAGAATTCATCCTATTGTATTCAGATGGTTCCTATCTATGGTTCTATATTGTTATCAGACCTACACTGACACCGTTCACAGTCCAGAACAGACACTTGGCACCTTGATACCATGCCCTTTGCATTGCATTTACATATTCTAACATACATGTTTACTCATTTCCAGGTGCATATTTTACCCTTGATTCCAGTCATCAGGTTCTCACAAGGATGAATACTAAAGAGAAGAAAAATATCATCAGTTACAAGTTCCTCACGCCTACACTAGGCTCTATTATGGTCCTGAAAGGAATGGGAGCCCTGAAGTGCTGGAAGCTTTTAAAGAAAAATATGGGTGGATTTTATCTTTTGTTTGCAATGTCAGTGAGTACGAATACAGGGGTCTCCATACTTTGATGCAGTTCTACGATCCTCCTCTGAGGTGTTTTGTATTTCCAGATTATTTGTTGGTACCTACTTTAGAGGAGTATTCCAACATGCTAGGGATTGCTATCATGGAGGAGCCTCCTTTCTTTGGGTCTACAGGTGATTTGGATAGTGGAAAGGTGGCTAGTGCTCTTTATTTGAGTAAGTCAGAGTTAGAAGCCAATATCTCTAACAAAGGAAAGCTTCGTGGTTACAAGCTGGGGTATCTAATAAAGAAGGCTCAGGAGGAAGCTAAAGGTAAGAAATGGGTTACTTTTAATGCATTGCTAGCCCTTTGTGTCTATGGTATTGTGTTGTTCCCCAACGAGCCTGACTTTGTTGATACGGACGCCATTAGGATATTCATGATGAAAAATCTGGTACCAACACTGTTGGGAGATCTTCACTACGCCTTATATAATAGAAACAAAAAGAAAAGAGGAGGGGTAGTTCATTGTTGTGCACCTTTGTTCTATAAGTGGTTTGCAAGTCGCTTACCGCAATCAGGGGCTTTTGTGGATTCTAAAGGTTCTCTAGAATGGAGTCAGCGTTTAATAGGGCTAGTTGCCAAAGATATCATATGGATAGATCATGGGCTAATCGGCAAGAATATTATCCATAGTTGTGGGGAGTTCCCTAATGTTCCACTAATAGGAAGAAAGGGAGGAATCAACTACAATCCTTCTTTGGCTATCCGGGAATTTGGGTACGCTCTGACGGGTCCGCCCATTAAGAGGGATGTAGAAGAGTCCCTGTATTTCCACACATCAGACGGTTTGGAAACAGCACAAAAAGCCTCTGAAAGTTGGGCCAGTGTGCTAAAGAAAGGGAAAGTTGCTCTAGGCAAACCCAACAATCGGGCTTATCTAGCATATGAAGAGTGGGTGAAGAAAAGAGTTGAAGATTTTGACTTGCCTTTTGATAGGGCACCCCTGTTGTATCCTGAGGAGGAGAAAGAAAGAAATACTGCCACTATGGAAGACATCGACAAATTGCAAGCCTCGGTGAAAAAGCTTCAAGGAGCGAATTCTGAGCTGAGCACCCATCTTCAAGAAGCGCTACATACCAACACAAGATTGGAACAGAAAGCCCAAGAGGCCGAACAAATCTTAACAGCAAGAGAAAGGGATTTTGCTGAAAGAGCCCAACATTTCCAGAAAATTAGTAAAGGTGCCGATGCTGCCACTCAAGCTCATAAGAAGACGAAACAGGACTTAGCCCAGACTAAAGACACATTAGCCAAGCTTCAGCAAGCTTGGGATGAGGTTAGAATGGAAAACTCAGAGTTGCAGGAACAGCTGAAGATCAAGGATGACGAGCTCAAAAAGGCACACGAACAACGGAGGAAGTATCAGGAGAACCTTGGCAAAAGTCAAGAGCAATTGGAAAGCGCCAGAGAGGAGCTAAAGATTTCCATGAAGGAGCTTGAAGAGGCTATGGCAGATATGGGGAAACTCAAAATGCAAGCCAGCGGGAAAAGGCATAAAGGAGTCTGTGATGATGAAGCTCTCCTGATGCATATGGATTCGCTGACTGAAGCCCTAGCGAAAAGAGATGTTCTGATTAAGGAGTTAGTCGAAAGACCAAATCACCAGCGTACTCGCATACTCTTCGAGGAGGTCAAGTATTCAAGTGAAAAGTTGAAGGATTTAGAGTTATCAGATTAACAGTTTTTCTCTCTTTCTCTTAATGTAGTTTTATTGATGGATATCATCAGGCTTGTTGATGAATCCACTATTTTGATGTATGTGTTTGAACCCATTGTTGAACGTTGTGCGTATGTTTGGTTTCTTTTGTAATTAAAACAAGCAGTATATTCAGAAATATTCCGTTGGCAATTATCTGTACACAAGCACATAATCATGGCACGTATCTTCATATCACGATCTTCAGCTTTCTGTGGTTAAGATTGGAATCAGGGTATAAGGTGTCGCTCCCAGGATTTTCATCCAGGTACAAACGCGAAAGTGGCACGGAACACAGAGTCGCCAGCCGTGTATATTTATCCCAAGAGAGGCAAAGGGAACACCGCATAAACCTGAGGAAGAGGGAAAGGAATGGTCATCGCAACCAGAGTCTGGGTTCAAGAGTCGGTTACGCGAGGGGAAGGTGTTAGCACCCCACGCGTCCATCGTACTCGATGGGATCCACGCTTGTTGTCTAATCTAAGGGTGAGTTATCCTAACATCTATGGCTGTACTAAAACAGGGGAAAGGGAAAAACTAAGATAGACTCGGTAGGACCTCGTCGTCCTAGGCCTACGTACCCCCTTTGTGCAATGGGGAATTCATAGTCAACGTAGTTCAGACCAAGTTCTTTTTGTATTTTTTATGAGCGACGTTAAGTTCGCGTCCGGCAGTTAGGGTCGATGTCTGTTTGCGACTCAGACGGAAAGTAACGTGCCCTTTTTGAAAATAGCCTTTAGTTTGACGATCCCGAAGGACAAAAAGGTTTGAAGTTCGTTTGTATTTTTTAGGACAGAAGTGACTTGAGTTAGTTCATAACTCAACTTGAACCGAAGTCTATGACACAGGAACGAATGCGTCGCATGGTCGCCCCCAATGGGACGTATGCTCAACACTCTAGAAGAGAGAAGGGGGACCCCTCAATCTTTATTTCCTATGTTTAAGGCTTGTATACAAGGCAATTTGACCTTATTAAGTATCTTAAAAATGTTTTGAGATGAGAAGAGGGACTCAAAAGAAAAGAAAAACACTAAGGGGGAAATCTATCCTAATGTTTTCATGCAAAGATGGCCCTAAGGGGAGGTTTGACAACAACCTAAGCCTAAAGAAAAGAAAAGATGAGAGAAAGAAAGAGTGATGGTGGACATGGATAACTATCCCCACCCTCAATTAACTTACCTCAGCCCCTGTGTAAAAGGTTAGTACAAAACGGACATAAGTGATAATAAGACAAATGAAACTCAAACAAATCACAAACCAAAGAGAGATGGTTATAAAACAAATGGAACTCAACCAATAAAGAATGTGAATAACCTAAACATGAATTATGAAGTCAAAGAAGCAAACCCAAATGATGGCACAAGTGCCTTCTCAAACAAGTAATCAGACATGATCAAGGATGTGCATAAAAGAAGACCTCAAATGAAGAGAAATCAAAAAATTAGAAAGGCATCTTCTAAAATAATCAAATTAAAACTTAACACACCTCAACCAGTGTTAAACAACATGTCAAAAGCCCATGCCAACATTCCCAATATAGATCACTCAAACAATTATGCAAAGATCAAGTAGGAAACATGGTTCAGTATGCAACAGAAAGGGACTAAAATGCAATATGAAATGATTTTTAAAATATGAGAAAAATGTTTTAATGCAATTCAATGTGTTGGGGAAACAATGCAAAAATAATTAGTTCAAAATGTTAAGTATGTCATGAGAACAAAATTCTACAAGTTTGGGTACGCATGATAAGAACAATTCAAAAAGAAATCCATTAAATAATTAATTCAGTCACTAAAAATAAAAGAAAATAATAAATTAAAATTTGGGAAAATATTATAAAACTATAAATATGCTTCATGATTTTTTTGGGGTTTTTAGGATGCAATTATCTATTTTTAAAAATTAAAAATGAAATGCAGCAATTAAATAAAATAAAAAGAAAATAGAATGAAGCCAGGGGTGCATTCAGCAAGTAATTCACGTTGGAAAATAGACATGGGCTTAAGGGAGGGTGCAAAGAGCAAGGCCCAAGACAAAAAAGTCCAAAGCGCAAGTCAAAGAAGTTTACATGGAATCAGTCAAACATCAGAACTCATACCAGCCAATAGATCAATCCTACGCACCACACACAGTCAACACTTCACACAAGTAATTAAGATAAGAGGCTCAGATCAGTATACACACCATAAACAATGTACACACGCACACACATACTCACTCAGCATACCATAGAACCCCACGTGAGCAGCATGTGACCTTTTTAATGTGCTGTCCAAACTATAGCCATCAGATTACATCAACGCTTTACATTAAGTCAAACAATTAAAAAGTAATACATGATGAGAGGTTGAGATTGAGTGCACGTGATAGGAAGTGTGGAATAACATACACGCAAGCAAATAAATAAAATCAGAATAATTAAAATGTGGCAACATGATGACCGTAGGATCAATACCATCAACGGCTCAGACTTTGTCTTCCTTACATAAACCCTAACCGGTCAGAAAAAGAACCAGACACCGGAGCCCTAGCTCCGGTCGTCATCTCCGGTGACCACCACCCCCCAAAATCCCCAGAAATCACTCACGAGTATATCAAACTGATCAGAAAAACATGAGGGTTAAGAATATTACATCAAAAATCTCAAACAAACAACATATAAGGAGAATCGAGCGAAACAAAGTATGGGTCCAAAACTTAAATCTCACCATATGCACATAATACACGTCTAAACTTAAAACAAAACACATCAGAGTCATCAGCAACAATCACAGATCATTATACATATTTAAAAGTAGAGTTTTAAGATCATGCAAATTGACCCTAACCTGAGATTATGCAATACGTATCCTTGCTTTTAGCTTCCAACGATGGGTGGTTTGTGCCCTATGGATCCCAAGGGTTCAGATTGTGGAAGAAGTTTTGGAAAAGCTCTAGTGGATTGTGAGATTCGAATGAGAGAAGGATTAGGGTTGGAAGTTTTGTTCTCCTCAAAATCACGTGTGTCCTCTTCTAACCAGTGCATGAGTTAGCTTAAATAGATTAGGTTAATCCACTGATTGGCATTTGGGCCTTGTTAATTCCTCACTTAATGAGTTTAGAGTGATTTTTGAAATTTGCATAATGTGAAATACACCCTCCTCCATGCATGTACATCCAAACCCTTGATGATGGATCACTTATTTAACAATTGCTAATCACACCTGAATTGGATTTGGGCCTTGAGATGTCTTGGTTCATGAGTTTTCAATGATCATGCAATTTTGCACAATGTGAAATAAGTGATGTACTAGTCATGAAATCTCTTGGTTCAAAGGCCAAAAATGATCCTTAAGGAATGTACTTTGATGTTAGAATGTGCCTTGAATCAATTATAGGTCACTATGTCCCGAAATGCAAAAGTTGTGAAAATGGAACCATGAGAAAACCCTAAAAACCACATTTCCTTCTTTTGGTCATAACTTGAGTTTCACAAATGATATGGAGACCATCTAGTACTTGTTGGAAAGGGGAAAAAAAGATATTAAACTTTCATGTTTGAGGAAAATTCACTTGGAGCTTCTTTGATGATGAAAAGCCAAGTTGATTGTAGAGTAAGAACTTGCTCAAAATGGAAACTTTCAAATTATAAGTCATTTCCATATTTAGTAACTGTTGTACCAACCCTTGATTCTTGATAAATGGTATGAGACTTGACTCTTGAAGACCATTTGAGGATGTGAGACCTTGAAAACCTTGAAGAGAACCTCAAAATTTCACAGTTGACTTCCCCTCTCACTGTTGACTTTTCCCCAATTGTCCTGATTCCCAATCCATTGGCCAATTGAACTTCTCATGAACCAAACTGATGGAAAATCTTCCATTCCTAGATACTTAGGGACCCAAGGAATACCATGGAATCAAGTCTTGCCCAAAAAATCAGAAATAAACTGACTTTATAGCAAACCCTAATTTTGGTACCCTCAGTCTAGGAGGAAATAGTACAGTCTCCAAATCTAAATTCCTCTGAATATGATGTGTATCCTCTCCAACAAAGATAAGATATGCCATTTGGTGATGATAAAAACCCAAGAAGCTTACCCATTGGAGTAATAAACCCAAGAATCTCAAAACCCTAATTTCTGCACTGGTTAGGAGAGAGTGATCCACTTGAGCTCTCTTGGACAATACAAGGACTCTTGCTTGACCCTTTGAAGAACATCTTCTCCACTTGAACTGCCTCAGGCACCTTGACCCCATGCTAAGAACAAATGATATGCACACATGATAATGCAAAAATGAAATGAAACATAAGCCAGTTAATACTAAAGTGAGGAGGGCAAATTTTGGGGTGCTACATAAGGCACCACGGAAATGATAAACATGGCATTTGCATTGCATTGCATATCATTTTTTTGCATGACAGGTACTCGTTGCAGGTCCTCTAACCTTTATTTGGTTTCAGGCACTATAGCTGATAACTACGTTCATCGGTACGCAACTCGCAGAAACCAAGCTAAGATCATGGATCAGATGCAAACTGAATTGGCTGAGCTGAAGAACAGGATGGACCAGTTCATGACACTAATGACTGGTATGGCCCAAAACCAGGAAAGACTCAGGGCAATGGTCGAGCGGCCACAAGTAGAGGTGTAGAATGGTAACAGTAATAATAGAGAGAATGGTAATCAGACTAGTGTCAATGCAGGAGGTGACCTCCTAGAAATACTGGGGTTCGTCATGTTGTGGAAGACAACCAAGACGACCAGTTCACCCTGTTAGATTCTGAAGATGAGAACACTCACAGATACGACGAGCTCGCTGAAAAAATTAGGTCCATTGAATCCCAAAACAATCTTGGTTTCGATGTTTCTGACTTGGGATTGGTACCTGGAGTAAGAATCCCACACAAGTTCAAGCCACCAACATTTGACAAGTACAATGGCACTACTTGTCCTAAAACTCACCTCCAATCTTATATGGGGAGGATAGCCGCTCATACTGATGATGAGCAATTGTGAATGTATTATTTCCAAGACAGCCTTACTGGGGCATCTCAAGAATGGTATATGAAGTTGCGTAGGACTTCTGTGAGGAACTGGAAGGAGTTAGCACATGCTTTTGTCAAGCAGTATCAATACAACATGGATATGGCTCCAAACCGTACTCAGCTGCAGAGTATGGCTCAGAATGCGAAGGAGAGTTTTAAGGAATATGCTCAAAGATGGCGCCAGTTAGCTGCCATGGTTCAACCTCCACTGCAGGGCCGAGAGATGGCCGACATGTTTATGGGTACTCTTCAGGGAACTTATCTTGATAGGTTGGCCGTCTGTCCTTCAACTAGGTTTGCAGACATTGTAATCGCTGGGGAAAGGATTGAAAGTTTGCTGAAGCTCGGAAAAATACAAGATGCCAGTGGTGCTAATTCTTCAGGAACAAAGAAGCCTTTTGCTAATGGGCAGAGAAGAAGAGAAGGTGAGTTAAGTGCTGTGTACAGAGGATGGGGAAAAGGATGTTCTCAAGCTTATCACCAAGTGGATGCAGTGACAATTCCAACACTACCTGTTCAGCAACCGCAGCCTCAACAGCAAGTTCAACAACAGCGACCACAGTTCCAACAAAGGTCTAGGCAGAGGGACCGCAAAATTGACCCTCTTCCTATGACTTACTCAGCATTGTTACCCCAGTTACTCCAACTGAAATTGGTCGAACTTCGTACCATGAGACCTCTTGTTACTGGTAACTTGCCACCCAATTTTGATGCTAATGCCCGCTGCGATTTCCATTCAGGTGCTCCGGGGCACACTACTGAAAAGTGTTGGGCATTTTAAAATAAGGTGCAGGATCTGATTGATGCCAAGGCAATTAATTTCTCAACTCCACCGAATGTGCTTCAGAATCCTATGCCAGATCATAATGTGCCAAAGGTCAACTCTATTGAAGATGGGAAAGTTTTGAATTTGGTAACTGATGTGAACAGGGTGAAGACTCCTTTGCGTTTTGTGAAGGCTCGGTTGTTGAAAGGGCAAGTGTTTCCTGGCTGTGAAGAAGGTTGTGTTGATTGTAAGAATCAGAGTAATGGTTGTGATAAACTGAAGGCCGGTATTCAAAATTTGATTGATGAGGGTTGTCTACAGTTCGATCAGTTGAACCAAACGCCATCAAAAATTTCTATCTTGTCATTGCTTATGTGTTCTGCAGCTCATCGAGAGGCACTTTTGAAGGTTTTGAATATGGCCTATGTACCTCAAGAGATTACTGTGAATCAATTGGAGTCAGTTGTTTCTAATGTCAATTCTAGCCATGGGTTAGGTTTTACGGATTTTGATTTGACTACTGAGGGTCGTAATCACAACAGGGCATTACACATCACCCTGGAGTGTAAAGGGGCAGTATTATCTCATGTGTTGGTGGACACGGGGTCTTCCCTGAATGTGTTACCAAAGAAGGCCTTAATGAAGTTAGACGCTGACGAAATTATTCTAAGACCAAGTGATTTGGTAGTGAGGGCTTTCGATGGTTCGAAACATTCTGTATTCAGAGAGGTGGAGCTCCTAGTAAAGATCGGTCCTCAAGTGTTCAAGTGTGTGTTCTTCGTGATGGACATTCAACCCGCATATAGCTGCTTGCTAGGCAGACCGTAGATTCATGCCGCTGGGGCAGTGACATCTACGTTGCATAAAAAATTGAAATATGTGGTTGATGGTCAAGTGGTGACTGTATGTGGAAAGGAAGACATCTTCGTAAGTCAGCTGTCTACCTTTAAGTACGTGGAAATGGATGGAGAGATCCATGAGATGCTGAGTCAAGCATTTGAGGCGGTCAATATTGGTGATTCGTCTTCACAGGCAGTATCTTCTCAGGGTGAAGAACAGGTGGGTACTTCTATTGCTTCTTACAGACAGGAAGTGGAAGTAGTCAGAGCAGGCAATGCCCAAGGCTGGGGCAAATTGATTGAAGTCTCTGCAAAAAAAGATAAGTTCGGTATACGCTATAATCCGTATCAAGCTGCTGCAACAGAGCGCAAGGGGCCGATTACTTTCTACAGCGGGGGAATCATTAATCCAAATCAGATGTGCGTTGCAAGTAAAGATGGCGTCGACAGTGATTGTGACCTCGACAAGTGGGTGCGCCCGTGTGTACCAGGTCAAGAGCTTTGCAATTGGTCTGTTGAAGAAATTGTTCAAGTTACTCTTCAAACAGAGTAATTTTCTATGTTCTGCTTTGTTGCATGTTAAAATCTCGCGCTCTGCCCAAGGCGTGTAGATCCATTTGTAGGGCCTCATAATTGCATTTGCAAGGTTTTTTATCATTAATAAAGGATGTTTTTGCATTCAAATTTTGTGTTCCTTGTCTTTCATTTTTATTTTTGCAGAAAAAACAATAAAATGGCAATGTTTTGTTTTGTTGTTTCTTTTTTCAAAAAAGTCTCATTCTAAAATAAAGCATGACCCCTAATCATGCAGACTTAATCACCCGGATTTCATTGATAACGATTTTGCTATGGCCAAGTATGACTTTGATAATCCAATCTATCAAGCCGAAGTGGGGGATGAGGAAGACTATGAAGTTCCCGCAGAATTGGCCAGATTGTTGAAGCAGGAGGAGAAAGTCATTCAACCTCACCAAGAGACAATTGAGGTTATCAACGTTGGTTCCGAGGATGTCAAGAAAGAGATTAAGATTGGAGCCAGTCTGCAGGCCGAGGTGAAGAAAGAGCTGATCAGTATGCTGCGGGAATATGTTGACATCTTTGCCTGGTCGTATCAAGATATGTCGGGGTTAGATATAGACATTGTTGTGCACAGGTTACCGTTGAAAGAGGGCTCTCCTCCTGTCAAACAAAAGCTCAGGAGAACTAAACCAGAAATGGCTCTCAAAATCAAGGAGGAGGTACAAAAACAGTTAGATGCGGGATTTCTGGCCGTCACCAACTACCCACCATGGGTTGCAAATATTATTCCTATGCCGAAGAAGGATGGTAAGGTCAGAATGTGCGTTGATTATCGGGATCTAAACAGAGCAAGTCCGAAAGATGACTTTCCTTTACCTCTACCTCATATTGATGTACTGGTTGACAACACCGCTCAGTTCTCGGTATTCTCCTTCATGGATGGCTTCTCCGGGTACAATCAAATCAAGATGGCACCAGAAGACATGGAGAAGACAACGTTCATTACCCCATGGGGTACCTTCTGTTACAAGGTGATGCCTTTTGGGTTGAAGAAGGCTGGGGCAACGTATCAGCGAGCTATGGTAACACTATTCCACGGTTTGATTCACAAAGAGATTGAATGTTATGTGGATGATATGATTGCCAAGTCTCGAACAGAAGAAGAGCATCTGGTCAACTTGAAGAAACTGTTTGGGAGGTTGAGAAAGTTTCGACTAAGGCTGAATCCGAACAAGTGCACTTTTAGAGCGCGGTCCGGTAAATTATTGGGTTTCATCGTAAGCGAAAGAGGAATTGAGGTTGATCCCGCCAAAATAAAAGTGATACAAGAAATGCCTGTACCAAGAACAGAAAAAGAAGTACGTGGTTTCCTAGGTAGATTGAACTACATTGCACGGTTCATATCTCACCTCACAGCCACTTGTGAACCAATATTTAAGCTATTAAGAAAAGAACCAATGGTCAGGTGGAATGACGATTGCCAAAGGGCTTTCGAGAAAATAAAAGAATATTTGCAGGAACCTCCAATTCTCATTCCTCCAGTTCCAGGGAGACCATTGATCATGTATTTGACTGTGCTTGAAGGGTCCATGGGTTGTGTTCTCGGTCAACATGACGAGACGGGTAAGAAGGAGCACGCCATCTACTACTTAAGCAAGAAATTCAATGATTGCGAATCCCGATACTCAATGCTTGAGAGGACATGCTGTGCACTTGCATGGGCTGCTAAGCGATTGAGGCAATATATGCTCACTCATACAACCTTGTTAATTTCAAAGATGGACCCTGTCAAGTACATATTTGAGAAACCAGCATTGACTGGACGGGTTACACGTTGGCAGATGGTGTTGACTGAATATGATATCCAGTATACTTCTCAGAAAGCCATCAAAGGAAGTATCATGTCAGACTATCTTGCACAATAGCCTATTGATGATTACCAACCCATGAAATTTGATTTCCCTGATGAGGACCTCATGTTTCTCAAAGTTAAAGACTGCGAGGAACCACTCCCGGAGGAGGGGCCAGACCCTGAATCCAAATGGAGTTTGATGTTTGATAGGGCCGTCAACATGAATGGATGCGGAGTTGGAGCAGTTCTTATCACGCCAGAAGGTGTTCATATGGCCTTCACTGCTTGAGTAACTTTCGGATGCACCAACAATGAAGCAGAATATGAAGCTTGTATAATGGGGATTGAGGAGGCAATTAATTTGCGAATTAAGACCTTCGATATCTTCGGTGATTCAGCTTTGGTAATCAATCAAGTGAATGGGAACTGGTACACGCACCAGACACATCTGATTCTGTATAGAGATTATACAAGAAGACTGATGACGTTTTTCACAATGGTAAAGCTGTACCATATTCCTCGAGATGAGAATAAGTTTGCTGATGCCTTAGCCACATTGTCTTCTATGATCAAAGTGTAAAGGTGGAACCATGTACCCAAGATTAATGTGTCTCGTCTTGACAGACCTGCATTTGTGTTTACTGTTGATGCAACGTCTGGTGACAAGCCGTGGTTTCATGATATCAAGTGCTTCTTGAAGAGTCAAGAGTACCCGCCTGGGGCATCTACCAAAGATAAGAAGACTTTGAGGAGATTTTCTGGTAGCTTCTTCTTGAACCAAGATGACGTGCTATACAAACGGAACTTTGACATGGTTTTGCTCAGATGCGTGGATAGACACGAAGCAAACATGTTGATGCAAGAAGTGCACGAAGGCTCTTTCGGTACCCATGCCGGAGGACATGCAATGGTAAAGAAACTATTGAGGTCGGGGTATTATTGGTTGACTATGGATGCAGATTGTTGTTCATACGCCCGCAAATGCCACAAATGTCAAATTTATGCAGATAAAGTGCATGTACCTCCGAATCCGTTGAATGGCATGTCTTCTCCTTAGCCCTTTGCAATGTGGGGCATTGACATGATTGGAAAGATTGAGCCAACTGCATCCAACGGCCATCGTTTCATCTTGGTCGCTATTGATTACTTTACCAAGTGGGCGGAAGCAGCGTTCTATGTGTAATACCCCAAATTTTGACCACTTAGATTTCCCATCATTGTGAAAATCATCATCACAATATGGATGAACCATCATGCTTCATCAGTCTCCCCAAAGATGGGTGAGCATCCAATACAAGCAAAATTAGGGTTTCAAGCCCTCTCTGAGTGCTTAGACAAAGGATCAATCAAGAAATGACATGATATTCAACTTGTCTAATCTCTCAAACATCCACAATGGATCAAAAAGGACTCCCACTTCAAGGATTAAGCACAAGGTTGCTCCCTTCTAGGTGGATCAAGTTTCAAGATCGACAATGTCACCAAATTAGGGTTTTGGTCGACCAGGGCCTCCAGATGGAAATTTTCATCTGGGCACAAGGAAATGATCCAAAACATGACCTAATATACTTCATGGAACCTCATGAACCCATGCATCAAGTCAATTTTGCCTCAGGGGATGCATTCATAAAAAAACAGGAATTAGGGTTTCTTGACCTAATTCACCCCTAAGTTGACTTTTGGGACAAACCATGAGCCAAGACCTCAAGACATGATTTGAGGGTCTCTAATATACCATATTTATCCATTTGGAACAATGGATTGATCCAAGAAGCTTGAGCAACAAGTCTCATTTTCATCTGCACCACAATTAGGGTTTTAAGGGAAAAGTCAACTGTATCTTTGACTTTTGACCAAGACATGCTCCCAAACCCTAATACATGATTGAATATACCCTATGACACCCATGGAACATGTCCATCAAGTTTGATTTAGGTCAAGGACATGATTTCCTGAAGAATTGCACAGTTTGGAATTCATCTGATAAAAAGTCAACTGTGCACAAAAGTCAACTTTGACTTTTTGAGATTTTTCACCAAAATGGATTTTTAACCCTAAAATGATGTTAATGTATGATTTGAATCATCATTCATCAAGAAAAATCAAGAAAAGTGAGATAACTTGTAAAAGGGATAACCATAAAACTTAGAAATTTTTCTAAGTTAAAAATAAAGTGGCAAAGGTACCAACTTTGGAGGACCATAACTCCTAAACCACAAGGCCATTTTTTCTCATCCAAAGATGGATTTGTAGCCCTAATTATCACCTACAAAAACTTCAACTACAAGTCATTCCAATTCATTAAGGATTTTGAGTTATGGAGTGATCAAAGTGGCTGAAAAGTGAAAAAGTCACTTTTTCCAACACTTAGTGAAATTTTCACTAAGTCAGAATTCTGCTTCACTTTTTGCCAAATGTAGGGGGATTTTTCACTTGGAATCAAAAGATATCAAAACCAAACTTGTTCAAACAGTTGTTGTATCATGTTAGGGCTTTCCAAAATGGCCAAGAACATTGCCAAATTCAACCTACATCATGAGATACAACATTGGCAAGTTGCCTTGCTGAAATCTGTCAAAGCAAGGCAGAATTTGCATTTTGGCTCGATTTGCCAAAATCAACCAATTGCAATTGCTCCAATCCACTTGGACACCTCAGAGGATTGATTCCAAAGGGGACAATCACTGAGCCAAGCCTCCAAGGTCCAAGGAACAAAGAATAGCATGTTAAACCTAGAATGGCCAAAATAGGGGCAAGACTTCAAATTTGGAATGAGGCATTCAATGGAACCATCAAGGTGGCATGGACTGAGCCATTCTCATCTGAAATCAGTCAAGACTTATCCAAGACCAAGGGGACCAAAGCTCTGTGCCCTAACCTCTAGTCAATGGCTAGAGGAGACTTTCATTTCCATTGGCCAACATTGAGGGAACCTACTTACCAGCTGCCATGCATTATTCCTTGCAAAACAAACTTGTTCTACTATAAATAGAGCTCAATTGTGGTCAGTTTAAGTACACCAAAGCCATCTAACAGATGCTTTCCTCAAAATCTCTTTCTCTTGGCAAAAATGCCTTTCTTAGCAAGGTAGCTATCGGGTTTTGAGTTTGAGAGAAATTATGCACAAACCAATCACTCACACACCTCACATACATCACATATGAGCTGATCAAACACTCACATAACATCTGAAACATCAATTTCACAAAATCACTTGCCATCCACACAAGTTTGAAGTGAAGTTGCAGCTGAGATGCCATAAACTGATCCAGTCCATTTCAATTCAATCCAAGTGTTCAAACACACTCCATATGGTGTAGGGAAGCTGTCCAGATCATCACAACTTGTCTGTAACACCTCCAACTCAAAATCACATCTGCTCTTGCTGTCACGACTTGAAGGTAAGCCTAAACTTGGGCATCTCTCAATCTATGCATATTTCCTCGCACAATAATTTGGCCATATGTTCATAATCATGCATGGAATGTTTTCCCTCAATTAATTGCATTGTTTGAATCGTGTATCAAAAATCCTAGCCTTCATGCAGAAATTAGGGTTCTTGAGGTTTCTTCATGATTTCTTGTTGTATGTTTAATTTAAATGAAATTAAAGTACATAGACATGATCGTGAGGTTGAGGCGAGCATAATGATATGTGGATTGCATGATATGGTTACGTATTCATGGAGATTGGAAAGAAAATGCAAATCTGGGCAAACTGAAAAAACGCGCGTGTTCTTGGTGTTGTTCTTGGCGCCATTTTCATATATTTGAATATTTGAATTTTGTGATTTTGTTTAATTGATTCAAAAATTAATTTCTCTCTGAGTTTTAATGATTTTGAGTTGATTCTTTTTTTAATAATTCACAAAAATGTTAAAATATTTTATTTTATCAAAAAATCCCAAATATATTATTTATTTTGTATAATTGATATTTTTGCAAAGAATTAATATTTTGATTGTTTTTGGCATTTTAAATATTTTTTCTACATTGATTTTGCAACTTTTAATGCTTTCTAATTATTTTGTAGGACAATACTTAATTTTTGAAGCATTAATCCAAGATCACAATTTGTTTTCCATGTGTTAAACAATTTTTGATCATTTTAATTGAATTTTTATTCAATTAAATACATTTTGAAAACAAATTAGGGTTTTGGATTAATTCAACCCTCATAAATCATTTTCAAAACACTTTGGGCCTCTATTAGAGTGTAAGACCCAATCCTTTTTTGACCAAATCCTCTTTGGGCCTCACTTATTGTATAAGTCCCGATACCGTCAAAAAACAAATGGCGCGATCGTCGCCTTTTCAAAAATCATCTGGGCCTCTCCTTGAGCTATAAGACCCATTCAAAAACACTTTGGGCCTCTATTAGAGTGTAAGACCCAATCTCCCTTTTAACCAAAACATTTTGGGCCTCACTTATTGTATAAGTCCCTCTGCGTTAAAAGAAAACCTCGGCGCGATCGCCATTTTTAAACGAAAAATCATTTGGGCCTACCCTCGTGTTATAAGCCCCACTCTTTTTCTTTAAACCTTTTTGGGCCTCTTGAGAGAGTGTAAGACCCATCCCTTTGTACAGAAAACAATTTTTGGGCCACAGTCACTTGTATAAGTCCCTCTGTACAAATTCAAACAGTGCGCTCACTGATAAAACCCTGGGCCTCTCCTTGAGCTGTAAGCCCCAAATCTTTTTATCTCAAAGCACTTTCTCCTTTGATTTTGAATATACTGTTATTTTCAATCTTTCTTTGTTGAACAACTAACCAAACAGCATGGAAGCACTCCAACTGAGTAAGTGGTTATCGCTTTCATTTACTGCTTTCATATTATAAACTGTATTGTGGGGCTGCTCACTGTAAGTCTCCTTTCATAAACTCATATCTACTGTGTAATAAATAGTATAGATATTTCGAGTTTCCCCGACAACTACGTCTAGAACTAAGTGACGTCGTTTCATTTATTCGTAGAAATAGACGCCTAGATCCCCAATAGGAGCACCAGATACAGTCTTCTCTTCGGCTGTCCTCCTTAGGAATCGTCAAGAAATTCTATCCCCCAGAGATGAATTATTCTCGGTGAAACTTCTCTTGAATTTCTTCAAACCGCCGAACGGTTCGGACTCTCTCTAAAAGTTAAAGTCACTGGATAGTAAACCTCGCACGTTTACCAGTGGTTTTAACTCTAAAAGAGTTTTCCTGAACTTTTCTTTGGTTTGGGACCCACGGGCTTCTTAAAAGCATCGGCCTCCTCTTGGGCATCGTACAAGGACCCACAGGCTTCCTATAAGCAACCCGACCTCCTCTTGGGCATTATTCAAGGACACTACGGCTTCTTAGAAGTATTCACAGCCTCCTCTTAGGCTTCGTATAATGATCTCTTCCCCCAGGAATGATAGCCTCCTCTTGGGCTTCGTACAAGGACCCGTCGGCTTCTTAAAGGTTTCCAGCCTCTTGGGCTTCGTACAAATTGTCCCGATGACCTCCTAGAGGTATAAGAACAGAACTTAGTCATCCTCATAGAACAGTTCTTTCATAGAGTCTACTATTGTTTCTCAAAACATAGTACAAAAGAAAACACTCTAGACTTGACAGTCTAACTTCCTTGAGTCTCAAAGACATTCTCAAGCACCCTTCGTTAAATAGGAAGGAAACCCACAGACTCGGATAGTCTCAATACCCTTTGGATATCCCGTTTCCTCAAAGAAAAGGAAATATCCCTGATCCTCAGATCAAATCCCTGAGTACAGTGTTACTCATATAAGAACTGATTTTCTCTTTTAAAATCAGTATATTGGATCTGTCACTCAATTGAAACAGTTACAATAGCCTCCATCTCGGGCTTCGTACGAGATACCAAAATTCTCCCCTGTGGAGTCAAAACAACCTTTTCGCCTCTCTCTCAGGCTTTGTATGAGACACAAAAGATTCCCTCGTTGAGTCAATCACCCCTTTTTTGCCTCCATCTCGGGCCTCGTACGAGATATAAATCCCTTAAGCAAGAGTCGAACTCTTTGCTAGCCTCCTCTTAGGCTTTGTATAACGATATGCCCCACTGGGTCAAAAACCTTTAGCCTCTCTCTCGGGCTTTATACGAGACACAAAATAGCCTCCTCTTAGGCTTTGTATAATGATTTTCCCAGCGGAAATTAGCCTCCTCTTAGGCTTTGTATAAGAAAACCACTGGTTGATCCAATCAATCTTTTAGCATCAAAGTTGTGCCTTGTTCACAGTACACAAACATCAACAACTCCTTTCCCTTCATCTAATCGCTGTAAGCGGCAAGCCTCTGGATCATCTATATCCATGCCACTGTCCCTCTTTTAGCATGAGAAATTCCTAAGGAAAGATGGCATTGCTCTACACTGAGTTAAAGTCTTCTCCTTCAGGTTAAAACCCTTTCTTCGGAAACTATGGCATTGCTCGGATCCGCGTATCCCAGTTAAAGTAATTCTCCTCCTCCCCCTCTTTAGAGATGACAAATTCTCTCTAAAGCCGAGGTCTTTCAGCTTCACGTCTTGGGCTTTGAACAAGACACAAATAGACCTTTTAGCTTCACATCTTGGGCTTTGAACAAGATACAAATCACCTTTCGCTTCACGTCTTGGGCTTTGAACAAGACACCAAAAACCAATTTCCTCCCATAGAATAGGAGGAACTACGAATGCTCTGATTTCCCTGTTTCGGTAAACGGGAATACGTAGGCATAAGATCGAAAAAAAAGATCTTAGCGAGCGCAATCAACAAAAAACCCAAATCCCATATCTTCATCAAACAAAAGCAGTAATTCAAAAGCATCAGTCCTAACATCCTAATCCTTATTCCCCGCCAGAAACCCTTTGCCTAGGAAAAAGAAAGAAAGAAACCTGTATTGGCGAAATACGAATAACCAGTACAAAGGCCCCCCACATTGATAGCATCCGTAACCTAACAGACCAATGTTTAAACTCAGTATGCAAGCAGGGTTAATTGGAGACATCTATTTCCCTTCCTTATTCAGCTCACAATAGGATAAAAAATGAATCGACCTGTAGTTTTAAGCTCAACCACAGAGAGCGACCAGCGCTTAAGAACCGCGTCCAAAATCGCTCGCTATAGAAAAGTGGCGCCCACCGTGGGGCCTGTCACTGACTTTCTTAAAATTTAAGGTGAAAACCTTGGACGAATCTTTTTCATGGCGGTGGCCACCACAGAAAAGTGGCGCCCACCGTGGGGCCCTTGTTTTTCTTTCTTTCTGTTTTCCTTGTAAAATGGCAACTCTGCTGGGGAGTCTTTGCCAAGATCTTTTCTGCCTTAGGGCATCATCCCCGTTTTCTACGGAAAATGGGAACTCTACCGAAGAGAAAGATTGACCTATGCTGGTCCATCTCTTAGGCAGGGAACCACAGATTGGGGCTTCCGCCGGGGAACCCATTTCTGTCAGGAACTTAAGATTCATAGCTTTATAAGTCTAGGATGATTAGGACAAATATATATACTGCTTTTCCTAATTGCTATACGTGCTTATTTTTCTGCTACTGGGAATGCGTGTGATGCCGCATGTGGTGAGATTGAGTATACACTTAAGAAAAGCCAACATTTTTCGTAGTGCGGAAGCTATCGGAAATAGCTGTTACGCGATACTACCCTCATTTGAGGCTGGTGATCTATTCTCGGTGAATGGCACTTACTCTAAGATTGCACACAACTCGCTGGCGATCCGCTTGTTGTCTGCTTTCCTGGGAGGAGCTGATGATAATGAGTACAGGTACAAAAATCACCCTAGTATAAACCTTTGGGGATGGGTAGAGCCTTGACTTCATGACAACGACCCTCTGACCCCATGTTTTTTCTATGTTTTTGTAGGCTGCATTCATGCATCCATTTAATAAAACATTAAAACATTCAAAAAACTTTCTCTTCTAGTCTCTCTGTTTTTCAAATTAAACTAAGACTGTGATTGCAAATATCAGAGAAAAAGATTGCATTAATGGATTTCGGTAGAAGGAGAACTCACCAGTATACCTTCAAGGTTCCAAAACTAGGGGATTTGAGAAGGTTAACAAGGATGATCGTTAACCCAGAGGCTTTCAGAGCCAAGCACGGTGGTTTGCTACCACTGTTAAGAGTCCATGTGATTAAGGGGATCATGGATGCGCTCATTCAGTTCTACGATCCGGTTTATCATTGTTTCACATTCCCGGATTACCAGCTATCACCAACGCTGGAGGAGTTTTCTCATCTGACTGATTTACATATCACTGATCGAGCTCCATTTTCTGGACTGGAAGAAATTCCAAAGAATCAGACTATTGCAATAGCAATTCATTTGGATGAGTCTGAGGTCAGGACTCACATGACCACTAAGGGTGGCATCGAAGGTTTGCCAGCCCAGTTCTTGACAAAGAAAGGCTCTATACTTTGCTAGTATAGGGGACGGGACTGCTTTTGAAAGCATCTTTGTCTTGCTCACCTACGAATTATTTTTGTTTCCCAACATCAATAACTTCGTCGATATCAACCCTATTAAGGTTTTTCTCATTGGATACCCTGTGCCGACTTTGCTCGCAGATGCGTATCATTCTGTACACTTAGGAAATTTGTACAGCGGAGTGGAGATCACATGATGTGTACCTTTGCTTTACAAATGGTTTATCTCTCACTTGCCCAAGTCTGCCGCTTTTTGGGATTGCAAGAGTGTCTTACGTTGGTCGCAGAAGATCATGTCTCTCACCAACTCTGATATAGATTGGTGTAATAGGATTTATGAGGGAATCAGAATCATTGACCGTTGTGGAAACTTCCCTAGCGTACCCCTCATAGGAACTAAAGGAGGAATCAACTATCATCCGATATTGGTTCTTCGTCAATTTGGATACCCGATGAGACACATCCCGCTGGGTGTTCATCTGGAAGGTCTTTTCTTCAAAGAAGGAGAAAACGACAGAGCACTAAAGATGGAAATAGTGCAAGCTTGGAAACAGGTTCATAAGAAAGGACGAGAGTCTCTGGGAAAACCGGACTGTGTCTCGGTGGAGCCTTATCTCCATTGGGTACAGACTAGAGCTCTCAAGCTAAAGATGCCTTATCCTCGTTACGGAATTCTTCCACCGAGGGAAACTGTCATGTACTTCATGACGGAAACTGAAAGGCTTCAGGTTACTCTCAACAAAGTTCAAAAGGAAAGAAGGTCTTGGAAGAACAAGTACCGCACCCTCGACGTAGAGTGTATCCAAATACAGCAATTATTGAAAGAGAAAGATGCTCTGATTGATATTTTGGAGCAGCATGCTGTAGAGAATCAAGATGACCAAAGGAATTTGCTCACTCCTTTCACTTGGCAAAGGAATGACAACCCGACAACGGCCCAAGCGCCCCGGTCAAAGAAAAGGAAGATACCAGAATCAGCACCCGATTTCTCCTCAGAGAGGACTCGGGACCCATTAGTTTAGGTTTCTGTTTCTGCACTTTGTAATCTACTGTATTTCCATTTCTGTAATCCTTTGAATTTCAATAAAAAGGGGTTTCCCCACTGTTTGATATTTGCAATCTAATTGTCGAAGTTTATTTTGATTAAACAAAAAAAAAACAACAATTAATATAATCATCGCATTCATCATTCTCACATCGCGTATTCTCCTTACCTACGAATCTCACGTTTGTGTCTCGATTCTAGAGTCAAACTGTCTCATTCGTATAATACTCGGGCCAATCGTCAGAAAAAGATGGATGATCTTGAGGAAGAAAACAGAGAGTTGAAAGAAGAGATCGACACTCTGAGAGAAGATATGAGAAAGCTTCGTAACGACATGCAAGCCATGGTAGAAGCTCAGCTACAAAGAACTGTGATCTCAGAGATCACCTCAACGCCCATCATAGAAAAGTATGATCCTAGGTATCAGATACCGAAAGATCGTCCTTGGGGCATGTCTGTTAACTATATCCCGGAAGGATATGTTCTGCCGATCACTGAAGATCAGGGAATCGCAACAGAAGCCGCTGGGCCTGAAGGTTACAAACTTTGGGAAAGCGAAGATGCCAGGGGCATACTCAAGACTCCTGAAGGTTACAAACTTCGGGAGGCGCCAAGACTTACTGCCGTAGTCACGGTACCACCCCCTGTGGTGCACACTGTCCCGGAAGGACAGATTCCACAGATACCTTCTGGTAAGAAGGAAACTATGTTTGACAGAATGGATGAATTCCAGGAGCAGTTCCTGGAAATGCAGAAAGAGCTGCAAGCCATTCGCGGTCAGGATCTATTTGGAAAGGACGCCGCAGACCTCTGCTTGGTCCCAAATGTGAAAGTCCCGCACAAGTTCCAAGTGCCCGACTTTGAAAAATACAAGGGTAACTCTTGCCCTCAGAGCCATCTGGTGATGTACGCTCGGCGGATGTCAGCTCAGACGGAGAATCAGGACCTGCTGATTCACTACTTTCAGGATAGTTTAACCGGTGCCCCACTCAAATGGTACATGGGTTTAAACCGTACTACGATCAGTACATTCAGATATCTTGGTACTGCCTTCGTCCAACAATACAAATACAATTTGGACATGGCACCCGACAGAGATCAACTCAGATCAATGTCGCAAAAGGACAAGGAAACCTTTAAGGAGTATGCTCAAAGGTGGCGTGAAATTGCCGCTCAAATTTGTCCACCTCTTGAGGAAAAAGAGATGACAAAGATCTTCTTAAAGACCTTAAGTTCATTTTACTATGACCGAATGGTTGCCAGTGCGCCCAGTGATTTCACCGAAATGGTCGGTATGGGTGTACGTCTTGAGGAAGCCGTCCGAGAAGGACGTTTGGTAAAAGACACTGGATCAACGAGCGGTACTAAAAAATATGGTAGTGCTCTCCCTAAGAAAAAAGAGCAAGATATTGGGAATATCTCTCTCGGAATGCAAAGGCGACATTATCAGCCAGTAGCAGCTATTACTCCTGCTATCGGCCCCGCGCCTGTTCCTATGTATCAACCTCAGGTTGCGCAGAGCCAACCTGACCAGCAAAGGACACAACAGCCTCTTCAGCAGGCTCGTCCTCCATATAACAACAACCGTATAACACGGCCACCAGGATTTGATCCTATACCCGTAACGTACATAGAACTGTTTCCGTTACTGCTAGCCAAGGGGCACATCCAGACTAAGTCTCCCCTTTCAGTTCCGGAAAATCCGCCTTTCTGGTTTAAGGTGGATCAAACATGCCCTTATCATCAAGGAGGTCCAGGGCATAACATTGAGACTTGTCTCAATTTCAAATCCGACGTGCAAAAGCTTGTTAGGAGTGGGCTCTTATCTTTCAAAGATACGAATCCTAATGTTCTTACGAACCCGCTGCCTCAACACGAGAAAGCTGCAGTCAATCTGATTGAGAAAGAGACTAACAATGTCTATCAAATTCACGATGTACTCTTATTGGGGACCAATCTGGTCAAGATGCATTGTATACAGAGTGGATATGGCCATGTGCCACCTCATAACTATCACCAGTGTGATATCTACTCTAAAGATAACCAGGGATGTTCTGTAGTGCAAGCAGCTTTGCAGGAACAGATGGATCTCGGATGGATCCAAGAGCACCGAGTTCGTGGAGTTAACATGGTTTACACGAATTACAACAACATTCAAAACCACGACATCCGTGCGATGAATGTCAACTTGGTGGCGATGCACTCAAGGCAAAGCCAGTATCATAATCTGCCTCGGCACGATTACAGTTCCTGTCTGATTTGCTCGGTAAACAAACAGGGATGCTCTTTCATACAAGAGGCCCTCGAGTGTCAGATGGATCTTGAATGGATCCAAGACTACCATGATAGGAACTCCTATCAAATCAACATGTTCAGATCTTCGATATCCGCGTAATGAATACCAACCTGGTAGAGTTACATGCTGAGTAGGTCCGACTTGGATTCTTAATATCACATGACTATCAAAGCTGTAAAGCGGGTTACGAAAACGATCAAGGTTGTACCCTTGTCCAGGAGGCACTTCAGCACTTGTTAAATCACTGGTGGATGCCAATCTATATGGACGAAGATACTCAGTAGATTAGTATCAATAACAGGAATCCTACTCGTCGTCAAAGTCAGGATGTCCGATCAGTGGAAACTAACCTAGTGAGGTTACATTGTATTCAAAGTGGGCGTGGCCAGGTGCCACCACACAACTATGACAGTTGTAGCGTCTGTTCGGAAAGTAACCAAGGGTGTTACCTTGTGAGAGCAGCTCTTCAGGGTCAGGTCGATCATGGAGAAATTCGTCCATATCCAGGTTCTGGACCCATCAACTGGACGCTGAACTACCTTTGCCATCATTCCTCTACTTGACGAATCTAAAGTTCCCAACCAGGAACGGATCGAGATTACTTATGATGGTCAAAAAAATCAGAAGGTTCCCATAGTCATCTATCTACCGGGACCACTACCGTATGAATCAGCTAAGGCAATCCCTTACAAATACGGTGCAACAATAATCGAGAATGGAAAGGAAATTCCATTACCCTCCGTCGTGAATATTGCAGACATCAGTCGTGTAACACGGAGCGGTCGAATCTTCAACCGAGGGGTTGGAGAATCCAACAAAGAAAAGGAACTTCAGGCGAAAATTCCTGATCCACCAGTCAGTCAATCTGGTAATCCCGACTTTTCAAAAGACAAAGATGAGATGCTAAAGCTCATCCAAAGGAGTGAATATAACATTGTTGATCAATTGTTACAGACTCCTTCAAAGATCTCAGTATTATCGTTGTTACTCAGTTCAGAAGCCCACAGGGAGGCTCTATAGAAAGTCTTGGAGCAAGCCTTTGTGGAACAGGATGTAACAATCAGACAGTTCGATAGCATTGTCTCTAACATCACTTCCTGCAACAATTTGGGATTTAGTGATGAAGAATTACCTGAAGAGGGTCGCCGTCATAACATGGCGCTCAACATTACAGTTAACTGCCAGGGCGATGCTTTAGAGAACATACTGGTAGACACAGGGTCAGCCCTGAATGTTATGCTGAAGTCCACTTTGACGCAATTATCATTCAAGGGCCCTCCGATGAGAGTCAGCGAGGTCGTCGTGAAAGCATTCAACGGATCCAGAAAAACAGTTATCGGCGAAGTGGATCTTCCCATAACTATTGGTCCTCACACTTTCCAAATCACTTTCCAGGTCATGGACATCCGGGCAACATACAGTTGTTTATTAGGAAGACCTTGGATACATCAGGCTGGAGCGGTTACTTCAACCCTCCACCAAAAGCTAAAGTTCGTCAAGAACGATCAACTTGTCACGGTTTGTGGGGAACAAGCCTTGCTCGTGAGTAACTTATCATCATCTACTTGTGTGGAACCCGAGGAGGTTATTGGAACTCAGTTCCAAGCACTATCGGTGAGCAAGAATGATCAATCCGGAGGAGGAACTTCGATTTCTTCATACAAAGATGCTATCAAAGCGGTCGAGAGTACCGATACGACAGAATGGGGACGGCTTGTCATTCCTATTGACAATAAAACAAAGAAGGGTCTTGGTTTTTCTGCAACCTGTACCCAGACAGCTGCCAACGATGAAAGTCTTCATCCCCTTCAAAACTTCTTCCATAGTGGAGGTTTTCTTCACCCAGTGTCTCAGACAGTTCATGTTATCAATGAGGAAGATCCCTCTGACACAGATGAAGAATGGAAGTCCTACCTTAACAAGGATGGCTATATGTCTCAGGAAGAAGTGCCTATGCCTTTTTGCTTTCCTACAGAAAGTCCGAGATTTATACCAAGATCAGATGTCGAAATGATCTACGAAGATTGTGATCTGGAAGGATGCCGTGTTCCGCCAAATTCATTAGAGGAAGACACTCTGATGAAAGACAACTTTGACCACAATTACTATGGCCCAATGGATGGCCTGCCAATGTGGCAGCCTTACCCAGGAGACTTGGGGCAAGAGAGTCAGCCGAACAATGAGACTCAGCTGAGCATCATTGAACAGAATACCTATGTCCCCGCTATGTCATGGGATCAACACTCAGGTCATTCAGAAGCTACTCAACATGACGATGAATTCCCAACGTTTGCAGGACTAGAATTCATCAACTATGATTTTCCTGAGGTCAACGTCATCGAGAGGGATGACTTCTCCAGTTCCAAAGAAGTTTGGGACACTTTGGGACAACCAAGTGGAAAATACGACTTTATGGTCAAGTACACTGCTCCCGAAAGCTCTCGTATCAGGCTCGAAGATATCCAGTCAACTGGATGGGGAGATACAGCTGAGAGCACAACTACTCTGCAAAATGCAACAGAGGAATCCTCATACGACAATTCTGCCTGGGAGACAGATTCCAATGATCCTGCTCCACCAGAAATCAGCGTCATTTCTGAAGACAAATCTAGGAAGGTGCCAGACTTTGTGATTCACCGAGGAGTTCGCCGCCAATGGGTTGCTGTCGAGGTTTCGAAGGTCGTTCGTCAGTCAAAGTAATTGCCATCTTTAAGCTTTCACCCTGCCCAGGTGAAACAGATGTTTTGATAGGGCTCGATTTCTGTAAATTTCCCTCTTCGCTTTGCCCGAAGCGAGTGAGTTTTGTTTTATAGGGCTGTAGTTTCAAGATTCAACTTGTTCATTAATAAAAGAACGTCGTTCTGTAATTTCTGCATTAATTGCTGTTTTCTCTTTTTGCTTTTTCTCAGAAAATGGTAATCCTAAAAAACATTCAAAAATAAAAACAAGCAGTAAAATCAAAACACTGCACACACTTGCATTTTCTCTATCTCTTCTAAACACGAATCATCACGTCATGAAGATTGCTTGTTTTATACCCCGTTGAAACATACGATCCGATGCCTTCTCCCAACTTTGAGTTCTCGGTATTCGAGGCTGAAGAAGAAAATGACAACGAAATTCCAGAAGAGATCTCCCGACTACTCAGACAAGAGGAAAGGTCCATTGAACCTCACAAAGAACCGTTGGAAACGGTAAACTTGGGTTCAGAAAAAGAGAGAAAAGAAATCAGGATCGGGGCACTGCTCCGTCCAACTACCAGAGAGGGTTTGGTAAAGCTTCTCAGAGAATTTACCGATGTATTCGCTTGGTCCTATCAGGATATGCCAGGGTTGGATACCAGCATCGTGGAACATCATTTACTGTTAAGGTTGGAATGTCCGCCAGTAAAGCAAAGGTTGAGACGCACTCACCCAGACATGGCCATCAAAATCAAAGAGGAGGTACGGAAACAGATTGACGCAGGTTTCCTCGCCACATCAGAATATCCTCAATGGTTAGCCAACATCGTACCCGTTCCCAAAAAGGACGGAAGGGTCAGAATGTGTGTTGATTACAGAGATCTGAACAAGGCAAGTCCAAAGGACGACTTTCCTTTACCACACATTGACATGCTGGTTGACAGCACAGCAAAGTTCAAAGTATTCTCCTTCATGGATGGATTCTCGGGCTATAACCAGATCAAAATGGCGACGAAAGACATGGAGAAAACTTCATTCATTACCCCATGGGGTACCTTTTGTTACAAGGTAATGCCGTTCGGTTTGAAGAATGCCGGGACAACCTATCAAAGGGCCATGACTACTCTGTTTCATGACATGATACATAAGGAAATTGAGGTATATGTCGATGATTTGATTGCAAAGTCAAGAACAGAGGATGAGCACGTTGAACATCTGTCAAAATTGTTCGAACGTCTAAGAAAATTCAAGCTCCGCTTGAATCCCAACAAGTGCACCTTCGGTGTCCGTTCAGGGAAACTACTAGGGTTCATCGTCAGCCAGAAAGGAATTGAGGTTGATCCTGACAAGGTCAAGGCCATTCAAGAAATGCCTTCTCCGAAAACTGAAAAACAAGTCAGAGGATTCCTGGGACGTTTGAACTACATCTCCAGATTCATATTCCTTATGACCGCCACTTGTGCGCCGATTTTCAAGTTATTGAAAAAGAACCAGGATTGCGTTTGGTCAGAAGATTGCCAAACCGCCTTCGACAGTATTAAGGAATATCTGTTGAATCCTCCGATTCTGTCACCTCCAGTGGAAGGAAGACCACTGATCATTTACCTCACAGTCCTAGAGGACTCAATGGGATGTGTACTTGGCCAACAAGACGAAACTAAAAGGAAAGAGTCTGCCATCTACTATCTAAGCAAGAAATTCACCGACTGCGAGACTCGGTACACAATGCTTGAGAAAACTTGTTGCTCTTTGGCTTAGGCAGCCAAACGTCTTCGCCAGTACATGATTCGTCATACTACTTGGTTGGTCTCCGAAATGGATCCAATCAAGTACGTTTTCGAAAAACCTGCTCTCACGGGAAGGATTGCACGTTGGCTGATGTTACTATCAGAATATGACATAGAGTACCTGCTCAGAAAGCCGTTAAAGGAAGTATTTTAGCCGATCATTTGGCTCATCAACCGATTGACGATCAAGAATCAATCAGGTTTGACTTCCCAGACGAAGATGTCATGTATCTAAAGATGAAAGATTGCGATGAACCGCTACCCAGTGAAGGGCCAGAACCAGGTTCCCAGTGGGGACTTATCTTTTATGGAGTAGTCAATCATTATGGAAACGGAATTGGGGCAATCATTGTTACCCCTCAGGGTTCCCACATTCCTTTCACTGCCAGACTTACGTTCAAATGTACGAACAACGAGGCCGAATACGAAGCATGTATCATGGGTCTCGAAGAAGCGATTGATTTAAGGATGAAAAACTTGGACGTATATGGCGACTCAGCCCTGGTTATTAACCAGATAAAAGGAGATTGGAACACATACCAATCAAGATTGATTCCTTACAAAGACTATGCAAGGAGGTTGTTACCCTTCTTCAACAGAGTCGACTTTCATCACATCCCTCGTGATGAGAATCACATGGCTGATGCATTAGACACTCTCTCTTCCATGATTAGTGTAGGTCGATGGAATGACATACCTAAGATCGACATAATGCGCCTTGAACGGCCCGCTTACATCTTCGCGATTGAAGCAGTCATAGACGACAGACCTTGGTATCACGATATCAAATGCTTCCTTCAGAAACAAGAGTACCCATCTGGGGCACTCAGAAAAGACAGGAAAACCCTCAGAAGATTGGCTGGAAACTTCTTCCTGAGCGGTGATACTCTTTATAAGAGAAATTTTGACATGGTCTTGCTCCGATGTGTCGACAGACCAGAAGCAGACATGCTCATGAAAGAAATTCATGAAGGATCCTTTGGCACTCATGCCAACGGACACACAATGGCGAGAAAAATTCTCAGGGCTAGGTATTATTGGTTGACCATGGAATCCGACTGCTACAAGTACATGAGGAGGTGTCACAAGTGTCAGATATACTCCGACAAAATTCATGTACCGCCATCACATCTCAAAGTTCTTTCTTCCCCGTGGCCATTTTCCATATGGGGAATCGATATGATTGGTATGATTGAGCCCAAGGCTTCAAACGGACATCGGTTCATCCTGGTAGCCATTGACTATTTCACCAAGTGGGTCGAAGCAGCGTCATTCGCCAATGTAACCCGACAAGTGGTGGTCCGATTTATCAAAAACAATATCATCTGCCGTTATGGTGTTCCAAGCGAGATCATTACTGATAATGGAACTAACTTGAACAATAAGATGATGAAAGAGTTGTGTGCAGAGTTCAAGATCGAACACCATAACTCATCTCCCTACCGACCCAAGATGAACGGAGCGGTAGAAGCGGCTAACAAGAACATTAAGAAGATTGTTCAAAAGATGGTTATAACCTACAAAGATTGGCACGAGATGCTACCCTTTGCTCTTCATGGTTATCGCACATCTGTCGGTACTTCAACAGGGGCTACCCCTTTCTCTCTAGTATATGGCATGGAGGCAGTGCTTCCCATAGAAGTAGAGATCCCGTCAATTAGGGTATTGATGGAAGCTAAGCTCACCGAAGTTGAATGGTGTCGAAGTCGACATGACGAACTGAACCTGATCGAAGAGAAGCGAATCACGACACTATGCCACGGTCAGTTGTATCAACAGAGAATGAAGAGGGCGTTCGACAAAAAGGTCCGACCTCGTGTCTTCAGGAAAGGAGACCTCGTGCTCAAGAAGATACAATCATTTCTCACTGACTCTCGGGGCAAATGGACCCCGAATTATGATGGCCCCTATGTGGTCACAAAAGCTTTCTCAGGCGGCGCCTTGAGACTTGCAACCATGGACGGAGAGGAATTTGCCTACCCCACGAATGTTGGTGTAGTCAAGAAATACTTCGCCTAAAACTAAAAAAAAAAAAACGTCTCGGTGGATTGAAAACCCGAAAGGGCGGTCCAGGCAAAAGTTAGAGACATGGAAAAAAAAAGAATCATCCCGATGGATTGGAAATCTCATAGTACAATCCAGGCAAAAGTTAGGGATAATGGCAAGTAACTATGTTCAACAGAGGCAAGTCCCTCAGCAGCAGTTACAGCATCATCTATCGGAGGAAATCTCCAGTTAAAGGTCATCTTTGACGGAAGCTCAGGATGCCCCGAATTCAAAGTTGGTAGAAGGATAGTGGTCGTTATGTTTTAACGTAGCCCTTTTCCCTGTAAATTACCGTTTTCTAACTTTGTATATACTCTTTGGAATCACGCGTTTGGCTGATCTCCATCTTATCAATAAAATTTGAGCCTTTGTGCTTTTGTTTGTAATTCTTAACTTGCTTTAGCTTCACAGAACGACGTTGTTTAAACTTAATCAGCGATTCTTGAAATAAAACAAAAATGAATTTACTTGTTAAACTTTTTCTGCTTTTAAATTAAAGATGGCATTTCTCTTGACTGTTGAACATCAGAAGAATCTCGATCGCTTCTCCAAAGGTGTTTGAACCTCAAAGTGTAGAATCAAAGTACTCCTTCTAAACCAGTTCGCCTGAATGAAGGGATCAACTGTGTCAGAGACCTTGTTTCGTCTGACACCCTCGGCCGAGTTCTCATCTCCTAAGCCCGATCGACATAGCTCCCCGCGTGGACTATTTCTCCTAAGCAAGGTGGAATTGCTATTTTGAATCAACGGTACTTCTTCGCCCCGCGATGGCCGAGTATCCAATTGTGTTCATCCATTAGTCTGTATGTCACGTCTGTTTTGTCCGCATAAACATACATACTTCATGCATTTTATTTGTGTTCGCATTTCGTATTGCATCACTATCACTTGAGTCGGTCTTGTCCCCTAGTGATAAACAATTTTCTCAATCGAGTTTGTCAGTTCTTTCCTCGTCAGGAAGTGTTGCGTCTGCACAATCTCGCCACCAGTGTATCTTTAGATCAGAGTCGGCACTTGGCCACTTTGATAACTTGAACCTCTGAAAGATCAGAGAACCTTCAACAGATGTCACTCTTCGCCATTGAAGATGATATCCTTGCTTTCCCGGATTAAGGAACATCCACAGAGAAAGCCTCGTGATCAGAGATTCGGCAGTACATAGTATTTCTCTGAAAAGTCGTTGATGAGAAGGTCATCGGCACCTCAAAATTGGATCCCATCATATGGAATTTCTCCGGGAAGATCCCGAGAAAAGTATGATGTAACCCCAAACGAAAACAATCTCTCAAGAGACTCGCTTTCCCCAGTAGAATCGACAAATGGCGTCTCCAAAACAGAGAAGTTTGTGTACCTCTACAACTCAGACGAATGGGTTCCCCAGCAAGTCTGACATCAAAACTTTTTCCACTCAAATGGCATCTCCCCAGGAAAATTCGGCGAGAAGTTTGAAGGAAAGCCGCTACGAATAGCGTCCCTTGTCAGTATAGTTTATTGACAAAAGAAACTAAGACCAGTTCCTTGGTAAGAAACCAAGATCGGGGGGAAGTTTAAATCAGAAACTAAGACCAGTTCTTGGTAGGAAACCAAGAACGAGGGGAGGTTTATTTCAAAAGAAAACTGAGACCAGTTCCTTGGCTGAAGACCAGGATCGAGGGGAAGTTTACCTTTTCAAAGTATCATTGCTTAGCTAAAGAAGATGAATGCGTAAGCTACCATTCATAACCACCATCAAAATTTCGGATATTCCGATATTTAATCCTCTTGCACCCCGAATGCTCGAATACCTTCGTCATTCATACCTCCGGGTCCAAGAACATTAAATAGGGGCATCTGTAATACCCCAAATTTTGACCACTTAGATTTCCCATCATTGTGAAAATCATCATCACAATATGGATGAACCATCATGCTTCATCAGTCTCCCCAAAGATGGGTGAACATCCAATACAAGCAAAATTAGGGTTTCAAGCCCTCTCTGAGTGCTTAGACAAAGGATCAATCAAGAAATGACATGATCTTCAACTTGTCTAATCTCTCAAACATCCAAAATGGATCAAAAAGGACTCCCACTTCAAGGATTAAGCACAAGGCTGCTCCCTTCTAGGTGGATCAAGTCTCAAGATCGACAGTGTCACCGAATTAGGGTTTTGGTCGACCAGGGCCTCCAGATGGAAATTTTCATCTGGGCACAAGGCAATGATCCAAAACATGACCTAATATACTTCATGGAACCTCATGAACACATGCATCAAGTCAATTTTGCCTCAGGGGATGCATTCATCAAAAAACAGGAATTAGGGTTTCTTGACCTAATTCACCCCTAAGTTGACTTTTGGGACAAACCATGAGCCAAGACCTCAAGACATGATTTGAGGGTCTCTAATATACCATATTGATCCATTTGGAACAATGGATTGATCCAAGAAGCTTGAGCAACAAGTCTCATTTTCATCTGCACCACAATTAGGGTTTTAAGGGAAAAGTCAACTGTAACTTTGACTTTTGACCAAGACATGCTCCCAAACCCTAATACATGATTGAATATACCCTATGACACCCATGGAACATGTCCATCAAGTTTGATTTAGGTCAAGGCCATGATTTCCTGAAGAATTGCACAGTTTGGAATTCATCTGATAAAAAGTCAACTGTGCACAAAAGTCAACTTTGACTTTTTGAGATTTTTCACCAAAATGGATTTTTAACCCTAAAATGATGTTAATGTATGATTTGAATCATCATTCATCAAGAAAAATCAAGAAAAGTGAGATAACTTGTAAAAGGGGTAACCATAAAACTTAGAAATTTTTCTAAGTTAAAAATAAAGTGGCAAAGGTACCAACTTTGGAGGACCATAACTCCTAAACCACAAGGCCATTTTTTCTCATCCAAAGATGGATTTGTAGCCCTAATTATCACCTACAAAAACTTCAACTACAAGTCATTCCAATTCATTAAGGATTTTGAGTTATGGAGTGATCAAAGTGGCTGAAAAGTGAAAAAGTCACTTTTTCCAACACTTAGTGAAATTTTCACTAAGTCAGAATTCTGCTTCACTTTTTGCCAAATGTAGGGGGATTTTTCACTTGGAATCAAAAGAGATCAAAACCAAACTTGTTCAAACAGTTGTTGTATCATGTTAGGGCTTTCCAAAATGGCCAAGAACATTGCCAAATTCAACCTACATCATGAGATACAACATTGGCAAGTTGCCTTGCTGAAATCTGTCAAAGCAAGGCAGAATTTGCATTTTGGCTTGATTTGCCAAAATCAGCCAATTGCAATTGCTCCAATCCACTTGGACACCTCAGAGGATTGAATCCAAAGGGGACAATCACTGAGCCAAGCCTCCAAGGTCCAAGGAACAAAGAATAGCATGTTGAACCTAGAATGGCCAAAATAGGGACAAGACTTCAAATTTGGAATGAGGCATTCAATGGAACCATCAAGGTGGCATGGACTGAGCCATTCTCATCTGAAATCAGTCAAGACTTATCCAAGACCAAGGGGACCAAAGCTCTGTGCCCTAACCTCTAGTCAATGGCTAGAGGAGACTTTCATTTCCATTGGCCAACATTGAGGGAGCCTACTTACCAGCTGCCATGCACTATTCCTTGCAAAACAAACTTGCTCTACTATAAATAGAGCTCAATTATGGTCAGTTTAAGTACACCAAATCCATCTAACAGATGCTTTCCTCAAAATCTCTTTCTCTTGGCAAAAATGCCTTTTTTAGCAAGGTAGCTATCGGGTTTTGAGTTTGAGAGCAATTATGCACAAACCAATCACTCACACGCCTCACATACATCACATATGAGCTGATCAAACACTCACATAACATCTGAAACATCAATTTCAAAAAATCACTTGCCATCCACACAAGTTTGAAGTGAAGTTGCAGCTGAGATGCCATAAACTGATCCAGTCTATTTCAATTCAATCCAAGTGTTCAAACACACTCCATATGGTATAGGGAAGCTGTCCAGATCATCACAACTTGTCTGTAACACCTCCAACTCAAAATCACATCTGCTCTTGCTGTCACGACTTGAAGGTAAGCCTAAACTTGGGCATCTCTCAATCTATGCATATTTCCTCGCACAATAATTTGGCCATATGTTCATAATCACGCATGGAATGTTTTCCCTCAATTAATTGCATTGTTTGAATCGTGTATCAAAAATCCTAGCCTTCATGCAGAAATTAGTGTTCTTGAGGTTTCTTCGTGATTTCTTGTTGTATGTTTAATTTAAATGAAATTAAAGTACATAGACATGATCGTGAGGTTGAGGCGAGCATAATGATATGTGGATTGCATGATATGGTTACGTATTCATGGAGATTGGAAAGAAAATGCAAATCTGGGCAAACTGAAAAAACACGCGTGTTCTGGGTGTTGTTCTTGGCGCCATTTTCATATATTTGAATATTTGAATTTTGTGATTTTGTTTAATTGATTCAAAAATTAATTTCTCTCTGAATTTTAATGATTTTGAGTTGATTCTTTTTTTAATAATTCACAAAAATGTTAAAATATTTTATTTTATCAAAAAATCCCAAAAATATTATTTATTTTGTATAATTGATATTTTTGCAAAGAATTAATATTTTGATTATTTTTGGCATTTTAAATATTTTTTCTACATTGATTTTGCAACTTTTAATGCTTTCTAATTATTTTGTAGGACAATACTTAATTTTTGAAGCATTAATCCAAGATCACACTTTGTTTTCCATGTGTTAAACAATTTTTGATCATTTTAATTGAATTTTTATTCAATTAAATACATTTTGAAAACAAATTAGGGTTTTGGATTAATTCAACCCTCATAAATCATTTTCAAAACACTTTGGGCCTCTATTAGAGTGTAAGACCCAATCCTTTTTTGACCAAATCATCTTTGGGCCTCACTTATTGTATAAGTCCCGATACCGTCAAAAAACAAATGGCGCGATCGTCGCCTTTTCAAAAATCATCTGGGCCTCTCCTTGAGCTATAAGACCCATTCAAAAACACTTTGGGCCTCTATTAGAGTGTAAGACTCAATCTCCCTTTTAACCAAAACATTTTGGGCCTCACTTATTGTATAAGTCCCTCTGCGTTAAAAGAAAACCTCGGCGTGATCGCCATTTTTAAACGAAAAATCATTTGGGCCTACCCTCGTGTTATAAGCCCCACTCTTTTTCTTTAAACCTTTTTGGGCCTCTTGAGAGAGTGTAAGACCCATCCCTTTGTACAGAAAACAATTTTTGGGCCACAGTCACTTGTATAAGTCCCTCTGTACAAATTCAAACAGTGCGCTCACTGATAAAACCATGGGCCTCTCCTTGAGCTGTAAGCCCCAAATCTTTTTATTTCAAAGCACTTTCTCCTTTGATTTTGAATATACTGTTATTTTCAATCTTTCTTTGTTGAACAACTAACCAAACAGCATGGAAGCACTCCAACCGAGTAAGTGGTTATCGCTTTCATTTACTGCTTTCATATTATAAACTGTATTGTGGGGCTGCTCACTGTAAGTCTCCTTTCATAAACTCATATCTACTGTGTAATAAATAGTATAGATATTTCGAGTTTCCCCGGCAACTACGTCTAGAACTTAGTGACGCCGTTTCATTTATTCGTAGAAATAGACGCCTAGATCCCCAATAGGAGCACCAGATACAATCTTCTCTTCGGTTGTCCTCCTTAGGAATCGTCAAGAAATTCTATCCCCCAGAGATGAATTATTCTCGGTGAAACTTCTCTTGAATTTCTTCAAACCGCCGAACGGTTCGAACTGTCTCTAAAAGTTAAAGTCACTGGATAGTAAACCTCGCACGTTTACCCGTGGTTTTAACTCTAAAAGAGTTTTCCTGAACTTTTCTTTGGTTTGGGACCCACGGGCTTCTTAAAAGCATCGGTCTCCTCTTGGGCACCGTACAAGGACCCACAGGCTTCCTATAAGCAACCCGGCCTCCTCTTGGGCATTATTCAAGGACACTAAGGCTTCTTAGAAGTATACACAGCCTCCTCTTAGGCTTCGTATAATGATCTCTTCCTCTAGGAATGATAGCCTCCTCTTGGGCTTCGTACAAGGACCCGTCAGCTTCTTAAAGGTTTCCAGCCTCTTGGGCTTCGTACAAATTATCCCGACGACCTCTTAGAGGTATAGGAACAGAACTTAGTCATCCTCATAGAACAGTCCTTTCATAGAGTCTACTATTGTTTCTCAAAACATAGTACAAAAGAAAACACTCTAGACTTGGACAGTCTAACTTCCTTGAGTCTCAAAGACATTCTCAAGCACCCTTCGTTAAATAGGAAGGAAACCCGCAGACTCGGATAGTCTCAATACCCTTTGGATATCCCATTTCCTCAAAGAAAAGGAAATATCCCTGATCCTCAGATCAAATCCCTGAGTACAGTGTTACTCATATAAGAACTGATTTTCTCTTTTAAAATCAGTATATTGGATCTGTCACTCAACTGAAACAGTTACAATAGCCTCCATCTCGGGCTTCGTACGAGATACCAAAATTCTCCCCAGTGGAGTCAAAACAACCTTTTCGCCTCTCTCTCAGGCTTTGTATGAGACACAAAAGATTCCCTCGTTGAGTCAATCACCCCTTTTTTGCCTCCATCTCGGGCCTCGTACGAGATATAAATCCCTTAAGCAAGAGTCGAACTCTTTGCTAGCCTCCTCTTAGGCTTTGTATAACGATATGCCCCACTGGGTCAAAAACCTTTAGCCTCTCTCTCGGGCTTTGTACGAGACACAAAATAGCCTCCTCTTAGGCTTTGTATAATGATTTTCCTAGCGGAAATTAGCCTCCTCTTAGGCTTTGTATAAGAAAACCACTGGTTGATCCAATCAATCTTTTAGCATCAAAGTTGTGCCTTGTTCACAGTACACAAACATCAACAACTCCTTTCCCTTCATCTAATCGCTGTAAGCGGCAAGCCTCTGGATCATCTATATCCATGCCACTGTCCCTCTTTTAGCATGAGAAATTCCTAAGGAAAGATGGCATTGCTCTACACTGAGTTAAAGTCTTCTCCTTCAGGTTAAAACCCTTTCTTCGGAAATTATGGCATTGCTCGGATCCGCGTATCCCAGTTAAAGTAATTCTCCTCCTCCCCCTCTTTAGAGATGACAAATTCTCTCTAAAGCCGAGGTCTTTCAGCTTCACGTCTTGGGCTTTGAACAAGACACAAATAGACCTTTTAGCTTCACATCTTGGGCTTTGAACAAGATACAAATCACCTTTCGCTTCACGTCTTGGGCTTTGAACAAGACACCAAAAACCAATTTCCTCCCATAGAATAGGAGGAACTACGAATGCTCTGATTTCCCTGTTTCAGTAATCGGGAATACGTAGGCGTAAGATCGAAAGAAAAGATCTTAGCGAGCGCAATCAACAAAAAAACCCAAATCCCATATCTTCATCAAACAAAAGCAGTAATTCAAAAGCATCAGTCCTAACATCCTAATCCTTATTCCCCGCCAGAAACCCTTTGCCTAGGAAAAAGAAAGAAAGAAACCTGTATTGGCGAAATACGAATAACCAGTACAAAGGCCCCCCACATTGGTAGCATCCGTAACCTAACAGACCACTGTTTAAACTCAGTATGCAAGCAGGGTTAATTGGAGACATCTATTTCCCTTCCTTATTCAGCTCACAATAGGATAAAAAATGAATCGACCTGTAGTTTTAAGCTCAACCGCAGAGAGCGACCAGCGCTTAAGAACCGTGTCCAAAATCGCTCGCTACACTATGCTAATGTCACCAAGCAGGTGGTAGCCAGATTTCTGAAAAGAGATATCATCTGTCGCTATGAAGTGCCCGAAAGAATCATTACTGATAATGGTTCTAATCTCAACAACAAAATGATGGCAGAATTATGTCGGGACTTCAAAATTAAGCATCACAATTCTTTGCCGTACCGTCCAAAGATGAATGGTGTTGTTGAAGCGGCCAACAAGAATATCAAGAAGATTGTGCAAAAGATGGTGGTGACCTACAAAGATTGGCATGAGATGTTACCGTTTGCCTTGCATGGGTACCGAACATCAGTAAGGACATCTACTGGGGAAACACCGCTCTCACTTATGTATGGTATGGAGGTAGTCCTACCAGTTGAAGTTGAGATTCCCTCGCTGAGAGTTATGATGGATGTCAAACTGGATGAGGCAGAATGGGTTCGTACCCGATTCAATGAGCTGAGCCTAGTTGAGGAAAAGAGACTAGCAGCTATTTGTCATGGTCAATTATATCAGAGAAGAATGAAACGAGCGTTTGATCAGAAAGTGCGACCTCGGGAGTATCAAGTTGATGAATTGGTACTTAGAAAGATCCATCCTCCAAACACAGATCACAGAGGAAAATGGACACAGAACTATGAAGGTCCATATGTGGTTAAAAAGGTTTTCTCTGGCGGAGCCTTAATGCTTGTAACCATGGATGGTGAAGATTTTCCATCCCCTGTCAACTCAGACGCAGTCAAAAAATACTTCGCATAAATAGACCCGCTGGACAAAAAAAAAGAGAAAAGTCCAGGAAAAAAAGGGCATCCCGCGAGCCATAAAAACAGAATAAAAAGGTTCGGGAAAAAATTAGGGATATAAATAAATAAAAATAATTGTACACCCGGTGAGTTGAAAATCCGCAAGGACAACTCAGGAAAGAAAGGGTATCCCGGTGGATTGAAAACCCGAAAAAGGGTGGTCCACGCAAAAGAGGGATTAAGCAAAGACTGTGATCTGAGTCATCTGTACTGTCTCATCGTTTCACTCAAACTGGCAATCTCCAAAGGTTAGGAATCGGTCCAATCATTCTCCTCAGAAAGTGAAGATAATCGGAAAGTCTTGAAGACATACTGGTCATAGCATAATTGAAACTCAATGAAACGCCATTTTTGCATTGCCATTAGGATAGTTTCTTTTCTCAATTCTCAGCAATCACCTCTTTCCAGGGATTGCTTCCTGATGTACTTGCCTATTCTAGGCATTTCAATCAATAAAGTTGATCATTCAGTCAAAAAGCTTCTTATTTGTTTTCATTTTACTGTTTTGTTTGCAAATACGTCCGAATTTTTGATAAAGAAAATTGCATCTTTGAAAACATTGAGGCTTTATAATAACATGCGCATGGAAAACATTTAAAATTGCTTTGAATGTTGATTAACCCCGGACGGTGGATTCAAACCATGCAGTCTCCGGGACATATGTGTGCATTTCTTTTGTTGCAGGTTTGCATTCAGAAGCCTAAGCATGAAGTCATCTTCAGCACCAAGCATGGTTAGGTGCTTTCTCCCAACAAGTGATGGTTCAGGGTTGGAATTTCTTAGTTGCAGAAGTTATATCCAGCACGGGGCATACGTGCACATCCTTTGTTTGCAGGTAGCAGCCTCATACTAGGCTCAAAAGTAAGATGGAAGCCTTTTCAAGAGCTTGGACCATTTCTTCCAAATGAGTAATCACTTATCCCTATGCAAAATACCGGGGCAATCGTGTTCAGGAAAGGGTTCACATGTCACCTTTTTGTCACAACGTTTACTGATTGAGTCCATCATTCGGCTGACGGTCGCTCACTGTGATTCGATATTGACAAGTTAATTGCCACTGGGTATCGTGGTATCTTATTAAGTCGATTCTCTCATTTAGTACTTCTAAAACCTACAAGCTTTTCTGTGTCGATAACGGTTGCAAATTCCCCAGTAAAGTTGCTTCGCAGACTTCGCAGTTAATGTTCAAGACTCAGTGAGTGTCCAGGAGTTTGAAGATGCCAAATATTCTGTAAAATCCTCTTGGGATGATTTCTTTAGATCAGCCGCGTAATCTGGGGGAAAAGCGAGTTTGTGACCCTCCCAAGCATGGGGCATCGTGAAATCCCTCCGGCAGGATGTGTTCCAAATCTATTATCTCCAGTAGAGTGACCTCTCAATTATTGTATTCTTAGCTCAAGTCTCGGCATTTGCTTAAGAGTTTGAAGATGCTCAGTCTTCTATAAAATCCTCTTAAGAGACATTCCCCGACACGAGACGCTTTGAAGCGATTTTCCCCAGCAGAGTTTGTTGTAAACTCATTATCCCTAGTGGAGTCGTCAAAAGGAAAGTTCGCTTAATAGGGGGCATCGTGGCACTTATCCTAAGCTCGACAGTTTTGTTCCTCAACAGATTATCGTGGATTTGCTTTGTGTTTCCCCAGCAGATCTCTAGGGACTCTTTTCTCAGCATGTTGCAACGGAATGTCTTCCAACTAGGATTTGCGTATCCCCGATGGAGTAGCTCCGGTCCCCAGCAAGATCGTATCTCTGGTAGGTATATCCCCACATAGTTCAGCATTGAATCTTGTCAGCAATACTCCCCAGCTGAGTTGTTATTTCTCCCCGCAGAGGTTTATCAGATCAACGAAATCTCTTCCTCAGCAGAGTGTTAGTACATTCTTTCCCCAGCCAAGTTGGAAAGTTGTCATTCTTCCAGCGGAGATGCTATGATTAGAATTCATTCCCAGGAAGATGAAATGATTCTTGGCAGAGTCATTACTTCCCCATATCTCAAAGTCCAATTTATTTTTGGCAAGCGTGGCAATTTGGAGTAGGCGGATTGTTCATTCATTCTCCAGCAGAGATATCATCCTTTCAGGAGTCTCTGAGGTCAAATCATTGATCATTGTTCCTCAGCAGAGTCAACAGGGATGTCTGATATGTATGCAGAGCATAATCCAATGTTGAATTTTTGCAAAAGTCCACCCGCAGTGTGGCCAATCAATAGTCAACTGACTTCATCCCAAAGACATCTTTCAAAAGTCCACCCACAGCGTAGCCCGTCGGCATTTGTCCGGTTTTATTCGAAAGACAAAGCAAAGTCCAACCGCAGATTGGCAAAAGTCCATCTTAGGGTGGCAAATCAGTAAAACCCAACCGCAGATTGGCAAAAGTCCATCTTAGGGTGGCAAATCGGCAAAGTCCAACCGCAAATTGGCAAAAGTCCATCTTAGGGTGGCAAATCGGCAAAGTCCAACCGCAGATTGGCAAAAGTCCATCTTAGGGTGGCAAATCAGCAAAGCCCAATCGCAGATTGGCAAAAGTCCATCTTAGGGTGGCAAATCAGCAAAGCCCAACCGCAGATTGGTAAAAGTCCATCTTAGGGTGGCAAATCAGCAAAGTCCAACCGTAGATTGGCAAAAGTCTATCTTAGGGTGGCAAATCAGCAAAGTCCAACCGCAGATTGGAAAAAGCCCACCCGCAGCGTTGCAAGCCAGTAGTCGTCTGGCGTCATACAAAAGACATTGTTAAAGTCCACTCGTAGTGTGGCAAGCCAGTAGTCGTCTGGTGTCGTTTAAACGACGTTTTCCAAGTCTATCCGCAGTATAGCAAGCCAGTAGTCATCTGGCGTCGTTCAAAGGAAATCTCTCCGGTGCTATTCTTCTTATCAGAGTTTTATCCGAGCAGAGTTTATTTGGTTGGGTTTACACCCATTTTCTTCTTCTCCACAGAGTGCAAATTTTCTGGGTATTCTTGGTATTCAATCCCTCCATACCTTGAAAGTCTGAAAGCAACCGCTATCATCCATTCAGGTCTACAGTGATTGAATAGGGGAAGCTGTAACACCCCAAAATTTTCCCTCTCTTTTTCATATCATTTAGCATGTGCTTTCATTGCATTACATTGCATTCAAGTCATAGAAAAATAAAGCATTGCATTGCATTCAGCATAGGGCATGTGATCAGTGGTCTTCAGAGTATTGATCATCCAAAGCAAGAGAACAAGAGCCAAGGGTCTTTAAGCAAGCCTCAAGAGTCTATTACATCTCATATGATCTCAATTGATCCCATAAGTCATTGGAAGAAGAGAATTCACCAAGAAGATTGAGCAGTCATCATCTCCTATCAAAAATAGCCCAAATTAGGATTTGTGATTCAAGCAGTCTCCTGATGAAATTTTGGTTCAAACTTGATCTCAATACTTTCTACATGATGTCAAGTATCTAAGGATGGAAGATTTCAGATTGGTTCATTTTAGAAGAGTTTCAATTGGTCAGTTGCTTGAGAATCAAGAAGTTGGGGAAAAAGTCAACTGTGCAGAGGAAAAAGTCAACTCCTGACTTTTTAAGGTCAAATTCATGAAGTTCAAGTTACATATGTTCAATGGACAAGATTTGATCAAGAAATGATGGAGGAATCATCAAAAATCAAGAATTGTACAAAGTTGCCAAATTTAGAAACTTAGGGTTTCTAAAAAATTGCAAGTTTTGGACCATTTTGCACCACACTTCAAGGCTCTCTTTCTCCATGATAAAAGCTTCAAACTTCAGGCCCAAGTTGAGCAATTAAAGATCACCTTCTAAGCTTCAAATCCATATAAATAACTCTTCCATTGGATCAAAATTGAGGGAGATGTGATCAATCAAAGTTTGACAAAATCTAGGCAATTTCCAAGTCATGGCAAGGCAAGTTCAGGCCTCCAGGCCATAATTTCGAAAAACACTTCGTGTGCCAAATGTCAAGCCCATTTTCTCCATCAAGAAGGATCCAAATGAAAAATTTTTGAACATTAAAGTTGTTTATATCCATGTCCTCTTCAACTTTGATGTTAAACATTGTTTCATTTGAGCAATTTATGAGTGAGATATTAGGGTTCAAAGAAGGGTGGTTCACACTGAAAAATTCTCAGGTTCGTGACCAAGTCTGCCAACCAGTTGCCTCGCCCATGATGCAGTCTTGGTTGCTTGTGTTCTAAGTCATTTTTCATCCTCTTCCAAACCTCTATTCAATCCAAAATCAACACATATCTTGTTCTATAATGTACCATCTTTCATTTGCCACCAAAATTATACATTTTCATCCATTAATGTGAGAGATATTCACCCTCAAACTTCCAATTTTTCACTGCATGCATGGCTTCCAAGAATAGCGTGTTGTAACATTATTGTTGTTGTTAAAACTCAGTTCACACGCATACTTCACATGTACAACCATTTGCCTCATTTGAACCTGCATATCCCTTACACATATACATGCCATGTTGCTATCATACATACAAGAGGAAATAAAAGGAAGCTTGTCCACTAAGCCTTCCTGCAACAACACACATCAACATCACAACTTCTCATTTCACATCCTCACCATAATCAACATGATCTCTCCACGCTCTAACTTCACTCACCAACTCGTGCATAACAAATCTCACTCTTTCAGTTAACTCAAAACTCAGTTAACTAACTCAGTTAACTTGAGTTCCAACTATTAACCACACTAGTTAACAACTAACCACAACTATATAAGCTAAACTCTAACATAATTGAAAGGAGCTTCATCATTTCACACATTCCACAAACTCTTCATCTCATACTCTCTCTGAACTCTCTCTCTCTCATTGCACGAGTTCTCCGTTTTTATTCTTGAATCTTCATCATCAAGTAACATTGAAGTGGTGAGGCATTGAATAGTGGAATCATCTTCAATTTCAGATCCATTTCCTCTTCATTCTCAAGCATCTACAAGCATTTATTTTGCTCAAACGAGTTCAAGATCAAGTTCTCACCTCTGGTCTCCTTGTAGATTCAAGAGTTCTTCAAGTTTCAGGTTCCTATTTCACAACTTTTTCTTGTACTAAATCACTTATTATAGCTTGTTCTTTGTTGATAGTGGCTTAATAGAAGAAGTGTGAGTAATCAGGCTAGTTGATAGACCTTTTAGAGGTGTAGATCCAAACCTAGGGCAAACTTGATGTGTTCAATTATCTGCATATGTGTGTGATTTGTGAAAACTAATTGTGGATCCCTGTTCTTCTTAACTTCCTCTTTCATTTGATGTGCGTTTTATAAATTTCTGGAACATTTGAGGATTCGCAGTGGCCGGAGGTGGCCGGAGAAGATGACCGGAGGTCCTTCTCCGGCCGGTGAGGTTTTCAGGTTAGTGTGGTAGAACTTTAAAACGCGGCTGTCTGATTGTGTTTGATCCAAAGGTTAATAAGCTGCCAGTGCATAAATGAAGGTGTTGCCACTCACGTGCTATTTTTCTCTCTCTGAATGATTGCATGTGTGTGCGTGCATGTTAGATACCATGTGCATGTATTCTGATTCGTGTGATCTGATTAGTTCTCTTAAGTGTTGGTGATTGATTGATCTTGTGGCTTTGATTGCATCCACGTGTGACTAAGCATACACCTTAACCACACACACACACACTCGCCTTTGGACTGGACTCTTAATTGTTATCTGTACCCCCATGTTTTGAGCCCAAACACTTTTTGAACTAACATTTTACTCACGCTGCACCCCCTGCATGTTTTCATTCTTTGTTTTAATTTCTTTTTTTCTATATTGTTTGATTTTCTCTTATTAAAAATACTAATTCAACTCTAAAAATTCCAAATAAATTCATATGTCATCTTGATACATAAAAATAATTTTCTATTATTTTTAATTCTGACTTTACTAATTTTAGTTCATATTTTCATATTTTATTTTTAATTTCATTTTAAATGATACTCTTCATTGGTACTTGAACTTTCCCATTTTATTTCTCTTAACTCACACAATCTTTTGCATTCATTCTTTTTGTACTTGTTAAATAACATCTAAAAGCATCTAAAAACATTTTCATTTTATTTTTAAAGTCATTTTATCCTAGGTTTTGATGTGCATATGTGAGCTTTCTTTTGATGTGTCTCAATGAGACTTTGTGAGACCTTTTGATCATGTTTCTTTTTGAGTTTGGACATGAGTTTTGATACATGTTTAGCCCCTGAATTAGGTTAGTTGAAACATATGTTCATATTTTTTGTCCATGTGATTTGGTAATTGTTTGACACCTTGTATTTGAAGCAACATTAATGCATGTTCTTTTACCTCCATCTAACATGATTTTGATGAGGCACTTGTGCCACCTTATTATGCTTGTGTTGTGTGAGATTATATGGTTTGTCTAGATAATTATAGGTCCTACTTGGTTCACTTATAGGTCATTTTGATTTGTGTTTACCTTTGATGTGTGTTTATACACTTTTACTTGCATTTTTGACCTAATTCCACATCTAATTTATTCTTGTGCTCTACATGATTTGTGTTTGCATTGTGTATGCCATTTCACTCATGACATTTGCATATCATCAATTGTATGCTACTGGTCTCTATGCATTCATACTCATTTCATATGTTATGCATCTTTAATATGCAAATTTGTGCATCTAATTGAAACTTGTTTCTCTTCTTTTCCTTTCTTCTTCATCTATTTTTTATTACTTGAATCATTTCATCCATGACTTGTATGATTATTCATATGCATTATAAGACATTTATAAATGATGTATACTTCTGACCTTGACATTTCATTAAGCATAAATGCATGTTCACTTTGCATCCTTGTTCATCTTTCACCCACTACTTTCATAGTGCTTTTCTTTGATGTTTAAGACATTGTTTGTGCATAGTTTGATCCCATTAGGTACCATAACTCTAATTGAACACCTTTAGACATAGATACTGACTTTAGAAGTCATTTAGTACTTAGAATTCTTTCCTTTTAGGTTTGGCTTTGTGTGATGCTTAATTTCATTTCATAAGTAGTTTGATGCCTAATTGTTTTCTTTCTTTTACTTATGCTTTCTTATGGAATTATTGAACTAACCTTTGCTCGTAGGGGCTAATGGTAAGTCATGTGTGTGGGTGTGCTCCCACATACAACTTTCTTTCCTCATCTTTTTTAATGTTTTCTCTTTTGTGTTTGTGCAAAGCATTTCAATGCTTTCTTTGTTCAATCTCTTTCTTCCCCTTTGAGTTCTTGACTCAGCTTCCATCTTTGAAGTAAGTTAGAACTCACTCTTCTTCTCTTTTCTTTTAGAATTAGGTTTCTAAACCACACTTACCCATTAGGAACATCCATGTATGATAATTTTAGGGTTTGAGTCTTAGTCTCCCTCATTAGATTTTACCTTTCTTAACCCTTGAGTTTTCTTCTTCTCATCTCAAAACAAAAGCAAAAACATTTAATAAAGGATTAACGCATATTGCACGTGAGCCTAGAACATGGGAAATGAAAGGAGGGGAGTTTCTCTCTGCCTTTCTAGAGTGTTTAGCATACGTCCTGTTAGGACGACCATGCGACGCATTCGATCCTATATCGTAGACTTGAATGCAATACGTGTTACTAACACAAAAATGATCAAAACACTTATTTCTAAAATACAAAAACAAACAAATTCTCTTCTCATCTCCTTCATTCTATTCCTTAAGGACTCATCATGTTCGTTCTACCGCAAACAGGTAACGCCTAAGTCTCCATACAGCGAGCTGCACCACCTAACTACTAGGACGCGCACTCTGACATTTCCATTAAAAAACACAAACAAAGCAACCCTTGTTGAGGGGAACTACGTCGCTCTGATTCTCATGTTCCCGATGAGATACGTAGGCAGTGGGGTAGGGCCCATTTGAGCACTTCTTTTATTTTCCCTACAGTTGTTTCTCGTTCTCTCTCATTTCCTTTTCCAGCATCTTTTCTATCACCCTTTGATCGAACAGCAAGCGTGGATCCCATCGGGTACGATGGACGTGTAGGGGTGCTAATACCTTCCCTTTGCGTAACCGACTCCCGAACCCAGTTCTCTTGGTCGCAAGACTATGCTCTTTCCTTTCCTCGGGTTTATGTGGTGTTTCTTTTCCCTCTCTTGGGATAAATACACATTGTTGGCGACTCTATTTTCGCGCCACTTTCGCGTTTGTACATGGATGAAAATCTTGGGAGCGACAGAGTCCTTCTGCAAGCTCCAACAGTACACCTACCAAGAGGGTTGCCATACTAAGTGTTGCAAATGATCTCAATCATGCTGAGGATATTACTCCAAAACAATCCGCCACTAAGCCAAAGCCTGGAAAAAAGGTCAAGCATATAAAGAAGGAGTGAAATGGTTTGCGGCCCTCAGGAGATATCCATTTTTTGATGCATAATCACTAAGGGAACGCTTTTTGAATTGAGAACTTCCAACTATGATGCCTTTTTGTTGACTGTTTTGTGTCGTTATGCATGTTCTATGCACTTTTAGTTGTAATTTGACACCTGAACTGATCATTTAAAAGTAGTGTTGTAATGGATCTATTAAGTTAATTTACTAATCCTAATTGAATTACCTATATGGATTATTTCCATAATCTGAATGTTTTAAGTTTATTTTATATATGGCTGGTTAAACCAAAATATCTATCTGTTAAGTTTATCAAGTCTTTCTTGATTCTGTTGAGATTACCTATATATGTCTATATGACTTATGAAAGCTTATGTAACAAGTTGATGATTAATGCTTTATCCATTACGAAGTCTTCCAACTATTAAATGAAATCTTCTTCATTTTTTCTATACAAATAAAAATATACAATGAATAAGAGGATTTTGTTCCCAGACATGGTTGTATATACTTGTGTCATATTACATACAATTCCCACTCAAAAACCAGACTGCATAATGTTATCACCATAAGGCATCATATACATAGTCTAAGAGCATCTTTAGTAATTAACCCTTCAAACTACTGGTGGTTTTCTCAAAATTTCAGTTTGCATTCCTACTCCCTATTGAGGCTTATGCAAAACTACTATTTCACTGCACCTGATATTTCAAACCATCATTCATATGGAGTTTTATAGAGTTTCATAAATAGATTGATGTACGGTTGCATAGGGAACTATCATTTTTCCAAACGTAAGGCCAATTTAGCCTACATTGGAACTGCCACTAACTTAAACCTGTACATTTTCCTACTACAGTTCAGAAGAGAGAGAATGATATTTCCAGCATTTTGGTAATATATTTGCTATATGGTCAGTTCAACCATAAATGCATAACACATTATGCTATGTATAGGCAGCCTGCTATTACTTTATCAAGGATCTTTGTTAGCCCTTTGACAAGGTACATCCACTTTTACCAAGGACTTCTTTGTGTAATGTCAGAATTTATATTATTTTTTAGTTGCTTTTCCCTTATATGTAGCCGGTTAGCAGATTTCCAAAGATCCTAAATGTTTAACTATTGCTGAACCCCTTTTCCGTTATTGTGATGAAGACAAGTTTATTATCAAAGGATACATAACTGAGTATAGCAGACTAAGGTATGTAGGACAAGTTTTAGTTAGTCCTTCCAACTAGGAGCATTTTAGTTGGTGTTAGTAATTAAGTTTTAAAAAAATTGCGGAACAGTCCCAACATATACTAAAATTAACATTGCTTATACTCATTGAATAACAAACATTGAGTGCAGAAAAAAATGAACCAAACCAATGCCATACTTGATAATGGACAATGCAAATGAAGAGTGAGGACTGTTGCTGACCAACATAGCCAACAAGTTTGTTGCTGTTAGAGAAATATTTCTGCAAGACGGTGAGTATAATAATTGGACAGATGAGCATATCTTTGTTTCAAATATACCATTTATTTGATATTGATACAATAAGGTCATGTTTAACCAAAATTTATACATATCTCTATATATCCAAGAATTTGAAAATTTTAAGACAATTTAGATTACATAACATAGAACTAATAAGGTTACCTCATTATATATGTTGGACATGATTCATAGTGTATGCAAAAATAATGGATTTCAACAACAACCCTTTTTTAGAAGATGTGCACAAGAAAATACAGAGTAGACATATTTTTTATCCCTTTCACCAATGCCTTAGAATATATCCAACAGACAACCACTTTTATATGAAAACTTAAGATAACATAAGTTGGTTGAACTCATTTATGATGCAGCACCTACCTCATTAGTGTTTCTATGGAACAGAATCCAAGTGATACAATGACCATTTAATGATATTTTACTAAGCTTCTTTACCATTCATTTAATGAGTCAACTACACCGTTGTCAATTAAGTGGTTAGCATGTAAATTTCAATGCTGATAGTTATAGTGTATTTAAATGTTGAATATCATTATTGTTGTTACACTTTTTTATGCTTGACACTCACAATATGATTATATAGCAGGTGCTTTGAGGCAATAAGAATGGACCCTATTAACAACATTGGGTCAGGGAAAAAAGCAAGAGCAAGACGATCAATGATACTGAAAGAAAACCGTTCAAAGCGACAGCGACATACTACTCAACAGATGCTTGGTATGGAGGGTAGTCATAGTACTCCAAATATTTTCACAATGAGACAACCATTGTCCGAGCTGACCCCGTCGTTTCAAAACATTAGGCCTATCTCACAGACAGATGAAGAGAGTACTATGATCAATGCAGTGTTACTCGGTTCTGAACCAAGCCTATCAAGACACGGTTTCAAATCAAATTTAAGGTCCTGCCAAATACAATCTTTGGGAACAAATTTATTGTCAAAATTTACATCTGATTCTAATGTCAATTCAAATGAATTTGGTACCCCTTCAATAATCAATTATACGCAAAATGGATTGCCATTTCGTCATAACACTGTCATTGAGTTTGGAAGTTCTTCTCATACAATCACGTAAGTTTCATACTTTTTGTGTGGGGTAGTAACATGTATTGTACTCTACATTGATTTATGGTAAATATGTTAAACATTTATCTACATCATTCAACCGCATATTTCGTTATAATGAACTTATTTTGAATATAATGGTTTTAACAGAAATCCAAGCACAGCTAAAATAGGTCAGGGCAGGCCTAGGAAACAGTTGGGTATTCCAATTCGCGCATTAAATTCTGGCATAAACAGTCCTATTAACACAATGCCACAGAAGCTGCTACTTCTAAAGCAGGTCCCGGTTCAACCTCGCATGCTCGGTAAATGTTCATTAACTATCTTGACATAAACAAGATTATGTTACTTTTATGTCACACCACTGTAAAGATACTATGCCTGCATGTAAGTTAACCAACTGTGAGCTTTTGTTCTTGTGTAAACAGGATTCATACCATAAACAAACCAGGTCGTGGGAGGCCTAGGACAGTTGGAGTTCCAAATCTGGCATTTAACTTGAGCAGAAGTTTTCCAAACGAAGCAAACAATCATATGAATGACAGTTCTTCAGAAACTAGGTACATGTCATTGTAATGAAACAACTAATATGTTTAACTCACTTTACTCATTTAGAATTAAACGCTACATAATCCTTGCTCATGACCGTAGAAATTTTGGACAGACACGACAGAGTACTTAAATCGGTGATCCATGAAAGGAACGTACCCTATGAAAATCATCAACCGGGTTTCCCTGTGGCTACAACAGTCTCACATTCTACAGATATTCCCAGACAAAGCTCTCAGGCTCCATGCCCTATTTTTACACCTACAGTCAATTTGGATTTTAATAGCGACTCCGAGAATGATTCCGACTATGACCCTTTTGCAAGTAAGTATACAACTTGGTTAAGGACCGTCCTAACAATTTATTGACTCAAATTCTATTAAGTAATCCAAAAAATCAATGATATTCATATAACTTTATTGTTCATGAATAGCATATCTATCTGAAGATGAAGTCGATTCAAAATCATATGACGTCGAAGCACCGTTAACAATTCATGCCAATTCATCAAGAACTTCTGAAGGTATGCCATTGTTACACCATTTGTTGTGATATTACAACCTTGAATGGATTTTTTATATTCTGCCTAGTGATTAAAAAAATGATTACTTCTGTAGATTATTACGACATCGGAGACCCTCTTATTGAATGTCGTTATTGTAATGCCATTATGTGGTATCAAGAGAGGATGCACAAGAGTAAGCACTTAGCCAATCCGAAGTTTATGTTGTGTTGTGGTAATGGCAAAGTTGAAATCCCAAAACTAAAACAACCCCCAGGAGTACTTGCAAAGCTTTTGTTTGATCGCAATAATTTAGTTAGCAAGAAGTTTCAGCAACATATCCGAACTTACAATATGATGTTTGCCTTCACATCACCTGGGGCAAAGTTGGACAATCGTTTTAACAATGGACGTGGACCCCCAACACTAAGGATACAAGGTCAGACTTGTCGTCGAATTGGAAGTTTGTTACCTCCTGATGGTCAACCACCTAAGTTTGCTCAATTATATATTTATGACACAGAAAATGAGATCCAAAATAGAATGCAAGGTTTGAGGTAAAATTCTGTTACTGAACATTGAGATTTGTAGTTCATAGTTCCCATCACTAAATCTATCATTACTATATAATCATTGCTAACCATTTTCATTAACTTGTCATCTTTAGGAACACCACGAACATTGATCCCTTAGTTGTACAACAATTGTCTGGAATGCTGTATGAACACAATGCTCATGCAAAGTGTTTTCAAATAGCAAAACAGTGGTTATATAACATTGATACTCAAAACTTGAAGCTGAGACTAATTTCTTATAGATCCACAGATGGGAGAGTATATAATCAACCAACAGTTTCTGAAGTTGCTGCGTTAGTAGTCGGTGATATTGACACGGCAGAAATGAGGGATATAATAATGCAAACAAAAGGAGGAGGACTTCAGAGAATCAATGAGCTCCATGCGAGTTACATGGCTTTCCAGTATCCTTTGATCCTTTGATCTCTCCAGTATCCTTAGAGAATGGCTTTCATATCTCATTCAAACCAGACTAACCGAGGCAAAGACTTTGTTATGTTCACGAAGGTTATTCCAATAATTTCTGGTAGATGGATGCACAATGTTAGAATCAGAGAAATTAGAATGGGTTCGCAAAAATCAACCAAAGCTTCGGGTGTCCAAGTACAATTCTCTAAATGAAGAAGGCGATCAAAGTCAAACTCTCGGTTGAAGCATAGGTAAAAGAGTTGTTTTGCCCTCTTCTTTTGTTGGCGGCCATAGATTTATGGATCAATTGTACTATGATGGGATGGCTATTTGTAGTAAAGTTGGATTTCCTGATTTGTTCATAACATTTACTTGCAATCCAAATTGGCCTGAGATTCAAAGAGTACTTGCACCGCTTCATTTGAAACCACAAGATCGGCCTGATATCATTTCAAGAGTATTCAAAATCAAGTTTGATGAACTTCTATCAGATTTAACTAAGAAAGGTGTCCTAGGCAAAATCCTAGCATGTGAGTTAATTCTTCCTCTACACTATTAATTTATTATACTATTGTTTCATGTATAATTTAATACTTTATGTACTTCTAATAGTAGTGTAATTCCAATGCTAGATATGTACACGATTGAGTTTCAGAAGAGAGGACTTCCACATGCACATATCTTGATCTTTTTGCATCCTTCAAACAAATATCCAGGTCCTGAAGACATTGACAGGATCATTAGTGTTGAAGTTCTCGATCCCTTGATACACCCTCAGTTGTACAATTTGGTTAAATCTCATATGGTTCAAGGTCCATGTGGTTTGGCAAATATTAACTCTCTTTGTGTAAGCAAGATTACTAACTTATGGTGACTTTGTTTCTAAATTTGTTTATCATAAGCGAAGTAGGAGTTGGAAGCCAAGGAAACAAGGGTATACCATTGGTCGTCTTATTTGGGTTCCTCAAAGTACAGGTGAACTATTTTATTTAAGGATGATGCTAACTATCAAGAAAGGGCCATTGTGTTATCAAGACATCAAGAAAGTTGATGGTAAACAATATAAAACTTTTAGAGGAGCATGCTTTGCTATGGGATTTTTACAAGACGATAGGGAATTTGTTGAGGCAATTAAAGAGGCACATGTTTGGGGTTCCGGTTTCTTCTTACGTAAGTTATTTGTAACAATGTTGTTGTCCTCATCCATGAATAGACCCGAACATGTATGGAGAAAGACTTGGATGTATTTATCGGATGGTATTCTCTACGAACAACGAATGTTGACAAGAAACCAAGGTATCACAATTTTTACTATATTTAATTTTTCTACTCCATTTGTTTACAAGTTATGACACTTCAATTATGACACTGGCAGTAGACATTTATGCAAGTTAAAACCGTGTTTTACATTACCATTATACCGTGTATGGCTTTAGATAAGAATACATTTTTTTTCCATTTCCATGAATCTGGTTCTATTTTTAGTCGGACCTTGCAACTACTTCTGTCTGCTGTAAACTTTTACCGTTGCGTTATTAAAATTTACATCACCACTATTAAATGATAAACTATTGTATTCTATGCTGCAAGTTGTTACGTTTATCATTGTTTTAAGGAAAAAAATAGTATTCTATCCTAGAAAATTAGCACATGTAGCATGAAACAGTATGTGGACAAATTTAATAACTAACAGTCTGCTTTAATAAACATTATAAATGCAACCTGGGGCTGCCTTGCAGTCTTATTTAAAAAACAGTTTGATAGGAACATAGGGCTGCCTTACAGTCTACTTTAAAAATAGAATTTAAAAACAACCTGCGGCTGCCTTGCATAGACCTCTAAAAAACAGCTTAATAATAACCTGGGGCTGTCATGCAGAAATTCTAAAATACAACTTTGGTTTCATTTTTTTATGTCGGTTTATATTTTAATTACGTTGCACAAAGTTCCTACGTCGGTTTCGTATCAGTTGTATTAATTCCTTATTTCACCACAGGTTTGACACTAACTGATGAGGAGCTCAAAGAACTTACACTGGTGGCAATTGAAAAACTGTTACAGAATAATAATAGAAGTTTGAATGACTACAAGAAAATTCTATATCCAAGAGATTATGTGGTTGTGGATGTAGGAAATAGACTTCTTTATGAAGAGTGTCAATATGATCCAGTTGCTCAAGAACAAATTTATTTAAATTTGTGCTCTTCTCTTACCGGTAGGTACTTTCTTTGTGGTTTAAGTTGTTTAACATAAAGATTCATTTGCATAGCAATGACATGTAAACGAATCTTCTCTTATTTGTAGATGAGCAAAGAGGCATTTTTATGGAAATCATGGAAGCTGTAGAAAGGCAACAAGGCGGGGTGTTTTTCTTACATGGCTATGGTGGGACTGGTAAGACTTTTATGTGGAACACTTTATCAGCAGCACTTCGGTCTAAGAAAAAAATTGTCTTGCTTGTTGCCTCAAGTGGGATTACAAGTTTATTGTTACCAGGTGGAAGAACAGCTCATTCTAGATTTAAGATCCCAGTCCCTACTTTAGAAACTTCTATTTGCAACATTAACAAAAAGGATGATCTTGCCGAGCTTCTAAAGATGACAGATCTAATCATATGGGATGAGGCTCCTATGGCTAACAGGTTTTTCTTTGAGTCTCTTGACAAATCCTTAAAAGATATTATGAGTGGATTGCCAGATGCATCTAAAACAATATTTGGAGGTAAGGTTGTTGTGTTCGGTGGTGACTTCAGACAAATTCTCCCCGTCATACCAAGAGGTACTAGATCTGATATTATCCATGCAACCATCAATGCTTCTTATATTTGGGATGATTGTAGAGTCTTGAAGCTTACAAAGAACATGCGCTTGGAAACTGGTGCAACTACTTCTACAGTTGAAGACATAAGGAGTTTTTCAGAGTGGAGTTTAAAAATCGGAGATGGGACCATGTGTGAGGCAAATGAAGGTTATGTTGATATTGAGATTCCACCAGAGTTTTTTATTTCAAATTTTTCTGATCCAATTCAGGCAATTGTTGAGGATACACACCCTGATCTAATTCATAATTATCGTGATGCTGACTATCTTCAAAGTCGTGCAATATTAGCTTCAACAATTGAAGTAGTAGATGATATCAACCAATATATCACAAACCTTCTTCCAGGTATGAAACTCGCATTTTTTTATCCATTCTTATGGTAATAGTAAAAAGTAGCGTTATATATCTTACGTTGTCATTAATTATATTTTTCAAATATTGCAGGAGATGAGAAAGAATACTTCAGTAGTGATTCTATAGATAAATCTGATGCTACTACGTTTGATTCATATGAGCATGTCACACCCGAATTTCTAAATGCTCTTAAAACTTCTGGATTACCTAATCATTCAATCAGGTTGAAAGTTGGGGCAACAATAATGTTAATACGCGATCTAGATCAGTCTGAAGGGTTGTGCAATGGTACATGCCTCACTGTAACCAGACTTGCCAATCATATCATTGAAGCTAAGATCATTTCTGGTAAAAATATTGGCAACATCATTTATATTCCTAGAATGTCTTTGTCCCCCTCACAGTCACCATGGCCTTTTAAATTGGTGAGACGCCAGTTCCCAATCATTGTTTCCTTTGCCATGACAATTAACAAGTCTTAAGGACAATCTCTTGACAATGTTGGTTTGTACTTGCCAAAAGATGCTTTTAGTCATGGCCAATTATATGTGGCTATCTCTAGGGTTAAATCCAAAAGGGTCTCAAGATTCTTATTCATGACAAGGATAAAGAAGCATTGAGTACTACTACCAATGTTGTATTCAAAGAAGTGTTCCAAAACATTTGAAAGGTTTGTTTTTATGAGATATTGTTTTCATTCATACTAATAATGTTAAACATTTGTGAATTACATAACTAACCTTGTGCATTGTTTCTTTATCCATTTTTCAGGTTCAAGGATTGAATTTATTTTGAAGATGTTTGTAACAATGTAGTTTCATAGGCTTTATAACACATCTTGAAAATTTTGTTTTTGTATGAATGAAATTTAATTTTTATAACATTTCTATCAATTTTGAATGCAATTGTATTTTGAATATGTTTTGAATTATTATAGTGTTTTAAGACAGTGGATTTTTTCTGCTTTTGATGTAGAAAATCAGATACAACTGACTTTTAAGGATTGAAGAATGGAGTTACCATGTCCCTTTTCCACTTAATCGTTTCATGTTTTCTTGATGACTAAAATGGTTTAATTGAATTTTAGTTAACTTCTTGTGAAGAGAATGTAAAGGTGATGCCAAAAAATTTTAAACTAACTATACTTATCCAGAAACTTAACTCTTTGGTATATCCAAATGCTGGTACTTTTTGATGATTTAACCTCAAATTAAATTTCTCATAATTATTTAATTTTTTTAGAGTAATGCTTAAGTTCTAATAGATGTGAGTTTATCATATTTTCACTTCTACAGCCAATACAACATATATATTCAAACAGGCACAACCAATTCAAACAGCAAATTTTAGACAGCAAATTCAACATATATATTCAACCTATAATTTTTAGATCAACATTTTTAATTTTTTTAAACAGCAAACACAACATATACATTCAAACATGCACAACCAATTCCTATAATTACATGCAGTTCTTCTAAAACACACATCACAGAAAATTAATACTTCCAAAACAAGTACCAAGCTCAAAATATTTGTATTTATTAATACTTAACTGATGAAACTGATAATCAGGACTAAACATTGTAATGTAAAAGGCCCAGACTGTTTTGGTATACTTCCATTGTAATACTTAACTAATGTAACTGATACTCACAGAAAAAAAATACACTACGCCAAAATTACTCTTTGGCAGCACTACATAGGCAGTGCTTTATTACAAAAGCGCTGCTATAAGTTAAAAAATTTAGAAAACACGGAACTGTTCACTTAGAAAAATAAAAGCGCATCTAAATATAAGACTTTAGACAACGCTTTTGAGGAAAGCGCTTTCTAAGGTCTTATAAATTAAAAAAAAAATTAAAGGAAAATATTAGACAGCGATTTCCTTAGAAGCGCTGTCTAAGGTCTTATAAATCAAAAAAAAATATAAGACCTGAGACAGCGCTTTTGAGGAAAGCGCTTTCTAAGGTCTTATAAATTAAAAAAAAAAAATCAAAAGCGCTGTCTAAGGCCCATATGAGACAGCGCTTTCAAAAGCGCTTTCTAAGGTCCACCTTAAACAGCGCTTTCATTAAAAGCGCTGTCTAAGGTCTTTTTAATTAAAATAAAAACTGAAACGGTATCAGTATTCTATACTTTTTCATTTCATTCTTTCCCTCTTTCCCTCTCTTTCTGCGAACAAGAACGAACCAGCTGAAACCACCACCGTCGTCCGTCCTTTCACCGCCGTCGTCCGTCCTTTCTCGCCGTCGTCCTTCTGGCCGTCTTCCTTCCTACTTTGTCCTCCACCGTACTCCACCGTGCTCCACTGTTCCGGTAAGAGTTTTTCTTTTTATGTTAGGTTTTAAGTGAGTTTCATATTTTTCTGTTAGGTTTTGTTCTTGTTACCATATTTTTGGAGTTCTTTAGATATAATGATGTTCTGTTAGGTTTTGTTCTATTAGGTTTTGGAGTTCTTTTGATAGAATGATGTTCTTTTGATATAATATGAGTAGTTTAGATTAGTGTTAATGTTGCTCTACGTTGTTATTACTATATATTGTCGTTAGTGTTAGTGTTAGTGTTAATATTGCTCATTATTTTAATATTGTAAATCCTTGAGGTTATTAGTGTTATTTTGTTATTTTAATACTGTGTTATGTTAGAAGCCCTGTTAGAATCTCATTCAATGTTCTATGTTTTATCATAACTTTCCTCCTCATTCAATGTTTTGATTCCTCATATAATAGTGTTTTTGTTGACCTTAATAAGTAGGAAAACCATGGATAAAAAATGGATGGATGCCGATCGATTGTCCAAAGAGTACGAGAATGGGGTATTGGATTTCGTTAAGTTTGTTGTTCAATACGTTAAAGACCCCAGTCGAATGGACTGTCCTTGCTTGGGTTATTGTTATGTGGGTAAGGTTGATGCAGATGGATTGAAATCGCATTTACTGATGCATGGAATTGATCGAAGTTATAAGTGTTGGATACATCATGGTGAGAAAATTAACGAGAATGTTGAACCGAAGGGGAAAAGTAATACGACCTATGCTTCAGATGACAAAGACACGGAAACATACGATTGTGATCGAGTCGAAGAGATTGCAGAAGCAGTTGAAGAAGATCTTCATGATTGTCCCGAAATGTTTGAGAGGTTGGTAAGCGATGCAGAGAAACCGCTCTATCAAGGTTGCACCAAATTCACAAGACTGTCTGCGGTATTGAAGTTGTACAACTTAAAGGCGGGCAATGGATGGTCGGATAAAAGTTTCACAGAGTTGTTGGCCCTTTTGAGAGAAATGCTACCGGAGGATAATGTTCTTCCCAATCGAACCTATGAGGCCAAAAAAATGTTGTGCTCTATTGGCATGAGCTATGATAAGATACATGCTTGTCCAAACGATTGCGTTTTGTTTCGAAACGAATATGCATCGTTAACTGAGTGCCCTAAATGCGGTTTGTCTAGATATAAGAAAAAATTGTCTCCAGCCAAGGTCTTATGGTATTTTTCCTATAATTCCGAGATTTAGGCGCATGTTTCGTAGTGAAACCGATGCAAGACACCTGACTTGGCATGCAGATGAAAGAATTATTGATGGAAAGTTGCGACATCCGGCTGATACACCACAGTGGTCGAAAATTGATAATGATTATCCTGACTTTGGAGAAGAAGCAAGAAACCTTCGCTTGGCATTATCTACTGATGGAATGAACCCGCATGGTCTTCAAAGTATCTCACATACCACATGGCCTGTGATTCTTATGATTTATAACCTACCTCCGTGGCTATGCATGAAGCGTAAGTACATGATGTTATCTATGTTAATCTCTGGGCCTAAACAGCCAGGGAATGACATAGACGTATAATTGACACCTTTGATCGAAGATTTAAAGATATTGTGGGAGAACGGTGTGGAGGTTTATGATGGATATAGGAAAGAAAGTTTCAATTTGAGGGTGATGTTGTTTGGCACAATTAATGATTTTCCAGCTTACAGGAATCTATCAGGGTACAGCATAAAAGGTGAAAAGGCGTGTCCTATTTGTGAAGATAAAACAGATTCGAAGCGATTGGAGTTTGGTCATAAGAATGTCTTTCTCGGCCATTGTAGATTCTTAAATGCCAAACATCACTACCGTGGGTGGAGACAAGAATTCAATGGTGACACCGAACAAGGTAGAGCCCACCTATGTTGTCAGGTGACCAAGTTTTTAAAATGGTGAAAGATATGCGTACTCAGTTTGGCAAACCTTTTGCACATAAGGTTGTCAAAGGTGGGTGGAAAAAGAGGTCGATATTTTTTGAATTGCCATATTGGAAGTCTTTATACGTGAGACATTTTCTCGATGTTATGCATATTGAGAAAAATGTATTTGAAAGTGTTATTGGTACGTTACTCAATATAAAAGGAAAGACTAAGGATGGCCTTAAAGCAAGAAAAGTCTTGGTAGCGATGGGGATTAGAACTGAATTAGCACCCGTGAAGAAAGGAAGACGAACATATCTACCACCTGCTGCTTTTACTCTGTCTAGAAAGGAGAAGAAAATATTGTGTAAGTTTCTGAGTGAAGTTAAAGTTCCAGAAGGATACTCTTCAGATGTTAGAAGACTTGTGTCTATGAAAGACCTCACGTTGAAGAGTTTAAAGACACACGACTGCCATGTTATAATGGAACACTTTCTACCAATAGGTATACGTTCTATTTTGCCAGTGAAAGTAAGAAGTGCCATAACTAATTTATGTTTTTTCTTTAGGTCAATTTGTAGTAAGGTAATCGATCCCGATATCTTACGAACACTACAAAAAGAGATAGTTATTACCTTGTGTGAGCTTGAAATGTATTTTCCTCCCTCTTTTTTTAACATAATGGTACATCTAGTTGTTCATCTTGTGAAAGAGACACAGTTGTGTGGACCAGCTTATATGAGATGGATGTACCCTGCTGAACGTTATATGAAAATATTAAAAGGGTACGTGAAAAGCCGAAGTCGGCCAGAGGGGTGTATTGTTGAACGATACATTGTTGAAGAAGCGGTTGAGTTTTGTACTGAATATTTGTCCAATGTTCAATCGATTGGACTCCCCAAAGCTCATATTTTCGAAAAAAAGGATGGTAAAAAATTAATTGGAAATAAAATTGTGACAGTATCAAAGGATGAACGGGATCAAGTGCATTTGTATGTTCTGCACAATCATAATGAGGTTGAGCCATATGTTGAGATGCACAAAGATGTACTCCGAAGGTTAAATTAGAACAGAAATGAAAATTGGATAGTACGAGAGCACAATCAAAGTTTCATACAATGGTTAAAGGATCATATTTATTCGAAGCGCTCTTCAGATCCTGCTTCAGTAACAGAAAGGTTGAGATGTTTGGCATATGGTCCAAGTTTGCATGTGTATTCTCATAGCGCATACGCAATTAATGGATACACATTTTATACCAAAGAACAAGATGATAAAAGTACTATGCAAAATAGTGGTGTCACCGTCCTAGCTGAAGCAATGCACATATTAAGTATGAAGGACTTAAACCCCAAATATGCAAATCTGTCATATTTTGGAGTTATTGAGCACATTTGGGTGTTTGATTACGAGAAGTTTCAGATTCCAATCTTTGGTTGCAAGTGGGTAAATAGTAGTGGCATACGAAATGATAAGTCTGGATTTTTGCAAGTGGATCTTAATAGGGTGGGGTACAAAGATGAGCCTTTTATTCTAGCATCTCAAGCTAAACAAGTGTTCTATGTCACTGACCCGACGAGTACGAAGTGGTCTATAGTGCTTTTATCTAACAAAATGGTTGATGATAGCGGTGTAGATCAATGTGATATTAATGTTGAGATTGAGTCATGCATTAGATGGAATGAGTTGAATAGAAATGATCAAGATGAGGATCTTATAGCGAATGAGTCATATATCAGAAATGACCATAACGAGGGAATTTGAATCCATTCATCCGTCTGCATTGCTAAGAAACAAGTAATTCATATTCCAACCAAGAAAAGAAAGAGATGTTAGTGAAAAAGGTAAAATAATAAAATGTTATATATTATTTCATTCTAAATTCATCTATTATAGTTTTTTTGTATTTTGACGTCGTGTAGAAAGTTTCCATCTAACACTTGTTTAATCTTACAGTGGACATTGGTTGTAGGTCGCAATTAATCCTAGCAGAGAAGTGGCCATCCGATGTATGTATTTCTAACTTATGAGTTATTTTAATATTTAACACATATCTCTCATATAATGAAACAGTTAAAACTAAATCAAACTATGTTATATTATAATGTAGTACTTTGAAGAATGCAAGTGTGCTCATTACTCAATTTCTCAATTGGAAGAAATTAAAGAGGATTGGTGTCAATACATTATGGAGCTCGGAGTTTTATCAGGTATAATATTGTACTCTTACTTTAATTGATGAGAATTTAAATATGTGTAACTTTCTAACTATAGACATTGTTGATGTATTCTTTTAATTGAATTACAATCTTTGTGTTCTTTTAGGACCTATGTAGATTTGAAGCAATGCTTTGGTTGGATGCAAAAGTACTAGTATAAGTAATATGTACATTTGTAGAAAAAATGTAATGATTTGTAATTATAAATTGGTGTGTGTGTATATATATATATATATATATATATATATATATATATATATATATATATATATATATATATATATATATATATATTGGTTTGAATTGCCAATTGTTTTGGATATATAATTTTGGTGTAAATTGGTACATTTAAATAGGCCAAATTGGATTGATTTGAATCTCCAAATTGTGGTATTTTTCTGGAAAAAAATTGGTTGAAAAACAGGTCAAATTCTGGTTGAAAATCCTGGTAAAAATTGTGGTTTAAAAAAAATTTATATAAAAATTTTCGTATACCTTAGACAGCGCTTTAGACAGCGCTTTACACTAAAAGCGTTGTCTAAGGTGGGGCTTAGAAAGCGCTTTCACCAAAAGCGCTGTCTAAGGTATGCCTAAAAAAGTTCAAAAAGGTGGGGCTTTGAAAGCGCTTTCAAAAAAAGCATTGTCTAAGGTATACCTAAAAATGTTCAAAAAGGTGGGGCTTAGACAGCGCTTTTAAAAAAAGCGCTGTCTAAGGTATACCTAAAAAATGTCAAAAAGCGCTGTCTAATGGTACCATAGATAGCGCTTTTCATTAAATATACCCCCCTTTAGACAGCGTTTTTGGTATTACCCAAAGCGCTGTCTAAACCTTTAGCAGCGCGAGTTTAGACACCGCTTAAAAGCGATGTCTAAGGCAAAAAAAAGCGCTGTCTAAGGTCTTGTTTGGCGTAGTGTACTTCCAAAATGTCGCTCCCGAAAGATTCGCATCCAACGGTACAAACGTGAGAGTGGCGCAGAAGACACAGAGTCGCCAGCAATGTGTATTTATCCCGAGAGAGGGAAAAGAAACACTGCATAAACCTGAAGAGAAAGGGGGGAAAGACATGGTCATCGCAACCATAGTCCGGGTTCGGGAGTCGGTTATGCGAGGGGAAGGTGTTAGCACCCCACGCATCCATCGTACTCGATGGGATCCACGCTTGTTGTCTAAACGGAGGGTGAGCTGTCCTACTATCTATGGCTGAACAAAAGAAAACGGGGATGGAGGTGACTAAGACGGACTCGGTAGGACATATTCGATGCCCTAGGCCTACGTACTCCCTCGGTGCAATGGTAAAGTCAGAGTCAACGTAGTTCAGACGGGAACTGTGGGGGAAGGTTGCTCGCCAAGACAATCATTGTCTTATGCCTACATATCCTCAATCGGACGAGAGAGAGGAATCAGAGCTAATGTAGTTCGTGGGTACGACCACTGATGGGTAAGTGTTTTTTATGAGCGACGTTAGATTCGCGTCCGGCAGTTAGGGTCGATGCCTGTTTGCGACTCAGACGGAAGATAACGTGCTCTTTTCTGAAAATGGTCTGGAACCAAACAATCCCGAAGGATAAAAAGATTTGAATTTGTTTTTGAGTTTTTTAGACAGAAGTGTTTTCTTTTAAGTTAGTTCATAACTTGCATTGCACCAAAGTCTAGGGCACAGGGACGAATACTTAACGAATCATCCCAAGACAGGACGCTCGCTAAGCACTCTAGAAAGATGAGAGGAAGCCCCTCATTTCTCATTCCCCACACTTAAGGCTCGTGCGCAATACACTTTATCTTTATTAAGTGTTTTAAAGAAGTTTTGAGATGAGAAGAGAGAAGACACAAAGGAAACTCTAAAGGGAAACTAAGGGTCCTAATGTTATCATGCATGGGTAACTTATGGTTGGTGAGGCTTAGGAGGGACAACTACCTAAAACCTAATGCTAATCCTACTCCAAGCTTAATCAAAAATTAAGTTGGACTAGGTAGCTCTAAAGGGAGAGAATCCAAGACTTAAACAAGTCTTGAGATTCATGGGAGGAAGAGAGTGAAAGAGAAGAATGAGAAAGAGAAGAAGAAGATGAGATACAATAAATGGCAGCAAGCACATCACATCATAAATGTCCAACTCAATTCATCAAAAATGTTTCAAATATCAATGCAAAATAATTCAAGTAAGCATGCAAAGGTAATCATGAAAGAATGCAAGCATACTTGTATGAAATGCACAATTAAGCATACATAAACTTCATATAAAGTTGAAATGAGAAAGATAAGATGAAAATGAAAGTTGCTTATACCTCTCCATGTTATCTGTAACAGACCAGATGTCTCGACATCCTGTAGAACATCTGGGATCTGTCATACCAGAATTTCAATATTCACATAAACTTCTTTGTTTCATAAAATTGTTATTCTCCTCCTCTCCTTCCAAAGGAAAGTCTTTCTATTGACCTCAAAGTCATAGATATCTCATAATCAACCCTTGACCCCATAGTCAGTGGTGTTCACATCCTCCTTGACCTCATAGTCATAGAGGCATCTCTTAAACCTTTGACCTCATAGTCATAGGTAGGCTTTGACCTCATAGTCATAGCCATTCTCCCTTGGCCTCATAGCCAATCATCTTACAACTTACAACAAGGTAGAGTTCTTGAACTCTATGTGAGACTTATCACTTTGAGTATTCACTTCCCCCATCGTAACTTAGACTTAGAGAGTTTCTTAAACTCTATATGAGCTCATACTCATTCCCTTTGGAACTTTGGCCATAGTCAATGGTTCCTCACCCTTAGTTAGGTGAACTACGGTTGCTCTGATTCTTTAGTCAGATACGTAGGCACAAGATGCGATGTCTTGGCGAGCAAACTTAGTGTACATACCCCTAGGTCCTTACCTTAGCTTTAACAGATTACCTTAGCAAGCAGACATAACATAATACAAACTAAACAAGAGGTTTCTATAGAGTACTACAGATATTAAGGGTGCTAATACCTTCCCTTAGTATAGCCAACCCCCGAACCTTAGATCTCTCCCCTTTAGGTTTTCTTGATCTGGAACCTTTCTTTTGGATAAATCAAAGTAGGTGGTGAATTCAAAGAAATGTGATGCAAGTTAATAAATAGCTTGTTATTCGATTCTCACCACAACAGAAATGGCGACTTCGCTAGGGAAATAAACTATTTGAGGGTTAAGCCCACCTTGTTTTATTTGTGTTATATGTTTTGCTTGCTTATTTGTACATATGTCTGTATATATTTACATACTTGTTTGGATTCTTCTGTTTGGCAGGGTTGCTACTATTGAGTGGTGAGATAAAGTCTTAATCCGGACTTGATAACACATATATCATAGGATCGTGGTGTAATCAATAGTCGATTGTTGGGAGTAGTCCTAAAAATCTATGGCATATGATGAACACACTCATATGAGGCCCTTTGGGATTGCTGATTTCTAATGTGAGCAGTCGCATTGATATTACTTTTTCAATTAGGAGCCAGGGATTCTGAGGACCATAGTTACCTTCACCCCCACTTGGCCTTTTAGGATGTAGTGCGGTGACTATGAGGGAGTAAGTCCCAAGTAGTTGTTACGCGATACTACACTCAGACGAGTTTATCATAAGAATATTATTAACCCACGTGAGTAGTCACATGGGTTGATAATATCCGAAGGATTTATGTAGACTCTGAGAACTTTTAGAACCCGTTTCTACAGTTGATGAACCTATAGTCCACACCTTATTGGGATGGGTAGACCATGGCTCCTTTGATGAGACCTCTAAACCTAGGACTCGTGTGCTTCGTTGTATGTACATATGCCTGTGTTTATGTGTACCCGTGTTTGTGCATTGCATACATCTCATTGCATCCATTGTTGGTTTCAAGGAATTCAGACATTCATTTCCTTTTCAAAAGATCAACAGATCATGGATTTTAAAACAAAACTTCTTCAGTTTTCCCACACAATTTTTTTGCAAACCTGCCTTTGAGTTCCTTGAAACCATTTGGCTTGCATTAGCATTGTATGCATATTTGCATTCGCATCTCATTTGCATTTCTTAGTCTTGAGTCTCTCTTCCTCTCCTATGTCTGAGGGATACCTATCATACCTATTCAGGACAATGACGACAATGAATGAAATTCTGAAGAACCAGGAAAATTTGAAAGAGGAGGTCAGAATCCTCAAATGCCAGATGAGTTGGGTTTTAGGAACCTTACAAGCTCTGATAAAGAAAGAGGAGTACATTCACCATAGTACTCCTAGAGAGGTTGTCGGTCCATCACCTCTTGTGGTTCCTCTAACTGAAGGACCTCCTCAGTATCAAGGGTTGGATCACTGTCAACCACGTCAACATTCACGACCAAGGCCAAGAAAGCCAGAAAGGAACTTCTCTCCGCTACCAATGGCATACAGTCAATTGTTGCCAGTTCTAATTGAAGGAGGATTGATAGTACCAAAATAATTAAAGCCAATACCATTTCCATATCCACCAGGCTTTGATACCAATGCCCAATGTGACTACCATGCTGCGGCACAGGGGCATTCAACTGAAGACTGTAAGGTGCTCCTGAGTAAGGTTCAGAATCTGTTGGACTCTGAGAGGATCTCATTCACGCCTCAAGGCATTCAAATCAACAAACCTTTGCTATCTCCCGTGGTTCTCCCATACCATAGATCTACCTTTGAGGAAACTTCACGCCAACCAACCTTCGATCTTGGTCCTGCACCAGAATGTAATCGTCACCAGGTGTCTACCGAAGGGGTGTTTCAGCCTCTAACTATTGTTTCTCCTCGAGGTTCTCAAAACCAAGATAAGAAGAAGTGTTCTGTCAAAAGAGACAAGGTTCACTACACACCTATCCCGGTGTAACTGAGCAAACTATTCCCAGTGCTGATTCAAAACAAGTTGGTGACTCCTGAACCGTACAACCCTGTGCCAGGACCTTGGCACAATGTAAATCTAACCTGCAACTTTCATAAAGGGGCTGAAGGATATAGTTTGGATGGTTTCCTGGTTTTAGAAGCTACTGTACAAAATCTTATCCACAACAATGACTTGATCTTTGAGGAAGATCGCCCAGAGATTGAATGCAAATTCCGCACTGGGACAAGGGGCATCCCATTGAAGAGCGCAGAGAATTCGAAGCAAGGCTGCTAAGTTTACTAAAGACACTACAACCTCAGGAAGGTATGTCAATTGTCAATGTCCCAACTCTTGAAGCAAAAGGCAAAAGGCCAGCTAAGCCTCTAAAGATTCTGTATCACAAGGAACAAATGATCGGCGACAAAGGTGTTCCTCCGGTTGGACCCGAAAACTGAAATCTTCTTAAATCAATTCGCCAAAGCTGGCTGTATTTTGTTCATTTCAGCATTTTTTAATTGTATTTCCTTTGCGTTGAATTTGTTTTTTCTTATAAGCTTTGTTGTACTTTCAAATTGGCAAGATTAATGAAATGTTTGTGCTCCTTTTGATTAAGTCCATTCGTTTCACTCATCTACCTTTATGTTCATGAAAGAAAATATATCTTTATCTTGTTTCTTTCCACTTATCAAATTGTTTGTTCAAGCAGAGATTGGGGAGGATGATGAAAATATTATCCATAATTGTTGTGATATGCTTTCAATTTAACCTTGTCGAGGATGTAAGGCATTGTTTCAATTCACAAGCACTGGAGAAATAAGGAAGATAATCCCTCGTTAACCCTTCGAGCCTAGAAGTAGGAGTTTTCTTTCCTTACACAAAAAACCTTTAAATCTCAACCTTGGGGAAGGGTAGTTCTCAGTTTAACTTGGTTATGCATTCGAATGCAAGCGCTTTATGCAAGACACCAGTCAGCTCTCTCAAATCAAGTGACAATAAAAAAGACGAGGTCTCATAACCTCAGAAGACAAAGACGAGGTCTCAAAACATCATAAGACAAAAGGAGGTCTCAAAACCTCAACAAAGGCGAAAAAAAGGTCTCAAAACCTCAACAAAGACAAGAAGAGGTCTCAAAACCTCAGTGAAGGCAAAAAGAGGTCTCATAACCTCAACAAGCAAAGAAGAGGTCTCATAACCTCAGTGAAGAAAAGAAGAGGTCTCATAACCTCAACAAAAAGAAGTCTCATAACCTCAGAAGAAAAGAAGAGGTCTCATAACCTCAATCAAGACAAATAAAGACAATGAAAAAGAGGTCTCATAACCCCAATGAAGACAAGAAGAGGTCTCAAAACCTCAACAATAAAGGATAACCACATTCGGCAAGGGAGTAATGACTACAAAGGTGTCTGAACCATAGTCAACCATCATCAATTCATTTCCTATCCTTTGGAAACTTGAATGTATATCCTAAGTTAACTGAGTAGGATTGGAGTTCATCACGAAGATTGGGTGGGACAAATAAACTTTAAGCCTTTATCTTTTGTTTCATGAACCGTGAACCAAGCCACGTTACAACTCTTAAAAGACCTAATTGAGGTAAGGTTGTTTTAAAAACATACTACAGCAAGGTTGATTAACCTGACTCCTAATAATCTTTATGATTTGTGGGTGTTCATCACTTCATCTATCATTCCATAAGTGGCTAGATTCACCTTTTGATTTTGATTATTTAGTCACTCCACTGCGTGTGTTACATAAATAAAACTTGAAATTGCCAATTTTTAAATGAACATTACTTGTTTGCAAAATAATTCAATGTCAAAGAAATCCCAACAAATGCAGCCAGCTAGGGAATTTGACTTGATAAAGGAAGCTCAGTCAAGGGCAACCAAGCGGGGGAATTTGCCAATCCACCTTTCCAGGTGCTATTGAATTAGGGGCAGTTATGCCGAGGCTCGTTTCCTTTCAAAAGTTTGAAGATGTTAAGGCGACGTATACGCCAATTCTTATGTAAAATCCTTTTGAGGGCCTATTCTCACAAACCAGTTAATCAGGGGAAATCAGGTCGAGATTCGATAAATCTCTAAAAAATCAACGACACCTCCTTCACAGGTCAACCAAGCTGACATGGACAACCTCGTTTCCCAGTTGTCAACAGCCACTCTGAAGCACAAGTTCAAGGACTTCGTTGGGTAAATACAGTTAATCTAGGGCAGTTATGCCGAATCTCATGAATCTCTCCAAGAGTTTGAAGATATTGAAGCCTTTTTGAATGTCAATTCTTCTATAAAATCCTCCTGATATTTTCTCCTGACAGACCATGTAATCTGGGGCAGATAAGTTGTGAAGAACTACTCAGCTTTTGTGACATCTTTTTACTAGCTCTCTAGTAAGCTGTTACATCAGCTAAACTTAACAATCCCTAATGGATCTTTTCTCTCTAGTGAAGAGATCAAGCTCATGAAGGCAATCCTAGTGAAGTCGTGATGCTATACCAAGAAGAGTACTCTTTCCCCAGAGAAGGTTGTAATCTTGTAATAGAACCACTGATTTCTGCAGTTCATCCCCAGTAATGATCCAATCTGTTGAGTTTGGCTGGGTATCCTTATCTAGATGTTTATTTCATCTCCAGTTTCGCTTCTCTTTGTCTATTTCTCAGCATCAGCATACCCATAAACATGGCATAAGCATTCATATGCATAGCATCTTAGCATCTATGCTACCCTGTCTTGGTCTTTACCTGTTTAGTTCACTTTGGAGTTATATCCCCAAGTGACTGGGTTTGTTTTTTCTCTTCAATAGAATTGTCAGCCCTAGGCATAAAGTACCCATCCTTTCTGAATTCCCCACAGAATTTTATCCTCGTGGATGATGGTTGGTTCAGTTGTCTTTTCCACATTTGGATAAGATAAATCCCCATTTGAGCTCATTCCTCAATGGTTGGAGTCTTGTTTGACCGTTTCTTTCTGGTTTATTCCTAGATTGAACTTTGGTCCCTGGCAGTTTAGGTTGTTGAACCTAGTTCGAACGTGCATTTATTTTGCACTTTGTCTCGCAGGAAGAATATTTGAAGACAAAATTCATTCTCCAACAGTGTTGTGATATCAACATCTCTTTGGAATTTATACCCAACAACAAAATAGCAATCTCTTGAAGAAGCTTGTTTTACTATGGCATTAAGTGGCAGTCTCTTATGAGATGCTTATCTATCTCGGATATTATCCAACCTTGTTGCAACCATAATTGGTATTCCCCAAGAAGTCTAATCTTCAGTTATGCAACCCCGGTATTGACCTATCAGATATTTAACCTCCTTATAAGAGTACCTAAAATCCAGCTCATACTGGTATCCAAAAATCCAGCTCATATTGGTATCCAAAAATCCAGCTCATACTAGTATCCAAAAATCCAGCTCATACTGGTATCCAAAAATCCAGCTTATACTGGTATACAAAAATCCAGCTCATACTGGTATCCCAAAAATCCAGCTCATACTGGTATCCCAAAAATCCAGCTCATACTAGTATCCCAAAAATCCAGCTCATACTGGTATCCAAAAATCCAGCTCATACTAGTATCCAAAAATCCAGCTCATACTTGTATCCCTAAAATCCAGCTCATACTGGTATCCTAAAATCCATCTCATACTGGTATCCTAAAATCCAGCTCATACTTGTATCCAAAAATCCAGCTCATACCGGTATCCAAAAATCCAGCTCATACTGGTATCCTAAAATCCAGCTCATACTGGTATCCTAAAATCTAGCACATACTGGTATCCAAAAATCCAGCTCATACTAGTATCCTAAAATCCAGCTCATACTGGTATCCTAAAATCCAGCTCATACTGGTATCCTAAAATCCAGCTCATACTGGTACCCAAAGTCCACCTCATACTGGCATTCAAAATCCACCTCATACTGTTAGTCAAAGTCCAGCTCATACTGGTAGTCAAAATCCAGCTCATACTGGTATCCAAAAATCCAACTCATACTGGTATCCAAAAATCCAGCTCATAGTGGTATCCAAAAATCCAGCTCATAGTGGTATCCGAAAACCCATCTCATACTGGTATTCGAAAATCCAGTTCATACTAGTATCCAAAAATCCAGCTCATACTGGTATCCAAAAATCCAACTCATACTGGTATCCAAAAATCCAGCTCATACTGGTATCCGAAAACCCAGCTCATACTGGTATCCAAAAATCCAGCTCATACTGGTATCCAAAAATCCAGCTCATACTGGTATCCAAAAAATCCAGCTCATACTGGTACCCAAAAAATCAAGCTCATACTGGTACCCAAAAATCCAGCTCATACTGGTATCCCATAAAATCCAGCTCATACTGGTATCCCAAAAAAATCCAGCTCATACTGGTATCCCAAAAATCCAGCTCATACTGTTATCCAAAAATCCAGCTCATACTAGTATCCAAAAATCTAGCTCATACTGGTATCCAAAAATCCAGCTCATACTGGTATCCAAAGCCCAGCTCATACTGGCATTCAAAATCCCGCTCATACTGGTATCCAAAGTCCAGCTCATACTAACATTCAAAATCCAGCTTATACTGGTATTCAAAATCCAGCTCATGCTGGTACTCAAAGTTCAACTCATATTGGCACCCCAAATCCAGCTCATACTGGTAGTCAAAGTCCAGCTCATAACTGGTATGCAAACTATAACCCCAAACAGGTGTCCTTTCCAACTCATATTGGAGTCCAACTCATATTGGTACCCGAGTTCCATCATCAATGGCTCATTAACCTTATTCCCAGCTAAAAGTCCAGTCATTTTCCATCATCTAGCACGCAAAAGTTTATTTCTGTCTTTTCTGGTTTTTCTTGTAGATCCCGTTTGAACTCTTCAGTATAAGAAAATCCCAGAAAAAAATTTAGCGAATGTTTATCCCTTTATTTCAAACTGATCCCCAGTGGAGATCATGTCTTCTTTCAAGTTTCATGCCCAGTAAGAATGTGTCTTTATTACCCCAGTATCGTCCAGTCGCATATGAAACTGTCGTCCATCTCCCTGGATCTTTCCCTAGTGGAGAACTCTTCTCTGCCTCTTATCTCCAGTAAAGACCTGTAGGGGCTTCCCCCTTTATTTTTCTATCCCCAGTGTTTCCTCAGAGTCTTCCCAGTGCGTCTCTTTTGTTGGTCATCCTGTATCCCCAGTGATTTTTCCTCATGGATACTAACCTTCATCCTTCCCCAGAATGCTCATCTGTGGTGGTTTGCTTTTCATCTCTGATGTCTGGTATGTCTGCATCTTGGCGTTATCATGGCATCATATCATCGTACTAGAAGTTCATGGCATGTCAGCATTTGCATGTTCGTTTCTTGTCCTTAGCATCTGCATTCCATCTAAGGGCAAAATTTTCGGTTTGCTATATTTAAATATCTTTCCACCTTGATGTCCCGAGGATTTTCTTTCCTCGTACCATCTGGTAAAGCTATTTAAATAGGGGCAACTGTTGTACCCCAAATTTTACCTCTTAGATGTCATAACATCTTGCATAGACATTAGGATCAATCATATATGCACTATTTAACTAACCCATATCTTGCAGTTTGTTTATCTTATGTTTGAAACTAGGGTTTACACAGAGAGATTCAAGGCCTCCTAAGTTATTCTATAGCTCAATACAAACATCACAAAGGTTCACCAGTTGGTTGGAACCAAGATCTCAAGACTTTGAATCAAGTCAAGTCAACAAAGGATCACCAGACCAAAGTGTGGAATTAGGGTTTTAACCTGAGGAATCATTGAAGAACTTTGCCCTGATAATTCAAGATTTGTCTGGTTCATCAACCATTTGAGCTTACCTATATTCAATAGGTCTCATTCAACAAGAATCCAAGGTCATCTGGCTCTCGTCATGATTAGTTTGAGCCATAGTTCCACCCTGTCTCCAAATTAGGGTTTTGTTAAGACAAATGTATCATTGCCTTTGATTTTGATCAAGAGGTTCTCTCAAGCCTTAGGACTTAACTCCATATGATAAAAGACATCCATAAAGGCCATCTATGAGCTTTATATGTGAAGGAAGAAGCAAGATCATAAGGGTTTGACCCAGTGCATTCACAATTGAAATTAGGGTTTTGACTAAAACCCTAATCCTTGGGATTTTGATCCTAATGAAACCTCTGAGGCCTCAATTCATCATAATATACCTCATTGATGATTTAGGGTATGAGAAATCAAGTTCTAAGAGTTTTCTTGCAAAGGAAGCAAGGTTTAGTTCATGAAACTTTTCATATATGGAAATTTCCCCTCATGTGCCAAATTGAAATAGTTATAACTTCCAAACCACACATCCAATTTGAGGGACTCAAAGCCCAAATGGAAGCTCTTTCCATGATCTTCAAAGTGTTAAATATGACTTTTCTCCACACAAAAATGCATGGTTTGTGAGTTATGAGACTTAGAAGCTAAACTGACCCAAGACTTGGTGAAATTTCAACTTGTTTTTCCTTAATAAACAACCGACTTTAACCCAGTTTTTCATAAAGTTCCAGGCCTCAACTCAAAAATATTTGGACATGAAAGTTGTAGAGGGCATTAAGGGCTTTCCAAAAAGTACTAGAACTCCTCCATCCATTGAGTGAGCTGGGAGTTTCGAAGATCCAAAGTTGGGGGTTCCATTCCTTAAAGTTCAAGAAACCAACTTTTGAGTTTTGACTCAAACACTTCCCTAATCACCAATTTTCCTTGTTTCTGAGTTTTAATGATACATTTAACCCTAACCTCAGCCTTGGCCACGAAATTCAACTTGTTTGGCATTAAAATATGAATTGATGTCTTGTTTGTGCAAGTGGGAGGGAGAGAGAAACTTTACAAAAGCAAGGAAACATTTGTTTATTCCTTGAGCAATGGACCAATCACTTCCCAACAGTCTTTGCTCAGGTATTCAGAGATCCTTGGAAGATTTTTCTCTGCAAATGCTACTTCACACGAAATGGAAAGGTCATTGTTGGCATTTTTGGCAAAACGACCATGCTTTGAATCCTCATACTTCCCCTATAAATAGCAGGCCTTGTTCTTGTAATTCTCACCAACATTTTTCACATACTCACCTAAAAACATCTGAGTTCAAAGTTCTGCAAGAGAAGAAGGAGAGGGAAGCTTACTTTGGAGCTTTGGTTGGTTCAACAAGAAAGAAGTTTTTTCATACTTTGAAGTTGCAGTGGACATATTCCACTTGGTAACATCTCCCCTTCACTCTTTATTCCTACTCATTGTTCATACTCCCATACATGTTATCATTATACCTATGTCTTGGTTGCTGCTATAATATATGTCTTGTGTGTTTTTATTTCATTCATCCATAATGTATAAACAATGTGTGTGAAGCTTTCTGTCCATAGCCTACAACCATAGTTTGGTTATTCTGCTGATATGAAGTAGATATTGTGCATTGTCTTTGGTTGTTGTTATCATGTGTAAAACATTACTGGCCTTTTGAGCCTATGTGACTTTATGGATGTGTGAACTTGTCAATACTAGGATGCAAGGAGAAATAGCAGGCTCATGATTGTTTCTGGTATGTTGGGATGTTATTATAACAAGGTCCTTAAATATAGCTCATTCATGCTGATTTGAAACACTTGCACTTCTATGTTGGTATGCTCATTTGTATTTGTTGATGTGCTTATCCATATCCTGATGTGTACACAACTTTGACATGTCATTGATCTTGTATTTTGAACTAAGTTGTTTTTTTGTGCTTGAGGTTGGATATTTGAAATGCTAACTTACTGAAGTTATGTAACTGATTATGATTTGTGGTTTTAACTTGTTGTTTCAACCTGCTGATATGATTGGTTTCTCCTTATGTGCTAAAACTTATGCTATGTGTTCAAGCTTGTATGGAAACTCTCAATATGCCATCTCATTTACATTTAGGTTGAGCTATTGTTGCCTTGTTGTTCAGGTCATGTGTGTGAGTTTTGTGAAATAGATCCTCTTGTCTAAGTAATAGAGCACATCCTTTATATTTGTTTATGTGAGAAGTAACATAGTGCCCCTTTGTGATAACTGACTGCTTGTGTGTATGTACCAGTTGATGTTGGTCTCTAAAATGGAAGTTGGTTGTGAACTCATTTTGACATAGTACCACATTCATACACCTTTTCACATCTTATTGTGCACCCAAATTGTTATGCCATGGTCACATTGTTGTCATTATTGATTGGTGATTAGTTAGCATATATAACTCATGATGTGTATGTTCTCACTTTGTTAAGCTTGTTTTGCCCATGTGCCTGTCTAAATCTCTCAATGATACATTATCTGTATGCACACTAACCATTTGGTATTGTTGATACTTTGTCCTCATATGTCACCAATATCTAGCTGTTATTACCTTTTCTGCTTTGTTTTGGCCAGTGCTAATGTCAAAAGGATTTGATATCTGATGTCTCTTTTACATTAACCATCATGCCATGAATATGTATCATAACTTGCCCTTGCCCTTGCATTAAGTTGTTAGTCAATTTTGAACTTATGTTTGCTACTATGACCATGCCTAACAGCCTTTCCCTTAAGTTTGTTTTGTGATATCATTTTGTTCCACATGCTTAAACTGTCACTTGGCAAACATCTTCTATGACAATGCATTCCTAATACATCTTAACTCATGTTATGCTGTCTGTTTTGAGCCAATGTAACTTGTGTACTTATGACTAATGTATGAACTATCAACTGCTTGGAATCTCTACCTGTAAATATCACATGTGTACAAACTCTGCATATTCTAGTTGGGTGTATGTGTCCTCTTTTAACATGCTTGTCTATAATATGCTCAAGTTGTTCAAACTGTTATCAAATCATTAAGTTATGTGTGCAAAATTTATGGATAAACTGTTATGTTCAAAAGCAATGGAATACATTCCCAAAAATGGCTTGTATGTAAGGTAATATTGCTCTGCCCTATCAAATAACAGTTAGCTTATGTGTTGATGTTTTGATGAGTTTGCATATTCACATGTTTTCTCATGCCATGCCATGCTATACTAAGTTGCTTATAGGTCAAATTACCCTAGGCTGATGTGCCTGATGCTAACTTACTCACAACTTTGCCCTTGCCTGGCTGCCTTTTGAGTATCATGCTTGGTCTGAACCTATTTCACATGTTGATATCTCTTAAAACCAATGCTTGAATTTTGCTAAGCCTCCAAGATTTGCATAGTAAGATTTCTATGTCTTATGTTGTCTTTTCTTTGATGTTCTGCCACAATCATGCTTGTCTCCACCATTTTTAAACCTCTATATTGTTAACTAATATCATTGAGTTTCAATACTTGGAATGACATGTTCTCCTCTATTGCCATCATTTATGCATTTCCATGTATGTATTTGTACTATTCTGGTTTGTTCTCTGATAGGTTTAATGTTTTGAACTGAATGATGTATTGGACCTGAGGTGCTAGGATGAATCTTCCTCATTGCCATACTATCCCTCTCTCTGCACTACATATTCACTCCTGTTACTTTGAAATCAACCATCACAAAGACATAGTTCGAATGCTCCATGTACCTAAGCTTTGTCTCACCTTAGCCTAACATCAAAGATTAAAATTTGACAAATTGATCCAAGATGGATTCATTGAATGGTTGGTAGATGTTTGGGCATGGTTTTGTTTCAACTTCAATGCAGGAAGTAATTCATGAAATGTGGGAGTGTTCTTTGGTGTTTTATAACATGTCATCATAAATTATCTTGAATCATTTTTTCACTTGTTCAAGTTAAAGAATTTCTATATGATTTGAAGGATTGGTAGTAGGATTAAAAGATCATTGCTTGAACCTATTTGTTTGAGAATTATGTGTGTGTCTTGTGCCAAGATCATTCAAGTGCCAAGCTTGCATTTTGTACGCGCATGAGAGCTTAAGTGTTTATGGAATGAGGATAATGACCGGATGTAACAGCCACCCCAGTGGCAAGCACACACATACACACGCCCATTTGACCATGAGGACTAGGGTTCGAATCCCCCTCGCCCCAGTCCTTTTGTTTTAATTATCCAAAAATCTTTGTTTTCACATATATTGAAGTGATGTCTATAACTGGTAAGCACGCGCACATTGGCATGAATGGCAAGGCTTTTGGGATGTACTCGCAGGGTCCTAGGTTCTACACCCATGGGGGGCCTCTCCTTATTTTTTTATCACATGTTGCTTTGAATATTTTATGGTTTATGCTTTAATTTCAAATTTTCAAAACTCAATCATTTTTTATCCTTTTTCACTCATTCTTTTTACTAAATGTTCCTAAATGAATTTATTTTTGAACATAAAAAGAGATTTGTGAAAATATTTAATTTTGAGGCCTTTATTCATGTTGGAAGTGGCAGTATCCTTTTAGGGTTTTATTGCACTTCTTACTTGCTCTTGATTCTTTTATCATGTTAATGTCTAAACACATTTGGTGCTAACCCTGTATGATGTTGTAAATTTTGCTTAACTTGAATGTTTTGTTATTCAATATTGCATCTTCATATAAATATTCACATAAACTTCTTTGTTTCATAAAATTGTTATTCTCCTCCTCTCCTTCCAAAGGGAAGTCTTTCTATTGACCTCAAAGTCATAGATATCGCATAATCAACCATTGACCTCGTAGTCATAGGTGTTCAAATCCTCCTTGGCCTCATAGTCATAGGATCCCCTCTTGACCCCATAGTCATAGAGCCATCTCTTAAACCTTTGACCTCATAGTCATAGGTAGACTTTGACCTCATAGTCATAACCATTCTCCCTTGGCCTCATAGCCAATCATCTTACAACTTACAACAAGGTAGAGTTCTTGAACTCTATGTAAGACTCACCACTTTGAGTATTCACTTCCCCCATCATAACTTAGACTTAGAGAGTTTCTTAAACTCTATATGAGCTCACACTCATTCCCTTTGGAACATTGGCCATAGTCAATGGTTCCTCACCCTTAGTTAGGTGAACTACGGTTGCTCTGATTCTTTAGTCAGATATGTAGGCACAAGATGCAACGTCTTGGTGAGCAAACTTAGTGTACATACCCCTAGGTCCTTACCTTAGCTTTACCATATTACCTTAGCAAGCATACATAACATAACACAAACTAAACAAGAGGTTCCTGTAGAGTAATACAGATATTAAGGGTGCTAATACCTTCCCTTAGTATAACCAACCCCCGAACCTTAGATCTCCCCCCTTTAGGTTTTCTCGATCTTGAACCTTTCCTTTGGATAAATCAAAGTCGGTGGTGAATTCAAAGAAATGTGATGGAAGTTAATAAATAGCTTGTTATCCGATTCTCACCGCAACACTACTCTTTCAAGTAAATATAGATTATCATGACCCATAAGTGAACCAGGTACAACAATATATTAAATAAAAGATAACTTGAACATATTGTTTCTAAATGAACATAAATAAATTGATTTGTCCAAATAAGAAACTAAAATTAAATTCTGTCTAAATGACAGTACCATAAAAGTGTCTTTCAAATCCAAATAAAATTCAGTACACAATAATAATAATCTAAAGTTCCCTATAGCTTCCAGCCCTACCAACTTGCCATCTGCAACATAGATGTATCTTTCAACATAATTTGGCTTTTGGTAATCCATGCAACACTACATTGAAACACTGATGTTAGAAGTTGCAATAGAATCTAACCACCAAGTATTTCTGGGTACTGAAGCTAAATTGACCTCAGAATAGACCAAAGTAAGAAATGTTATTTTCCTTGCACGTCAAACGTGATGTTTAGGACATTTCTTCTCCATATGTACAAACACTTTGAAAAGAAACAATTATCAATCTGTTTCTGTCATTTTTTGTGTTGGAACATTTGCAGCTTCATTCTTGGACTCCTTAGTTTTCTTTCTTTTGACCTTTTCTTTAGAGGTTTCAACAAAGGGAACACTTTATGTCTTATTTTGCTTCAAACTTTCCTCTTCTTGCACACAAAATGAAATGAGCTCATTAAGAGACCATTTCTCCTTTTGATAGTTATAAGATATCTTAAATTGACCGAAGTGACTGAACGAAGTGTGAAGGAAGAGAAAGTAATACTAAATGAATGAGCAAGTCTTGCGACAACTCAAGCTTTACTGCTTTAAGTTTTGAAATAATGTTTGACATACTCATAATTTATTCTCTTATATTTTCTTTGCATTGATACTTCATAGAAATCAAATTCTAAGGATGAGTGCTTGTTTTTGCCTTATTGCTTTTTACAAAGTGCTTTTCAATCTCAGGAAGAAAATCTTTGGCATTCTTTATCTCTTGTGAGGTTGTACCCCTATAGACCTCATGAATGTCACACTTAATGATCATGAGACTCATGCGATTCGAGCAATCTGACTTCTCATAATCTTTCCTCTATTCAGAAGTACTATATTCCATAGGAGAAGGTGGTTGCTTCATCCTTAATGCAATGTCAAGATCCATGCATCCAAGAACAATTTCCATGTTCTCCTTCTTGTCCTTAAAATTAGTCTAATTAAGGACCAGAACTTAATTCATATTAGCAGATATCGAAGCAATTGTAGGTGAAAATTGAACAAAATAAACACTATAATTATACTCACATAAAAAAGAATCGTCAATATGTTTAAATAGTAACATAATCCATCTCAAGATTATGAGTGCAACTTTCCATTAGATGTACTTTGAATGATGTCAAAACAAAGATAGTTTAGCATTAATATATATTGGACGATATCCTCTGATTCTATATGTGCATCTTATCATTAGGAAGCATTAAAACATTTTGGAAAAGGTTCATACATCATAAATGCATTGAAAACAAAGTTTTTGTGAAAGCACTATAACATATGTCGACACATACCACTTCAGGTTGACCTATAGAAGTTTTATATTCAGTATAGGTTGGCACATTTGACTTTAGGTTGACCTATACCAGTCTTCTATTCAGCATAGGTCGATACATACAGTCTATAGGTATATACACATGCTGCAGTATTAAAGCTTGTAGGATCTGTCTATGTGTTGACTGCTATAGGTTGACACAAGACCTTTATAGGTCGACCTAAGACCTTCATAGGTCAACACATTTGCTTTCCTAGGTTGACCTATAGATTTCATAGATCGACACATACAATGCATTCTTTTAAAAAAATCAAAATTTTATTCATTCTTTTGCATTCCTTTTGCTTCCAAACTAGCATACTTGTAAATACTTGATACATGCATCATTACTAGTAAGGTTTCTAGTGAGTAAAGCCTATATGAAATCAGGATTTCAAAGCATTCTCATCATAATCATTTTTTGATTGGGTGACCATCTAGATTAGGGTTGATAGCATCCAATTAGGTTGTTGTACCGAGAATATTGGGTTGAGAACTTTGAGGATTTCAAATAAGAAAACCGAGATGGGGTTTTCCTTCAAGATCATTGAGGATTTGAAGGTTTTAGACAAGATTACGCAATTTAGATCCGATCGAGTGAAAGCCCTGGGACAAGGGGTGCCTTGCAAGGTAGTAGCGTGAGACGGTGGATCGTGTTGGTAAATATTGGGTTTCAACAAGTGTGCGCTTGAGATTAATTCGACCGTGTGAAAGCCTTGGGACAAATAGTGCTTTACAAGTAAGTAGCAAGAATCGGTGAATCAAAGCGGCATTGTTGGTTACTTGATCATGCGCTTGGAATTAATTCAGTTGGATGAAAGCCTTGGGACAAGGGGTGCCCTGCAAAGATGTAGCAACAACAAATGAATTGAAGCAACATGGTTGGTTACTTGATCAAGATTGATCAAGGGTTTTGAAGGTGGTAGAATCAACAACGAACCTAGGATTTGTAGGGGTAGAATTCTTCATCTCTTGTATGCACATTTTACAAAGTAAGATTTATTATATTATCTCAATTCGAATTCAAATTGAGGGCAGACGTACCCATAGCGAGGATGATTGGGGAACTCCCTAAACAAATCCTTCTCTCTCTCTCTCTCTAATTTTGATTTCCAAATTATTAAATTCATTGTTCGTTTGATCAATTAGTTTGGAAATTATTTTTTATCACATTTTTGAATTAGGTTTTGTTGATATAATCATAATCCATTTGATTTTGATTGGTTTTAAGATCAACAAAACAAAGCAAATTTCCAAACAATATCGATTGCATACAAAGTGTTCGATAAATTGCTTTATTGTGTTTTTGTGTGTTTTGATAATTAGGAATAAGATCTACGTATAGTTTATCATTCAATTATTTGTGATTGATTGTTGTTGGGCAATTTGTATTCATTTTCATACGTTTGTGTACCTTTATGCATATCCGAGCTTTTCGATAGAGGTTTGGTTAGACGATTCGATTCGGGTTATTTCCGATGTGCCATAAAACTTTTGAAAACCATTTTTTCCAAAAGTTTGATTTTAAATTTGTTATCTATTCACCCCCTCTAGATCGAAGCCTATCATCTAACAAGTGGTATCAGAGCCTGGTTAATTTCGTGCTCAAGATTTACTTTTTAGAAGAATGGCTACCGAACCTAAGGAAGTGTACAATAGAGCACCAAATTTCACCGACGAAAATTATAGCTATTGGAAAGCTTGTATGTGTATTCATGTTAACTTTGTTGTCAAGGGTATATGGGACTCCATCAAAAATGGTCCTAATGAAATTATCGTGACCAATGCTGAAGGTGTTACTGTACCTAAACCAAAAGCACAATGGAATGATAATGAATGGAAATTGTGGTCACATGATTGGAAGGCGAACAATATTCTCACATCCGCATTAGGTGTTGATGAATACTATCATGTATCTCATTGTGAGACCTCCAAAACTATCAAGGATCAATTAATTGAATGCACTAGGTAACCCTATTTCTAATGATATTGCTACTAATAAGGTGTTGAGATGTTTAAATAGGGAATGGAAAACCAAGGTCGCCGCTATTAAAGAGGCGAATGATCTCAAATCACTTGATTTCACTACCTTGTTTGGAAAATTGTAAGAGCACGAGCAAGAACTCTCTTGCTTGGAAAAACATGGAAAAGTGTATGAAAAGAAGGTAAAGAAGGAGAAAGGTAAAGACAAGGAAGTAAAGATGAAGTTTATTGCTCTAAAGACTTCAAGATCAAAGTCCTCAAATCATTGAACAAAGTGATTGTGAAACAAGTAATGACGAGAAATATGATGATGAGGACATGGGGTATAACTTATCTTGTCATTATTTTTGCAAGAAAGGTTACACTTTTGAAAACGCAATTTTAGCATATTCTTTGTTCCTAAAGATATTTTGTTTTTCAATGGTTTCCTAAATGCAACCAATGTTTCACTAATCCTTAAGGACCCAATGAAGATTGTGTACCTAGTATTATTCATTGATCTTGCAGGAAAAATGTCTTGACTCTATGAAGAGAGTATGGGATCTCGTTTATGGAGGCTCAAGGCATAATAAGGGTGGCATTTCCTTATTACTTTGACTATGTGGCAAGCAAGATGGATTGTGTTACCAAGGAGGTTAACTTTAGTGTTTTGTTAATTGGTAAAAGTGTGTGGATTATTATTAATATTTTATCCGATAAACTTCGGGATAGGTGTTTCTTTTCATGACATAGGTATATCTTCATAAACATTCTCAAAGAAATCGAAAAAGGAATTGACCAGCCTTAAGCGATGGAACATGAGAAATAAGAAGATCAATTGTGGAAAGGGGAAGGTTGAAAGTCCAGGTGCAGTGAATGATCTTCTTTTGAATTGGAGAATCTCCAATGATAATAAAATGAATAATCTTCTTGAATACATTATTAATTGCACTTTCAAGTACTTGTACAAAGTGAAAAGTGGTAAGAGCGTTTTGGTTTCGATTGTGTTTATGGCATATTTTACATTCATTCCAACTTTTGTTTGAGAGTTTCTTGTGGAATGCAAGTGCATCCTCCGCCATTGGTACGGTGAGGTAATATCGTTTCAATCATTTTCTTGCTTTATGAGTAAGTATTTATTTTACTTGTTTATTTCTCGAAGCGCCAAGGAAAGCATACTCTTCTAGTTCAATTTTATGTCGATGATATTATTTTTGGATCTACTAACATGAAACTTGTAGACGAGTTTTCTAAGCTTATGCAGAGAGAGTTTGAAATGAACCTTATGGGGGAGTTAAATTACTTCTTTGGTCTTCAAATCAAGAATCTCAATGAAGGGACATTTGTGTGTCAAACCAAATATTGCTTGGACTTGCTAAAGAGATTTGGCATGGACGATGCAAAATCTATTGACACTCCTATGGCCACTAATGGAAACTTGGAGAAGAATGAGAATGGTAAGGTGTAGATGCGAAGAAATATAGAGCTATAATTGTCTCTCTTCTATATCTTACTGCATATAGGCCAGACATTATGTTTAGCATGTGTATGTGCGCTCGTTATCAATCGGCTCCTAAGGAATCTCACTTAAAAGTCGTAAAACGCATTCTTAGGTATCTTTATGGTACTTCTAAGTATGGGCTATGGTATTCTAATGGAAGCGATTGTAACTTGGTTGATTATACTGCTTTCGATTTTGTCGGTTGCAAATCAGATAGGAAAAGTATTAGTGGAATTTGCCACATGTTTTCAAACTCCTTGGTAAGTTGCCATAAAACTTTTGAAAACCATTTTTGCCAAAACTTTAATTTTAAAATTGTGATCTATTCACCCCACCTCTAGATCGAAGCCTATCGTATAACAAGTATTTGGACACTAATATTAAGTGATAGTGGTACTCTTGTTGTAATGGTCAAGCATCAATGATAAAACATGTCAAATAATAAACTCCTCTTTGGATTGATTTATCGTTCAAATGCAAAATCTTATAATCATCACATGTTTACTATCATAAGTGTGTATGAAAATCGACCAAACATTAATTGTCCTTTGGATCAATTGATACTCGCATAGATAAACACAAACACAAAAGAAAAACATTTAACATTTCTTATAAGCAATCTCCAAAAATGAGGTCAATTTGGTGACATTTTATTTTAATTGACTCACTCAAAATGTTAAAATTTTTATAAAGTTACAAATGATAGGCAAAACCTGAACAAAACTTTACCTAAATTAATGGATGAAACAATTAAGGGGTACAACCATGCAAACCAGAATGACGTTTCCATCACTACAAGAAAAACACATTTTAGCTGCAGGTATTTAGCGTCGGCCCCGACTCGGACGCTATTAGCATTGATGTCATGTTGCTAATAGTCATCGCTAATAGATAAAATCATTTGTTTTAATTTTCTTAAATCATTATTTCTAGCGTCGGTTGAAGCCGACTCTACCTTTGAATTTAATTAATTTTATTTTAAATAATTCTTTTAATGAAATACTAGAAAGTTCATTCATTTATTCATTTATTTGTTTATTTATTTTTTTATAGCAGCGAAGATTACAAACTGACGCTAAGGTATAGTTACTTATACGTTCAGTTATTTATTTTTTATCTTATAGTAGCGACAGCAATAGACTGGCGTTAATGCGTGTTCCCATCTGTGTCCGTTTGTTATACAAAGCCCAACAAAATAATAACAAGTAATATAACATATATTAATAATGATAATATAACATAAATTTACTAAAATTATTTATTTATGTCTTAGGATTACTTGTTTTAATAAATAAACTAGTAGAAGACTCGTGCGTCCGCACGGGTAAGTTCATTCATATCTTAGATCATTTGATAAGGGTTGATTCTTCCTGATATATAATTGATATTATAAAATCATTAATAACTGCAAATATTTAAAATAAATATGTAGCAAATCACCAACTTAACAAATCCAATATGTTTAATAACTATAAATATTTACAAATATCACTAATAACTATAAATATTTACAATTACTTTGTTGATTAAAATTATAAAAAAAAAGTATTGTGGTGATAGTGTCCCATGAAAATAATGAATTTCAGTGATAAAAGTTACAGGAGTTGGTAGCTTGGTGTTTTCACTACAATCCAACAGATTCTCCAGGTCTTCATCACTAACATCTTTCTGTATCATTTTGTCCACTGTTGTTTCATCATACAACACATCGAATCTTTGGGTCATGGTTTAAACTCCTCGAACTCTGATGAAATAGTGTTCAAATTACCTAACCTTATCAATGGTTTATATTACTTTTGTATCATATTATAAATTTTAATTTGATTATCACTGTATATGTTCATAAGAGTGATTCTAATCTTTGTTATGATCTATGGTTGGATTGATAATTGGTGAGGTATCACTGTAGATATTTTAACTAAAGATAACTTCAAAATAATAGATGAAGAGAATTGGCCTCATACAATACCTACCTCTCTTGATAATTGAAATGATTGATGAGTTGTAATAGGATTTTAGTATTGAAGAAGTATGCATAATCTCAGTAGTTTTAAATCCTTGCATATCTGAAATGATAAAGAGTTGAGTTACTTTTCAGAAGGCATGCACCTTACTTCTCTGAAGATATTGGGCTTTCATTGGCACACCAAACTCATGCCATTCCTAAATGAAATCATCAAACTTCATCTATCTCCGCGAAATTTGTATTAGATGTTGTGACAACATCAAAGTGCTCTTTCATATCCCTTGAACCAAGGGTGGTGGTTGCCAATGCCTCATAATGGTCTATTTCCTATCTCACAATGGTCGCAACCAACTACTTCTGACCTGTTTCGGACATCTCAAAAAGGTTCTCTTTTGTATTGCTTAAATCAAGATTGGTGTTTGCCTTTGGCAGCATATGCCCCTTTTTCACCTACTACATCAAAATGTTACAAGTTTGAGGCATTACATTGTTTATTTCAAAACACTGATGCCCAATAAAATAATTTGAGGCTTCAAGAAGATGCTCTTTTGAATTTTCAATCCCTTTGTCCCATTTCAAGCATATTTTCGTCACATGAAAAATTCAATATCAATAAAATCAATGTAATGCAGAAGAAGAAATGCACAGCTTCAATTTAACTTTGAGCTAACAGTACACTGATGAACAACACCCCTCCAAATAATGGTGTTTCCTTCATTGCCAAATGTTGAAAAGTATTTCGGGGGTGTTTTATCGTATCCACAGGGATTGAATGTATATTGCCGTCGTTCGATAGTCAAAAGCGTTTTAAACTTTTAAGTAACAAAGAGTTTGGTTTTTCGTATCAGATTGTTTGCATAAAATTTAGTAATCAACGGTAAAGAAATTTGTTTTTAGGGTTTGGTAAAAACATGCCAAGATTAAAGTCCGATAATCCGTTTTATATGTATTTACTCGATAAAACGTGTGAACTCGTTAACGATAAATATAACCACATATCCTCTCAACAAGTTTATCTCTAACACTTTTTGTGAGATTTATCATATTGATCCTTTGATGATTTCTCACTCAAACTACCAATATGATAACATTCAAGTTCAATATTTATGAACATCAACTTTCAAAACCATCTCTAGCCTTATGATTATTGATGGATTGAAACTTAGGTCAATTTTTAATAAATATCTCTCGATCATGAACTAAAACAAAATATAAACCATGTAAACAAAGTTTTTCTTCTATATTTATCATCAACAAAGTTTACAAACTTACTATCAAGATCAATGCATACAAAATGATGGATTACCTACCACTAATCTTGACACAAGATGTGTTTAGCTACACATATTCATGGTAGCTTACTTCACAAGTTTCGCGAGGAAATGAAAAAGCATCTGTGTCGAAGAATCGAGATCGGATGCAAATCCAGCTTCTCTAAGTGAAGAATCTCTCTTAGATGAAGAAATATCAACAAAAAAAAGGTTTTAGTGTGTTAAAGTGAAGTTATGATCCAAGAAAATGCATAAAATCTATCTATAGTACACTTGAAATCAGACACATTCGTACTGCGAATGACCTGTTTACCTAGCGAATGATGAAAGTGGCACCTGAAGTGCCTTCTGATAAGCTAAACCGCCCTTGTTTGTCCGCATAAGTTTGCAATGCGGACTTTTGTTCGCAAAGCGAACTATTTGCCAAAAAGTGCGCAAAGCGAACTTAGGCCCCTTTTCTTACTGCCTCAGCCAAGGGTTCTTTGCCATGGTTCACAAAGCAAATGTTCGGTGGCAAGTTCGCAAAGCGAACTTGCTGATGTTTTCCTCTTTTCTTTGGCAACTTGTATCATTTCTTTGTGTTTTACATCTTGATCAAGTAGTGCCTTTTCCTGCACAATAGCACACATATTACAAGCACCAAAGGTATATAAACAAGGTTTGAAGAATAACAACAATTCATGAGTAAAATCCACAATTTCACATGGAAAAGATTGAAAAATTCCCAGTATACAATAGGAATATTAGTCATGTTTTACATCTAACAAACTCACCCCAACTAGCTTTTTGCTTGTCCTCAAGCAAAGTATGCCTCTCATTGAAAATAAGAGGATTTGCGCGAGCATTTAATTCAACCAAGAAAAGATAAACAGCTCAAATAAACAACAATTGTAACAAAGCAACAATTACACACTCCTAGAAACGACAATGCAAAAGAACTTGATTCTTAAACAAATCTCAGATAATGTTTCAAGAGACAACTAAACTATCATGCTCATGTCACTCTAACTTCCTCTTCGAAAAAGGATTGACAGAAATTAACGCGTTTGCAACCGCAAGGCAATTTTGCTCAAATGAAAAATGATGCAAATACAAAGCAATTCATACAATATCTAATCGATCACATAAGAAATCATGGAAGCAAAAGATCACTAAGGACTTTTAAGGTTGTAGCTTGGTCGGGTTAACAAAAAAGGGATATTTCTAAAGGCCATTGAATCGAAGTTTCCGATGCAAAAGAACATTCACTATACAAGGTATTCACACACATCTTAACTTCATTCACCAATTTTACACCTTTATCACAAACCTTCTCAAACTTCCTCATGCACAATTATTGGTTTCTATTTTTCTCATTCAAGCAAGCATCCTTTTCTATTTTTTTTCACATTCAAATTCACATTCTCTTTTTATTTTCATGCTTGCTTGAAATTTTTGAAAAGTTTGAGCAATTTACCAATCTTCTTTTTCATTCTCCCCAACTTATTTTCAACTAAACCTTAAGTGAATGCTCCTTGCTTTTTAAGGCAAGGAAATCAATAAAACAAAGTTCCAAGGTTCAAGAAGAAACATTTTTAGAAACTCTCAAAAATTCAATGATGAACTTGATTTTCAAATTATGTACAACACAAAGTTCATCACTAAATGACATCTAAACTATTTAGGCTCAAGGGGCAAACAAATACTCACTACTCACGGGTATATCACTGTTTGGAAATGGTTGTGCTCAATATCAACAAGTGCCTTGATCATTTCTAATGCTTCCGCAATCTCACACAAATCACAAGATAAAGTATGAATTAAAAGTATAAAACAAAATTCATCATCAATCCTATGCATTTAGTATAACATGGAGGTTTCTCACTTTTGTAGTTTTTGGACCTAAATGACATAAGCAATCAATAAAGTTGTAACAAGAAACACAATTTCATTTGAACAAAGACAAAAAGTTTTAACACATTCTAAATTCTAGAACTATGTAACTATGTACCTTGCCAACAATACATGCTTAAAATACTATCATAGCCATCCAACTTGGAGGAATCTTCTTTGATGAACACAATCACCAACCTAGAAGTCTTTCAAGTCAACACCAAAAGATGGAAATATTAAACTTCCCCAAGCATACCAACATAAAACGATAAAAAGCATACCAACAATTTAAGAGTTGAACATTCGTTAACTGAAGAATTCAACTCTTAACAACAATAATAATAAAAACTAAAAAAAAATGAAACTAAACAAATTTAACTGAAAACAATTAATAATAATAATATCATAAAAGTGCTTTGGTGTGAAAACACCAACAAAAGTCATTAGTACCTCAATGGGTACAAGTACATCATAATATCTCAAAATAATCCAACAAGTTGATAAAGTACAGTACTACAAACTGATACAAAAAGTGTAATAACAAAATACATAAGAAAACTTCACTTTGACGCGCAAAGGAAGTATAAAATCATAACAACAAAATTAGTCCTCTTCGGACTCGGAACCGAATACCTCTATCTCTTCCTCCTTTGAACCAGATACAGAACCAGAAACCTCCACATCATCACCATCGCCATCCTCCTCTGCATCAGCATCTTCAGGACTAGCCGCATGATACCAAATATAACAACAATCCCCAGCAATGGCGCCATTTTGTTGAAAAGTATTTCGGGGATGTTTTATCGTATCCACAGGGATTGAATGTAAATTGCCACCGTTCGATAGTCAAAAGCGTTTCAAACTTTTAAGTAACAAAGAGTTTGGTTTTTCGTATCGGAATGTTTTGCATAAAATTTAGTAATCAACAGTAAAGAAATTTGTTTTTAGGGTTTCGTAAAAACATGCCAAGATTAGAGTCCGATAATCCGTTTTATACGTATTTACTCGGTAAAGCGTGTGAACTCGTTAACGATAAATATAACCACATATCCTCTCAACAAGTTTATCTCTAACACTTGTTGTGAGATTTATCATATTGATCCTTTGATGATCTCTCCCTCAAACTACCAATATGATAACATTCAAGTTCAATATTTATGAACATCAACTTTCAAAACCATCTCTAGCCTTATGATTATTGATGGATTGAAACTTAGGTCAAGTTTTAATACTTATCTCTCGATCATGAACTAAAACAAAATATAAACCATGTAAACAAAGTTTTTCTTCTATATTTATCATCAACAAAGTTTACAAACTTACTATCAAGATCAATGCATACAAAATGATGGATTACCTACCACAAATATTGACACAAGATGTGTTTAGCTACACATATTCATGGTAGCTTGCTTCACAAGTTTCGTGAGGAGATGAAAAAACATTTGCGTCAAAGAATCGAGATCGGATGCAAATCCAGCTTCTCTAAGTGAAGAATCTCTCTTAGATGAAGAAATATCATAAAAATAGGTTTTGGTGTGTTAAAGTGAAGTTATGATCCCAAGAAAATGCATAAAATCTATTTATAGTACACTTGAAATCAGACACATTCGCAATGCGAATGATCTGTTCTCCTAGCGAATGATGAAAGTGGCACCTGAAATGCCTTCTGATAAGCTAAACCGCCCTTGTTTGCCTGCATAAGTTCGCAATGCGAACTTTTGTTTGCAAAACGAACTATTCGCCAAAAAGTGCACAAAGCGAACTTAGGGCCCTTTTCTTAATGCCTCAGCCAAGGGTTCTTCGCCAGGGTTCGCAAAGCGAACGTTAGGTGGAAAGTTCGCAAAGCGAACTTGCTGATGTTTTCCTCTTTTCTTTGGCAACTTGTATCATTTCTTTGTGTTTTACATCTGGATCAAGTAGTGCCTTTTGCTGCACAATAGCACACATTTTACAAGCACCAAATGTATATAAACAAGGTTTGAAGAATAACAACAATTCATGAGTAAAATCCATAATTTCACATGGAAAAGATTGAAAAATGCCCAGTATACAATAGAAATATTAGTCATGTTTGACATCTAACACCAAATTAATGCATTGAAGAATATGATGACTTTACAACCTTTGAAGACTGATTACAATATTCAAATCTCAAATAATGTAATCACTAAATTGGTCTCTAAACATAAAACTTTAGTAGTTTAGTTCATATGAATGTTCATTACGGGTAAGTTAATCTCTTTTTGAACATTCCAAGACTATTGGCTGACAAGACTGAGGTAATATAAATTTATTCTGAACAAAATTCAAGTAAAACATGGTAAATATCTGGAACACTTGGAAAACTCAATAAGATCTACATAATCTAACTTTCATTCAGCATTTTGTTCCAATCTTTTCAGATCACTTTGTTTAAAAGTGTAGTCATAACGTTGAACTTAATACACTTTAAACAAGTCCCAGAAATAAAAACAGCATTCATCCCATTAATCTATCTTTGTACACAATCTTTTGAAGATGACACAAGAATTGTAAACATGTATCAAACTATTCTGGTATTTAAAGATTTCTTTCATGTGGTTCAAGATAACGAAAACCCAGGAAATCAAAGACCTCCCTTTCTGTATACAATTTCATATTTGCAGTACCTTTTGTGTTGTGCCCTGCAAAATCAAGTGAATAAGGTCTTAACCAGACCTGCACTGCTAAGCTTCCAAAAAATCTGAAATAGGATGCCACACAGTAGATCCAAAACCCGCACGATCGACACAACTGCGATTCGAGAATCATAGTTTCTTTAATAGTGAAATCTCAATATGTGATAACCACTTCCTGTTAATAGTGAAATCTCAATAGGATGCCACACACTAGAGCCAAAACCCGCACCAAGCATCATGTTATTACCACTTCCATAGTATTTCAGATCATATCTAAAAACATCAGTAACTGGCAGCTAACAAAATTATCAAATATTGATGTCATACATTAACACATAAGAAAACTAATAGTTGAATTAACAAACTGCATATTAGTAAATGACATCCTATAGTGATAAACACTTAGAAAAACACTTCAATAAAGTTTTACTTTATTTCTTCAAAGTGTTCACTTTTGTAAGATATGAAGAATTCACATGTTACTTGATCAACAGTATTATGACCATTCTTGTTATGACTTAGTCAATATTGGATGGTTGCTACATTCAACTCTATTACCTCCAATTCTATTGCCATGCGGAATGGTTGTGTTGTAAAATACATGCTAATTCTCAATTGATGTCAATGGTATTGATATAGTACTGATAGGTTCAATCTTTCATTATCATTTACTCTAGCATGTTCTACACAAGGTGAACATTATGATCAAACAATTTAAGAAATAAAAGTCTGTCTCTAAAATAATGAAAATGATCGAAAGGGGAATAATAATAAGCAAAAATGTAACCTGAACTGTCTCCTCATAGGTAAATGAAGGGTCGTTCTTCATCTTCTTCTCCAAGAAATTAATTGCCTCTTAATCCTTCACTCCAGCATTTGTGGCCTGAATACATCATAATAAAATATTAAAAAACAGACATCTGAGTTTTGTATGCAAGTGCATACAATTACGAAAACATATACTGAACACGTGAAATGATGATAAAACAGGAAACATTGTTTCTTACTGTCAAAGCATTTGAGCATAAAATTCATTATTTCATTGACAGTCTTAAGATTGTGACATAAGCACTCACAAACACTAACGAAAATTCTTACGTCAAACATTAGCACATATAAGTTTAAAATAGGTTGTTCCAAACACACCATATATGTATAGCTTAGAGTAAGAGATAGAAAGGGGGTGTATGGAATAACTTATTGCACACCACATACACAATATCTTTTATATATACTTATAAAATAACTTAGTGCATATACATAAAATTTGGTTTCAACTTATTTCAATAAGCTCTATAGAAAACTTAATAAACAAACACTTAATTAAAATTCCTAGAATAAACTTATATGTAACTGAAATTTTTGAGCAAGATATGATTGTATACACTGAAATAAAAACCTAAAATTAATAAAATTATGAAATGATCTCAAATGTACCTTGTGACCAAAGTAATGACCAGCTGGGTAACATTAGTAAAGCTGGGGGCCCATTTTCGTCATCAATACCCAAGACTATAGCAACATTGCAGCACAATAGATTCAAAACCATAAAAAGAAAAATGATATCAATAATGACAGTAAATATTTGACTTATAAAACATTATGCATAGTTAATTATATAATCATTTGTCTGATATTACAGTAAAAGGGCTTGGAAAAATTTACCTACTCCTAGTGGTCTCATATAAGCATGTTGAGTATAAACTTATGACTTGTCTACAACGAAAGCATGCCATCGTGTCCAAAATAGAAAGGTTCTGCTATTAACAGGCCAACCTACAGATCAAACATATAAACATAGATATAACTTAAAACAACTTTTTAAAAGTTTAGTAACAAACATCATTCTACTTTAATAACATTATAAAAATCTTAATTTTAAGAAGCCATTGAATCCAAATGACATAACAGAATTAAACCAGAGAAATTGACAGTACTGAGATCCCAATCATTGAGAGTTCCTAGCTTCATAACTCGGTAGCTCAGAGGGCAAAGTGACATCTTTCTCCGAATGTGCAAGACCCTTTAGGAAAAATCTCACAAAGGTTGGTCTTGATGTTTCCTGTACTCATCCTCTTCTTGTAATCCTTGTACATTTTCACTGCTTCATAGGCAAACACCACAAGTGCAATAGGAAACTGAAACAAAGATAAATGCATCATGATAAGCTTGATGATTTTTTATGCTTCCATGACCGCAACGTAACAGCGAAAACCAAGTTTACTAACAAATTGTACTAATGAAATTGGTGTTATTATTATACCTGTAAGGAGAAAAAGGTCCAATACCATACATTGCAGACCTTAGCATTATTCTGCAAACGAAAACCGAATAGATTTTCAAAAACAGATCGAAAACTAAACATCCTTGTGATGTTTTATTGCTTGTTAATATGAAATAGTATAGGGATTTTACCTTAATGATTATTAGTAGTAGGAAATGAACCCAAACAACCATCAATACTAAAATCCTTTTCCACTTAAGGTTAGAACAAAATCCTTTTCTGATTTGTACATGTCTCTGTTGAAGACAGAACAGAGAAATATCAGAAAAATCAAAACCCTAAAATTGAAAATCAGAAAAAATGTACAAATCAGAAGCTATGTTAAAAGTTAAAACAAAAAACCAGAAACCAGAAAAGTCATAAACCAGAAACTTAGAAAACTATTCTTCCATTACTTCTTTCTCGATCCATAATCACAAACCGTCAGAAACCACTTCAAACACTCACCACCGTCTAACAAATTCCACCATCGTGTAACCATTTCTCCTAAACCACTTATTTCGCCAGAACACTACAAAAATCAAAGAACACAACTACAAAAATCAAAGAACACAACAACAAATTTGTTATCAACAAAATCTGTTATGAATACAAGAACAAGAAGACATGAAAGAAAGAACAATAGAAGAGCGAAAAAACATATGTTTTGCGGTCAAGATGGCCGTGCAGCACCAATGAGAGTGATGAACCCGCTAGGGTTTGATAGGAAAAAAGAAAGGGGTAGAGAGAAAATGGAAGAACTATGGAAAGAGAAAGAAAGAGAAATCGGGAAACTGAAAGGAAGAGAATTTGAAAAGCATTCACTTGAAAAAATGGTGCCACATGTCTAAAAGGAATAATGTTATTGGTGCATTGATAATGAATTAGTAAATTACTAATAAGGGCATTTTGTAGTGTAAAGTGCAAACAAATGAAAGGGTAGATTAGGGAGATCATAAGTATCTTCCAATCTTAGTTAGGTAGTTGATAAATAAAATTAAGTATATTGTACTTCACTTGTTGTTGATGTAACACCCCATTTTGTCCGATTTATTTAACCGAGTAGATTTTATTATTTTCGTTTTTATATTATTTTATTCTTGACTTTTATTTGACAATATATTATTTTTCAACGTTATTATGTTTTATCGCATTTTGAGAGCGTTTAAGAGATATTTGAGTTGAGGGGTAAAATGGTCATTTTGAGAGGTTAGATATTTTAGAAAAATTAGATATTTTTAATAAATAGAAACTGGAGAGAAAAAGAGAGAAAAGAAAGTGAAAGGAAAAGAAGAGAAAGAAAAGGAGAAGAAAGAAAGAGAGAAGAGGAGAAAGAGGAAAATCGAGGAAACCTCCGTTTCAATCGCGATTAATCGGGTAAGGGTGAGAAGTTTCGATTATATCATACTTGTATATGTATATGTATGTATTTGTTTGAATGTTTGGTTGAAAAATATATGTTTTCCATTTGGTTGAAATTGTGAACAATTGATAGAAATCGATGTTTTCACGGTTGAAAATCGATATAAATGGCGTAGTGTAATCGTATTATGCATATGATCATTGATTATGCTTGGTTGTGCTGTTTGGAAGTGTTTTGGGTGAAGAATTGGGATTTTGGACCCAAATGTTTCTGGGTTCTCACTGCTGCGAATTTCTAAATTCTGCTTTGTTCACCTAGCAAACCTGGCGAATGTGAAAACGAATGTTTGGTCGAGGGTTCGCGCGAACCCCGGGGCGAGCGGAAGGCGAATGTTCGCCCAGAAGCTCGCTTAGCGAACTTTATGCCTGTTTTCCTCTGCCTTGGTTCGCTAGGGTTCGCCTAGCGAATACTAGAGCGAACGTGACATATTTTCTATTTTGTTTTCTTCATAATTTTCAAACCGTAAGTCCGTTTTGGTCGCCGTTCGAAGCGTTGGAAAGCTAATAAAATGTTCTTTCTTATTAAAATGGTTTTGAGATTGTTGGAAGATTTAATTATGTCCGGAATTTGGAAATGTGTCGTTTTGCCGACTTTTATTGTCGTAATTGTGTGCGATTGATGTGTTATCATGCGATATGCTTTTGATATATAACGTATAGCTTGTGTGATGTTATATGATGTGAACGCATGTGATAATGATGTTGTTGTGGGGTAAAATACATTGTTTGATTGAATATCAATGTATGTTATTATGAAATTTTGTGGAATTGTTGTGGCTTGTGGATTATGATGGAACGCATTGTTTATGTGAAATTCAATGTGTGTTAATTGGTGGCCTTATGGAAAGTAAATGCATTGTTTGAATTGATTTCCAATGCATGAATAATGATGATGAGATAATCCATATTTTTTATTTGTGAAGATGCATTTGATTGTCATGAGTCCTTGTATGCCAAGCATCATGATATGCATCTTGTGATGTCGTGTGCCCTAGTGGGTGTGAGCGACGAAACGGTTCCGAGAGGACTTAAAGCGATGATTATAGACGATCGTGAGCCTTATACAAAGAGGACCTAAAGCGATCGGATTGTGAGCCTTATACCGAGAGGACCTAAAGCGATCCATAAACGTCGTAAGCCTTATACCAAGAGGACCTAAAGCGACGGGGAACAATCGTTTGCCCAAGGGGGAGTTACACTAAGTAACAAGCGATGATTCCAATAGTTCCTGAGTGAACTAATGATGAGAATGATGGATGGAATGATACCGCATTGCATTTGCATAGAGTCATTGTGTCGGTCTCATTGCATTTGCATAAATCATGAATTGATTGATTATGTGTGGAAACTCATGAATTTATTGAGTATGTGTTAAGATTTATGTTTGAATTGGTGAATTGATGTGCATATGTGATAAATGCATTGGTTGTGGATAATATGTTTTATGCATAGACATATGTTATGTGATGTGGTGGGGTGTTTCTATATGTTATGACTTTGCTGTGCCTTATGTGTGAATATGTGATTATGTTGGTGTAATGGATATATGCTATGTGTATTAGTATGTGATGCTTGTGGTGAGAATAACTATGCATGTGAATTTTTATGTGTTTGCATATTATTATGCAATCTTGATTTAGTTGTTATTTCTCACCCTTCTACTGTGGTTTGTTGCTCTTTGAGGCAATTGCAGATTAGTAGCCTTGGAGGCTTTTGTGAAGATTAGTTCTCCATCCGTTTGTCAGTCGGTCTGCTCTGATACGTAACACGGAAGTCGGGGAATGCTTTTGTTATATATGTATACATTTGTAGGATCTATTTTTTTTATTACCTTTATATGTATATTTTAATGTTATAAAACAATTTATTTTGTAAAACAATTCAGTTATGGATCTTCCGCTTTATTCCATAATTGACCTTCCCTTTTATATGGAAAAAGTTTCCCTTCTACATTTATTCCATTTTGTGTTATGTATCAAATAATTGAGCAGTGATTGTGTTTTCTTTCCTTAATTGAGGCATCCTTGTTTCTGTCGGAAAAATAAATTTTTATTTACTCTGATTTAATTATGTATTATTTATTCTCGATGGGAATTGGGGTGTTACAATAGTGGTATCAGAGCAAGTCGGTCCGTCCGGCCAAGTTGTTGAGTCAGTTGGTGTGACAGTTGAATACTGTCGATGTTGTTTGTTCCTTAGTATGTGATATGTGTGTGAAACACTGTCAGTACTTTCTGTTTTCCTAATCCTTTGTCTTTAGGTGTGAGAATGAGATAAGTAGGGGAGAAGTTGGTGCTTCTCCAAGTTTCTTCAGTTGTGGAGTGTTGGCTCAGTGTGCCGTTGGTTGCAAGAGTGTAAGTGTTGTTTGGACAGTGTTGTTCCTGGTTCCGGAGGGAATGCGGAGGTAAGGTTTATGTCAATTAAGGAATTGTGCCTTAGGTAGTTGTGTGCACAAGATGCAAGGAATGCTATTATAGTTTGGTAAAGACGGTTTATGCCCCATCATGATTGTTGGCTGTCTATTGACAAATTGAGGAACTGATCACCCTTAATCTCTTATTGATAGCAGACGAGAATTATGTTGGATGGAATAGACATGTCTTTCAGGCTTTGATAGTGTGTGAAATGAATTGTTTGGAATTAAGGAAATAATTACAGATTGTTTTGTTGAGTCGATGAAGATTCTAATATCAGAAGATGAGACGGATTCGAGGTCTTGGTATGTTGGTCCAGTTGGGAAGTCATTAAGAGAGAACGATTGGGTATCGTTAAAGGTTGTTCTCAGAGAGTAGAGTGTGAACTCAAATTTGACGAAGGGGGAGATTTGAGGTTTGGATCTACTAAGTAAGTAGGAGAACTTTTAGGAAGTGAAACTAAGATGTTTGTTATGTTTGTGATGATAGTGTTCTGGAAATTGGCAGAAAGGCCACAGTGTTGGGCTGTCAGTGGTGCGTGAGTTTCAGATGTATTTTCGGATGGAATATTGGATGTTAGCATTAGAAGTACCCAGACTGATACAGCGGTTAGAAGATTTACTGGAAAGGAGAATTGTGAGGCCAAGTGTGTCGTCTTGGAGGGCTCCAGTATTGTTAGTAACAAAAGGATGGATGATCGAACGGAATAATAAGCATGATGTGTATAATGGTATTGAGACTTTGGAAAGTAAAACGTAGAGTTCTGGTGAGGTTTGGAGTCTTTGGAGTTTAAGGGCATTAATGGAAATCTTGAGAAAACACTTAGGTGTGGATGTAATATTTGAGAGTTCTTTTGGGTTGGTTGTTGCTACATGTTGGAATTTGTGGAATTGGACGGTCAAGAGAAGAAATTGTGTATAGATTACTGACAATTGAATAAGGTGACGATTGAGACTAAGTGTCCACTTTCAAGAATAGATGACCGGAATGGTTTGGTTGAGTTTGAGTGAAATTAAAATTGGTTGGAATGTTTGATAAGAGTAGTGAATTGTGTGAGTTGAGGCTTTGATCGACGTAATGTGACTGGTTATGTTTGTTATCGTCAGGATAGGCTGTTGTTTACTCGGTTAAGCTTGTATGTGAGTAACCAGTTACCCAGTGAAATTTTTTGCAAAGCTTTAAGAATTTATATCTTTTGGAATTTGGTTGGGCATTACAACGTACTATGATGTTATTTGGTGTTAGTAATGCGTCTGTAATGTTTGTGGAGATATGAATCGTATCTTCCATATTTATTTGGATAAGTTCGTAATGGCTTTGATTGAGGATATTCGAATCTGTTATAAACTCAGAGGAAGAACAAGTAGAGTGTTTGAGATTTGAATTACAAGTGTTGAAAAGAGACGAAGTTTTATGCTAAGTTATTCAAGTGAGAATTTGGGTTGAAAAAGGTTAGTTTTCTTGGATATGTTATTTCAGATGAGAGTATGGTTATGGATCCATCGGAAGTAGATGCAGTTCTACAATGAGAGGCTCCGAAGTTAGTTAAGGAGATTAGAAACTTTTGGGCTCAGTTGGTTGTTACTGCAGGCTATGGAAGACTTTGCTAAGTTCGTACATTTGTTATCTCAGTTGACTTACAAAGGGTGAGTCGTTTGTTTTGGATGTTCGTTGTGAGTAAGTTTGGTGAGCGGAAGTAAAGATTGACTACGGCTCCAATTTTGATTCTGCCTGATCCTAATAAACTGTTTATGGAATATTGGGATGCGTCCTTGATGAGGGTAGTTAGTGTGTTAATGCGAGAGGGTAAAGTCATTTCTTATGCTTTACGACAATTGAGGATTCATGATTTCAAGATGGTTGCGGTTACTTTTGTGTTGAGAATCTGGAGGTATTATTTTGAGGGTTTTAGGTTCAAGGTGTTTGGATGGAGAAAATGATGGTTTTGGATGAGTAACAGCACTGCTGGGATTCTGAGTTTTCCTTGGTTCGCCTAGCGAACCTGGGGCGAAGTCCAGCGAACAGCTTTCGAGGGTTCGCCTACTGAACCAGGCAGCGAAGGTCGGCGAATGTTCTCCAACGACGTTCGTCTAGCGAAGGTGGAAGCGAACGCTCGCTAGGGGTTCGCCTAGCGAACATGGCAGGTTGTCCCGTTTTGTTTCCTTCATAACTTTTGATTTGTAACTAGGATTAAGGCACGGTCGGATGGTTGGAATTCCTGATTAGTTATGACCTTGGCTCGAATTATCCTATTGGTAAAGTGAATGTTGTGCCTGAAGAGTTAAGTCGATAGTATTGCATATGGTTGTTTTGATGGTCAGAGAATTAAAATTATTTGAGCAGTTTAGAGACTTGTGTCTGGTGTGTAAGCTAATACAGCAGAGTGTGAGGTTGGGTATATTAAAAGTGAACACTGATTTTGGCGAATATGAGGAAGAGTTAGACTTTGGATATGAAATTGGTGGATTTGATTGTTGCAAGTAATCAGAGTGCGCAGTAGAAGCGTGATGTGACACATTTTGTATATGCGTGTGTGACTTGTAAGAGTTCATAGGTTTAACATTGGAAACAAGTAGGAATGACGAGACCATTGGACGTTTCAGAATGGAAGTGTTAGGTGAAAAGTTTAAATATTATTCATGGGCTACTATGTAGATGGATGTTTTGGTTATATGTTCGATTGGTGAATCGTAGCATTGTTGTAATATTGTTGTGTGACAAGGATGTTGGTATTGTGGTTATGTAGAGGTTGTTGAAATGATGTTGTGTCGTGGAACTTTATGTTCTTTTTTGTGTTGTTGCCTCGTTTCCATCATGTGGGTTCGAGTGCGAGTAGCTGATTCCTGTGTGTGTTCGTAACTTGGGTATTCTTTGAGTTGTGAGTTGGTCGTCAAGTGCATTGTATGGGCTTTGCATCTTGTCGTTGTAGTTGTCGTCGTTGTCGTGTCGTTGTTGTAGCTGCTGTTAGCAAGGTGGTTTGTCAGTTTGTGTTATTCGTGGTGTGCCTTCGGTTGGCATGTGGGTTTGTTAGTCGGATACGAGACTCGTATCCGGAGTTGTTCGTATCGGTTATATTTTCGAGGACGAAAATGTCTAAGTGCGGGAGAAATGTAATGTCCCATTTTGTCCGATTTATTTAATCGAGTCGATTTAATTATTTTTCTTTTTATATTATTTTATTCTTGACTTTTATTTGACAATATATTATTTTTCAACATTATTATGTTTTGTCGCATTTTGAGGCATTTGAGAGATATTTGAGCTGAGGGGTAAAATGGTCATTTTGAGAGGTTAGATATTTTAGAAAAATTAGATATTTTTAATAAATAGAAAGTGGAGAGAAAAAGAGAGAAAAGAAAGGGAAAGGAAAAGAAGAGAAAGAAAAGGAGAAGAAAGAAAGAGAGAATAGGAGAAAGAGGAAAATCGAGGAAACCTCCGTTTCAATCGTGATTAATAGGGTAAGGGTGAGAAGTTTTGATTATATCATGCTTGTATATGTATATGTATGTATTTGTTTGAATGTTTGGTTGAAAAATATATGTTTTCCATTTGGTTGAAATTGTGAACAATTGATAGAAATCGATGTTTTCACGGTTGAAAATCGATATAAATGGCGTAGTGTAATCGTATCATGCATATGATCATTGATTATGCTTGGTTGTGCTGTTTGGAAGTGTTTTGGGTGAAGAATTGGGATTTTGGACCCAAATGTTTATGGGTTCTCACTGCTGCAAATTTCAAAATTCTGCTTTGTTCGCCTAGCGAACCTGGCGAATGCGAAAGCGAATGTTTGGTCGAGGGTTCGCCTAGCGAACCCCGGGGAGAGCGGAAGGCGAATGTTCGCCCAGAAGCTCCCTTAGCGAACTTAATGCCTGTTTTCCTCTGCCTTGGTTCGCTAGGGTTCGCCTAGCGAATACTGGAGCGAACGTGGCATATTTTTTTTATTTTCTTCATAATTTTCAAACCGTAAGTCCGTTTTGGTCGTCGTTCGAAGCGTTGGAAAGCTAATAAAATGTTCTTTCTTATTAAAATGGTTTTGAGATTGTTGGCCGATTTAATTATGTCGGGAATTTGGAAATGTGTCATTTTGCCGACTTTTACCGTCGTAATTGTGTGCGATTTATGTGTTATCATGCAATATGCTTTTGATATATAACGTATAGCTTGTGTGATGTTATATGATGTGAACGCATGTGATAATGATGTTGTTGTGTGGTAAAATACATTGTTTGATTGAATATCAATGTATGTTGTTATGAAGTTTTGTGGAATTGTTGTGGCTTGTGGATTATGATGGAATGCATTGTTTATTTGAAATTCAATGTGTGTTAATTGGTGGCCTTATGGCTAGTAAATGCATTGTTTGAATTGATTTCCAATGCATGAATAATGATGATGAGATAATCCATATTGTTGATTTGTGAAGATGCATTTGATTGTCATGAGTCCTTGTATGCCAAGCATCATGATATACATCTTGTGATGTCGTGTGCCCTAGTGGGTGTGAGTGACGAAACGATTCCAGAGGGAATCCAATATAACATCGTAAGCCTTATACCGAGAGGACCTAAAGCGATGATTATAGACGATAGTGAGCCTTATACAAAGAGGACCTAAAGCAATCAGATCGTGAGCCTTATACCGAGAGGACCTAAAGCGATCCCTAAACATCTTGAGCCTTATACCAAGAGGACCTAAAGCGACGGGGAACATCGTTTGTCCGACGGGGAGTTACACTAAGTAACAAGCGATGATTCCAATAGTTCCTGAGTGAACTAATGATGAGAATGATGGATGGAACGGTACCGCATTACATTTGCATAGAGTCGTTGTGTCGGTCTCTTTGCATTTGCATAAATCATGAATGGATTGATTATGTGTGGAAACTCATGAATTGATTGAGTATGTGTTGAGATTTATGTTTGAATTGGTAAATTGATGTACATATGTGATAAATGCATTGGTTGTAGATAATATGTTTTATGCATAGACATATGCTATGTGATGTGGTGGGTTGTTTCTATATGTTATGACTTTGGTGTGCCTTATGTGTGAATATGTGATTATGTTGTTGTAATGGATATATGCTATGTGTATTAGTATGTGATGCTTGTGGTGAGAATAACTATGCATGTGAATTTTTATGTGTTTGCATATTATTATGCAATCTTGATTTAGTTGTTATTTCTCACCCTTCTGCTGTGGTTTGTTGCTCTATGAGGCAATTGCAGATTAGTAGCCTTGGATGCTTTTGTGAAGATTAGTTCTCCATCCGTTTGTCAGTCGGTCTGCTCTGATACGTAACACGGGAGTCGGGGAACGCTTTTGTTATATATTTATACATTTGTAGGATCTATTATTTTTATTACCTTTATATGTATATTTTAATGTTATAAAACAATTTATTTTGTAAAACAATTCAGTTATGGATCTTCCGCTTTATTCCATAATTGACTCTCCCTTTTATATGGAAAAAGTTTCCCTTCTACATTTATTCCATTTGGTGTTATGTATCAAATAATTGAGCAGGGATTGTGTTTTCTTTCCTTAATTGTGGCATCCTTGTTTCTGTCAAAAAAATAAATTTTTATTTACTCTGATTTAATTATGTATTATTTATTCTCGATGGGAATTGGGATGTTACAGTTGACGACAGTGTTATGAAAATAAGGAAAATCCCATATTCGTTTATTCACTACATTTACTACACGTCACTTGTTAAACACAAGCATAGTAAAGAACACATTCTCATCAATAATTATACGAGCATTGATCAAATGTGTTCTCCAGTGACACATCAATCTCGTCAAAATAGTGTAACACAAAATAGTGATTGACAACTTAAGAACATAAACCTTACATAATGTGGAAGATAAAAAAGATCTCAATTTTAAAATCCTAATATATAAAAAAAATCTCAAACTCAAATTGAATCAGATATGAGTGACTTCTGTAACACCCTTTTCTACCCCACAATTATCGCAGCGGAATAAACATAAAATCATAGTAAAATCAGGATCACCTCAAAGGGTGCACATTTCTCAATATATTCAAATCAACAAAATTACTCTGTAAATAACGGGTTTTCCTCAAAATAACTCAAAATGCCTTCAAAGGGCAACAGAACCACCATAACCACAGAAATCCCACAAAAGGGTTTATTACAATAAACCATAGTCATCAAATAATCAATAAAATAATAACCAAATAAAACTCAACATGGTTCGACTCAACGACCCAACGCGATGTTACACTATCAGAGCAAGACCCTCTACATCGACCAAAATGCAAATAACTTCAAAAGTCCTCAAAAGCATCCACGGCTAATCCTGATCACCTGCACGTTACCCACGTGGAGGCAACATTCAAACAGGCAGGGTGAGTAAACCAATTCATTATAATCAATATAAAATAAGATATGCATATAAATGGCGTCATCATCATATACAATATCATCAAGACTCATGCATGTGGTACCAATCGTCACAATCGATGGACACTTAGGCCATCACCCTCCAAAGATCCCCGTCAAATAGGATCGGTTCCACACAAAAATCGGAGCACATCATAAACCACTTCACATCCACACAATGGGATGGAAGCCATAATAGACCGAAGTCTAACATCATCATCACTGGACCGAAGTCCTAACATCATCACCAGAATATGCTATGAATGCATGATACATAACATCAATAATCTTCATCATCAAAATATCATTATGTGCATCATCATTCACCAAAATATCATGTTAATCATGTCATCATATATTCATCAAAACATCACAAATCATCATCTCAATATCATCAGTAACATCACAGTAAACCATTAGAAAGATCACAACATCAAACATCAGAACATCACATAAATCATAAACAAAATTTCGTGAATAGCAGGGCTCGCTACTGAGTTCGTTGTGCGAATACATTCGCTGAGACCTTCGCTTTGCGAAGCTGGCAGCGAAGTCCCAATCCCATACAAAAACCAGAGAGTTCCCCATTCTGCCTCTCCTCGCTCCTCTATTCGCTGTGTGAAGCCCTTCGCTGGGACATTCGCTTTGCGAGCCCACAAAATCACATCTCAGAATTCATCCCAGTATCATCACACAATCTATCGTGCATTCGCTGCGCTGCTCACTTTGCGATCCTGGGCGAACATTCACCTTGCGAATGATTTGTTCGCTTTGCAAACTAGCGATTCATGCAATCGCTGCTACGCACCAGTAGTATCCCAGCCCCAAAAAACCTTTGCAATTCCAACCTCAATTCACCCCAAAACAGTCTTGAAAAATCTAGGCAATCAAAGGCACAAAACCTACGACTATTAGGTCGATTAATTCCACTATCCTAACTCAAAATCACATAAACCTTCAAAAACTCTCAAGGTTCCCATAAACCCCATAAATCCCTTCCTCATTCAAGATCCCACATATCATCAAAAAGGTTTTGCCTCGAAGGCTTATTTTTACCCAGATCAACTCAACCCTTAATAATGCATCATCGATCCTCAAAGATACCTCTAAATCATCAATAACTCATAAACCCTTCAAAAACCCCAAAAACCTCAAGATCCATTTTAAACACATCACTCATATATTGAAAACAATGAAAGGGAATACTCCCCATACCTTAGATTGTTGATCCGGAGCTTTCTCTACTGATTCTTCGGAAACCTTCTCGAATTTCTCGCCTTTTCCTTCTTCCTCAGAGCTCTGCACTTTTCTCCTCATTTTCACGTTCCAACTAAATGAATCCTATTCCTTCCCAATTCCTTTTTGTTAAACCATTGGCTTCCAAAATGGGCTTTCCCCAATTTACCCTCACTAATCCTCCTCAAAAGTCCATCTTACCCTTAATTCCTCTAATATTATTTAAATTAATAATAATACTAATATATTCATATTATATACTATTATTTAACTAAAATAACCAAAACTCCACCAAAATACCGACATCGACACAAACCACCAAAAAATCCCCGAAAATGCACAAATATTATATTTAAATAAATTAAATAAATATTCTAATAAATTTGGGGTGTTACAACTCTCCCCCACTTACAGAATTTTCGCCCTCAAAAATTACCTCAAAGAAATAGAGTCGGATACGACTCCCTCATCTGATCTTCACGTTCCCAAGTCCAACTTTCGCCAGCTGGTCCGCCCCACAGCATCTTCACCAAAGTTATGTCTTTACCCCGCAGTTGCTTCATCTCTCGATCGTTAATCCGCATAGGTAAAGCTTCCACTGTTAGGTTATCCCTCACTTGTACAAGTTGTACATCATCCATCTGAATCACATGCGACGGATCCGGAATGTACTTCCTCAACTGAGACACATGGAACACGTCATGCAAATTCGCAAGTGACAGCGGTAAAGCATTTTGATAGGCTACCTCTCTTATCCTCTATGAGATTTGGTATGGACCAACAAAATGTGGAGTGAGCTTCTTAGACTTCAAAGCTCGACCCACACCAGTCACTGGCGTCACCCTTAAAAACACGTGATCTCCCTCTTGGAATTCAAGTGTCTTCCTCCTCTTATCATGATAGCTCTTATGGAAACTCTGCGACACTCTCATACTTTCTTGGATCATCTTAATCTTCTCGGTCGTCTCTTGCACAATCTCAGGCCCGAGTACAGCACTCTCGCCTGATTCATACCAACACAACGGAGTCCTACACCTCCTCCCATACAAAGCTTCATAGGGCGTCATTCCAATTCTAGCATGAAAACTATTATTGTACGTGAACTCAATCAACGACAAATGGCTATACCAAGATCCTCCATGATCCAACACACAAGTCCTCAGCAAATCCTCTAAGGATTGGATGGTCCTTTCTGTCTGTCCGTCCGTCTGTGGATGATAGGCAGAACTCATCCTCAACTTAGTACCTAAAGTCTCTTGCAAGCTCTTTCAAAACCTCGATGTGAATCTCGGATCTCTATCTGACACAATACTCGAAGGTATCCCATGTAACTTCACAATCTCCTTAATATACATATCGGCCAACTTCTGCATAGAATGATTAATCTTCATAGGCAAGAAATGAGCCAACTTAGTTAATCTATCCACAATCACCCAAATGGAATCATTTCCCTTAGCAGTCTTCGGCAATCCCACCACAAAATCCATGGAAATACTATCCCACTTCCATTCTGGAATCCTCAACGGCTGCATCATACCTAAAGGCTTCTGATGCTCAATCTTTGACTTCTGACAAGTCAAACACGCATCAACAAACTCCGCAACATCCTTCTTCATACCCGGCCACCAAAATAACTTTTTCAAATCTTGGTACATCTTCGTAGCACCGGGATGAATACTCAACCTACTTCGATGCCCTTCCTCAAGAATGCTCTTCTTAATATTTGGGACATCTAGAATGTACACTCTGTCTCTGAACATCATCACACCATTCTCGTCAATTCATAATTCTCCTCCGTTACCATGGTTGATCAAAGTCAACTGGTCAACTAACTTCAAGTCAGATTGTTGTCCCACTCTGATCTCTTCCAGAATACCACTAGTCAACTTCAACATTCCCAACTTTACACTGTCAGGGGTCTCTTCACACACCAAACTCAAATCTCGGAATTGTTCAATTAATTCCAGTTCTTTCACCATAAGCATCGACATATGCAATGACTTTCTGCTCAATGCATCGGCCACTACATTTGCTTTGCCCGGATGATAACTCAAATCAAAATCGAAATCCATCAACAGCTCCAATCTCCTTCTCTGCCTCATATTCAATTCTTTCTGAGCAATTAAGTACTTCAGACTTTTATGATCACTTAACACTTCAAACTTAGAGCCAAACAGATAATGTCTCCAAATCTTCAGCACAAACACCACAACGGCCAATTCCAAGTCATGCGTAGGATAATTCCTCTCATGAACTCGCAATTGTCTCGAAGCATAGGCAACAACTTGACCATTCTGCATCAATACTTCACCAAGACCCATCTTTGACGCATCACAATACACCACAAAAGATTCACTCGGATTAGGCAAAATCAGCACTGGAGTGGTCGTCAACTTCTTCTTCAATTCCACAAAACTCTCTTCACAAGCTACATCCCACACAAACGATTGACCCTTTCGAGTCAACTGAGTCAAAGGTAATTCCAACTTAGAAAAGTCCTCGATAAACTTGCCGTAATAACTCACCAATCCCAGAAAACTTCGTATCTCAGTAGCAGACTTCGGAGTCTCCCACTGCAACACCGCATTAATCTTGGAAGGATCTACAACAATTCCACCACTCGAAATCACATGGCCAAGGAAACTCACTTCCTTCAACCAAAACTCACACTTCGACAGCTTTGCATACAACTTCTTTTCCTTTAATACTTGCAACACAGTTCTCAAATGCTCAGCATGCTCTTCTTCAGACTTAGAATATATTAGAATATCATCAATAAAGACCACCACGAACTGATCCAAATACTCATGAAAAATCCAATTCATATACTCCATGAACACACCAGGTGCATTGGACACACCAAACGCATCACATTGTATTCATAGTGACCATACCTCGTTCTGAAAGCTGTCTTCGGAATATCATCAAGCTTAACACGAATCTGATGGTAACCGACCGCAAATCAATCTTACTAAACACAAAGGCACCTACTAACTGATCCATCAATCGTCGATTCTCAGAAATGGATACTTATTCTTGATAGTCACTTTATTCAACTGCTGATAATCAACACACAACCTCATACTCCCGTCTTTCTTCTTCACTAACAACACAGGAGCACCCCACGAAGAAACACTTGGTTGGACAAACCTCTTCTCAAGCAATTCTTCCAAATGTTTCTACAATTCACTCAACTCAGAAGCTGACGTCCGATAAGTAGCCATCGACACTGGACTCGTACCTGATATCAAGTCCACTGCAAACTCTACTTCACGCTCTGGAGGAAAATCACTGATGTCATCTGGAAATACCTCTGGAAATTCACAGACAACAGGCAACTCCACACTCGCAGCTTCACGATCAATCTACAATGATGCAACCATTGCAAACACCAAGGCTTCATCTTCCATAAGCTTGTCTACTTGCCTAGCAGACAAGAACATCAACTCTCCACTATCACCAAACTCAGGAAACTCTACAGTCTTAGTATAACAATTGATATGAACACGGTTGAACTCCAACCAGTTCATTCCAAGGATTACATCGATTTGGTGCAAGGGTAAACACACCAAGTCCATCACAAAACTCTTCCCAAAAATCGTCAAAGGACATCTCAAACACACAAAAGTAGTAGTAACAAAACCATTAGCAGGAGTCTCTATTAGCATACTACCATTCATATTAGACAACTTCAAACTCAATCTATTAGCACATTTAAGTGAAATAAAAGAATGAGTAGCACCAGTATCAATCATAGCAACCAACTCAATATCATTAATAAAACAAGTACCTCAAATCAGGTTGTCCTTCTCTGACACTTCTGCACCACTCAAAGCAAACACTCTGCCACTGGTCTGAGCAGCAGTAGCCGTCTTTTTCGGTTTTTGACATTTTGTACTGATGTGACCCTTCTCACCACAATTGAAACAAGTTGGACCATCATCCTTGCAGTCATTAGCTCTATGACCCTTCTTACCACACTTGTAGCACCTCAACACATTATTACCACAAACATCAGCATGATGAACTTGTTCGCCACACCTATAACACTTCCCAAAAGCGGGAGCTGCTCCCCCACTTGTCCTTTTCCCATCTTAACCTTCTGTTTCCCTTTGTCAGTTGAAGTCGTATAAGGTTTCCCCCTATACTGCCCTTTCTTCTCACTCAACTGCTTGTAGTGAGCAAATTGAGCTCGGTTATCCTCATCGTAGATTCTGCTATTGTCGACCAACTCAGTATACCTGCGGATCTGTTGATACCCAACACCCTGCTTAATCTCTGGTCTCAGCCGATTCTCGAGCTTGAGGCACTTTGACATCTCAGCATTAGCACGGTTGTAGTGAGGACAGAACTTCACCAGCTTCTCGAACTTCTCAACATACTCTGTAACAGTCATGTCTCCTTGCTTCAGCTCAAGGAATTCCACCTCTCTCTTACCACGAGCATCCTCTAGATAATACTTTCCCAGAAATTCCTGCTTGAACACAGCCCAGGTTATCACGGTGCCAACATCTTCTAGTCTCTGACGGCTGTTATCCCACAAATCCTCAGCCTCCTCTGACAGCATATGAGTTCCAAACTGAACTTGTTGTGCGTCAGTACATCCCATCCCTCGAAAGATCTTCTCGATCGCCTTCAACCACTTGTGTGCACTTGCTGGTCGTGAGTACCCTCAAACTTCGGCGGATTGTTCCTCTTGAACTCCCCCAAAGCACGAAACTCATCTGGAACTCCACCATTCAGATTGAGTTGCGCCACCACTTTAGCAACTGATTCCAGAGCATCAGCAATAGCACGATCATTTCTTCCAGCCATCCTTCACACCACCAACAAGGTTAGAAGAACTAAAACATCGACAGTGTACACACACTTGTCGGCTGACAAGGGACTGACATCACGTGAAAACCTGTCCAGACGGACGGACCTGCTATGATACCACTAAAGTAACACCCTTTTCTACCCCACAATTATCGCAGCGGAATAAACATAAAATCATAGTAAAATCAGGATCACCTCAAATGGTGCACGTTTCTCAATAAATTCAAATCAACAAAATTACTCCGTAAACAACGGGTTTTCCTCAAAATAACTCAAAATGCCTTCAAAGGGCAGCAGAACCACCATAACCACAAAAATCCCACAAAAGGGTTTATTACAATAAACCATAGTCATCAAATAATCAATAAAATAATAACCAAATAAAACTCAACATGGTTCGACTCAACGACCCAACCCGATGTTACACTATCAGAGCAAGACCCTCTACATCGACCAAAATGCAAATAACTTCAAAAGTCCTCAAAAGCATCCACGACTAATCCTGATCACCTGCATGTTACTCACGTGGAGGCAACATTCAAACAGGCAGGATGAGTAAAACAATTCATTATAATCAATATAAAATAAGATATGCATATAAATAGTGTCATCATCATATACAACATCATCAGAGTCATCACGAGGCAAACATCAAAACATGTCATCATAAATCACAACAAATGCCACATAAATGCAATGCACAATGGGACTCATGCATGTGGTACCAATCATCACAATCGATGGACACTTAGGTCATCACCCTCCAAAGATCCATGTCAAATAGGATCGGTTCCACACAAAAACCGGAGCACGTCATAAACCACTTCACATCCACACAATGGGATGGAAGCCACAATAGACGAAAGTCTAACATCATCATCACTAGACCGAAGTCCTAACATCATCACCAGAATATGCTATGAATGCATGATACACAACGTCAATAATCTTCATCATCAAAATATCATTATGTGCATCATCATTCACCAAAACATCATGTTAATCATGTCATCATATATTCATCAAAACATCACAAATCATCATCTCAATATCATCAGTAACATCAGAGTAAACCATCAGAAAGATCACAACATCAAACATCAGAACATCACAGAAATCATAAATAAAATTTCGCGAACAGCAGGGTTCGCTACTGAGTTCGTTGTGCGAACACATTCGCTGACACCTTCATTTTGCGAAGCTGGCAGTGAAGCCCCAATCCCATACAAAAACCAGAGAGTTCCCCATTCTGCCTCTCCTCGCTCCTCTATTCGCTGTGCAAAGCCCTTCGTTGTGCGAGCCCACAAAATCACATCTCGGAATTCATCCCAGTATCATCACATAATCTATCGCGCATTCGCTGCGCTGCTCGCTTTGCGAGCCTGGGCGAACATTCGCCTTGCGAATGATTTGTTCGCTTTGCGAACTAGCGATTCCTGCAATCGCTGCTACGCACCAGTAGCATCCCAGTCCCAAAAACCTTTGCGATTCCAACCTCAATTCACCCCAAAACAGTCCTGAAACATCAAGGCAATCAAAGGCACAAAACCTACGACTATTAGGTCGGTTAATTCCACTATCCTAACTTAAAATCACATAAACCTTCACAAACTCTCAAGGTTCCCATAAACCCCATAAATCCCTTCCTCATACAAGGTCTCACATATCATCCAAAAGGTTTTGCCTCGAAGGCTTATTTTTACCCAAATCAACTCAACCTTTAATAATCCATCGACACAAACCACCAAAAATTCACCGAAAATTCACAAATATTATATTTAAATAAATTAAATAAATATTCTACTAAATTTGGGGTGTTACAACTTCGATACCACTTGTTAGATCTGTTCATTACATTATGTATCTCTATCCATATAAAAATTAAGAATAGAAAACCCTATCAGTTCATATCCTATGAACTCATACTCGAATACAATATGAGAATAAAAGCGGAATGTTTGTCATTGGTTTCTTGATACGTAGAAACCTTTAATGATTCCATAAAAGGTAAAGTTATTTATATGGGTTATGATTGTCATTTGTAGAGTAACAGAAAAACAAGGTTTTATTAGGATTTTCTCTTCATCCCCATCAGAAAAGATTCAAGAAACCTTAACAGAACATTCCGCGTTTACTCTCATATTAGAATTCATAGAGTTACTTAAGGTTTCTTGAATCTTTTCTGATGGGGATGAAGAGAAAATCCTAATAAAACTGTGTTTTTCTGTTACTCTACAAATTACAACCATAACCCATATAAATAACTTTATCTTTTATGACATTCACGTTTTTAACCACAAACTTAATATTAATTAGGCTTAAATACACTTTTGATCCCCCTAGTTTAGCAGTTTTAAACTTTAGGTCCCCCTATTATAAAACATGCGAATTTGGTCCCTTAAATTAGATCCACTATGCATTTACTTGGTCCCCATACAATTTTGATGATGTGTCTTGTTTTTAATGACGTGGCAGTCCTGCAATGTTTTCCATGTCACCAAATATTTTCTATGTCACCAATTCAATATTTTAATTAAAAAAATGACAATAATGATAATAATGTTATCTTTATTCATTTATATAAACAATTATAAACAATTATTATCATTAATATAAATGAATAATAAAGATAACATTATTATTATTATTATTATTGTCATTTTTCTAATTAAAATATTGAATTGGTGACTTAGAAAAATTTTGGTGACATGGAAAACATTGCAGGACTGCCACGTCATTAAAAACAAGATACATCATCAAAATTGTATGGGGGACCAAATAAATGCATAGTGGATCTAACTTAAGGGACCAATTCACAGATTTTGTAATAGGACCTAAAATTTAAAACTGCTAATCTAGGGGACCAAAAATGAATTTAAGCCTATTAATTATATCTCTTTAAGTCTTGACTAATTTAAAAATGATCATAATACCTTAAATGTTAATTCTAACTATTAAATATTTCAATTTCACAACAATATTAAATATTAATGTAATGTCTTGTTTTCTACGGTAACAAATATCATACTTTTTAATTTATTTTGGCTAAATAAATTACGAGATTTGCATTTCTTACATAAATTAGATAATCCAATTTGAGTCGCAACCAGCACTAAATATAACTATTTCTTTAAGTTTTGACTTATAATATTTTAAAATTTTAATTTTTTCCTGAAGTTAACTGCCGTTTATATTCTATATCTCACGTCTATACTTCACGTCTGTGGGAAATTTCTTAATCTCACGTCTATACCTCACGTCTAAGTCAACTGCCGTTTATAGTTGACTGTGGGAAAAATTCTTAATCTCAAGTCTAAATGCATTTTAATTTGATATTCTATAAAAACAATTTCATAAACTATTTTTTTTCTTAAAGCAAGATTTCATTGAAAAAAAACATAAGGAATATTCTAACCCATTACAAACCAAAAAGCAAAAGGCAAAAGGACAAATTCTCAACCAATACCAAACTAACCTAAGCAACTAAAAAGATCCATGCTAAGGACAAAAAAATTAGAGTTGGAGTAAGAAATTTCTCCAATGCACATCCATCTTCACGCAAATTATTTAACATTTTAGAAAATATCATTCACATTACAATAACCGCCGTTAAAAACTCTTATATTCCTAATCTTCCATAAATACCAAACCACCGACAGCCAAACGGTGTCCAACTTGATGTTTCCCTCTTGACTGTTACCCAACCCACATCAATCGAATAAGTATTTCCAAGTACATCCTGCAAAAGAAAACACACACACTACTGCAAAAAACGTTTTTTTACCTAGGACGTGAAATGCATATTAGCTAGGCTATAAGAGCGAGGTAACGAAGGGCGATATGAAAACTCGCTACTTATCACCTTTGTGGAGTTAAAACCGAAAAGTAAAGTTAAATGCACATGGGTTCGAACCCTATCAGCGAAACTTTTATTATTTTCAAAATTAGTGTGTCTTTCATCTCAGTTTATTTTGAAAACCGATGGGTAAGATTATTTCTTTTTCTTATATAAAAATTGTTACATTGTTTATCCAAAATATTGCATTGTTTACCCAGAATATTACATTGTTTAAAATAAAAACAAATTCCCTAGAGAACAAGGTAAAAATCAAATTCCCTAACGATCTAGATTTTAGATCTTTGAATTATTGAATCTTAGGGAAGATCAAATGTTGGGTGCAAGGTTATTCTCTTCGAATCCTGCATGCATTTGATTCTGAGGCAAAACAAAATAAGTGTTAGATAAATAAAATCAATATTCAAATATATGATTTTGTGCTCAAATAAATATTTAAGAAAACAAACCTTAAACCCAAGTAATTTTCTGCTCTTACAATCCATCTTAGAGAACTTTTTCAAACGTCTTTATGTTTTAAGCGCTTCATGTTTCATATAGGTTAGATTTTCAATATTCAACATGCTTTTATAATGGATGTCCCTTAGGTTTCACGCAGATCACTAATGACATATTCTTGAGCGTTGATAAACATTAAATTGACGGTAAAGATTTGTTTAAGGGTGTTGAATATAGTAAAAAAAATTAACTATCCCCTCGGTCAAGATGAAAACCGAGGTGAATAAGCTATTTTTTTAAAATACATTGTTTACACAGAATATTAAAAATACATTGTTATTTTTGCACTTGCAATCCATCCCAGAGATCTGCACTTGGGAATACATTGTTTACACATAATATTAAGAAACATTGTTTAGAACAAATCTTCGCTGCTATCCAAATTTTGTTCCATACCCATTAAAATAAATTTTTTTGAAACAAGAATGATTTTCTGCACTTGCAATCTTTCAACTAAGTACTCTTTAAAGGTTGAGTTTCCTTCATTGTTAGTTAAACTCCATTCTTTGATTAACTTGAAGCAAGAATGATTTTCTTTACTTGCAATCTGTCAACTGAGTACCTTTTTTAACTGAGGGTTATTCCAAAAAAATACAACAACGACAACATCAACAACATTATGTGAGATAGATTGCAAGGACGGAAAAAATGTTTTGTTCAAGATAAAAGAAATTGAAGTTTTTTTTCTATCTTGCAATCCATCTCAAAGAATGTTGCTTGTGGTGACTTCATATTAGTAAGGATTAGGGTAAAATTTGTTTAACGAGTGTTTTTATAGTAAAATCTTATTATTTTTTGTCTCGGTTAAATAGAAAACCGAAGGGTTAGAACATTTTGTTTACACTTATAAACAAATTTGATCATACATTGCGATAGCTGAGAATCAAAACTTGTACTAATTTGTTTTTTCACCTCGGTTTTATGAAAAACCGAAGGAATCTGTGTTTTTTTAAATAATAAAAAATAGTACGTCTTGGCTTTATACCTCTGTTTTCTATTGTTCGAGGTGAAAGTTTCGTCATGAAAAGGGTTATTTGTTGTAGTGACAGCCACACCAAGATCCCACCATTTTCCATATTATCGAAGAAACCGAACACTCAAAGAGAAGGTGATTCAAATTTTCTTCCGCTTGATCACATAATACACAAGAACTATCAAGATTGCATAAACCTCTTTTAATGAGTTGATCTTTCATTGTCAATCTGTTCCAAATAATCCTCCAAGCAAACGACATAATTCTTATCGCCGCTTGAATCTTCCACAAGCAGCAGAAAGCACGACTCTGATCATTCGACAGCAAATCATGTGTTCTCATACCCATCATCAGTTGTTATGCCTCTCTAACATTGTACACTGCAGAATCTTCTTTCCTCCAATTCATTATATCCTTTGCTTCCGTTGTAGGTTAAAACTCAGATAACAAGTTCTTCAAACTCTATAACCTGTCCGACACAGCGCCTTGAGCCAACAATGGAATCCCAAGATCGCGCCACAACCAAATCCCATCACATCATTCTCCCATGTTATCCATGGGAGCGTTTTTTACTTCTGCTAACATAATACAAATCCTGAAACGATTATGCAAAAGAGGAAGTTTTGCTCTATAAAGCAGACCAAAAGGATCCGAATTTCCCTCTCCAAGCTTATAACCAATTGATCCTGCAAAATAAAAACTAGAGTTAGCAATTAAAGCTCCAATCTTGTTTAAGTCCTTCCATCAGTTTGATGTTGATTTTCTGGAGTTGAGATTATTTTCCATCAGAACTTGATGCTCTATTCCACCATATCTTGCTTTAAGAACCCTTTTCCATAAAGAGCTCTTATCTTTTAATATTCTCTACTTCCACTTTGATAGAAGAGCTAAATTAAATTCTTATACACTTTTAATTCCAAGACCACCCAACTCCTTATCCTTACAAACAATATCCCACTTTACCCAATGAATCTTGGACTTCGTTTTCGTACCAACCCAAAGGAAACGCTGCCTAATCTTATCAATATCTCTTCAAATTCTCACTGGAGCTTTGTAGAACAAAAGAAAGAAAATAAGAAGGTTGGAAAGAATCTAATTGATAAGCGTAATTCTTCCTGCAAAAGATAGATACCTCCCTCTCCAAATAGCTAACTTGGATTTGAACTTTTCAATGATTGGAGACCAAATTTTAATCCTTCTAGGATTGCAACCAATAGGAATACCCAAGAAATTAAAATAAGAATCCTCTATCTTGCAAGATAGAAAATTAGAGGCAGCCAAAAGGAAATTATTTGTCATGTTTATGCCAATTAACCTGCTCTTATGGAAATTCACTCCCAACCCAGAAACAAGATCAAATCCCCTAAGGATGTCTTTAATGCTCCATAGATTCTTCCATACACCTCCTCCTATGATTAAAGTATCATATGCGAATTGGATTATTTCCACCGAAGTTTCCTCGTCTACTCTAAACCCTTTGAAATCTCCCAATTCTGTCACTTTTTTTTATCATTCCCGACAACCCTTCTGCCACAATCACAAAAGGAAAGAGAGATAGAGGATCTCCCCGTCTTAATCCTCTTTCCACTTTGAAGTCCTTTGTAGGACTGCCATTGACCAAAATAAACAAATAACACTTGAACATACAAGCTTCCATCCACCTCATCCAAGTTCTCCCGAATCTCATTTAATTCATCATAGAAAGTAAGAATTCCCAATTGACACAATCGTACACTTTTTTCGAAATCTACTTTGAAGAGAACACGCTTCTTTTTATCTCTAGTAGTGTTGTCAACAATTTCATTTGCAATCAAAACTCCATCCAACAGCTGCCCACCGAGAACAAAAGCTGATTGGCAATTAGAAATGAGTCCACCTATAACCATTATTTACCTTGCTGCCAACAGTTTAGCTATGATTTTATATAAGCAACCAACAAGGCATATAGGCCTGTATTCACCAAGATTGATGGGATGAGCAACCTTAGGAATAAGAGTAAGGAAAGAAGAAGTAACAACTTTCGGAAGAAACGCTTTATCATGAAAGTCATTCACAAAAGAAATGATCTTCTCTTTCAAGATAAACCAACACTTCTTAATGAAACCAAAGTTGAAACCTTCGAGACCTGGACTTTTAGCACCATCACAACTCCATACCGCCGCTTTGTTTTCCTCCTCTGAGAAAGGGGCCTCCAAGAACAAAACTTCTGACTCTGATAAGGATTTGAGAGAAATGCCTTCCAAAGAAGGGCTATTCACTTCAGTTTCAGTGAACTTAATTTTGAAAAAACTCCCTACTGCCTCCTTAACTTCCTCTACTGATTCCGTCATTCCACTATCTGTGTCAACCGTACCAATAAACTTTCTCCTAGCTTTCCCCTTGATCAAATTATGAAAATAATTAGAATTAAGATCTCCTTCCCGATTCAACTTCACCCTGGCTTCTTGTAACATCATGTTGTCTTTGATGTATAAGTTCATCCACATAGTCTTGCAAGCTATATAATATCTTTCTACCAGCTCATTCACTTCAATCCCATCACAAAGAAATAACTGTTTATCTACTTCATTGATATTATTCACCCCCTCTTCAACTTTAAGATCGATTCACCTAAATATATCTTTATTTCATCTTCTAATACCTCCCTTCAATAGTTTGAATTTTTCTATAATAATGTAGTCACTCTTCCCCTCCACTTTAATCTTTTTCCACTCCTTTTCAACAAACTTCAGGAACACTTTGTTTTCAAACCAACAATCATTTTATTTGAATGGTTTAGGCCCTTAATTGATTGAACTAATCTTCACCCATATCGAACAATGGTCAGATATGTCCTTCTTCCCTATAATTTGACCTACCATGCCCCATATATCAATGAGAGAGTCCGCTAATAAGAATCTGTCAATCCTGCTCATGGATTTACCATCACCACTATACCAACTAAATCAATTACCAGTACAAGGAAGATCAACCAAATTCAATTCATTGATGAATGCATTGAATTCCCTTTGCTCTGATTTTATGTTGTCAAGAGAAATCCCCATTCTTTCAGAAGAATCAGAGGTCGCATTAAAAACTCCTCCCGTGATCCATAAGTTGTCTGTCATCTTCCTCTTGAGATTAAGTAATTCATTCCATATTTTCTCTTCAAACTAATACTACACGCAAAATACACATTAACTGCATAGTAAACTTCGTTCTTCCAAATCAGTTTCAACCCTTAAAATCATTCCCCTTTGAAAGAAAAATATAGGGGTAATACAATCCATACTCCACAGAGTAATAATACCTCCTGACTGTCCTATGACATTGCTACTAGACCACCCCACTTTCTGACTTCCCCACAAACTACTAATAATAGAAGAATTGACCACCCTCAATTTTTTTTCTTGAATAAAACAAATCTCTGGTTTACCTGAACTAATAATGTTGTTGATTCTCTTTCTCTTGGATATGTTTCCTCCTCCACGAATATTCAGAGATCCTATAATCATGGTACACGAATTTTGATCGCCTTCTTCCTACTAAATTTGGCCTTATCCTTAGCCTTCATTTCTGCTATTTTCTTAGAATAATCCTTATTCTTATCCCTCGCTACTACTCCGAGATTGGAAATAGCATTCCACACCTTATCCCCTACATTCGATTCTAGGTTGTCCCAAAATTTGAAGTTGCAAAATTGGACATTAGAATCAGATATGGGATCGCAGCACAAAATGGTTCCTACAGAGTAGCTATCTACACCCTCCGAAGAAGCTTTCAAAGAGTTTTGATTAAGCAAAGAAGCCAAAAAGGCACTAGGTTTTCTGTTCCTTAAAGTATAAAAATAAAAAGGTTGAGAGAATGGCTCAATCGGATCCTCAGATTGTCCGGAAACAACATGGGATGCGAGGCCCAACAATCTTTTTTTTGGGCTTAGTCAATCTCCTACCCACGGGTCCAATAACTACCTTCTTTAATGCTCCTTAGTTTTTGTTTCTTAATAGCAAATTTTTTCCCACTCCCCTTTTTCATACATTATCTTCCATAACCGTAGATTTAGGAGACAAGTTTATGTTTAAACACCACACCCCAGAAACGTCACAATCATATGCCCCTTCTAACAAGTTTTTCCCTGCTGAGGCCGCCTTAGCCACTATTATTGCTACATCAAAATCTGACCCTACTAGTAATATCGACCTTTTTGATAAATTATGGAAAAGATTACAACAATATAACATAACCATAATGAAAATCAAGAAATTTAATCGAAAGTATTCTCATGATTGTATTCAAACAAAATACTTCGGGTAAAGCCGATTTTTTTCATTTATTTTATTCAAATTTCATTCAAATATTCTTTGAATAAACAACTTATATGTCGTTTATAACATAAGTGTTTATCAAAACTAGTGCTTATGAACAAACTCATTGTCATAACAAAAAATAAAATAAATTTAATTTATTTTTATGTTTTATAAGTTGTTTGCATTAACTATTTTGAAAATTTTATAAAAAAAAATTTAAATAAATTTATAAAAATGTCATAAATTATTTTGATTTAATCTCTCAAACACAAAACTTATGATAATAAATAAACTAAAATAAGCCCGTCCAAACATGGTGTTTAGTATGATGATGGCTACGTAAATACAAAGAAGAAGTAAGTGGCACACATCAATATCCACAAGAAGAAAGTGTGAAATAGGACATGCAATAGGAACTAACTAAAAATTATGCGATGAATATGAATACATCCATTGGCAAATCACCTTTAACTAACAACAACATAACTTTTTTGGGGGGTGTTAGCAAACAAACATAATAATTAAAAACTAATGAAAATCACCATCTTAGCTAGAACACTGTCACACATCACAACTCATAGTTTACTAAGAATTTGTCACATTCTTTTCCAAGTTACCCTTTTCTAAACCACCCTTTTCCAAGTCCAAATTCTCTAAGCTAACTCCCTTATGAACAAGATCTGCCTTGTTTGGTTCTTCAATAATCACTTTTCTTTTCCAATATATGCAGTGGAGTACTAGCTGTAAAATTGCCAAGGGTGTTCCAATCACATTTGGTCCCTATTCAAAGTTAACAACATCAACATCAATAAGATTACCTTTATCATAATAATTATCTTAATCTTTATCATGAAATAAATCATCCGAAAATGACACAAACCGCAACGAACATATCTCGAATCAGAAGTCCATATGTAAGCCACAATAGACTAGCCAGAAACGTACAGAATGATAATGGTAGTGGCATGAATTCCACACTCTTTGTTTGTATCACTTTCTTCTGCAATAACAAAAATAAAAAATAAAATCTTAGTTTTGTTTCTTTTTTAGTAACAAAAGTTTGAGTGGAACAAAAAGACAAAACTCACCATAACAATCAAAGGAGATGCATACAATGCTATTGACACCCCCAAACCAGCACTACCAACAAGGTTCTTTCTGTGATAATGATCAGGGAAAGCAAAAGATGATGCTAGAGCAATGGCACAAAACAATAGAAGAACTGGTAAAGCTATCATAGCTACCTTCACCTGTAAAAAATCATTTTATAAACCATTTACTATTTTTTTATCGAACACATACACCAACACAGACACAGACGAAAGACGTAAGAGGCTCAATGATTAAAGTACTACTATTTACCTTCCCTTTGGAGGAAGAATACCAAAAATAAATTAGAACATAAGAAAGCTCCAAAAGAAATCCAACTCCATTAACAGGGACAAGAGCAAATTTTTCCCATTTGCAGCTAACTACTGGCAATCCATACCAAGTTAAAAGGAGACCGTTCAACATTCCTATGATGTAAGGAACACATGAAAATTCCTCTGTGCTTTTTTTCCTTATGACCCTTTTGAAGGTCACACTGCAAAATCAAATCAAGAAAAAAAAAGTTGAATGCTTCATAATAATCTCTGAATAGTTTTTTATTTATAATATTTATCATAACAACTAACATACATTGGTGCCGCATAGAGAGACAGTGAGGCAAAATTTCCTGCAAGAAATGAATATCAAAATTAGTGAGTTAGTTTCTAGAAATGCATGATGAAGCTAAGAGGGTGTGAAATGGATTAAGGCTGTACCTAGAACAGCAACAGCCATTCGAAGAGTTTCAGCCATGTTTAAGGTTGGTTATGGTCTCTAAGGTGATGAGATGAAGATATTTTGTAGTACTTGGTGTGAGAAGACATGTTTTGAGGATGCTCTATTTATAACATTTTTAGAGTGTACCGTTTAACCACTAAAGGCATGCTTAAAGTATTAAGGTAAAATCCTGTCCAAGGAAAAATTTATGAGGGTAAAAAAAGAATATCAAAATAGAATATAGAATATAGAAGGGAGAGAGTGTGTTTTTTCTATTAAACTAAAGAAACTATTCTCTCAAGGATTAAAGCTGTGGTTAGTCTTCTTTTAATAATATGAAAATAAAAATAGGATTCATACTATTTGTCCATTTGAACTCACTATGAGACTAATCTTTAAGTCAACAAACAACACTTCTAATATTATTTTTAAAGGTGATTATATATATATATATATATATATATATATATAAAGTTTTTACCTCGGTTATATTTAAACATGAAGAAACCTTTAAAATTAAGTGTATTTTTATTTATTTTAAAATTAAAAATAAATTGTACTTTATCGGATTTGGTAGGTCAAACAAGGAGAAAATTAGCACTGGTAATAACTTCGAGTCTCAGCGTCTTTCTATTATGCACAAATGATGTGTTCAAATTTCAGTGTCTTCCTATTTTATTTTGAAATTAAAGATACATAATATTTCACCTTGGTTGTAATTTTCAATCGAGGAAAAAAACATAACAAGTAATGAGTTCGACTCCCAACGATCACCATTTCATATTTTATTTACAAATTAGTTGCGTTTTTTTATATTTAAATAAAAAATAAATTACATTTTCCCTCGATTAGAAGTCCCATTGAGGGAGAAAGTCACCCAATTTTGTTTTTTTAAGGTATATAAAACACTCTATGTTCATTCACATTTGCATTTTCGTTAACAAAATCCTAGACGAAATTGCTTTCCTCTACCTCTATATTTCATTCACTAAATGAAACTTGAAAATATCATTTTTTTTCATTAACGAAACTTGAAAACATCATTTCTTCCATTAACGAGTTTTGATCTCCATCACCTCTTCTCCAACTCTAATGAGACAATGAAAGTCTGGAATCAAATTAGCAATGTTAGTTGTTTTTGTTGTTGTGTCATGTTAAATGTTTAATATTGTTGTTGTTGTTGTTGTTGAGATTTAAGGTGGAATGATTTTATTGATTTTGTTGTTGTTTCTCTTGTTATTGTGTTATTGTTGTTGAGATGACTTAACTCCTTGTATATAATGATGATATAACACCACTTTTAGAGTTTATTGTTGATCTTGTTGTTACTCTTGTTGTGTTGTTGTTGTTGTTAAGATGACTTAATTCATTATATTTGATGTTGACATAACACATCCTTAGTGGGAGAAGTACAAGGAAATTATTTATACTCAAGTTCATTGGAACGAAAAGGCAATATGTTATATTTGTGTACTCTATAATGCTATAACCATTTTAAAATTGATAGTTAGTAATTACCCGCATTGAAGTGGTCCATATGTTTAGGGAATTTTGATCTTAAAGAGTTTCAAGTGTAATGGTCATTACATTGGGTGATAATTATCTTTAATGGTCATTATATTGGATGGTAATGACTTTTAATTATATTAAATGGTTTGTCATACTACAAGAAAATAGTTATTATCGACGTGATTTTCACACCACAAAGGTGAAAATCACGTCACAAACCTAAATTAGCGTCGTAGTAAATCACGAGGCAGGAGCACTTGTAGCAAATTTTTTGCCACGCCACAATTTTGCCTCGTGATTTTCACGTCGCAAAGTTTTGCCACATTATTTTCACGTTACAAAATTCTGCTGAAATTCTTCTGTATAGCAGACCTACATGTCAGGTTGGCAGGTTTGCCACGTGAATTTCATGAAACAAATATCAGTTTTGCATTGTGTTTTCCACGCCACTAAATTGAAAAATTGTTATTAATTAGTGTCGTGTTGGCCGTGTCGTAGACTAATTTTTATTTAAAAAATATTTAATAAATAATTAAAATACGAAATTAAATATAAAAATTTTATAAATTTTTTTATAATTAAAAATATTAATTTCATTTCATAATTAAAAATACTAATATTTTTAAATAATAATTAGAAATATGAATTTAATTAAAAATGACTAAATTCAAAATAATTAAAAATATTTTACAAAAGTTAATATTTAAAAATAAAATAACAATAAAAAATATCAATCAACATCATCATCATCCATGGCTTCGTCCACATTATCATCATCATCCACATCATCCCTATTGAATTATTTGTTTGGTTCCCTTGTTGTTAGAGTACTTGTCGCATTATTTCCTTCATCTTAATTTGTCTCTTCTTCATTGCCTCCATTTCGGCATTTATCGCTGCCTAGCGTTCTACTGCCTCACGTCTCGCCTTAGTTAGCGCCAATTGTCACATTGTCTCCATCATTTTGGGTGTCAATTGTTGTGGACGTGACGTTCCTTCCCCATCCTCAACTCTTTCAAATAATGTTTTATTTCCTAGTTTGTAGTTCCCGACCAAAGATCCATCACCAAATAAACATTCGTTAGGTCTTCTCCCGTCAATTACTAAATTCCAAATATAAAGACCCACACGATCATCAATCAGATTTGAATCTATCGGACTATATTGAGGATTTTGAACTAAAAATCATGCGAGCAATGTAAGATAGTCTTTCTACACATACAAGAAAAAAATTTAAATTAAATATAGTTTAAACAATTAAGTTATATACAAGAATTAAATTAAATTAAATAATGAAATATATCCACATGATTTTCACACCACAAATAACATTAAATTAGTTGCCACATGAAAATCATGCCACAACTGTGCCATTAAATACTAATATAATTTAAACAATTTATATATATATATATATATATATATATATATATATATATATATATATATATATATATATATATATATATATATAAATTAATTTAAATAAAACAATGCAATATAAACAACTTAACATAGCTAATCTGGTACGTTCATCAACAAAATCCCCTTATTTTTTTGTATGAGTCTTTGCAACCAGCTCATTCATTCGTGAGGGTTTCCCCGAAGCTTTAGACTAATTAAAAAAATTAACTTTAATTAAAAATATATAGTAAATCAAAATATAACTTAAAAAAAGTTATAATTACCATGCATCAAGCATGTTCGGCGATACTAATGCTTCCAACTGCATTAAGGTGACCGCCTTTTTCAGATGCTCTCATTTTCTTTGCAATTTCAGATCTTTTGTTAAAATCAGATGAATCTCAATAGACAAGAAGATCATCAAAAACTTACTTGCCTATCTAGTTAGGACGAACATTTTGCTCTTCCCAACCACGTCTAGTACGTCGTAGCATGTCAGAAAGTCGGATTGTTGTTCTGCCTCACCAATTTTTTTCAATCCTAGCCTCATTAATTACTTCCCACGTATACTTTTCCTGCAATGTTGTATAACATTCAAATAAATTGTTAGATAATTATAATAAAAAAAATTAAAATAACAATAACTTAAAATAAATTCATTATACCTTAAATTTGCTAAACCAAGCATCTTTATCCCTCTTGGAAAGTTCTCGAAATATCTTCCAATATTGTTTATACATTTGTTGAATAATATAACTTATACATTTGGCAGGAATCTGACTCGGCTCGAAACTAAACAACAACAATAACAACAACAATTTGAATAAGTATTATTAAATCTAAAAAATGGCAACATGTTTACTTAAATTAAAAATTTATAAATTAGAAACTTACAATTTTTCACTGAGCTAAATATAGTATCTTCCATCAATCATCTCATACTCACTCGAATGTGCAGCGAGATCCTTCCCCTTATGATCGTCCTCATCCTCCCCTCATGATTGTCCTCATCCTCCCCCTCATGATTCTTCTCACGTGCTGGTATCTGTGTGATAGGTGAGGTGCGAGGTCACCTAGGATGCTTGAATGGTAAGGTTATGTGTGTCGTAGGTGAGGTGCGCATTCCCCAGGATGCATGGATGGTAAGGGTATGTGTGTGGTAGGTAAGGTGTGGGGCCCCCTAGGCAGCATGGATAATAAAGGTATGTGTGTGGGATGTAGGGTGCGGGATCTTCTAGGATATATGGATGGTGAGGGTGTGTGTGAGGGATGATGAGATATGGATGCATGACGAATGAGGGTGCCTGTGCAGGGTGAAAAGCTAGACACCACAGTCTGCTTGTATGGAAAGCTAAATCCACCGTTCTACTGGAATGTAAAGGTAGATCCCCTAGATGTTCTATTTGAATATATATATATATATATATATATATATATATATATATATATATATATATATATATATATATATATATATATATATTTTAAGATAGAATAATAATTTTTTAAACAATATATTTATTAAACACTGAATATATTATATATGTTTACTTAAAACAAAATAGTATGTAACAATTATATTATATGTTTTTTAAAAGAATAATATGTTTATGAAAAACAAAATAGTATGAAATAGTTTTTTTTTTAAACATAATATTTAAAAAAATAGAATATATATATATATATATATATATATATATATATATATATATATATATATATATATATATATATATATATACACATAATAACCATATATTCTATTTTTTAAAAATATTATGTTAAAAAAAATAATTATTTCATACTATTTTGTTTTTCATAAACATATTATTCTTTTAATAAACATATAATATAATTGTTACATACTATTTTGTTTTAAGTAAACATATATTATATATTCAGTGTTTAATAAATATATTGTTTAAAAAATTATTATTCTATCTTAAATTATATATATATATATATATATATATATATATATATATATATATATATATATATATATATATATATATATATATATATATATATATATATATATATATTCAGTTTTTAATAAATATCAGTTTTTTTTTTTAAATATGTAATATATTCTGTTTTTAATTATATTTTTTTATACATAAATAATATATTATGCTTTTATTATATATTATAAAATTTAAAATACAAATATAATATATTATGTTTTTAATAAAAAACAATAATATATTCTGTTTTAAAAATTAATATATTCTGTTTTTATAAAAATAAAAAAAATTAATATTTTGCGGTTTTTTTTTAAATAATATATAATTCTTTTTTTTTTTTAAATATAATATAGTCTGTTTTTAGGTATATTTTATTTATTAATATTTAATATTCTATTTTTAATTATATATTATATAAAAAAAAATTATATTTAAAAAAAATTAAAAATAATATATTCTATTTTTAATAAATCTATATTATGTTTTTAATAAAAATATAATACATTCTATTTTAAAAAAATAATATATTCTGTTTTTAATAAAAATGTAATAAATTCTATTTTTAATATATCATAAAAATAAAAATTATATTTGGATTTATTAAATTATAATTTTCTATTTTCGGATTAATAAATTTTATATATTAAAAATATGGAAAAAAAACCTAAATATATTAAAAACAACAACCAACAACCAACAAATAATTTATACTACAAACAACCAACAACTCAATGATTTTATATATTAAAATCTGGAAAAAAAATATATAATAGCTTAAATTCCTCAATGAAGAAACAACAAATTTTGCACAATATTTGAATCTTGATGAAGCTCTTGACTGTTGAGCAATATGTTGTTGGTTGTTTGTAGTATAGAGTCTTGAGTCTTGATGAAGGTCTAGACTGTTGAGCAAAAAATTAATTAACACTTAAAAAACGGAAAATCAAAGAGATAATTAATATGAATAAAACAAAAATCAACATGAAAATTAATACCTTCAACTTAAATTGGAAGAAGGTGGAAATTTAAAATCAAATGGGATTTTAATTTGAACAAATGGGTGGAAGAAATGGGGTGAAGTTTGGAATGTTGCTAAAAATGGGAGAAAGGAAGAAGAAGGAAATCTGGAAACGGTGAAGACTAAAACGATGGATGTTAGGGCATTAAATATCTACCTCAACGTCGTGTTATTCACGTCGCAAATTAAAAAGTATCTGCTAGGTAGCGACATGAATAACATATTGCAACCAGTGCAGTGTCAGAACGGTCATAACCATTGCGACGTGAATTACACTTCGCTACATAAAAGCTATCAATCAGCACCTACACCCCATTAATACGTCAGGTCAAACTTTCCCTCTAATTTTTTTGATTTTCTAAAAGATGTTTGCGACGTGTTTTCCATGATTTAACTCAATTTTTTAAAATTTCAAATTTTCCCATTTAGGAACCTGGCGTCTTTATTTTTTTTATTTAAAATAAGATGTTGCGACATGTTTTCCACGCCACAACACTTTTTTTATTATTATAAATTTTAACTTCTCTCCATGTGATAACCTAAATTTACATTTTTTTATTATTTTAAATATGTAGCTACGTGACAAACACGTCGTAACAGATTTTTTTTGCCATATATTTGTCACGTCACAAAATCATGTCGCTGAAGGAAGGATTTCTACTAGTGTCAATTCTAGATGGTAGAATCATGTTTATAAATAGCTTTTAACTTGCACTCATATAAATTTTTACGATTTAGAATATACATCATCTATATAGAAGATTTAGAACTCCAAAGGGCAGTGCACTCACAACACTATAACAATGGCCCGAGGTAATTATATAATTTTATTTCCATATTTAATTGATTGATCTTGATGTTCTTTTATTATCATGAACATAGGATCAATATAAGTTATAGTCTAACATTTGGTATCAGAGCTATCTACTGCCTCTGCCTTATTTCATATTGGTTCTTTCATATTCGGTATTTTTGTGAATTGCTCTTTAGTTTTGAGCATTGTGTTCCAAAACATTATTAAAAATCCATAATTAATTAGTTTTCTGGATTTTATTTTATTTAAAATTTTTAGAACCATGTATAAAACTCATATGAACAAATTAAATCTTCAATGGGGCAAAACTGAGTCAAATTGACATGCTCAAGGTTGAAGATGAATAATAGCCAAAAGAAAAAAAAAAGGGAATTTAGCTAAACTTGGGTGTTAAACTCATGTCACTGCCCTTTTCATCGTTGTAGTTACCATTGATTTATTTGGTAAATTTTGTATGTTGTGTTATTTTGTTCATATAAATATAAAGTTGATTTATTGATTAATTATATTTATTTATTTATTTTAAATAAGGTTGTGCATGAATTAAAATAGATTTATAATATTATTTTATTTATTTTGTTAAGCAATTGTATATGAGAATTTATTTATTTTTTATGTCTTAATGTATTCTCCCATACACCTGAGTTGCTATGTCTAATGATCTTTATGATTTTAATCAGTTTTGGATTAGCCACAACATCCTAATTCAGTTAAAATTATTTTTAAAGTGTTATACGATCAGATAAAGAATTAGACATAACAATCTAATTAATCATATGTGGTATGAGGATTTTATCCTACATGAATTTTCATTGTATTTGTATAATTAGTTAGGATAGAATGTCAAATTATTTTCATAACTTGCCCACATAAATTATAAATTGGTACATAATTTGATAGTTTTATCATAAAGTATAAATTGTTAGGATATAAAAACAAATTACTTCATGAACGTAAAGTATCAATTTGTGTATGTAGTTTGAAAAACTATCATAAAATTTAAATAAATCTTATTGCATTTTAATTACTTGCCCACATGTAATTTTTTTTGTTACAAGATTTGTTTTATGGTATGTTTATGTTGATAATACATACAATTTATATAGTATTTATGCCTCAAATTTTGACATAAGCTTTTTTTTTTTTTAGCTACTAAACCCGCTAATTTTTCTAATATTTGATGTGATAATCCCAATCTCATAGGAGATAACTATAAGGTGTGGAAGGAAAGGATTATCCCCCATTTAGGATTGATGGACATAGACTATGCTATTAGGAAAAAAGAACCACATGCAATTACGGAAGAAAGTACTCCAACTGCAATTGCACTATATGAGCGATAGGTGAGATCTAACCAGCACAGTGCAATGTTCATTAAGACTAAAGTCATAGTTAGTATATGTGGTTTTGTCGATTAGCGTGAGAATGTACGTGATTTGCTAAAATCCATTAGCGTTTAGTTCGTCACTTCTGAAAAGGCTTTGGCAAGCACCTTAATTATGAAATTTTCTTACTACCAATTAACTAGTGTGAAAGGTGTGCGTGAGCACATAATAAAAATGTGTGACATTTCAGCTCAGTTTCGAGGTTCATATGTCTGAGTCCTTATTGGTGTATTACATTATGAACTCTCTTGTATATGAGTATGGGACTTTCAAGATTTCATACGAAACACATAAGAACAAAAGGTCAACCAATGAACTGATGACCATGTGTGTTCGGGAAGAAGAAAGGCTTGTGAAGGAACAAAGTGAGAGTGGATTAATAACAACTACTTGCGGAGAAGAACAAAACTATCAAGACCGGTAAGTCCCAAGCAAATCCGAATAATAAATTCAAAATACCACCTCAATGTGATATTAAAAATGAGGCAAAGTATTTTTTCTGTAAAAATGGGGGACATATGAAGAAGGAATGCCCTAGATTCAAAGAATGGTTTAAGAAGAAAAGTAATTTATTTTCATTTGTTTTTTATGAATCTAATATGATTGATGCTAATATTAACACTTAGTGGATTGATTCTGGATCTACTATCCCTATAATAAATTCCTTATAGGGCATGCAAAACCTAAGGAAGCCATTGGTAAGTGACCAAATTGTCCTATTAAAAAGCATGATAGGCCCACATGTAGAGGCTATTGTAACTTGCATTTTAATTTTGAATAATGAATTTGTTTTGAAATTAGAAAGGGCCATTTATGTTCCAGTTTCTCATAAAACTTGATTTCAGTTTCTAGGCTAGTACCTTTTGGACATTCCTTTAATTTTAAAGACATTTTATTTGAATTATTCTATAACTTGGAATGTGTTTGGAATGGTATATTGTCTAATGTCTTTATCGTATTAATTCACAACATGAATCCAATTATAGTTCACTGCATGTTCAAATTGGAATTAAACAGTGTAATGTTAACAAAAATTCTTCTATGTTATGGCATCGAAGATTAGGACATATCTCTACAGACAAAATTAAAAGGTTAATAAAAGAAGAAGTACTTAATACTCTAGATTTTCTTCATTTTGAAACTTGTGGTGTCTGCATTAAGGGAAAACATAGAATAGCATAGTAAAACATCAGTTGCTAAGCATTTCACTCTTACGAGTGATGGTTGTACCTACTATATGACATTGTTTACAACTGTAGTAAGTCTCATAAGCATCCTTAAAAATAGTGGGCCAAAAGAAACCCGAGTCTAGGGTTTTTCTTGCAATCCTTTGAGGACTGAAATATCCCCCAACTTGAGATGCATGAGAAAAATGCAAAATATAGTCAATCTCATGGTCGGGGACACATCTCCTAATTACTTGATCAGTACTGGATTTCCAAAGATATGGGTCATCCCACACATAATATTTTTCCTCACTTTTGAGTTTGTGAATTTTTGATCTAGATGTATTTACAGGCAAAACTCCAGCAACAAGATAACTAACCAAATCAACATACCAAGGAGTTACCTCACGCAGTTGTAGAAGTTGCTCATCAGGAAAATCATCTTGGATGGGAATAGGATCTTCATCCCGCTCTATTCTGCTCAAATGGTCAGCCACTAAATTCCCATCTCCACTTTTATCTTGAATCTCCAAATTGAACTCTTGGAGCAACAACATCCACCGAATCAATCTCGACTTTGCTTTTAGTTTCTTCAATAGGTACTTCAAAGTTGCATGGTCATTAAAAACAACTACCTTGGAATCTAGAAAATATTATCTAAATTTATCAAGAGCAAAAATCTATAGTTCTAATAATAGCATAATAAATAACAAGGGCAGCCTTGTCAACTCTTTGTGCTAGGACAACCCCCACTGCATAGGTAGATGCATCACACATAATTTCAAAAGGGAGGGTCTAGTCATGTTATTGGATGATGGGAGTAGAGGTCAGTGTTTTCTTCAAGAAGTCAAAAATTCCCTTTTGAATTTGTCATCAAAGTTGAAAGTGACATCATTTTTCAACAAATTTGACAGCGGAAGAGCTATCTTGCTAAATACTTAATGAAGCGCATGTACAAACCTGCATGACCAAGAAAAGAATGAATCTCGCGAATTTAAGATAGGTAAGGAAGATTATAAATCACATGAATCTTAGCAGAATCCGCCTTTATTCCTTTTCTAGAGACTATATGTCCTAAAACAATTCCATGTTCAACCATTAAATGGAATTTCTCATAATTCAATACAAATTTAGTTTCAATGGATCTCTCTATAATCATATCCAAACTGATAGTCTTTGATTGGCTATATTTTGGCTAAAACAAGTTTACAGCAAGATGTTGGGTAAGATGTCCTGACATGGTTGATCAGACATCAGATCAGATATGGTTCAAATATTTGGAAAGATGTTGAGTAAGATGTTGAAGCATCTTCAACAACTGTCATGACAAATGTCATGACATCTTGGTCTGGTACAACAGGTGCTGCTGTTATGTGTTTCAGACAGATGTCATGACATCTTTGTCTGGTACAGCAGGTGCTGCTGTTGTATATCTCTTGACAAATTTATTTTATTTTGATGAGAATATTTTGGATATGTCTCATCATTATACGCAGGTCAATGAGATTTATTAGGAACAAAGTACAGATTTAATTGGATTTCATAAAAAGGATCTTGGAGACTTTTTAGGAAACTATTTAGAGATTTGTTCCTATTTTTGTGGAGAAGATCTTGCAGTTAAATTAAAACATGAAGATTGGACCTGATTGAAGAGTCCAAGCCCATACTGCAGGAGTCTATAAATAAGGATGTGTTAGACCTAAAATAGCAAGCACACATAACAACAAGCCGTCAGTGCAACATAAGGGTTCAGGGTTTTGAGAGTCTCTTGTGTAGTTTGTAAGTCACCCATGTATCTTTTGATACTATGTGGTCGACATAGGCTGTTGTAAATTGTTCTCACTCGAAACTTTGAAGCAAGAGTTGAGTATTGTTCTTGGTTGAAGCTTTTAAGCAAAACTGAGTATTGTTATTAGTCAAGAGTCTTGGCTGAATACTGTATTAGAAGAGGTGTCTTTCAATAGGGTAGATACAGTTATGGTGTAGTAACTGTTAGATAATCACAGGTTGTGATTTAGGAAGTGAGAGGGGGTTCTCTTATCATTTAGATGTGACTTCTAATGATAAAGTCTTCATTGGGTAGTGATAGGTTAGCGTGGGTGCTTTCTGTAAACTTGAGGTTGTTTACATAAAACTATACTATTGATAGTGATTACTTCTTCCTGGATTGGTATCCCCCAGATGTAGGTGAGTTACACCGAACTGGGTTAATAATTTATGTGTTATTTATCTTTCTGCTATTTTCAGTTCAGTCTTGATTAACATGTTGGATCAGATGTCGTGACATCTGTAAGTGTGCAGTTCTGATATTCAAAGTATCAGTCTGCTGTTGAGCCTCTGAGTTTAAAAGATTATGCAGCACAATGTCTTGACATGTGTTAGGACATCTGCTATCTGCATAGGCTAGAATTTCAATTGGTATCAGAGTAGGCATCCTGTCTGGTTATGGATGAGATCTTTGGGAGATCAGATCAATCACTCAAATATACCCAAGGGTATTAATGGATGAGATGGATGTTCTGGATCGAAGGGAGCAACCCGGAGGTTGTTCATGTTGCTGAGGAGATTCTACAACAACTACAGGAGAAGTGGCTAGTTCTCTTGTTGGTGTGTCTTATAAGATGTTGTGACATCTTATTAGGGCAAGCATGATCTGTTCCTTGGTGGTTACGCTGCATGTGTTTCTGATGGAAGAGCTCTAGAATTATGGGATTCTGGAGTTGTTACTGAAGACAGTTGGTGGAAGGTCTCAATCGTCGGCCTCTATATATTTGAAGATATCTGTATTCTTTTATTCCAAAGTCGGGAGCGATGGAGTAAAGGGAGTTGTGGTTAGATATCTGGTATGGTGACTTGGTACTTGGAAGTTTGGTTTCTTGGTGCAGTAGAAGTCAGTTGAAGAGAAGAGGAGTTGAGTTTAAGTTTGTCAGGTTCTTGCTCTAGGAATTTGATAAATTATTGGACGGCTAGGTTGTCAAAGATACTTGAGAATTCTCTCAAGTCTACTCATAAAGGCATCCATGTCGTGTATCTGGAGTCTTCTAGTTACTCTTCTGACTAGAAGGTGTTTCTTTGAAAAACAATCTGAAGAAAGTGGAGGTGATTCATTTTCACCATCCAAAAACAGCAAGGAAGGATTCATCTCTTGTGACCCTAAGAGTGGATCTAATCTGATTGAAGAACTGTTGAGGTAATTAAGATTTGTTCAGAGAAAGTTTTAGTTACTTGAGTCAAGGGTGGAAGCCTTGGTATCTCAACATTGTTTTTGAAGGAGATACTTGCAAAAAGATTGAATACTTTATAAGTGTTCATGAAATGATCTGGCGGAGCTCAGCTGCAGCAGTGAAGAAGGGTTATTAGACAAGGATTTAAGATCAATTGCTATTTGTGGAGTCCACAAGTATATAATTGATTATCCTTGAAAGTCAAGATTGCTGATGTTCAACAAGATGTTGGAACATCTCATCATCAGAGTTTGTGAAGAATCGTGGGAGGGGTACTGCATACGCTTTAGCATCTGTTTTAGCCTTAGGTGGTGACCTAAGAAGTGGCTTCAGTCGGGTGTGACAGAAGCTTGTGTTCTCTGGAGAGTTTCCTGGCAAGAAACTAGTCTGGACTTTGATGCTGTTGAAGATGAAGATGAAGAGATCATAATCTTGATGTTTACTACTTGGATCAGTTTATTTCTGATCTAGGATCTTTGGAGCATGGTTCTTGCTCTTTTTATTGAAGGTCAAAGTTAAGTGGCAGTTATCTCTAACTTTCTGTAGTCTGCTCTACTAAGGGAAGTGGCATTCCTTGGTATGGCTATGGGGTAGTCTTGGACTACTTATTTTTTGAAGATTCAGACGTGGCAGGTGTGAAGTCTTTGGAGTTTTAAAGCAGGATGAAGGTTGTCTACTCAAACTTGGTTGTTGAATCAAGTCTATGAGAGCATGGAACTCTTGTTCTGCAAAGAGAGGAGGTTCTTCTAAGTGGTATAAGGAGGAGATGAATTCAACAGTTGGATGTCATATCAAAATGTTCTGACATCTAGCTTAACATCAGAAGTCTCAGCTGGTGATGTGGCACATCAGCTTAAGATAAGGTGATCTACAGGAGAATGGAAGTTATGGATGCTTCAAAAAGGTCTACCTCATGCAGTTTGCGGGAGCTGTGGATGGTAAGATGTTACATGACTAAGAGGCTTGGTGGATCCAAGATGTCTTGCTATGGAGCAAGTAGTTCATGTAACTTGAAAATCTGATTTCATTAGTGGATCAGTGTATCTTGTGGGAATTCTGGAGAAGAGTGATATCAATCAAAAAGTGGCATTTGGTTGATCTCATAATGTGCATTCAAGCAGGATGCTTGAAACTGATTGCTCTTGTGCAGAAGAGTAGTTAGTTGAAAACGTAAGGAAGTTCTAGTTCTCTTGGAGCTTGTGACAGAAGTTATGGGTTGAGGATGGAAGTATACCTTCTTTTGGTGGATGAGAGTTTATTTCTCTCTGGGTTTCTGAAGTTCTTTTTGTTCAAGCTAGTGGCGTAGTGTTGTGTGAAGATCTTCAGTTTGGATTACTATGTTGATAGTAAGTCCAGTGGTGGAGCATATCAAGAACCATGGTGTGTGGTGTCTATGATGTGTGAAGGATGTCCTAACTGATGTTAGAACATTTTTAGGTTCGTTATCCTTAGAGTAGGATACTAAGTTCTGAGTGTGGAACTTGACACTCACATCTTGTTTAAGAAGTATTTATCTTATCATACGGGAGAATGATGGGTAAAGGAGTGTCTTGGAAGTCTGATGTGAATGTGACATGCTAGAAGTAAATCAGTTGGTGCTTGTGGAGCAAATGGGCTGAAGATTTCTGGAGCATGTGTTTGACGAAGAATATCTGGGTGAGCTAGCAAACTAATGGGCCATGTGCGTCTCTTTGAGGAATGTGGGATCATTCCAGATCAATTGGATTTTATCTCAGGGAACAAGGAGATTCATACATGATAATTCAGGAGGAGTTCATGTGGTGTATGGATGGTTTCTGGACGAGAGGGATCAATGGAGCTTTGATCTCAATCCAAGAGTTTGTTGGTTGTGGTACACGGATGCGTTCTGGGTATTCACACACTATATGATCATGAGGTTGTCATGGGATATCATGTAGTGGCTTTGGGTGGTTCTTGATGAAGAAGCATCTGTTGAGAAAGATAGGGGGAGAACTTATATTTGAGATATGTACTAGTGTGGTACATGGTTTGCTTGAGGGTCAAGCAGTAGGTGAATGTGTTCAGCAAGTGTGTTGAATTGTGGGTACGCTCTTGAAGACATGAAGATGCGTCTTATGTTTTCCATTCATTTAAGGTGTTCTACTTACAAAAGAGCACTGGTTCTAAATGCAGGGAGAGTAGTATTTGTGGTTGCTTGCTACTTAGGGGGAGCATGATAGTTTGTCATGCTTATGATGCTTCTGTTGTTACGATGCATGTGTTTTGCTACTGACTTGCTTGCTTTTGGTTGATTGCCCTTAAATGCATAGTTGCTTGGTTTGGCATATTATGGCTAAAAAGGGGGAAAAGTAAGTAGTAGTAGTGTTCTTTGGTTGTTTCCATAAAGGGGAGCTGGATGTGTTATCCAAAGGTTTTTTAGCCAAAATTTTCCAAAGGGGCAGATTGTTAGGTCTTTAATTGGCTACATTTTGGCTAAAACAAGTTTACAGCAAGATGTTGGGTAAGATGTCCTGACATGGTTGATCAGACATCAGTTCAGATATGGTTACAATATTTGGAAAGATGTTGAGTAAGATGTTGAAGCATCTTCAACAACTGTCATGACAGATGTAATGACATCTTGGTCTGGTGTAGCAGGTGCTGCTGTTATGTGTTTCAGACAGATGTCGATGATAGATGTCACGACATCTTTGTCTGGTACAGCAGGTGCTGCTGTTGTATATCTCTTGACAGATTTATTTTGTTTTGATGAGAATATTTTGGATATGTCTCATCATTATATGCAGGTCAATGAGATTTATTAGGAACAAAGTACAGATTTAATTGGATTTCATAAAAAGGATCTTGGAGACTTTTTAGGAAACTATTTAGAGATTTGTTCCTATTTTTGTGGAGAAGATCTTGCAGCTGAATTAAAACATGAAGATTGGACATGATTGAAGAGTCCAAGCCCATACTGCAGGAGTCTATAAATAAGGACGTGCTAGACCTAAAATAGCAAGCACACATAACAACAAGCCGTCGGTGCAACATAAGGGTTCAGGGTTTTGAGAGTCTCTTGTGTAGTTTGTAAGTCTCCCATGTATCTTTTGATACTATGTGGTCGACATAGGCTGTTGTAAATTGTTCTCACTCGAAACTTTGAAGCAAGAGTTGAGTATTGTTCTTGGTTGAAGCTTTTAAGCAAAACCGAGTATTGTTGTTAGTCAAGAGTCTTGGCTGAATACTATATTGGAAGAGGTGTCTTTTAATAGGGTAGATACAATTATGGTGTAGTAACTGTTAGATAATCACAAGTTGTGATTTAGGAAGTGAGAAGGGGTTCTCTTATCATTTAGATGTGACTTCTAATGATAATGTCTTCATTGGGTAGTGATAGGTTAGCGTGGGTGCTTTCTGTAAACCTGAGGTTGTTTACATAAAACTATACTACTGATAGTGATTACTTCTTCCTGGATTGGTATCCCCCAGATGTAGGTGAGTTGCACCGAACTGGGTTAATAATTTCTGTGTTGTTTATCTTTCTGCTATTTTCAGCTCAGTCTTGATTAACATGTTGGATCAGATGTCGTGACATCTGTAAGTGTGCAGTTTTGATATTCAAGGTATCAGTCTGCTATTGCGCCTCTGAGTTTCAAAGATTATGCAGCATAATGTCTTGACATGTGTTAGGATATCTGCTGTCTGCATAGGCCAGAATTTCACAAACTACTTAAACATGTATAAAATGAAGAAACATAAATAGTGAAATCATCTATAAACACCTCCAAGCGATTTTTAATAAATTCAGCAAAAATACTAATCATGCATTGCTAGAACGTGCCAGGAGCATTGCAGACCAAATGACATCCTCCTATAAGCAAATGTATCGAATGGGCACCTAAATGTTGTCTTTTCTTTATCTTCATGTGCAATAAGGATCTAAAAGTAACCTGAAAAACCATCAAGAAAACAATAGTGCGATTTACAAGACAACCATTCCAGCATCTGATCAATGAATGGTAAAGGAAAGGGATCCTTTCTGGTTGCTTGGTTTAACCGCCTGTAGTCGATACAAACTCTCCAACTGTTGTGAAATCTAGTGGGAACAAGTTAATTTTTTCATTTTGACCATTGTGAGTATGATTGTTGTTATTGTACTACGGGCGAGCCTGCTGAAGAGACTGTTGCGGCCTTTGCAGATACTGTTGTTAATTTGGTTGGCTCTAACCAACCTGAGCTTGATAGGTTTAAGCCGGCAGTGGGTTGATAGTGGGAGTTACTACTACTACCGGTTGATACCTTGGCCTTTGCTTTCCCAAAGAGATATTACTAATATCTTGCTCGTTCTTATTTTGGAAAACACTCCTGTATCTTTTGGTACTACCAGATGGTTCTGTATCTTTGACCAATCGTCCTTCTCGGACTGCTTCTTCAAGGCGTACTCCCATGTTCACCATTTCAGTGAAGTCACTGGGCGCACTAGCAACCATTCGGTTGTAATAAAACGAGCTCAATGTTTTTAGGAAGATCTTTGTCATTTCCTTTTCCTCGAGAGGGGGACAAATCTGGGCGGCGATTTCACGCCATCTCTGAGCATATTCCTTGAAGGTTTCTTTATCCTTTTGTGACATTGCTCTGAGTTGGTCCCTATCTGGTGCCATGTCCAAGTTTTATTTATACTGCTAAACGAAGGCTGCCCCGAGATCTCTGAAAGTATTGATCTTGGTGCGGTTTAAACCCATGTACCATTTGAGTGCTACACTGGTTAAACTGTCTTGGAAGTAATGGATCAATAGCTGTTGATTGTCTGTCTGGATAGACATTTTACGAGTGTACATCACCAAATGACTTTGAGGGCAAGAGTTTCCTTTGTATTTTTTGAAGTCAGACACCTTGAATTTGTACGGTATCTTTACATTAGGGACCAAACAGAGGTCGGCGGTGTCTTTTCCAAATAAGTCTTGACCGCGAATGGCATGCAGTTCCTTCTGCATTTCCAAGAATTGTTCTTGGAACTCATTCATCCTTTTGTATACGTATTCCTTTCTACCAGAAATTGCTTGCGGAATCTGTCCACCCGGGACAGTGTGTACCACTGGTTGTGGTATAGACATTACGACAGTAATTCTTGGCTCTTCAGTGACCTGAAGTTTGTAACCTTCAGGAGTTTCTGTTGTAACCTTTGCATCTTCATTTCCCTAAAGTTTGTAACCTTTAGGTCTGGCTGTTCTTGCTACGACTTCTCGGTCTTCAGTGACCGGTGGGATGTATCCTTCAGGTATAAAGTTGTGAGGCATGCCCTAGGGGAAACCTTTAGGCATGTTGTACTGAGGATGACTGCCAGACGTCTCAAATGCTGGTGTAGATGTAACCTCCGAGATTAAAATCCTTTGATGTTGTTGTTCTTGGGCTACTGCCAGGGATTGCATGTTTTGATGGAGTTTCTCCAAACTCTCCTTTAGAACGATGATTTCTTCTCTCAGCTCTCTGTTCTATTCCTCGAGATCGTCCATTTTCTTTTGTTAATTGGCCCGTGTATTATACGAATGAGACAGTTTGACTCTAGAGTGTGACACATATGTGAGACTCAAAGACAAAGATGTGCTATATGAGAATGATGAATGATATGCAAATACTGAAAATAATATATTTTTTAGTTTTTTTTGTTTTCAAAAGAACTATTAACAATTATATTGCAAATATCACACAGTGGGGGAGACCCCTTTTATTGAACTTGAAATATTGCAGTATTATACAAAGAAAAGTACAGTATATTGCAAAGTGATGTAAGGAAAATTAGGCCTATGGATCCTGAGTTCTCTCCGAGGAGAGCTTAGATGCTGGTTCCTAAACTTTTCTTTTCTTTGATTGGGCTCCTTCAGCCGTTGTCGGATCGACGATTCTCTGCCAAGTGAAAGGAGTGAGCAAATTTCTTCGTTCCTCCTAACTTTTCATAGCATGCTGCTCTAATATCTCAATCAGAGCATCCTTCTCCTTTAGTAGTTCCTGAATCTTGGTACATTCTAAATTTAGGATATGGTATTTGTTCCTCCAAGAGTTTTTCTCACGTTGAACTTTGTTGAGAGCGACCTGGAGTTTTCCGTATCAGACATGAAATAAAGGACAAATTCCTTTAAGGGAAAAACTTCTTGACGAGGGCAAGGCATCCTCAGCTTGATGGCTCTGGTTTGTACCCAGTGGAGGTAAGGTTCTGCAGAGGAATAATTTGGTCTTCCCAGAGATTCTCTCCCTTTCCTGTGAATATGTTGCCAGGCATGCACTATTTCTTTCTTTAGTGCCCTGTTATTTTCTCATTCCTTGAAGAAAAGACCTTCTAGATGTTCATTATGTGGGATATTCTTCGCCGAGTATCCGAGTTTTCAGCGAGCTAGAATTGGATGATAGTTGATCCCTCCTTTAGTACCAATGAGGGGTACATTGGGGAAATTTCTGCATCTGTCGATAATCTTTATCCCTTTGTAAATCCAATTGTACCAATCTATGTCTGTATTGGTGAAAGACATAATCTTCTGCGACCATCGCAGATTACTCTTGTGATCCCAAAAAGCAGCAGACTTGGGCAAGTGGGAAATAAACCATTTGTAGAGTAATGGTACACATCATGTGATCATCCCTCCAGTGTACAAATTCCTTAAGTGTACAGAATGATAAGCATCCTTGAGCAAGGTTGATACGGGGTTCCCAATCAAGAATATCTTAACAGCATTGGTGTCGACAAAGTTGTCGATGTTGGGAAAAAGGAATAACCCATATGTGAGCAGGACAAAGATATCCTCGAAGGTGGTCACATTTCCTATACTAGCAAAGTACAGAGCTTTCTCCATCAGGAATTTAGCTGGTAAACCCTTGATTCCTCCTTTGGTGGTCATGTGAGTCCTTACCTCTGACTCATCCAAAGAAATTGCTCTTGCAATGGTTTGTTCTTTTGGAATTTCTTCCTGTCTGGAAATTGGATCTCGATCAGTGATAGGTAAATCAATCAGGTGGGAGTACTCTTCTAGTGTTGGTGTGAGCTGATAATCTGGGAATGTGAAGCAGTGGTAAACCGGATCGTAGAACTGAATCAGCGTAGACAGGATCCCTTCAACCATAATTTTGATCTTCAGAAGAGATAACAGTCCCCCGTGCTTAGCTCTGAAAGCCTCGGGATTAGTAATCATCCTTCCCAATTTCCTTAGGTCATCCAGTTTTGGAACCTTGAAGGTGTACTTGTGCATTTTTCTTCTTCCGAAATCCATAACGCAAACTCTTTGATATTTGCAATTATTGTTTTAGTTCTAATGAAAAAATATTTTTTTCTGTTTTGAAAAAGAAAATTTAATGAATGCATGAATGCAGCAAACAAAAACATTTGAAAACATGGGTTTAGGGGTTCATCGTCACGAGCATGGAGCCATGGATCCACCCATCCCCAAAGGTGTGAACTAATTGGTCAATTTTTGTACCTGTAGAATAGGTTCTAACAGAGGTTCTCAAAATACTTAACCCCTCTTAGGGATATTAATGGCAAGCCGATTGACTCAAGCGAGCTGTAATATCCTAAGATGAATCTCTTTTGAATGTAGTATCGAGTTTCAACTATTCCTTATAGTCACCGCACTACCTAATGGTTTAAATGGTTAAGTGTCTACTAAATCCTCAGTGTCATGGGTATCGCACTGGGAAGGTTATGCTTTCACGACAATTGGTCGTTCAACATTAGAAAGTCCACACGGGTACCTCGACTGATTCGGTGGAGTGCCAAGTTAGCTTGGTCGGGATTCACATCCTATAAGCCTTTCCTGGAGACGCCACCACTTATCTTAATGTTCTCTCAAACTTTCCACATGCGTATCAATCGCATTCCCAGTTAACATAAATTTAAACACGGGTATCAAGTAATATGACAGTAAATGATATATATAGCAGAAAACTGAGAAAATAAATAAACAGAGAAATAAAGCAAAGCCTTAGGAACTCTAATCCTAAAAATCCCCAATAAAGTTGCCATTTTTCTGTAACGTGCAGTTTTTGTCGGTGACGCGACCACCTTACCGCAATGGTTGGAATTGGGTGCTACTTTCTGATTTCTTATTTATCCTATGAAGCTGGAAAGGAAAAGGAAGATATCTAAAACTAACCTTGCACGCAAATGTTTCTTTTAACAAATGCTAAGAGATTGGGGATCGGGGTCAGGTTATACAAAGGGAAGCTATTAAAACCCAGTGTATATATGGTTATCCATAGACCTTTTATTACATGTTTCTCTGTTGATTTAAGTGCTTTCTGGTGTTTATTTGCTGTGGCTTGGGAAAATTTCTCCTTTGGGAGAATTGAGAGAATGTTTTTATTGTTTTCGGGTTTTCCGTTGTTTTTGGGAAGGTACTGGACCTAATATTTTTTTATTTGTGTGCTCGCTAAGATTTCACAATCTTATGCCTACGTATTCCCGTAAAGAAATCTGGGAAATCAGAGCAATCATAGTTCCTCTTATTCTATGGGAGGACAATGTTTGGTTTCTTGTTTAAAACCCAATATTGAAGCTAGTTGAGTATTTGTGTCTTGTTTAAAGCCCAAGATTGAAGCTAAAAGGTGTGACTGAGAGAGAATTCGTCATCTCTACACTACTACGAAAAACCCATTTAACAACGGTTGGGAATGACATATAATGACGCGGGCGAGGGCGTTGTTATGTAGATTGTCGTTGTATATATGATACTTACAACCACGGCCTAGTAGGCGTTGTAATAAACTAGCAAGCGCGCTACCTATAATGACGGTTATTTTAAATACCCATTGTTGTATATCTTTTAATAAAATAAAATAAAAATTACAGTGTAGTACCCTAAATTTTGACCAGTGTTTTTAGATTTTTTTTTCTTGCCAATAAGGGGTGTCATTGGGATTTTAGGGGGTTCATCAGTATTTTTTTTTAGGCCCATTTGGGGTTGTAGTTTAGTATAAGGTTTTTTAAAATTTATAAGAGTTTTTTTTTAGAATTTAATTCCTTTTATTATATATAATGTTTGTTTTTATTTAGATTTTATCATTTTTAGAGAAAATTGATGAGGTTTTTTTTAGAAGTTAAGTTTTTAGGTTTTAGGATAATTAGGGTGATTTAGTTTTATTCAAATTAATAGTATTTTTTTTAGATTAATAAAGAGGATTTTGGGTTTTTTATTTAAATTATTTAAGGAAAGGATTATTTTTATTCAAATTTTTTTTGGGATTAATTATTTTTTAATTTAGTCTAGTTTTATTAATTTCAAAATTTTTGGTTTTTTAGGATCTAGTTGTAATGCGTACATTAATTAGTTTTTGGTTTTATTTATAATTAAGACTAGTTTTATTAATAATTAATTGTTTTTTTGAACAGGCTTTAATAAATTATTTTACATTTTTATTTTTTATTTTATTGGTTTTTATTTAGGAACATTAAGGGTCACGTTTTCATCCAGAGTTATTATTTTTATTATTTTTTCCGTGGTTATATATTTATTTAGTAATTATTGTTTATTATTATTAATTCTTATTTGGGTCAAAATGTTGACTTCCACCTCCAAACCCTAAATCTGCGGCGGAAATGAGTTTTTTTGGATCAAAGCAAATCAAAATCAAATCATAACTTTTTCTCATTAATTTGGATCCAAAAATTACATACATATCCAATCGAATCTCATATTACAAAATCAATCAAAAAGTACAAGAAATTAGATCAAAGTTTCCCTAAAACAGAATCAATCTAAATTAATCCTAGACCTAATATTCTATACTATATAAACTAAGTGAATTTCAGAATTAAAGAAAAGGCCCTAAGCTAACAATTGCTGCCGCAAGAATTCTCATAACCCTCAGTAAAGCTCTCGATCCCATAAAGGACTAGGGTTCACCATTAGAACCCTATAATCCTTGAGCTTAGGCCCATCGTACCTGCAAAAAGAACAAGGAGAAAGGATTAGTGATTGAAACCAGGAAATAAGAGGGAGGCAGCTTAATCGGACACGGCAGGAGAGGTAGGTTTAAAATCACTTAGCCTTTTTTTTCGATTAATTGTGGATTGATAGCTTGTATGCTTGAAACGATGTGAATTTCTGGAAAATTTTGAGTTTAGGGTATTTCAGGGTTTCGCTAGGGTTAGGGTTCATGGGTTAAGGGTTAGGGTCCTTCATGTGAACCCTAGGGTTCATCAGGGTTAGGGCCAGGGTTCATCCCCAGAACCCTTAGGGTTCGTGGGGTTCTTAGGGTTTTTCTGGGTTGGATGAAGAAGGTAGGTTAGGGTTCATGTTTTTTGGCTAGGGTTCTTAGAGTTCTTATGAACCCTAAAGAACTTGGTCGGTTTCTGGGTTTTACGGTGGTTTGAGGGTGGTCGGAGTTTGTTTAGATGGTGGTCGGAGAAGAAAAAGAAGAGAGAGGGTGGCCGGGAACGAAGAGAGAAGCGAGAGAGTTTGAGGCGTAGAGTGAGAGAGAGGAAGATTAGAGAGAGAAAGAGAAATGAAAATGAAAGATTTCTGAAGTAAGTTGGATTTATATACCTTTTCACGAACGACTCAGATTGAGGCCATGTGGCCTTCGCCTCTCCATCAGATCTGGTTGACTATCCAGTCAACCAAAGGATACCGTGTGCTGTCTGTATGGTGGGAATTCTTTGACTCTCCATCTCAACCGTCCGTTTGGTTTACCTTGGGAGTATGTTAATCCAACGCATGATATTTGATCTGGCGTAACTTAGTCAATACAATTCAACAGTCTGGATTCCACTTTACATTTACTTTTTTTAGTTTTTTTTGAGGTGTTGGCCATTGGGCTTTACGCCCAATGCTACTCGCACCCCACCCAGACGGCCCAAGTTTTTGTTTTAAGGGGTTCTACACCCCCTTGTTTTGTTTTAGTTAATTTAATTAATTGAATTGTTTCACTTAATTTAATTTGATTATTAATTATATTTAAGGGCTAATTAGGAGATTTAGGGGAAATTAAGAATTCAGGATTTGTTTTGGGATTTTAGTTTATTTATTATTTTGGATTTTGTTTTTTGTTCTTAGCACTTTTATTCAAAAAATCACCCTTGATTCAAGTTGTGAAATAAATACAAAAGGTATTTTTCTTAATTTGTTAAATTAATTTTTACTTAACTTAACCTTTTTAATTTTCATGTAACTAAGTTTTTCTATGTAAATAAATTTTATTTTAGGATCTTTATATATATATATATATATATATATATATATATATATATATATATATAAGGGTTTGCTTTTGTAGGAAAATTATTTTGGGATATCCCTAATTTATTTTGGGATATAAACATTTTTAGGACTTTATTTAAAATGTGGATACTCTTTTGGGTTAATTTTGTTTTTTGGTCATATTAAACTATTTAACTTTTAATTTATTTTTTTTATAAAAAATTAGAAATTGTTTTAAAAGGGTATTTAAGGGTTTTCTAAGGGATTTACAAAAGGGATAGAGCTCTTGGTCCGAGAGCCTAAATAAAGGATGGGTTTAGGGATATGGATTTTTGGGATAAAACTCTTCCTCCGAGAGTATAAACAATGGACAAAGGGATTTAAGGGATAGAACTCCTCATCTAGGAGTATAAACACTAGATTTAAGGGATAGAACTCTTTATCCAAGAGTATAAATAGTGGATGGGATTTAGGGATAGGATTTGGGATTTAGGAATAGGATTAGGGGGTAGGAATAGGGGAGGTGAACTACGGTTACTCTGATCCTTCATTTTGAGGGTACGTAGGCATAGGGTTGCAAACCAACCCTAGTGAGTATAATTAGGAAAAAACTTAGGTTTTCTTTTCATTTAGACAAACAAACATACCCTAAACTCAAAGGTGGATCCCATTGAGTACAATGAAAGTGAAGGGTGCCTAACACCTTCCCTTCACTTAAATGACTCCCGAACCGTAGGAATCTCTACCTTAGGATAAGGATTTTTTTAGGTTTATCATTATTTCCCTAAAAAAAAAAATATGATGGCGACTCGAATATTTTTTGCCGGCCGCGACAGCTGGCGACTCTACTGGGGATTCCTTCCTAGCGAGAGTCAATCCTAGCCTTAGGATTTAGGGTTTTGTTTGTCTTGGATGTTTTTTTTGGTTTATTATTTTATTGTTACTTATTTATTTTTATTTCATATATTTATTTATTTAACATTTTGTTTTATTTTGTTATCATGCAAGGGATTGGGGCAATAAAAAAAAGGTGTGAAGCTAAAACCCAAAGCTTGGAGGATAACCCTAGAACCTAAAGTGAAACGAAAATGTTTTTGCGGGGGACGCAACGTCCCCTAAAATGCATTGATGCCACACTCAGAGTAGATCCCTCCAAAGTCGTCCTCACGAAAGGGCTAGCCCCTCTCGTAGTGGAATGATTTGGATGTGGTCCGAGACTCTGAGAACCTTAACCTACCCCACACCAATCATGGACCTTATGTATTCAACCCTCAAGGGTTGTTACTAGGGTCCTATCCCAAATGAGACTTATCCCGAAGGATTACCGTAGGAAGACTTGCTCCTTCTCATGGTAAAACAAGGGTATAGCCTAAACATTTTGGGGTTGTTATGCTGGCAAAATTTAGGTAACCTACCTGTGAGGGGATTGGGTAGTCTTAACTTAGACCCAACCTATTCTAGGGAAGCCCACCTTACTAGGGGCATGCTTACACTTTACCTTTACCCTAATCAAGACATCATGTGCATACATCATCCTCATAAGTTTTTCTTTTTGCATTCCCAGGAATCTTAAAATTTTACAAAAAAAGGATTAAATCAAAGGACAATGGAAGTTGGAAAGAAGAGAACTCTCCCCATTAGAGTAAGGATATCAGATATAAAAAGCCTAAAGACTTATGCTGCTGAATTACCCAAGGAAAGAAGGAAACCTATACTTCGTAGGTATGGAGATATATTGGACTTGGTTCTATTTCCTATGCAAGAGGAGGGTCTAACTGCCTTGGCCCAATTTTATGATCCCGAGTTAAGGTGTTTCCAATTCAAGGACTTCCAAATAGCACCTACTTTAGAAGAGGTTCGAAAGATACTGGATTTCCCCAAAAACAATAAAGGTCCATTCAAAGCATTGGGGTATAGACCTTCATTGAAAGAGATGGCAAGCTGTTTGTATATTCGTGAAGAGGACCTACAAGCTCATTGGAAAACTAAAGATGACTTCGAAGGGTTCCCTAAATGGTTCTTAGAGAGTAAAGCTAGTCACTTTGCGGCTTGCAAGAATTGGGTAGCCCTAGACGCCATCATGGTATTACTTATCTTTGGGTTGGTCCTATTCTCAAGTGTTCCAAACTTCATAGACATCACCGCTGTCAATCTATTTCTGGCTGTTACCCTTGGAGAGGAGGATCCTTCAACAGCTCTCTTGGCAGATATATACTTCACTCTCCATTGTAGGTTTGAGAAGAAGGGAGGGACTATGCTATGTTATCCTCAACTATTATACAAGTGGTTGTGTTCCCATCTAGTGAAGGACATAAGAGACATGAGACAAATGAAGGCCTACGAGTGGTCCCAATATCTGGTATCCCGTGTTGGTAAAGACATCCTATGGTTTCCTCAAATAATCCAAAGAGATGACGTGATCTTAAGTTATGGGAACTTTCCTAATGTACCTTTGATTGGCTCAAGAGGGTGCATAAGCTATAATCCTATTTTGGCGATGAGGCAGCTAGGACACCCTTTGTCCTACAAGCCAGAAGACAAGTTGCTAAAAGGCTTCATCCTACAAGGTGTGAAAGGAGATCATCCTAATGTCCTAAGGATTTATGAAGCATGGAAGCAAAGTATAAAAGGGAAGAGCAGTCTAAAAAGGCCAAGAGAGGAATCAAGGGTCCCATATTCACAATGGATGGAGGAAAGGATAAGGAAGATAAAGCTTCCCTTTACTTTAGATCGTCCCGTTGATCCCATGGTTCCTCCACCTACTGCAATCTCCATGGAAGAAAGTGAAAAACATAAGGAGACCATTGCCAGATTGAGAAAAGAGAAAGGTGAATGGGAGGCTAAATTCTACCAAGCTACTGGAGAAAGTAGCCAGCTGAGGTTGAGCCTTAAGGAAGCCATGGAACAATCTAAGGTCAATGAAGGATTAGCTCAAATGGAGGAGGAAAAGAAGGAGCGTGCCCATGCTGATCTTCAAGCTATGAGCTCACGCCTTCAAACTCAACAAACGGACCTAAACAGGGCATGGAGGCAAAGGGACGAATGGAGAAACTTATGGATGTCCTCAACACAAAGGGAGGTCAGAGAAGTGTATGATAGGTGAATCTTTGACTTAGAATCTGAGGTTCAAAGTTTGGCAGATGCTCTCCTCAGGAGTAAAAGGCAAGCGTTGGATGCGATCGTACGGATGAGAACAGCTGAAGAACTTCTTGCCCAACGACCTGAACGGTGGTTACAAGCTCAAGAGGAAAACCAGGCACTTAAGAGAGCCTATGAGGAATTGGAAGCATCCTATGAAGGGCTTAGAGAGTGGGGCCACTATGCTGAAGTCCACAATAGCCAATTGGAGCACACCGTTACAAAAGGCTTGGAGATCATGGATAATCTACAAAGGGAAAAGGCATACTTTGAAGACAGATATGATAAGTTGGTCTTTCTGACCAATGACCTTATACATGAGATCCCTCAGAAATTAAGGGAAGCTGAGGAAATAGCCATTATTTTCAAGCCAGCGAAGGAAATTTCTAATTTCCTTACACTTTATCGTGAGATGGTGGAAGACTTCAGAGCCAGAATTAGGAGAAGGATTTAGGCTTTTTTTGTTTGGTTTCTTACTTTTGTGATTTTGTTATGAATATTTTAAGGGTTATCCCCAATTTGGTTTTGCTTATGTAATAAATAGGGCTTCGACCCTAAGTACTCTCTTTCATTAATAAAAATGTTTGAATTTCCATTATCTTTGGTTTAACTCTTAATTGGTTGAAAATTTAAGATTCCTGAAAAAAACATTTTGCATACTCATACATTCATTCATGCATGACATATAAAAGAAAAGGAATTAAACGGAAATCATTTTTTCTCTCAGAGTCATCTCAACAACCTGACTACTCGACCCAACACCCGTGTTCACCAAAGGAAAGCTATGGAACAAATGGAACAGAATCACGCTGCTCTAAAGGGAGATGTGGATATCGTCAAGGGAAATGTGGAGGAGATGAAGGACAAAATCGACCAACTGACTCGAGCTATCTAGAATATGATAGCAAGAGACACCGAGGCTAGTAACCGTAGGAATGCTCCTACCCCTCCTCCCCAATATGAAGATAGCAACCCTCTTCTGGGATTTGTGCCTGACTTGGAGCGTGAGGCTTTAGAGGCTAGTAAAGGGAAGGCTAACACTCAACCTCCTGTAGGGTCTGTTCCTCCACCCGAGCACAATGGAGAATCACGACCAATACATATACCTGTCACTCGTGAGGTCTCTAATGACTGGCACCTCCAATATGGAGAAGAAGACTCAAGGCAAGTAGTTCGTGAAACCAAACCAGCTGCCGTGGAAGGAAGAAAGGAGGATGAAAAGTATAAGATAATTGAGAAAAGGTTAAGGGCTGTGGAAGGATCCAAGGTCTTTGGGATTGATGCCATGGAAATGTGTTTGGTACCCGACGTGGTCGTGCCTCCTAAGTTTAAGGCGCCTACCTTCGAGATGTACAAAGGGGTTAGTTGTCCCAAAAGCCACATTCGGATGTTTTCCCGAAAGATTGGGGCACACGCTAAGAACGAAAAGCTGATGATGCATGTTTTCCAAGACAGCCTTAGTGGGGCATCCTTGGACTGGTACATGCAACTGGAAAGGACTTACATCAAAAACTGGGATGATTTGGCGAGTGCCTTCATAAGGCAATACCAATATAATGTAGACATGGCCCCTAATCGCATGCAGTTGCAAAACATGTCTCAGAAAGGGAATTAATCATTTAAGGAGTATGCCCAGAGATGGGGGGAGCTAGCCTCTCGTGTGCAACCTCCATTAAGGGAAAGCGAGATAGTAGACACATTTATGGGAATGCTGCAAGGGATATATTACAAGAAGATGATTGGATATGTCTCGACTAGATTCACAGATTTAGTCATCATTGGAGAAAGGATCGAGAATGGTTTGAAGAGTGGGAAGATTGGAAAGCCATCTTCCAGTCAATCAAATAACAGAAGGTATTCCGGTAATAACTCAAGGAGGGAGGCCAATGTCGTTTCTGCTGATGGGTATTCTCAAGTACCTTATGTGGCTGCTGTGGTTTCAAATCAAGCAACTCCTACGCTACAAGTGCAACAACCAAGGGCGCCACCTCCGCAAAATCAACAACAACAAAGGTATCCCCGAAGGGAACAAAGGAGGCCATGGAAGGACTTTGACCCTATATCCACTACATATACTCAAATCCTGCCGATGCTAATCCAAAAGGGATTGGTAGAAATCAAGCCGTTAGGGCCCCCTCCTACGCCTCTTCCTCGAGGGTATGACGCTAATGCTAGATGTGATTACCATGCTGGATCGCCAGGGCACACGACTGAAAAATGTTTGGCTCTCAAATTCAAGGTGCAAGATTTGCTGGATCAGAAGGTTATCAACTTCAGTTATGACACTCCAAATGTAGGAGATAACCCTTTCCCAGGGCACGCTGGACCAACTGTTAACTCCGTTGAGGGAGTAGGAGAGGACGTCATAATTAGAGGGGTGGAGCAAGTAAAGACCCCTATGATGAAAGTGAGGGAAACCTTAATTGGGTATGAGGAGTTTGAAAGGCTGCACGGTGACTGTGAGAATTGCGCGATTGATCCCAATAGCTGTAAGAAGATGAAGGAGGTCCTCCAATAACTAATGGACCAAGGGATAGTACAGATTGGGTACTTGGGGAATATGAATGAGGTAGCTTCCTTAGACTCCCAGGGGCAGGAACCTTCTGAGATTCCACACCAGAAAAGAGGAGTCACGACTCCCATCCAAATACCAGTCCCAAGGCCTACACAAGTGCCCATCCAGATACCAGTTCCCAGGCAGGCACAGACGCCCATCCAAATACCAGTTTCAAGGCCTACACAGGTTCCTATTCAAATAACAATTCTGGTTTCTGTACGAACACCAATTCAGATACCTGTTCCTACGCCAGTCAAAGCTCCGGTGCCTACAGCATCAGAAGGTCCTATCACGTTCCATATACCAACACCATTCCCCTATGAAAGCTCCAAGACTGTACCTTGGAAATATGACGTCACAAAGTCAGTGGGAGGAAAGACTATAGTGTCGTCACCAGCAGTTACTAACATAGCTGGTATTGGAGGGATGATCCGTAGTGGAAGAGTATACTCATCTGAACTACCTAAGAAGGATACTCCTGAAAGCTCAAAAGGGAAAGAGACCACTAACGCATGAGAAGGATCTTCCAAAAAGAACATATCTCCAGAAGATGCTGAGGAGTTTTTAAGGATTATAAAGAGGAGCGACTATAGAGTGGTGGACCAACTAAATCAAACACCGTCCAAGATCTCTATTATGTCCTTGTTATTAAGCTCAGAATCACACAGGGAATCCTTGTTGAGGGTCTTAAATGAGACCCATGTGACTAAAGATATCTCAGTGATACAGTTTGACGAGGTGGTCTCCAATATCTCTGCCAGTACTTGTTTGGGTTTCAGTAGCGAGGAATTACCTCCTGAGGGGCAAAAGCATAATAAAGCCTTGCATATATCAGTTAAATGTCAAGACACTGTCCTTTCAAGAGCGTTAGTGGATACAGGGTCTGCTTTAAATGTCATGCCTAAGGATACCCTCGTGAAGTTAACATCTGTGAGAACCTTCATGAAAACCAGTTCTTTGGTTGTTAGGGATTTCGATGGTTCAAAGAGAATGGTAATTGGAGAGGTGGATATACCTACAGTAATAGGATCACATACCTTCATGATCACTTTCCAAGTCGTGGACATCAATCTCTCCTACACTTGTCTCCTAGGACGACCATGGATTCATGCTGCGGGCGCAGTTACTTCAACACTTCATCAAAAGTTGAAGTTCATATCAGGAGATAGCTTAATAATTGTTGACGGAGAGGAGGACATGTTCGTCAGTCATCTCGCATCTTTCAATATATAGAGGTGGATGGAGAAACATTTGAAATACCGTTCCAAGCTTTGGAGGTTGCGACGGTCAGTCGTAAGCAAGTCGTTAGACAGGAGGAAAGGCCGAAAAGGATCACAGACTTGATTCAGAATGGGGATACTAGGGGCTGGGGCAAGGTGATAGAGATACATGAAAAGAAGGATCAATTCGGGCTGGGTTACAAACCGGCTAAAAATGAAGAGCACAAGATTGGTCCAATGATATTTCCTCCACTTGAAGAAACTTTCCATAGTGTTGGATTCGAAGATAAAGACCAAGTGACCGCAATTGAAGAGGAAGACAAAGGAATACCAGGTTGGATATGCCAGTGCTCTCCAGATACGGTTCTCAACAATTGGAAAGCCATTGAGATTCCTGAGATGATTTCTGTTTCAAAGTAATTTACTTTTTCTTAAAATAATAATAATAATAATAAGTCCTTTGCTATGCCCAAGGCAAATGGACAAGCTTTGTAGTGCCACCTTTTGTTTCTTTGAGTTATTTAATAATAAAGTTGCATTTTGTTTTCAATTAAGATCCTTTTTGTTTCTTTCTTAGTTATTCCTTTTTCAAATGGAAATACACCTTTTTTTCTTTCCAAGTACTTTCATTTTTCTCAAATTCAAAAAAATAATAAGCATAAAAATATTCCTCATGCAGATTTAAAAATGAACCCATTGAAAATGACACTGCTATAATCCCTTACAACTTCGAGTTCCCGATTTACCAAGCGGAAGAGGGTGATGAGAATGATTGTGAACTTCCTGAGGAGCTAGCCAGAATATTAAAGCAAGAGGATAAAGTGATACAACCTCATCAGGAACTAGTGGATGTGATTAATCTGGGGACTGGCGAGGATAAAAAGGAAGTCAAAGTGGGAGCTTCTTTGAACGAGGATGTAAAGGAGAGGTTGATCAAGTTGCTACGGGAATATGTGGATGTGTTTGCTTGGTCCTACCAAGATATGCCCGGTTTGGACACAGATATTGCTGAACATAAGCTACCGCTTAAACCCGAATGTCCTCCGGTCAAGCAAAAATTAAGGCGCACTAGACCAGATATGACTCTCAAGATCAAGGAAGAGGTTAAAAAGCAGTTCGAAGCAGGGTTCTTAGCCGCAGTAAAATATCCAGAATGGGTAGCCAATATCGTGCCCGTACCAAAGAAGGATGGGAAAGTCAGAATGTGCGTAGATTATCGAGATCTCAATAGAGCAAGTCCTAAAGACGATTTCACATTACCTCACATTGATGTATTGGTGGATAACACGGCTCAATTTTCGGTATTCTCATTTATGGATGGGTTTTCCGGATATAACCAGATCAAGATGGCTCCCTCCGACATGGAAAATACTACCTTTATTACCCCTTGGGGTACCTTCTGTTACAAGGTGATGCCCTTCGGACTGAAAAACGCAGGGGCAACTTATCAAAGGGCAATGGTTATTCTCTTTCATGACATGATGCACAAGGAAATTGAGGTTTATGTGGATGATATGATCGCTAAGTCACAAACTGAGGAAGAGCACATAGTCAATCTGCAAAAGTTATTTGAACGGTTGAGAAAGTTTAAGCTACGGTTAAATCCTGCGAAGTGTACCTTCGGAGTCAGATCTGGGAAATTGTTGGGGTTCATCGTCAGTCAAAGAGGTATAGAGGTTGATCCTGATAAAGTGAAGGCCATTCAAGAAATGCCAGCGCCGAGGACTGAAAAAGAGGTACGAGGGTTCTTAGGGAGGCTGAATTACATTGCTAGGTTCATCTCATATCTTACTGCTACTTGTGAGCCGATCTTCAAGTTATTGAGGAAAGGCCAAAGCCTTGAATGGGATGAACATTGTCAAAAGGCCTTCGATCGAATCAAAGGGTATTTACAAGAGCCACCCGTATTAGTACCACCTGTACCTGGAAGGCCACTCATAATGTATCTGACGGTGCTTAACAATTCGATGGGTTGTGTACTCGGAAAATAAGACGAAACAGGGAGAAAGGAGCATGCAATTTATTACTTGAGTAAGAAATTTACGGATTGCGAATCCAGATACTCACTCTTGGAGAAGACCTGTTGTGCTCTTGTATGGGCTGCCCGGCGATTAAGACAATATATGGTGTGCCATACTACTTTGCTAATATCAAGGATAGACCCTATCAAGTATATATTTGAGAAGCCTGGAGTGACTGGGAGAGTGGCTCGGTGGCAGATGTTACTTACTAAATATGACATCCAGTATGTTACCCAGAAGGCCATAAAAGGAAGTGTGTTAGTCGATCATCTCGGTCATCAACCGTTGGATAATTATCAGCCTATGCAATTTGATTTTCCAGATGAGGACGTAATGGCTATAAGAGATGATGATATCCCAAGTTCCTATGAAGGACCTGAACCCAGATCTCGGTGGAAGCTTATATTTGATGGAGCCTCAAATGCAGAAGGACATGGTGTGGGGGCTGTCATAACTTCTCCCACAGGATTTCACATACCTTTTACCGCCAGGATATGCTTCTCATGTACTAACAATATGGCGGAATATGAGGCGTGTATCTTGGGAATTAATGAAGCCATCAAGCTGGGAATCAAGATCTTAGAGGTATATGGAGATTCAGCTCTCGTCATCAATCAAGTCAAAGGGGAATGTAGGACACTTAATACCAAATTAACTCGATATCGAGATTGTGTCTGGAGAAGGATAGTGTACTTTGATGAGATCACCTTCCATCATATTCCTAGAGATCAGAATCAACTGGCAGACGCCTTGGCAACCTTGGCGTCCATGTTCAAGGTCAAATGGTATAATGAAGCACCAACCATCAGAATTGATCGCCTTGATGAACCATCTTATTGTGGGGCAGTAGAGGCAGAAGTGGATGATAAACCGTGGTTTTATGATATCAAACAGTTCCTCCAGAAGCAAGAATATCCTGCAAATGCTTCCAGTGTGGATAAAAAAACACTCAGAAGACTGGCTGCTCATTTTTTCCTAGATGGAGAGGTACTTTACAAAAGAAATCATGACATGGTGTTGCTCCGGTGTTTGGATGGACATGAACAGGACATGCTTATCAAGGAAATACATGAAGGATCCTTTGGAACCCACGCAAATGGGTATACAATGGCTAAAAAGATTCTCCGAGCAGGGTATTACTGGTTGACTATGGAATCGGACTGTTTCAAATATGTCAAGAAGTGCCATAAATCCATGTGCCACCAACTCCTTTGAATGTCTTAACGGCTCCTTGGCCTTTCTCTATGTGGGGAATAGACATAATCGGGATGATCGAGCCTAAGGCATCAAATGGACACCGGTTCATTCTAGTTGCTATTGACTACTTCACCAAATGGGTCGAAGCTGCTTCCTACACTAATGTGACAAGGCAAGTGATTGCGCGGTTCATCAAGAAAGAGATAATCTGTCGCTATGGGGTTCCTAACAAAATCATCACAGACAACAGGCTCAACCTGAATAATAAAGTGATGGATTAGTTATGTGAAAGTTTCAAATCGATCACCATAATTCATCACCTTATCGCCCTAAGATGAATGGCGCAGTTGAAGCGGCTAATAAGAACATCAAGAAGATCATCCAGAAAATGGTGAAGACTTACAAAGATTGGCATGAAATGCTCCCTTTCGCACTACATGGTTACAGAACCTCAATTCGAACTTCGACAGGAGCTACTCCTTTTTCCTTGGTGTATGGCACAGAAGCAGTCCTCCCGGTTGAAGTAGAAATTCCTTCACTAAGGGTCATAATGGAGGCTAAGCTGGATGAAGCAGAGTGGGTACAGAATAGACTTGATCAACTGAATCTCATAGAGGAAAAGCGTATGGCTGCTGTATATCATGGTCAACTGTATCAGTGGAGACTCAAGAAAGCATTAGATAAGAAAGTTTGTCCTCGCCTATTCGAAGAAGGAGACCTGGTGTTAAGGAAAGTGCTACCTATCCATAAAGATCCTCGTGGCAAATGGACTCAAAATTATGAAGGACCATATGTCGTAAAAAGCGCATTTTCAGGAGGAGCTTTAATATTGACTTCTATGGATGGAGTGGATCTACCACGACCGGTAAACTCTAATTCAGTCAAAAAAATACTATGCCTAGAAAAAGAGGATAAAAGCCCGCTAAGTCGAAAATCCTAAAGGGCGACTTAGGCAAAAGTTAGGGCGTCCCAGTGAATTGAAAACTTGAAAGAGCAATTCAGGCAAAAATTAGGGACTTGGAAAAATGATACCCAACAAGTCGAAAACCCTAAAGGGTGGCTTAGTTGAAAAAAATGGTATAGCATCCTGGTGGACTAAGATTCTAAAAGAACGGTCCAGGCAAAATTAAGGATATCCAAAAGGCATAAGACTGATAGCACTAATGGAATTCAGAAAGGAATGATCAATCCAGTCATCACCTTCAGAAGCGAAGTGTCAAGACCTCGGAGATTTAGGGATATTAGCCAGTGTTAAATTTAATAGGGACATAGATAAATTTGTTTTTCGTATTGCCATTTCTTTTCTGTTTTGTAGTACTTCCTCCTTGTGAGGATTTACTTTCCTTATGTAATTTTGCCTGTTTGTAGGCCTACTTCTCAATGAATAAAATTTTCTTTGCTTTTCAATTTTTCTGCTTGATTACAAAATGCCGATTTTATTTATAATAATGCATTGAAACATTGGGTATAATCAAAAGCTAAAAAAAAGAAAAGGTATTTTACTGCAATTCGGGAACAGCAAAAGGATCATGGTTTCCCTCAAAGATAAAAGTAAAAGATCCATAAATTGACGGTCGGAATTCAATCACTGTGGGAGTTTCTCTACGCATCTACATATGTCAAGAGCCTACAACTTGTCACATTCATCAAAAGGAGCTAAGGGTTCAAGGGTTGAGACGTTGGAATGTCATATAAAGTTATGATTTCCGTAAAAAAAAACATGCACTGCATATCATAAAAGAGGCGTTAGCCCAAACAGATGCATCATACATAAAAGCATACATATTTTCATACATGCATACATGACATAGGACCATTTTCTTCCAGGGTAAAGGGTTTTAATCAGATATCTCGCCACGGGTTTGTTACAAGGGATCCAAGGGTAGTCAACATAGTACTTGTCTGGCTCGGCGGTCAAAATTAGGGTCCTTCTTATATTTAATCATCTCCTCTTCAAAAGAGAAAGACACGTCGTCTTACTCTTTTCGATTCGAAGACGATTAAATAGGGGCAGCTGTAGTACCCTAAATTTTGACCAGTGTTTTTAGATTTTTTTTTCTTGCCAATAAGGGGTGTCATTGGGATTTTAGGGGGTTCATCAGTATTTTTTTTAGGCCCATTTGGGGTTGTAGTTTAGTATAAGGTTTTTTAAAATTTATAAGAGTTTTTTTTAGAATTTAATTCCTTTTATTATATATAATGTTTGTTTTTATTTAGATTTTATCATTTTTAGAGAAATTTGATGAGGTTTTTTTTAGAAGTTAAGTTTTTAGGTTTTAGGATAATTAGGGTGATTTAGTTTTATTCAAATTAATAGTATTTTTTTTTAGATTAATAAAGAGGATTTTGGGTTTTTTATTTAAATTATTTAAGGAAAGGATTATTTTTATTCAGATTTTTTTTTGGGATTAATTATTTTCTAATTTAGTCTAGTTTTATTAATTTCAAAATTTTTGGTTTTTTAGGATCTAGTTGTAATGCGTACATTAATTAGTTTTTGGTTTTATTTATAATTAAGACTAGTTTTATTAATAATTAATTATTTTTTTTGAACAGGCTTTAATAAATTATTTTACATTTTTATTTTTTATTTTATTGGTTTTTATTTAGGAACATTAAGGGTCACGTTTTCATCCAGAGTTATTATTTTTATTATTTTTTTCGTGGTTATATATTTATTTAGTAATTATTGTTTATTATTATTAATTCTTATTTGGGTCAAAATGTTGACTTCCACCTCCAAACCCTAAATCTGCGGTGGAAATGAGTTTTTTTGGATCAAAACAAATCAAAATCAAATCATAACTTTTTCTCATTAATTTGGATCCAAAAATTACATTCATATCCAATCGAATCTCAGATTACAAAATCAATCAAAAAGTACAAGAAATTAGATCAAAGTTTCCCTAAAACAGAATCAATCTAAATTAATCCTAGACCTAATATTCTATACTATATAAACTAAGCGAATTTCAGAATTAAAGAAAAGACCTTAAGCTAACAATTGCTGCCGCGAGAATTCTCATAACCCTCAGTAAAGCTCTCGATCCCATAAAGGACTAGGGTTCACCATTAGAACCCTATAATCCTTGAGCTTAGCCCCATCGTACCTGCAAAAAGAACAAGGAGAAAGGATTAGTGATTGAAACCAGGAAATAAAAGGAGGGAGGCAGCTTAATCGGACACGGCAGGAGAGGTAGGTTTAAAATCACTTAGCCTTTTTTTCGATTAATTGTGGATTGATAGCTCGTATGCTTGAAACGATGTGAATTTCTGGAAAATTTTGAGTTTAGGGTATTTCTGGGTTTCGTTAGGGTTAGGGTTCATGGGTTAAGGGTTAGGGTTCTTCATGTAAACCCTAGGGTTCATCAGGGTTAGGGTCAGGGTTCATCCCCAGAACCCTTAGGGTTCGTGGGGTTCTTAGGGTTTTTCTGGGTTGGATGAAGAAGGTAGGTTAGGGTTCATGTTTTTTGGCTAGGGTTCTTAGAGTTCTTACGAACCCTAAAGAACTTGGTCAGTTTCTGGGTTTTACGGTGGTTTGAGGGTGGTCGGAGTTTGTTTAGATGGTGGTCGGAGAAGAAAAAGAAGAGAGAGGGTGGCCGGGAAAGAAAAGAGAAGCGAGAGAGTTTGAGGCGTAGAGTGAGAGAGAGGAAGATTAGAGAGAGAGAGAAAGAGAAATGAAAATGAAAGATTTCAAAAGTAAGTTGGATTTATATACTTTTTCACGAACGGATAGATTGAGGCCATGTGGCCTTCGCCTCTCCATCAGATCTGGTTGACTATCCAGTCAACCAAAGGATACCGTGTGCTGTCTGTATGGTGGGAATTCTTTGACTCTCCATCTCAACCGTCTGTTTGGTTTACCTTGGGAGTATGTTAATCCAACGCATGATATTTGATCTGGCGTAACTTAGTCAATACAATCCAACGGTCTGGATTCCATTTTACATTTCCTTTTTTTGGTTTTTTTTTTCTGAGGTGTTGGCCATTGGGCTTTACGCCCAATGCTACTCGCACCCCACCCAGATGGCACAAGTTTTTGTTTTAAGGGGTTCTACACTTCCCTGTTTTGTTTTAGTTAATTTAATTAATTGAATTGTTTCACTTAATTTAATTTGATTATTAATTATATTTAAGGGCTAATTAGGAGATTTAGGGTAAATTAAGAATTCAGGATTTGTTTTGGGATTTTAGTTTATTTATTATTTTGGATTTTGTTTTTTGTTCTTAGCACTTTTATTCAAAAAATCACCATTGAATCAATTCCTTGATTCAAGTTGTGAAATAAATACAAAAGGTATTTTTCTTAATTTATCAAATATATTCAAAAATAAGTTATCAACTTTGAAAAATATTTTGAAAAATCATGTTTAATCACATGAAAGCTTGAAATTCAATTAAATTTGAAAATTCAAGGTGGAAATTTCATTTAAAAATGTTTAAAAACAAATAAAATGAAATTATTTACAAAAATTCCAACCTTATAAAATAAATAATATAAATGTGATTTTTTTGAAAAATAAAATATTCCAACATTTTTGTGACTTTTTAAAAAAAGAACCAATAAAAAATGAACGAGAAATTAATTTTTGAAATCATTTAATAAAAATATCAAAAATTCAAAAATTCAAAAATTTGAAAATGGCGCCAAGGCCATCTTCTTCTTCCTCGCGTGTACCCGCCATAGCCAATTTGCAAAACCTCACATATCTCTCTCAATACGTAATGTTTTTTACTTTTGTAAACATGAAAGTTCTGTATTTCTGAACAAGGATTCCAGAGATATAAATTAGTTGCATTTATTTTAAGTGTGGAGTGAGAAATCAGAAGATGAACTCAAGAACCCTAATTTCTGCAAGAATACTATGAAATCCTATACACGAAAGCTACAAATCAATTGATTGAGGGGAATCACTCTACATAAGTGCAATCACTGTCTTCCATTAGGCCTCTCCTTAAGTTGTAGGCCCCATTTCTTGTATAAAAATAAACTCTTTGGCCTATAATAGAGTGTAAGACCCACCTCTTGTATAAAAATAAACTCTTTGGCCTATAATAGAGTGTAAGACCCACCTCTTTTGTAAACACAATAAATTTGGGCCTCAGTCATTGTATAACTCCCTCGGTGATTTTCAAAACTACGACGCAATCGTCGCCTTTACAAAAGAATTCATCTGGGCCTCTCCTTGAGTATAATACCCAAACTTCTTTTTAAAAACAACTTTCCTTTTGATTTAGATTCAAATTTATAGTCGTATCAAAACTTTCTTCAATTTCTTGAATAACTAACCATACAACTATGTTTATAATGCTGGAAGCTTGCTCACCTGTAAGTACTACTATACTCTTCAACATACTTGTTTATATATTTCATCTGTATATACTTGTATATATATGTATCTGCTTAGGGTTTTCCCCAGCAACTAGGTCTAGGATTAGATCAAGCCAGTGGTCACTCTTTCAACACAGTCAAAACTAGTTCCCCATAGGAAATTCCAGATACAGTCTTGCCTCCTGTTGGGCTTATACAATATGGAACAGACAAAGGCATTATTCTCGGTGAAACTTTTCTTAAGACTGTCACTATTAGAAATTTGTACAAGAAATTCATTTCCCCAAAGAGGATTAATTCCCGGTGAAACCTTTTCTGAATTTCTTCAAACCTTAGAACTGTTCACTAAAGAAAGGATTATTCTCGGTGAAACCTTTCTTGAACTTTTCTTAGGTTTTGACCCACAGGCTTCCTAAAAGCATCCCCAACCTCCTCTTAGGCTTTGTACAAGGACCCTCAGGCTTCTTAGAAGTTCTCAGCCTCCTCTTAAGCTTAGTACAAGGACCCAAAGACCTCCTACAGGTATAGGACGAAACTTAGTCATCTTTTGCTAGTTCAATCCTTCAGAGAGTCAGAATCTCAGAACATCAGACCAGTTTATGGTTGATTCTCATCCCTTAAAACACCATCCTCCTCTTGGGCATCATACAAAGATCAACCTTTTCATACCAGTAGACTTGGACAGTCTCATCTCCTCTTGGATCTCAAAGAAAACCTCAATTTTCCTGAAGGAACAGGAAAAAACCCTGATCATTCCTACAATGTCCAACAGAGTTAAAACCTCCATAGGTTTTAAAACTCAATCTTTAAACTGTCAATCTAAATTCCCCAGCTAGGGTAAAATTACCACCAAAAAACCCTCAGAAAAAATCAGAACCTCAAGGCATCTGATATTCTAACTCTTCTTCAATCCCCAGCAAGAGTTGATTCCCCAATTTAGACCTGTCTCTGGATCTCAATAATCCTCAGCAGAAGTTAGCCTCCTCTTAGGCTTCATATAAGAAATTTCCCAACCAGGCTCCGCTTAGGCTTTGTATAATGATTTTCCCTTAGCAGTTTTAGCCTCAATCTTGGGCTTTGTACAAGACAGATTAAATATTCTCCAACTGAATCAATAATTTTTAGCCTCAATCTTGGGCTTTGTACAAGACAGATAAAATCTTTCCCCAGTAGAGTCAATTCTTTTTAGCCTCAATCTTGGGCTTTCTACAAGACAGACTATATGTCCCCCAAAGAATTAATCCCTTTTTAGCCTCAATCTTGGGCTTTGTACAAGACAGAAATAAAACTCCCTAGTAGAGACAACCTTTTAGCTTCAACCTTGGGCTTTGATTAAGGCACATAAAAATCAACACCCCCTTAGAGGAAAATCAAAGTTCTCTCTGTAGGAAGACATTTGTTTGTACAATCACATCAAAACAGACAATCAAACAAACCCTAATCCCAGATAACTGCAATAAGTGGCACACTTGTTGATTCAAAAATCCAAGCTGTAGTCCTTCTTTATCCTGGTAAAAACCTCCTTTCATCTAATTGTTGTAAGTGGAAAGCCTCTGGATTATTTACATCCAAGCCAATGTCCCTCTCTTAGCATGAAAGACTCCTAAGAAAAAATGGCGTTGCTCTACACTGAGTTAATGTTTTCTCCTTTAGGACAAATCCCTCAAAAAGGAAATTATGGCATTGCTGGATTCTATACATTCCAGTTAAAGTAATTCTCCTTTATAATCAGTTACCCAACAACTGTGATAAACAGATGAGATATCTGCCTTTAGAGATGACAAATTCTCTTTCACTCAAACCCTTTAGCTTCAATCTTGGGCTTTGAACAAGACACAAATAACCTTTAGCTTCAATCTTGGGCTTTGAACAAGATACCAAACATAATTTTCCTCCCATAGAATAGGAGGAACTACGATTGCTCTAATTTCCCCGTTTTCTTTAACAGGAATGCGTAGGCATAAGATTACGAAATCTTAGCGAGCACACTAATAAAAAACCCTTAGGTCCAGTACCTTACCAAAAACACCGAAAAAACCCGAAAAACAACAAAAATACTCTCTCAACATTCCCAAAGAAGAAACTTTCCCAACCCATGACAGATAAACACCAGTAAGTAGATAACAGAAGAAAATGCCAAACAATCTATGGATAACCGTATATACGCTGGGTAATTGACAACTCCCTATTGTATAATCTGACCCCGGACCCCCCAATCTCTTAGCATTTGTTAAAGAAAACATTTGCGTGCAAGGTTAGTTTTGGATAGCTTCCCTTTCCTTTCCAACTTCATAGGATAAATAAGAAATCGGAAAGTACCACCCAATTCCAACCAATACGGTAAGGTGGTCGCGTCACCGACGAAAATCGCATGCTACAGAAAAATGGCGACTCTGCTGGGGAGTCTTTAGGATTAGAGTTACTAAGAGGTCTAGGTTGTTTAGCATTTTCTATACTATATATATATATATATATACTGCTATTCCTACTTGATACCCGTGTTTATTTTTCTATCAAATGGGAATGCGATTGATACGCATGTGGGATGTTTGAGAGAACATTAAGATAAGGGTGGCATAGACAGGAAACGCTTATAGGGAGTGAATCCCGACCTAGCTAGCTTGGTAGCCCACCGAATCAGTCGAGGTACCCGTACGGAAGTATCGATGTTGAACGACCGATTGTCGTGACAACATTGTCTTTCCTAGTGTGGTACCCATAACCCTGAGGATTTAGTAGACTTTAACCATATGATCATTTGGTAGTGCGGTGACTATCGAGAATAGTTGATACGTGATACTACACTCAAATGAGATTCATCCTAGGATATTATAGCTCGCTCGAGTGAATCAGCTTGCTGTTCATATCCCTAGGAGGGGTCAATGACTTTGGGAACCTTAGAACCCGTTCTACAGGTACAAATCTGGTGAGGATGCATTGCAGACAGAGCGGGTACAGTCATGTGCTGTCTCACAATTATCACCAGTGTGATATTTGCTCAAAGAATAATCAGGGGTGTTCCGTAGAGCAAACAACTCTACAAGAATAAATGGATCAGGGCTGGATTCAAGATCACAGGATCCGCGAAGTAAACATGGCCCATGCACATCCCAACATTATTCAGAACCACAACATTCTTACAATGGACGTCAATTTAGTGGCGATACATTCGAGACAGGGTCAATATTATAATCTGCCACGACACGATTACAGTGGTGCTTGTCCAGTCTGCTCTACAAACAATCAGGGAAGCTCTTTTATACAAGAGGCCCTCCAACGTCAGATGGATCTGGATGGATCCAAGACTACCATGAAAGAAATGACCATCAAGTCAATATGGTTCAGATCTTTGACATACGCTTGATGAATACCAGTCTGGTAGAATTACATGCTAAGCAAGTCAAGCTTGGCTTTCTGGCTTCACATGACTATCAAGACTGTGAAGAATGCAGTGAAGACGACCAAGGGTGTGCGCTTGTACAAAGAACACTTCAACACCTGCTGGACCACTGGTGGCTTCCGATCTACTTGGATGAAGCTACACAACGGATTAGCATGACTAACGGGAATCCTAGTAGACATCAAATTCGTGATGCCCGCTCAATGGAAACATGTCTAGTAAGGATGCACTGCATACAAAGTGGGCGGGGTAAGGTACCACCACATAATTATGAGCGCTGTAGAGTATGTTCGGAGAATAACCAAGGATGATATCTCGTACGAGCGGCTCTTCAAAATCAGTTGGACCAGAAAGAGGTTCGACCATGTTCAAGTTATGGGTCAATCAATTTGATGTAAGACTATCTCCCTGATCAAAGCAAAAACGTTGTCATAATCTCCGATCATGGGAAAACCAAGGATGTGTGCGCCATAATCCCTCTACTCAATGAATCCAGAATCCCTCTTGATGGTAGAAAGGTTCCCAACCAGGAACTAATTGAGGTTGCCTATAACGGTCAGAGAAATCAAAAAGCTCCTGTGGTTATCTACCTGCCAAGACCAATACCGTACAAATCGGAAAAGGCTATCCCTTACAAGTACAGTGCAACAACCATCGAAAATAGAAAAGAAACTCCATTACCCTCCGTTGTGAACATTGCCGACATCAGTCGAGTTACCTGGAGCGGTCGGATCTTCAACAGAGGAGTCGAAGAACCTGCCAAAGAAAAGGAACCTCAAACAGAAGTTCCAAATCAACAAGTCGGACAATCCAGTAATCCAGAACTTGTAAAGAACAACGATGAGATCCTGAAGCTCATCCAGAAAACCGAGTACAACATTGTGGACCAATTATTGCAAACTTCGTCTCGAATCTCTGTACTATCTCTCCTGCTTAGTTCAGAAGCTCACAGGGAAGCTCTACAGAAAGTCTTAGAGCAAGCCTTCATGGAACAAGACGTAACGGTAGGACAATTTGACACCATCATTTCCAACATCACTTCCTGCAACAACTTGGGATTCAGTGATGAAGAACTGCCAGAAGAAGGCAAAAGTCATAATATGGCGCTTAAAATTACAGTCAACTTCCAAGACGATGCTTTAGCCAGCGTATTGGTGGACACAAGATCATCTTTGAATGTTATGCCAAAATCAACTCTGATACGACCATCATTTCAAGGAGCTCCGATGAGAGGCAGTGAGATTATTGTCAAAGCCTTTGACGGATCTTCCCATAACCATCGATCCTCACACTTTCCAAGTCACTTTCCAGGTCATGGACATCCAGGCGGCATACAGGTGTTTATTAGGAAGACCTTGGATACACGGAGCTGGAGCAGTCACTTTGACACTTCACCAAAAGATGAAGTTAGTCAAGAATGACAAGTTAGTCACAGTCTGCGGAGAGCAAGCCTTAATCGTGAGGAACTTATCATCATTCTCCTGTGTAGAATCAGAGGAGGTTGTTGGAACCCAATTCCAAGCACTCTCGGTGAGCAATGAGAATCGACCAGAAAAAGGGACATCGATTTCCTCATACAAAGATGCTCTCGAAGTAATCAAGTGTAATGACGCAAAAGGATGGGGACATATTATAATTCCTAGAGATAACAAGACAAAGAAAGGTCTTGGTATCTCTTTAACTTGTACCCAGACTGCCAAGAAAGATGAAAGTTTTCATCCCATTCAGGACTTCTTCCACAGTGGAGGCTTCCTCTACCCAGTGTCTCAAGAAGTACACATTATCAATGAGAGTGACCCCTCCGATACAGATGAGGAGTGGAAATCTTATCTCAAAGATGACGGTTATATGTCTCAGGAAGAAATGCACATGCCATTCTATTTTCCAAAGTAGAGCCGAGATATATACTGCGATCAGACGTCCGGATGATCTATGGAGATTACGATCCTGAAGGGTGCCATGCTCCACCTAACTCATTAGAAGATGATCTAATGAAAGACAACTTCGACTACGACTATTATGATCCCCTGGATGACTGGCCTATCTGGAAACCGTACACAGAAGACTTGGGGCAAAAGAGTCAGCCAAACAATGCCTATCAGCTAAGTAATATTGAAAAGAATACCCACGTCCCCATCGAGTCAGGGGATCATTACTCTGGACGGTCCAAAGATATCCAGCACAATGATGAATCTGCTAAGATTGCAGGACAAGAGTTCATCAACTATGCTTTTCCTGAGGTCAACGTCATCGAGGAAGATGACTCCTCTATTCCCACGGAAGTATGGGACACCTTAGGAAAGTCGAGTGGCAAGTACGACTTCTTAGTCAAGTACACCGCTCCTGAAAGCTCTCTCGTCACATACGAGGACATCCAGCCAACTAGATGGGGAGATACTCTTGAGAGTGAAAACACTAAGGAAGATACAATAGAAGAGTTTGTTTACAACAACTCTGCTTGGGAGGAAGACTCCAACGATCCTACTCCGCCAGAAATCAGCGTCATTTTTGAAGACAAACCAAGGAAGAAGGTACCAGAATTTGTGATTCACAAAGGAGTTCGTCGCCAATGGATTGCTGTCGATGTCCCGAAAGTTGTCCATAAGTCTAAGTAATTACCATCTTTGTTTTAACCTTTCACCTTGCCCAGGTGAAACGGGTGTTTTATAGGGCACACTTTCTGTAAATGTCCCTCTTCGCTTAGCCCAAAGCGACAGAGTTTTGTTTTATAGGGCTATATTTCAAGAATCGACAAATCATAAATAAATAATGTCATTCTGAATTCATGCATTTATTGCTGTTTTCACTTTTTGTCTTTTTCCAGAAAATGGTAATCCTAAAAACAGCCCAAAAAAAAACAAGCAGTTTTCAGAAAATACACTGCACACACTCTTGCATTTCTCTCTGTCTTTGCTAAAAAACAAATCATCATGTCATGCAGATTGCTTATTTTAAACCCCATTGAAACCTACGATCCAATGCCTTCTCCCAACTTTGAATTCCCGGTATTTAAAGCTGAAGAAGAAGAGGACAAAGAAATTTCCAGAAGAGATTTCTCGATTACTCAGACAAGAGGAAAGGTCTATTGAGCCTCACAAAGAGCCGTTAGAAACGGTCAATTTGGGTTCAGAGGAAGAAAAGAAAGAAGTTAAGATTGGAGCACTGCTTGGTCCAAATATCAGAGAAGACTTGGTAAAACTTCTCAAAGAGTTTCCAGATGTATTTGCTTGGTCCTATCAGGACATGCCAGGGTTGGATACCAGCATCGTGGAACATCATTTGCCATTGAAAACGGAATGTCCTCCAGTAAAACAAAGACTGAGATGGACTCATCCAGATATGTCTATTAAGATTAAAGAGGAAGTGCAGAAGCAAATTGACGCTGGTTTCCTTGCCACCTCAGAATATCCCCAATGGCTAGCCAACATAGTACCAGTTCCTAAAAAGGACGAAAAAGTCAGAATGTGTGTAGACTACATGGATATGAACAATGCAAGTCCAAAGGATGACTTCCCCTTACCACACATAGACATGCTGGTAGATAGTACATCAAAGTTCAAAGTCTTCTCCTTCATGGATGGATTCTCGGGCTATAACCAAATCAAAATGGCGCCGAAAGATATGGAGAAAACTTCATTCATCACCCCATGGGGCACCTTTTGTTACAAGGTAATGTCGTTCGGTCTAAAGAATGCAGGGGTAACCTATCAAAGGGCCATGACAACTCTGTTTCACGACATGATGCATAAAGAGATTGAGGTGTACGTCGATGACATGATTGTCAAATCTAAAACAGAAGAAGAGCATGTGATACACCTCTCAAAGTTATTCGAGCGTCTGAGAAAATATAAACTTCGCTTGAATCTTAATAAACGTACGTTTGGTGTGCGGTCAGGAAAACTCTTAGGGTTCATCGTCAGCCAGAAATGGATTGAGGTTGATCTTGACAAGGTCAAGGCCATTCAAGAAATTCCTTCACCAAAGACTGAAAAATAGGTCAGACGATTTTTGGGACGTCTGAATTACATCTCAAGATTCATATCCCTCATGACCATGACATGCGCGCCAATCTTCAAACTACTCAGAAAGAATCAAAGCTGTGTATGGACATAAGACTGCCAAAAAGCTTTCGACAGTATTAAAGAATATTTGTTGAATCTGCCTATCCTGTCTCCTCCAGTGGAAGGGAGACCATTGATCATATACCTAATAGTCTTGGAAGACTCAATGAGTTGTGTGCTTGGCCAACAAGACGAAACCAAAAGAAAAGAGTCTGCCATCTACTACTTAAGCAAGAAATTTATAGACTGTGAAACTCGGTACACTATGCTCGAGAAAACTTGTTGTGCTATGGCTTGGGTAGCCAAACGTCTTCGCCAGTACATGATTTGTCATACTACTTGGTTAATCTCATAAATGGACCCAATCAAGTACATCTTTGAAAAACCTGTTCTCACGGGAAGGATTGCCCGTTGGCAGATGTTGTTATCAGAATACGACATTAAGTATCATGCTCAGAAAGCCGTCAAAGGAAGCATTTTAGCCAATCATTTGGCTCATCAACCGATTGACAATTACGAATCAGTCAGATTTGACTTCCCAGACGAAGATGTCATGTACTTGAAAATGAAAGATTGTGATGAACCGCTACCCAGTGAAGGGCCAGAACCAGGATCCCAATGGGGACTAATATTTGACAGGGCTGTCAACACTTATGGAAACAGAATTGGGGCAATCATCGTAACACGTCAGGATACCCATATTCCTTTCATGGCCCAACTGACGTTCAAGTGCACATACAATGAGGCCGAATACGAAGCTTATGTCGTATTAACAATCGAAGGATGATCGAAAAAAAAATATTTATTTGACAGGGCTTCTTCCTATACAAATAAATTCCATTGGATCCGGGAATGATCCAATGGAAGACTCAAAAGATTCGTTCAATATCAATAGGTTGGTCATGGCTAGGTTGATTGTTCCGCTCCTGTCTGGTCCAAAAGAAAAAAATATCTCGAAGAAGCAATTGACTTAAGGATTAAGAACTTGGATGTATATGGAGACTCAGCCCTGGTTATCAATCAGATCAAAGGAGAGTGGAACACATAACAATCAGGATTGATTCCTTACAAAGATTACGCGAGAAGGTTGTTACCATTCTTCAACAGAATCGAGTTTCATCATATCCCTCGTGCATAAAATCACATGGCTGATGCACTAGCCACTCTCTTCCATGATTAGTGTAGGTCAATGGAACGACGTACCTAAAATTGACATAATACGCCTCGAAAGGCCCGCTTACATCTTCACAATTGAAGCAGTCATAGATGACAAACCTTGGTATCATGATATCAAGTGCTTCCTTCAAAGACAAGAGTACCCACCAGGGGCATCCAGGAAAGACAGGAAGACTCTCAGAAGACTGGCAGCCAACTTCTTTCTGAATGGTGATACACTCTACAAAAGAAACTTTGACATGGTCCTACTCCGATGCATAAACATACAAGAAGCAAACATGTTGATGAAAGAGATTCACGAAGGATCCTTTGGCACTCATGCCAATGGACATACAATGGCGAGAAAAATTCTGAGAGCAGGATACTATTGGCTGACAATGGAATCTGATTGCTACAAATACATGAGGAGGTGTCACAAGTGTTAGATATACACTGACAAAATCCATGTACCGCCAACGCATCTTAAAGTTCTTTCTTCCCCATGGCCTTTTTCTATATGGGGAATCGACATGATTGGCATGATTGAACCCAAGGCTTCGAACAGACATCTATTCATCCTGGTAGCCATTGACTACTTCACCAAGTGGGTCGAAGCAGCGTCATACACCAATGTAACCCAACAAGTGGTGGTTCGATTTATAAAAAACAACCTCATCTGCCGTTATGGTGTTCCAAGACAGATCACTACTGATAATGGATTCAACTTGAACAACAAGATGATGAAAGAGTTGTGCGCTGCATTCAAGATTGAACACCATAACTCATCTCCCTACCGACCTAAGATGAACGGAGTGGTAGAAGCGGCTAACAAGAACATCAAGAAGATTGTTCAAAAGATGGTTGTAACCTACAAAGACTGGCATGAAATGCTGCCCTTCGCTCTTCACGGTTATCGCACATATGTCCGCACTTCAACAGGGGCAACCCTTTTCTCTCTAGTATATGGCATGGAGGCAGTACTCCCCATAGAAGTAGAGATACCATCAATCAGGGTATTGATGGAAGCTAAGCTAACAGAAGCCGAATGGTGTCAAAGTCGACACGATGAACTAAACCTAATTGAAGAAAAAAGAATGACAACTTTATGCCATAGTCAGTTGTATCAGTAGAGAATAAAGAAGGCGTTCGACAAAAAAGCCTGACCTCGTGTCTTTAGAAAAGGAGACCTCGTGCTCAAGAAGATACAATCATTCCTCACTGATTCTAGGGGCAAATGGACTCCAAATTATGATGGCCCTTATGTGGTCAAGAAAGCTTTCTCGGGCGGTGCCTTGAGACTCGCAACCATGGATGGAGAGGAGTTTACCTACCCCACGAATGTTGATGTAGTCAAGAAATACTTCGCCTAAATAAAAAAATAAAAACGAAACGTCTCGGTGGATTGAAAACCCAAAAGGGTGGTCCAAGCAAAAATTAGAGACATAAGCGAAAATTATCCCGATGGATTGAAAACGAAAAAACAAAAAAAAAACAATCCAGGCAAAAGTTAGGGATTCAGGGAAAGTAACTACGTCCGACAAAGTTAAATCCCCAGCGATAACACCATCCGTCGAAAGGCTTCAGCCAAGGTCATCTTCAAGAGAAGCTCAAGATGTCCAGAATTCAAAGTAGGTAGAAGGATAGCGGTCGTTATGTTTCAATGTAGCCCCTTTTCTTGTAAATTACCATTTTATAAACTTCGTAATGCTCTATGGGATCACGCGCTTGGCTGATTACCATCCTATCAATAAAATTTGAGCCTTAGTGCTTTTGTTTGCAATTCTCATCTATTTTGCTTTAACAGAATGGCATTTTTAACATGATCAATGATTCTTGAAACGAAACAAAAATGATTTACTTGTCAAAATTTTCTTCTGCTTTTAAAATAAAGATGACATTTCCTTTTGACTTTGAACACCAAAAAGGACATCGATAGCCTATCCGAAGGTGATTGAACCTCAAAGTGCAGAATCAAAGTACTCCTTCTAAACCAGTGCACCTGAATGAAGGATCAACTATTTCAGATTCAATGTCCCATCTGACATCCCCAGTAGAGTTCTTACCTCTTAAGACCGATTGACGATTCTTTCTACCCCACAGGGTCTACTAATCCTAAGTAAGACAAGATTGCCATCACTGAACGAATGGTACTTTTTATCCCTCACAGTGGCCTAATATCCAGTCATGTTCATCCACTAGTCTAATGTCGCGTCAGTTTTGTCAGCATAAACATACATACATCATGCATTATTGATTCATATACATATTCACATTGCATTACTATCACTTTGGTCATACTCATCCCCAAGTGATAACGTCTTCCCGCCAATAAAGTTGTCAGTTCTTTCCTCATTCGGAAATGTATCATCTGAGCAATCTCTCCCCGATTTATTTCTGGATTGGAGCCTGTCCTTGACCACTTTGATAACTTGAACCTCTGAAAGGTAAGAAGACATTCGACAGACACCTTTAGAACATCACTCTTCACCATTGAAGATGATATTTCTCGCTTTCCCGGATTAAGGAAAATCCCCAGAGAAAGCCTCCTAACCGAAGACTTTCGACAATGTATCGGTTTTTCTCCGAAGAAATTTGATGTTAATAAAGTCATCAGCACCTCAAAATTGGATCACATCACATGGCATTTCTCTGAAATGATCTCGAAGAAAAGTATGATGCAATATCCCCAAGCAAAAAGCAGTCTCTCAAGAGACTCGTTTTCCTCGGTAGAGTCGACAAATGGCATCTCCCACAGAGAAGTTTGCATACCTATACAGCTCAGGCAAACGGGTTTCCCTAGCAAGTTTGACATCAAATCTTTCTCCATCAAATGGCATCTCCCCAGTAAAACTCGGCGAGAAGTTTAATAAAGACCACTACAAATAGCGTTCCTTGTCGAGGAAGGAACCCGACAAGAAGAAAGTGAGACCAGTTCTGTGGATGAAAACCAGGATTGAGGGGAAGTTTATTTCAAAAGAAACTATGACCAGTTTCATGGCTGAAAACCAAGATCGAGGGGAAGTTTATTTCAAAAGAAACTGAGACCAGTTCCGTGGCTGAAGACCAGGATCGAGGGGAAGTTTATTACAAAAGAAACTAAGACCAGTTCCGTGATTAAACATGATTTTAGAAAAAAACAATGTTCAAAACCAACTGAATTTCAAGCATTCATGTGATTAAACATGATTTTAGAAAAAAAACATTGTTCAAAACTTACAACTTGTTTTTCAATATATTTGGTATTTTTATATTATTTATTACTTATTTTTATTTGACAATTATATTTTTAAAGAAATTAGGGTTTTCTCTTTATTTTAACTTCATTTGAAACACTTTTGGGCCTCTTGATAGAGTGTAAGTCCCATCCCTTTGTAAATAAACCATTTGTGCCTCAGTCATTGTATAAGTACCGATAGGATTTAAAAAAATCTCGGCGCGATGGCCGTTTTCAAAACAATTTTCATCTGGGCCTCCCTTTGGTTGTAAGTCCCATTTTTCTTCTTTTTCAATAACTCTTTGGGCCTATAATAGAGTGTAAGACTCATCCCTTATCATACACAAACTTTTTTGGGCCTCAGTCATTGTATAAATCCCGACACGATTTTCAAAATGACGGTGCAATCACTGTCTTCCATTGGGCCTCTCCTTGAGTTGTAAGCCCCATCTCTTGTATAAAAATAAACTCTTGGGCCACTAATAGAGTGTAAGACCCACATCTTTCGTAAATACAATAAATTTGGGCCTCAGTCATTGTATAAGTCCCTCTGTGATTTTCAAAACTACGACGCGATCGTCGCCTTTTCAAAAGAATTCATCTGGGCCTCTCCTTGAGTATAAGCCCCAATTTTAAAAAAAAAAACAACTTTCCTTTTGATTTAGATTCAAATTTATAGTTGCATCAAAACTTTCTTCAATTTCATGAATAACTAACCATACAACCATGTTTATAATGCTGGAAGCTTGCTCACCTGTAAGTACTACTATACTCTTCAACATGCTTATTTATATATTTCATCTGTATATACTTGTATATATATGTATCTGCTTAGAGTTTTCCCTAGCAACTAGGTCTAGGATTAGATCAAGCCAATGGTCACTCTTTCAACACAGTCAAAACTAGTTCCCTATAGGAAATTCCAGATACAGTCTTACCTCCTCTTAGGCTTATACAATATGGAACAGAGAAAGGCATTATTCGTGGTGAAACTTTTCTCAAGACTGTCACTATTAGAAATTTGTACAAGAAATTCATTTCCCCAAAGAGGATTAATTCCCGGTGAAACCTCTTCTGAATTTCTTCAAACCTTAGAACAGTTCACTAAAGAAAGGATTATTCCCGGTGAAACCGTTCTTGAAATTTTCTTAGGTTTGGACCCACAGGCTTCCTAAAAGCATCCCCAACCTCCTCTTGGGCTTTGTACAAGGACACTCATGCTTCTTAGAAGTTCTCAGCCTCCTCTTGGGCTTAGTATGAGGACCCAAAAACCTCCTACAGGTATAGGATAGAACTTAGTCATCTTTTGCTAGTTCAATCCTCTAGAGAGTCAGAATCTCAGAACATCAGACCAGTTTAGGGTTGATTCTCATCCCTTAAAACATCAGCCTCCTCTTGGGCATCATACAAAGATTAACCTTTTCATACCAGTAGACTTGGACAGTCTCATCTCCTCTTGGATCTCAAAGAAAACCTCAATTTTCATGAAGGAATTGGAAAAAACCCTGATCATTCCATCAATCTCCAATAGAGTTAAAACCTCCATAGGTTTTAAAACTCAATCTTTAAACTGTCAATCTAAATTCCCCAGCTAGGATAAAATTACCACCAAAAAAACCCTCAGAAAAAACCAGAACCTCAAGGCATCTGATATTCCAACTCTTCTTCAATCCCCAGCAAGAGTTGATTCTCCAATTTAGATCTGTCTCTGGATCTCAATAATCCTCAGCAGAAGTTAGCCTCCTCTTAGGCTTCATGTAATTAATTCCCCAACCAGCCTCCTCTTAGGCTTTGTATAATGATTTTCCCTCAGCAGTTTTAGCCTCAATCTTGGGCTTTGTACAAGACAGATAAAATATTCTCCAGCTGAGTCAATAATTTTTAGCCTCAATCTTGGGCTTTGTACAAGACAGATAAAACTTCTCCCCGGTAGAGTTAATTCTTTTTAGCCTCAATCTTGGGCTTTGTACAAGACAGACTAAATTTCCCCCAAAGAGTCAATCCCTTTTTAGCCTCAATATTGGGCTTTGTACAAGACAGAAATAAAACTCCCTAGTAGATTCAACCTTTTAGCTTCAACCTTGGCCTTTGATCAAGGCACATAAAAATCAACATCCCCTCAGAGGAAAATCAAAGTTCTCTCTGTAGGAAGACATTTCCCTGTACAATCACACATCAAAATAGACAATCAAACAAACCCTAATCCCAGATAACTGCTATAAGTGGCACACTTGTTTATTCAAAAATCGAAGTTGTAGTCTTTCTTTATCCTGGTAAAAACCTCTTTTCATCTAATTGTTGTAAGTGGCAAGCCTCTGGATTATTTAGATCCAGGCTAATGTCCCTCTCTTAGCATGAAAGACTCCTAAGGAAAAATGTCATTGCTCTACACTGAGTTAAAGTTTTCTCCTTCAAGACAAATCCCTCATAAAGGAAATTATGTCATTACTGGATTCCATACATTCCAATTAAAGTAATTCTCCTTTATAATCAGTTACCCAACAACTGTGATAAACATATGAGATATCTCCCTTTAGAGATGACAAATTCTCCCTCACTCAAACCCTTTAGCTTCAATCTTGGGCTTTGAACAAGACACAAATAACCTTTAGCTTCAATCTTGGGCTTTGAACAAGACACCAAAAATCATTTTCCTCCCATAGAATAGGAGGAACTATGATTGCTCTGATTTCTCTATTTTCTTTAACGGGTATACGTAGGCATAAGATTGTGAAATCTTAGCGAGCACACTAATAAAAAACCCTTAGGTCCAGTACCTTACCAAAAACACCGAAAAAACCCGAAAAACAACAAAAATACTTTCTCAACATTCCCAAAGAAGAAACTTTCCCAGCCCATGATAGATAAACACCAGTAAGTAGATAACAGAAGAAAATACCAAACAATCTATGGATAACCATATATACGTTGGGTAATTGACAACTCCCTATTGTATAATCTGACCCCGGACCCCCCAATCTCTTAGCATTTGTTAAAAGAAAACATTTGCGTGCAAGGTTAGTTTTAGATAGTTTCCCTTTCCTTTCCAGCTTCATAGGATAATTAAGAAATCAGAAAGTAGCACCCAACTCCTACCATTGCGGTAAGGAAAGGGAAGATATCTAAAACTAACCTTGCACGCAAATGTTTCTTTTAACAAATGCTAAGAGATTGGGGATAGGGGTCAGGTTATACAAAGGGAAGCTATTAACACCTAGTGTATATATGGTTATCCATAGACCTTTTATTACATGTTTCTCTGTTGATTTAAGTGCTTTATGGTGTTTATTTGCTGTGGCTTGAGAAAGTTTCTCCTTTGGGAGAATTGAGAGAATGTTTTTGTTATTTTCGGGTTTTCCGTTGTTTTTGGGAAGGTACTTGACCTAAAGTTTTTTATTTGTGTGCTCGCTAAGATTTCACAATCTTATGCCTACGTATTCCCATAAAGAAATATGGGAAATCAGAGAAATCGTAGTTCCTCCTATTCTATGGGAGGAAAATGTTTGGTGTCTTGTTTAAAGCCCAAGATTGAAGCTGTTTAAGTATTTGTGTCTAGTTTAAAGCTCAAGATTGAAGCTAAAAGGTGTGACTGAGAGAGAATTTGTCACCTCTAAAGAGAGATATCTCACCTATATATCACAAATGTTGAGAAATTGATTATAAGGGAAATTACTTTAACTGGGATATGTGAATCCAGCAATGCCATAATTTCATTTATAAGATGGGATGTCATGAAGGAAGAAAGCTTTAACTCAATGTAGAGCAATGCCAGTTTTTCCTTATGAATCTTTCATGCCAAGAGAAGGACATTGGCTTGGATGTATGGAATCCAGAGGCTTGCCACTTACAGCAGTTAGATGAAAGATAAATTTAGCTAGGATAAAGGAAGGACTCTAGCTTGGATTTTGAATCAACAAGTGTGCCACTTATAACAATTATTTGGTAAAAGGTTTTGATTGTCTGTTTTGATATGTGATGTATAGAGGAAATGTCCTTCTGCAGAGAGGACTCATGGTCTCATCTGAGGAGATGTTGATTTTTGTGTGCCTTGATCAAAGCCCAAGGTTGAAGCTAAAAGAAACTGACTCTAGTGGGGAGGGTTTTATCTGTCTTGTACAAAGCCCAAGATTGAGGCTGAAAGAAACTGACTCCAATGGGGAGGGTTTTATATGTCTTGTACAAAGCCTAAGATTGAGGATGAAAGAAACTGACCCCACTGGGGAGGATTTTATCTGTCTTGTACAAAGCCCAAGATTGAGGCTGACTGACTCTACAGAGGGGAATTATTATATGAAGCCTAAGAGGAGGCTATCTCTTGCTGAGGATTAATGGAAATCCAGGAGCAGGTCCAAATGGTATTGGGGAATCCAAAAGTTTTACTCTTGTTGAGGATTAAGGAAGAGTTAAGATATCAGATGCCATGAGGTTCTGATTCCACTGGGGATTAGGGAAGAGTTAAGATATCAGATCCAAAAGGAGATGAGACTTTCCAAGTCTTTTTTGTATGAAGCCCAAGAGGAGGTTGAGACTGTCCAAGTCTCTCAAGAAGTGGTAGACTCTGGTTGGGGAGAAATATTTGAATGAAGCCCAAGAGGTGGCTGTAGGTTCTAGGGATGAAGATCAACCCTGTGATGGTCTGATGTTTTGGAATTCTTTGACTCTCCTGAGGATTGAGCTAGTAGAGATGACTAATTTATGTTCTATACCTGTAGGAGGCCTTTGGGTCTTTGTACTAAGCCCAAGAGGAGGCTGGGATGCTTCTAGGAAGCCTGTGGGTCCTTGTACTAAGCCCAAGAGGAGGCTGGGGATACTTTTAAAAAGCCTATGGGTCCAAGCCAAAGAAAAGTTCAAGTAAGGTTTCACCGGGAGTAAGTCCTTTCTTTGCTGAGCAGTTCTAGGGTTTGAAGAAATTCAAAAGAGGTTTCACCGGGAATTAATCCTCTCTAGGGAAATGAATTTCTTGTACAGATATATATTTCTAAGTTTGACAGTCTTGAGAAAAGTTTCACCGGGAATAATGCCTTTATCTGTTCCATATTGTATAAGCCCAAGAGGAGGCAAGACTGTATAGGGAATTTCCTATGAGGGAACTAGTTTTGACTAAGTTGTAAGTAACCTCTGATATGACCTAATAATAAACCTAACTGCTGGGGAGACTCTAAGCAAGATATGCACAAGTATATACAGACAATTATATTGACAGATATACATAAGAAATATGCATTGAAAAAGATATGGGGACTTACCTTCTGAGAAGAAGCCCAAGCATATTATGATCTGTTGTATTTACTACAACTGTATTCCCTCTTTTAGGGTTACAAGAAATCGAAGAAAGTTTTGAAAGAAACAACATTGAATTTGAATTTTTGAATTAAAAAAAAACAAGTTTGTCTAAAAGAAATGTTTGGGGCTTATAGCTCAAAGAGACGCCCATATGACTTTTGTTTAAAAGGCGACGATTGCGCCGTGATTTTGAAAACCACAGAGTGACTTATACAATGACTGAGGCCCAAAATTATTTATGTACAAAAGGGAATGGGTCTTACACTCTAATAGAGGCTAAAAAGTTTATTTTTTTTACAAGAGATGGGGCTTACAACTCAAGGAGATGCCCAGATAAAAAACAGTGATCTCACCGTTTATCGTATCGAGACTTATACAATGACTGAGACCCAAAACTGTATATTTACAAAGGGGATGGTTCTTACACTCTACTAGAGGCCCAAAATGGTTAAAAAGAAGAAAGATGGGACTTACAACTCAAGGGGAGGCCCAGATGACTTTTTGTTAAAAAGGCGACGATCACGCCGCATTTTTAAAAAACACGGTGGGACTTTTACAATGACTGAGGCCCAAAATTATTTATGTGTGACAAGGGATGGGTCTTACACTCTCTTCGAGGCCCAAAAGTGTTCTTATGAATTTTGAAAAAAATCAAAATTTAGAGAAAACCCTAATTTTGAATTTACAAATATAATTTTCAAAGGAAATTAAATAAAAAATGATATAAAATATCAAATATATTCAAAAAAAAGTTATAAACTTTGAAAAATCATGTTTAATCACATGAAAGCTTGAAATTCAATTAAATTTGAAAATTCAAGGTGGAAATTTCATTTAAAAATGTTTAAAAATAAATAAAATGAAATTATTTACAAAAATTCCAACTATATTAAATAAATAATATAAATGTGATTTTTTTGTAAAATAAAATATTTCATTATTTTTGTGACTTTTTGAAAAAAAGAACGAATAAAAAATGATTTAAAATGAAATAGAAATTAATTTTTGAAATCATTTAATAAAAATATCAAATATTCAAAAATTCAAAAATTTGAAAATGGCGCCAAGGCCATCTTCTTCCGCCTCGCGTTTACCCGCCTTAGCCAATATGCAAAACCTCACATTTCTCTCTCAATACGTAATGGTTTTGACTTTTGTAAACATGAAAGTTGTGTATTTTTGAACAAGGATTCCAATGATATAAATTAATTGCATTTATTTTAAGTGTGGAGTGAGAAATCAGAAGATGAACTCGAGAACCCTAATTTCTGCAAGAACACTATGAAATCCTATACACGAAAGCTACAAAGCAATTGATTGAGGGAAATCACTCTACATAAGTGCAGAAACATGTTTGTAACTTGAAAACACATTTATGATGCATGGATCATAGAGTTTGAGAGTGTCAGGCTTACCTCTGCAAGAGGAAATCGAATCCTCAGTTGTAGGTGTTATAGATGTTGTGTGATGATCTGGATAGCTTTAATGGACCTAATATAAGGTGTTTGGAAGCTTGGAATAGATTTAATGCACCTGGTTCTTATTGTGGCACCTCAACTGCAAGTAGGCCAAAAAGCTTGAGCAAATGGGGGGTGACTTTGTGATTCAGGTGTTCCAGATGTGTTTTGAGATTATGGATCATTTATATATGATATATGTGAGGTGTTGGCATGGTTTGTTTTGATGGAATTGATCCCTATTTGAAAATTCGATAGTTACTTCAAGAAGAAGCAAAATCTGGTTTTTGAAATGTGATTTGGAGGAAAGCATGTATTGATATGCTTTGGTGTACTTGAATTGATAAAAAAAACCTCTATTTATAGTAGAGTAAGTTTGTTTTGGGAGCAATAGTGATTGGAGGCTGGATCACTCCAATATCCATTGAACTTTGTCATGTAGCCAAAGTCTCCTCTAGCCATTAACTTGGGTCAATCTTGCAGGCCTATGATCTTCTGATGCTTGAGTTTATCTTGACTCATTTCCAATGTTGTGGACTGATACATTCCAGCTCTATGCATCCATTCAATGCCTCATGACAAGTTTGAAGTTTTTGGATTTGAACTTTGAATGTCACATACCTAAAGGATTGGATTTTGGACTTAGTGGCCTTGTGGTCCGATTCTTCATCATTCAAGCTGATTTTAGACAGAAATGAAATAATGCAAGTGTCAAAAATTGGCTCAAGAAATCGAGGGAACCAAGTTATGTATCAATGCCTTTGTGTTGACAGGGTGAAAAATGCCATTTTTGGAGGCTTATAACTCCTTGCTCAAGTGGAACCATGAGAGGCTCTTGTACTTTTTGGAAAGCCCCAATAACATACTTCAACTTTGATGTCCAATAATGGTCTTGAATCATCTTGGATCATAATGAAAAATGGGCTCAAAATTGGTGAAAATCCAAAACAGATTATGTCCAAAATTTCACTAAGTGTTGGAAAAATGGTCATTTTCATATTTTTGTGATTTTGATCAATCCATAACTCAAAATCCATGAGGATTTGGAATCTGATGTAGTTGACAATCTTGAAGTATGTAATGAGAGCTTTCATTTGGGCTTTGGATGGATGAAAAAGGTTGCTTGGATCACAAGTTATGGCCTTGCAAAGTTGGGTATAAATCACTTTTTTTTCCATAACTTAGTGAAATTTCAAGTTTCTTATGGTTGCCCCTTTTGCAAGTAACCCCACTTTTCTTGATTTTTCTTGATGGATGATGATCCAAACAATAAGTTAACATTGTTTTTTACTTAGGGAAGCCTTGTTTTTCAAGAAATTCAAAAAGTCAAACTTGGTTTTTTGGCACAGTTGACTTTTTATCAAATGAATTTCAAACTTTGTGATCCTCTATGAAATCAAGTCCTTAACCTAATTCAAACCTAATGAATGGATTCCATAGGTGCTATAGAGTGTCATGAATCATGTCCCAAGGTTTGGGATCATGTCTTGGTCAAAAGTCAAAGATACAGTTGACTTTTCATCAGGAAACCCTAATTGGTCCAGATGAATTTGAATCCTTGTACTGCTTATGAACCAAGTTCTTTGAATCAATCCAATCTTGTAAATGGATCAATATGATATATTAGAGGTCTTTAAAACACTTCTTGAGGTCTTGGCTCGTGTCTTGCTCCAAAAGTCAACTTAGGGGTGAATTAGGTCATGAAACCCTAATTTCTGATTTTTGATGAATGCATCCTCTGAGGCTATTTTGAATTTATGATTAGATCCATGAGGTCTCTTTAAGCTTCTTGGATTATGTTTTGAAGTATTGGTCCATGCCCAGAGGAAAATTTCCCTCAGTAGGCCTTGGTCGACTAAAACCCTAATTTGGTGACATAAATGATCTTGAGGCTTGACCCCCTTGGAATGGTGTACTCTTGTGCTTGATTCTTGATGTGGGAGACCTCTTGATCCTTTATAGATGTTTGAGAGACTTGACAAGTTGAGGATCATGTCCATTCTTGATTGATCCTTTGTCTGAGTGCTCTGAGAGGGCTCAAAACCCTAACTCTTGGTTGAGGTGAATGCTCAACAATCTTTGAGAGGATTGATGAGGCATGAAGGTACATCCATATTGTGGTGATGATTTTCACAATGATGGGAAATCTTGTGGTCAAAATTTGGGGTATGACAACCCTCTTGCAAGGTAGGACATGTATCTGTTGGGTGTTTAGGAGAGGTGTAAATGCCACATAACCTTTCTGTTTGAGTTTTTCCTACTTCCAGTTGTCTCACCAATGAAGTAAGCTCATCAATTCTGGTTTCTAAAGCCTTGTTGGAAGAAGAAGCTTGAGTTTCATACACTCTTTTTGTCAGAACCACAAATTTGTTTATGGTTGTGAATTTTTGTGAATTTAGTGACATGTTTTCAATTAAGGTTTTAGCTGCAGTTGGGGTCTTATCAATAAGTGCTCCTCCACTAGCAACATCTAGAATATTTATGTTCATAGATAGTGAGCCCTCATAAAAGTACTAGAATAATAATTACTAAAAAATCTGGTTCTAAGGACAACTCGAGACTAACTGCTTGAATATCTCCGAGTACTCGACCAATGATTCCATGTCAACCTATTTAAGACCATATATTTCTTTTCTGATTGAAGAAGCTCTTGAGGCAGGGAATTATCTTTCTAGGAACATTATTTTTAGATTCTTCTAGCTTGTGACAAAATTCGGCTCAAAGATAATACAAGTATTTTTTTGCAACACCTTGTAATGAGAATGGAAAGGTTTATGGCTTGACATGATCTTCGGTGATTCCTTGAGGCCTCAATGGTGTAGAACACACAACCTAAAATTCTTTCAAATGCTTATGCAGATCCTCACCTGCAAGACCACTAAACCTTCGGAACAAGTGTATTAAACCCGATTTCAATTCAAAAGGTGTAACAACTTCAGGATACTTGATACCAAGTGCATTGTAATTCACATCTGGTGTAACGAGTTTTCTTAGAGCTCTTTGTTGAGCCATGTTATGATAATTAAACTCAAAATCAGAATCAAACAAATTACGAGAGAATACAGAATCAAAATCACTATCACTAGCGGGTGCACTAGTACTAGCTTGATTGACTCTACAACGTGCGTGAAAAGTTCTCTCTACTTCAGGATCAAAATCAAACAAGTTAGAACAGCCAAACCTAGTAGTCGGGCCTACTTCAACAATGCAAGAACAATTATAAAAATACCAGCAATATCCCTATTGACAAAATCAATTGAAAAAAAATGAAAAATGATTAAAATAAAATAAAATAAAATATGAAAAATACCACAAAAGATCAAATAAAATCAAAATAAAACACCACAAATTTTATCGGATTTTTTCGAAAATACGAAAACGGAAAATAAATAAATAAAATAGAAAAACAAGAAATTTAGGGTTTTTAGGGGGCGTTGCGTATTTTGTCCCAAAAATGGCACGTAAAAGTTTTGATTCGTGAAATTCTGGCCTGTATATATCAGATGTCCTGTCGAGATGTCGTGACACTGATATACAACAATAACAATGAACAAGTTCAAAATAAAAGTGTGCATAAAATGTAAAGAACACCAGAAATTGTTAACCCAGTTCGGATCTAACTATCCTACATCTGGGGGCTACCAAGCCAGGGATGAAATCAATATTCGATAGTATCAATTCACTGATAACCACACCCGGTTCAATCAGCTCACTTAATCACTACCCTTCCTATGACTTCTACCTAAGACTCCCCTAGGTATGAGGCCCTCCTCAAATCCCTCTTCAATCACAACCCGTGACTAGTTCCTTACAAGACAAGTAACAATGGTCGAAACACAAATTCTCAATACTTCACAGCTTATGAGAATTAACACTCAGCTACTCAATGCTTAAAAGCTTATGAGCAACCTTACACAACTTACACTACAGTCGTTATACTGTTATCATAAGATACCAGTTAGGCTCACAAGCACACAACCCTAAAAATACATGTAAGTTCGACACTTAAAACTAGGTTTACATCAGCCTATTTATAGCTTGAAATCTGGACTGAATTGGGCTTCAAAAACGCAGCAATTAGGCTGCTCACAAATCTGCAAAATTAACTCCAATAAAATAGGTCTTCAATCCAAAGTTTCCTATTATGTCTCCATAATTAGAAACAGCAGCAAATCCGAAAAACCAACAAGTAACCCTAATCCAAAAATGCTTTGGATGCCACATAGGATAACCAAATATTCACAGAATATTTAGTTACAAATCTTTGTAACAGAATCTGCAATAAAACCTGACTTCACAGCGCGATGTCCTATGAGCAGTCATGGGACATCTTCATTCGACATGTTGAACAAATAGTAGAGAAACATATCTTTAGACATCTTCATTCAACACCTGTTGCTACATGAGTTTTAGTAAAATAATGCCAACCATAAAACCAAGGAAATAACAATCTCCCCCTTTGGCTTATTTTTGGCTAAAACTCCACACACACTTAAACACCATCAGTATCAGCAGCAGAAACAAACTCAAACAAAACCAGCACAGCAGCACTCCCCCTTCAGCTGCAAAAGAAAACACACAGTACCACAAGAACACTCATCATAGTAAACTAGCAAAAACTCCCCCTCAACAGCAGCACATTTCACATTCTCCCCCTCAGCAACTGCACATTTCACATTCCCCCCTCAGCAACTGCAGCATCACAAACTTCCCCCTCAAAGCTGCTCTCCCTTACACTTACTATTCCCCCTTTTTAGCCACAAATATGACAAAGAGAGGTCATAGATAAATGTAAATATATTACATAGCAGGATATTGTTCAACACCAAACCAGAATAAAGTTGTCCAAAAAGAAAAAAGAAGAAAAACAAAAGCAGACAAAAACAGAAAATAAACTTGCAGATAGCCTAGCTAATCAGCACTGTCCTCTTCATCAGCAACCTCATCACCTTCAGATCCAGAGGCACCATTCTCAGAACCGGAATCATCAGACTGCTGAACACACCCTCTATCAGACTCAGTAGATTCACCTTGTCCATCACCTTCAGTCAGCTCTTGATCTTTAGCAGTATTTCTCTTCTCAACCAAGGCTTTAATCAGCTGCTCTAGCTTTGTCTTCCTTGCTGTATCTCTCCTGATAGATTCTTCCAGCTCTTTGCAAATTTCCTGCATCTGAGCAATGATTTCATCATCAAGACTAGCATAACTTGAAGTTGAGAAGGATGTTCCAACATCAGACACATGATCTCCACCTAACAGCCTATAATTCAAAGTCATTGGAGGTTTTCTCTTGCTGACTTTGTCACTTCTTACTAAGCATTCAGGAAATTGGTCCAAGATCATTCCACAGATTAAGGATGGAAAACATATGGGTAGCTTAATAGCAGATGAGCTAGCTTGCTTCAAAACTTATTCAAAGATATATGCTCCAAAGTTGAAAGGGACCTTCTTTCCAATAGCATAGATAAATTTTCCAAGCATAGATGAGATGGTGGAAATATGGTTGGTAGAAACCCAGTTTACCACTGCAATTCTGTGAAGGATAGCATATTTGACACTTAGATTTCCAGACGACAACTTCTTTGCATTTGGCCAATGTCTCATACAGCCACCTGTTATCTCCTTGCAAACAGTATTATCAGTAACCTCTAACTCAGGTTGAGGTTCATTACTCCTGCCCAGATAGTTGTTGATAATTTCAGGTGAAAAGGTGACAGCTTCTCCTCTCACACATACTTGTCTGGGATTGTTGCCCCTGTTCTCGTCACCCTCCTCAGACATATTTACCACAAATTCTTTGACTAGATTTCCATAACAGGGTCCTAACTTAGACACTGTTCTCATCAATCCAGCCACAGCAATGAGCTCCACTATTTCTTTGTACCTTTCGAAGTCCTTCCCCAACTCTCTCTCCAGAGCAATCCTTCGTTGATCAACAATTTTCCATCTATCTGTATTTCTCATAGAGCTTTCAGTAGAAGCCTTCTTGCAGGTGGAGTTTTTTATACCAATGATGTCCTGGACATCTGTTTCAACTTCATAGTCAGAATCACTTTGATCAGTAATTTTTCTTTTCTTAGTGGGCACTACAACCTTGCTCCATTGCTTAGGCGGTCCTGCTTGAACTTTTCTTTCCCCACCTCTAGATTTACCACGCAATTTCGAAGACTTGGAGTTTTCACTTATTACATTTTTTCTTCTTCTTCTCTCACGGTCCACAAGCCTGGAAACATCACCATTCGTCCTATTAGTAGAGCTGCTATTGATATTTTCTGTCACTGATGTTGTAGCATTAGACTCGACATTTGCCTTAATTCCACTCAGAATTGAGGCAACAACCCTTCTAGCTTCCTTATCCCTTCTGACAGCATCATCATCAGTGGAATCCTTGTTCACATCACAAGATTTAGTACCCTTCCACTTCTCAACTATGCCTGATTTAGATCCCTTTTCAGCCATGTCTTTCTTAGGGCTTACTTGGTTAGCATACTAACTGGTCATGGAGTGGACTTTCTTCTTAGGTGAGAAGGGTTTAGATTTCTTACCTGGAATGTTGACATTTGTTGTGTGAGAAGCTTGCTGGTTGCCTTTTGGGTCAGCCGACATAACTTTCAACGGAGCAATGTCGAGCACTAGGTCAGAGAGGTTTATCATCTGCAGTGATTCTTCATCTCCAGTATTGATTCGTGGAGAACCAGTGTTATCAGGGGAGCCGTGCATGGAATCGGAGTTAGGATGTTAAGACATGTTTAGTTGATCACAAAAAGCAGTATTGAGGAGAGTAAGAGCAAACCCTAGCGGAGAAGAGTTTTGAAAGAATAGGTCAGATGAAGTTTTTGAACTGTAGGATTGAAGTTGGAATGTGTTAGCTGGGCTATTTATAATTTTTGGAAATGGGTCCTTATACACGTGCCATTCACAAGCTCTTTCAGCTTTCCACAAATAGCAATCCTCTGAGGTTCTTTCACCTCTCATAACAACAGAATTCTTTTCATCCATTATTAAACATTCATAGTTTGTAAAGATGACCCTAAGACCTTGATCACACAACTGGCTTATGCTTATTAGGTTAGTATCTAACCGTTCAACAAGCAATACTTCTTCCAGAATGGGTTGTCCTGGACAATCCACTCTTCCAACACCCAGCACTTTTCCTTTTGATCCATTACCAAAAATCACCTCATTAGGAGCATGATACTTAACATGTGACATATATCTACTAACACCAGTCATATGTTGAGGACACCCACTATCAAAGAACCATTTTTCATCTGTAGAGACTCTGAAGGACTTGTAGTCCCTATGTTCCTTTACAAAATCCTTTGAAGTCCATATCCTTTTTGTTTCAACCCTGTTCTTCTTATACTGTTGCATGGGTTTGGGATAACCATGTAGCTTGTAGCAAAAAGCTTTTATATGACCAAACTTCCCACAATGGTAGCATGTCCATCTTTGATTCTTTTTCTTTATGAACTTCTTCTGATGCCTGGGAGGATGATGCAGCATGTTATTCAACATCTTCAAACTTCTCTTATCTTGAATGGGTACTTCCTCAGACTCATTTGTACCTTTAAATCCAACACCACTGACATTTCCAGTATCTCTTCCTGACTTCAGAATTTCATCAAGTACATCCGAACTCCTATTTAACATTCTGACCTTTTTAATCATGTTGTCCAGTTTTGAATTCAAAACATTTACTTCACTTTGTAGATCAGCTATAGTAGACATATACACAGTATTCTCAGCTTCTAAATGAACAATGGCACATGCTTGTTCTTCTTTCTGCTGACATACTTCTTCATGTTCAATGCACAACTTCTTATAAGAGATAGCCAGCTCTTCAAAAGTAAGCTCTTCAGATTCTTCATCTGATTCACATACTCCTGTTAATGCTGTCACCAACTTTGCAGATTTCTCATCAGTTTCAGAATCATCTTCTGACCATGTCACAGATAATCCCTTCTTCTGTCTTTTGAGATAAGTGGTACACTCAGTTTTTACGTGCCCAAATCCTTCACATTCATAGCATTGAACTCTCTTCCTTTGATTAGAGTCCTCTTCAGTTCTGGATCTTCTGCCTCCATCCTGGTCTTTGTTGATGTCGAGAGACTTGTTCTGAACATTTTCTCTTGACTTCCAGTCCGTCCTTTTCAACACTTTATTAAATTGTCTTCCAAGCAACACTAGCTCTTTGAACACATCTTCATCTTTGACCAGTTCTCCTTCATCATCTGAGTCATCAGCATTCGACACAAATGCTATACTCTTCTTCTTTTCAGCTTTTTCACTGAATCCTAACTCAAAAGTTTGGAGTGATCCCATAAGCTCATCCACTTTCATCTTGTCAATGTCCTGAGCTTCCTCTATAGCAGTGACCTTCATATCAAATCTCTTAGGTAGAGACCTGAGAATCTTCCTGACCAGCTTGCTGTCAGACATCTTTTCTCCTAAAGCACTAGAGGCATTAGCTATCTCAATAATGTTCATATGAAAATCATGAATGCTCTCATCCTCTTTCATCTTCAAACTCTCAAACTTGCTAGTGAGAAGCTGAAGCTTTGACATTTTCACCTTTGAGGTCCCTTCATGAGCAACTTTCAGGACCTGCCAAGTCTCTTTGGCAATAGTACAATGCTCAATCAGCCTAAAGATATTTCTGTTGACACCATTGAACAATGCATTCATAGCTTTAGAATTTCCAACAGATCCTTTGTAGTCAGCATCATCCAAGTCCTCTTCTTCCTTCAGAACATCAGTAGGGTTACCTTTATCATCTTTAACCTTAGGGGGCTCCTATCCTTTGATAACAGCTTTCCACGCTTGATCATCCATGGACTTGATGAAAGCTATCATCCTGGGTTTCCAATACTCATAGTTTGAACCATCCAGCAGAGGTGGTTTATTCAGAGCTCCTCCATCCTTGTCCATTGTGCCAGAAAGTACCTTCCCTGAATCTCACCCAGAAACAACAAAGGGTGCCTGCTCTGATACCAATTGAAATTCTGGCCTGTATATATCAGATGTCCTGTCGAGATGTCGTGACACTGATATACAACAATAACAATGAACAAGTTCAAAATAAAAGTGTGCATAAAATGTAAAGAACACCAGAAATTGTTAACCCAGTTCAGATCTAACTATCCTACATCTGGGGGCTACCAAGCCAGGGATGAAATCAATATTCGATAGTATCAATTCACTGATAACCACACCCGGTTCAATCAGCTCACTTAATCAATACCCTTCCTATGACTTCTACCTAAGACTCCCCTAGGTATGAAGCCTTCCTCAAATCCCTCTTCAATCACAACCCGTGACTGGTTCCTTACAAGACAAGTAACAATGGTCGAAACACAAATTCTCAATACTTCACAGCTTATGAGAATTAACACTCAGCTACTCAATGCTTAAAAGCTTATGAGCAACCTTACACAACTTACACTACAGTCCTTATACTGTTATCATAAGATACCAGTTAGGCTCACAAGCACACAACCCTAAAAATACATGTAAGTTCGACACCTAAAACTAGGTTTACATCAGCCTATTTATAGCTTGAAATCTGGACTGAATTGGGCTTCAAAAACGCAGCAATTAGGCTGCTCACAAATCTGCAAAATTAACTCCAATAAAATAGGTCTTCAATCCAAAGTTTCCTATTATGTCTCCATAATTAGAAACAGCAGCAAATCCGAAAAACCAACAAGTAACCCTAATCCAAAAATGCTTTGGATGCCACATAGGATAACCAAATATTGACAGAATATTTAGTTACAAATCTTTGTAACAGAATCTGCAATAAAACCTGACTTCACAGCGCGATGTCCTATGAGCAGTCATGGGACATCTTCATTCGACATGTTGAACAAATAGTAGAGAAACATATCTTTAGACATCTTCATTCAACACCTGCTGCTACATGAGTTTTAGCAAAATAATGCCAACCATAAAACCAAGGAAATAACAATTCGGATCTGATTTTTCAGAAAATCGAGTTTTTAATGCTAGATTACGTAAAGCTCAAAACAACAAGACCGAAAGGGCCAGGATGCAGTATCGCAACACCTATGACTCTAATATTGGTTAAAATTGATAAAAGTACCTGACAACGGCGCCAATTTGATCCGCTATCGCACACGGGTAAAAAATGAGAAATAGAAATATAGTAAAACAGAAGCGACACTTGAGTTGTATTGCAAGGACTCTTAAATGATTTAACATACTGATCGAAACAATGAGAGGGTGGGGTTTGAGGTTTCGATTAAGATTATGATTAAAAGAATTTGATTATGAATAATATAGACAAATTAATATACTGTTCGGTCTCCAAATATCATCAATTAATATAATTCTAAAGCCCTAAACAGTTTTAATTCCCTTTCGGTTACAACAACAATAACAAGCGCAATTGATACTAATATATGATATGTGTTCCTAATTTCCGAATTAAGCAAACACGGTTATGGTACGAAACATACATCAATCAAAATAAATAAATCATATTCTGTGAGCAGTAATCAAATTAATCAAACAATGGAAACTGAATTAAGCAATCAGCTTTACTAAAAGAATTGAAAAAGAATTGAAATTGCTTTGAAAATTATTAAAAAAAACAATAAAGTGGATGGAGTCACGGCTACATCAGATCAATCCCTAGGGCGTTAGTTCTCCATAGAATTCGTAAAAGTCCTTCTAATTTCGTGAATACTCAATGAATGAAAACAAAGTTGTGAATTTACTTAAATAATAAAAGGGAAATCTGTCCCTAATAGCATCTGACCCGAAAAACAAAAAACGGCCCAAAGCTAATTATTTTATCCTCTTAGCTTTCCAACGCATATTAGAATGCGTCAAACGACATCCCATAGCTTAAGTTATGACATGCACAACGAGAAGGTGTCAAATTACCGCTTATTCAAAAAATAAATAATCAAATTAAAATAAAAGCATAAATAAGCTAAACTTAGGAAACACACTCAAAACAATAAAATAAAAGCAACAAGTCATAAAAAATCCCTAAGGACAAAGTAAAATGTGGTGTATTAAACTACACTGATAAAAAATCCACCACTTTAGAAGGTAATAAACTCTTCCAATCCCTAGCCAAATCACAGATCACCTGAGCCAACCTACCGTCTTCACTGACAGTCAAGTAGGAAAGCCCAACATAAGCAGATTCCACAGAAAAACTTCTCACGAGGTCAGACAACCAAGACCAGGCATCCTTCCGACCCTACTTAGCACCTCCACCAATTGAGCTAAGTAACTCTTTTGGGAGCTCTCCCTCCTAGACAAGGAGAAAATTCCTCCACCTAAAATTAAAAATCCAAATGTTCTCCTTCCAAGCTCTTATCAACCCCATCAAAAAGACTTTTGCTCCAAAATAAGACATAACTTCTCGAAAGAGACACACAGCGGGTTCGGCCCTGCCCAAATATCATGATAGAACCTAAATCTCATACCATCCGCAACCACATTGGTACAAGAAAATTGATATGGGAAGAGAAAATTGTAAGATTAACATAAATACCCCAATTTTGGTTTGTCAAATATGTGATTCAACTTACTAGGACAAGTAACTTTTAAGCATTGCCTCACAGAAACAAAACATATGCGCCGATTAATTAGTTAATTTTAGTTTCAACCAGAGTTCATATATAAAAATTCTTGAGATCCCCCGAGGAGTTTCGTAACATCTTATATTATGTAACACCAATACTTTTGAAAAAAGACGTATCCATGTTCGTATCGGCGTTGGACACATGCATTGTCATTTGTGTTTATTTTTAATTTATTTATATTATTTAATTATTATTGATCTCGTTGTGTCAGTATCGATTTTTTTAGGTGATAGATCCTATATGACATATTTGAAGCTTGCATTGCATGTCGAGACATATTACTGTAGTTTCTTAGTTTATTTTATCTTTTGGATTTTGCACTCTTTCTTTAAAAAATGAACAAAATTTTTAAGAAAATTCTCTATCAAACTTTAGTTAACTGCCAACTCCAAACCAACAAGTCTAGACTTATTTTGAATACCAAGGCTATAGTCGAAACCCGCTACTAATTTCCGGTTTTAGACTTTAATAGTATGGCACGGAGAAAATGCACATTTGTTACTAACTCTGATTAAATAATTAAATTTGGCAGACGGCACTAGATTTGCACCATCCGTTTTTGACCTATTTCCTACGTGTCATTTGAAATTTTAAGTAAGATTAGACTATGTGATATGTTCCTTCTTTGTTTTTATGGAATCAAATTCACAAGTGCCTTATTCTTTTATGTTGGTAAAGCATTATAGATACCAATAATGCCTTAAAAAACAATACTAATTGAAGTGCTATGTTCTTGATGATGTGGATTCCATTTTCTTGATATAAGGAAAATTTCATTTGACAAGCCACAAATTATGTTCATTGGTTTTGGATTTGTATTGTTGGCTTCCTATGTTTAGAAACAAAAACTTTTTATTTTTCTTCTAAACCTTTCAAAATTTGAAGATATAAGATTCCATTGGAACATTTATTTCATTATTCTTTCATGTCAATACGGGGGACGGGGGTTGACATCCCATCATGTCTTATATTATAACTATTACCACACATCATGTAACAATTTTAGATATTACTCTTCTAATTTCATAAAAAAAATCATTTTTATGTTTTCTATTTTTAACATAATTGTTATTTTAGAATACCATGGAAGAAATTACATATTATTTTGTAATCTCTTAATTAGTGGACCAAATAATTTTGTGATACTCTAATTGATGGTCTAAAATAAAATAGAGTAATAACAATTATCGTCATTGATTTTGTAACCTCTAATTTTATGGCATTAAGTAAATTAGAGTACATGACAATTATCAAGAAATTAATTGTTTAGTAATTACTACAAGTAATGGATCTCATCCGTTTATACGGAGATATGATGGGTGTCTCAGATTAAATGACACCATATATAAATCAGTCACTACAACAGATAAGACCTTAGACAACGCTTTTTTTTCCCTTAGACAGCGCTTTTAAGCGCTGTCTAAACCTGCGCTGCTATAGGTTTAGACAGCGCTTTGGATAATACCAAAAGCGCTGTCTAAAGGGGGGGTATATTTAATGAAAAGCGCTGTCTATGGTACCTTTAGACAGCGCTTTTTGACATTATAAGGTATACCTTAGACAACGCTTTTGGGAAAAGCGCTTTCTAAGCCTTACCTTTTTTGACATTTTTTTGGTATACCTTAGACAGCGCTTTCAGAAAAAGCGCTGTCTAAGCCCTACCTTTTTTGACATTTTTTTGGTATACCTTAGACAGCGCTTTCTCCAAAAGCGCTGTCTAAGGTCAACCTTTTTGAACTTTTTTAGGTATACCTTAGACAGCGCTTTTGGTAAAAGCGCTTTCTAAGGTCCACCTTAGACAGCGCTTTTGTCAAAAGCGCTTTCTAATCCCTACCTTAGACAGCGCTTTCACCAAAAGCGCTGTCTAAGGTATACGAAAAATTTTATATAAATTTTTTTAAACCACAATTTTTACCAGATTTTTTCAACCAGAATTTGACCTGTTTTTCAACCAGCAATTTTTTTCAGAAAAATACCACAATTTGGAGATTCAAATCAATCCAATTTATCATATTTAAATGTACCAATTTACACCAAAATTATATATCCAAAACAATTGGCAATTCAAACCAATATATATATTTAAAATTACAAACCAAAATTATATATACACCTATTTATAATTACAAATCATTACATTTTTTCTACAAATGCACATATTACTTATACTAGTACTTTTGCATCCAACCAAAGCATTGCTTCACATCTACATTATAGGTCCTGAAAACACTAAGATTGTAATTCAATTAAAAGAATACATAAACAAAGTTACACATATTTAAATTCTCATCAATTAAAGTAAGAGTACAATATTATACCTTATAAAATTCCGAGCTCCATAATGTATTGACACCAATCCTCTTTAATTTCATCCAATTGAGAAATTGAGTAATGAGTACACTTGCATTCTTCAAAGTACTACATAATAATATAACATAGTTTGATTTAGTTTTAACTATTTCATTAGACATGAGAGATATGTGTTAATATTAAAATAACTCATAAGTTAGAAATACATACATCGGATGGAATCTCTATTCGATCCAACAAAAGAGTGTCTCTCATAAACCTCAACATGAAATAGCCATATCCAACACGTCCATATCCAACACGTCCTTTCCTGTATTTATACTTGGGAGCTGATGCTCTTTCCCGATTAATTGCACTTAATCGCTTAAATTCTGGGGTTTGTCGTTTGGATTTAAACGTTACCCATTCTTGTGGTGAAATCAAACTTGCATATTTAGATGGATACTCTCCATCAACAAAGTTATCGTCAGCATCCCTAAGATAGGTGCGGTTTAAATATGTCCTAAACCCTCTTAGGAGCTTCCCTGCCAATCTCATCAAAAAAGCTTTTCTTTCTTCCTCGACGTTGAAGCACCTCTAAAAAAACCATACACATTGGTTAGTACAAATAATTTGAAGGACATAATTAGTTGGCATAATTAAAGAGATAATTATGGTACCTTTATCTTATTCCAAAATTTTTTCTTTGGTTTCCTTCAACTGTTTGGTTCTCCAATCATCACAAGTAATAGGAACCGCATTCCTTACAAGTGCACCAATGAAACTTGTCAAAGTATGACCGTTAGGCTCAATAAGTGTATTCGAAGCGCTCCAATGCACATTATAAGTGATGCCTTGATCTCTAGCATGGATCACTCTCTTCATAATGGTTATTCCTCTTCTAATCTCTTCTTCCATAGATCTGTTACTTCCAACCTGAATATCGGGATCATCATCATGTAGGTGATCATCATCATGTGGGTGATCATCATCATGTGGATGATCATCATCATGTGGGTGATCATTGTTAGTAGCCATCTAACCTGTAATAAATAAATCAAGGATATCAAATATAATATATAACAAATATAATAAAGAAATCAAGGATATCAAATATAACAAATATGACATAATATATAACAATCATGAAGATCTTCTACAACTGCTTCTGCAATCTCTTCGACTCGATCACAATCGTATGTTTCCGTGTCTTTGTCATCTGAAGCATAGGTCGTATTACTTTTCCCCGTCGGTTCAACATTCTCGTTAATTTTCTCACCATGATGTATCCAACACTTATAACTTCGATCAATTCCATTCATCAGTAAATGCGATTTCAATCCATCTGCGTCAACCCTACCCACATAACAACAACCCAAGCAAGGACATTTTATTCGATTGAGCTCTTCAGTGTCAGCGTGTTGAACAACAAACTTAACGAAATCCAATACCCCATTCTCGTACTCTTTGGACAATCGATCGTCATCCATCCATTTTTTATCCATGGTTTTCCTACTTATTAAGGTCAACAAAATAACATTAATTCAACCATATTAATCAAGAAATGAACAAGTTTGATAGTGTTTGATATGTAACTGGTTGAATTTCTTATGTTTTAGTGAAATGTTTATGTTCATTATATTTGTTTATTAACTCAACCATCTCAAATTCTAGAATTTTGAGGCTTCAAAAACAAGCTTTGAATTCTAAAATTCAGAGGACATTTCCATCAATTTTAAGAGTTTTTTTAGAAGATTTAAGAGGTGGAAAAAATAAAACTAAACTAAACTATTTATAAGTCTTAATATAAAATATGTTTTAAAATAGACCTTAAAGTTGTAGGACTAGTTTCAATATTTGGTTACACGTTGTTCCTATTCTACATTGGAGTAAAAACAAATATGAGTGTAGTCCATAAAACTAGGAGTGGTGCCATCAACATTGGTTCTTTAGCTATAATGGCTCCCTTTCTATGTGGCATGGCTACTCTTAGTTATTTCTCATCAAAACACCTTGAATCTTACCAAACAAAAATACTTGGAGTTAGCTCACTAAAATTAACCTAAACTAGCATGTTAACAATTCAAATTCCAACAACAGTCCAACTAATTTCGACCTAAACAATAACTTCATTAACAAAACTCATCAAACATACTCATCAAACATACACATTCACTACAAAACTTCATTAACAAAACTTCATTAACAAAACTCATTAACAAACTCATCAAACATACTCATCAAACATACACATTCACTACAAAACTTCATTAACAAAACTTCATTAACAAAACTCATTAACAAACTCATCAAACATACTCATTCACTACAAAACTTCATTAACAAAACTTCAAACATACTCATTCACTACAAAACTTCATTAATAAAACAGTCCAACATAACTTCATTAACAAAACTCATCAAACATACTCATTCACTACAACATTGTAAAGCAACAAAACCCTACAACAACAATGTAAAGCAACAAAACCCTATTCTTCACAACAATGACGTACCTTTAACGACGGTAACAACGGCAATGCAAGAACGAAATGTATCAGTTACAAAGAGCAGAAACGAACGACGACAATGAGTTCGCAACGGACGGCAATACAACGACGGCAACGGACGGACGACAACAACGAACGACGACACGGTGGAGGACGGTTGACGGTGAAGGTTTGAGTTCGCAAGGGTTTTGAGCTCAGTTCGCATGCAGGGGAGAAGAAAGAGCGGAAATATGAAAATGAATACTGACTATTCATATATTTTAATTTAATTAGACCTTAGACAGCGCTTTTCATAAAAGCGCTTTCTAAGATGGACCTTAGACAGCGCTTTTGATTTTTTTTTTTTTTAATTTTTAAGACCTTAGAAAGCGCTTTTAAGGAAAGCGCTGTCTAATATTTTCCTTTAATCTTTTTTTTAAATTAATAAAACTTTAGAAAGCGCTTTTGACCGAAGTGCTGTCTAAGGTCTTATATTTTTTTTAAATTTATAAGACCTTAGAAAGCGCTTTTAACTAAAGCGCTTTCTAATATTTTCCATTAAATTTTTTTTTAAAATTTATAAGACCTTATAAAGCGCTTTTGACCAAAGCGCTGTCTAAGGTCTTATATTTTTTTGCGCTTTTATTTTTTTAAATGAATAGTTTCCTTGTTTTTAACTTATAGCAGCGCTTTTGTATTAAAGCGCTGTCTAAGGTGCGATGTTATAACTTACTTTTGTTGTAGTGAGTCCTCTCTCTGTCCATAAGAATCTAGTATCACTTTACATTCTATCTTAACGTGTGTGTCAGTAAGGGGAGAAGGGAGAGAAATCAATTTGTATGATTGCTACTATGGCTTCGTCATTTAATCCAGGTATGTGAAAATCATAAACTTTTAAGATCCTTATGTTGAATGTTTGAATGTTTCCGCTGAATGTTTTTTTTATTAATTTATCGATTAAGTATTACGTGTGGTATCAAATCTTTGTTGTGAAATTTATGATTTTCCACTTATGATGTTTATCTCACTTAAAATATGACATGATGAAGTATTCTTTCGAGCAAATTCAGTTTCTTTTGCTTGTCGTCATTGTATGTCGTAGTTTTGTGAATGTTTTTAATATATGTTGAAATGTGGGTAATTGAAAGAATACAACACCATTACGACATAGTTGATTAGTTGCAAGCATTCAATTTGCATATATTGCTTTTGATGTGATTGTTTGTTTTGTTACCTGTATGATGGAGCTGATTCGTAAAACAGAAAATGGTTTTCAATATTGTTACTTTATTACTCAATTATTATATATATATATATATATATAAATATATAAATATATATATATATAATCTACACAATTTATTTTAAAATCTAATTATTCATATTCATTCTTATGTTCTTACATAAAAATGTCATTCTCATAGGATATGAACTATATATATATATATATATATATATATATATATATATATATATATATATATATATATATATATATATATATATATATATATATATATATATATATATATAGTTCATATCCTATGAGAGTATTAGATATTAAAATAAATGGTGGAGATTATGTTATATATATATATATATAGTTCATATTCTATGAGAATGCAATTTTTATGTAAGAACATGAGAGTAAATCTGAATCATTAGATATTAAAATAAATGGTGGAGATTATGTTATATATATATATATATATATATATATATATATATATATATATATATATATATATATATATATATATATATATATATATATAAAAGCACGATATAACAAAGTATGTGTGATAACGTGATATAACAGTGACATTGCTATACTTGAATATTAACCTTTAATTTTATTTATTTAATTTTGATGATGTAATTATTATTGTTATATCTATGCATGAATGAAAAAAATGTGACTTGAAAATGTTATTTTAACCTTGTGTACATTAAAGTGGTCAGATTAGAATGAATATGATGCCATGAAATGTGACCGTGCCCAAAAGAAAATTTTATGTTATGACTAATGAACATAAATGTGGAAATGTAAATTCTTAAATCAACTATATATTTTGTCCAATGATGAATTATGTGTTTGGTTGAGAATTTTTTAATTTTCGATTACGAAAAATAAAATAAAAATTAAAAAAATGGCCTTTATTGTAGTGACTACCCAAAGGAGGACTATAATATGCTTTCATGTTTATCTGAGTATATCATAAATTAATATAAGTTTGTGGAAGAACGCTTTCGCTCTGCTAATAAGTCACTCGCTGGTACGCTTATGGCTCAACTCACGACCATGAAGTTTGATGGGTCGCGAAGCATGCAAGAGCACACCATTGAGATGAAAAACATTGCATCAAGGCTTAAGTCTTTGGGTATGGTAGTAGATGACTCTTTTATGGTTCAATTTATTCTAAACTCATTGCCTTCTGAGTATGATGCTTTCCATATTAACTATAACACTATGAATGAATTGATGGGAAAACTAATTTAGGAGGAGAAATGGGTGAAAAACTTTAAGAGTCATTCTGTCGACCTAGTTCATGGAGTTGGAAAAACATTGAAGCCAAAGGCCAAGAAATTTAAGAGAAAGGAACCTACTAAGAAATACAATAAGTTCTATTTCTGTTCGAAAGAAGGATACTTCCAGAAAGATTATCCTAAACGTAAGGCTTGGTTTGAAAAGAAAGGTATGTATAAAACATATGTATGTACTTTTGAATCAAACTTAATTGATGTTCCTCATAATTCTTTAAGGCTTGAATCTAGTGCTACTACTCATGTATCTAACATGATACAAGGATTCCTTACGATCCAAACCATAAGTCAAAGTAAGATGTTTCTCTACATGGGAAATCGTATGAAAGCTCCAATTGAAGGCATATGGACTTATCGCTTGATTCTTGATACTGAATATCATTCGAACCTAATAAAGACTCTTTATGTACCTTCAATGTCTAGGAGTTTAGTTTCCCTTTCAAAGTTAGACAATTGTGATTTTGAATTTAGTGGTGGACATGGTTGTTTCAATTTAAGCAATAATAATAAAGTTTTTGGTTCTTGTTCTATTTGATGGTCTATATAGATTGAAACATCGTGATCAATTTTATGAATCTTTGCTTACCGAGCATCAAAGTATATGAATTAAACGTAACATGCTTAATGAAAATTATGCATACTTGTGGCATAAACGCTTGGGTTACATATCTAAGGAGAGATTAGAAAGGTTGGTAAAGAATGATATTTTACAAAATCTAGATTTTACCGATAATAAGAAAGGTGCCACAAGAAGCAGCCAGTTTCTTGAAATCATACACACTGATATATGTGAACCTTTTAACACTCCATCTATTGATGGAGAAAAATATTTCATCAACCTTATTGATTACTTTTCACGTTATGGATATATTTATTTGCTTAAGGAAAAGTCTTGAGCAATTGATGATTTTGATATTTTCATTAAAGAAGTCGAAAGACAATTAGATAAGAAAGTGAAAATCATAAGATCTAATAGAGGTGGTGAATATTATGGAAAACATAGTGAAATAGGACAATGTCCAGGGCCATTTGCAAAACTTCTTGAAAGTCATGGTATTCATGCACAATACTGAAGGTAACAAAAATACAAGAATGGAGGGGTCGAATTGGGTTTCTAAAAACGATAATTTTGCTACCCCAAAACAACAAGAGAAAAACAAAGAACAAAAAATAATGAACACAATTTTTTTTTATCCTAGTTCACTGTTAACAAAGCTACCTTCAGTCCACCCTCCAAGGTGATTTTTCCTTATCACAAGGACTTAATCCACTATAATCCAACTTGATTACAACCACAAAGACTAACTGCCAATGTCTTCTAGAGTAATTTTGACAAAACTCTAGTCACTCAAGGAAATACAATCACAATATTGAAATACAAAGTGTGTTTACAAAATGCTTCTATGCAAGCAGAATACACAAATGAATTACAAAGTATCACACAAAATATTTTCTATCAAGAATATGAACAAATGTTCCTTGTGTGTTTGTTTCTCTTTTTCTCAAAATATTCATAGTATGCAATGTTCATGTAAATGATATTCTACCAAAGCTGGCAACTCTCTGTTCTTCCAAGTCTCTTTTATATAGACATGAAAAGATATTTGGAGGGTAGAATTGGAAACCATAAATGTAGTTGTATCCTTGCATAACGGTCTGTGAAAATGGGAGACACAAACGTACAACAGTACAATCATTTTTCCCACAAAATCAGTGTAGTGGCAAGAATATTTGATCTTGTAATGTGGATTATTTCCCACGTAAAACCATTTTGATCTTATCTTCAAATATTCAAAGGCTTTAGATAAAAAGTTGATGAAGCATGCATAGAAGAAGGTTCATAATCTGTATGAGAGAGTCTTCAGAAACTTGGTCTTCAAAGTCTTGATCCATTTCATCAGAACCTGGTATCCAGAGTCTGGTGACACAGTTCATGAGAGTTGTTTGAGCGATACTTCAGAGCTTGACAATGTCGCATGCTTCTCTTATCAGAGTCATAAAGCTTTGATGAGAAATATTCAGAAGCGTTGAGTAGAGTAGTCCAGAGCCTTAAAAAACCTTAGAACACTCTTATCAGAGTCAGAATGAACTAGGTTCAAAATTTGATGACGTCACACATCACTTGTTCAGAGTCAGAACTTATATATAGTATCTGCACACTTAACAAAACCATTAGGGTACAAAATTGTTCTCTATAAATCATTGTATTGTTATTATCAAAACATAAGGGCAGATGTATAATCAAATCTTGTTCTAACAAATACACGATGCCACACACCCCACAATAAAATGGTGTGGTAGAAAGGCGTAATCAAACACTAATGGATATGGTTAGGAGTATGATGAGAAATTCATCATTGCCCAAATTTTTGTGGATGTATGCGTTAAAGACTTCTATGTATTTATTAAATAGAGTTCCTAGCAAGATTGTACCTAAAACTCCTTTTGAGTTATGGACAAGTAGGAAACCGAGTTTGAGGCACCTGCACTTTCAGGGTTGCGCAGCAGAAGTAAGTGTATATAATCCACATGAAAAGAAGCTAGACTCTCAAACAGTAAGTGGTAACTTTTTTGGTTACCAAGAGAAGTCTAAAGGATATATCTTTTATTTTCCTAATCATAGTCAAAGAGTTATAGAAAATAGCAATGCAAAATTCCTTGAAAAATAGCGAAGTTAGTGGGAGTGAGGAACAACAAAATGTTAACATAAAGGAAATTAAGGTAAAACTCACTTTACCTATAAGTATTCCTTTGTCAATAGTTGTTACAAGTGTTGTTCCTGTTGTTCAAGAATATTCTAACAAGAATGAACAAAATTTGAATGATAACACACCAAATGAAGATACTAACTCACAAGTCTCTAAACTAAATGAGCCTCAAGAAGTACCTTTGAAAAGATCTCAAAGAGAAAGAAAATTAGCTATTCCAAGTATTTATGAGACTTATTTGTTATGAGACTGATGTATGTGCAAACCTGCATGAAACCAGATATTAGTTTCGCGGTTGGAATGTTAGGCATGTATCAATGTAATCTTGGAATTGATCATTGGAAATCTGCAAAGAAATTTTGAGGTATCTTCAAGGTACTAAGGATTACATGCTCATGTACAAAAGATCCAATCAGGTTGAAGTAGTTGGATATTCAGTCTCATATTTTGGTGGATGTATTGACATTAGAAAATCTACATTTGACAACATATTTCTTCTTGAAATGGAAAAGTGCTAAGAAAACAATTGTTGCTTCTTCCACCATGGAAGCTAAATTTTTAACATGTTTTGAAGCTACAGTTCATGGATTATGGTTGCGAAATTTTGTTTCAAGGCTTGGGATAGTTGACACCATTACCAAGCCATTGAAAATTTATTGTGACAATTCTGCAGCAATATTTTTCTAGGAATGACAAATACTTAAAAGGGTGCAAAGCACATGGAGCTAAAGTATTTCTCCATTAAGGAAGAAGTTCAGAAACAAAGAGTACCTATAGAGCATATCAGAACAGATCTTATGATTGCATAGACATTTAAGGAACATGTACATAGAATGGGTCTTGGATATCCTCTTGAATGATGTATTTGATAATGTTGATACTCTGAGCTCTTTTATGATTATGTATTTATGAACTTTAATAAATGTTTCTAGTTATTGTGCATATAATTTTTTTTAATGAGTTATAACATGAAGGTTCTAGAAACACTTACTAGACCATAATAAAATTTTATGTGATGATTAAGCATCTTATTAGTGTTTGTGGTATATGGAAGGAATTGTGTTTAGAAAATAATCCATGACCATAACCCATACTTAGTATTATGTTATACTCAAGTAATTATGTATTCACAGGGATGGGATTCAATACATTAATGTTTACATATCATAAGTTGTATGGTGCTTCTATCAAATTTGGGCCATGTGGGAGAATGTAAGAAATTACATATGTTGAAGGTTTGAATATTTCCAATGAATATTCTTTTATTTATCGATTAAGTATTACGTACCAATGCACCTTTATTATTTTATCTATTAATATGTTTTTTAATTAAATTTTACTCCATTTAATTATTCCACCAACTATAATTAATAAAATCAGTTTAATTAATCATTTTATCAATAACAATTTTAACATTAGCAGAATAAACATATTAGATAGGAAGTTTTAATGTATCTCTGATTCTCAAGTACACATGCTCCACCATTTACATAAATTTTATAAATTTTCTTTTTTGAGATATATGTTTTTAAAAAATGGTATAATTTTTACTATTTTTAAATTTTCAATAATATACATTTGTATTATAAATATTAAAATTTATCTTATAATTTATTAAACATGAATTTTAAATAAATTTTATTATTTTAATTTTTTTACATTTTTTAATAATTTTTTTAAAATACTTTATAACAAACAGACTCTAAATCTCGTGATAAAAGTTATAAAGCCAGGTTGTTTTAATTTTTAAAAAATAGATTTTTGTAAAAAATATTTTTTTAAATTTGCTTTTTTTTTTATAAATTAAAAGACTAATTTTGACATTTTAGAACAGAAATATATATTATTAAAGATTAAAACATAATCAAAATTATAATTTTTTAAAAAAGATATATCTAAAAAATGATTTTATTTAAAACTATTTGAAATAATTTTAAATTTAAAATTTTTTTTTGAAATTTTGATATCAAAATAAGTTATAGTAAAATGATAAAATATCTAAAATAACATTTTAATGATAATTATTTAAAAATTTTTAAAAATTTATAATTTTTTTTAAAAACAAATATGTAATATTATAAAAATGATTTTAAAAAAAATGAAAAAAAAACGGGTCTATAGTATTAAAAAGTTTAAATTAGCTCATTTCATTTCGTCTACTAAAATTAATCATTGGCTATACAAACCAACCAATATTTGAAACTGTACAAAAAGGAGACACTAACAATATTACCCAATAAGAGGAGATAAAATTATATTATTCTCATTCACGCACAACCATTGATTCTTTGAAGCTACTTGAAAGAACAATTAGAAGTGAGTAGAATAAAATAATCTAACTCACTATGTTCCTTAAATTGATAAAAGTAAAACCATTAGCATTACCACGTTCTATTTCACTTATTAAGGGGACTCAAAATTTATTCGCAGGAATTATTTACCCAGAAAAATTAAGATAGAAAATTTTTTCGCATGAATTTTTTGAAAATTTGTTTGGCAAACATTTTGATATTTTTTGAAAAAGTTAAAATTTTAATTAATTTTTTAAAAAAAGTTTATAAAATTTCATGAGAATCCACATTCCCATCCTTTTATTGGGAATAATTTCATGGGAATATGGGAAGTTATGAGAAGTTATTTTTTTCTTGGAATTTTTATTTTCAAAAATAATTATTTTCAATCTTGTAACAAACACGAGTTTATTCATTTCTTATTCATATATTCGTAGAAATCATATTTTTAAACTTGAAACAAACACCCCCTAAACAAGTGGGTTTATACTTGTCGATGGTAATGCTTCGATTACAAGAGCATCATCTAGGTTGTCAAGAATTACTCTATCTTAAAATAAATATCATTTTAACAAATGAATTTTGTCTTAAAACAAATATTAATGTAATATTAATTAATTTATTCTAACTTTTATTTTTAATTAATATTTTTTACACTACTTTCAAATAATCAAATCTCACTAATCATTTATGACAATATATAATAATCAATAGTAAATAAAAGTAATTTTTTAAAATTGTTATCTTTATTAATAATTAATATTTTATTTTTTTTAATATGTGCGAAAGAATCTTAAACAACTTTTATTTTTAAAAAGAGATAGTATGTAATACACTTAATTTGAGACGGCGGAAGTATCATTTATTAACAACAAATAACAACATTCACTTCGAAAACATAATAACACTCGTCTCCGATGTTAGACGATCAAAGCAGAAAATCACTAATGTATTATCGAGCGAATAAAATTAAAGGGAAGAGTAGTTCTAACAAGGACCACTCCTGAGTATCTGCAAGATGTCCATGAAGGACAACATGAAGCAAAGAGAGTGAGAAACAACATTTAATATAAAGAGTGTAAAGAATGCTAAGACAAAGAACATACAACAACACACAGATTCAATACACTATCAACAACAACATAGTTTCACACCCATTCACAACAATATACACATTCATCGAGTATACTCAATATTCACAATTCATTAACTACGTCAAGTATTCTCAACCAATCAACAACATCATGAACAATCAGTTACATATACAAACATGTATGCAATGTATTCCATAACTCAACACCATGACTCGACAACGTATACGGTACCATTTATGAACAACACATGTCTATGTCACTCCTGAATCCCCACCATAGGACCAGAGCACACAAAATCGTTACTATCACCATAAGTAACGCTTTACTAATCCTTCATTGAAACTAGATACTGCTCCTGAATCCACATCATCGAACCAAAGCACACCAAAATTCGTTATTATCACCATAAGTAACGCTTTATTGATTCCTATCTAGAACCAACTACTCACTCCTGAATCTATACCACCGAACAAGAGCACATTAAAACTGGACCGAAGCTCATACTCCATGATGCACGACTCTCAACAACATGCATTATCACCAAAATAATCACCATTATGCACAACATCATTCACCATACTCAACAATTAAACAAATGTCACAACAATCAACAAACAAAACCAATAGCAATAACTCATGAAATAAATACTCACAAGTATTTAATCATATTAATTCATTATAACATCAACACATCATTAGGTAAACACAATGATTCGCTAATCGATCATACATGTCATCACATACATCCCTACAGTAGTCACATGCCTATAACTCAATTATTTCACCAAGCACTACCATGAAGTAGCTCTGTGTGTTAGCTTTACAAAACTTCAAATGACGTCACATTTGGACCTACAAAATGAAAGTTAAAGCCAAAATCGTCGTACAATGCAACAAAAGACAAAATCGAATTTTTCACAATTTGGCCTATGAAAATCGATTGTCAAGGGATGAAAATCGATTGTCATCAAACATGGTTAGCTACCGACTTTCAAAAAAACGCGTTTCCAAGTCGGACAATCGATTTTTTCTGTGACAATTGACTGTCATATCAAAATTTTCCAAAAATACACCTAAGCAATTGATTGCTCCACAACGACAATCGAATGTCATAGGCAATTTTTCCATAAATAGAGGCATGCAATCGATTGCCTTAAGATGTCAATCGATAGACATTATGAATTTTTCCAGAATTCCCAGTTTTCACATACGTTCTTCATCTCCTTCATCCCTAACTCTCCATACATGACTCTAACCAATTTTTTTCCAAAATCAAGTGCCCTAAAATATGAATTTAATAGTGAATCATGTTATCATAACCATCACACATTACAACACTTAGAATCATCATGATTCATAGCAATTCATCAACAATTTCATGAACAATTTTATCAACAATCATGAATACAACTCAAGCACTCAAACATTCATCAATGGCAGAATTTTACACACGCATAATCATGATAATCCAAACATAATTTTAGTCATAGAATCACATGTATAAATACAATTAATCATCAAATTCCAGATTTCTAACAAAAGACAACAATTCATTGAAGCAAATCATGGAACCCTAATGAGAGCAAGGACCTTTCTTCTTTACCCCATCATGCAATACACACATATTGAGAGCCCTTTGTCCCCTCTTACCTTAGATTTCCAGCAACAATAGTAAAACAAGCAGCTCATATGGATTCTCCCTTCAAAATCTAGCTCTCTTTCTAAATGCTCTTGTTTTCTCTAGCCTCCTTGATTTCACGTACTGACAAAAGTTTCCCTCAAACCTGATTTTTTTTCCCAACTTTTAGAATATAGGCTTAATTACACTTTTGGTCCCTATGTTTTGGTCAACTCACGAAATTGGTCCATATGTTTTAAATTGAACGAATTAGTCCATATGGTTTAATGTTTTGTGCAGTTTTAGTCCCCCATCCCAATTTTGATCCAACTGTTCGTGCACTGTTCATGTACGGACATGCACTGTTCATGTACGGACATGCAATGTTCATGTACGTTTTTGGATCAAAATTGGGATGGAGGACCAAAACTGCACAAAACATTAAACCATAGGGACTAATTCGTTCAATTTTAAAACATAGGAACCAATTTCGTGAGTTGGCCAAAACATAGGGACCAAAAGTGTAATTAAGCCTAGAATATATAGGATTCTAATTATTTTTTCCTAATTGTTATTATTTCCCACCAATTTTTTCAGCTTCTCTCCTCTCACCTTATACTTTCCTCAAATCACACAATTGACTCAATTCCTTATTTTTATCAATTTTCTCAATTTATTTATATTATTAATTAAAATGCTAATTACTCTAATTATTTTCTAATTTATTCAATCAAGCTACTACATTCTCACCACTCCCTACCATTGTCACTACACCCCAACAATACATATAATCACATAATTTTATTTAAAGGCACACCAAACACCAAAATAATTAGATAAACATTTCTAAATAATTCAATTAAATAAATTAATCGAATTTTGGGTGTTACACATGATAATTGAACTCATACAACAGACACCCGTCTGAACCCCCTCTTGTTTGAAGGGAAAATACTCTTTGAGTGAGTTTGAATTGTTATTTTTTTCAATTTCAAAAGATGGGGATGGTAATGATGACGCAAATATCCATCCTGAACCTACTTCCTTGATAATTAGAAATATTTAATTTTTTATAATTTAGAATATTAAATGCCTAATTATATATTGATATTTTAGTTTTTATTTTATTATTTGAAATATTTAAAATGTATGAAATATTTTAGGATTGTTTTAATTTATTATTTCTAATGTATGTTAATGTTTGTAATAGTTTAGGACAAATTATGAGTTTTAGAAAATGAACTATTTCAATTAAAAAATGATTTCAATGTAGAGACGGACCAGGGTAAATGAACCAGTTTGGGGTGAGTTTTGTGTTCAATTATTTATCATTGTATGGGTTCAAGGCGGAGAACATGTATTTAACTGAAATTTATTCCTCTCTAAAACGCAACATGCAAGATGAACAAATAAGGATTTTTAACAAACAAAGTTGAAATCAAAGATTTTTAGCAAACAAATAAGTCTTTCGTTGAGATTCAACCAACGTTTAGCAACAAGTGAGACAAGTGAGTTCGATTTAGTTTGTGAGTTTGGAATTTTGGAGATGATATTGAGAAGAATTTGAAGGTGCAAGAAACACACGAAATGGGGATTTAAATTGCGTTTCTGGATTTAAAATCTTTTGCAACCCAATATCTCAAACAACAAAGATAATGATAAAGATAAGAACACAAGTATATTTATCCTGGTTTGTTGTTAACGAAGTTACGTCCAGTCCACCCGGCTGAGTGATTTTGCCTTCTCAATAAGGACTTAATCCAATAATCAAATTGTTCTAAGTTTAAATCAAATATTGCACTTAACAAAGATATTCAAAGAATATGTTCTAACTGTATGAGTGTGAGAGACACTTCTTTCATTTTTCTCTTTCACGTATGGTTTTGAGTGTATGCGTTGAAATACATATCAGTTCATTTTCTTTCCAATCTTCAAAGACCACTTTATATAGGAAGAAATAGATCCGTATGAGGTGTAGCATGCGATTTTTGTCGGTGACGCGACCACCTTACCGCAATGGTGGAATTGGGTGCTACTTTCTGATTTCTTATTTATCCTATGAAGCTGAAAAGGAAAGGGAAGATATCTAAAACTAACCTTGCACGCAAATGTTTTCTTTAACAAATGCTAAAAGATTGGGGGTCCGGGGTCAGGTTATACAAAGGGAAGTTATCAATTACCCAGCGTATATATGGTTATCCATAGATCGTTTCTGGCATGTTTTTCTATTATCTACTTACTGGTGTTTATCTGTTATAGATTGGGAAAGTTTCACCTTTAGGAGTGTTGAGAGAGTATTTTTGTTGTTTCACTACAAGAAAAATAGTGTTTTGCGACACATAGATTGCGACGGTTCCATAAAAACCGCCCTCTTTTGTAAGTTGCGACGATTGTCACGACGGTTTTGGACAACCGCCGTTAAATTTTAAAAAAATTTAAACATATTACGGCAATTTTAAACATCCGCCGTTAAATATTTATAAAATTTTAAACATTTGACGACGGTGGTAGGCATATCTGCCTTAAAAAGATGTTTGTGACGGTTCAACAACCGTCGCCCCAAATAAATTCGAAAATCATTACTTCTTGAACAAATTTAGAGAAATCACAAAAAATAAAAAATAAATTAAGGCTATGACAATATTAGAACTGCCATCACCCAAAAATTAAAAGAATTCGCACGGGACAGAGTTGAAAGAAACGAATGGATAAGTTCTTCACTACGTCTTTTCAGGTTCATCTTTTCATTGAAACAACCACCACCGCACCACTACAGAAACCTTAACTCCGCCGGCGACGTCGTATTGGTATCTATCTCTATCTGAACGTTATTGCAAAAACCTCACACCACCAATCTGAAATCAATCTTTCCAGGTTAGTATTCTTAAACTCTAATCAATTTCTCTCTCTCTCTCTCTCTCTCTCTCTCTCTCTCTCTCTCTCTTTCTCATTTGTGATAGGTTTCAATTTAAAAGCCCTAAATCAATTTCTCTTTGTTTCCCTTCTGATTCATCCCCTGCTTTTGTCTGTGTTGATGCGTCTCCGTGGTGGTGGAACAAAAGTGGTTGCTACAGGTGATACGACTTGAATCGGAAACAGCGAAGGTTGATATTCGATGGTTGTTGCTGTCGAAGGTTACTGCAAGGTTGGGGTTTGTTGTTTAAAGATGAAAGCCGTAGAGAAAGTTCACAAGGAAGGGTGGAAAAAGTTGAATGAAAATATTGAGGTGTGTTTGTTGTATGGTTGGAAAAGTTTTGAAGATGATGATGATGTTTGATTTGGCGTGGCAATGTAAGTGGTGGAGGAGGGCTACTTAGTCACCAGCGGTGGTTGCTACAAAGTGGAGTTTGGAATCATGGTGGTAGTGATTATGGAATCTTGGTGGAGTGTGGATCGAAGTTTGTTGATAGAAGAGTTGTGTGTGCAGTCGGCTAGAGAATCTGGCAGAGGGAGGTGTGGACGGTGGAAGATGGAAAATGGTCGTTGGGTTTAGAATATTGGTGATGGTGGGTATTCTGGCGGTATTGTGTAGAAGGAGGGTGTGGTATTTTGTGTATTTTTATATTTTTCTTTTCCACACATGCCTAGAGAGACTAGGTGAGTGATGTGTATTTATTTTGTGAAGAGGGAGGCCCACGCATGAGATAGTGGAAGTTTTAAAAAGATCCATGTTCTATTATGTGTGGTGGTAGTATACTGTTGTGTTGGTTTTTGTTGTGGAAAGTAAGTGAATGGAAGAAAAATAAGGGTGGGTTACTATGCTACGGATGAAGTGGAAAGTTATTATGAAAATAAAGGTGATGATATTGAGTTGGTACAGAGTTTTTTTGAAAAAGTTTCTTGTTGTCTACTAAAGGTGCAGCTCATGAAGTGTTAAAATGGAAGAAGAGGAAATGTAAAGGGGTCGAGGTGAGGTTAAAAATGAGGAGGCAAAAAGTAATATGCATAACCAAGGTACGTTGGTGATACAGTCTGCTATGTGTATGCATAACCAAGTATACTTAAAGGACTTCTTATGCCTTGTGTTATTGATTTTTTTCTGCTCTTACTTGATAGTCTATTCTGTTGCTGGTAATGTGCACATTTTTATTTGAGTTGTTAATTAAATGCATGTAGGGACTGTGGTTATCACATATGATGTAAGTCAAAAAGCTTGGAAAAGTAAATACGCTATACTTTAATTATAAAAAAATGATTCTTATTGTGGATTTGCAGATTTTGATACACAATATTATGCAAATTGGAGCGTCAAAAGATCCTGAATATAAGCTAGCACATGCATTCTCCATTTACTTAGTGCAACCATTGCTAGCTACCTCTTTGGCTTTACTTTCTTACAATTGGTAATGATTGAATAGTTTTATATTTTTTTGTTTAAAACCTTATTTTCACATGACTAGGAGTAGTTCGCTAACTGCTATTGTTCTCTTTCTAGGTATCCTTCTTCAGTTTTTGTTGGTGATACGTATACATACTTTGCTGGGATGACTATGGTCGTGGTTGGTATTTTAGGCCATTTTAGGTATATCCTTGCTTTAACCGAGAATAGTATTAATTTGGCTTTTCACTCTTATGTGTATTTTCAGTGCTTATCGAGTTAAAACTTGTGAATCAATTTTCTAATTTCTGGTTTCACATGGATTCTTTTTATCGAATTATAACTTTTATTACTATGATTATTCATTGCTGAGTAATAACTGCTCATTTATTTTTTTTGTTTCAGCGAAACACTCTTGATTTTCTTCTTGCCTCAAGTTTTGAACTTTCTCTTGTCACTACCACAGGTTTGACTAACTGAAACAGAATCCGTTTTTTTTAATAAGTTAAAATTCTTATGAATATATTGTCTGACAAAGAATGCATTTCCCTCCAGCTTTCTGGCTACATTCCATGTCCACGTCATCGTCTATGTCGTGTTCAATTTCCTTGTCTATGTTTTACTTTCATCTAAGATCCAAAATTGAGTGCTTAGTGTATTTTTGTTTTTTAATTTTCAAATTTTCAGGCTGTTGGATCATGTAGCTCTGGCAAAGGCAAGAGCAATCAGTACCCTCTTAAGTATGGCTTTTGCTTAGTTGAAGGGAAACTCGATCGCCCAATGGAGGACTTTCATGTAGCGAAAATCATACAGTTCCATGGCTGAGAGTTAGGACTTTTCGCCATATTTGACGGACACTCAGGAGACACCGTGCCTGCCTATTTACGAAAACATCTCTTTGCTAATATCTTGTAGGAAGTGAGTTTTCAACCGATCTGAACTTGTCATGTTTGATTCCATTCTTTTCTGTTCTATGTTACATATATGTTGTAATGTCTTTTGGAATAATTTTATTTTTGCGATTGGTTATTGTAGGAAGACTTCTGGACTGATCTAAACAATTCGATCATTGAAGCTTATGAGTCAACAGATCAGGCCATTCTTTCTCACAGTCCTGACTTGGGGCGAGGAGGATCGACTGTAGTAATTTATTTATAGAAGTGAGTTTTCAACCGATCTGAACTTGTCATTTTGAATTGTTTTGATCAATATAAAAAGATCTATCTTTGGAAGTTGTTTTATTGGTACTATTTGTTTCAGAAAATTATATTATAGCAATTGACTTTGATTCAGAAAGTTTATTAGCTTCTACCTCACCAAAGGGAACCATCATAGCATGTTGTTAGGACTGAATTACTGACCCTAGTGCCTTGCGGTGTCCGCCTTTTAGTACTCTGGTTTTTCTGTTGCATATTGTGGCTTATTGTTTCTATATTAACCCTTTTGAATTGAATGTCTATATTTTAGCCATATCAATTCAGACAAGTTTTTATGCCCGCATAAACAATAATGCCTTATATCTTAATTATTGAATATTTATTAGATAGTGCTTATTCAATTTAGTGCGGCTGATTGATACAGAAATTTAATGAATAAATTTTCATGACTCTTGGTACTGCTGTTAGGGTTATTTTTAAGGTGGTATAACATTTTGTCTATTTCAGGTCTTTCCATATGGGTCAGTTCCATTCAAAACATATCTTTCGGATGGAGATATGTATCTGACATCACTTAGTTGTCAAAACATTGAGGATGGCTTGGTATCTGATGTTCATTCTGTTCTTCGGGGAGAGGAAAACAATGAAGCTGCTGAATATAAAGTAAAGGATGTTCGATTCATTGATGCAGAGGTTCTTTCCATCCCCTTGATACCTTATATAAAACAGAATACAACTTAGTTTGTGAAACATTTGCTGCCCATAAATTAGAAATCACCAGCTATGAGCCTGAAAATGTTGAACATGCCCTTCAATATTTACTTTTATTTGGGGGAAAAGGATGAAAGCATTTATTTTTTCACCCTCTTTTGAAACTTTGAGGTGTTTTCAAATGTTTAGATAACCGTCTCTTCTATTACCATTTTTTCCTATTTTCTGAAGCAGGCAGTGTTAAAGAGTGTTTCATCTCTTTTCTGAAGCAGGCAGTTGTTGAGATGCTTATATCCGGTGATTAATTAGAATGTAGTTTTCTCCTCCCTTTTATCATACAACTATTGTGGTTATTCAAGAATTGGTGCTACCCTTGTTCGTCTGTCACTTGACAGATTTTATATGGTTTAGGGACTAAATTGAAAAGAGAGGATACTTTAGGGACTAAATTGATAATTTATCTACATTATTGTACCTGAATCATTTGTGATTAGTTGCACCTTTAAATTAATTTCAAGTAGTTTAGGTACAATTCTATTGCAAGATGGATCTAATTATCCATCTCTCAAACAGTCATACAAACTGAATATGCAGGACTTTCCGTGAATGTCCCATTCCCACATAATTCATGTTTTAATATGAAATTTGGTAATGATTGTGATTTCCTCTTGATAGGAGCTCTGCTTTAAGGATGAGTAATGTATTATTCTCAAATTATTTTCAGGGCTTATGGGTGAACTTTACAAAAGATCAGTTATTTTGTCTTTTAGGACCGAACGGAGCAGGAAAAACTACAGCTATTAATTGTTTGACTGGGATAACTCCAGTAACTGATGGAGATGGTGTAAGTTGATATTGAGTGTGTTGCTTTTAAGTATGTATAACTTAAGAAATTGTGCATTAAGCGTTATCCTGTGTCAAATGTCGGCATTGCAGCATTACAGGAATGTGATCTCTGCATGTTAGTAAGTTACTATTTTGATAAATATAAACTAGCATTATTATTTTGAGGTCTTTAATGCTTACTCTTACTCATAGATTCAGTACTTTTATGTTGGACCAGATTCTGGTGCACCTCCTATTGAAGGACACGACAAGTTGAGGAGTAGTATCGAGGTGCTTATTCAATTTATTATTGATTCATTATATTTAATGTTTTTGCTTAACATTGGTTTCTGTCTCTTTTCTTTACACACTACCTACTGAAACCACTGTTAATGACTGAAACTACTTAGATTTTTCATAATGTTTTTCAGCTTATATTGAACCATAGTAAATTTCTCTTCCTCTATTTCCTGTCTTGTTTAAGGTGATAATTTGGCGGCTCGACGAACATTCCGTTAGCTAAAACAAATTATAACTAACCTATAATCTCAACATAATCTATAACAGTTTTGATGCTCATTGGATATTGTAGCATGGATTCATTTCATTCAAAACAGAATTGAACTAAATCTCAGTTCATAGAATCCTCTTGTAGATTATATATTTCTATCGATGAAAAATCTAAATTCACTTGTGTAGGATGTGATAAAATTGAGAGGGAAATGTTTCATTCCTTTGAAAAACTATTAATATGAAAAGTGATTATGTTACAGCAGGTGTATATACCTTATTTGCATAGGAAGCTGATTAGAACCCCGAGTTCAGTCAACTATAGAAGGTTTCTTTCATTTTTGAAGAATCATACTAAAGAAGACTTTGGTAACCACTGTTTTCAGCCGTTTATGCAATATTAGTTATATACATTAGATTTTAGTTAGAAATGGACAATGAAGGTACTAGCTGATTTTGTAGGTACATCAAAATTTGGTGATTAGGCTCAAGAAGAAGGTTTGTTTGCAAAGGAGCTTCCTTTGCCATCTCAAAGTAAGAAGCTTCTATTAGCATACAAATGGCAGTCAGTGGCCCAATGCAGGACAAAGTTGACCCTAATTCTTTGACATTTTCCCAAGACTTCTCTGAATTGTCAATGAAATTGGATGCAAAAAAATGGTCCATGAGTGCTTATCCGTATTCAATGTATTTGATTCTTTATCTGAATGTAGTTGTAATATGACATAAGCTTCTAACATATGGTGCTTGTATAAATGTAATATGATATATGTTTAGTTGAATGAAGAATATGTGATTTTCTGCCCCATTTTGTTCATATTTGTACAATTGTTTTTTTTAACTTTAGAAATAAATTACCTGCGGATTTACCTGTGGAAAGAAAATTTCCTATGGATTTACTTGCAGATATACCTGTGGAACAGAAAGTTACGACGGTTGGAACCGTCATAATCAACAATAAAAAACAAAAATCAAATGGAAATTTATGACGGTTACAACTGTTGAAATATGCAGATTACGTCGATTCCTTACCCGTCGTAAGGGATAACGACAGTTGGTGTGACGGTTTTGACAACCGACGCGATATGGCCTCGCGACGCACGTTTTTGCCACACGGTGCAACCTTCGTGACTTGAAAATTACGGCGGTTTTAACCATCGTAACCTACCAAAATAACCGTCGCAATCTGCCAATTTTCTTGTAGTGTTTTTGGGTTTTTCGATGTTTTTGGTAAGGTATTGGACCTAAAATTTTTGTTATGTGTGCTCGCTAAGATTTTTCAATCTTATGCCTACGTATTCCCGTAATGATAATAGGGAAATCAGAGCAATCGTAGTTTCTCCTATTCTATGGGAGGAAAGATGTTTAGTGTTGTGTCTTGTTCAAAGCCCAAGATTGAAGCTAAAAGGTTTGATTGAGAGAGAATTTGTCATCTCTAAAGGGAGGTATCTCACCTGTTAATCACAATTGTTAGGTAACTAATTATAAAGGAGAATTACTTTAACTGGAATGTATGGAATCCAGCAATGCCATAATTTCTTTTATAAGGGAGGTGTCCTGAAGGAGGAAACTTTAACTCAGTGTAGAGCAATGTCATTTTTCCTTAGGAGTCTTTCATGCTAAGAGAGGGACATTGGCTTGGATGTAAATAATCCAGAGGCTTGCCACTTACAGCAATTAGATGAAAGATGAAGTTTACCAGGATAAAAGAGGGACCACAACTTGGATTTTTGAATCAACAAGTGTGCCACTTACAACAATTTTCTGGGATTAGGATTTTTTGATTGTCTGTTTTGATGTGTGATGTACAGAGAAATGCCTTCCTACAGAGAGAACTTTTGGTTTCCTCTGAGGGGATTTTGATTTTTGTGTGCCTTGATCAAAGCTCAAGGTTGAAGCTAAAAGGTTAACTTTTTAGGGAGTTTTATTTCTGTCTTGTACAAAGCCCAAGATTGAGGCTAAAAGAATTGACACTACTAGGGAGAGGTTTTATCTGTCTTGTACAAAGCCCAAGATTGAGTCTAAAAGTTATTGACTCAGCTGGAAAATATTTTGTCTGTCTTGTACCAAAGCCCAAGATTGAGGCTAAAACTGCTGAGGAAAGATCATTATACAAATCCTAAGAGGAGGCTGGTTGGGGAATTTCTTATATGAAGCCTAAGAGGAGGCTAGCTTCTGCTGAGGATTATTGAGATCCAGAGACAGGTCCAAATTGGGGAATCAACTCTTGCTGAGGAATGAAGAAGATTTGAAATATCAGATGCCTTGTGGTTCTGATTTTTCTAAGGGTTTATTGGTGGTAATTTGACCCTAGGTACAAAGCCCAAGATTGAGGCTAAAAGGGTGGACTCAACAAGGGAGTGTTAAAAGGTGATTGATCAACAAGAGAGTCTGGAAAGTTGATTGACTCAACAAGAGAGTCTGAAAAGTGATTGACTCAACAAGAGAGTCTGAAAAGTTGGTGGACTCAACAAGAGAGTCTGAAAAGGTTATCTCCACTGGAGAGAATCATTTGTACAAAGCCAAAGAGGAGGCTAACTTTGCTGAGGAAGGATCATTATATAAAGCCTAAGAGGAGGCTAGCTTTCTGCTGAGGATTAGTGAGATCCTTAGGCAGGTCCAAGTGGGGAAATCATCTCTTGCTGAGGTTTACAAAAGAGTTGAGGTATCAGATACCCTAAGGCTCTGATTTGGGATTTTTTAGGAGAGTGATTGGGTTTCAGCTCTGCTGGAGATCGATCCAGGGTGACTGGGGTTTCTCCTATGTTTGTAGGGAACTTGAGAATGTCTTTGAGACTCAAAGGGGTTTAGACTGTCCAAGTCTACTGGTGCGGGAGAGTTTTATCTTTTGTATGATGCCCAAGAGGAGGCGGGTGGTTTTAAGAGATGAGAATCAACCCTAAATTGGTCTGATGTTTTGACACAGGAAAGACTGCTCTAGCAAAGGATGACTAAGTTCTATCTTATACCTTTAAGAGGTCTTCAGGTTCCTTGTATTAAGCCCAAGAGAAAGCATGAGAACTTCTAGGAAGCCGGCGGGTCCTTGTACAAAGCCCAAGAGGAGGCGGGGATGCTTTTAGGAAGCCCGTGGATCCCAAACCAAGAAAAGTTCAAGAAATGCTATTCACCGAGAATAGATCATTTAGTGAAAGTTTTGAGGTTTGAAGAAACTCAAGAGATGCTATTCACCGAGAATAGATCAACTCCGGGGAGTAAAATTTCTTTGACGATTTCTAATAGTGGCAGTCTGAGAAAAGGTTCACGAAGAATACTGCCTTTCTCTTTGTTCCATATTGTTTAAGCCCAAGAGAAGGCAAGACTGTATCTGGAAATCTTATGGGGATCTAGTTTTAACTGTATTTAAAGAGTGACCAACACGACTTTACCTAGTTCTAGACCTAGTTGCCGGGGGAAAACTCTAAATAGCTATACTAGTATATATACAGTTGATATATGTCAAGTATTTAAAAGGATATGAAAGAAGACTTACCGAGGAGCAGCTTCCCACAATACAATTATATACATATGAAAGCGAGTAAATGAAAGCCATTAAGACTTACAGGTGAGCAAGCTTCCATGTTGTATTGTTAGTTGTTCAAAGAAATTAAAGAAAGTTTTGATAACAACATGTATATTTGAATTTAAATCAAAAGGGAAGTTGTTTTTGAAAAGATTGTTGGGGCTTATACTCAAGGAGAGGCCCAAGGTTTAACAGTGATCGCATCGTTGTTTTGAAAATGTACAGAGGGACTTATACAATGTGTGAGGCCCAAAAAGGTTTTTGTACAAAGGGATGGGTCTTACAACTCAAGGAGAAGCCCAAGGATGTTTTAAAAAAAGAAAGATGTTACTTACAACACGAGGGGAGGCCCAGTTGATTTTGTACAAAGGCGACGATCGCGCCGAACTTTTGAAAATATACAGAGGGACTTATACAATGTGTGAGGCCAAAAATTGTTTAATTTACAAAGGGGTGGGACTTACACTCTATCCAAGAGGCCCATGGTTGTTTGAAAAAGATTTGTTAGGGTGAAAATCAAAGAAACCCTAATTTTGTTAAAAATGGAATTAATTTTGATTAAAAATTAATAAAAATCATTGAAAACATGTGAGAAATGAGTTGTGATTTTGGATCAATATTTCAAAAATCATGTTTTTATCCATAAAATGATTGAAAAAGATTTAAGTTTGGAAAATCATGAGAAAGAAAATTTTTAAAATGTTAAAAAACAAATAAAAATTAATTCTTTGCAAAAATATCAAATATATGAAATAAATAATTTTTTTGGGAAATTTTTGTAAAATAAAATATTTTAGCATTTTTGTGAAATTTGAAAAAAAGAATCAACTCAAAATTATTAAAATTCAGAGAGAAATTAATTTTGGAATCAATTAAATAAAAATAACAAAATTCAAAAACTCAAAAATTTGAAAAAGGGCGCCAAGAACACCTTGTTCTTGCCCGCGTGCCCTGTTTTTGTCTGATTTGCATTTTCTCATCAATCTCACTGAATACTTGATGAAATCACACAATCCACATATCAATCTGCTCGTTTTCAACTCACGATCATGTCTATGGTCTTTAATTTCATTTATTTTAAGTATGGAATGAGAAATCAAAGAGAAACCTCAAGAACCCTAATTTCTGCATGAAGGCTAAGAAATTCCATACACGACTGATACAAAGCAATCAATTGAGGGGAAACACTCCATACATGATTATGAACATATGGCAAAATTATTGTGCGAGGAAATATGCATAAATCATGAGATGACCAAGTTTAGGCTTACTTGTGTGTCGTGGCTACAAGAGCAATTTGATTTTCGAGTTGGAGGTGTTACAGATGAGTTGTGATGATCTGAACAGCTTCCCTACACCATATGGAGTGTGTTTGAATGCTTGGAGTGGATTAAATTCAGCTTGAACTTGATTTGGCACCTCAACTGCAAATCTGTCAAAGGCTTGTGCAGATGGCTGGTGATTTTGAGAATCTGGTGTTCCAAATGTGATTTTGTGTTATGGATCACTTTTATATGTTATATGTGAGGTCTGTGTGTGATTGGTTTGGTTGGAATTGCTCTCAAACTTAAAACCCGATGGTGACTTGAGTTAGAAGGCAAATTTAGAGTGAAAGAGGTGATTTTGAGGAAAGCATCAGTTTGGGTGCTTTGGTGTACTCAAACTAAGCACAAATCAGCTCTATTTATAGTGGAGCAAGTTTGTTTTGAAAGCAATAGGGAATGTCAACTGCAGCAGGCCTTTGGCCAATGTGGATCAAATGGAATCTCAAGTCTCCTCTAGCCATTGACTTGAGATTAGAGCACAAGCCTATGGTTGTCTGTTGTGTGAGCTTATCTTGGCTCAATTGGTTGATCATGGATTGATACATGCCAGCTCTATGCATCCATTGAATGCCTCAAAACAAAATTGGAGTCTTGAGGCATCTTTAGCTTTTAGGGGTGCCAAACCTATATGTAGTTCCAAAGACTTGAGAGGCTTATGGATCAGTGCTTGTCCCTTGGTTGTTCCCCCTTGAGGTGTGCAGATGGATAACCATGCTTGAAGTTGCACAATTTGATCAAATTGAGCCCTAATGCACAAATCTTCCTTGCAAAACAATTTGCAGCAAGGCATGTTGCAGCTGTCATAACCTCTAGCTCAGGTGGAGTTTCATGGAGTTCTTGGACATTTTGGAAAGCTGATATAACCTACTTCAACATAATGTCTAACTTTGGTTTTGAATCAACTTGAATTATAATGAAAAATGCCTCTACATTTGGGAAAAAATAAGGCAGATTCTGACTTAGTGAAAATTTCACTAAGTGTTGGAAAAATGTCATTTTCATGTTTTTTGTGATTTTGCTCAAGCAATAACTCAAAATCCATGATGATTTGGAATGAGGTCTAGTTGAAGCTTTTAAAGTATGCCATGAGAGCTACAGATCCATCTTTGGAACATCCAAAATGGTTGCTTGGATCTCAAGTTATGATCCTTGGAAGTTGGTACCCTAGCCACTTTGTTCCATAACTTAGAAAATTTCTAAGTTTTTTTATGGTTACCCCTTTCACAAGTTAACTCACTTTCTTTGATTTTTCTTGATAAATGATGATCCAAATCACATATTAACATTGTTTTAGGGTCAAAGAACCATAATTGTGAAAAATCCCAAAAAGTCAAACTTGATTTTGCGCACAGTAGACTTTTTATCGGATGAAATCCAAACTGTTCGATCCTTTGTGAAATCAAGTCCTTGACCTAAATCAAACCTAATGGATATATTCCATAGGTGTTGTAGGGTGTATTGAATCATGTCCTAAGGTTTGGGAGCATGCCCTGGTCAAAAGTCAAAGGTATAGTTGACTTTTTCCTCAGAACCCTAATTGTGGTCCTGATGGAATTGAAACTTGTAGATCAAGCTTCTTGGATCAATCCATTGTTGCAAATGGATCCATGTAGTGCATTGGAGACCCTCAAATCATGTCTAGAGGTCTTGGCTCATGTTTTGTCCCAAAAGTCAACTTAGGGGTGAATTAGGTCAAGAAACCCTAATTCCTGATTTTTTAGTGAATGCATCCCCTGAGGCTAAAATGACTTGATGATTGGGTCCATGAGGTCCCTTGGAGTATCTTAAGTTGTGCTTTGAAGCAATGGCTCATGTCCAGAGGAAAAATTCCATCTGGAGGCCTCAGTCGACCAAAACCCTAATTTGGTGACACTCGCGATCTTGAGGCTTGATCCACTTGGAATGCTGCAACTTTGTGCTTGATTCTTGATGTGGCAGTCCTCTTGATCCTTTGTAGGTGTTTGAGAGGTTTAGATAAGTTGAAGATCATGTCATTTCTTGATTGATCCTTTGTCTAAAATGCTCTGAGAGGGCTTGAAACCCTAGTCCTTGATTGTGGTGAATGCTCAAACATCTCTGAGGAGATTGATGAGGCATGAAAGTACATCCATATTGTGATAATGATTTTCACAATGATGGGAAATCTTAGTGGTCAAAATTTGGGGTATGAAAAAGACCAGGATCGAGGGGAAGTTTATTTCAAAAGAAACTGAGACCAGTTCTGTGGCTGAAGACCAGGATCGAGGGGAAATTTATTTCAAAGAAAACTGAGACCAGTTCCGTGGCTGAAGACCATGATAAAGGGGAAGTTTTACCCTTTTCTGAGTATCATTACTTAGCGAAAGAAGATGGATGAACAAATTGCTATCCATAACCACCGTCAAAATTTCGGGTATTCTGATATTTAATCCTTTTGCACCCTGAATGCCGGAATACCTTCGCCATTCACACCTTCGGGTCCAAGAAAATTAAATAGGGGCATCTGTCATACCCCAAATTTTGACCACCAAGATTTCCCATCATTGTACAAATCATGCCATGATATAGATGTGCCATCAGGCCTCATTGTAGCGTGCGATTTATGCCGGTGACGCGACCACCTTATCGCCATGGGTATTTCCTCACCGCAATGGTAGGAGTTGGGTGCTACTTTCTGATTTTCTTATTTATCCTATGAAGCTGGAAAGGAAAGGTAAGCTATCTCAAACTAACCTTGCACGCAAATGTTTTCTTTAACAAATGCTTAAGAGATTGGGGGGGGGGGGGGGGGGGGGGGCGGGGTAAGGTTATACAATGGGGAGTTGTCAATTACCCATCCTATATGTGGTTATCCACAAGTTGTTAGCAATTACTTACTGTTTTCTACTTACTGGTGTTTGTCTGTTGATTGGGAAAGTTTCTCCTTTGGGACTGTTTGAGAGAGAGAGAGAGAGTATTTGTTGATTTCAGATTTTTTGATGTTTTTGGTACGGTACTGGACCTAAGGTTTTTGATTGGTATGAAGGTACTGGATCTAATGTTTTGGATTGATGTGCTCGCTAAGATTTCGCAATCTTATGCCTACGTATTCCCGTTAAAGATAAACAGGGAAATCAGAGCAATCGTAGTTCCCTCCTATTCTATGGGAGGAAAAGATGATATTTCGTGTCTTGTTTAGAGCCCAAGATTGAAGCTAGAGGTTATTTGTGTCTTGTTCAAAGCCCAAGATTGAAGCTAAAAGGTTTGATTGAGGGAGAATTTATCATCTCTAAAGGAGATATCTCACATATTTATCACAATTGTTAGGTGACTGTTTATAAAGGAGGGTTACTTCAACTGGGATATGAGAATCCAACAATGCCATAATTTCCTTTATATTGGATTTGTCCTGAAGGAGGAAACTTTAACTCAGTGTTGAGTAATGCCATTTTTCCTTAGGAATCTTTTATGCTAAGAGAGGGACAATGGCGTGGATGTTTGTAATCCAGAGGCTTGCCGCTTACAGCAATTAGATGAAAGAAGGGTTTGTTTTGATTTTGTGTTTTGATGTGTGATATACAGAGAAATATCCTCCTATTGAGAGATTTTTGATTTCCTCTGAGTGGATGTTGGTTTTTTGTATGTGCCTTGATCAAAGCCCAAGGTTGAAGCTGAAAGATTGACTCTATTAGGGTGTTTTATATCTGTCTTGTACAAAGCCCAAGATTGAGGCTGGAAATAGACTGACTCTTTTGGGGAATATCATTATATAAAGCCTAAGAGGAGGCTGGACATTGACTTTTGGGGAAGGGTTTTATCTGTCTTGTACAAAGCCCAAGATTGAGTCGAAAAAAAAGCCTTATTGACTCTACAGGGGATATATTTGGGGGTGTCTTGTACAAAGCCCAAGATTGAGGCTAAAAAAGATGGTTGACTCAACAAAAGAGTATTTTTGTCTGTCTTGTACGAAGCCCAAGATTGAGGCTAACTCTACTGAGGAACATCATTATACAAAGCCTAAGAGGAGGCTGAAAAGAGGATTAACTCTGCTTAGGGAGATTTTATATGTGTCTTGTACAAAGCCCAAGATTGAGGCTAAAAAATATTTGACTGGCCCAACTGGAGATATTTATATGGAGCTTAAGAGAAGGTTATAAGGATTTGACTTTGCTGGAGAAAGTTTATATATGTCTTGTACAAAGCCCAAGATTGAGGCTAAAGGGAGATGATCGACTCAGCTGAGGATATTTCAGGTGTCTTGTACAAAGCCCAAGATTGAGGCTAAAAGAACTGACTCAATAAGAGAGTGTTTTTTAAGAAAGAAGATTGACTCAACAAGAGAGTGCTGAAAGTTGATTGACTCAACAAGAGAGTGATGAAAGGTGATTGACTCAATAAGAGAGTGATGAAAGGTGATTGACTCAACAAGAGAGTGGTGAGGAAGAAGAAAGAATCATTATACCAAGCCTAAGAGGAGGCTGGCTGGGGAATTCCTTATACAAAGCCTAAGATGAGGCTATCTTTTACTGAGGATTATTGAGATCCAGAGGCAGGTCCAAATTGGGGAATCAACTCTTGCTGAGGATTACAGAAGAGTTGAGATATCAGATGCCTTGAGGTTCTGATTTTGGATAGTGTTGTATTGATGATAAGCTGGCCCTTAGCTGGGGAAATTTAGGATGGAAGATTGAGTCTTAGAACCTATGGGGGTTCTAACTCTGCTGGAGATTTGATTAAATGACCAGGGTTTCTCCTGTGTTTGTAGGGATGATAATCAACCCTAAATTGTCCAAGGTTTTGACTCTTTGGAAAGACTGCTCTAACAAAGGATGACTAAGTTCTGTCCTGTACCTTTAAGAGGTATCAGGTCCTTGTACTAAGCCCAAGAGGAGGCATGAGAATTTCTAAGAAGCCTGAGGGTCCTTGTATAAAGCCCAAGCGAAGGCTGGGGATGCTTTTTAGGAAGCCTGTGGGTCCAAACCTAAGAAAAATTCAAGAAAAGGTTTCACCGAGAATTAATCATTTAGTGAACAGTTCTAGGGTTTGAAGAAATTCAAGAGAAGTTTCTCTGGGAATTAATCCTCTCTGGAGAAATGAATTTCTTTGACAATTTTTTAATAGTGACATTCTGAGAAAAGTTTCACCGGGAATAATGCCTTTCTCTTTGTTCCATATTATATAAGCTCAAAAGGAGGCGAGACTGTATCTGGAAATTCCTATGGGGAACTAGTTTTGATCGTGTTTAAAGAGTGACCACTGGATTTATCTAATCCTAGACCTAATTGCTAAGGAAAACTCTAAGCAGATATATACAAGCATATATATACAGATGAAATATATACAAGTATGTAAAAGAGGGTAGGAGGACTTACAGGTGAGCAAGCTTCCAGCACAAACAAATATATATATGTCCAAGTATGTAAAAGAAAGCTGTTTAAAACTTATAGGTGAGCAAGCTTCCATTATAACAGCTGTATGGTTAGTTGTTCAAGAAATTAAAGAAAGTTTTGATAACAACTATGAATTTGAACCTAAATCAAAAGGGAAAGTTGTTTTGAAAAGATTGGGGCTTACACTTAAGGAGAGGCTCAAAGACTTATTTATTTACAAATGGATGGGTCTTACAACTCAAAGAGAGGCCCAAGAGTTTATTTTTGTACAAGAGATGGGGCTTACAACTCAAGGAGAGGCCCATAGTTTATTTTTAAAAAAGAAAAGAAACGGGACTTACAACACAAGGGTAAGCCCATTTGAAAATTGTTTTAAAATTAGCGATCACGCTGAGATTTTTGAAAACACAATGGGACTTATACAATGACTGAGGCCCAAAAAGGTATTTATTTACAAAAGGGTTGAGACTTACACTCAACTAGAGGCCCAGAGTGTTTTAAAATGTCTGAAAAAGATCAAAATCAAATAAACCCTAATTTAATTCCTAAAAGTAATTTTTCAAAGAAAATTAATTTAAAAAATGATAAAAACATCAAATAAGTTTAAATAAACCACTTGTGATTTTTGGTTAAGGTTTGAAAAATGATGTTTTAATCACAAGATGACTTAAAACTCATTTGGTTTCGAAAAGATCAAGAGAAAAGAAATATTTTTAAATGTTAAAAAAAACAAATAAAATAGGTTCTTTATGAAAATATTAAATATATAAATAAATAATATTTTCATGTGAGATTTTTATAAAATAAAATATTTTAACATTTTTGTGACTTTTTGAAAAAAAGAACCAATAAAAAATGATAAAAAATGAGTGAGAAATTAATTTTTGAAGTTATTAAAAAGATGGTAAAAAAGTGACAAGAAAATAAGTGATAAAAAATTAGAAATGGTCCCCCCAAGGCTTGAACTCACGCCCTTGGGGTGGAGAGTTTAAAATTCTACTATCTTAGCCATGTGCGTGGGCTGAAAGAGGATGGCAACAATGAATAATATGTGATACCAACCTTTGGAAATGGTTAAAAAATAAAACCAAAACGTATGGGGCGAGGGGGATTCGAACCCCAGACCTTTCGCTCGCTACACACACACATATACTAGTGTTACCACTAGGGCACAATGCCAATTCAAACATAATATGGCAAGGAAATAATATATACTAAAAGTAGTTGAATTTCTGAAGAATGGCGCCATGGCCATCTTCTTCCTTGGGCAAGCTACGTGAAGCCTCCTATCTCACTCGTTTCTCAACCACTTCACATGATCCAAATATGAAAATTGTGCGTTTTTAAACAAGGAACACAATGGCAATATTCAATTTTGTTTAAACTAAGTGAATCAAAAGATAACAAGTTGAAATAAGATGAACCCTAAAATTTGCAAGAGTTTAATGAAATCCTATACACGAACTATAAACATCAATTGATTGAGGGTAAATGATCTACAAACATTCAGAAACACATTGGTAATTGGAAAATATGTTTATGATGCATGATTCATTGAGTTTGAAAGTTTGAGGCTTACCTCTGCAAGTGAGAATCAAATTCTGGTTTGGAGGTGTTACAGATGGATTCCAACGATCTGAACAGCTTCCATAGGTGCCAAGGAGTGTGTTCGAATGCTTATAGTGGATTGAAATGAGCTGGAACTGGATGTGGCACCTCAACTACAACTCCGTCAAGAACTTGAGAAATTGGCTGGTGATTTTGGGAATTTGATGTTCCAGATGTTGTTTTAGTGTTTAGATCACCTACATATGATGTTTATGAGGTGTTGGTATGATTGGTTTGGTTTGAATCACTCTCAATTTCAAAACCCGATAGTAACTTGAGTTAGAAGGAAAATTTAGAGTAAAAGAGAGATTTTGAGTAAAGCATCAGTTTGGGTGCTTTGGTGTACTCAAACTAATCACAAATGAGTTCCTTTTATAGTAAACTTTTTTTGGCTGTAATAGTGAATGGCAACTGCAGCAGGTCTGTGGCAAATGGTGATCCAATGGAATCTCAAGTCTCCTCTAGCCATTGACTTGAGGTTAGAGCACAGACTATGAGTCTTTTGTGGCAGGGATAAGGCTTGACTGAACTTGGATAACATTGTCTTGATGAATGCCACCTCTATGCATCAGTTAAATGCTTTGAAACAAAATTGACCATTTCAAGCATCTTGAATTTTAGGGGTGTCATGCCTAAACATAGATCCATGGACTTGTGAGGCTTGTGAATCAGTGTTTGTACCTTGGTTGTTCTCCCTTGAGGTGTACAGATGGATAACCATGCTTGAACTTGTCCAATTTTTCCAATTCGAGCAATAATGCCAAATTCTGTCTTGCACAAGACAGTTTGAAAACGTGGTTTTGAGGGGATCATATCTCCTTGCTCAAATGGAGTTATGGAAAGCTCTTGTACTTTTTAGAAATCCCTCATATGGTACAATCCATTTGTGATCATAGTTGTCTTGAAACTATTTGGATCCCATTGAAAAAAACTCATGAACTTTGATGTTCTTCATTTTTGTCATTTTGATCACTCCATAACTTAAAATCCATGAAGAATTGGAGTTTGATGTAGTTGAAGCTTTTATAGAATGTAGGAAGACCTACAAATCAGGCTTTGGATCACTCAAAATGGTTGCTTGGATCAAAAGTTATGATCCTTGAAAGTTTGCACCAAAACCATCCAAATTTAGTAACTTAGAAAATTTTTCAATTTTTCAAGATTACCCCTTTTACAAGTTATCTTGGTTTCTTGATAAATTCTTGTTCAAATGACATTATAAATCATATTTTATGAAAATATGAGTCATAAGGATTATTTTTTCCAAAAAAGTCATGTTTTGACTTTTGGCTCCGGAGCCGTTCGGCGCGTAAAAACCCTAATTCCTGACTTTTGGGGAATGCATCCGCTGAGTGTATTTTAGCTTTGAAAATGGATTCTTAGGATTATTTTCTGCATGTTGAGTCACATGTTGATGCCTTGGCTCATCGTATTTTGTTAAAATCTCACTCTGGGGGTCCTAGTCGTCCAAAACCCTAATTTGGCGATATCAGGTGTTTCGAGGATCAAACCACTTGGAATGTGGCAACTTTTGTGCTTGATTTTTGATGTGAGGGTCCTCTTGATCCTTTTTTGGATGTTTTAAGAGGTTATACAAGTTGAATATCATGTCATTTCTTGATTGATCTTTTGTCTAAATGTTCTAGGAGGGCTCAAAACCCTAATTCTTGATCGTGGTGGATGCTCAACAATCTTTGGGAGATTGATGAGCCACGAAAGTATATCCATATTGTGGTGATGATCTACACAATGATGGTAAATCTTGGTGGTCAAAATATCGGGTATGACAGATGCCCCTATTTAATCTTCTTGGACCTGAAGGTGTGAATAACGAGGGTATTCAGACATTCAGGGTGCAAGAGGATTAAATATCGGAATACCCGAAATTTTGACTTTGGTTATGAATTGCAGTTTACTCATCCATCTTCTTTCGCTAAGCAATGATACTTAGAAAAGGGTAAAACTTCCCCTCAATCCTGGTTTTCAGCCACGGAACTTGTCTCAGTTTCTGTAATAAACTTCCCCTCGATCCTGGTCTTCGGCCACGGAGCTGGTCTCAGTTTCTGAAATAAACTTCCCCTTGATTCTGGTCTTTAGCCATGGAACTGGTCTCAGTTTATGAAATAAACTTCCCCTCGATCCTGGTCTTCAGCCATGGAACTGGTCTCAGTTTCTGAAATAAACTTCCCCTCGATCCTGGTCTTCAGCCATGGAACTGGTCTCAGTTTCTTCTTGTCGAGTTCCTTCCTCGACAAGGAATACCATGTGTAGCGGTCTTCATCAAACTTCTCGCTGAGCTATACTAGGGAGATGCCATTTGATGGAAAAATTTTGAGGTAAGACTTGCTGGGGACACCCATTTGTCTGAGCTGTAGAGGTGTGCAAACTTCTCTGTTGGAGATGCCATTTGCTGATTCTACTGGGAAAAAACGAGCCTCTTGAGACTGCTTTTCGCTTGGGGATTAAACATTATACTTTTCTTAGAGATCTTTTCGGAGAAATGCCATGTGATGTAATCCAATTTTGAGGTGCTAACGACTTCATTAACATCGATTTTCTTAGGAGAAAAACCAATGTATTGCTGAGAGTCTTCAGTTGAGAGGCTATCTATGGGAACTTTCCTTAATCCGGGAAGGCGAAAAATATCATCTTCAACGATGAAGAGTGATGTTCCAAAGGTGTCGGTCGAATGCCTTCTTGCCTTTTAGAGGCTCAAGTTATCAAAGTGGTCGAGAACTGACTTCAATCCAGGAATGCACTGGAGAGAGATTGTTTAGACGGCATATTCTCGGACGAGGAAAAGAAAACTGACAACTCTATCGGATAGAAGAAGTTTATCACTCGGGGATGAAAATGACCAAAGTGATATTGATGCATTATGTGTATGAATATGAATCAATTATGAATGATGTATGTATGTTTATGCTGACAAAACTGACGCTACATACAGACTAGTGAATAAACACGAAGGGATACTCGGCCACTGCGGGGGACGAAAAGTATCATTAGTTCAAATCTTGTTTTGCTTTGGAGAAGTGGTCCTTGTGGGGGAGAAAGAATCGTCCAGTCAGTCTTAAGAGATAAGAACTCTGCCGGGGATATCAGGTGGGACGTTCGTATCTGAAATAGTTGATCCTTCGTTCAGGCGTACTGATTTAGAAGGAGTACTTTTGATTCAGCACGTTGAGGTTCAATCGCTTTCGGAGAAACGATCGATGTTCTTTTTGATATTCAAAGTCAAGAAAGAATTGCCATCTTTATTTTAAAAGCAGGAAAAGTTTTGACAAGTAAATTCATTTTTGTTTTATTTCAAGAATTGTTGATCATGTTAAAATGTCGTTATGTAAAGCTAAAACAAATAAGAATTGTAAACAAAAGCACTAGGGCTCAAATTTTATTGATAGGATGGAAATCAGCCAAGCGCATGATTCCCTAGAGCATTTACAAAGTTTAGAAAATGGTAATTTTAAGGGAAAAACATTGAAACATAACAACCGTTATCCTTCTACCAACTTTGAATTCTGGACATCCTGAGCGTCTATCGAAGATGACCTTGATTGGAGTCTTTCGATGAATAGTGTTACCGCTGGGGGATTTCACCTTGTCGGACGTAGCTACTTGCCATGAATCCCTAACTTTTGTCTGGATTGTCTTTTGAGGTTTCCAATCCATCGAGATGCTTTTTGCTTATGTCTCTAATTTTTTCCTGGACCGCCCTTTCGGGTTTTCAATCCATCGAGACGCTTTTTTTATTTTTTTTATTTAGGCGAAGTATTTCTTGACTACGTCAACATTTGTGGGGCAGGCAAACTCATCTCCATCCATGGTTGCGAGTCTCAAGGCGCCTCCTGAGAAGGCTTTCTTGACAACATAAGGGCCATCGTAGGTCGGTGTCCATTTGCCCTGGGAATCAGTGAGGAATGATTGTATCTTCTTGAGTACAAGGTCTCCTTTTCGGAAGACACGGGGTCGGACCTTTCTGTCGAATGCTTTCTTCATTCTTTGCTGATACAACTAACCATGACACAGAGCCGTTATTCACTTTTCTTCGATTAGGTTCAGTTCATCGTGTCGACTTTGACACCATTCTGCTTCTGTTAGCTTAGCTTCCATCAATACCCAGATTGATGGGATCTCTACTTCTATGGGGAGTACTGCCTCCATGCCATATACTAGAGAGAAAAGGGTTGCCCCTGTTGAAGTGCAGACAGATGTGCGATAACCATGAAGAGCAAAGGGTAGCATCTCGTGCCAGTCTTTGTAGGTTACAATCATCTTTTGAACAATCTTCTTGATGTTCTTGTTAGCCGCTTCTACCGCTCTGTTCATCTTAGGGCGGTAGGGAGATGAATTATGGTGTTCGATTTTAAACTCCGCACATAACTCTTTCATCATTTTATTGTTCAAGTTGGATCCATTATCAATAATGATCTGGATTGGAATACCAAAATGGCAGATGGAATTGTTTTTAATAAATCAGACCACCACTTATCGGGTTACATTGGCGTATAACGCTGCTTCGACCCACTTGGTGAAATAATCAATGGCTACCAGGATGAACAGATGTTCGTTCAACGCCTTGGGTTCGATCATGCCAATCATGTCGATTCCCCATATGGAAAATGGCCATGGGGAAGAGAGAACTTTGAGATGAGTTGGTGGTACATGGATTCTGTCTGAGTATATTTGACACTTATGACATCTCTTCATGTACTTGTAGTAATCAGATTCCATTCTTAACCAATAGTACCCTGCTCTTAGAATTTTTCTCGCCATTGTGTGTCCGTTGGCATGAGTGCCAAAGGATCCTTCATGAATCTCTTTCATTAACATGTTTTCCTCTTGTCCGTCTATGCATCTGAGCAAAACCATGTCAAAGTTTCTCTTATAGAGTGTATGACCGCTCAGGAAGAAGTTACCAGCCAGTCTTCTGAGGGTCTTCTTGTCTTTTCTTGATGCCCCAGGCGGGTACTCTTGTTTCTGAAGGAAGCATTTGATATCGTGATACCAAGGTTTGTCATCTATGACTGCTTTAATTGTGAAAATGTAGGCGGGCCTTTCAAGGCGCATTATGTCAATCTTAGGTACGCCATTCCATTGATTTACAACAATCATGGAAGAGAGAATAACTAGTGCATCAGCCATGTGATTCTCTTCACGAGGGATGTGATGAAACTCAATTCTGTTGAAGAATGGTAACAACCTTCTTACGTAATCTTTGTAAGGAACCATTCCTGATTGGTATGTATTCCACTCTTCTTTGATCTGATTGATAACCAGAGCCGAGTCTCCATAAGCATCCAAGTTCTTAATTCTTAAGTTAATAGCTTCTTCGAGACCCATGATACAAGCTTCATATTTGGCCTCGTTGTTTGTGCATTTGAATGTCAGTCTGGCAGTGAAAGGAATATGGGTACCCTGAGGTGTTATGATGATTGCCCCAATTTTTTTTCCGTAGATGTTGACAGCTCCGTCAAAAATTAGTCCCCATTGAGAACCTGGTTCTGGCCCTTCATTGGGTAGCGGTTCATTGCAATCTTTCATTTTCAAATACATGACATCTTCATCTGAGAAGTCAAATCCTACTGATTCCTGATCGTCAATCGGTTGATGAGCCAAATGATCGGCTAGAATACTTCCCTTGACAGCTTTCTGAGCATGGTACTCAATGTTGTATTCTGATAACAACATCTGCCACCGGGCAATCCTTCCCGTGAGAGCAGGCTTTTCAAAGACATACTTGATTAGATCCATTTCGGAGATTAACCAAGTAGTGTGACAAATCATGTACTGGCAAAGACGTTTGGCGGCCCAAGCCAGAGCACAACAAGTTTTCTCAAGCATAGTGTACCGAGTTTCACAATCGGTAAATTTCTTGCATAAATAGTAAATGGCAGACTCTTTTGTTTTTTGTTTTGTCTTGTTGGCCAAGTACACAACCCATAGAGTCTTCCAAGACTGTTAAGTATATGATCATTGGTCTTCCCTCTACCAGAGGTGACAAGATCGGTGGACTCAACAGATACTCTTTGATATGTCAAAAGCTTTTTGGCAGTCTTTCGTCCATACACAACTTTGATTCTTTTTGAGTAATTTTAAGATTGGCGTGCATGTCGCGTTCATGAGAGATATGAATCTGGAAATGTAATTCAGACGTCCCAAGAATCCTCTGACTTGTTTTTCAGTCTTTGGAGAAGGCATTTCTTGAATGGCCTTGACCTTGTCAGGATGAACCTCAATCCCTTTCTGGCTGACGATGAACCCTAAAAGTTTCCCTGAGCGGACACCGAATGTGCATTTATTGGGATTCAAGTGGAGTTTGTACTTCCTCAAACGCTCGAATAACTTTGGCAAGTGGGTCACATATTCCTCTTCAGTTTTAGATCTGGCAATCATGTCATCGACATATACTTCGATTTCTTTGTGCATCATGTCGTGAAACAGAGTGGTCATGGCCCTTTGATAGGTTGCTCCGGCGTTCGTTAAACCGAACGACATTACCTTGTAACAAAAGGTGCCCCATTGGGTGATGAATGAAGTTTTCTCCATATTTTCTGGCACCATTTTGATTTGATTATAGCCCGAGAATCCATCCATGAAGGAGAAGACTTTGAACTTTGTTGTACTGTCTACCAGCATGTCTATGTGTGGTAAGGGGAAGTCATCCTCCAGACTTGCTTTGTCTAGATCCCTATAATCCACACATATTCTAAATTTTCCATCCTTTTTCGGAACTGGCACTATATTGGTTAGCCATTGAGGATATTCTGAGGTAGCGAGGAAACCTGCGTCAATCTGTTTTTGCACTTCCTCTTTGATTTTGATGGCCATGTCCGGATGAGTCCGCCTCAGCCTCTGTTTCACCGGAGGACATTCTGATTTCAACGGTAGATGATGTTCCACGATGCTGGTAGGACCAAGCAAATACATTGGGAAACTCTTTGAGAAGTCTTATCAAGCTTTCTTTGACAATCGGACTGAGCAGCGCTCCAATCTTGACTTCTTTCTTTTCTTGTTCTGACCCCAAATTGACTGTTTCCAACGGCTCTTTGTGAGGCTCAATAGACCTTTCCTCTTGCCTGAGTAGTCGTGAGATCTCTTCTGAAATTTCTGCGTCCTCTTCTTCTTCATCTTCAAATACCGGGAATTTAAAGTTAGGAGAAGGCATGTGATCGTATTTTCAACGGGGTTTAAAACAAGCAATCTGCATGATGTGATGATTCATTTTTTAGAAGAGATAAAGGGGATGCAAGAGTGTGTGTAGTGTATTTTCTGAAAAATGCTTGTTTTTACTTTGGTTGTTTTAGGATTACCATTTTCTGAAAAGTGAAAATTAAAAATAGCAATCAATGTGGGAAAGACAGAACGACATTATTTTATTTATGATTTGGTCGATTCTTGAAATACAGCCCTATAAAACAAAACTCTGTCACTTTGGGCAAAGCGAAGAGGGATATTTACAAAAAAAGTGAGCCCTATAAAAACATCCGTTTCTCCTGGGCAGGGTGAAAGGTTAAAACAAAGATGGCAATTACTTAGACTTGTGGATGACTTTCGGGACATCGACAACAACCCATTGGCGGCAAATTCCTCGGTGAATCACAAAGTCAGGTACCTTCTTTCTTGGTTTGTCCTCAGAAATGACATTGATTTCTGGTGGAGCAGGATCGTTGGAGTCTTCCTCCCAAGCAGAGTTGTCATAGACGAACTCTTTTGTTGTATCTTGCATAGTGTTTTCACTCTCAGGCGGATCTCCCCATCCAGTTGGCTGGATGTCTTCGAGCCTAATACGAGAGCTTTTAAGAGCGGTGTACTTGACCAAGAAGTTGTACTTGCCACTCGGCTGTCCTAAGGTGTCCCATACTTTAGTGGGACTGGAGGAGTCATCCTTCTCAATGACGTTGACCTCAGGGAAAGCATAGTTGATGAACTCTTATCCTGCAATCTTTGCAGATTCATCGTTGTGCTGGATATCTTCGGAATGTCCTGAGTAATGATCCCATGACTCGGTGGGGATGCAGGTATTCTTTTCAATATTGCTCAGCTGATAAGCGTCGTTTGGCTGACTCTTTTTCCCCAAGTTCTCTGGGTACGGCTGCTAGATAGGCAAGTCATCCAGTGGATCATAATAGTCATGATCGAAGTTGTCTTTCATTGGATCGTCTTCTAATGAGTTTGGTGGAGCACGACATCCCTCAGGATCACAATCTCCATACATAATCTTGACGTCTGACCTTGGTATATATCTCGGGCTCTGCTTTGGAAAGCAAAATGGCATGTGCGTTTCTTCCTGAGACATATAACAATTATCGTTGAGATAAGATTTCCATTCCTCATCCCTATCGGAGGAGTCGCTTTTATTGATGGTGTGTACTTCTTGAGACATTGGGTGGAGGAATCCTCCACTACGGAAGAAGTCTTTAATGGGATGAAAACTTTCATCATTCTTGGCAGTCTGGGTACAGGTTTGAAAGTGTGAGTACGGATGGTTTTGGGAAGATCAACTTCGTCGATAACTGTTTTTCTGGATCCATCGAAGGCTTTGACGATGACCTCGCTGCCTCTCATCTAAGTTTCTTGAAATGATAGTCATACCAGAGTGGAATTTGGCATAACATTCAGAGTTGATCTTGTGTCTACCAGTACGCTGGCTAGATCATCATCCTGGAAGTTGACTGTAATGTTAAGTACCATATTGTGATTTTTGCCTTCTTCCGGTAGTTCTTCATCACTGAATCCTAAATTGTTGCAGGAAGTGATGTTGGAAACAATGCTGTCAAATTGTTTTGCCGTCACATATTATTCTACGAAAGCTTGGTCCAAGACTTTCTGCAAAGCTTCCCTGTGAGCTTCGGAACTAAGTAGGAGAGATAACATAGATATTTTAGATGGAGTTTGCAACAGTTGGTCCACAACGTTGTACTCACTTCTCTAGATGAGCTTCGGCATCTCGTCGTTGTTCTTTACCAGTTCCGGATTACTAAATTGACCGATTTGTTGATTGGGAACTTCTGTTTGAGGTTCCTTTTATTTAGCAGGTTCTCCAACTCCTCTGTTGAAGATCCGGTCGCTCCGTGGCACTCGAATGATGTCGGCAATGTTTACGATGGAGGATAATGGAGTTTCCTTTCCATTTTCGATTGTTGTTGCACCGTACTTGTAAGGGATAGCTGTTTCTGATTCGTACGGTATTGGACCTGGCAAGTAGATAACCACAGGAGCTTTTTGATTTCTCTGACCATTATAGGCAACTTCAATCAGTTCCTGGTTGGGAACCTTTCTACCGTCCAGAGGAATTTTTGATTCATAGAGTAAAGGTATTATAGCACAAACGTCTCTGGTCCTCCCATGATCAGAGATTATGACAACGTCTTTGCTTTGATCAAGGAAATAGTCTGGCATCCCGTTGGTCGACCCAGAACTTGAACATGGTCGAATTTCTTTGTGGTCCAACTGATTTTGAAGATCCGCTCCTACGAGGTAGCATCCTTGGTTGTTCTCTGAACAAACTCTACAATGCTCGTAGTTGTGGAGTGGCAACCGGCCACGGCCGCTTTGTATGCAATGCAACTTTACTAGATCTATTTCCAACGAGCGGATATCCTGACTTTGATGCCTATCAGGATTTTGTCAGCCATGCTGATCTGTTGCGTAGCTTCATCCAAATAGATTGGAAGCCACCAGTGGTCCAACAAGTGTTGAAGTGTTCTTTGGACAAGTGCGCATCCTTGATCGTCTTCATGGCATTGTTCACAGTCTTGATAATCATGTGAAGCCAGAAAGCCGAGCCTGACTTGCTTAGCATGTAATTCTACCTGACTGGTATTCATCAAGCGTATGTCAAAAATCTGAATCTTATTAACTTGATGGTAACTTCTCTCATGATAGTACTGAATCCATCCGAGATCCATCTGACCTTGGAGGGCCTCTTGTATAAAAAAGCATCCTTGATTGCTTGTTGAGCAGATCCGACAGGTATTGTAATCGTGTCGTGGCAGATTATGGTATTGACTTTGCCTTGAGTGCATCGCCACTAAGTTGACATTCATCGCACAGATGTTGTGGTTCTGAATAACGTTTGGATATGCTTGGGCCATATTGACTTCATGGATTCGATGATCTTGAACCCATCCTAAATTTATTTGTTCTTGTAGAGCTGATTGCACTACGAAACATCCCTGATTATTCTTTGAGCAGATATCACACTGGTGATAATTGTGAGGTGGTACATGACTGTACCCACTCTTTCTACAATGCATCCTGACCAGATTGATTCCTAATAGGAGTACATCATGAATTTGATAACTGCGGCTAACCTCTTCCTCTATCAAATTTACTACAGTCTTTTCATGTTGTGGCAACAGGTTTGTCTGAACATTCGGATTAGTATCTCTGAAAGATAGGACCCCGTTCCTAACAAGCTTCTGTACATCAGACTTGAAACTGATACAGTTCTCAATGTTGTGCCCCGGTCCTCCTTGATGGTAAGGACAAGTTTGATCCGCTTTGAACCAAAAAGGCAGATTTTCTGGTACTGTAAGAGGAGACCTGGTTTGGACATGCCCCTTGGCCAGTAGAAGTGGAAATAGTTATGCGTACAACATCGGTATAGGGTCAAACCCTGATGGTCGTGTCATGCGATTGTTGCTGTTGTACTGTGGACGAGCCTGCTGAAGAGGTTGTTGTGTCCTTTGCGGATACTGTTGTTGATTTGGTTGGATCTTAGCAACCTGAGGTTGATACAAAGGAACCGGCGCAGGGTTGATAGCAGGAGTTACTGCTGCTACTGGTTGATACCTTCTCCTTTGCTTTCCGAGAGAGATATTATCGATATCTTGCTCTTTTTTCTTTTGGAAAGCACTACCGTATCTTTTGGTACTGCTTGATGGTTCCGTATTTCAGACCAAACGTCCTTCTCGGACTGCCTCCTCAAGGCGCACTCCCATGTTTACCATTTTAGTAAAGTCACTGGGCGCACTTGCAACCATTCGGTCGTAGTAAAATAAACTTAAGGTTTTCAAAAAGATCCTTGTCATCTCTTTTTCCTCAAGAGGAAGACAAATCTGGGCGGCAATTTCACTCCATCTTTGAGCATATTCTTTGAAAGTTTCTTTGTCCTTCTGCGACATTGCTCTGAGTTGATCTCTGTTTGGTGCCATGTCCAGGTCATACTTATACTGCTGAACGAAAGCTGCGTCGAGATCTCAGAAAGTAACGATCTTGGTGCGGTTTAAACCCATGTACCATTTGAGTGCGGTATCGGTTAAACTGTCTTAGAAGTAATGGATCAGTAGCTGTTGATTCTCTGTGTGAGTTGACATTTTTCGAGCGTACATCACCAAATGCCTTTGAGGGCAAGAGTTTCCCTTGTATTTTTCAAAGTCAAGCACCTTGAATTTGTGCGGTATTTTCAAATTAGGGACCAAACAGAGGTCTGCGGCGTCCTTTCCAAATAAAACCTGACCGCGAATGGCATGCAGTTCCTTCTGCATCTCCAAGAATTGTTCTTGGAACTCATTCATTCTTTCGTACATGTCTTCGTTTCCACCAGAAATTACTTGTGAAATCTGTCCTTCCGGGACAGTGTGTACCATTGGCTGTGGTATAGTCATTACGGCTGTGACTCTTGGCGCTTCCGTACCCCAAAGTTTGTAACCTTCAGGAGTTACTGTCATAACCCTTGCGTCTTCGCTTTCCCGAAGTTTGTAACCTTCAGGCCCAACGGTTCCTGCTGCAGTTTCTGGGTCTTCAGTGACTGGCGGGATGTATCCTTCAGAGATGAAGTTGAGAGGCATGCCCCAGGACCGACCTTTGGGCATGTTGTACAGAGGATGATTCTCCTGCGTCTCTCTTATGGGCGTAGATGTAATCTCTGAGATTACAGTCTTTTGTTGTCGTTTCTCCTGGACTGCTGCCAGGGATTGCATGTCATTGTGAAGTTTTTCCAAACTTTCCTTTAGAGCATCGACTTCTTCTCTCAACTCTCTGTTCTCTTCCTCGAGATCTTCCATTTTCTTTTGTCGATTGGCCCGAGTATTGTATGAGTGAGACAGTTTGACTCTAGAATCGCGACGTATACGTGAGATTCGAAGATAAGCAGACGCGTTATGCGAGAATGATGAATGATGTGCAAAGTTATATATTTTTTTAGCTTTAATCAAAAGAAAACTTCAACAAATAGATTGCAAATATCATACAGTAAAGGGTTGAGACCCTGTTTATTGAATTTGAAAGATTACAGAAAGGGAAATATAGTATTTTACAAAGTACTGTAAGGAAAATGGATAAGCTTATGGATCCTGAGTCCTTTCTGAAGAGAGCTCAGATGCTGGTTCTGGTATTTTCCTTTTCTTTGACCGGGGCTCTTTAGCCGTTGTTGGGTTGTCAGTCCTTTGCCAAGTGAAATGATCGAGCAGATTTCTCCGGTCTTCTTGATTCTCTACGATATGCTGCTCTAATATCTTAATTAGAGCATCCTTTTCTTTTAACAGTTCCTGAATCTTGGTACACTCTACGTTGAGGATTTGGTACTTGTTTTTCCAAGAGCTCTTCTCACGTTGAACTTTGTTGAGAGCTACCTGGAGTTTTTCCGTATCAGACATGAAATAAAGGACAAATTCCTTTAACAGAAAAAATTATTGGCGAGGGTCTGGCATCCTCAGCTTGAGAGCTCTAGTTTGCACCCAGTGGAGATAAGGTTCCATGGAGGTACAGTTTGGCCTTCCTAGAGACTCTCTTCCTTTCTTGTGAACATGTTTCCAGGCATGCACTATTTCCTTCTTTAGTGCCCTGTCATTTTCCCCTTCCTTGAAGAAAAGACCTTCCAGATGAACATTATGCGGGATATGCCTAATCGGGTATCCGAGTTTGACGGCGAACTAAAAGTGGATGTTAGTTGATTCCTCCTTTAGTTCCAATGAGGGGTATGTTAGGGAAATTTCCACAACTGTCGATGATCTCTATTCCCTCATAAATCCTATCATACCAATCTATGTCAGAGTTGGTAAGAGACATGATCCTTTGTGACCAACGTAGAGTACTCTTGTGATCCCAAAAAGCAGCAGACTTGGGTAAATGGGAAATGAACCATTTGTAAAGCAAGGGTACACAGCATGTGATCATTCCTCCGCTGTACAGATTCCTTAAGTGTACAGAATGATAAGCATCTGCGAGCAAGGTTGGTACGGGGTTTCCAATCAGAAATATCTTAACAACATTGGTGTCAACGAAGTTGTCTATGTTGGGAAAAAGGAATAACCCGTATGTGAGTAGGACAAAGATATCTTCGAAAGCAGTTACATTTCCTATACTGGCAAAGTACATGGCTTTCTCTACCAAAAACTTGGCTGGTAAACCATGGATTCCTCCTTTGGTGATCATGTGAGTCCTAACTTCTGACTCGTCCAAACAAATGGGTCTTGCAATGACTTGATCCATTGGAATTTCTTCTAGTCCAGAAAAGGGAGTTTGACCAGTGATAGGTATATCAGTCAGATGAGAATACTCTTCTACCGTTGGTTCCTATTGATAATCTAGGAACGTGAAACAGTGATAAACCGGATCGTAGAACTGAATTAACGTAGACAGGATTCCTTCAACTACGTGGACCCTTAACAGAGACAGCAGTCCTCCATGCTTAGCTCTGAAAGCATCAGGGTTGGTGATCATCCTTGCCAGCCCTCTTAAATCCTCTAGTTTCGGAGCCTTGAAGGTGTACTTGTGCGTCTTTCTTCTACCGAAATCCATGACGCAATCTCTATGATATTTGCAATTATTGTTTTAGTTTAATTTGAAAAAAGAGAGAGAGAAAAAGAGAAGATTTTTCTTTGTTTAAGAGTTTTTTAAATGAATGCATGAATGCAGCGCACAAAAACATTGAAAAAACATGGGTTCAAGGGTTAAACGTCACGAGCATGGAGTCAATGCTCTACCCATCCCCAAAGGTTGTATTCTGGTCAATTTTTGTACCTGTAGAACGGATCCTAAGGTTACCAAAATCATTGAACCCCTAGAGATATCAACAACAAGCTGGTTCACCCGAGCGAGCTGTAGCATCCTAGGGTAATCTCATTTGAGTGTAGTACCACGTATCAACTATTCCCGATAGTCATCGCATTACCAAGTGGACATAAGGTTAATGCCTACTAAATCCTCAGGTTCACAGGTGCCACACTAGGAAAACTCTACTTTCACAATAATCGGTTGTTTAGCAGGCTGAATCCTACATGCCCTCGCCTGATTTGGTGGTCTACCAGGTTTCCTTATTCGGGATTCACTCAATATAATTCCCCCCGTCTATGCCACCCCTTATCTTAGGTTTCTCTCAAACTTTCCAGATGCGTATAAATCGCATTCCCAATGACAGAAAAATAAACACAGATATCAAGTAGGAAAAGCGGTATATATATATATAATGTGTAGAAAAATTTCTAACAACCTAGACCTCTTAGGAATTCTAATCCTAATCCTAATGACTGTCCCCAGCAGAGTCGCCATTTTTCTGTAGCGTGTGATTTATGTCGGTGACGCGACCACCTTATCGCCATGGGTTTTTCCTCACCGCAATGGTAGGAGTTAGGTGCTACTTTCTGATTTTTGATTTATCCTATGAAGCTGGAAAGGAAAGGGAAGTTATCTCAAACTAACCTTGCATGCAAATGTTTTCTTTAACAAATGCTTAAGAGATTGGAGGGTCCGGGGTCAGGTTATACAATGGGGAGTTGTCAATTACCCATCCTATATGTTGTTATCCACAAGTAGTTAGCAATTACTTACCATTTTCTACTTACTGGTGTTTGTTTGTTGATTGGGAAAGTTTCTCCTTTGGGAATGTTTGAGAGAGAGAGAGAGAGAGTTTTTATTGATTTTCGGTTTTCCGATGTTTTTGGTAAGGTACTGGACCTAAGGTTTTTGATTGGTATGAAGGTACTTGACCTAATGTTTTGGATTGGTGTGCTCGTTAAGATTTCGCAATCTTATGCCTACGTATTCCCGTTAAAGATAAACAGAGAAATCAGGGCAATCGTAGTTCCCTCTTATTCTTTGGGAGGAAAAGATGATGTTTGGTGTCTTGTTTAGAGCCCAAGATTGAAGCTAGAGGTTATTTATGTCTTGTTCAAAGCCCAAGATTAAAGCTAAAAGGTTTGATTGAGAAAGAATTTGTCATCTCTAAAGGAGATATCTCAACTGTTTATCACAACTATTAGATGACTGTTTATAAAGGAGGGTTACTTCAACTGGGATATGAGAATCCAGCAATGCCATAATTTACTTTATAGTGGATTTGTACTGAAGGAGGAAACTTTAACTCAGTGTTGAGGAATGTCATTTTTCCTTAGGAATCTTTTATGCTAAGAGAGGGAGTCTGGCCTGGATGTTTGTAATCCATAGGCTTGCCGCTTACAGCAATTAGATGAAAGAAGGGTTTGTTTTGATTTTGTGTTTTGATGTGTGATATACAGAGAAATATCCTCCTACAGAGAGATTTTTTATTTCCTCTGAGGGGATGTTGGTTTTTTGTATGTGCCTTGATCAAAGCCCAAGGTTGAAGCTGAAAGATTGACTCTATTAGGGATTTTTATATCTGTCTTGTACAAAGCCCAAGATTGAGGCTGGAAAGAGACTGACTCTTTTGGGGAATATCATTATATAAAGCCTAAGAGGAGGCTGGACATTGACTTTTGGGGAAGGGTTTTATCTGTCTTGTACAAAGCCCAAGATTGAGGCTAAAAAAAGATGGTTGACTAAACAAAAGAGTATTTTTGTTTGTCTTGTACAAAGCCCAAGATTGAGGCTAACTCTACTGAGGAAAATCATTATACAAAGCCTAAGAGGAGGCTGAAAAGAGGATTAACTCTGCTTAGGGAGATTTTATATGTGTCTTGTACAAAGCTAAAGATTGAGGCTAAAAAATATTTGCCTGACCCAGCTGTAGATATTTATATGGAGCTTAAGAGAAGGTTAGAAGGATTTGACTTTATTGGAGAAAGTTTATATATGTCTTGTACAAAGCCCAAGATTGAGGCTAAAGGGAGATGATCGACTCAGCTGAGGATATTTCAGGTGTCTTGTACAAAGCCCAAGATTGAGGCTAAAAGAACTGACTCAAGAAGAGAGTGTTTTTTAAGAAAGAAGATTGACTCAACAAGAGATTGCTGAAAGGTGATTGACTCAACAAGAGAGTGATGAAAGGTGATTGACTCAATAAGAGAGCGATGAAAGGTGATTGACTCAACAAGAGAGTGATGAGGAAGAAGAAAGAATCATTATACAAAGCCTAAGAGGAGGCTGGCTGGGGAATTCCTTATACAAAGCCTAAAAGGAGGTTATCTTCTGCTGAGGATTATCGAGATCCAGAGGCAGGTCCAAAGTGGGGAATCAACTCTTGCTGAGGATTACAGAAGAGTTGAGATATCAGATGCCTTGAGGTCTGATTTTGGATAGTGTTGTATTGATGATAAGCTGACCCTTAGCTGGGGAAATTTAGGATGGAAGATTGAGTTTTAGAACCTATGGGGGTTCTAACTCTACTGGAGATTTGATTAAATGACCAGGGTTTTTCCTGTGCTTGTAGGGATGAGAATCAACCCTAAATTGTCTAAGGTTTTGACTCTTTGGAAAGACTGCTCTAACAAAGGATGACTAAGTTCTGTCCTGTATCTTTAAGAGGTCTCGGGTCCTTGTACTAAGCCCAAGAGGAGGCATGAGAACTTCTAAGAATCCTGAGGGTCCTTGTGTAAAGTCCAAGAGGAGGCCGGGGATGCTTATTAGGATGCCTATGGGTCCAAACCTAAGAAAAATTCAAGAAAAGGTTTCACCGAGAATTAATGCTTTAGTGAACAGTTCTAGGGTTTAAAGAAATTCAAGAGAAGTTTCACCGGGAATTAATCCTCTCTGGGGGAAATGAATTTCTTTGACAATTTTCTAATAGTGACAGTCTGAGAAAAGTTTCACCGGGAATAATGCCTTTCTCTATGTTCCATATTGTATAAGCCCAAGAGGAGGCAAGACTGTATCTGGAAATTCCTATGGGGAACTAGTTTTGACGGTGGTGAAAGAGTGACCACTGGCTTTATCTAATCCTAGACCTAATTTTCGGGGAAAACTCTAAGCAGATATATACAAGTATATATATACAGATGAAATATATACAAGTATGTAAAAGAGGGTAGGATGACTTACAGGTGGGCAAGCTTCCAGCACAAACAAATATATATGTGCAAGTATGTAAAAGAAAGTTGTTTAAAACTTACAGGTGAACAAGCTTCCATTATAACAGTTGTATGGTTAGTTGTTCAAGAAATTAAAGAAAGTTTTGATAACAACTATGAATTTAAACCTAAATCAAAAGGGAAAGTTATTTTGAAAAGATTGGGGCTTACACTTAAGGAGAGGCCCAAAGAATTGTTTATTTACAAATGGATGGGTCTTACAACTCAAAGAGAGGCCCAAGAGTTTATTTTTGTACAAGAGACGGGGCTTACAACTCAAGGAGAGGTCCATAGTTTATTTTTAAAAAGAAAAGAAATGGGACTTACAACTCAAGGGTAGGCCCATTTGAAAATTATTTTAAAATTGGCGATCGCGCCGAGATTTTTGAAAACACAGTGGGATTTATACAATGAATGAGGCCCAAAAATATATTTATTTACACAAAGGGTTAGGACTTACACTCTACTAGAGGCCCAGAGTGTTTTAAAATGTTTGAAAAAGATCAAAATCAAAGAAACCCTAATTTCATTTCTAAAAGTAATTTTTCAAAGAAAAATAATTTAAAAAAATGATAAAAACATCAAATAAGTTTAAATAAACCACTTGTGGTTTTTGGTTAAGGTTTGAAAAATGATGTTTTAATCACAAGATGACTTAAAACTCACTTGGTTTTGAAAAGATCAAGAGAAAAGAAATATTTTCAAATGTTAAAAAAACAAATAAAATAAGTTCTTTATGAAACTATTAAATATATAAATAAATAATATTTTCATGTGAGATTTTTATAAAAATAAAATATTTTAACATTTTTGTGACTTTTTGAAAAAAAGAACCAATAAAAAATGATAAAAAATGAGTGAGAAATTAACTTTTGAAGTTATTAAAAAGATGGTGAAAAAGTGACAAGAAAATAAGTGATAAAAAATTAGAAATGGTCCCCCCAAGGCTTGAACTCATGCCCTTAGGGTGGAGAGTTTAAGATTCTACCATCTGAGCCATGTGCGTGGGCTAAAAGAGGATGGCAACAATGAAAAATATGTGATAGCAACCTTTGAAAATGGTTAAAAAATAAAACCAAAAGATCTGGGGCGAGGGGGATTCGAACCCCAGACCTTTTGCTCGCTACACACACACACACATATACTAGTGTTTCCACTAGGGCGCAATGCGAATTCAAACATAATATGGCAAGGAAATAATATATACTAAAACTAGTTGAATTTTTGAAGAATGGCGCCATGGCCATCTTCTTCCTTGGGCAAGCTACGTGAAGCCTCCTGTCTCACTCATTTCTCAACCATTTCACACTATCCAAATATGAAAATCGTGCGTTTTTAAACAAGGAACACAATTGCAATATTCAATTTTGTTTAAACTAAGTGAATCAAAAGATAGCAAGTTGAAATCAGATGAACCCTAAAATTGGCAAGAGCTTAATGAAATCCTATACATGAACTATAAACATCAATTGATTGAGGATAAATGATCTACAAACATTCAGAAACACAATGGTTATTAGAAAATAAGTTTATGATGCATGATTCATTGAGTTTGAAAGTTTGAGGCTTACCTCTGCAAGTGAAAATCGAATTCTAGTTTGGAGGTGTTACAGATGGATTCCAACGATCTGAACAGCTTCCTTAGGTGCCAAGGAGTGTGTTTGAATGTTTAAAGTGGATTGAAATGAGCTGGAACTGGATGTGGCACCTCAACTGCAACTCTGTCAAGAACTTGAGAAATTGGCTGGTGATTTTGTGAATTTGATGTTCCAGATGTTGTTTTAGTGTTTAGATCACCTACATATGATGTTTATGAGGTGTTGGTATGATTGGTTTGGTTTGAATCACTCTCAATTTCAAAACCCGATAGTAATTTGAGTTAGAAGGCAAATTTGGAGTGAAAGAGAGATTTTGAGTAAAGCATCAGTTTGGGTGCTTTGGTGTACTCAAACTGATCACAAATGAGCTATAACAATTTTGTTTTGGCTGCAATAGTGAACGACAACTGCAGCAGGTCTGTGGCAAATGGTGATCCAATGGAATCTCAAGTCTCCTCTAGCCATTGACTTGAGGTTAGAGCACAGACTATGAGTCTTCTGTGGTAGGGATAAGGCTTGACTGAACTTGGATAAAATTGTGTTGATGAATGCCACCTCTATGCATCAGTTAAATGCTTTGAAACAAAATTAACCATTTCAAGCATCTTGAATTTTAGGGGTGTCATGCCTAAACATAGATCCATGGACTTGTGAGGCTTGTGAATCAGTGTTTGTCCCTTGGTTGTTCCCTCTTGAGGTGTGCAGATGGATAACCATGCTTGAACTTGTCCAATTTTTCCAATTCAAGTAAAAATGCAAAATTCTGTCTTGCACAAGACAGTTTGAAAATGTGGTTTTGAGGGGATCATATCTCCTTGCTCAAATGGAGTTATGGAAAGCTCTTGTGCTTTTTAGAAAGCCCTCATATGGTACAATTGATGTGTGATCATAGTTGGTCTTGAAACTATTTGGATCCCATTGAAAAAACCTCATGAACTTTGATATTCAAGGCTGGTAACTTAGGCAGATTTTCACTAAGTGTTGAAAAAATGTCATTTTCTTCATTTTTGTCATTTTGATCACTCCATAACTTAAAATCCATGAAGAATTGGAGTTTAATATAGTTGAAGCTTTTGTAGAATGTAGGAAGACCTACAAATCAGGCTTTGGATTACTCAAAATGGTTACTTGGACCAAAAGTTATGATCCTTGAAAGTTGGCACCAAAACCATCCAAATTTAGTAACTTAGAAAAATTTTCAAATTTTCAAGATTACCCCTTTTACAAGTTATCTTGGTTTCTTGATCAATTCTTGTTCAAATGACATTATAAATCATATTTTATGAAAATATGAGTCATAAGGATCATTTTTACCAAAAAAGTCATGTTTTGACTTTTGGCTCCGGAGCGGTTCGGCGCGTAAAAACCCTAATTCCCGACTTTTGGGGAATGCATCCGCTGAGGGTATTTTAGCTTTGCAAATGGTTTATTATGGTTATTTTGAGCATGTTGAATCACATGTTGATGTCTTGGATCATCCTTTTGTGAAAATCTCACTCTGGGGGTCCCAGTTGTCCAAAACCCTAATTTGGCGATATCGGGTGTTTCGAGGATCAAACCACTTGGAATGTGGCAAATTTTGTGCTTGAATTTTGATGTGAGGGTCCTCTTGATCCTTTGTGGATGTTTTAATAGGTTAGACAAGTTGAAGCTCATTTCATTTCTTGATTGATCTTTTGTCTAAATGTTTTGGGAGGGCTCAAAACCCTAATTCTTGATCGTGGTGGATGCTCAACAATCTTTGGGAGATTGATGAGGCATGAAAGTATATCCATATTGTGGTGATGATCTACACAATGATGGGAAATCTTGGTGGTCAAAATTTGGGGTATGACACTCATCAATCTCCTCAAGGATTGTTGAGCTTTTACTACAACCAAGAATTAGGATTTTAAGCCCTCCCAGAGCACTTATCCAAAGGATCAATAAAAAATTAACATGATCTTCAACTTGTCTAGCCTCTCAAACACCTATCAAGGATCAATAGGACTCCCATATCAAGAATCAAGCACAAGGTTGCAACATTCCAAGTGGATCAAGCCTCAAGATCGCCAGTGTCACCAAATTAGGGTTTTTGTCGACCAAGGCCTCCAGATGGAAATTTTCTTCTGGGCATGAGCCAATACTTCAAAGCATAACCCAAGATACTCCAAGGTACCTTATGAGTCCCATCATCAAGTCAAAATAGCCTCAGGGGATGCATTCATAAAAAATCAGGAATTAGGGTTTCTTGACCTAATTCACCCCTAAGTTGACTTTTGAGGCAATACATGAGCCAAGACCTCAAGTCATGATTTGAGGGCCTCAAACACACCACATTGATCCATTTACAATAATGGATTGATCCAATAAGCTTGATTCACAAGTTTCAAATTCACCTGGACCATAATTAGGGTTTTGAAGAAAAAGTCAATTGTATCTTTGACTTTTTACCAATGCATGTTCTCAAACCTTGGGACATGATTCAAAACACCCTAAAACACATATGAAATCCATCCATATTAGGTTTGAATTATGTCAAGGACTTGATTTCCTAAAGGATCACACAATTTGGAATTCATCTGACAAAAAGTCAACTGTGCCTAAAATCAAGTTTGACATTTTGGATTTTTTTTCACAAATATGGTTCCCCTAAGTTAAAAACAATGTTAATGTATGGTATTTATCATCATTCATTAAGAAAAGTCAAGAAAAGTGAGGTTTCTTACAAAAGGAGCAACCATGAGAAACAAAAAATTTTCTAAGTTATGGAACAAAAGTGATTTTGTACCAACTTTGCAAGGTCATAACTCCTAAACCGCAAGGCCTTTTTCTCCCATCCAAAGCTCAAATGAAAGTTCACATGACATAATTCAAATATGTCAACTACAAAAGATTCCAAATCCTCATGGATTTTGAGTTATGGATTGATCAAAATCACAAAAATTTGGAAATGGCCACTTTTTCCAACACTTAGTGAAATTTTTAAGTCAGAATCTGTTTCACTTTTTCCAAACTTTGAGACCATTTTTCATCTTGATCCAAGTTGAACCAAAACCAACCTTGAACATCAAAGTTAAAGTATGTCGTAAGATCTTTCCAATAAGTACCAGATCATCTCCAAATTCAATTTGAGTAGGGAGTTACAACCCTTGGAACATGGCATCAAAGACTGGTTTCTTCCCAAGGTAGATTTGTGCATTTTTGCTCGAATTAGCTAAATCAGACAATTTCAAGTCTTGTTATCCATTTGGACACCTCAAGGGATAACTTCTAAGGGACAATGTCTGATCCACAAGCCTCCCAAGTCCAAGAATCTACATGTAGCTGTGTGGCACCTAAAAAGGCTAAAAATCTAAAAAACTCCAATTTTGTTTCAATGCATTCAATGGATTCACAAGGTGACAAGAATCAAGACATTGCTAACTGAATTGAGTCAAGCCTTATCTCTGAACCAGAGGACTCATAGCTTGTGCCCTAACCTTAAGTCAATGGCTAGAGGAGACTTGAGATTCCTTTTGATCACCATTGGCCATGGGACTGTCCAAGCCTTCATTCACTATTGATGCCAAAACAAACTTATTGCACTATAAATAGACATCAATTATGGTCAGTTTGAGTACACCAAAGCACCACAACACATGCTTTCCTCAAAATCCCTCTCATTATGCAGAAATGCCTTCTTTTGCAAGTCACCACTGAATTTTGAGTTAGAGAGCAATTCCACAACAACTCATGATCCAAAAAAATCCAATGTATCATATATAAGTTGTTCAAACACTCATCCTTGATCTGAAACACCAAAATCAGAAAGTCAACCTCCAAAACCTCAAATTTTGACTTTTTTACATTTTTCAAGCCATGTCTTGATTCAGTCACTTTCAAAACCAAACAAAGCTACAAACATACTCCAAATATCATCCTTAAAATGTTCCAACAAGGTTCCCTCAACTGCAACATCATTTGAGTGAGATACCCTTTTGGTCACTTTTGCCACTTTTGCAAGAAAGAGCCAATTCTTGTTCCTGAGGATTCCAACTGGTTTTGATCATTCTAAAAGCTTCTAAGGGATCAATCAAAGGTGTCTAAAGCATTGGATCACTTCTGGCACAAGCTTCCTGAAAGATAGCACAAGGAGCTTCAAGAGGTAAGTACATGACAACTTGAACTCTTTAAATTATGCATTTCTTTGATGTCCATTGATCATAGACATCTCATACATATCATATGTGTTGTGTTTGAACCAATTTACCATGCTATTATTGCTTGTATGATGTGATAGCATAGAACTTGCAAATCATGGCCTATTTTGAAATCACTATCGGGTTTTAAAATAGAAACAATTTCAGAAAATTCCAAAAGCACCATTGGATTTCTCATGAAATTCTAGGTAGGATCTATCTAAATTTTGTCCAAATCCATGGAGAATTGAGGGAGTTATGGCCTTCATGCTAGTGGCCTAAAATCAGGCCAGCCTTGGGCAAGGCACCTTGGCCAGGCCTAAAACCTTGTCACCCTTATATGCATATGGGGTGGTTTTGATACACGGATGTATCACCACCCCAGTGGTAGCGCACATGTGTGTTTGGCTGGGAGGCCATGGGTTCAACACCCACCAAGACCATTTTGCCATTTTTCTCTCTTTTTGCTATTTTTCACATTTTTCATGGTTTTTATTAATTAATTCCAAAATTAATTTCTCTCTCATTTTTAATTTTTTTTATTGGTTCTTTTTTTGAAAATTTACAAAAATATTAAAATATTTTATTCTACAAAAATTTCACAATAATATTATTTATTTCATATATTTGGTATTTTTGTAAAGAATTATATTTTTATTTGTTTTTAGGCAGTTAAAAATATTTCTTTCTCTTGATTTTTCAAATTCAAATGATTTTCAAATCATTCTATGAATGAAACATGATTTTTCAAACATTAATCCAAGATCACAACTTATTTTCCACACATGTTTGATAATTTTGATAATTTTAATTGAATTTTATTCAATTAAAATACCTTTTTAAAATCAAATTAGGGTTTTGATTATTTTTCACCCTTTCAAATCTTTTTCAAACACTTTTGGGCCTCTAATAGAGTGTAAGACCCATCCATTGTCACACACAAACTTTTTTTTGGGCCTCAATCATCGTTTAAGACCCGATACGATTTTCAAAACAATGGTGCGATCACTGTTTTTCATCTGGGCCTCTCCCTGAGTTATAAGTCCCATTCTCTCTTATTTTTAAAACTCTTGGGCATCTATTAGAGTGTAAGACCCAAACTCCCTTTGTACATAAATAATTTGGGCCTCCGTCAGTGTAGAAGTCCTGATACAATTTTCAGAATAACGGTATGATCACTGTTTTTCATCTGGGCATCTCCTTGAGTTGTAAGCCCCATCTCTTATATAAAAATACACTTTGGGCCTCTAATAGAGTGTAAGACCCATCCCTTTGTAAATAAACCAGTTTTTTGGGCCTCAGTCATTGTATAAGTCCCGGTATAATTTTCCGAATAACGGAGCGATCGTTGTTTTTCATCTGGGCCTCTCCTTGAGTTGTAAGCCCCATCTCTTGTACAAAAATAAACTTTGGGCCTCTCCTTGAGTATAAGCCCCAATCTTCTTTTTAACACAACTTTCCCTTTTGACTTAGATTCAAATTCATAATTGTTATCAAAACTTTCTTCAATTCTTGAATAACTAACCATGCAACTGTGTTTATAACACTGGAAGCTTGCTCACCTGTAAGTTCTACCAGCTTTCTTTTACATACTTGTTTATATATTTCATCTGTATATACTTGTATATATATCTTCTTAGAGTTTTCCCAAGCAATTAGGTCTAGGATTAAATCAAACCAGTGGTTACTCTTTCAACACAGTCAAAACTAGTTCCCCCCGTAGAAATTTCCAGTTACAGTCTTGCCTCCTCTTGGGCTTATACAATATGGAACAGAGAAAGGCATTATTCCCGATGAAATTTTTCTCAAGACTGTCACAACTTAGAAATATCTGTACAAGAAATTCATTTCCCTAGAGAGGATTATTCCCGGTGAAACCTCTCTTGAATTTCTTCAAACCCTAGAACTGTTCACTAAAGAAAGGATTATTCCCGGTGAAACCTTTCTTGAACTTTTCTTAAGTTTGGACCCACGGGCTTCCTAAAAGCATCCCCAACCTCCTCTTGGGTTTTGTACAAGGACCCTCAAGCTTCTTAGAAGTTCTCATGCCTTCTCTTGGGCTTAGTACATGGACCCAAAGACCTCCTACAGGTATAAGACAAAACTTAGTCATCCTTTGATAGTTCAATCCTCCAGAGAGTCAGAGTCAAAAAATCAGATCAATTTAGGGTTTCTTCTCATCCCTTAAAACATCAGCCTCTTCTTGGGCATCATACAAAGATAAACCTTTTCATACCGGTGGACTTGGACAGTTTCACCTCCTTTTTAATCTCAAGAAACCCTAAAGTTTCCTAAAAAACATAGGAAAAACCCTGATCAATCCCCAGCAGAGTTAAAACCTCCACAGGTTTCAAAACTCAATCTTTAAACCCTTACTTTAAAATTTCCCCAGCTAGGGTCCAGTTACTCCCAGTAAAACCCTCAAACTCAGAACCTCATGGTCTCTGATATATTCAACTCTTCTGTAAATCTTCAGCAAGAGTTGATCCCCCAATTTGGACCTGTCTCTGGATCTCAAATCCTCAGCAGAAGCTAGCCTCCTCTTAGGCTTTATATAAGAAATTCCCCAACCACCCTCCTCTTAGGCTTTGTATAATGATCATCCCTCAGCTCCTTTTAGCCTTAATCTTGGGCTTTGTACAAGACACATATAAATATTCTCCAGCTGAGTCAGTTAACCCTTTTAGCCTCAATCTTGGGCTTTGTTCAAGACACATATAAATATTCTCCAGCTGAGTCAGTTAACCCTTTTAGCCTCAATCTTGGACTTTGTACTAGACAGACAAAATATTTCCCCAGAAGAGCCAATTCCTTTCAGCCTCCTCTTAGGCTTTGTATAATGATTTCCCCAAAAGAGTCAGTCTCTTTTCAGCCTCAATCTTGGGCTTTGTACAAGACAGATGTAAAACTCCCTAGTAGAGTAAACCTTTTAGCTTCAACCTTGGGCTTTGATCAAGGCACACATAAAACTAAAATCTCCTCAGAGGAAATCAAGAGTTCTCTCTGTAGGAAGACATTTCTCTGTATAATCACACATCAAAACAGAAAATCAAACAAACCCTAATCCCAAATAATTGTTGTAAGTGGCTCACTTGTTGATTCAAAAATCCAAGTTGTAGTCCGTCTCTTATCCTAGTAAACCCCTTTCTTTCATCTAATTGCTGTAAGTGGCAAGTCTCTGGATTATTTACATCCAAGCCAATGTCCCTCTCTTAGCATGAAAGACTCCTAAGGAAAAATGGCATTGCTCTACACTGAGTAAAAATTTTCTCCTTCAGGACAAATCTCTTATAAAGGAAATTATGGCATTGTTGGATTCCATATATCCCAGTTAAAGTAATTCTCCTTTGTAATCAGTTATCCAACAACTGTGATGAACAGATGAGATATCTCCCTTTAGAGATGACAAATTCTCTCTCAGTCAAAACCTTTAGCTTCAATCTTGGGCTTCAAACAAGACACAAATAAGCTTTAGCTTCAATCTTGGGCTTTGAACAAGACACAAAACATTATCTTTCCTCCCATAGAATAGGAGGAACTACGATTGCTCTGATTTCCCTGTTTTCTTTAACGGGAATATGTAGGCATAAGATTGCGAAATCTTAGCGAGCACAAAAATCAAAAACCTTAGGTCCAGTACCTTACCAAAAACATCGAAAAACCCGAAATCAACAAAAATATTCTCTCAAACATTCTCAAAGGAGAAACTTTCCCAATTTACGACAGATAAACACCAGTAAGTATATAACAGTGGAAAATGCCAAACAATCTATGGATAACCATATATAGGATGGGTAATTGACAACTCCCCATTGTATAACCTGACCCCGGACCCCCCAATCTCTTAGCATTTGTTAAAGAAAACATTTGCGTACAAGGTTAGTTTTAGATAGTTTCCCTTTCCTTTCCAGCTTCATAGGATAAATAAGAAATCAGAAAGTAGCACCCAATTCAAACCAATGCGGTAAGGTGGTCACATCATCGACAAAAATCGCACGCTACAGACGCGACCACCTTACTGCATGATTGGGTGCTACTTTCTGATTTATGTATTTATCCTATGAAACTAGAAAGGAAGGGGAATATATCTTAAACTAACCCTACACACAAATATTTTCTTTAACAAATGCTAAGAGATCAGGGATCGGGGTCTGGTTATACTAAGGGAAGCTATTAACACCCAAAGTATCTATAATAATCTATAGGAACCTTCTTTTTCATGTATTTCTTCTATTTTGAAATGCTTTCTTGTGTCTATCTGCTGTGGTTTGGGAAAGTTTCTCCTTTGGGAGAATTGAGAGAGTGTTTTTGTTATTTTCGGGTTTTCTATTATTTTTGGGGAAGGTACTGGACCTAAGATTTTTGATTTGTGTGCTTGCTAAGATTTCACAATCTTATGCCTACGTATTCCCGTAAAGAGATTTGGGAAATCAAAGCAATCGTAGTTCCTCCTATTTCTATGGGAGTAAAGATATTTGGTTATAAGGGAAATTACTTTAACTGGGATGTGTAGAATCCAGCAATCCCATAATTTCCTTTATAATAGATGTAATGAAGGAAGAAGCTTTAACTCAGTGTAGAGTAATGTCACTTTTTCCTTTATGAATCTTTTATGCTAAGAGAGGGACATTGACTTGGATGTATGGAATCCAGAGGCTTGCCACTTACAGCAGTCAGATGAAAGAGAATTTTAGCCAGGATAAAGGAGGGACTCCAGCTTGGATTTTGAATCAACAAGTGTGCCACTTATAGCAATTATTTGGAAAAAGGTATTGATTGTTTGTTTTGTTATGTGATGTACAGAGGATATATCTTCATGCAGAGAGGACTTATAGTCTCCTCTGAGGGGATGTTGGTTTTTGTATGCCTTGATTAAAGCCCAAGGTTGAAGCTAAATGAAAATGACTCCACTGCGGAGGGTTTTATCTGTCTTGTACAAAGCCCAAGATTTAGGTTGTCTGGGGAAAATCATTATATAAAGCCTAAGAGGAGGCTGGCTCTTGCTGAGGAATGTTAAAATCTAGGGGAAGGTCTAAATTGTTTTGGGGAATCTAAAAGGATCTAACTCTTGCTGGGAATCAGGGAAGAGTTGAAGTACCAGATGCCATGAGGCTTTGATTCTATTAGGGACTTGTTGAGGTCAATCTGACCTTGGCTGGGATTTTCAAGGTGAAAGTTAAGCCTTGTTGGAGGTCAGAGAAGTTTAAAGGTGAGTTTGAAAAAACTTAGAATTTTTTAACTCTACTGGAGACCGGTGTATTGGTAAAATGATCAGGGTTTATCATGTGCCTTTAGGAAACTTGTGGGTCTTTTTAGTCAAAAAGGAGACTATGCGACTTTCCAAGTATACTTCAATGAAGCCCACGAGGAGGCTGAGACTATCCAAGTCTCATTAAGGAGAGATAAACTCTAGTTGGAGAGAAAGATCTTTGTATGATGCCTAAGAGGAGGCTGTTGGTTGATGATCAACTCTTGGATGGTAGGGTATTCTGTACTTTTGACTCTTCTGGGGATTGAACTAGTATAGATGACTAAATTCTTATCCTATGCTTTTAGGAAGCCTTTGGGTCCTTGTACTAAGCCCAAGAGGAGGCTGTGGGGAACTTCTAAGAAGCCTGTTGGTCCTTATACTAAGCCCAATAGGAGGCTAGGGATACTTATAAGAAGCCTGTGAGTCCAAGCCTAAGAAAAGTTCAAGAAAAGGTTTCACCGGGAATAATCCTTTTTTTGTTGAACAGTTATAAGGTTTGAAGAAATTCAAACGAGGTTTCACCTGGAATTAATCCTTTCTGGGGAAATGAATTTCTTGTATATATATGTTTCTAAGTTTTGACAGTCTTGAGAAAAGTTTCATCGGGAATAATTCCTTTCTCGGTTCCATATTGAATAAGCCCAAGAGGAGGCAGACTGTATTGAGGAAAGTTTCCTATGAGGGAACTAGTTATGACTAAGTTAGAAGTAACCTCTGGTTTGACCTAAGTGTAGACCTAACTGCTAGAGAAACTCTAAATAGATATGCACAAGTATATATGCAGATAAGTGAATTAACAGGCATATAAATAAATATGCATTAAATTGAAAAGATGGTGGGTCTTACATTCTGAGAAGAGACCGAAGTGTATTGTGATTGATTGTATGATTTCAACTGTATGATTAGGGTTTTAAGAAATTGAAGAAAGTTTTGAGAAAAATTTGAATTTGAATTTGAATTAAAAGAAAGTTGTTTGAAAAAAAGAGAGTGTTTGGGACTTATAACTCAAAGAGAGGCCCAAGTAGTCTAAGAGCAGTTTCATCGGGAATAATGGTCCTTTTAGTACGAATTTAAAACAGACAGATGATTTTAAAAACAGAGGTATGGGGCTTACAACTCAAGGAGAGGCCCATGAAAGTTGTTTAATGTTTAAAACAAAGTTTATGTACAAAAGATTAGGGCTTATAGACAAGGAGAGGCCCAAATGATTTGTTTTGAAAATAGTGATCGCACTGCGATACCGAAAGACGTTGTGGGACTTATACTACAGCAGAGGCCCAAAATTTATTTATGTACAAAGAGGGGTTGGGTCTTACACTCTATTAGAGGTCCAAATGTGTTTATAAAGAAGAAAAATGGGGCTTATACTCAAGGAGAGGCCCAGAGTTTTTATTTGAAAGGGCAACGATCATGCCGCGGTTTTGAAAACCACAGAGGGACTTATACAATGACTGAGGCCCAAATTATTTATGTACAAAAAGGAGTGGATCTTACACTCTACAAAGAGGCCCAAGAGTGTTTTTGAAAACAAAATTTGAAGGTTAAATCAAATAAACCCTAATTTCATAAAAAATGTTTTTATTTTGAAGAAAAATTAAATAAAATGATGGAAATTATCAAATTCATTTAATAAATAAGTTGTGACCTTGGATCAATGTTTGAGAAAACATGTTTTATCCATATGATGACTTGAAATTCGTTTGAGTTTGAAAAATCAAGAGAAAGAACTCTTTTAAAATGTTTAAAAACAATTAAAAACAATTAAAAAGAAATTCTTTACAAAAATTCAAAATATATTAAATAAATAATTTTTTTTTATTTTTGTAGAATAAAATATTTAAACATATTTGTGAATTTTGAAAAAAAGAATCAATCCAAAATTATTAAAAATCAGAGAGAAATTAATTTTTGAGTGTGGAGTGAGAAATCAAGTGATGAACACATGAACCCTAATTTCTGCAAGAATATTATGAAATCCTATACACGATAGCTACAAAGTAATTGATTGAGGGGAAACACTCTACACAAGTACAAAAACATGTTTGTAACTTGAAAACACATTTATGTTGCATGGATCATAGAGTTTGAAAGTGTCAGGCTTATTTGTGCAAGAGGAATTAGAATTCTGATGTAGAGGTGTTACAGATGTTGTGTGATGATCTGAACAGCTTCAATGGACCTTATGTAAGGTGTTTGGAAGCTTGGAATGGATTGGAAACCTCTAGATCACTTGGCTCGACCCTATCTCCAGCTTTGAAGAAAGTTTGAGCAAATGGATAGTGACTTGATGATTTTGGTGTTCCAGATGTGTTTTGAGGTTATGGATCACTCATATATGATGTATGTGAGGTGTTAGGATGGTTGGTTTGAGTGGAATTGGACTGGTTAGAGAATTCTAAGTTTTCAATCTTTGAGAACTTTGAATTTTGCAAGAAAGAGGATTTGTGAGAAAACAAGCATTGTAGTTGTTTTGGCGTGTCTTGATCAGTCACACATGACCTCTATTTATAGTAGAGGAAGTTTGTCTTGGCTGAATAGTGATATCTTGGAAATTGGCTTGAATTCAAAAGTTTTGGCAAAATGTATCATTGCCCCTCACACAAGGTACCATAGCCCTCCACATGGCTAGCTTATTTTTTGTCTCAATACACATTCCTCATATGCTTTTATTGTTGTTTATGTGAGCATCTTGACTGAAAATAGTCATTTTGTTGAATGTGCACTATTGCACATAAATGCCATTTTGAATTCAAGGTATATGGTGACAAAGCCCATCATTCCACTTGAGTTTCCTTGACTCCTTGGTCCAACTTTGTAGGTTTGTTGTGATTCATCTGTTATACTTTGAATGTGAGTCGTATTGATCATTACACTTGACAAAAAGAATCGTGGCTAGCAAGAAATAACCAAAACTGTCTTGTGGACAGTATGCAGCAAGGCATGTTGATCACTCCATATCTCTTTTGCTCAAATGGAGTTTGATGATGTTCTTGTACACTTTGGAAAGCTTGCACATCATAATTCAAATTTGATGTTTAACTTTGGTCTTGGATCATTATGGATCATGGAGAAAAATGACCTCAAAGTTGGAAAAAAATGAAACAAATTCTGTCTCAAAATTTCACTAAGTGTCAAAGTTCAAAAGTTTTGAAACCCTAACTTCATGGCTCTATAACTCAAAATCCAAGCTTTTTTGGCTCATGGAGAACTGTGACACTTTTGTAGTATGTAATGAGAGCTTTCATTTGAGCTTTGGATGGAAGAAAATGGCTTTGTGGTTTGGGAGTTATGACCGTGCAAAGTTGGGAAAAATCATCCTTATTTCATAACTTAGTGAAATTTCAAGTTTTCTTAAGATTACCCCTTTTGCAAGTAACCTCACTTTTCTTTATTTTTCTTGATGGATGATGATCCAAACCATGAGTTAAGATTTTTTTTGACTTAAAGAAGCCATGTTTGTCAAGAAATCTCAAAAGTCAAACTTGGTTTTTGGGCACAGTTGACTTTTTATCAGATGAATTCCAAACTTCGTGATTCTATATGAAATCAAGTTCTTGACCTAATTCAAACCTAATGGGTGGATTCCCTAGGTGTTTTAGAGTGTCTTGAATCATGTCCCAAGGTTTGAGATCATGTCTTGGTCAAAAGTCAAAGGTAGGGTTGACTTTTTCTCAAAAACCCTTGTTTGTGGTCCGGATGAATTTGCATCTTCATATTGCTCATGGACCAAGTGATTTGTGTCAATTTGAACTTGTAAGAGGATAAATATGAGATATTTGAGGTCTTTAAAACATTTCTTGAGGTCTTGGCTCATGCCTTGCTCCAAAAGTCAACTTAGGGGTGAATTAGGTCAAGAAACCCTAATTCCTGATTTTTTTATGAATGCATCCCCTGAGGCTATTTTGAACTTATGATTGGATCCATGAGGTCCCTTTGAGCTTCTTGGATCATGTTTTGAAGTATTGGCTCATGCCCAAATGAAAATTTCTCTCTAGAGGCCTTGGTCGATCAAAACCCTAATTTGGTGACACTGATAATCTTGAGGCTTGATCAACTTGAAATGTTGCATTCTTATGCATGATTCTTGATATGGAAGACATCTTGACCCTTTATGGATGTCTGAGAGGTTTGACAAGTTGAAATTCATGTCCATTCTTGATTGATCTTTTGTCTTAAGTGCTCTGAGAGGGCTTAAAACCCTTAATCCTTGGTTGAGGTGAATGCTCAACAATCTTTAAGAGCATTTATGAGGTATGAAGGTACACCCATATAGTGGTGATGATTTGTACAATGATGGGAAATGTTGTGGTCAAAATTTAGGGTATGACAAATGCCCCTATTTAATCTTTTTGGACCTAAAGGTGTGAATGACGAAGACGTTAAGACATTCAAGGTAAAAGAGGATTAAATATCGGAATACCCGAAATTTTGACTGTGGTTATGAATAGCAGTTATTTGCTCATCCATCTTTTTTTGATAAGCAATGCTACTTAGAAAAGGGTAAAACTTCCCCTCGATCCTGGTCTTCTGCCACAAAACTGGTCTTATTTTTCTTTTGAAATAAACTTCCCTCGATCCTGGTCTTCAGCCACGGAACTGGTCTCAGTTTCTTTTGAAATAAACTTCCCCTCGATCCTGGTCTTCAGCCATGGAATTGGTCTCAGTTTTTTTTTTGAAATAACCTTCCCCTCGATCCTAGTCTTCAGCCATGGAACTGGTCTCAGTTTCTTCTTATCGAGCGCTTTTCTTGACAAGGAAGGCTATCTGTGATGGTTTTCACCAAATTTCTCGCTAGGGATTTTCCATTTGATGGAAAAATGATTTGATGTCAGACTTGCTGGGGAAAACCAATGGTATGGACTATAGAGGTGTGCAAACTTCTGTTAGAGATGCTATTTTCTTGGAGATGTTACATCATACTTCCCTTCGAGACCTTTTTCGGAGAGACGCCATGTGATGTAATCCAATTTTGAGGTGCTGATAACTTCATTGGAAGCAAATTTTTCGAGGAGAAACTGTCGTATTGCCAAGAGTCTTCTGTCGAGAGGCTTTCTTCAGGGATTTTTTCCTTAATCCGAGAAAGCAAAACATCATTTTCATTGGCGAAGGGTGTTGTTTCAAATGTGTATATCCAAATGCCTTGCCTTTAAGAGGTTCAAGTTATCAAAGTGATCAAGGACAAACTCCAATCCAGAAATAAACTGGAGTGAGAGTGTTTAGACGGTATATTTTCCTGACGAGGAGAAAATTTAAACCGAAATTTTGTCCTATCTGTCGTGGTAAGGAAGACTTACAACTCTATGGGAGAGAGGACATTTATCACTTGGGGATGAGTATGACCAGAGTGATATCAATGCAATATGAATATGAATATGAATCAATTATGTATGGCGTATGTATGTGTAATACCCCAAATTTTGACCACTTAGATTTCCCATCATTGTGAAAATCATCATCATAATATAGATGAACCATCATGCTTCATCAGTCTCCCCAAAGATGGGTGAGCATCCAATACAATTGAAATTAGGGTTTCAAGCCCTCTCTGAGTGCTTAGACAAAGGATCAATCAAGAAATGACATGATCTTCAACTTGTCTAATCTCTCAAACATCCACAATGGATAAAAAATGACTCCCACTTCAAGGATTAAGCACAAGGCTGCTCCCTTCTAGGTGGATCAAGTCTCAAGATCGACAGTGTCACCAAATTAGGGTTTTGGTCGACCAGGGCCTCCAGATGGAAATTTTCATCTGGGCACAAGGAAATGATCCAAAACATGACCTAATATACTTCATGGAACCTCATGAACCCATGCATCAAGTCAATTTTGCCTCAGGGGATGCATTCATCAAAAATCAGGAATTAGGGTTTCTTGACCTAATTCACCCCTAAGTTGACTTTTGGGACAAACCATGAGCCAAGACCTCAAGAGATGATTTAAGGGTCTCTAATACACCATATTGATCCATTTGGAACAATGGATTGATCCAAGAAGCTTGAGCAACAAGTCTCATTCTCATCTGCACCACAATTAGGGTTTTAAGGGAAAAGTCAACTGTAACTTTGACTTTTGACCTGGACATGCTCCCAAACCCTAATACATGATTGAATATACCCTATGACACCCATGGAACATGTCCATCAAGTTTGATTTAGGTCAAGGACATGATTTCCTGAAAAATTGCACAGTTTGGAATTCATCTGATAAAAAGTCAACTGTGCACAAAAGTCAACTTTGACTTTTTGAGATTTTTCACCAAAATGGATTTTTAACCCTAAAATGATGTTAATGTATGATTTGAATCATCATTCATCAAGAAAAATCAAGAAAACTGAGATAACTTGTAAAAGGGGTAACCATAAAACTTAGAAATTTTTCTAAGTTAAAAATAAAGTGGCAAAGGTACCAACTTTGGAGGACCATAACTCCTAAACCACAAGGCCATTTTTTCTCATCCAAATATGGATTTGTAGCCCTCATTATCACCTACAAAAACTTCAACTACAAGTCATTCCAATTCATTAAGGATTTTGAGTTATGGAGTGATCAAAGTGGCTGAAAAGTGAAAATGTCACTTTTTCCAACACTTAGTGAAATTTTCACTAAGTCAGAATTCTGCTTCACTTTTTGCCAAATGTAGGGGGATTTTTCACTTGGAATCAAAAGAGATCAAAACCAAACTTGTTCAAACAGTTGTTGTATCATGTAAGAGCTTTCCAAAATGGCCAAGAACATTGCCAAATTCAACCTACATCATGAGATACAACATTGGCAAGTTGCCTTGCTGAAATCTGTCAAAGCAAGGCAGAATTTGCATTTTGGCTCGATTTGCCAAAATCAGCCAATTGCAATTGCTCCAATCCACTTGGACACCTCAGAGGATTGAATCCAAAGGGGACAATCATTGAGCCAAGCCTCCAAGGTCCAAGGAACAAAGAATAGCATGTTGAACCTAGAATGGCCAAAATAGGGACAAGACTTCAAATTTGGAATGAGGCATTCAATGGAACCATCAAGGTGGCATGGACTGAGCCATTCTCATCTGAAATCAGTCAAGACCTATCCAAGACCAAGGGGACCAAAGCTCTGTGCCCTAACCTCTAGTCAATGGCTAGAGGAGACTTTCATTTCCATTGGCCAACATTGAGGAAACCTACTTACCAGCTGCCATGTACTATTCCTTGCAAAACAAACTTGCTCTACTATAAATAGAGCTCAATTGTGGTCAGTTTAAGTACACCAAAGCCATCTAACAGATGCTTTCCTCAAAATCTCTTTCTCTTGGCAAAAATGCCTTTCTTAGCAAGGTAGCTATCGGGTTTTAGGTTTGAGAGCAATTCTGCACAAACCAATCACTCACACACCTCACATACATCACATATGAGCTGATCAAACACTCACATAACATCTGGAACATCAAAATCTCAAAATCACTTGCCATCCACACAAGTTTGAAGTGAAGTTGCAGCTGAGATGCCATAAACTGATCCAGTCCATTTCAATTCAATCCAAGTGTTCAAACACACTCCATATGGTGTAGGGAAGCTGTCTAGATCATCACAACTTGTCTGTAACACCTCCAACTCAAAATCACATCTGCTCTTGCTGTCACGACTTGAAGGTAAGCACATACTTGGTCATCTCTCAATCTATGCATATTTCCTCGCACAATAATTTGGCCATATGTTCATAATCATGCATGAAATGTTTTCCCTCAATTAATTGCATTGTTTGAATCGTGTATCAAAAATACTAGCCTTCATGCAGAAATTAGGGTTCTTGAGGCTTCTTCGTGATTTCTTGTTGTATGTTTAATTTAAATGAAATTAAAGTACATAGACATGATCATGAGGTTGAGGCGAGCATAATGATATGTGGATTGCATGTTATAATTACGTATTCAGTGAGATTGGATGGAAAATGCAAATCTGGGCAAACTGAAAAAACGCGCGTGTTCTTGGTGTTGTTCTTGGCGCCATTTTCATATATTTGAATATTTGAATTTTGTGATTTTGTTTAATTGATTCAAAAATTAATTTCTTTCTGAGTTTTAATGATTTTGAGTTGATTCTTTTTTTAATAATTCACAAAAATGTTAAAATATTTTATTTTATCAAAAAATCCCAAAAATATTATTTATTTCATATAATTGATATTTTTGTAAAGAATTAATATTTTGATTGTTTTTGGCATTTAAATATTTTTTCTACATTGATTTTGCAACTTTTAATGCTTTCTAATTATTTTGTAGGTCAATACTTAATTTTTGAAGCATTAATCCAAGATCACAATTTGTTTTCCATGTGTTAAACAATTTTTGATCATTTTAATTGAATTTTTATTCAATTAAATACATTTTGAAAACAAATTAGGGTTTTGGATTAATTCAACCCTCATAAATCATTTTCAAAACACTCTGGGCCTCTATTAGAGTGTAAGACCCAATCTTTTTTTTGACCAAATCATTTTTGGGCCTCACTTATTGTATAAGTCCCGATACCGTCAAAAAACAAACGGCGCGATCGTCGCCTTTTCAAAAAAACATCTGGGCCTCTCCTCGAACTATAAGACCCATTCAAAACTTTTGGGCCTCTATTAGAGTGTAAGACTCAATCCCCCTTTTAACCAAAACATTTTGGGCCTCACTCATTGTATAAGTCCCTCTGTACAAGTAAACGGCGCGATCGTCGCCCGTTTAAAATTAAAAACCATCTGGGCCTACCCTCGTGTTATAAGCCCAACTCTTTTTCCTTTAAACCTTTTTGGGCCTCTTGAGAGAGTGTAAGACCCATCCCTTTGTACAGAAAACCATTTTTGGGCCACAGTCACTTGTATAAGTCCCGCTGTACAAATTCAAACAGTGTGCTCACTGATAAAACTCTAGGCCTCTCCTTGAGCTGTAAGCCCCAAATCTTTCTTTTTCAAAGCACTTTCTCCTTTGATTTTGAATATACTGTTGTTTTTAATCTTTCTTTGTTGAACAACTAACCAAACAGCATGGAAGCACTACAACTGAGTAAGTGGTTATCGCTTTCATTTACTGTTTTCATATTATAAACTGTATTGTGGGGCTGCTCACTGTAAGTCTCCTTTCATAAGCTCATATCTACTGTGTAATAATAGTATAGATATTTCGAGTTTCCCCGGCTACTACGTCTAGAACTCAGTGACGCCGTTTCATTTATTCGTAGAAATAGACGCCTAGATCCCCAATAGGAGCACCAGATACAGTCTTCTCTTCGGCTGTCCTCCTTAGGAATCGTCAAGAAATTCTATCCCCCAGAGATGAATTATTCTCGGTGAAACTTCTCTTGAATTTCTTCAAACCGCCGAACGGTTCGGACTCTCTCTAAAAGTTAAAGTCACTGGATAGTAAACCTCGCACGTTTACCAGTGGTTTTAACTTTAAAAGAGTTTTCCTGAACTTTTCTTTGGTTTGGGACCCACGGGCTTCTTAAAAGCATTGGCCTCCTCTTGGGCATCATACAAGGACTCACAGGCTTCCTAAAAGCAACCCCGCCTCCTCTTGGGCATTATTCAAGGACCCTACGGCTTCTTAGAAGTATTCATAGCCTCCTCTTAGGTTTCGTATAACGATCTCTTCCTCCGGGATTGATAGCCTCCTCTTGGGCTTCGTACAAGGACCCGTCGGCTTCTTAAAAGTTTCCAGCCTCCTCTTGGGCTTCGTACAAATTGTCCCGACGACCTCCTAGAGGTAGAGGAACAGAACCTAGTCATCCTCATAGAACAGTCCTTTCATAGAGTCTACTACTGTTTCTCAAAGCATAGTACCAAAGATAAAACTCTAGACACGGATAGTCTAACTTCCTTGAGTCTCAAAGACATTCTCAAGCACCCTTCGTTAAATAGGAAGGAAACCCGCAGACTCGGATAGTCTCAATACCCTTTGGATTTCCCGTTTCCTCAAAGAAAAGGAAATATCCCTGATCCTCAAATTAAATCCCTGAGTACAGTGCTGCTCATATAAGAACCAATTTTCTCTTCTAAATCAGTATATTGGATCTGTCACTCAACTGAAACAGTTACAATAGCCTCCATCTCGGGCTTCGTACGAGATACCAAAATTCTCCCCAGTGGAGTCAAAACAACCTTTTTGCCTCTTTCTCAAGCTTTGTATAAGACACAAAAGATTCCCTCGTTGAGTCAATCACCCCTTTTTTTGCCTCCATCTCGGGCCTCGTACGAGATATAAATCCCTTAAGCAAAAGTCGAACTCTTTGCTAGCCTCCTTTTAGGCTTTGTATAACGATATGCCCCACTGGGTCAAAAACTTTTAGCCTCTCTCTCAGGCTTTGTACGAGACACAAAATAGCCTCCTCTTAGGCTTTGTATAATGATTTTCCTAGCAGAAATTAGCCTCCTCTTAGGCTTTGTATAAGAAAACCACTGGTTGATCCAATCGACCTTTTAGCATCAAAGCTGTGCCTCGTTCGCAGTACACAAACATCAACAACTCCTTTCCCTTCATCTAATTGCTGTAAGCGGCAAGCCTCTAGATCATCTATATCCATGCCACTGTCCCTCTTTAAGCATGAGAAAATCCTAAGGAAAGATGGAATTGCTCTACACTGAGTTAAAGTCTTCTCCTTCAGGTTAAAACCCTTTCTTCGGAAATTATGGCATTGCTCGGATCCGCGGTCCCAGTTAAAGTAATTCTCCTCCTCCCCCTCTTTAGAGATGACAAATTCTCTCTAAAGCCGAGGTCTTTTAGCTTCACGTCTTGGGCTTTGAACAAGACACAAATAGACCTTTTAGCTTCACATCTTGGGCTTTGAACAAGATACAAATCACCTTTCGCTTCACGTCTTGGGCTTTGAACAAGACACCAAAAACCAATTTCCTCTCATAGAATAGGAGGAACTACGAATGCTCTGATTTCCCTGTTTCGGTAAACGGGAATACGTAGGCATAAGATCGAAAGAAAAGATCTTAGCGAGCGCAATCAACAAAAAACCCAAATCCCATATCCCCATCAATCAAAAGCAGTAATTCAAAAGCACCAGTCCTAACATCCTAATCCTTATTCCCCGCCAGAAACCCTTTACCTAGAAAAAAGAAAGAAAGAACCTGTATTGGCGAAATACGAATAACCAGTACAAAGGCCCCCCTACATTGATAGCATCCGTAACCTAACAGACCGCTGTTTAAATTCAGTATGCAAGCAGGGTTAATTGGAGACATCTATTTACCTTCCTTATTCAGCTCACAATAGGATAAAAAATGAATCGACCTGTAGTTTTAAGCTCAACCGCAGAGAGCGACCAGCGCTTAAGAACCGCGTCCAAAATCGCTCGCTACAGAAAAGTGGCGCCCACCGTGGGGCCGATCTTTCTTTTTGTTTCTGTTTTCTATGAAAATGGCGACTCTGCTGGGGAGTCATTGCCAAGATCTTTCTGACTTAAGGCATCATCCCCGTTTTCCACGGAAAATGGGAACTCTACCGAAGAGAAAGATTGACCTATGCTGGTCCATCTCTTAGGCAGGGAACCACAGATTGGGGCTTCTGCCGGGGAACCCATTTTTGTCAGGAACTTAAGATTCATAGCTTTATAAGTCTAGGATGATTAGGACAAATATATATATACTGCTTTTCCTAATTGCTATACATGTTTATTTTTCTGCTAATGCGAATGCGGGTGATGCCGTATGTGGACAGAATGAGTATACACTTAAGAAAAGCCAACCTTTTTCGTAGTGCGGAAGCTATCGGAAATAGCTGTTACGCGATACTACCCTCGTTTGAGGCTGGTGATCTATTCTCGGTGAATAGCACTTACTCTAAGATTGCACACAACTCGCTGGCGATCCGCTTGTTGTTTTGCTTTCCTGGGAGGAGCTGATGATAATGAGTACAGGTACAAAAATCACCCTAGTATAAACCTTTGGGGATGGGTAGAGCCTTGACTTCATGACAACGACCCTTTGACCCCATGTTTTTTCTATGTTTTTGTGTGCTGCATTCATGCATCCATTTAATAAAACATTAAAACATTCAAAAAATTTCTCTTCTAGTCTCTCTGTTTTTCAAAATTAAACTAAGACTGTGATTGCAAATATCAGAGAAAAAGATTACGCTAATGGATTTCGGTAGAAGGAAACTCACCAGTATACCTTCAAGGTTCCAAAACTAGGGGATTTGAGAAAGTTAGCGAGGATGATCGTTAACCCAAAGGCTTTCAGAGCCAAGCACGGCGGTTTGCTACCACTGTTAAGAGTCCATGTGATTAAGGGAATCATGGATGCGCTCATTTAGTTCTACGATCCAGTTTATCATTGTTTCACATTCCCGGATTACCAGCTGGCACCAACGCTGGAGGAGTACTCTCATCTGGCTGATTTACATATCACTGATCGAGCTCCATTTTCTGGACTGGAAGAAATTCCAAAGAATCAGACTATTGCAAGAGCAATTTATTTGGATGAGTCTGAGGTCAGGACTCACATGACCACTAAGGGTGGCATCCAAGGTTTGCCAGCCCAGTTCTTGACAAAGAAAGCTCTGTACTTCGCTAGTATAGGGAACGGGACTGCTTTTGAAAGCATCTTTGTCTTGCTCACCTACGGGTTATTTTTGTTTCCCAACATCAATAACTTCGTCGATATCAACGCTATTAAGGTTTTTCTCATTGGAAACCCTGTGCCGACTTTGCTCGCAGATGCGTATCATTCTGTACACTTAGAAAATTTGTACAGCGGAGGGGAGATCACATGCTGTGTACCTTTGCTTTACAAGTGGTTTATCTCTCACTTGCCCAAGTCTGCCGCTTTTTGGGATTCCAAGAGTGTCTTACGTTGGTCGCAGAAGATCATGTCCCTCACCAATTCTGATATAGATTGGTGTAATAGGATTTATGAGGGAATCAGAATCATTGACCATTGTGGAAACTTCCCCAGCGTACCCCTAATAGGAACTAAGGGAGGAATCAACTATCATCCGACATTAGTTCTTCGTCAATTTGGATACCCGATGAGACACATCCCACTGGATGTTCATCTGGAAGGTCTTTTCTTCAAAGAAGGAGAAAACGACAGAGCACTAAAGATGGAAATAGTGCAAGCTTGGAAACATGTTCGTAAGAAAGGACGAGAGTCTCTGGGAAAGCCGGATTGTGTCTCGGTGGAGCCTTATCTCTATTGGGTACAAACTAGAGCTCTCAAGCTAAAGATGCCTTATCCTCGTTACGGAATTCTTCCACCGAGGGAAATTGTCATGTACTTCATGACGAAAACTGAAAGGCTTCAGGTTACTCTCAACAAAGTTCAAAAGGAAAGAAGGTCTTGGAAGAACAAGTACCGCACCCTCGACGTAGAGTGTATCCAAATACAGCAATTACTGAAAGAGAAAGATGCTCTGATTGAAATTTTGGAGCAACATGCTGTAGAGAATCAAGATGACCAAAGGAATTTGCTCACTCCTTTCACTTGGCAAAGGAATGACAACCCGACAACGGCCCAAGCGCCCCGGTCAAAGAAAAGGAAGATACCAGAGTCAGCACCCGATTTCTCTTCAGAGAGGACTCGGGACCCATTAGTTTAGGTTTCTGTTTCTGCACTTTGTAATCTACTGTATTTCCATTTCTGTAATCCTTTGGAATTCAATAAAAATGGGTTTCCCCACTGTTTGATATTTGCAATCTAATTGTCGAAGTTTATTTTAATTAAACCATTAAACAATTAATATAATCATTGCATTCATCATTCTCACATCGCGTATTCTCCTTACCTACGAATCTCACGTTTGTGTCTCGATTCTAGAGTCAAACTGTCTCATTCGTATAATACTCGGGCCAATCGTGAGAAAAAGATGGATGATCTTGAGGAAGAAAACAGAGAGTTGAAAGAAGAGATCGACACTCTGAGAGAGGATATGAGAAAGCTTCGTAACGACATGCAAGCCATGACAGAAGCTCAGCTACAAAGAACTGTGATCTCAGAGATCACCTCAACGCCCATCATAGAAAAGTACGATCCTAGGTATCAGATACCGAAAGATCGTCCTTGGGGCATGCCTGTTAACTATATCCCGGAAGGATATGTTCCGCCGATCACTGAAGATCAGAGAATCGCAACAGAAGCCGCTGGGCCTGAAGGTTACAAACTTCGGGAAAGCGAAGATGCCAGGGGCATACTGAAGACTCCTGAAGGTTACAAACTTCGGGAAGCGCCAAGACTTACTGCCGTAGTCACGGTACCACCCCCTGTGGTGCACACTGTCCCGGAAGGACAGATTCCACCAACACCTTCTGGTAAGAAGGAAACTATGTTTGATAGAATGGATGAATTCCAGGAACAGTTCCTGGAAATGCAGAAAGAGCTGCAAGCCATTCGCGGTCAGGATCTATTTGGAAAGGACGCCGCAGACCTCTGCTTGGTCCCAAATGTAAAAGTCCCGCACAAGTTCCAAGTGCCCGACTTTGAAAAATACAAGGGTAACTCTTGCCCTCAGAGCCATCTGGTGAGGTACGCTCGGCGGATGTCAGCTCAGACGGAGAATCAGGACCTGCTGATTCACTACTTCCAGGATAGTTTAACCGGTGCCGCACTCAAATGGTACATGGGTTTAAACCGTACTACGATCAGCACATTCAGAGATCTTGGTACTGCCTTCGTCCAACAATACAAGTACAATTTGGACATGGCACCCGACAGAGATCAACTCAGATCAATGTCACAAAAGGACAAGGAAACCTTTAAGGAGTATGCTCAAAGGTGGCGTGAAATTGCCGCTCAAATTTGTCCACCTCTTGAGGAAAAAGAGATGACAAAAATCTTCTTAAAGACCTTAAGCTCATTTTACTATGACCGAATGGTTGCCAGTGCGCCCAGTGATTTCACCGAAATGGTCGGTATGGGTGTACGTCTTGAGGAAGCCGTCCGAGAAGGACGTTTGGTAAAAGACACTGGATCAACGAGCGGTACTAAAAAATACGGTAGTGCTCTCCCTAAGAAAAAAGAGCAAGATATTGGGAATATCTCTCTCGGAAAGCAAAGGCGACGTTATCAGCCAGTAGCAGCTGTTACTCCTGCTATCGGCCCCACGCCTGTTCCTATGTATCAACCTCAGGTTGCGCAGAGCCAACCTGACCAACAAAGGACACAACAGCCTCTTTAGCAGGCTCGTCCTCCATATAACAACAACCGTACAACACGGCCATCAGGATTTGATCCTATACCTGTAACGTACGCAGAACTGTTTCCGTTACTGCTAGCCAAGGGGCACATCCAGACTAAGTCTCCCCTTTCAGTTCCGGAAAATCCGCCTTTCTGGTTTAAGGTGGATCAAACATGCCCTTATCATCAAGGAGGTTCAGGGCATAACATTGAGACTTGCCTCAATTTCAAATCCGACGTGCAAAAGCTTGTTAGGAGCGGGCTTTTATCTTTCAAAGATACGAACCCTAATGTTCTCACGAACCCACTGCCTTAACACGAGAAAGCTGCAGTCAATCTAATTGAGAAAGAGACTAACAATGTCTATCAAATTCACGATGTACTCTTATTGGGGACCAATCTGGTCAAGATGCATTGTAGACAGAGTGGATATGGCCATGTGCCACCTCATAACTATCACCAGTGTGATATCTGCTCTAAAGATAACCAAGGATGTTCGGTAGTGCAAGCAGCTCTACAGGAACAAATGTATCTTGGATGGATCCAAGAGCACCGAGTTCGTGGAGTTAACATGGTTTACACAAATTCCAACGTCATTCAAAACCACGACATCTGTGCGATGAATGTCAACTTGGTGGCGATGCACTCAAGGCAAAGCCAGTATCATAATCTGCCGCGGCACGATTACAGTTCCTGTCTGATTTGCTCGGTAAATAAACAGGGATGCTCTTTCATACAAGAGGCCCTCCAGCGTCAGATGGATCTTGGATGGATCCAAGACTACCATGATAGGAACTCCTATCAAATCAACATGGTTCAGATCTTCGATATCCGCGTAATGAATACCAACCTGGTAGAGTTACATGCTGAGCAGGTCCGACTCGGATTCTTAATATCACATGATTACCAAAACTATAAAGCGGGTTGCGAAAACGATCGAGGTTGTACCCTTGTCCAGGAGGCACTTCAGCACTTGTTAAATCACTGGTGGATGCCAATCTACATGGATGAAGATACTCAGCAAATTAGTATCAATAACAGGAATCCTACTCGTCGTCAAAGTCAGGATGTCCGATCAATGGAAGGTAACCTAGTGAGGTTACATTGTATTCAAAGTAGGCGTGGCAAGGTGCCACCACACAACTATGACAGTTGTAGCGTCTGTTCGGAAAGTAATCAAGGGTGTTACCTTGTGAGAGCAGCTCTTCAGGGTCAGTTCGATCATGGAGAAATTCGTCCATATCCAGGTTCTGGACCCATCAACTGGACGCCGAACTACCTTGCCGATCAAGTTGAGGATGTTGTCACAATCTCTAGTCATCATAGGACCAGGGATGTTTTTGCCATCATTACTCTACTTGACGAATCTAAAGTTCCCAACCACGAACGGATCGAGATTACTTATGATGGTCAGAAAAATCAAAAGGTTCCCATATTCATCTATCTACCGGGGCCACTACCGTATGAATCAGCTAAGGCAATCCCTTACAAATACGGTGCAACAATAATCGAGAATGGAAAGGAAATTCCATTACCCTCCATCGTGAATATTGCAGACATCAGTCGTGTAACACGGAGTGGTCGAATCTTCAACCGAGGGGTTGGAGAATCCAACAAAGAAAAGGAACTTCAGGCAGAAATTCCTGATCCACCAGTCAGTCAATCTGGTAATCCCGACTTTTCAAAAGACAAAGATGAGATGCTAAAGCTCATCCAAAGGAGTGAATATAACATTGTTGATCAACTGTTACATACTCCTTCAAAGATCTCAGTATTATCGCTGTTACTCAGTTCAGAAGCCCACAGGGAGGCTCTACAGAAAGTCTTGGAGCAAGCCTTTGTGGAACTGGATGTAACAATCAGACAGTTCAATAGCATTGTCTCTAACATCACTTCCTGCAATAATTTGGGATTTAGTGATGAGGAATTACCTGAAGAGGGTCGTCGTCATAATATGGCGCTCAACATTACAGTTAACTGCCAGGGCGATGCTTTAGCCAATGTACTGGTAGACACAGGGTCAACCCTGAATGTTATGCCAAAGTCCACTTTGACGCAATTATCATTTAAGGGCCCTCCGATGAGAGCCAGCGAGGTCGTCGTCAAAGCATTCGACGGATCCAGAAAAATAGTTATCGGCGAAGTTGATCTTCCCATAACTATTGGTCCTCACACTTTCCAAATCACTTTCCAGGTCATGGACATCCGGGCAACATACAGTTGTTTATTAGGAAGACCTTGGATACATCAGGCTGGAGCGGTTACTTCAACCCTCCACCAAAAGCTAAAGTTCGTCAAGAACGATCAACTTGTCACGGTTTGTGGGGAACAAGCCTTGCTTGTGAGTAACCTATCATCATCTACTTGTGTAGAACCCGAGGAGGTTATTGGAACTCAGTTCCAAGCACTATCGGTGAGCAAGGACAATCAATCCGAAGAAGGAACTTCAATTTCTTCATACAAAGATGCTATCAAAGCGGTCGAGAGTACCGATACGACAGGATGGGGACGGCTTGTTATTCCTATTGACAATAAAACAAAGAAGGGTCTTGGTTTTTCTGCAACCTGTACCCAGACATCCGCCAACGATGAAAGTCTTCATCCCCTTCAAAACTTCTTCCACAGTGGAGGTTTCCTTCACCCAGTGTCTCAGACAGTTCATGCTATCAATGAGGAAGATCCCTCTGACACAGATGAAAAATAGAAGTCCTACCTTAACGAGGACGGCTATATGTCTCAGGAAGAGGTGCCTATGCCTTTTTGCTTTCCTTCAGAAAGTCCGAGATTTATACCAAGATCAGATGTCGAAATGATCTACGGGGATTGTGATCCGGAAGGATGCCGTGCTCCGCCAAATTCATTAGAGGAAGACACTCTGATGAAAGACAACTTTGATCGCAATTACTATGGCCCGATGGATGGTCTGCCAATGTGGCAGCCTTACCCAGGAAACTTGGGGAAAGAAAGTCAGCCGAGTAATGAAACTCAGCTGAGCATCATTGAACAGAATACCTGTGTCCCCGCCATGTCATGGGATCAACACTCAGGTCATTCAGAAATTACTCAACATGAAGATGAATTCGCAACATTCGCAGGACTTGAATTCATCAACTATGCTTTTCCTGAGGTCAATGTCATCGAGAGGGATGACTTCTCCAGTTCCAAAGAAGTTTGGGACACTTTGGGACAACCAAGTGGAAAATATGACTTTATGGTCAAGTACACTGCTCCCGAAAGCTCTCGTATCAGGCTCGAAGATATCCAGCCAACTGGATGGGGAGATACAGCTGAGAGCACCAATGCTATACAAAATACAACTGAGGAATTCTCCTACGACAATTCTGCTTGGGAGACAGATTCCAACGATCCTACTCCACCAGAAATCAGCGTCATTTCTGAAGACAAATCAAGGAAGGTGCCAGACTTTGTGATTCACCGAGGAGTTCGCCGCCAATGGGTTACCGTCGAGATTCCGAAGGTCGTTCATCAGTCAAAGTAATTGCTATCTTTAAGCCTTTCACCCTGCCCAGGTGAAACGGATATTTTGATAGAGCTCGCTTTCTGTAAATTTCCCTCTTAGCTTTGCCCAAAGCGACAGAGTTTTGTTTTATAGGGCTGTAGTTTCAAGATTCGACTTGTTCATTAATAAAATAACGTCGTTCTGTAATTTCCGCATTAATTGTTGTTTTCTCTTTTTGCTTTTTCAGAAAATGGTAATCCTAAAAAACATTCAAAAATAAAAACAAGCAGTAAAATAAATACACTGCACACACTTACATTTTCTCTATCTCTTCTAAACACGAATCATCACGTCATGCAGATTGCTTGTTTTATACCCCGTTGAAACATACGATCCGATGCCTTCTTCCAACTTTGAGTTCCCGGTATTCGAGGCTGAAGAAGAAAATGACAACGAAATTCCAGAAGAGATCTCCCGACTACTCAGACAAGAGGAAAGGTCCATTGAACCTCACAAAGAACCATTGGAAACGGTAAACTTGGGTTCAGAAAAAGAGAGAAAAGAAATCAGGATCGGAGCATTGCTCAGTCCAACTGCCAGAGAGGGTTTGATAAAGCTTCTCAAAGAATTCCCCGATGTATTCGCTTGGTCCTATCAAGATATGCCAGGGTTGGATACCAGCATCGTGGAACATCACTTACCGTTGAGATCGGAATGTCCGCCAGTAAAGCAAAGGTTGAGACGCACTCACCCGGACATGGCCATCAAAATCAAAGAGGAGGTACAGAAACAGATCGACGCGGGTTTCCTCGCTACATCTGAATATCCTCAATGGTTAGCCAACATCGTACCCGTTCCCAAAAAGGACGGAAGGGTCAGAATGTGTGTTGATTACAGAGATCTGAACAAGGCAAGTCCAAAGGACGACTTTCCTTTACCACACATTGACATGCTGGTTGACAGCACAGCAAAGTTCAAAGTATTCTCCTTCATGGATGGATTCTCGGGCTATAACCAGATCAAAATGGCGCCGAAGGACATGGAGAAAACTTCGTTCATTACCCCATGGGGTACCTTTTGTTACAAGGTAATGCCGTTCGGTTTGAAGAATGTCGGGGCAACCTATCAAAGGGCCATGACTACTCTGTTTCATGACATGATACACAAAGGAATCGAGGTGTATGTCGATGATTTGATTGCAAAATCAAGAACAGAGGATGAGTACGTTGAACATCTGTCAAAATTGTTCGAACGTCTAAGAAAATTCAAGCTCCGCTTGAATCCCAACAAGTGCACCTTCGGTGTCCGTTCAGGGAAACTACTAGGGTTCATCGTCAACTATAAAGGGATTGAAGTTGATCCTGACAAGGTCAAGGCCATTCAAGAAATGCCTTCTCCGAAAACTGAAAAACAAGTCAGAGGATTCCTGGGACATTTGAACTACATCTCCAGATTCATATTCCTTATGACCGCCACTTGTGCGCCGATTTTCAAGTTATTGAAAAAGAACCAGGATTGCGTTTGGTCAGAAGATTGCCAAACCGCCTTCGACAGTATTAAGGAATATCTGTTGAATCCTCTGATTCTGTCACCTCCAGTGGAAGAAAGACCACTAATCATTTACCTCACAGTCCTAGAGGACTCAATGGGATGTGTACTTGGCCAACAAGACGAAACTAAAAGGAAAGAGTCTGCCATTTACTATCTAAGCAAGAAATTCACCGACTGCGAGACTCGGTACACGATGCTTGAGAAAACTTGTTGTGCTTTGGCTTGGGCAGCCAAACGTCTTCGCCAGTACATGATTCGTCATACTACTTGGTTGGTCTCCGAAATGGATCTAATCAAGTACGTTTTCGAAAAACCTGCTCTCACGGGAAGGATTGCCCGTTGGCAGATGTTACTATCAGAATATGACATTGAGTACCATGCTCAGAAAGCTGTTAAAGGAAGTATTTTAGCTGATCATTTGGCTCATCAACCGATTGACGATCAAGAATCAATCAGGTTTGACTTCCCAGACGAAGATGTCATGTATCTAAAGATGAAAGATTGTGAAGAACCGCTACCCAGTGAAGGGCCAGAACCAGGTTCCCAGTGGGGACTTATCTTTGACGGAGCAGTTAATCATTATGGAAACGGAATTGGGGCAATCATTGTTACCCCTCAGGGTTCCCACATTCCTTTCACTGCCAGACTTACGTTCAAATGTACGAACAACGAGGCCGAATACGAAGCATGTATCATGAGTCTCGAAGAAGCGATTGATTTAAGGATAAAAAACTTGGACGTATACGGCGATTCAGTATTGGTTATTAACCAGATAAAAGGAGATTGGAACACATACCAATCAGGATTGATTCCTTACAAAGACTATGCAAGAAGGTTGTTACCTTTCTTCAACAGAGTTGAGTTTCATCACATCCCTCGTGATGAGAATCACATGGATGATGCATTAGCCACTCTCTCTTCCATGATTAGTGTAGGTCAATGGAATGACATACCTAAGATCGACATCATGCGCCTTGAACGGCCCGCTTACATCTTCGTGATTGAAGCAGTCATAGACGATAGACCTTGGTATCACGATATCAAATGCTTCCTTCAGAAACAAGAGTACCCATCTGGGGCACTCAGAAAAGACAGGAAGACCCTCAGAAGATTGGCTGGAAACTTCTTCCTGAGCGGTGACACTCTTTATAAGAGAAATTTTGACATGGTTTTGCTCCGATGTGTCAACAGACCAGAAGCAGACATGCTCATGAAAGAAATTCATGAAGGATCCTTTGGCACTCATGCCAACGGACACACAATGGCGAGAAAAATTCTCAGGGCCGGGTACTATTGGTTGACTATGGAATCCGACTGCTACAAGTACATGAGGAGGTGTCACAAGTGTCAGATATACTTCGACAAAATTCATGTACCGCCATCACATCTCAAAGTTCTTTCTTCCCCATGGCCATTTTCCATATGGGGAATCGATATGATTGGTATGGTTGAGCCCAAGGCTTCAAACGGACATTGGTTCATCCTGGTAGCCATTGACTATTTCACCAAGTGGGTCGAAGCAGCGTCATTCGCCAATGTAACCCAACAAGTGGTGGTCCGATTTATCAAAAACAATATCATCTGCCGTTATGGTGTTCCAAGTGAGATCATTACTGATAATGGATCTAACTTGAACAACAAGATGATGAAAGAGTTGTGTGCAGAGTTCAAGATTGAACACCATAACTCATCTCCCTACCGACCCAAGATGAACAGAGCGGTAGAAGCGGCTAACAAGAACATCAAGAAGATCGTTCAAAAGATGGTTGTAACCTACAAAGATTGGCACGAGATGCTACCCTTTGCTCTTCACGGTTATCGCACATCTATCCGCACTTCAACAGGGGCTACCCCTTTCTCTCTAGTATATGGCATGGAAGCAGTGCTCCCCATAGAAGTAGAGATCCCGTCAATCATGGTATTGATGGAATCTCAGCTCACCGAAGCTGAATGGTGTCAAAGTCGACACGACGAACTGAACCTGATCGAAGAGAAGAGAATCACGGCACTATGCCACGGTCAGTTGTATCAACAGAGAATGAAGAGGGCGTTCGACAAAAAGGTCCAACCTCGTGTCTTCAGAAAAGGAGACCTCGTGCTCAAGAAGATACAATCATTTCTCTCTGACTCTCGGGGCAAATGGACCCCGAATTATGATGGCCCATATGTGGTCACGAAAGCTTTCTCAGGCAGCGCCTTGAGACTTGCAACCATGGACGGAGAGGAATTTGCCTACCCCACGAATGTTGATGTAGTCAAGAAATACTTCGCCTAAACTAAAAAAAAAAAACGTCTCGGTGGATTGAAAACCCGAAAGGGCGGTCCAGGCAAAAGTTAGAGACATGAAAAAAAAGAATCATCCCGATGGATTGGAAATCTCATAGTACAATCCAGGCAAAAATTAGGGATAATGGCAAGTAACTATGTTCAACAGAGGCAAGTCCCTCAGCAGCAGTAGTTACATCATCTGTCGGAGGAAATCTCCAGTCAAAGGTCATCTTTGACGGAAGCTCAGGATGCCTCGAATTCAAAGTTGGTAGAAGGATAGTGGTCGTTATGTTTCAACGTAGCCCTTTTCCCTGTAAATTACCATTTTCTAACTTTGTATATACTCTTTGGAGTCACGCGTTTGGCTGATCTCCATCTTATCAATAAAATTTGAGCTCTTGTGCTTTTGTTTGTAATTCTTAACTTGCTTTAGCTTTACAGAACGACGTTGTTTAAACTTAATCAGCGATTCTTGAAATAAAAAAAAATGAATTTACTTGTTAAAACTTTTTCTGCTTTTAAAATAAAGATGGCAATTTCTCTTGACTGTTGAACATCAGAAGAATCTCAATCGCTTCTCCAAAGGTGTTTGAACCTCAAAGTGCAGAATCAAAGTACTCCTTCTAAACCAGTTCACCTGAATGAAGGGATCAACTGTGTCAGAGACCTTGTTTCGTCTGACACCCTCGGTCGAGTTCTCATCTCCTAAGCCCGATCAACATAGCTCCCCGCGTGGACTATCTCTCCCAAGCAAGGTGGAATTGCTATTTTGAATCAACGGTACTTCTTCGCCCCGCGATGACCGAGTATCCAATTGTGTTCATCCATTAGTCTGTATGTCGCGTCTGTTTTGTCAGCATAAACATACATACTTCATGCATTTTATTTGCGTTCGCATTTCGTATTGCATCACTATCACTTGAGTCGGTCTTGTCCCCTAGTGATAAACAGTTTTCTCAATCGAGTTTATCAGTTCTTTCCTCGTCAGGAAGTGTTGCGTCTGCACAATCTCGCCACCAGTGTATCTTTTGATCAGAGTCGGCACTTGGCCACTTTGATAACTTGAACCTCTGAAAGATCAGAGAACCTTCAACAAATGTCACTCTTCGCCATTGAAGATGATATCCTTGCTTTCCCGGATTAAGGAAAATCCACAGAGAAAGCCTCATGATCAGAGATTCGGCAGTACATCAGTATTTCTCCGAAAAGTCGTTGATGAGAAGGTCATCGACACCTCAAAATTGGATCCCATCATATGGCATTTCTCCGGGAAGATCTCGAGAAAAGTATGATGTAACCCCAAACGAAAATAGTCTCTCAAGAGACTCGCTTTCCCCAGTAGAATCGACAAATGGCGTCTCCAAAACAAAGAAGTTTGTGTACCTCTACAACTCAGACGACTGGGTTCCCCAGCAAGTCTGACATCAAAACTTTTTCCACTCAAATGGCATCTCCCCAGGAAAATTCGGCGAGAAGTTTGAAGGAAAGCTGCTACGAATAGCGTCCCTTGTCAGTATAGTTTATTGATAAAAGAAACTAAGACCAGTTCCTTGGTAGGAAACCAGGATCGAGGGGAAGTTTAAATCAGAAACTAAGACCAGTTCTTGGTAGGAAACCAAGAACGAGGGGAGGTTTATTTCAAAAGAAAACTGAGACCAGTTCCTTGGCTGAAGACCAGGATCGAGGGGAAGTTTACCTTTTCTAAGCATCATTGCTTAGCTAAAGAAGATGAATGCGTAAGCTACCATTCATAACCACCATCAAAATTTCGGATATTCCGATATTTAATCCTCTTGCACCCCGAATGCTCGAATACCTTCGTCATTCATACCTTCGGGTCCAAGAAGATTAAATAGGGGCATCTGTAATACCCCAAATTTTGACCACTTAGATTTCCCATCATTGTGAAAATCATCATCACAATATAGATGAACCATCATGCTTCATCAGTCTCCCCAAAGATGGGTGAGCATCCAATACAATTGAAATTAGGGTTTCAAGCCCTCTCTGAGTGCTTAGACAAAGGATCAATCAAGAAATGACATGATATTCAACTTGTCTAATCTCTCAAACATCCACAATGGATCAAAAAGGACTCCCACTTCAAGGATTAAGCACAAGGCTGCTCCCTTCTAGGTGGATCAAGTCTCAAGATCGACAGTGTCACCAAATTAGGGTTTTGGTCGACCAGGGCCTCCAGATGGAAATTTTCATCTGGGCACAAGGAAATGATCCAAAACATGACCTAATATACTTCATGGAACCTCATGAACCCATGCATCAAGTCAATTTTGCCTCAGGGGATGCATTCATCAAAAATCAGGAATTAGGGTTTCTTGACCTAATTCACCCCTAAGTTGACTTTTGGGACAAACCATGAGCCAAGACCTCAAGATATGATTTAAGGGTCTCTAATACACCATATTTATCCATTTGGAACAATGGATTGATCCAAGAAGCTTGAGCAACAAGTCTCATTCTCATCTGCACCACAATTAGGGTTTTAAGGGAAAAGTCAACTGTAACTTTGACTTTTGACCTGGACATGCTCCCAAACCCTAATACATGATTGAATATACCCTATGACACCCATGGAACATGTCCATCAAGTTTGATTTAGGTCAAGGATATGATTTCCTGAAGAATTGCACAGTTTGGAATTCATCTGATAAAAAGTCAACTGTGCACAAAAGTCAACTTTGACTTTTTGAGATTTTTCACCAAAATGGATTTTTAACCCTAAAATGATGTTAATGTATGATTTGAATCATCATTCATCAAGAAAAATAAAGAAAAGTGAGATAACTTGTAAAAGGGGTAACCATACAACATAGAAATTTTTCTAAGTTAAAAATAAAGTGGCAAAGGTACCAACTTTGGAGGACCATAACTCCTAAAACACAAGGCCATTTTTTCTCATCCAAATATGGATTTGTAGCCCTCATTATCACCTACAAAAACTTCAACTACAAGTCATTCCAATTCATTAAGGATTTTGAGTTATGGAGTGATCAAAGTGGCTGAAAAGTGAAAATGTCACTTTTTCCAACACTTAGTGAAATTTTCACTAAGTCAGAATTCTGCTTCACTTTTTGCCAAATGTAGGGGGATTTTTCACTTGGAATCAAAAGAGATCAAAACCAAACTTGTTCAAACAGTTGTTGTATCATGTAAGAGCTTTCCAAAATGGCCAAGAACATTGCCAAATTCAACCTACATCATGAGATACAACATTGGCAAGTTGCCTTGCTGAAATCTGTCAAAGCAAGGCAGAATTTGCATTTTGGCTCGATTTGCCAAAATCAGCCAATTGCAATTGCTCCAATCCACTTGGACACCTCATAGGATTGAATCCAAAGGGGACAATCACTGAGCCAAGCCTCCAAGGTCCAAGGAACAAAGAATAACATGTTGAACCTAGAATGGCCAAAATAGGGACAAGACTTCAAATTTGGAATGAGGCATTCAATGGAACCATCAAGGTGGCATGGACTGAGCCATTCTCATCTGAAATCAGTCAAGACTTATCCAAGACCAAGGGGACCAAAGCTCTGTGCCCTAACATTGAGGAAACCTACTTACCAGAGGAGACTTTCATTTCCATTGGCCAACATTGAGGAAACCTACTTACCAGCTGCCATGTACTATTCCTTGCAAAACAAACTTGCTCTACTATAAATAGAGCTCAATTGTGGTCAGTTTAAGTACACCAAAGCCATCTAACAGATGCTTTCCTCAAAATCTCTTTCTCTTGGCAAAAATGCCTTTCTTAGCAAGGTAGCTACCGGGTTTTGAGTTTGAGAGCAATTCTGCACAAGCCAATCACTCACACACCTCACATACATCATATATGACCTGATCAAACACTCACATAACATCTGGAACATCAAAATCTCAAAATCACTTTCCATCCACACAAGTTTGAAGTGAAGTTGCAGCTGAGATGCCATAAACTGATCCAGTCCATTTCAATTCAATCCAAGTGTTCAAACACACTCCATATGGTGTAGGGAAGCTGTCCAGATCATCACAACTTGTCTGTAACACCTCCAACTCAAAATCACATCTGCTCTTGCTGTCACGACTTAAAGGTAAGCACATACTTGGTCATCTCTCAATCTATGCATATTTCCTCGCACAATAATTTGGCCATATATTCATAATCATGCATGGAATGTTTTCCCTCAATTAATTGCATTGTTTGAATCGTGTATCAAAAATCCTAGCCTTCATGCAGAAATTAGGGTTCTTGAGGTTTCTTCGTGATTTCTTGTTGTATGTTTAATTTAAATGAAATTAAAGTACATAGATATGATCGTGAGGTTGAGGCGAGCATAATGATATGTGGATTGCATGTTATAATTACGTATTCAGTGAGATTGGATGGAAAATGCAAATCTGGGCAAACTGAAAAAACGCGCGTGTTCTTGGTGTTGTTCTTGGCGCCATTTTCAAATATTTGAATATTTGAATTTTGTGATTTTGTTTAATTGATTCAAAAATTAATTTCTCTCTGAGTTTTAATGATTTTGAGTTGATTCTTTTTTTAATAATTCACAAAAATGTTAAAATATTTTATTTTATCAAAAAATCCCAAAAATATTATTTATTTCATATAATTGATATTTTTGTAAAGAATTAATATTTTGATTGTTTTTGGCATTTAAATATTTTTTCTACATTGATTTTGCAACTTTTAATGCTTTCTAATTATTTTGTAGGTCAATACTTAATTTTTGAAGCATTAATCCAAGATCACAATTTGTTTTCCATGTGTTAAACAATTTTTGATCATTTTAATTGAATTTTTATTCAATTAAATACATTTTGAAAACAAATTAGGGTTTTGGATTAATTCAACCCTCATAAATCATTTTCAAAACACTCTGGGCCTCTATTAGAGTGTAAGACCCAATCTTTTTTTTGACCAAATCATCTTTGGGCCTCACTTATTGTATAAGTCCCGATACCATCAAAAAACAAACGGCGCGATCGTCGCCTTTTCAAAAAAACATCTGGGCCTCTCCTCGAACTATAAGACCCATTCAAAACTTTTGGGCCTCTATTAGAGTGTAAGACCCAATCCCCCTTTTAACCAAAACATTTTGGGCCTCACTCATTGTATAAGTCCCTCTGTACAAGTAAACGGCGCGATCCTCGCCCGTTTAAAATTAAAAACCATCTGGGCCTACCCTCGTGTTATAAGCCCCACTCTTTTTCCTTTAAACCTTTTTGGGCCTCTTGAGAGAGTGTAAGACCCATCCCTTTGTACAGAAAACCATTTTTGGGCCACAGTCACTTGTATAAGTCCCGCTGTACAAATTCAAACAGTGTGCTCACTGATAAAACTCTGGGCCTCTCCTTGAGCTGTAAGCCCCAAATCTTTCTTTTTCAAAGCACTTTCTCCTTTGATTTTGAATATACTGTTGTTTTTAATCTTTGTTTGTTGAACAACTAACCAAACAGCATGGAAGCACTACAACCGAGTAAGTGGTTATCGCTTTCATTTACTGCTTTCATATTATAAACTGTATTGTGGGGTTGCTCACTGTAAGTCTCCTTTCATAAGCTCATATCTACTGTGTAATAATAGTATAGATATTTCGAGTTTCCCCGGCTACTACGTCTAGAACTCAGTGACGCTGTTTCATTTATTCGTAGAAATAGACGCCTAGATCCCCAATAGGAGCACCAAATACAGTCTTCTCTTCAGCTGTCCTCCTTAGGAATCGTCAAGAAATTCTATCCCCCAGAGATGAATTATTCTCGGTGAAACTTCTCTTGAATTTCTTCAAACCGCCGAACGGTTTGGACTCTCTCTAAAAGTTAAAGTCACTGGATAGTAAACCTCGCACGTTTACCAGTGGTTTTAACTCTAAAAGAGTTTTCCTGAACTTTTCTTTGGTTTGGGACCCACGGGCTTCCTAAAAGCATTGACCTCCTCTTGGGCATCATACAAGGACTCACAGGCTTCCTAAAAGCAACCCCGCCTCCTCTTGGGCATTATTCAAGGACCTTACGGCTTCTTAGAAGTATTCACAGCCTCCTCTTAGGCTTCGTATAACGATCTCTTCCTCCGGGAATGATAGCCTCCTCTTGGGCTTCGTACAAGGACCCGTCGGCTTCTTAAAAGTTTCCAGCCTCCTCTTGGGCTTCGTACAAATTGTCCCAACGACCTCCTAGAGGTATAGGAACAGAACCTAGTCATCCTCATAGAACAATCCTTTCATAGAGTCTACTACTGTTTCTCAAAGCATAGTACCAAAGATAAAACTCTAGACACGGACAGTCTAACTTCCTTGAGTCTCAAAGACATTCTCAAGCACCCTTCGTTAAATAGGAAGGAAACCCGCAGACTCGGATAGTCTCAATACCCTTTGGATTTCCCGTTTCCTCAAAGAAAAGGAAATATCCCTGATCCTCAAATTAAATCCCTCAGTACAGTGTTGCTCATATAAGAACTGATTTTCTCTTCTAAATCAGTATATTGGATCTGTCACTCAACTGAAACAGTTACAATAGCCTCCATCTCGGGCTTCGTACGAGATACCAAAATTCTCCCCAGTGGAGTCAAAACAACCTTTTCGCCTCTCTCTCAGGCTTTGTATGAGACACAAAAGATTCCCTCGTTGAGTCAATCACCCCTTTTTTTGCCTCCATCTCGGGCCTCGTACGAGATATAAATCCCTTAAGCAAAAGTCGAACTCTTTGCTAGCCTCCTCTTAGGCTTTGTATAACGATATGCCCCACTGGGTCAAAAACTTTTAGCCTCTCTCTCGGGCTTTGTACGAGACACAAAATAGCCTCCTCTTAGGCTTTGTATAATGATTTTCCTAGCAGAAATTAGCCTCCTCTTAGGCTTTGTATAAGAAAACCACTGGTTGATCCAATCGACCTTTTAGCATCAAAGCTGTGCCTCGTTCGCTGTAAGCGGCAAGCCTCTGGATCATCTATATCCATGCCACTGTCCCTCTTTTAGCATGAGAAATTCCTAAGGAAAGATGGCATTGCTCTACACTGAGTTAAAGTCTTCTCCTTCAGGTTAAAACCCTTTCTTCGGAAATTATGGCATTGCTCGGATCCGCGTGTCCCAGTTAAAGTAATTCTCCTCCTCCCCCTCTTTAGAGATGACAAATTCTCTCTAAAGCCGAGGTCTTTTAGCTTCACGTCTTGGGCTTTGAACAAGACACAAATAGACCTTTTAGCTTCACATCTTGGGCTTTGAACAAGATACAAATCACCTTTCGCTTCACGTCTTGGGCTTTGAACAAGACACCAAAAACCAATTTCCTCCCATAGAATAGGAGGAACTACGAACGCTCTGATTTCCCTGTTTCGGTAAACGGGAATACGTAGGCATAAGATCGAAAGAAAAGATCTTAGCGAGCGCAATCAACAAAAAACCCAAATCCCATATCCCCATCAATCAAAAGCAGTAATTCAAAAGCACCAGTCCTAACATCCTAATCCTTATTCCCCGCCAGAAACCCTTTACCTAGAAAAAAGAAAGAAAGAACCTATATTGGCGAAATACGAATAACCAGTACAAAGGCCCCCCTACATTGATAACATCCGTAACCTAACAGACCGCTGTTTAAATTAAGTATGCAAGCAGGGTTAATTGGAGACATCTATTTCCCTTCCTTATTCAGCTCACAATAGGATAAAAAATGAATCGACCTGTAGTTTTAAGCTCAACCGCAGAGAGCGACCAACGCTTAAGAACCGCGTCCAAAATCGCTCGCTACAGTATGAAATGCTTATGCTGACAAAACATACACGACATACAGACTGGTGATTGTTCAACTGGATACTCGGCCACTCAGGGAGATGAGGGTATCACTGGAGATTCTGAAAGTTGTACGCTTGTTTGGGTGCGGGGACCCCTGCGTTTGTTTTGGTTTCTGGAGGTACAAACCTGCTGGGATAGAAACAAGTTCTTGCTTTTCGGAGGTAGATTCTACTGGGGAGAAAAACCAATCATTGGTTCTCAGAGGTAAGAACCCTATCGGGGATGTCAGATATGACATTTTGTCTGAAACAATTGATCCTTCATTCAGGGTGTACTGATCACAAGGAGTATTTTGATTCTTCATTTTAAAGTTTGGTCACTTTCAGAGATGCCGTTGATGTTCCTTCTTGCGCTCATTAATCAAAAGGAAATTTCCATCTTTGTTTTAAAATTAGAAGTAAGTTTGAAAGCAAAAGTAAATTCATTTTTTTTCAAGAATGTTAATCAAATAAACATGTCATTTTGTAAAGCAGAATGAATGAGAATTGCAAACAAAAGGCACAATGGCTCAAATTTTATTGATAGAATGATAATCAGCCTAATGCTTGATTCCATGGAGAATTACAAAGTTTTAGAAAATGGTAATTTAAAGGGGAAGGGACTACTTTGAAACATAACGACCATTATCCTTCTACCACCTTTGAATTCTGGATATTCTTGAGCTTTTATCGAAGATGACCATGATTGAGAATCTCCTGATAGATGACGTTGCTGCTGAGGAGTCAATCTTGTCGGATGTAGTTACTTGCCAAGAATCCCTGACTTTTGCCTAGTTTACCCTCTCGAGTTTTCAATCTATCAGGATTATTATCGTTTATGTCTCTAATTTTTCCCTGGACCGCCCTTTCGGGTTTTCAATCCACCGAGACGTTTTTTTCATTTAGGCGAAGTATTTTTTTTACTACATCAACATTCGTGAGGTAGGTAAACTCCTCTCCATCCATAGTTGTGAGTCTCACGGCGCCACCTGAGAATTGTTTCTTAACAACATAAAGGCCATTGTAATTCGGAGTCCATTTTCCCCTGGAATCATTAAGAAATGATTATATCTTCTTGAGTACGAGGTCTCTTTCTCTGAAGACACGGGGTCAGAGCTTTTTATCAAACGCCTTCTTCATTCTTTGCTGATATAACTGACCATGACATAAAGCCGCCATTCTCTTTTCTTCGATCAAATTTAGTTCATCGTGTCGGCTTTGACACCATTCAGCTTCTGTTAGCTTGGCTTCCATCAATACTCTCATTGATGGGATCTCTACTTCTATGGGGAGCACTGCTTCCATGCCATATACTATAGAGAAAGGGGTTGCCCATGTTGAAGTGCGGACAAATGTGGGATAACCATGAAGAGCAAAGGGTAGCATCTCATACCAATCTTTGTAGGTTACAACTATCTTCTGAATAATCTTCTTGATATTCTTGTTAGCCGCTTCTACTGCTCCATTCATTTTAGGTCGGTAGGGAGATGAATTATGGTGTTCGATCTTGAACTCAGCACACAACTCTTTCATCATCTGGTTGTTCAAGCTGGATCCATTATCAGTAATGATCTGGCTTGGCACACCATAACGGCAGATGAGATTGTTCTTGAAAATCAGACCACTACTTGCCTGGTTACATTGGTGTATGATACTTCTTCGACCCACTTGGTGAAGTAGTCAATAGCTACCACGATGAACCGATGTCCGTTTGAAGCTTTGGGTTCAATCATGCCAATCATGTCGATTCCCCATCTAGAGAAAGGCCAGGGAGAAGAAAGAACTTTGAGATGGGTTGGCGGTATATGGATTTTTTTGGCGTATATCTGACACTTATGACACTTCCTCATGTACTTGTAGCAATCGGATTCCATTGTCAGCCAATAATATCCAGCTCTTAGAATTTTTCTTGCTATTGTATGTCCATTGGCATGAGTCGCGAAGGAGCCTTCATGAATCTCTTTCATTAGCATGTTTGCTTCTTGTCTATCTACGCATCTGAGCAAAACCATGTCGAAGTTTCTCTTGTAGAGTATGTCACTGTTTAGGAAGAAATTGCCAGCCATTCTTCTGAGAGTCTTCCTATCTTTCCTTGATGCCCCGGGTGGGTATTCATGTCTTTGAAGGAAACATATGATATCGTGATACCATGGTTTGTCATCTATGACTGCTTCAATCGCGAAGATGTAAGCGGGCCTTTCAAGGCGCATTATGTCTATCTTGGGTACGTCATTTCATCGACTCACACTAATCATGGAGGATAGGGTGGCTAGTGCGTCAGCCATGTGGTTTTCTTCACGAGGAATGTGATGAAACTCAATCTCGTTGAAGAAGGGTAACAACCTTCTTACGTAGTCTTTGTAAGGAATCAATCCCGATTGATATGTGTTCCACTCTCCCTTGATATGATTTATAACCAGGGCTGAGTCTCCATACACATCCAAGTTCTTTATCCTTAGGTCAATAGCTTCTTCAAAACCTATGATACAAGCTTCTTATTCGGCCTCATTATTTGTGCATTTGAATGTCAATCTGGCAGGGAAAGGAATATTGATACCCTGAGGTGTCCCAATGATTGCCCCAATTCCATTTCCATAAGCGTTGACAGCTCCGTCGAATATTAGTCCCCATTGGGAACTAGATTTTGGCCCTTCGCTCGGTAGCGGTTCATCGCAGTCTTTCATTTTCAGGTACATTACATCCTCGTCCAGGAAGTCAAATTTGACTGATTCTTGGTCGTCAATCGGTTGATGAGCCAAATGATTGGCTAAAATACTTCATTTGACGACTTCCTGAGCATGGTACTCGATGTCGTATTCCGATAACATCTGCCAAAGGGCAATCCTTCCTGTGAGAGCAGACTTTTCAAAGACATACTTGATCGGGTACATTTCAGAGATTAACCAAGTAGTGGGAAAAATCATGTACTGGCGAAGACGTTTGGCTTCCCAAGCCAGAGCGTAGCAAGTTTTCTCGAGCATAGTGTATCGAGTTTCACAGTCCGTGAACTTCTTGCTTAAGTAATAAATAGATGACTCTTTTCTTTTGGTCACGTCTTGTTGGCCAAGTACACAGCCCATAGAGTCTTCCAAGACTGTTAAGTAGATGATCCATGGTCTTCCTTCTACTGGAGGAGACAGAATCAGTGGATTCAGCAGATATTCTTTGATGTTGTTGAAGGCTTTCTGGAAGATTTCTGTCCATATACAACCTTGATTCTTTCTGAGTAGTTTGAAGACCGGTGCGCATGTCGCAGTCACGAGGGATATGAATCTTGAGATGTAATTGAGACGTCCAAAAAATCCTCTTACTTGTTTTTCAGTCTTTGGTGAAGGCATTTCTTGAATGGCCTTGACTTTGTTGAGATCAACCTCAATTCCCTTTTGGCTGACGATGAATCCCAAGAGTTTTCCTGAACGAACACCAAATGTACATTTGTTGGGATTTAAGCGGAGTTTGTATTTTCTCAGACGCTCGAATAACTTTTGATAGGTGTTCCACATGTTCTTCTTCTATTTTAGATTTAGAAATCATATCATCGACGTACACTTCAATTTATTTGTGCATCATGTCATGAAACAAAGTTGTCATGGTCCTTTGATAGGTTGCCCCTGCGTTGTTCAGACTGAACGACATCACTTTGTAACAAAAGGTGCCCCATGAGGTGATGAATGATGTTTTCTCCATGTCTTCCAATGCCATTTTAATTTGATTATAGCCCGAGAATCCATCCATGAAGGAGAAGACTTTAAATTTTGATGTGATGTCAACTAGCATGTCTATGTGTGGTTTGGACTTGCTTTGTTCAAATCCCTATAATCTACACACATTATGACTTTTCTGTCCTTCTTTGGAACTGGCACTATGTTGGCTAGCTGTAGCGTGCGATTTTTGTCGGTGACGCGACTACCTTATCGCCATGGGTTTCTCCTCACCGCAATGGTAGGAGTGGGGTGCTACTTTCTAATTTCTTATTTATCCTGTGAAGCTGGAAAGGAAAGGGAAGCTATCTAAAACTAACCTTGCCCGCAAATTTTTAACTGAACAAATGCTTAAAGAGATTTGGGGGTCCGGGGTCAGGTTATACAATAGGGAGTTGTCAATTACCCATCCTATATGTGGTTATCCACAAGTTGTTAGAAATTTTTCCTTACTGCTTTCTACTTACTGGTGTTTATCAGTTGTGGGTTGGGAAAGTTTCTCCTTTGGGAGTGTTTGAGAGAGAGAGAATGAGTTTTTGTTGATTTTGGTGAGGTACTGGACCTAAGGTTTTTGATTGGTGTGTGAAGGTACTGGACCTAAAGTTTTTGATTGGTGTGCTCGCTAAGATTTCGCAATCTTATGCCTACGTATTCCCGTTAAAGAAGATAGGGAAATCGGAGCAATCGTAGTTCCTCCTATTCTATGGGAGGAAAGAGATGTTTGGTGTCTTGTTTGAAGCCCAAGATTGAAGCAAAATGAGTATTTGTGTCTTGTTCAAAGCCCAGGATTGAAGCTAAAAGGTTTGACGGGGAGAGAATTTTTCATCTCTAAAGGGAGACATCTCGTCTGTTTATCACAACTGTTGGGTGACTAATTATAAAGGAGAATTACTTTAACTGGGATATGTGAATCCAGCAATGCCATAATTTCCTTTATAAGGGTGTTGTCCTAAAGGATAAAACTTTAACTCAATGTAGAGCAATGCCATTTTTCCTTAGGAATCTTTCACTCTAAGAGAGGGACATTGGCGTGGATGTAAATAATCCAGAGGCTTGCCACTTACAGCAATTAGATGAAAGAGAGGATTTACCAGGATAAAAGATGGACGACAGCTTGGATTTTTGAATTAACAAGTGTGCCACTTATAGCAGTTATCTGGGATTTAAGGTTTGTCTTGATTTTTTGTTTTGATGTGTGATAACACAGAGAAATGTCTTCCTACATAGTGTTTTTTATTTCCTCTGAGGGGATGTTGATTTTTGTATGTGACTTGATCAAAGCCCAAGGTTGAAGCTAAGAGATTGATTGACTCCACTGGGGAAGTCTTTATACAAAGCCTAAGAGGAGTCTAAAAAAGACTGACTCAACAAGAGAGTGTTTATATATGTCTTGTAAAAGGCCCAAGATTGAGGCTAAAAGAGATTGACTCCTTGGGTGATATCATTATACAAAGCCTAAGAGGAGGCTGAAAGTTGACATTTCCGGGGAAATATTTTGTTTGTCTTGTACAAAGCCCAAGATTGAGGCAAAAAGGGGTTTTTAATTCCACTATGGAATATTTGTATGTGTCTTGTACAAAGCCCAAGATTGAGGCTAAAAGGGGAAACTGACTCTAATGGTGAGAGGTTTTACCTGTCTTGTACAAAGCCCAAGATTGAGGCTAAAATGAAATTTGACTGACTCAGCTGAGGATATTTTAGGTGTCTTGTACAAAGCCCAAGATTGAGGCTGAAAGAAGATTGACTCTGCTGGAGAGTATGATTTGTGTTGTACAAAGCCCAAGATTGGAGGCTAGGAAGAGGATTAACTCTGCTTAGGGAGATTTATATGTGTCTTGTACAAAGCCCAAGATTGAGGCTGGAAAGATATTTGACTGACTCAACTAGAGAGTGTTTTTGTGGTGTCTTGTACAAAGCCCAAGATTGAGGCTGACTTTTACTGAGGAAAATAAGGATCATTATACAAAGCCTAAAAGGAGGCTGAAAATGATTGACTCAACAAGAGAGTGTTTTTATCTGTCTTGTACAAAGCCCAAGATTGAGGCTAAAAGATATTGACTCAACAAGAGAGTGCTTATGTTGTCTTGTACAAAGCCCAAGATTGAGGCTGGTATTTTAAGGGATGAGTGTCAACCCTAAATGGTCTGAGTTTTGACTCTTTAGAAAGACTGCTCTAACAAAGGATGACTAAGTTCTGTCCTATACCTTTAAGAGGTCTTCAGGATCCTTGTATTAAGCCCAAGAGAAGGCATGAAAACTTCTAAGAAGCCGGAGGGTCCTTGTACAAAGCCCAAGAGGAGGTGTGGATGATTTTAGGAGGCCTATGGGTTCAAACTTAAGAAAAGTTCAAGAAAAGTTTCACCGGGAATAATCTTTTCTTTAGTGAACAGTTCTAGGGTTTGAAGAAATTCAAGAGAGGTTTCACCGGGAATTAATCCTCTCTGGGGGAAATGAATTTCTTTGACAAATTTCTAATAGTGACAGTCTGAGAAAAGTTTCACTAGGAATAATGCCTTTATCTTTGTTCCATATTGTATAAGCCCAAGAGGAGGCAAGACTCTATCTGGAATTCCTATGGGGAACTAGTTTTGACTTTGTTAAAAAAGTGACCACTGGCTTTATCTAATCCTAGACCTAATTGCTGGGGAAAACTCTAAGCAGATAATATACAGGCATATATATACAGATGAAATATAGACTGTATGTAAAAGAGGGTAGGGGGACTTACAGGTGAGCAAGCTTCCAGCACAAAAAAAAAAAAAAAAAAAATATATATATATATATATATATATATGTGCAAGTATGTAAAAGAAAGTTGTTAAAACTTACAGGTGAGCAATTGTAACAGCTGTATGGTTAGTTGTTCAAGAAATTAAAGAAATTTTTGATAACAACTATGAGTTTGAACCTAAATCAAAGGGGAAAGTTGTTTTGAAAAGAAGATTGGAGCTTATACTCAAGGACAGGCCCAAAAGAAAAACAGTAATCGCACCGTTGTTCTGAAAATTGTATCGGGACTTATACAACGACTGAGGCCCAAATTAGGCTTTCTGTAAAAAGGGATGGGTCTTACAACTCAGGGAGAGGCCCTGAGTGTTCAAAAAAGAAAAGAAATGGGACTTACAACACATGAGGTAGGCCCAGATGTTTTTGTTTTGAAATAGCGATTGCGCCGAGATTTTTGAAAACACAGTGGGACTTATACAATGACTGAGGCCCCAAAAAGTTTTTTATTTACAAGGAGTGGGTCTTACACTTTATTAGAGGCCCTAAAGTTTATTTTTATACAAAATATGGGGCTTACAACTCAAGGAGAGGCCCCGATGAGAACAACGATCGCACCGTTATTTTGAAAATCCTATCGGGACTTATACAATGACTGAGGCCCAAATTATTTTTGTACAAAGGTGGGTTGGGTCTTACACTCTATTAGAGGCCCAAAAAGGAGAGATGGCTTTAATGAGGCCAAGATGGTAATGAGCTATCCATGATATTGAAAACAAAGGAGAGGTTTTCCTTTGGAAGGAGGGGAATGAGAGGGTTAAGGAGGAGGGCTAACAAGCTAACCTCACTCAAGGGGGGTAACTTAATGAAGTTGGAAAATTATATTCATATAGAAAAAGTACATGGATATAACACATGAATAAGGAGGATGAATGTAAAGACATTCAAAGTAAACATCTTAAAGAAGCACACAAGTATCATGTAAGCATTCAAGCATGATATAAGTCCAAACATCTTACAAGTAGGTGGTGACCTACCAAGGGAAAAGTTGGAGTCCACTTTTAAGAAATGAAGGATGTTTAAATATCCTAAGCATGAAGAAAAATAGTTGATAAAAAAAACAAAGACTTGACACCTTCGCGTCGCGGCCAAATGCATCGCTACGCGAGCGATCGCTATGCAAACTGAAGCGAGGCGAGGAGATTAGAAACAAAACCAAAAAGGTCAAACTTCGCTTGAAGCGAAAGGAAGCGAGAGGAAGCGAAAGGTTCGCTTGAAGCTCACTGTGCTTCGTATAGCGAAACAAGACAGTTGCAGAAAAAAAAACAGTTTATGTTAAGCAACTTTAATGGATCAAACAAGTTCTAAACATCACATTTAAGCTACCCATACTCAGTGCACATCAAAAATCAACATATATCAAAGAGTAGTAGTTTGAAAGGAACCTACCTCTTGTAGTGGGTGATCGAGCTTGATGATAGAGGTGTTACAGATGTGTAATGATGATCTGGACAACTTCCTTATACCTCAAGGAATGTGTTTGAATTCTTAGAGTGGTTGGAAGCCATTTGGTTTGATCAACTTGAACCCTCTGTAACAGATGGTAGATTTTGTGCAAATGGGGTACCACTTTGTGATTCTGAAGTTACAGATGTTGTTTTAATGTTTGAATCACTTACACATGATGTATGTGAGGTGTTTACATCATTGGTTTGGACAGAAATGCTCTGGTTTTGAAATTCATGATTCTCACTTTTGAAAATGTGAAAATTTGGAGCAAGAGCAAGAAGAGAGTGAAAACAAGTGTAGTATTGTTTTGGTGTGATCTGAATGAGGCAATGTAACCTCTATAGGTGATTAAGTTTTGTTTTGGAGGAATAGTGAATGGCTGCTAGATCAGATTACATTCAATGGCTTTGGCTTGGTGGTATTTCTTCTTATGTAAGGCAAACTAGCCCCTCCAAGTAGCAAGGCTATGTATTGACCAATTCCACATTCCTCAGATGTTTTTATTGTTGTTTATGCATGAATATTGACTAAGAAGACCGGCTTTGTTGAATATGCACTATTGCACATAAATGCACTTTGAATTCCAAGTCTTTGTTCAAAGACTCATCATGCCAAAGGATGAACTTTGAAGCATCTTGGCCTAATTTTGCAGGTTTGACATGATTCAATCTGATCCTCATTGATTTGGGAAGATGACAAAGTTAGCAAGATGACAAACTTGTAAGTGGAAATCGTGTGGTGCAAGAAAAGGTCTCAAAATCTGTCTTGAAGACAGTTGCAGCAGAGCAACTTGGGAGGAACATACTTCAACTTTGATGTTTACTACATTTTGGATTTTTGATTGTTTTTAACTTTAGGCAGATTTTCACTAAGTGTTGGAAAAAGTGGTATTTTCATGTTTTAGTGATTTTGCTCCATCCATAACTCAAAATCCATGGAAATTTGGAATTTCTTGTAGTTGACATATTTGAAGTATGTCAGATGAAATTTCATTTGAGCTTTCAATGGGAGAAAAAGGCCTTGTGGTTTAGGAGTTATGACCTTGCAAATTTTGTACAAAACCACTTTTGTTCCATAACTTAGAAAAAATTTGGTTTCTCAAGGTTGCCCCTTTTGCAAGAAACCTCACTTTTCTTGATTTTTATTAATGAATGATGAACAATATCATACATTAACATTGTTTTTGACTTAGGGGAACCATATTTGTGAAAAATTCCAAAAAGTCAAACTTGATTTTGTGCACATTTGACTTTTTATCAGATGAAATCCAAACTGTGCGATCCTTTGTGCAATCAAGTTCTTGACCTAATTTAAACCTAATGGATGGATTCCATAGGTGTTATAGGGTATATTGAATCACGTCCCAAGGTTTGGGAGCATGTCTTGGTCAAAAGTCAAAGATACAATTGACTTTTTCTTCAAAACCCTAATTGTGGTCCAGATAAAATTGAAACTTGTGAACCAAGCTTCTTGGGTCAATCCATTGTTGCAAATGGATCAATGTAGTGTATTTTAGGCCCTCAAAACATGTCTTGAGGTCTTGGATCATGCTTTCTTCAAAAGTCAACTTATAGGTGAATTAGGTCAAGAAACCCTAATTCCTGATTTTTGTTGAATGCTTCCCCTGAGGTTAAATTGACTTGATGATTGGGTTCATGAGGTCCCTTGGAGTATCTTGGGTTGTGCTTTGAAGCATTGGCTCATGCCCAGATGAAAATTTTCATCTGGAGGCCTTGGTCGACCAAAACCCTAATTTGGTGACACTAGCGATCTTGAGGCTTGATCCACTTGGAATGTTACAACCTTGTGCTTGATTCTTGATGTGGGAGTCCTCTTGATCTCTTATGGGTGTTTGAGAGGTTAGACAAGTTAAAGATCATGTCATTTCTTGATTGATCCTTTGTCTAAGTGCCCTGAGAGGGCTCAAAACCCTAATTCTTGATTATGGTGAATGCTCACCCATCTTTGAGGAGATTGATGAGGCATGATGGTTCATCCATATTGTGGTGATGATTCTCACAATGATGGGAAATCTTGGTGGTCAAAATTTGGGGTATGACACTAGCCATTGAGGATACTCCGAGGTGGCAAGGAAACCTGCGTTGATCTGCTTCTGCACTTCCTCTTTAATTTTGATGGCCATATCTGGATGAGTCCTTCTCAGTCTTTGTTTTACTGGAGGATATTCTATTTTCAGTGGTAAGTGATGTTCCACGATGCTAGTATCCAACCCTGGCATGTCCTGGTAGGACCAAGCAAACACATATGGAAATTCTTTGAGAAGTTTTATCAAGCCTTCTCTGACAATTAGACTGAGTAGTACTCCAATCTTAACCTCTTTCCTTTCTTCTTTTGAACCTAAATTGACCATTTCCAACGGCTCTTTGTATGGTTCAATGAACCTTTCCTCTTGTCTGAGTAGCCGGGAGATCTCTTCTGGAATTTCTTCGTCCTCTTCTTCTTCAGCTTCAAATACCAGAAATTCAAAGTTGGGAGAAGGCATTGGATCGTATGTTTCAATGGGGTTTAAAACAAGTAATCTGCATGACGTGATGATTCCTTTTTAGAAAAGACATAGAGAATGCAAAAGTGTGTGCAGTGTTTTTTTATTAAAACGTTTGTTTTTATCTTGGATTGTTTTTTTTAGGATTACCATTTTTCGAAAGAAATGATAAGTGAAAATAGCAATAAATGCAGTAATTCAGAATGACATTATTGATTAATAATTTGTCGATTCCTGAAACACAACCATATAAAACAAAACTCGGTCGCTTTGGGCGAAGCGAAGAGGGACATTTACAGAAAAGTAAGCCGTATAAAACATCCATTTTACCTGGGCAAGGTGAAAGGTCAAAACAAAGATGTGGCAATTACTTTGATTTATGAACGACATTCGGGACATCGACCGCAACCCAATGGTGATGAATCCTCTGTGGATCACATATTCCGGTACTTTCATTCTTGGTTTTTCTTCAGTAATGACACTGATTTCTGGTGGAGTAGGATCATTGAAGTCTTCTTCCCATGCAGAGTTATTATAAGAGGACTCTTCTGTCGCATCTTCCATAGTATTTTCACTCTTAAGAGGATCTCCCCATCCGGTTGGCTGAATGTCCTCATATATGATGCAAAAGCTTTCGGGAGCGGTGTATTTGACTAGAAAGTCGTACTTGCCGCTTGGCTGCCCCAGGGTATCCCAGATTTCTGTGGGAATAGATGAGTCATATTCCTCAACGACGTTGACTTCAAGAAATACGTAGTTGGGTGGAGCACAGCATCCTTCGGGATCACAATATCCGTAGATCATTCTGACATCTGATCTTGGTATATATCTGGGACTTTGCTTTGGAGAGCAGAATGGCTTGTACGTTTCTTCCTGAGATATATAACCTTCATCGTTGAGATAAGACTTCTGCTCTTCATCTGTATCAGAAGAGTTGTTCTCCTCGATGGTGTGGACTTCTTGAGATACTGGGTGGAGGAAGCCTCCGTTGTGAAAGAAATCCTGAATGGGACGAAAACTTTCATCCTTCTTTGTAGTCTGGGTACATGTCGGAGAAAAACCAAGACCTTTTCTTGTCTTGTTATCAGCAGGAATTACAATTTGTCCCCATCCTTTTATGTCACCACTCCCCATTACTTTGAGAGCGTCTTTATATGAGGAAATCAATGTTCCTTTTTCTTGGTGATTCTCATTGCTCACCGAGAGCGCTTGAAATTGAGTTCCAAAGACCTCCTCTGGTTCTACGCAGAAGAAGGATGATAAGTTGACCACGATTAAAGCTTGCTCTCCGCATACCGTGACTAATTTGTCGTTCTTGACAAACTTCAGCTTCTGGTGAAGTGTCGAAGTGACTGCCCCGACTTCGTGTATCCAAGGTATTCCTAATAAACAACTGTATGTTGCTCGGATGTCCATGACCTGGAAAGTGACTTGAAAAGTGTGAGGACCGATGGTTATGGGAAGATCGACTTCGCCGATAACTGCTTTCCTGGATCCGTCAAAGGCTTTGACGATGATTTCACTGCCTTTCATGGGAGCACCTTGAAAAGATAGTCATACCAAAGTTGACCTTGGCATGATGTTCAGAGATGAACCTGTGTCTACCAGTACGCTGGCTAAAGCATCGTCCTGGCAATTGACTGTGATATTGAGTGCCATGTTATGGTTTTTTCCTTCCTCTGGAAGTTCTTCATCACTGAATCCCAAATTGTTGCAGGAAGTGATGATGGAGATAATGCTGTCAAATTGACCCACTGTCATATCTTGTTCTACAAAGGACTATTCCAAGACTTTCTGTAGAGCTTCTCTGTGAGCTTCTGAACTAATCAGGAGAGATAGTACAGAGATTCGAGACAGAGTTTGTAACAATTGATCCACAATGTTGTACTTGCTTTTCTGGATGAGCTTCAAAATTTCATCGTTGTTCTTTATAGGTTCTGCATTGCTGGATTGACCGACTTGTTGATTAGGAACTTTGACTTGAGTTTCCTTTTCTTTGGCAGGTTCTCTAACTCCTCTATTGAAGATTCGACCGCTTCGGGTAACTCGACTGATGTTAGTAATGTTCACAACGGATGGTAATGGAATTTCTTTTCCATTTTCTATGGTCGTTGCACCGTACTTGTATGGGATAGCTTTTTTGACTTGTATGTTATTGGACCTGGTAAGTAGACGACCACAGGGGCTTTTTGGACCATTTTCCCGTCATAAGCAACCTCGACTGGTTCCAGATTGGGCAGGTCAGATACTTTTCTGTTGTCAAGAGAGATTTTTGACTCATTGAGCAGAGGAATTATGGCGCAAACATCCTTGGTTATTCCATGATTGACAAGTTCTCTTTTGTTAGAGACTAAGACAGTGCTTTTGTCCAGTAGTCATTGGTTCTTATTTTGAATAGGGAGGCAACCTTGTATCATGTTGATTGATTGAAAATTTAAGCGTGGTTGAATTTCCTTTTGGTCTAACTGATGTTAGAGAGCTGCTCACATGAGGTAGCTTCCTTGCTTATTTTCTGAGCATATTCCACAACATTTATAATTGTGAGGCGGTACCCAACCATATCCACTTTGTATGCAGTGTATCCTTACCAGATCCGTCTCCAGTAGGCGGATATCATAACTTTGGTGTCTATCAGGATCCCCATTAGTTATGCTAACTTATTGCGTGTCTTCATCCTGGTAGATTGGAAGCCACCAATGGTCTAATAGATGTTGAAGAGTCCTTTGTACAAGCGCACAACCTTGGTCATTTTCGTAGCATTCTTTGTAGTCTTGATAATTGTGCGAGGCCAGAAAACCAAGTCTGACTTGCTTGGCATGCAATTCCACTAGACTGGTATTCATTAAGCGGATGTCAAAGATCGGAACCATGTTAACTTGATGATTATTCCTTTCATGGTAGTCTTGGATCCATCCGAGATCCATTTGACTCTGGATGACCTTTTGTACAAAAGAGCATCCCTAATTTCTTTTGAGCAAATCTAGCAAGCACTGTAATCGTGCAGCAGAAAATTTTAATACTGACTTTGTTTTGAATGCATTGCTAGCAGATTGGCGTTCATTGCCCGGATGTCATGGTTTTGAACAATGTTCAGATGTGCATGGGCCATGTTTACTCACGATTCATGTGATCCTGAATCCAGGCTAGATCCATATGTTCTTGAAGGGATGTTTGTACTATGGCACACCATTGATTGTCCTTGGAACAGATATCACACTGATGATAGTGGTGAGATGGCACATGGCCGTACCCACTCTGTCTGCAATGCATTTTTTCCAGGTTGGTTCCCAGTAAGCGTACATTGTGAATTTGATAACTGCCGCCAGGTTCTCCTTCTATTAAATTTACCGTAGTCTTCTCATGCTGCGGTAACGGGTTCGTCTAAACATTTGGATTAGTATCTTTGAAAGATAACACCCCGTTTCTGACGAGTTTTTGTACGTCAGATTTGAAGCTGAGGCAATTCTCAATGTTATGCCCTGATCCTCCTTGATGGTAAGGGCAAGTTTGATCTACTTTGAACCAAAAAGGTGGATTTTCTGGTATTGTAAGAGGAGTCCTGGTTTGAACGTGCCCCTTGGCCAGCAGAAGTTGAAATAGCTGTGCATATAACATTGGTATAGGGTCAAACCTTGATGGTCGTGTAATACGATTGTTGTTATTGTACTGCGGGCGAGCCTGCTGAAGAGGTTGTTGCTGCCTTTGCTGATACTATTGTTGACTTGGTTGGCTCGAAGCAACCTGTGGTTGATATTGAAATTCTGGTACAGACATGTAATGTTAAGTGCGATGTCACAACATCAATATCTGCTGTATGAACAAGACACTAAAAACCTGTGATGTTATGTGTGATGTTACAACAACACACTCTGCAATGTAAGACAACAGAAAAGCACAGAATTGCACACAAGGATTGTTCACCCAGTTCGGTTCAACAACCTACATCCGGGGGCATACCAAGCCAGGAAGGAAGTCCACTATTAGTAGTATCAAATTACAGACTCAACAGATCAGTTGACAATCTACCTAATTCAATCACTACCCAATGACCCTTCTACATAAGTCCTCCCTAGGTAAGAGACTCCATCTCACTTCCTATCATCACAATGATGTCTAGCAGTCAACTACACCGTCACTGCATCAACAGCTTGATTACCAACAACTGTACAACCATAGAAGACACCCTTCCATGACATCATTTCATGACACCCTTTAGAGTTGCTTCAAAGCTTCCTCCAAGAACAATACCAAACTCATTACCTACAGGTTTCTGAGTAATAGCACAGTGACCATCTCACAACCCGAGTGGTTCACTTAGACTAAGCCCTAATGATCTACATCTTGGACCCGTACCGATTCTAGATTACAAGCATTCTATTTATAACTTTTTCCCACTGGATTTGGGCCTTCAAATCATATCAAATCTTCTGCTACAAATCTCCAACAGATTCTGCTCTTCAATAGATCTTCAATTAAATCTTCAATCAAATCTTCAATTAAATCTTCAATCAAATCTTCATATTTTAAATACGCAATCTTTGCTAGATTTTATCTTTAATCTTCCACACCTTTAAATCAGCTCCACATCATATTTCCAGGATATTATGTATCTTTTAAATCTTCACTTTTTAATTCAGCTGCAAGATCTTCTCCACACAAATAGGAACAATTCTCCATGTCTATTTGCACAAAAATAGTAACAAACTATTCTCCACAAGATATGCAGAATTAATTGTATCAGAATAAATCTTCTCCAATAAACTCGCCTGCAATCTCTCTATCTCTCACTAACAACAAAACATCCTACAAGCGCAACATCACAAACTGATGTTCTGATGTTCTGGTATACTGATGTCAAGACATCACTTATAACATCAACATACAAAACTTCCAACCCTGCAACAACTAATGATAAGAACCAATGTTATGACATCAGACATATGACATCAACATTGTTCAACTTTGTTTTACCAAAATTCCAGCCAACACAAGAACTGACAATCTCCCCCTTTGGCTAATTTTGGCTAAATTAAACTCTGCCATCATCAGAGAACCCAGCAGCACCTCTTCAACAAGTTGCACAAACTCACTAACTAGCAGCAACAAAAACCAACAAGCTTCATAAACTCACTTTCATATCAGCATAGGGCAAACTCCCCCTCAAACCAAGAACCAGCTCACAGTTGTTCATACACTCTCCCTCTCAGCTGCTGCACCATATCAGAAAGGGCTTCACAACCACACCTTGGAAACTCTCTCCCCCTTTTTAGCCACAAATGGACAAACTCTGAACATCGCAGCCAATATACTCAGAACAAAATCGAGACTCAGCAGCTACTACTGTACATTCTCTCCCCCTTTATGGCCAAAAATTGACAAACATTGGTGTAAATGTATACTTCTGATTCAATCCATTGACACACAAATCTATAGAACCAGGTCTAAACTGTCAAGTACACCATGAACTTCACTAGTAACACAATGTCACGACATCTTGTCTGACATTACAATCTGGATAAACAACTTCTTCAACAAAATATCAACTCTCCCTATCGAAGATAACCAGTGCTCCTTTGCAAGAAGAACACCTTAAATGAATGGAAAACATAAGACTCATCTTCATGTCTTCAAGAGCGCACCCTCTGTTCAACACACCTGCTGAACGCATTCACATAATGCTTAATCCTCAAACAATCCATATTCCAAAACTCACATGATTCCCTCTTGGTTTATTATCTTCTCATGTTCCAAAACTCACATCTTGCCAAGATGATCAACTTCTCTCTGTAATATCCACAGGAATGATCACAATGAACTCCTTGATCATAACATTTGGAAAAACCAGACAATGCCTTCCACTGAACTCACACACCAAGACAAGTGTGACACCTCCCATCAATAAGGACCCTCACAAAGCTCTTCCAAAATAAATTCTCCCATACACAACCAAAGTTATCCTTCAGACATCTCCTCAGAAGCATGTGCGCATATGATTCAAACACTTAGCTTTACATGGCTAGAACCATTCATGTCCACACCAATATGTCATCCAACAGCCTAATGTCATAACATGTTATCTGACATTATATCCTCATAAGATTCAACCAATTTTCACAATCTTGATCATCATGCAAGCTTCACAATATATACACCTTTGCTGCAGAATCCATAGACAAGTACTCCCCCTGTCATGGTTAACCAATGCTCTAGATGAAGATGAACATTTGAGCACACTTGCTGAGTACATGTATATTGGTACCATTGTCCCTTTCTCCAAAGGTGGCCATTCCCTATCATACTCTACATTTTCAGACTTCCTATCAAACAATACCTGATCTACTTCAGTCTTCTCTACATTCTCCATCTAAGGCAGACCTTCTACTTCATCATTCTCCCGTATGACTATGTAGACGCTCCTTAGGCATAATGTAGGCACCACCCTTCTGAACCAGAGCATAATCATCCTTCACCAAGGATATCCTACCAGATAATGTCCCAACACAAGTTAGAACATTTGCCACACACCAAGATATCATCACCATGATTCTTGATATGCTCCACCAACTGGACTTACTATTGCATAGTAATCCAAAGAACTAGAGAATTAACTTCTCATCCACCTTCAAGAAGAATAATCTCCTTGAGTCTTCAACTCATCACCCTTCTGCCCAAGAGTAACTTGTTCCAAGACAATCCCCAATAATAACCAGCTGCCACACTCTGATTATCTTGATTCTTTGAATCCACTTCTGAGATCAACCAAATGCCACAGTTTGATCACCTCATTCAGGAATCCTCGTATGTCAGAACTCTCACAAAGATATCTTGATCCACCAAGGAAACTTGATCTTCAAGTAACATGTTCCACTTGCTCAAAAGCAAACACACTTAGACTCCCTAAGCCATGGTCATGTAACATCTTTTCCTTCCTGCAGCTCCCGCAAACTACCATGAGACCGATCTTTTTGAAGCATCCTATTGTTCATTCCTGTAGATCACCCTATCATTAGCTGATGTGCCACATCACCAGCTGAGAATCCTGATGTTAAGCTAGATGTTATGACATCCAACTGTTGAAATCATCTCCTCCTTCTGCCACTCAGAAGAACCTCCTCCCTTTGCAGAAACAGATTTTCTTGCTCTCATAGACTTGATTCAACAATCAAGTTTGAGTAGGCAACCTCCATCCTGCTTAGAAGCTCCAAATACTTCAAACCTACCACATCTGAATCTTCAGAAAATAAGTAGTCCAAGACTACCCCATAGCAACACTAAAGAAAGTCACTTCCTTTAGTAGAGCCGTCAGTAGAGAGCCAGAGATAACTGTCACTTATCCTCGACCTTCACAACCAGAGCAGACACCATGCTCTAACCTGATCCAAGCTGTAACCATCATGATGTGATGTCTTCATATCTTTCAGTCTTAACGCCTGCAACTTGTCTGACTTGAGATGTTGGATGTTATCAACATTCCACAATCAATCTGCCTCTCATAATCCAAACTCTTCCCAGACAATTTGGAGGAAACTCCATAGACACGAATCAACCCCACCAGTTGATTCAACTCCCAAGTGCTTAACCCTTGAACATATTTCCAAAACAACCACATAGAGAAAAGTAAATTCTCAATCCTTCTGCAGTCCTGCACTTTTACATCAGACATATACAAAGTCTTCCGTCAATGTATTTTGTCATTAGTTGAAAGCACATCCTCAAAAGCAGATAAATACTCAACTCCTGTCAAGGTAACCTTCTCACACAACCGCCATCTGCTGAAACTAACCATCACGACAACCACTCATACCACAAAACTCTTCCAGGTAAGGTCAATGTCTTGATCTTTCACTTTGCCCTGAGCAAAGAACAAAATTGATGTTTCAACATTAGTTCTGACATTAGTCTTAATCACAACTCCTAATCATATTCATCCACACATATCTCTTGCAGGGAACATAAGAGAGCATATCAGCATCTTCCAAGATTAGACCAACAAAACTGCAGTAACTTGCATAACACACTCTTCCAGAGGCTTCTTCTAATAAGCCCAAGGTTCAGACCTCCTAACCAAAGAGTAATAACTGCCATCCTTCTGCAGAAACAAACCATAGACAATCTGCTCCTTTGAATCCTTCAAGGCATAAAACTGGAAGAGTTCATTCCATACAACTAATGCAGACACCAATTGACCACCGGCTGACTTACCCTGCTACTGCACACAAACTCTTTGATGCCTTTTCCCTTCTCTTCAACCAGCTCCTGCTGAAAAATTATGAACAGCATCTCAAAAATTGTTCAACTTCACAGCTTCAGTGATCCTTCAAAACAGCTACAATCCAATAGGTCTTTGACTTAGCATTTACCATAAACTGCTAATGTGAAGCACGATGTCGAGACATTAGAATAGACATATTAAGCTCAGCTTCTTTCTTGATGAAACCACAACTAAGCTTAAGAGATGACTGATCAATATCTTCACTCCCGCATGAAAGATTTGACAGTGATACTCTTTTGCTTTGGCTCTACCCTCTTCTTTCACCATAAGGAATCACTGTACTGAACAGATTGGTCTTCAATGTCTGACTTGACATATATTCTTCTTCTGATCCTTCCATGTCAAACAGTCTTTAGAAGATCCATTCACCTTATGAACACTTCACTCCCAAACAAGGATATGAGATAATCCTCAAGTAACGTTGGCCTCTCTAACCAATCGGTTGAAGCTGTCTTACATAAACTACAACATCAAAGGATATCCTACTGAGGAGACCAAACCCAAATGTCTTTCCAAGAGAATATCTTCCTAGAATCTCAACACCATAAATGCAAGAACCAACCAGGGTTACAACAGATACCATGCAGCGGAACACATAACAACTCCTCAACAACCTTCAGGCACTACTAAAAAATCCTTGCACACTATCAGCACGTGCTAACAATACTTTGTCATGAATAGTCCAACCTTCACTCCAATGGATCATCTAAACAACTCTCTATCTTGCTCATGAACCAGAAAGTATCTTCCCAAGATCTCTTCCAGAAACAGACAGGATGCCTGCTCTGATACCAATTGAAATTATGGTACAGACATGTAATGTTAAGTGCGATGTCATAACATCAATATCTGTTGTATGAACAAGACACTAAAAACCTGTGATGTTATGTGTGATGTTACAACAACACACTCTGCAATGTAAGACAACAGAAAAGCACAGAATTGCACACAAGGATTGTTCACCCAGTTCGGTTCAACAACCTACATCCGGGGGTATACCAAGCCAAGAAGGAAGTGCACTATTAGTAGTATCAAATTACAGACTCAACAGACCAGTTGACAATCTACCTAATTCAATCACTACCCAATGACCCTTCTACCTAAGTCCTACCTAGGTAAGAGACTCCATCTCACTTCCTATCATCACAATGATGTCTAGCAGTCAACTACACCGTCACTGCATCAACAGCTTGATTACCAACAACTGTACAACCATAGAAGACACCCTTCCATGACACCCTTTCATGACACCCTTTAGAGTTGCTTCAAAGCTTCCTCCAAGAACAATACCAAACTCATTACCTACAGGTTTCTGAGTAATAGCACAGTGACCATCTCACAACCCGAGTGGTTCACTTAGACTAAGCCCTAATGATCTACATCTTGGACCCGTACCGATTCTAGATTACAAGCATTCTATTTATAACTTTTTCCCACTGGATTTGGGCCTTCAAATCATATCAAATCTTCTGCTACAAATCTCCAACAGATTCTGCTCTTCAATAGATCTTCAATTAAATCTTCAATCAAATCTTCAATTAAATCTTCAATCAAATCTTCATATTTTAAATACGCAATCTTTGCTAGATTTTATCTTTAATCTTCCACACCTTTAAATCAGCTCCACATCATATTTCCAGGATATTATGTATCTTTTAAATCTTCACTTTTTAATTCAGCTGCAAGATCTTCTCCACAAAAATAGTAACAAACTATTCTCCACAAGATATGCAGAATTAATTGTATCAGAATAAATCTTCTCCAATAAATTTGCCTGCAATCTCTCTATCTCTCACTAACAACAAAACATCCTAACACGCGCAACATCACAAACTGATGTTCTGATGTTCTGGTATACTGATGTCAAGACATCACTTATAACATCAGCATACAAATCTTCCAACCCTGCAACAGCTAATGATAAGAACCAATGTTATGACATCAGACATATGACATCAACATTGTTCAACTTTGTTTTACCAAAATTCCAGCCAACACAAGAACTAACAGATATGTCGGAGTTGGCGCTGGGTTGATAGCGGGAGTTACTATGGCTACCGGTTGATACCTTTGGCTTTGCTTTCCCAGAGAGATATTACTGATATCTTACTCTTTCTTCTTTTGGAAAGCACTATTGTATCTTTTAGTACTGCTGGATGGCTATGTATCTTTGACCAATCGTCCTTCTCGGACTGGTTCTTCAAGGCGTACTCCCATTTTTACCATTTCAGTGAAGTCACTAGGTGCACTTGCAACCATTCGATCATAATAAAACGAGCTCAATGTTTTTAAGAAGATTTTTTAATTTCCTTTTCCTCGAGGGGAGGATAGATCTGGGCGGTGATTTCACGCCATCTCTGAGCATATTCTTTTAAGGTTTCTTTATCCTTTTGTGACATTGCTCTAAGCTAGTCCCTATCTGGCGCCATGTCCAAATTGTATTTATACTGTTGAACGAAGGCTTCCCCGAGATCTCTGAAAGTACTTATCTTGGTGCGGTTTAAACCCATGTATCATTTAAGTCCAGCACCGGTTAAACTGGCTTGGAAGTAATGGATTAGTAGCTGTTGATTTTCTGTCTGGGTAGACATTTTCCGAGCGTACATTACCAAGTGACTTTGAGGGCAAGAGTTGCCTTTGTATTTTTCAAAGTCAGGCAGGCACCTTGAATTTGTGTGGTATCTTTACATTAAGGACCAAACAAAGGTCGGCGGTGTCTTTACCAAACAAGTCCTGACCGCGAATGGCATGAAATTCCTTTTGCATTTCTAAGAATTGTTCCTGGAATTCATTCATCCTTTTGTATACTTCTTCGTTTCTTCCAGAAGTGGCCTGCAAAATCTGTTCTTCCAGAATAGTGTGTACCACCGGTTGTGGTATAGTCATTACAGCAGTAACTCTTGGTGCTTCAGTGACCTGAAGTTTGTAACCTTCAGGAGTTTCTGTTGTAATCCTTGTATCTTTATTTACTTGAAGTTTGTAACCTTCAGGTTTAGCGGTTCCTGCTACGGCTTCCAGATCTTCAGTGACCGGTGGGATGTATCCTTCAGGTATAAAGTTGAGAGGCATGCCCCAGGGAAAACCTTTAGGTATGTTGTACTGGGGATGACTGCCAGATTATTCAAATGCTGGTGTGGGCGTAATCTCCGAGATCGCAGTCCTTTGATGTTGTTGTTCCTGGGCTGCTGCCAGGGATTCCATGGTGTTGTGGAGTTTCTCCTAACTCTCCTTTAAAGCATTGATTTCTTCTCTCAACTCTCTGTTATCTTCCTCGAGATCGTCCATTTTCTTTTGTCAATTAGCCCGAGTATTGTATGAATGAGATAGTTTGACTCTAGAGTGTGACACATATGTGAGACTCAAAGAAAAAGATGTGCTATGTGAGAATGATGAATGATATGCAAAGAATGAGAATGATATATTTTTTTAGTCTTTGTTTTCAAAAGAACTTTTAACAATTATATTACAAATATCACACAGCGGGGGAGACCCTTTTATTGAACTTGAAAGATTGCCGTATTTTACAGGGAAAAGTACAGTATTTTACAAAGTGCGAGAAGGAAAATTAAGCCTATGGATCCTGAGTTTTCTCTGAGGAGAGCTCAGATGCTGGTTCCTGAATTTTTCTTTTCTTAGATCGGTCCCCTTCAGCCGTTGTCGGATCGACGATCCTTTGCCAAGTGAATGGAGAGAGCAAATTTCTTTATTCCTCCTGACTTTCTATGGCATGCTGCTCTAATATCTCAATCAAAGCATCAAAGCATCCTTTTCCTTTAGCAGTTCCTGAATCTTGGTACATTCCAAATTAAGAATCTGGTACTTGTTTTTCCAAGAGTTCTTTTCAAGTTGGACCTTGTTAAGAGCGATCTGGAGTTTTTCCGTTACGGACATGATATAAAGGACAAATTCCTTTAAGGGAAAATTTTCTTGACAAGGGTAAGGCATCCTCAGTTTGATGGCTCTAGTTTGCAACCAGTGGAGATAAGGCTTTGCAGAGATGCAGTTTGGCCTCCCCAGGGACTCTCTTCCATTCTTGTGAATATGTTGCTAGGCATGCACTATTTCTTTATTTAGTGCCCTTTCATTTTCTCCTTCTTTGATGAAAAGACCTTCCAGATGAGCGTTATGTGGGATATTCTTCACCGGTTATCCAAGTTGACGGCGAGCTAAAATTGGATGATAGTCGATCCCTCGTTTAATAGCAATGAGGGGTACATTAGGGAAATTTCCACATTTGTCGATGATTTTCACTCCATCATAAATCTGATTGTACCAATCTATGTCAGAATTGGTAAGAGACATAATCTTCTGCGACCATCGCAGACTATAATTATGATCCCAAAAACCAGCAAACTTGGGCAAGTGGGAAATAAACCATTTATAGAGTAATGGTACACATCATGTGATCATCCCTCCACTGTACAAATTTCTTAAGTGTACCAAATGATAAGTATCCGCAAGCAAGCTTGGGACTGGGTTCCTGTAGCGCGCGATTTTTGTTGGTGACGCGACCACCTTATCGTGGAATTTGGGTTTCTCCTCAATGAAGAGAGGGGGGTGCTACTTTCTAATTTCTTAGTTATCCCATGAAGTTGGAAGGGAAAGGGAAGCTATCTCAAACTAACCTTGCAGGAGAATGTTTAACTGAACAAATGCTTAAAGAGATTCGGGGAGTTCGGGGTCAGGTTATACAATGGGGAGTTTTCAGTTACCCATCCTATATGTGGTTATCCACAGGTTGTTAGCTTTAGGCTTCGCTTTGTACTTGATGGTGTTTATCCGTTAATATGTTGGGAAAGTTTCTTGGGAGATATGAGAGAGTGAGTGGGTTTTTGTTGATGATCGGGTTTTTCCGATGTTTTTGGAAAGGTATTAGACCTAAGTTTTGATTGATATGAAGGTACTGGACCTAGAGTTTTTGATTAGTATGCTCGCTAAGATTTAGCAATCTTATGCCTACTTATTCCCGTTTAAACGAAACAGGGAAATTAGAGCAATCGTAGTTCCTCCTATTCTAAGGGAGGAAAAAAGATATTTTGGTGTCTTGTTCATAGCCCAAGATTGAAGCTAAAAGGTTGAGTATTTGTGTCTTGTTCAATGCCCAAGATTGAAGCTAAAAGGTTTTACTGAGAGAGAATTTTTCATCTCTAAAGGGAGACATCTCGTATGTTTATCACAACTATTGGGTGATGGTTTATAAAGAAGGATTACTTTAACTGGGATATGAGAATCCAGCAATGCCATAATTTCCTTTATAGGGGATTTATCCTGAAGGGGAAAACTTTAACTCAGTGTAGAGTAATGCCATTTTTCCTTAGATATTTCTCATGCTAAGAGAAGGACAGTGGCATGGATGTAAATAATCCAGAGGCTTGCTGCTTACAACAATTAGATGAAAGAAAGGGTTTACCAGGATAAAAGATGGACAACAGCTTGGGTATTTGAATCAACAAGTGTGCCACTTACAGCAGCCATCTGGGATTAGGGTTTGTTTTGAATGTCTGTTTTGATGAGTGATAAACAGAGAAATGACTTCCTACAGAGATATTTTGATTTCCTCTGAGGGGATGTTGATTTTTGTGTGCCTTGATCAAAGACCAAGGTTGAAGCTAAGAGGTTGATTGACTTCACTAGGAAGTCCTTATAGAAAGCCTAAGAGGAGGCTGAAAAGAGACTGACTCTTCGGGGATATCATTATACAAAGCTTAAGAGGAGGCTAAAAAAGTGTGACTTTTCTGGGGATAATGTTTTGTTTGTCTTGTATAAAGCCCAAGATTGAGGCTAAAAGGAATTTTGACTCCGTTGGGGAGGATTTGTATGTGTCTTGTACAAAGCCCAAGATTGAGGCTGAAAAGAAGACTGACTTTGTGGGAAAGAAATCTTTACCTGTCTTGTACAAAGCCCGAGATTGAGGCTAAAATGAGACTTTACTGACTCAGCTAAGGGTATTATAGGTGTCTTGTACAAAGCCCAAGATTGAGGCTGAAAGGAGTTTGACTCTACAGGAGAGTATTATCTGTCTTGTACAAAGCCCAAGATTGAGACGGAGATAAGTTTGACTCTGCTTAGGAAATTATTTTTCAAAGCCTAAAAGTAGGCTGAGAGGAATTGACTCAGCTGGGGAAGATATTTGTCCCAAGCTTAAGAGAAGGTTATGAAGATTTATGTCTTGTACAAAGCCCAAGATTGAGGCTAAAAAAGGGTTTGACTCAACAAGAGAGTGCTTTTATCTATCCTGTACGAGGCCCAGGATTGTGGCTGAACAAGCTGGAGAAATCATTATACAAAGCCTAAGAGGAGGCTAGCTTCCGCTAGGGGAAATATTTATACCAAACCTAAGAAGGGGGTGGAAAAGAATTGACTCAACAAGAGAGTGTTTTTATCTGTCTTATACAAAGCCCAAGATTGAGGCTAAAAGGGTTGACTCAACAAGAGAGTATTGAAAGGTGATTGACTCAACAAGAGAGTCTGTAAAGGCGAGTGACTCAATAAGAGAGTCTGAAAAGGTTAGCTCTGCTGGGGAGAATCATTGTACAATGCCCATGAGGAGGCTGACTATGCTGAGGAAAGGAAGATCATTATACGAAGCCTAAGAGGAGGCTATCTTCTGTTGGGGATTATTGAGATCCTGAGGCACGTCCAAAAGGGGAATCAACTCTTGCTAAGGGTTACAGATGAGTTGAAGTATCAGAGACCTTGAGGTTCTGATTTGGGATAGTGTTATACTGATGATAAGATGACCATGGCTAGGGATTTTTAGGAGAGAGACAGGGTTTTAGAACCCACAAGTTTTAACTCTGTTGGAAATTGATCCAGAATGATCGGCTTCTCCTATGTTTGTAGGGAACTTGAGAATGTCTTTGAGACTCAAGAGGAGATTTAACCCTCAATTGGTCTGAGATTTGACACTGGAAAGACTGCTCTAGCAAATGATGACTAAGTTCTGTCTTATACCTTTAAGAGGTCTTCAGGGTCCTTGTATTAATCCCAAGAGAAGGTATGAGAACTTCTATGAAGCTGGAGGGTCCTTGTACAAAGCCCAAGAGAAGGCGGGGATGCTTTTAGGAAGCCTGTGGGTCCCAAACCTAAGAAAAGTTTCACCAGGAATAATCTTTTCTTTAATGAACAGTTCTAAGGTTTGAAGAAATTCAAGAGAGGTTTCACCGAGAATTAATCCTCTCTGGGGAAATTGAATTTCTTGGACTAGTTCTAATAGTGACAGCTTGAGAAAAGGTTCACCGAGAATACTGCATTTCTCTTTGCTCCATATTGTTTAAGTCCAAGAGAAGGCAAGACTATAACTGGAAATCCTATGGGGATCTAGTTTTGACTGTATTAAAGAGTGACTAACTGGCTTTGCCTAGTTCTAGACCTAGTTGTCGGGGAAAACTCTAAACAAATATACTAGTATATATACAGTTGATATATGACAAGTATTTAAAAGGGTATGAAAAAAGGACTTACAGAGGAGCAGCTTCCCACAATACAGTTATATATATAGGAAAGCCATTAAATGAAACCTGATAAAAACTTACAGGTGAGCAAGCTTCCATGCTGTATTGTTAGTTGTTCAAAGAAATTAAAGAAAGTTTTGATAACAACTGTATATTTGAACCTAAATCAAAGGGAAGTTGTTTTTGAAAAGATTGTTGGGGCGTATACTCAAAGAGAGGCCCAAAGTTTAAAAGTGATCGTACCGTTGTTTTGAAGATCGTATCGGGACTTATACAACGACTGAGGCCCACAAAGGTTTATTTACAAAAGGGTTGGGTCTTACACTCTATTAGAGGCCCAAAGATGTTTTAAGAAAAAGAAAAATGGGACTTACAACACGAGGGGAGGCCCAGATGATTTGATTTTTGAATTGGCGATCGCACCGAGGTTTTTTTGAAAACACAGTGGAACTTATACAATGTCTGAGGTCCAAAATGGATTGTATTTACAAAGGGGTGGGTCTTACACTCTATTAGAGGACCTAAGATTTATTTTTGTACAAGTGATGGGGCTTACAACTCAGGGAGAGGCCTAGGTGATTTGGTTTTGAACTAGCGATTATGCCGAGATTTTTGAAAACACAGTGGGACTTATACAATGTCTGAGGCCCAAAAATGGTTTTGGTTAAGAAAGGGATTGGGTCTTACACTCTATTAGAGGCCCAAAAGTGTTTGAAAATTTAAAATTGAGAGAAAACCCTAATTTTTAAATAAAAATGTTATTTTTCAAAGGTAATTTAAATAATAAATGACAAAATATCAATTATATTTAAAAACAAGTTATACACTTTGGAAAATATCTTGAAAAATCATGTTTAATCATATGAAAGTTTAAAATTCAATTGATTTTGAAAGATCAAAGTGGGAATTTCATTTAAGAATGTTTAAAAACAAATAAAATGAAATTAATTACAAAAATTCTAACTATATTAAATAAATAATATAAATTGGAGTTTTTTGTAAAATAAAATATTTAAACATTTTATTGAATTTTGAGAAAAAGAATCAATTCAAAAACATAAATAATCAGAGAGAAATTAATTTTTGAATCAATTAACAAAAATATCAAAATATTAAAATATTTGAAAATTTGAAAAAAGGGCGCTAAGAACACTAAGTTCTTGCCCGCGTGCCCTGTTTCTGCAGATTTGCATTTTCTCACTTTTCTCCATGAATTCTCAATGGTTTTGCACAATTCAAGTACCAATCTTGTTCGTTTTTGAACAAGGATCACAACCATATAGATTAATTGCATTTATATTAAGTATTGAGTGAGAAATCAGAAGAAAACCTCAAGAACCCTAATTTCAGCATGAACACAATGAAATTCCATACACGATTGATTCATGGCAATTGATTGAGGGTTATCACTCCATACATGATTATGAACATGTGGCAAAATTATTGTACAGTAAAATATGCATGCATCATGGAGTTTGAAGAGTTGATGCTTAACTCTTGCAGCTGGTGATTGAGTTTGGTGATGGAGGTGTTACAGCTAGGTTCCAATGATCTGAATAGCATCCTTAGGTGCCAAGGAGTGTGTTTGAATGCTTGGAGTGGATTGAATTGAGATGGAACTGGTTGTGGTACCTCAACTGCAAATTTGTCAAGAACTTGAGCAATTGGCTGGTGATTTTGAGAATCTGATGTTCCAGATGTGATTTTGTGTTATGGATCACTCACATATGATGTTTATGAGGTGCGTGTGTGTGATTGATTTGGTTGGAATTACTCTCAAACTCAAAACCCGATGGTGGCTTGAGTTAGAAGGCAAAATTGGAGTGAAAAGGGAGATTTTGAGGAAAGCATCAGTTTGGGTGCTTTGGTGTACTCAAACTGATCACAATTGAGGCCTATTTATAGTGTGTCAAGTTTGTTTTGCAAGCAATAGTGTGTGGCAACTACAGCAGGCTGTTGGCCAATGTGGATCAAATGGAATCTCAAGTCTCCTCTAGCCATTGACTTGAGATTAGAGCACAGACCTATGGTTCTCTTTTGTCTGAGTTTATCTTGACTCAATTGGTTGATCATGGACTGATACATGCCAGCTCTATGCATCCGTTGAATGCCTCAAAACAAAATTGGAGTCTTGAGGCATCTTTAGCTTTTAGGGATGCCACACCTATATGTAGCTCCAAAGACTTGGGAGGCTTATGAATCAGTGCTTGTTCCTCCTTGGTCTTCCCCTGAGGTGTGCAGATGGATAACCATGTTTGGTTTTGCGCAATTTTATCAATTCGAGCCCTAATGTACAAATCTGCCTTGCAAAACAGTTTGCAGCAAGGCATGTTGTAGCTGTCATAACCTCTAGCTGAGGTGGAGTTTGAGGGAGATCTTGGACATTTTGGAAAGCTGATATATCCTATTTCAACATGATGTCTAACTTTGGTTTTGAATTAACTTGAATTACAATGAAAAATGCCTCTACATTTTGGAAAAAATAAGGCAGATTCTTACTTAGTGAAAATTTCACTAAGTTTTGGAAAAATGTCATTTTCATGTTTTTAGCCACTTTGATCACTCCCTAACTAAAAATCCATGAAGAATTAGAATGAGATGTAGTTAACACTTTTGAAGTATGTAATGAGAGCTACAAATCCAGCTTTGGACCATCCAAAATGGTTGCTTGGATCTCAAGTTATGGTCCTTGGAAGTTGGTACCCTAGCCACTTTGTTCCATAACTTAGAAAAATTCTAAGTTTTTCATGGTTACCCTTTTTACAAGTTAACTCACTTTCTTTGTTTTTTTTGGATGAATGATGATTCATATCACATATTAACATTGCTTTAGGGTTAAGGAACCTTGGTTGACCAAAAATCTAAAAAGTCAAACTTGGATTTTTGTACAGTTGACTTTTTCATCAGATGAAATTTTGACTTTGTGATTCTTTTTTGAAATCAATCCTTGGGCTCAATTAAACTTCATGGATGGCCTCCAATGGTATTTAGGAATGTCTTGGACCCCTCCCCAAGGTTTGAGATCAAGGGTAGGTCAACAGTCAAGGGTAGGGTTGACTTTTTTCATCAGAAACCCTAATTTGTGATCAGATGGTCTTGAGTTCTTGTGGCGTATGACTTGAGCTCTTTGAGTCAATCAAATCTTGTAAATATGTCAATAGGACATATTTGAGGTCTTTGAAGTTCATTTTGAAGCTTCAAGCCATGCCTTACTTCACAAGTTAACTCAAGGGTTGAATTAGGTCAAAACCCTAATTCCTGATTTTTTTTTATAGATGGACCTTCAAGGTGATTTTACCATTATGGATGGGCTCTTGAGATCCTTTTGAGCTTTTTGGACCATTCATTGAGGTATTGGATCATGCCCAGATGGAAATCTTCATTTGGGGGCCTCAGTCGACCAAAACCCTAATTTGATGATACTGGCGATCTTGAGGCTTGATACACTTGGAATGCTGCAACCTTGTGCTTGATTCTTGATGTGGGAGTCCTCTTGGTCCTCCATGGATGTTTGAGAGGTTAGAAAAGTTGAAGATCATGTCAATTCTTGATTGATCTTTTGTCTAAATGCTCTGAGAGGGGGTTAAAACCCTAATCTTTGATTGTAAAGAATGCCTAACAATCCCTGAGGAGATTGATGAGGCATGAAAGTACATCCATATTGTGGTAATGATCTTCACAATGATGGGAAATCTTGCTGGTCAAAATTTGGGGTATAACAGATGCTCCTATTTAATCTTCTTGGACCCGAAGGTGTGAATGGAAAAGGTATTCGAGCATTCGGGGTGTAAGAAGATTAAATATCGGAATACCCGAAATTTTGATGGTGGTTATGGATGTCAGTTTGCTCATCCATCTCCTTTTACTAAGCAATGATGTTTAGAAAAGGTAAAAACTTCCCCTCGATCCTGGTCTTCAGCCAAGGAACTGGTCTCAGTTTATTTTGTTAATAAACTTCCCCTAGATCCTAGTCTTCAGCCAAGGAACTGGTCTTAGTTTCTGTTGTCAATAAACTTCCCCTCGATCCAGGTCTTCAGCCAAGGAACTGGTCTAAGTTTTCATTGTCAATAAACTTCCACTTGATCCTGGTCTTCAACCAAGGAACTGGTCTCAGTTTCTTTTGTCAATAAGCTTTTTTGATAAGGGACGCTATTTGTTAGTGGTTTTCCTCAAAATTCTCTCCGAATTTTCCCAGGGAGATGCCATTTTACGGGAAAAAGTTTTGATGTCAGACTTTCTGGGGGACCCATTCGTCTGAGTTGTAGAGGTGTTCAAACTTCTCAGTTGGAGATGCCATTTGTTGACTCTACTAGGGGGAAAACGAGTCTCTTGAGAGACTATTTCCTGCCTGGGGATATTACTTCATACTTTTCCTCGAGATCTTCTCGGAGAAATTCCATATAATGCAACCCAATTTTGAGGTGTTGATGACTTCATTAACATTGACTCTCTTGGGAAGGAAAATCAATGTGTTGCTGAGAATCTTTAGTTGTGAGGCTTCCTCTGGGGATTTTCCTTAATCCGGGAAAGCGAAGATATCATCTCCAATGGAGAAGAGTGACGTTCGTCGACTGTCTTCTTATCTTTCAGAGGTTCAAGTTATCAAAGTGGACGAGGACCGTCTCCATCCCAGAAATAAACTGGGGAGAGATTGCTTAAATGATTCACTTCCTGACGAGGAAAGGACTGACAACTCGATTGACAAGAGGACTTTTATCACTAGGGGACAAGACTGACCAGAGTGATAGTGATGCAATATGATTACGAATGCAAATTAATAATGCATGATGTTTGTATGTTTATGCTGACAAAACTGACACGACATACAGACTAGTAGATGAACACGACTGGATACTCGGCCACTGCAGGGGATAAAAGTATCACTAGTTCCAGATAGCAATCCTGCCTTGCTTAGGAAAAGTAGTTCCTGTGGGGAACAACGTTGGTCGGGCTTAGGAGGTAAGAACTCTTCCGGGGGTGTCAGATGAGACATGGTATCTGACACGGCTGATCCTTCATTCAGGTGTACTGGTTTAGAAGGGGTACTTTGATTCTGCACTTTGAGGTTCAACCGCCTTCGGAGAAGCGATCGATATTCTTTCAAGGTTCAACAGTCAAAAGAATTACCATCTTTATTTTAAAAGCAGAAAAAGTTTGACAAGTAAATTCATTTTCGTTTTATTTCAAGAATCGTTGATCATGTTAAAAATGTCATTCTGTAAAGCTAAAACAAATAAGAATTGCAAACAAAAGCACTAGGGCTTAAATTTTATTAAAAGAGTGGAAATCAGCCAAGCGCGTGATTCCATAGAGTATTTAAAAAGTTATAAAATGGTAATTCAAGGGAAAAGGGCTACATTGAAACATAACGACCGTTATCTTTCTACCAACTTTGAATTCTGGACATCCTGAGCTTCCGTCGAAGATGACCTTAACTGGAGTTTTCCTTATGGATGGCATTACTGCTGAGGAGTTGAACTGATCAGACGTAGTTACTTGCCATTAATCCCTAATTTTTACCTGGATTGTACTTTGAGATTTCCAATCCATCGGGATGATTTTTGTTTATGTCTCTAATTTTTGCCTGGACTGCCCTTCCGGGTTTTCAATCCACCGAGACGGTTTTTTTGTGTGTAGGCGAAGTATTTCTTGACTACATCAACATTTGTGGGGTTGGAAAATTCCTCTCCATCCATGGTTGCAAGTCTCAAGGCGCCGCCTGAGAAGGCTTTCTTGACCATATAGGGGCCGTCATAATTCGGAGTCCATTTGCCCCAGGAATCAGTGAGGAATGATTGTATCTTCTTGAGCACGAGGTCTCCTTTCCTGAAGACGCAAGGTCGGACCTTTTTGTCGAACGCCTTCTTCATTCTTTGTTGATACAACTGACAATGGCATAGTGCCGTTATTCGCTTTTCTTCGATCAGATTCAGTTCATCATGTCGACTTTGAAACCATTCACCCTCTGTTAGCTTAGCTTCCATCAATACCCAGATTGATGGGATCTCTACTTCTATGGGAAGCACTGCCTCCATTCCATATACTAGAGAGAAAGGGGTTGCCCCTGTTGAGGTGTGGACAGATGTGCGATAACCGTGAAGAGTAGAGGGTAGAATTTTGTGGCAGTCTTTGTAGGTTACCACCATCTTTTGAACGATCTTTTTGATGTTCTTGTTAGCCGTTTCTACCGCTCCGTTCATCTTAGGTCGGTAGGGAGACGAGTTATGGTGTTCGATCTTGAACTCAGCGCACAACTCTTTCATCATCTTGTTGTTCAAGTTGGATCCATTATCAGTAATGATCTGGCTTGGAACACCATAACGGCAGATGAGATTATTTTTGATAAATCGGACCACGACATGTCGGGTTACATTGGTGTATGATATTTGTTTGACCCATTTGGTGAAGTAATCAATGGCTACCAGGATGAACCGATGTTCGTTTGAAGCTTTGGGTTCGATCATGCCAATCATGTCGATTGCCCCTATGGAAAAAGGCCATGGGGAAGAGAGAACTTTGAGATGTGTTGGCGGTACATGGATTTTGTCTGAGTATATCTGACACTTGTGACACGTCCTCATGTACTTGTAGAAATCGAATTCCATGGTCAACCAATAGTAACTTGCTCTCAGAATTTTTCTCGCCATTCTCTGTTCGTTGGCATGAGTGCCAAAGGTTCCTTCATGAATTTCTTTCATCAGCATGTTCACTTCTGGTCTGTCTACGCACCGAAGCATGACCATGTCAAAGTTTCTCTTATAGAGTGTATCACCGCTCAGGAAGAAACTGCCTGCCAATCTTCTCAGGGTCTTTCTGTCTTTTCTGGATTCCCCAAGTGGGTACTCTTGTTTCTGAAGTAAGCATTTGATATCGCGATACCAAGGTTCATCGTCTATGACTGCTTCAATAGCAAAGATGTAGGCGGGCCTTTCAAGGCACATTATGTCGATCTTAGGTAAGCCGTTCCATTGACCTACACTAATCATGGAAGAGAGAGTGGCTAATGCATCAGCCATGTGATTCTCTTCACGAGGGATATGATGAAACTCGATTCTGTTGAAGAATGGTAACAACCTTCTCGCGTAATCTTTGTAAGGAATCAGTCCTGATTGGTATGTATTACAATCTCCTTTGATATGATTGATAACCAAGGTTGAGTCTCCATACACATCCAAGTTCTTAATCCTTAAGCCGATCGCTTCTTCGAGACCCATGATACAGGCTTCGTATTCGACCTCGTTGTTTGTACACTTGAACGTTAATCTAGCAGTGAAAGGAATATGGGTACCCTGAGGTGTTATGATGATTACCCCAATTCCATTTCGATAATGATTGCCAGCTCCGTCTAAGATTAGTCCCCATTGGGAACCTGGTTCTGGCCCTTCACTGGGTAGCGGTTCATCACAATCTTTCATTTTCAAATACATAACATCTTCGTCTGAGAAGTCAAACCCGACTGATTCCTGATCGTAAATCAGTTGATGAGCCAAATAATCAGCTAAAATACTTCCTTTGACGGCTTTCTGAGCGTGGTATTCAATGTCGTATTCTGATAACAACATCTGCCAACGGGCGATCCTTCCCGTGAGTGCAGGTTTTTCAAAGACATACTTGATTGGATCCATTTCGGAGATTAACCAAGTAGTGTGAAAAATCATATATTGGCGAAGACGTTTGGCTGCCCAAGCCAGAGCACAACAATTTTTCTCAAGCATAGTATACCGAGTCTCATAGTACACAACCCATTGAGTCTTCCAAGACTGTTAGGTAGATAATCAACGGTCTTCCCTCTACTGGAGGTGATAGAATTAGTGGATTCAACAGGTATTCCTGGATACTGTCAAAGGCGGTTTGACAGTCTTTTGTCCAAATGCAGTCCTGATTCTTTTTGAGTAATTTGAAGATCGGTGCACATGTCACGGTCATGAGGAATATAAATCTGGAAATGTAATTCAAACGTCCCAAGAATCCTCTGACTTGTTTTTCAGTCTTTGGAGAAGGCATTTCTTGAATGGCCTTGACCTTGTCAAGATCAACCTCAATTCCTTTCTGGCTGACGATGAACCCTAGCAGTTTCCATGAGCGGACACCGAGCATGCATTTGTTGGGATTCAAGCAGAGTTTGTACTTTCTCAGACTCTCGAATAGCTTTGACAGGTGGGTCACATGCTCCTCTTCTGTTTTAGATTTGGCAATCATATCATCGACATACACTTCTATTTCTTTGTGTATCATGTCATGAAACAGAGTAGTCCTGGCCCGTTGATAGGTTTCCCCGGCGTTCTTCAAACCGAACGACATTACCTTGTAACAAAAGGAGCCCCATTGGGGTGATAAAGGAAGTTTTATCCATGTCTTCCGGCGCCATTTTGATTTGATTATAGCTCGAGAATCCATCCATGAAGGAGAAGACTTTGAATTTTGCGGTACTGTCTACCAGCATGTCAATGTATGGTAAGGGAAAGTCATCCTTTGGACTGGCTTTGTTCGGATCCCTATAGTCTACACATATTCTGACCTTTCCGTCCTTTTCCGGAACTGGTACTATGTTGGCTAACCATTGAGGATATTCTGATGTGGCGAGGAAACCCGCGTTAATTTGTTTCTGTACTTCCTCCTTGATTTTGATGGCCATGTCTGGATGGGTCCGTCTTAGTCTTTGTTTTACTGGCGGACATTCTGATCTTAACGGTAGATGATGTTCCACGATGCTAGTATCCAACCCTGGCATATCCTGATAGGACCAAGCGAATACATAGGGAAATTCTTTGAGAAGCTTTATCAAACCTTCCTTGACAGTTGGACTGGGCAGTGCCCCAATCTTGAGTTCTTTTCTCTCTTCCCTTGAAGCCAAGTTGACCATTTCCAACGGTTCTTTGTGAGGTTTAATGGATCTTTCCTCTGGTCTGAGTAATCGGGAGATCTCTTGTAGAATTTCTTCGTCATTTTCTTATTTAGCCTCAAATACCGGGAATTCAAAGTTGGGAGAAGGCATCGGATCGTATGTTTCAATGGGGTTTAAAACAAGCAATCTGCATGACGTGATGATTGTGTTTAGAAGAGATAGAAAGAATGCAAGGGTGTGTACAGTGTATTTTCTGAAAACTTCTTGTTTTTATTATTTGAGTTGCTTTTAGGATTACCATTTTCTGAAAAAGCGAAAAGAGAAAACAACAATAAATGCGGAAGTTACAGAACGACGTTATTTTATTTATAATTTTTTCGCTTCTTGAAACTACAGCCCTATAAAAGAAAACTTTGTCGCTTTGGGTAAATGAAAGAGAGGCATTTACAGAAAGTGAGCCCTATCAAAACATCCATTTCACTTGGGCAGGGTGAAAGGTTAAAACAAAGACGACAATTATTTAGACTTATGGACGACTTTAGGGACATCGACAGCAACCCATTGGCGGCGAACTCCTCGGTGAATCACAAAGTCTGGTACCTTCCTTCTTGGTTTGTCTTCAGAAATGACGTTGAATTCTAGTGGGGCAGGATCGTTGGAGTCTGTCTCCCAGGCAGAGTTGTCGTAGACGAACTCTTCACTTGTATCTTGCACAATATTTTGACTTTCAGGCAGATCTCCCCATCCAGTTGGTTGGTTTTCTTCGAGCCTGATACGAGAGCTTTCAGGAGCGGTGTACTTGACCAAGAAGTCGTGTTTGCCACTCGGTTGTTCTAAATTGTCCCATAATTCCGTGGAACTAGAGGAGCCATCCCTCTCGATGACGTTGACTTCAAGAAAAGCGTAGTTGAGGAACTCTTGTCCCGCGCTCTTTGCAAATTCATCATTGTACTGGATATCTTTAGAATACCCTGAGTAATGATCCCATGATTCGGTGGGGACGCAGTTATTCTTTTCAATGATGCTCAGTTGATATGCATCGTTGGGATGACTCTTTTGCCCCAAGTCTCTTGGGTACGGCTGCCAGATAGGCAAGTCATCCATTGGGTCATAATAGTCATAGTCAAAGTTGTCTTTCAACAGAGTGTCTTCCTCTAATGAGTTGGGTGGAGCCCGACATCCTTCCGGATCACTATCTCTATATATCATTTTGACGTCTGATCTTGGTATATATCTCAGACTCTGTGCGGGATAGCAAAATGGCATATGCACCTCTCCCTGAGACATATAACCATCCTCGTTAAGATAGGACTTCCATTCTTCATATGTATCGGAGGAATCACCCTTGTTGATGGTATGTACTTCTTAAGACACTAGGTGAAGAAAACCTCCACTGTGGAAGAAGTTTTGAATGGGATGAAAACTTTCATCGTTAGTAGCAGTTTGGGTACAGGTTGAGGAAAAACCAAGACCTTTCTTTGTCTTGTTCTTAGTAGGAATGAAAAGCTGTCCTCATCCTTTTGCATTGTTACTTTTGATCACTTCGAGAGCATCTTTGTATGAGGAAATCGATGTTCCTTTTTCTGATTGGTTCTCATTGCTCACCGAAAGTTCTTGGAACTAGGTTCCAACAACCTCTTCTGATTCTACACAAGTGGACGACGATAAGTTGCTTACGATTAAGGCCTGCTCTCCACAGACTGTGACTAGTTGGTCATTCTTGACGAACTTTAGCTTCGGGTGAAGTGTCGAAGTGACTGCCCCAGCCTCGTGTATCCAAGGTCTTCCTAACAAACAGCTGTATGCTGCCCGGATGTCCATGACCTAGAAATTGACTTGGAAAGTGTGAGGACCGATAGTTATGGGAAGGTCGACTTTGCCGATAACTGTTTTCGGGATCCGTCAAATGCTTTGACGATGACCTCACTGCCTCTCAATGGAGATCCTTGAAATGAGAGTCGCATTAGAGTAGATTTTGGCATAACATTTAAAGTTGATCCGGTGTCCACCAGTACGCTGGCTAAAGCATCATCCGGGCAGTTGACTGTAATGTTGAGTGCCATATTATGATTTTGGCCCTCTTTCGGCAGTTCTTCATCACTAAACCCCAAGTTGTTGCAGGAAGTGATGTTGGAGATAATGTTATCAAATTGTCTTATTGTTACATCTTGTTCCACAAAGGCCTTCTCTAAGACTTTCTGTAGAGCTTCTCTATGAGCTTCAGAACTGAGTAAAAGAGATAGCACAGAGATTTTTGAAGGAGTTTGCAACAGTCGGTCAACAATGTTGTACTCACTTTTCTGGATGAGCTTCAGCATCTCATCGTTGTTTGTTGAAAGGTCGAGATCGCTGGATTGACCGACTGGTTAATTAGGAACTTCTGTTTGAGGTTCTTTTTCTCTTGTGGGTTCTCCAACTCCCCGTTTGAAGATTTGACCGCTCTGTGTTACTTGACTGATGTCTGCAATATTCATGACGGAGGGTAATGGAGTTTCCTTTCCATTCCCAATTGTTGTTGCACCGTATTTATAAGGGATAGCTTTATCGGATTTATACAATACTGGTCCCGGCAGATAGATAACTACAGGAGCCTTGAGAATTTTCTGACCGTCATAGCTCGCCTCAATTAGTTCGAGGTTAAGAATCTTTCCACTATCAAGAGGAGCTCTTGATTCATGGAGTAAAGGGATTATGTCGCATACGTGTCTGGCCATTTCTCGTTTAGGGATTAAGATAACATTTTTGCCTTGATCAGGAAGATAGTCTGATGTTATGTTGATCAGACCAGAGTTTGAACATGGTTGAACCTCTTTGTGGTCCAACTGACTCTGAAGGGTTGCTCGCACGAGGTAGCATCCTTGGTTATTCTCTGAAAAAACTCTACAGTGCTCATAGTTGTGCGGTGGCACCCGACCACGTCCACTTTGTATGCAGTGTAACCTTACTAGATCTGTTTCCATTGATCGAACATCCTGACTTTGATGCCTAGTAGGGTTCCCGTCAGCCATACCGACTTATTGTGTGTCTTCATCTAGATAGATCAGAAGCCACCAGTGGTTCAACAAATGTTATAGTGTTCTTTGAACGAGTGCACATCCTTGGTCACTCTCACGACATACCTTACAGTTCTGATAATCATGGGAAGTCAGAAAACCGAGCTGGACTTGCTTAGCGTGTAATTTCACCAGACTGGTATTCATCAAGCGAATATCAAAGATTTGAATCATATTAACTTGATAATGACTTCTATCCCTGTAGTCCTGGATCCATCCAAGATCCATCTGACACTGGAGGGCCTCTTGTACAAAAGTGCATCCCTGATTGTTTACCGAGCAAATCAGACACGAATCGTAATCGTACCGCGGCAGGTTGTGATGCTGGCTTTGCCTTGAGTTCATTGCCACTAAGTTGACATTCATCGCACGGATTTCATGGTTTTGAATGATGTTGGAATTTGCGTAAGTCATGTTGACTTCACGAATTCGGTGATCCTGGATCCATCCGAGATCCATCTATCCTTGTAGAGCTGATTGCACCACAAAACATCCCTGATTATTTTTAGAGTAGATATCACACTGGTGATAATTATGAGATGGTACATGACCGTATCCGCTCTGTCTGCAATGCATCTTGACCAGGCTAGTTCCTAATAAGAGTACATCATGAATTTGGAAACAGTTCTGCGTACAACATTGGTATAGGGTCAAACCCTGGTGGTCGCGTTGTACGGTTTTTGTTGTACCGAGGACGAGCCTGCTGAAGAGGTTCTTGTGTCCTCTGCTGATATTGTTGTTGATTCGGTTGGCTCTGAGAAACTTGAGGTTGATACGTTGGAATAGGCGTAGGGTTAATAGCAGGAGTTACAGCTGCTACTGGTTGGTATCTTCGCCTTTGCTTCCCAAGAGAGATATTACCAATATCTTGCTCTTTTTTCTTAGGGAAAGCGCTACCGTATCTTTTGGTACTACTTGATGGTCCAGTATCTTTGACCAGACGTCCTTCTCGTACTGCTTCTTCAAGACGTACTCCCATATTCACCATTTCAGTGAAGTCGGTGGGCGCACTGGTGACCATTCGGTCGTAATAGAATGAGCTCAAGGTTTTCAAGAAGATCTTTGTCATCTATTTTTCCTCAAGAGGTGGACAAATCTGGATGACAATTTCACGCCATCTCTGAGCATATTCCTTAAAGGTTTCCTTGTCCTTCTACGACAAGGCTCTGAGTTGATCTCTGTCTGGTGCCAAGTCCAAGTTATACTTATACTGCTGAACGAAGGCAGCGCCAAGATCTCTGAAAGTGACGATCTTAGTGCGGTTTAAACCCATGTACCATTTGAGTGCGGAACCGGTTAAACTATCTTGGAAATAGTGGATCAGTAGCTGTTGATTCTCTGTCTAAGTTGACATCTTTCGAGCGTACATCACCAAATGACTTTGAGGGCAAGAGTTGCTCTTGTATTTCTCAAATTTGGGCACCTTGAATTTGTGCGGAATTTTCACATTGGGGACCAAACAAAGGTCTGCGGCGTCCTTTCCAAATAGATCCTGACCGCGAATGGCATACAGTTCCTTCTGCATTTCCAGGAATTGCTCCTGGAACTCATTTAATCTTTCGTACATACTTTCGTTTCCACCAGAAGGTATCTGTGGAATCTGTCCTTCCGGGACAGTGTGTACCACGGGTGGTGGTATAGTCATTACGGCTGTGACTCTTGGTGCTTCCCTATCCCGAAGTTTGTAACCTTCAGGAGTTGCTGTTATGCCTCTGGTATCTTCGCTTTCCCGAAGTTTGTAACCTTCAGGCCCGCGGTTCTTGCTGCAGTTTCCAGATCTTCCGTGATCGGCGGAATAAATCCTTCCGGGATATAGTTGAGTGGCATGCCCCAAGGACGATCTTTAGGCATGTTGTACCGAGGATTATACTTTTCCACTATGGGCGTAGATGTGATCTCTGAGATCACAATCCTTTGTTGTTGTATCTGAGCTGCTGCTAGAGATTGCATGTCATTGTGAAGTTTCCTCAGATCTTCTTCCAGAGTGTCGATTTCTTCTCTCAACTCTCTGTTCTCTTCCTCAAGATCATCCATTTTCTTTTGTCGATTGGCCCGAGTATTGTACGAATGAGACAGTTTGACTCTAGAATCGAGACACAAACGTGAGATTCGTAGGGAGGAAGAATGCGTTACGTGAGAATGATGAATGATATGCAATGATTATATTAATAATTTTTTTTTTTTAATCAAAAGAAACCTCAACAATTGGATTGCAAATATCATACAGTGGGGAGACCCCATTTTATTGAATTCAAAGATTGCGGAAATGGAAATACAGTAATTTATAAAGTGCTGTAAAAGGAAATGTCTAACCTTATGGATCCTGAGTCCTCTCTGAGGAGAGCTCAGGTGTTGGTTCTGATATTTTCCTTTTCTTTGACCGGGGCTCTTGAGCCGTTGTCGGGTTATCATTCCTTTGTTAAGTGAAAGGAGCGAGTAAATTCCTTCGGTCTTCTTGATTTTCTACAGCATGTTGCTCTAAAATCTCGATCAGAGCATCTTTTTCTTTTAACAGTTGCTGAATTTTGGTACACTCCATATTGAGAATGCGGTACTTGTTCTTCCAAGACTTCTTTTCCCGTTGAACTTTGTTGAGAGCGACCTAGAGTTTTTCCGTATCAGACATAAAATAAAGGACAAATTCCTTTAACGGAAGAACTTCTTGACGAGGGTAAGGCATCCTTAGCTTGAGAGCTCTAGCTTGTACCCAGTGGAAATAAGGTTCCACAGAGACACAATCCGGTTTTCCTAGAGACTCTCTTCCTTTCCTATGAACACGTTTCCAGACATGCACTATTTCTGTCTTTAGTGCCCTGTCACTTTCTCCTTCCTTGAAGAAAAGACCTTCCAGATGAGTATTACACGGGATATGTCTCATCGAGTATCCGAATTGACGACGAATTAAAACTGGATGATAATTAAATCCTCCTTTAGTTCCTATGAGGGGTACATTAGGGAAGTTTCCACAACGGTCAATGATTCTTATCCCGTCATAGATCTGATTGTACCAATTGATGTCAGAGTTGGTAAGAGACATGATTCTCTGTGACCAACACAGAGTACTCTTATGACCCCAAAAAGCAGCAGACTTAGGTAAATAGGAAGTGAACCATTTGTATAGCAGGGGTACACATTATGTGATCATTCCTCCGCTGTACAAATTCCTTTAAGTGTACAGAATGATAAGCATCTGCGAGCAAGGTCGGTACAGGGTTTCCAATTAGAAATATCTTAATGGCATTGATATCAATGAAGTTATCAATGTTGGGAAACAGGAACAAACTGTAGGTGAGTAGAACAAAGATCTCTTCGAAAGCAGTAATGTTTCCTATACTGGCAAAGTACAGGGCTTTCTCTATCAAAAACTTGGTCAGTAAACCTGGGATTCCATCCTTAGCGGTCATGTGAGTCCTGACTTCTGACTCGTCCAAATGGATTGCTCTTGCAATGGTTTGATCCTTTGGAATTTCTTCCAGTCCAGAAAATGGAGCTTGGTCAGTAATGGGTAAATCAGTCAGGTGAGAATACTCCTCAAGTGTTGGTGCTAATTGATAATCTGGGAATGTGAAACAGTGATAAACCAGATCGTAAAACTGAATTAGAGTATACAATATTCCTTTAATTACACCGACCCTTAACAGAGACAGCAGTCCTCCATACTTAGCTCTGAAAGCATCAGGGTTGGTGATCATCCTTGCCAACCCTCTTAAATCCTCTAGTTTTGGAACCTTGAAGGTGTACTTGTGAGTCTTCCTTCTACCGAAATCCATAACGCGGTCTTTCTCTCTGATATTTGCAATCATTGTCTTAGTTTAATTTGAAAAAGAGAGACTAGAAGAGAAAATTTTTCTATGTTTGAAGTTTTTTTTTAATGAAATGAATGCATGAATGTAGCATACAAAAACATAGAAAAAACATGGGGTCAAAGGTTCAGTGTCACGAGCATGGAGTCATGGCTCTACCCATTCCCAAAGGCTGTACTGGTGAATTTTTGTACATGTCCTCAAAATCATTGACCCCCTTGGGATAACAACAACAGGCTGGTTCACCCGAGTGAGCTGCAGTATCTTAGGGTGATCTCAAATAAGGGTAGTATCGTGTGACAACTATTTCCGAAAGCTTCCGCACTACAAAATAGTCACATGGTCTCAGTCTACTAAATCCTCAGTTTCATGGATACCACAGTCAAACAATCTGCTTTCAACAACCGAAGTCGTTTAGACATTGAATCCGCAAAGGGTATGTCCACTGATTCAATGGTCTACCGGGATCGCTTATTCGGGAATCACTCCTTATAAGACCCCCCCGTCTATGCCATCACTTATCTTAGGTATCACTTAAACTTTCCACATGCAGCATCACCCGCACTCCCATTAGCAGAAAAATAAACACGGATATCAAGTAGGAAAAACGATATATATATTTATTCCTAAAACTAATATCCTAGACCTCTTAATAATTCTAGTCTATAATCCTAACAGAAAAATAACATCCCCAACAGAGTCGCCATTTATCTGTAGCGCGCGATTTTTGTCGGTGACGCGACCACCTTATCGCGGAATTTGGGTTTCTCCTCAATAAAGAGAGAGGGGTGCTAATTTTTTATTTTTTATTTATCCCATGAAGCTGGAAGGGAAAGGGAAGCTATCTCAAACTAACCTTGCACGCGAATGTTTAACTGAACAAACGTTAAAGAGATTCGGGGAGTTCGGGGTCAGGTATACAATGGGGAGTTGTCAATTACCCATCCTATATGTGGTTATCCACAGGTTGTTAGCTTTAGGCTTCCCTTTGTACTTGATGGTGTTTATCCGTTAATGGGCTGGGAAAGTTTCTTGGGAGATATGAGAGAGTGAGTGGGTTTTTGTTGATGTTTGGGTTTTTCTGATGTTTTTGGTAAGGTATTGGACCTAAGTTTTGATTGATATGAAGGTACTGAACCTAGAGTTTTTTATTAGTATGCTCGCTAAGATTTAGCAATCTTATACCTACGTATTCCCGTTTAATTGATACAGGGAAATCAGAGCAATCGTAGTTCCTCCTATTCTAAGGGAGAAAAAATATATTTTGGTGTCTTGTTCAAAGCCCAAGATTGAAGATAAAAGGTTGAGTATTTGTGTCTTATTTAAAGCCCAAGATTGAAGCTAAAAGGTTTGACTGAGAGAGAATTTGTCATCTCTAAAGGGAGACATCTCGTCTATTTATCACAACTGTTGGGTGATGGTTTATAAAGGAGGATTACTTTAACTGGGATATGAGAATCCTGTAATACCATAATTTCCTTTATAGGGGATTTGTCCTGAAGGGGAAAACTTTAACTCAGTGTAGAGTAATGCCATTTTTCCTTAGGAATTTCTCATGCTAAGAGAGGGACAATGGCATAGATGTAAATAATCCAGAGGGTTGCCGCTTACAGCAATTAGATGAAAGATAGGGTTTACCAGGATAAAAGATGGACAATAGCTTGGGTATTTGAATCAACAAGTGTGCCACTTACAACAGCCATCTGGGATTAGGGTTTGTTTTGAATGTCTGTTTTGATGAGTGATAAATAGAGAAATGAGTTCCTACAGAGATATTTTGATTTCCTCTAAGGGGATGTTGATTTTTGTGTGCCTTGATCAAAGCCCAAGGTTGAAGCTAAGAGGTTGATTGACTCCACTAGGAAAGTCCTTATACAAAGCTTAAGAGGAGGCTGAAAAGAGACTGACTCTTCGGGGATATCATTATACAAAGTCTAAGAGGAGGCTAAAAAAGATTGACTTTTCTGGGAAAATGTTGTGTCTGTCTTGTATAAAGCCCAAGATTGAGGCTAAAAGGGATTTTGACTCCGTTGGGGAGGATTTGTATGTGTCTTGTACAAAGCCCAAGATTGAGGCTGAAAAGAAGACTGACTTTGTGGGAAAGAAACCTTTATCTGTCTTGTAGAAAGCCTGAGATTGAGGCTAAAATGAGACTTTACTGACTCAGCTGAGGGTATTATAGGTGTCTTGTACAAAGCCCAAGATTGAGGCTGAAAGGAGTTTGACTCTACAGGAAAGTATTATCTGTCTTGTATAAAGCCCAAGATTAAGGAGGAGATAGGTTTGACTTTGCTTAGGAAAATATTTCTCAAAGCCTAAAAGTAGGCTGAGAGGAATTGACTCAGTTGGGGAAGATATTTGTCCTAAGCTTAAGAGAAGGTTATGAAGATTTATATCTTGTACAAAGCCCAAGATTGGGGCTAAATAGGGTTTGACTCAACAACAGAGTGTTTTTATATGTCTTGTACGAGGCCTAGGATTGTGGCTGAACAAGCTGGAGAAATCATTATACAAAGCCTAAGAGGAGGCTAGCTTCCGCTAGGGGATATCTTTATACCAAACCTAAGATGAGGCTGGAAAAGAATCGACTTAACAAGAGAGTGTTTTTATCTGTCTTGTACAAAGCCCAAGATTAAGGCTAAAAGGGTTGACTCAACAAGAGAGTACTGGAAGGTGATTGACTCAACAAGAGAGTCTGAGAAGGTGAGTGACTCAACAAGAGAGTCTGAAAAGGTTAGCTCCGCTGGAGAGAATCATTGTACAAGGCCCAAGAGGAGGTTGACTATGCTGAGGAAAGAAAGATCATTATACAAAGCCTAAGAGGAGGCTATCTTCTGCTGGGGATTATTGAGATCCCGAGGCAGGTCAAATGGGGAATCAAATCTTGCTAAGGGTTACAGAAGAGTTGAAGTATCAGAGACCTTGAGGTTCTGATTTGGGATAATGTTATATTGATGATAAGATGACCCTGGCTAGGGATTTTTAGGAGAGAGATTGGGTTTTAGAACCCACAGGTTTTAACTCTGTTGGAAATTGATCCAGAATGACCGGTTTCTCCTATGTATGTACGGAACTTGAGAATATCTTGGAGACTCAAGAGGAGATTTAGACTGTCTAAGTCTATTGGTATGGAAGAGTTTATCTTTGTATCATGCCCAAGAGGAGGCTGGTGTTTTAAGGGATGAGAATCAACCCTCAATTGGTCTGAGATTTGACACTGGAAAGACTGCTCTAGCAAAGGATGACTAAGTTCTGTCTTATACCTTTAAGAGGTCTTCAGGGTCCTTGTATTAAGCCCAAGAGAAGGCATGAGAACTTCTAAGAAGCCGGAGAGTCCTTGTAGAAAGCCCAAGAGGAGGCGGGGATGCTTTTAGGAAGCCTGTGGGTCCCAGACCTAAGAAAGGTTCAAGAAAAGTTTCATCGGTAATAATCTTTTCTTTAATGAACAGTTCTAAGGTTTGAAGAAATTCAAGAGAGGTTTCACCGAGAATTAATCCTCTCTGGGGAAACTGAATTTCTTTGACAAGTTCTAATAGTGACAGCCTAAGAAAAGGTTCACCGAGAATACTGCCTTTCTCTTTGTTCCATATTGTTTAAGCCCAAGAGAAGGCAAGACTGTATCTAGAAAACCTATGGGGATCTAGTTCTGACTGTATTAAAGAGTGACCAACTGGCTTTACCTAGTTCTAGACCTAGTTGTCGAGGAAAACTCTAAGCAGATATACTAATATATATATATACAGTTGATATATGACAAGTATTTAAAAGGTTATGAAAAAAGGACTTACAGAGGAGCAGCTTCCCATAATACATTTATATATATAGGAAAGCCATTAAATGAAAGCTGATAAAAACTTACAGGTGAGCAAGCTTCCATGCTGTATTGTTAGTTGTTTAAAGAAATTAATGAAAGTTTTGATAACAACTGTATATTTGAACCTAAATCAAAGGGAAGTTGTGTTTTGAAAAGATTGTTGGGGCTTATACTCAAAGAGAGGCCCAAGGTTTAACAGTGATCGCACCGTTATTTTGAAGATCGTATCAGGACTTATACAACGACTGAGGCCCACAAAGGTTTATTTACAAAAAGATTGGGTCTTACACTTTATTAGAGGACCAAAGATGTTTTAAGAAAAAGAAAAATGGGACTTACAACACGAGGGGAGGCCCAGATGATTTGATTTTTGAATTGGCGATCGCGCCGAGGTTTTTTTGAAAACATAGTGGGACTTATACAATGTCTGAGGCCCAAATGGTTTATATTTACAAAGGGATAGTTCTTACACTCTATTAGAGGCCCAAAGATTTATTCTTGTACAAGTGATGGGGCTTACAACTCAGGGAGAGGCCCAGGTGATTTGGTTTTGAACTGGCGATTGCGCCGAGATTTTTGAAAACACAGTGGGACTTATACAATGTATGAGGCCCAAAAATGGTTTTGGCTAAGAAAGGGATTGGGTCTTACACTCTATTAGAGGCCCAAAAGTGTTTGAAAATTTAAAATTGAGAAAAAACCCTAATTTTTAAATAAAAGATGTTATTTTTCAAAGGTAATTTAAATAATAAATGACAAAATATCAATTATATTTAAAAACAAGTTATACACTTTGGAAAATATCTTGAAAAATTATGTTTAATCTTATGAAAGTTTAAAATTCAATTGATTTTGAAAGATCAAAGTGGGAATTTCATTTAAAAATGTTTAAAAACAAATAAAATGAAATTAATTACAAAAACTCTAACTATATTAAATAAATAATACAAATTGGATTTTTTTATAAAATAAAAATATTTAAACATTTTATTGAATTTTGAGAAAAAAAAAATCAATTCAAAAACATAAATAATCAGAGAGAAATTAATTTTTGAATTAATTAACAAAAATATCAAAATATTAAAATATTTGAAAATTTGAAAAAGGGCGCCAAGAACACTAAGTTCTTGGCCGCGTGCTCTATTTCTACAGATTTCCATTTTCTCACTTTTCTCCATGATGTCTCAATGGTTTTGCACGATTCAAGTACCAATCTTGTTCGTTTTTGAACAAGGATCACAACCATATTGATTAATTGCATTTATATTAAGTATTGAGTGAGAAATCAGAAGAAAACCTCAAGAACCCTAATTTTAGCATGAACACAATGAAATTCCATACACGATTGATTCATGGCAATTGATTGAGGGTTATCACTCCATACATGATTATGAACATGTGGCAAAATTATTGTGCAGTAAAATATGCATGCATCATGGAGTTTGAAGAGTTCATGCTTACCTATTGCAGCTGGTGATCGAGTTTGGTGATGGAGGTGTTACAGCTAGGTTCCAATGATCTGGATAGCTTCCTTAGGTGCCAAGGAGTATGTTTGAATGCTTAGAGTGGATTGAATTGAGCTGGAACTGGTTGTGGTACCTCAACTGCAAATCTGTCAAGAACTTGAGCAATTGGCTGGTGATTTTGAGAATCTGATGTTCCAGATGTGATTTTGTGTTATGGATTACTCACATATGATGTTTATGAGGTGTGTGTGTGTGATTGATTTGGTTGGAATTGCTGTCAAACTCAAAACCTGATGGTGGCTTGAGTTAGAAGGCAAAATTGGAGTGAAAAGGGAGATTTTGAGGAAAGCATCAGTTTGGGTGCTTTGGTGTACTCAAACTGATCACAATTGAGGCCTATGTATAGTGTGTCAAGTTTGTTTTGCAAGCAATAGTGTGTGGCAACTACAACAGGCTGTTGGCCAATGTGGATCAAATGGAATCTCAAGTCACCTCTAGCCATTGACTTGAGATTAGAGCACAGGCATATGGTTCTCTTTTGTCTGAGTTTATCTTGACTCAACTGGTTGATCATGGACTGATACATGCCAGCTCAATGCATCCATTGATTGCCTCAAAACAAAATTGGAGTCTTGAGTCATCTTTAGTTTTAGGGGTGCCCACCTATATGTAGCTCCAAAGACTCGGGAGGCTTATGGATCAGTGCTTGTTCCTCCTTGGTCTCCCCCTGGGGTGTGCAGATGGATAACCATGTTTTTTTTGCACAATTTGATCAATTCGAGCCCAAATGTACAAATCTGCCTTGCAAAACAATTTGCAGCAAGGCATGTTGCAGCTGTCATAACCTCTAGCTCAGGTGGAGTTTGATGGAGTTCTTGGACATTTTTGAAAGCTGATATATCCTATTTCAACATGATGTCCAAGTTTGGTTTTGAATCAACTTGAATTACAATGAAAAATGCCTCTACATTTTGGAAAAAATAAGGCAGATTCTGACTTAGTGAAAATTTCACTAAGTCTTGGAAAAATGTCATTTTCATGTTTTTAGCCACTTTGATCACTCCCTAACTAAAAATCCATGAAGAATTGGAATGAGATGTAGTTAACACTTTTGAAGTATGTAATGAGAGCTACAAATCCAGCTTTGGACCATCCAAAATGGTTGCTTGGATCTCAAGTTATGGTCCTTGGAAGTTGGTACCCTAGCCACTTTGTTCCATAACTTAGAAAAATTCTAAGTTTTTCATGGTTACCCCTTTTACAAGTTAACTCACTTTCTTTGATTTTTTTGGATGAATGATGATTCAAATCACATATTAACATTGTTTTAGGTTTAAGGAACCTTGGTTGACCAAATATCCAAAAAGTCAAACTTGGATTTTTGTACAGTTGAGTTTTTCATCAGATGAAATTTTGACTTTGTGATTCTTTTGTGAAATCAATCCTTGGGCTCAATTAAACTTCATGGATGGCCTCCAAGGGTATTTAGGAATCTCTTGGACCCCTCCCCAAGGTTTGAGATCAAGGGTAGGTCAACAGTCAAGGGTAGGGTTGACTTTTTGCATCAGAAACCCTAATTTGTGATCAGATGGTCTTGAGTTCTTGTGGCTTATGACTTGAGCTCTTTGAGTCAATCAAATCTTGTAAATATGTCAATAGGATGTATTTGAGGTCTTTGAAGTTCATTTTGAAGCTTCAAGTCATGCCTTACTTCACAAGTTAACTCAAGGGTTGAATTAGGTCAAAACTCTAATTCCTGATTTTTTTATAGATGGACCGTCAAGGTGATTTTGCCATTATGGATGGGCTATGGAGATCCTATTGAGCTTTTTGGACCATTCATTAACGTATTGGATCATGCCCAGATGGAAATCTTCATCTGGGGGCCTCAGTCGACCAAAACCCTAATTTGGTGATACTGACGATCTTGAGGCTTGATACACTTGGAATGCTGCAACCTTGTGCTTGATTCTTGATGTGGGAGTCCTCTTGGTCCTCCATGGATGTTTGAGAGGTTGGACAATTTGAAGATCATGTTAATTCTTGATTGATCTTTTGTCTAAATGCTCTGAGAGGGGTTAAAACCCTAATCTTTGATTGTAAAGAATGCCTAACAATCCCTGAGGAGATTGATGAGGCATGAAAGTACATCCATATTGTGGTAATGATCTTCACAATGATGGGAAATCTTGGTGGTCAAAATTTGGGGTATGACAGTTCCCAATTAGGAATATCTTAAAAGCATTGGTGTCAACGAAGTTGTCAATGTTGGGAAAGAGAAATAACCCATATATGAGCAGAACAAAGACATCCTCAAAGGCGGACATATTTTCTATACTGGCAAAGTATAAAGCTTTCTCCATCAGGAATTTAGCCGGTAAACCCTGGATTCCTCCCTTGGTGGTCATGTGAGTCTTGATTTCTGACTCTTCCAAAGAGATTGCTTTTTCAATAGCTTAATCTTTTTGGAAGAGTCAGTGGACCATAAGCTTGTCATTACGGACATGTGAAGTCATTCTTCTAGAAAACATCACCAAATGTTGTTTTGGACAACTATCCCCTTTGTACTTCTCAAACTTCGGCGTTTTGAACTTTGGTTGCATTACAAGGTCGGGTACTAAACACATGTTCTAAGCATTCAGATCAGCAGTGGCACGACTCTTAATGGCATCAAGCTTTTCTTCCAAGGCACGACATTTTTCCATAATCTCAATGTCTCGTGGGTCCTGGGTTTTCATCACAGGGATTACCCCTTGGGAATCTGGATTAGAGAATGCGAAACTACGCTATTCCACAGCATCAACAGAAGAGGAATGTCCATCTCGGACAATGGCATGTTTTTGTATAACCTGATTCTCAACAGGAATCTGCACAGGTTGAGCTTGGGCAGCATCATTCACAAAAATCCCCTGAATATTGTCATATTTCTTTGCCAAGGCTGTCATAGCTTCCACCAACTAATTTTCCAACAAGTCAAAATCTGCTCTGGTCACAAACTGGCTCTGCTCTTCTGAGTTCATGATCCTTCACAAGTTACCTTAAGTCCAATGCTGGCTTCGGGAAGTCAAACTAAAAAGTTACAGACAAGGGATGGAGGAGACTCAAGGCTGAGAAATGCAAATGTAGATGCGCATGCTATGCTAATGCGAGCCAAATGGTTTCAAGGAGCTCAGAAGCAAGTTGCAATCTTTTTGGAAAACTGAAGAGTTTTGCTTTAAAACCCATGATCTTTTTTTTCCCGAAGGAAAGAACATCTGAGTTCTTTGAAACCAAAGGCTATCATGAATGAATGGATGTATGCATAAACGTACATACAGATATTCATAAATATGTACAAGCAAACAAAAAAGGGCTTAGGTTTGAAGATCACGAGCATGGAGCCATGGTCTACCCATCCCAAAAGGTGTGTAATAGGGTTTATCATCTGTAGCACAGGGTTCTAAGAAGTGCCCAGAGTCGACAACCCATCTTTCGGATTTTATCGACTTCCCAATTACTTGGTAATCAATAAAATTCTCAAGAGAGTCTCATCTGAGTGTAGTATCGCGTAGAAACCATTTACGATTACTCCCTCATAGTCATCGCACTACATCCTAAATAGGCTAAGTGGGGTAAAAGGGTAACTAAAGGTCATCAGTATCCCTGGCACTAAGGTCGAAAGTGGTAACGCATTCACGATTGCTCGTTCAACATATACCACCTCCAAGAGGGCCTCAACTGGGTGTGGAACTTCAAGTCAACTCCTTTGGGATTACTCCCTCGAAGTCTCCTTGACTATGTCCATGATCCTAATCAAATGTACTCTCAAGCCCGAGTTAGGAGTTATCTCACCACTCAAATAGTAGCACCCTGCCGGACATAAGATCCCAAACAAACAGATATATCAATATATACAGATATGTACAAGTATAGCAAAGAAACATAAATAGCATAAGGAAAACAAGGTGGGCTTAACCCTCAAATTAGTAGGTCCCCAATGAAGTCGCCATTTCTGTTGCGGTGAGAATCGGATAACAAGCTATTAATTAACTTGCATCACACATCTTTGAAATTCACCATCGAGCTTTGATTTATCCAAAGGAAAGGGTAAAGTTCAAAGAAAACCCTAAGAGGATCTAGGTTCAGGGGTTGGTTATACAAAGGGAAGGTATTAGCACCCTAAGTATATGTAGTACTCTACAAGAACCTCTTGTTTAGTTTGTGTTATGTTATGTTTTCTTGCTAAGATTCTATGCTAAGGTAAAGGTAAAGACCTAAGGGTATGTACACTAAGTTTGCTCGCCAAGACGTCGCAACTTGTGCCTACGTATCTGACCAAAGAATCAAAGCAACCGTAGTTCACCTAACTAAGAGTGAAGGAGGAACCATTGACTATGGCCAAAGTTCCAAGGGGAATGAGTATGAGGTCATATAGAGTTTAGGAAACTCTCTAAGTCTAACTTATGAAGGAGGAAAGTGAATACTCAAGATGGCGAGTTCACAAAGAGTCCAAGAACTCTAACTTTAGTTCTAAGTTGTAAGAGGTGAATGGCTATGAGGTCAAAGAGAAGGTGACCATGACTATGAGGTCAAGGCTGGTATCCTATGGCTATGAGGTCAAGGAGGGGGTGGCTATGACTATGAGGTCAAAGCTGGTAATGAGCTTTCTATGACTTTTGCTGTCAATAGAGAGATTTTCCTTTGGAAGGAAGGGGAAACAACTTATGAACAAGAGTTGAAAATGGGATTGAAATTAAATGAACAATATAATATCATTGATTCAAAAGCAGTAAACATTAACCAAGCTGAAACTCCAAGTATGGACATGGCAAACATGGATAAACACATGAGTACGGCCTAGATAACATTATCAAGGTTTGAAAACAGAAATATGCTAAAGCTAAGAAGCTTAACAACGGAAACCAAAACATACAAACAACAAAATAATATTGTTCAAGTCAAGGAATAAATCTCAAGCAACACAGAATATTCAGAAACTTAATAGTTTTCAGAAACACAAGTTGATGATTCGCAAAAAGAAGTTTGGAGTTAAACATGCTATTTTTGTTTTGATTTTTCTTAAGAAAAATAAGATGAAGTTAGTGTAAGAAGTAAAAATAAGATAAGAAAAGTTGGTGTAATTAGTGTGGCCATCGCCACATTAGTTCAAAGTAGAATAAGAATAAAAAAAATTTAAAAAAAAAGAAATTGGTCGCAGGCGCCACCTTAATCAATGGCAAGTTCCATGATAAGCTGGCAGGCGCCACCTCCCACTAGTGGCAAGCGCCACACTTGTTGTTGGAAAGGGTGGTGTAACGCCCCATTTTGTCTTATTTATTTAATCGAGTCGATTTAATTATTTTCTTTTTATATTATTTTATTATTGACTTTTATTTGACAATATATTATTTTTCATCATTGTTTATGTTTTATCGCGTTTTGAGAGCGGTTGCGCGATATTTGATTGTAGGGGTATTTTGGTCATTTGGGCAGTTAGATATTTTAAATAGAAATAGAAAGAAAGAAAAGAGAGAAAAGAAAGGGAAAGGAAAAGAAGAGAAAGAAAAGAGAAGAGAAGAGAAAAGAGAGGAAAGAAAAGGGAGAAGAGGAAAAGTGAAAAAATCGACATAACTCCGTTTCAAGCGCGATTAATCGGGTAAGGGTGAGAAGTTTCGATTATATCATGCTTGTATATGTATATGTATGTTTTGTTTGAATGTTGGGTGAAAAATATATGTTTTTCTATTTGGTTGAATTTGTGAGCAATTGATAGAAATTGATGTTTTCACGGATGAATTGATGAAATGCATGCCTAAACGTGTTCTAACATGTTATTTTGGGTCATTGGGTGTAATACTATCATGTGGGTTGAAGATTTGGATCATTTTTGGGTCCCAAATACGTTTTGGAGAAATTCTGGTTCGTCCAGATTCGCCAGGCGAGTTGGTGGCGAGTCCGTTTCGCCAGGGATTCGCCAGGCGAATTTGTCTGGGACAGCAAAAACAGTATTTTCGTATTTTAGCCATAACTTATGAACCGTAAGTCCGTTTTGGTCCCCGTTCGAAGCGTTGGAAAGCTAATGAAATATTATTTCTATTAATAATGGGTTGGAGGTCAGTAGATGATTTATTTAAGTCGTGGTTTTGAAAAAGTGTTGGGTTGTCGGATTTTTACCATCGTATTGGTATGCGATTGATGTGTTGTCATGCTATCTGTTTTTGGATATATAACGTATAGCTTGTGTGCTGTTATATGAGGTGAATATATGTGATGAAATATTGTGGCTTATGGATTATGATGAAATCCATTGTTATGTGAAATTCAATGTGTGTTATTTGGTGGCCTTATGGCAAGTAAATGCATTATTTGAATTGATTTCCAATGCATGAGTAATGATGATGAGATAATTCATATTGTTGAATTGTGGTGCTGCATTTGATTGTCATGAGTTCTTGTATGTCAAGCATCATGATATGCATCTTGTGATGTCGTGTACCCGTGTGGGGTGTGAGCGACGAATCGATTCCAGAGGGAATCCGCTATAATGTCGTGTGCCCGTGTGGGGTATGAGCGATGATTATAGACGATCGTGTGCCCGTGTGGGGTGTGAGCGATCCATAAACATCGTGTGCCCGTGTGAGGTGTGAGCGCCGGGGAACATCGTATGCCCGACGGGGAGTTACATTAAGTAACGAGCGATGATTCCAATAGTTCTTGAGTGAACTAGTGATGAGATTGATGGATGGATGGTACCACATATGTATTGGATAGAGTCGTTGTGTCGGTCTCTGTGCATTTGCATAAATTATGAATGGATTGATTAATGTGATTATGTGTGGAAAATTATGAATGGATTGATTATGTGGTTATGTGTGGGAAATTGTGAATTGATTAAATAAGTGTTGAAATTTATGATTGGATTGGTGAATTGATGTGCATATGTGATAAATGCATTGGGTGTGGATAATATGTTTTATGCATAGACATATGTTATGTGATGTGTGATGTGTTTCTAAATGTTATGACTTGGTATGCCTTATGTGCAAATATGTGAGTATATTAGATACTTGATATAAGCTATATTGTTGGATTAATAGATATATGTTACGTATATGTGGCATGTTATATGTATTAGTATGTGATGTTTGTGGTGAGAATAACTATGCATGTGAATTTTTATGTGTTTGCATATTATTATGCAATCTTGATTTTAGTTGCTATTTCTCACCCTTCTGCTGTGGTTTATTTCTCTATGAGGCAATTGCAGATTAGTGTCTTGGAGGCTTTTGTGGAGATTAGTCCTCCGTCCTTTGTCGTCTGTCTGCTCTGATACGTAGCACAGGAGTCGGGGAACGATTATGTTATATATGTATATAATTGTTGAATATATTTTGTATTACTTTTGTGTGTACTTTGACGTTATAAAACAATTTATTTTGTAAAATAAGTCGGTTATGGATCTTCCGCTTTATTCCATAATTGACCTTTCCTTTTATATGGAAAAAGTTTCCCCTTGAGGGTATTCAACTGTCTGTGTTATGTATAAAAAATTATGAGCAGGGATTGTATTTTCTTTCTATTGTTGTGGCATCCTTGTTTCTATCGGAAAAAATAAATTTTTATTTACTCTGATTTATTTATGTATTATTTATTCACGATGTGAATTGGGGTGTTACAGGTGGCAGGAGCCACCCTTTTACAAAGCAAGAAGAATAACTTTTTTTTAAAAAAAAGGGCATGGCGGTTGCCACTTTTGGTGGCCAGTGCCACATACAGTGTGGTAGGCGCCACCACCACTTTCTTCTAAATATGTTTTTTTTTTTATTTTCTTAAGTAAAAACCTTCATAATAAAAAAGGAAACAACTACAAAATTGAACACAATATTTATTCAGGGACATCAAAATATAATAACCATGAAGAAACTGATCATAACTTTATGAAAATGAAATGAACGGAAATGAAACAGAGGTTTGAACGTTACCTAGTGGAGACGTCCACTGCCTCTTCACGAATACGTATTAAAACGATGAACTATTTTTTTCGGATGCCAGAATAAGTGAGGGGGGGGGGGGGGTGGAGAGTATTCAGCCTTTTGTTTTTTAGGGTGAATACTGGTGTCCTTGGAGAAGAGGAGTAATGCTTATTTATAGGAAAAAAGAGGTATGGTCCGATTGGTACATTTTGGCAAGAATAATCTTTGCCAAGTTTCTCGTGCAAGCTGGCGTGGTTTAAAAAATCTTCGATGATCAGAGTAGCCTCGGAAAATAGGTTGTGCTGATAAGACTGAAGCCATGCTTTTTACTGAAAAGCTTTTGTTTATTTCATGATGAAGTGAATCCACTTGCATAAAAAAAACAATTTTTAAATATGCTGGAAATGGTAGCATGCCAGATTACATCATGGTAGGTGCCATGGGTTTCATGGCAGACGCCATGTACCCCCATGGTGGTGGGCGCCACCAAAGTTCTCTTTTTCTTTCTTTTTCTTTCTTTTCTTTTTTTTTCTTTTCTTTCTTTTTTTTTCTAAATAAAATAAAATTCACAAGTGTCGATTCCTCGTGTCCTCAGTCAATGGTCGATCACATTAAAACGATACATGGCACAGATGCTTCTTTTTGGTCCAAAATCGTCAGAATCAGAGGATCGATTTCTTCGCTAAAAACCTTAATTTCCTCAGGAATTCCAATGGATGATCTTTGAGGATATTGCTTTTTACACTCTCCTCCAAGGTCCATAGTTGGCCTCTAAGGATGTCCAGTATTAGGTGAAACCGTATTCTGAAGCTCGGAAACAAGTCTTGATCAAAATCAAAGGCACTTGTCGATGGATGCTGATAAAACTCTAGTTTGAGTTACAGTGAATTCAGTAGATAAAGGTGAAATTCTGGTATCAGATGTGTGATGTTAAGTGTGATGTCACAACAACACAATCTGCTAAATGAACAAGACAATAAAATAGTCACTCAACACAATGAATTGTTCACCTAGTTCGATCTAACTACCTACGTCTAGGGGACTACCAAGCCAGGGAGGAAATTCACTATTAGTAGTATTAAATTACAGACTCAACAATCCCAGTTGACAATCTCCTAACTTAATCACTACCCAATGACACTTCTACCTAAGAACCTCTTAGATATGAGATACCACTCACTCCCCCTTAATCACCTCAGTGATACAACTCAAAGATTACAAAGTTCACAACTTGATCTTGCTTGAAAGCTTTGATCATGAACAATACTCTCTTGCTTAAAAGCTTAAGAGAGTACAATTACAACTCAAACAAACTACACCAATTCAAGCATGAATGGCATACAAAACACAGACGAAAACTCTAACAACTGATACTCAGTATACACTCTCTAGTCTTCGTGTCTTCCAAGTTGGGTTGTGGCTGCTTTAAATAGAAACTCAGACTTGGGCTTGGACTCCTCAAAATATCTGATTTGATTTGAATTTAAAAACAGATTTTATCTTCAAATCTTTTCATATCTTTCAGCCCTAAAAACAGCAACAAGATCTGCTCCATATCTGATTGCAACTGAATATATCTTTACCAAGATATTGGCCTGCAATCTCTCCACCAGATCTCTCAAAACAAACTGATACACGCAGCCCTAACAAAACACAACAGACTGATGTTTTGATGTTCTGTCAACTGATGTCAAGACATCATGTTTAACATCAGCACACAAAACTGCAACCCTAACAAACTTAATGTTAGTAACTCATGTTAAGACATCACACATATGACATCTTCAACAACAACATTATTTTACCAAAATTGCAGCCAATACAAGAACTAGCACTCTCCCCCTTTGGCTAATTTTGGCTAAAACAATCTCAGCCTACACCAGAGATACCAGCAGCGAAAAAAACAATACAAACAGCAGCAACAACTACCAACAACTGCACAACTACAAAATCCCCCTCAAACCTAGAACCACACCAAAAAGCTAGGCAACAGCAAACATCAACACTAGGCTAACTACACCAAAAAGTTAGGCAACAACAAACAGCTTGGTAACATACCTAGGCTAACTCTCCCCCTTTTTAGCCACAATTGGCCAATCATCAAATAGTTAGTCCCTCTCACTACTGTCAAAAACAACCAGTTAGTCCTAGGCTAGCTCTCCTTGTCAGTTAAAAGAAGGCATCACATGACAAGACAAATCATAGAACAAAAACCAGATAAACAGAACAGTACCATTATCCAAGATACAAAATAAGCACTCAAGGTGCAGAATCAAAACCACAAAAAGATAAACAAAAAAAATTGAAACAACACAGCTAGATTAATCAGACTCATCAGTAGAAACATCTTCATCATCCTCATTCTCAGTTGTTGAATCACCTTTCTCAGAACCTGAACCTTCAGCATTGACATTTGTGTTGACATCCTCATCATCTCCATCTTGTTCCAAAGACTTGATCAATTGCTTAAGTTTCATCTTCCTGGCAGTGTTGGTGCTGATCACCACATCTAATTCATCTATCATATCAGCTTTGGTACATGTCTTCTTGACACCAGAACCTGATTTTGAGACAATATCTGGGACATGATTCCCTACAAACAACTTGGGATGCAAGGATAATGCAGACTCCCTCTTGCAAGCAGTATCTGATGTAGTCAATATTCCAGGATGTTGCTTCAGGATCACTCCACAAATCAGAGAAGGAAATTCTATAGGCATTTTAATAGCATTTGTTGAAGCATGCTTCACAGTCTGGTCAAAAATGTAGGACCCATAATCAAAGCTTTTCTTTGTCCCAACATCATAAATCATCTTTCCCAAGCCAACAAAGATAGTAGTTTTGTGATTAGTGGGTACCCAATTTGCAGCACCTATCCTGTGCAGGACAACATATTTGACACTAAGAAGACTAGCAAACAACCTTCCTTTCAAAGGCCAAACCTTCACTTGAGTTGCAGTGATCTCCTTGCACACCTCATTGTCAGTAACTTCCAGCTCTCTATAATCTTGCTCATTTCGTCCTAGGTAGGTGTTGATAACCTCAGGAGAAAAATCAATACACTTACCTCTCACATATACTTTTCTAAAGTCCACACTCCTTCTGTCAGTAATGTCCACATGAATGTTTACAATAAACTCCTTAACTAGCCGATCATAACATTTGGAGAACCTAGAAACAGTTTTCATCAACCCAGCAAACTTAATCAGCTCCATAACTTCCTTAATCTCCAGAGCATCTTTGCCAAGCTCTCTTTCCAGAGCCAATCTTCTTTGACACACAAACTTCCACATATGAGCACTTCCAGCATAGTGAAATTAGATGTTGTCCACAGGTACATCAGGAACCTTATCAGCAATCCTCTTCAAAATGGACCTTCTCACTGGAGTGATGTCTTGAACATCCTCATCAACATCAAACTCAGAGTCAGAGTCTTCCCTTATCTTCCTCTTTTTGGATGAGCCAGAAACCTTGCTCCAAGACTTTGCAGGGCCAACAACAGGAGTCTTCTTCTTTTTGCTTTCAGTTCTCACCTTAGGAGATGAATCAACAGTCTTCCCTTTTCTATACTTCAATCTTTATGCAATACCTGGAATTGCATTGCCAATAACCTCATTGTCTGACAAATCCTCAACATTCACAACCTCAACAGGCTTCTTTCTTTTGGAGTTAGAAGAAACTTCCCTAGCAGGTGATGTTCTAACATCAGTTTCAACATCAACCCTAGCTCCAACATTAGGATCAACATCAGCTTCAGCTTCAGTTTCAGCATCTTCAATGACAGAAACAGCCAACCTGTGAAGATTGGTTTCAGCTGGTTGCATGTCATCCTTTTTACCTTCAGATTTCACAGAAGCCATTTCAGCCAAAGGTCTTGATATTCCAGCCACAGGAATCCCTTTCTCAAAAATCTTAGTGACAATCTGACCTAAACTTTTATCAACATCTACAATCTCTTCCTCATTCTTATTCCCAATAGCTTGAGGAGTGGAGATCCTAGGAGCAGATTTATCTCCAAACAGAATGCTAGTAACAAACTCTCTACTTTTCCTATCATCAAATTTTTTACCAGCAGAATGATCAGAAGATTTACCTGATGTATCATGAGAAGGCCTTTTTGTTTGCAGCTTGTCAGGTCTTGTCTTAGAAACTGGAATCATTGAGAGAGGGGCTATATCCAAAGCTTCATTCTCAGAAACCCCTTTCGTCGAAACCCTAGGTTTTGTATGTGAGGGACTCTTGGATGCAGACTTCTTGGAGGGAGACGACATTTGTTGAGACATTGTTCCTCTGTAGCAACTGATGAACAAAAATGTGTTGAGACTTCTATTCTTTGGAGAGAAGATGAACAGACTATGTGAAGAGGATTGATGTCGCGTGTGGAGGCAAAGTGAGGAAATGATTGCATAGGGTAGGAGGGCGGCTTTTGTTGAGCACTTAAAAGCCAATAAATGTAATTCCCCCACCAAAATGAATAACATTTCAAATTTTTGAATTTTAATAAATGTTCAGCACAAGTCATTAACATCTGTTGACTTGTACACATACCCAGTTTTCCTCTTACGACATCACAATGTTCAGCACATATATCCTTAGAGAAACTGTCCTCACTTCTCCTTCCTGTATGGTCAACCTTAATGATCTTGCTTTCCCTAAGATTAACACTAGAGTGTTTGGTGATCCTTGGAATGTCATAGTAGGATGTCATGACATCATGCTTGACATTGTGATCAATCAGACTTTGTTTCACCTCTAGATGTTCTCCCTTTTTATCCCATAGATAGCAGTTGTGTTTGGACTTAGCACCCTTCATGACAACTTCACCTTTCTCATTAGTGACAATACATTCAGCTTTAGTAAAGTGAATTTTAAGTCCTTGCTCATATAGTTGACTAATACTGATCAAGTTGGCCTTCAATCCTTTGACCAATAACACATCATCTAGTCTAGGAGCACCTGCACAGTTCAGTCTTCCCACACCCTTGATTTCTCCTTTGACACCATCTCTAGAAGTTACACAGCTGGAATAATGTTCAACATTCAACAACAACCTCTTCATACTTGTCATGTGCCTAGAGCAACCACTATCAAAATACCAGTCCTCTTTGGCAGAACCAGTTAAGGACATCTGAGCTAACAAACAAGTGGCACCATCCTTGGGAACCCATTGCTTAACAACAGTAGGACTATCCTGATTCTGTCTAGGTTGGGGATTAGGTTGAGGATATCCATAGAGCTTGAAACATAAAGATTTCAAGTGACAAAATCTTCTGCAATAGTGACATCTCCAGCTTTGAAAATCTTCTCTGAAGTGATTAACATGCCTTCTCTCTTGAGGATGTTTTCTGTTATACTGCTGAGGCTGCCTTCTGCCATAATATTGAGACTGTCTCCAATGATGATTAGGCTCTCTTTTCCCATGAAGATGGGGCTTTCTTCTGCCATAATAGTGAGGCACAATATTATTAGGCCCATACATTTTCCCATGATGTCGAGTCTTCAGATGAGGTACATATTGCTTGGGTCCTGACACATGAGCTTTCCCTTGATGTTGAGACATCTGATGGGCCAAGTTCTATTTGGTACCAGAAGAACTAGCATCTGAAGAAGAATTCTTTTCACCATTAAATCCTAGACCAGTCTTATCACTTGCTCCTTTTCCAGCCTGAAGGATTTCATCCAGAGTGTCAGTTCCACTATTCAACATTCTGATGGATTTGGGCATTTGATCAAGCTGGGATTTTAACAACAAAACTTCATTCTCAAGTTCAGCTTTATCAGCCTTAAGCTGGATTATTATTTTCTTCTGCTTCTCCCTTTCTTGACAAACCTCTTCACTTTTCAGACACAACTCTGTATAGGAGGTTGCTAGCTCTTCAAAGGTCAGATCATCATCACTAGACTCTCCATCAGAAGCACATATTCCAGTCAATGCCCTAACATGCTTTGCAGTCTCTTCATCACTCTCACTCTCAGTATCAGACCAGGAAATAGATAACCCATTTTTCTGCTTCTTGAGATATGTAGGACATTTTTTTCTAACATGACCATAACCTTCACACTCATAGCATTGGACTCCTTTGTCAAGATTAGGCTTCTCCTCAGCTATAGTTCTCTTGTTGATGTCAGACGAGATGTTCTTAACATTTGGTCTATAGTTCCTGTCCATTCTTTTTAACACCTTATTAAACTGTCTTCCTAGAAGAACAATGGCATGGGACAGCTCCTCCTGAGACTCAGGACTATTCTCTTTCTTAGCATCTTCAGAACTAGATACCAAAGCTATGTTTTTGGTCTTCTTTTTAGGTTCCTCATCCATCCCTAATTCAAAAGTTTGAAGAGAACCAATCAACTCATCCACCCTCATCTTGCTGATGTCTTGAGCTTCTTCTATAGCAGTCACATTCATTTTATATCTCTTGGGAAGGGATCTAAGAATCTTCCTTACCAGCTTCTCTTCAGTCATTTTCTCTCCAAGGGCACTAGAAGCATTTGACAGCTCAAGAATATTCATCTGAAAATCATGAATGGTCTCATCATCCTTCATCTTCAGATTTTCAAACTTTGTTGTCAGCAGTTGAAGTCTTGACATCATGACTTTGGAGGTTCCTTCATGAGTAGTTTTCAAGACATCCTAAGCTTCCTTAGCCACTTCACAAGTGTTGACCAGCCTAAAGATATTCTTGTCAATACCATTAAAAATGGCATTCAAAGCCTTAGAATTTCCAAGCGCAAGTTCATCTTCTTCCTTGGTCCACTCTTCCTCAGGTTTCAGCTTTGATGTTCCATCTTTTTCGACAATAACAGGATGTTTCCATTCTTTTAAAACAGCCTTCCAAGCCCTGCTGTCCAAGGACTTCAAGAAGGTAACCATGCAAGGTTTCCAATAATCATAATTTGAGCCATCTAGAATAGGGGGTCTATTCACAAATCCACCACTTTCCTTGTCCATTGTACCAGAAAGTAACAACCCTAGATCTCACCCAGATGCAGAGCAGGATGCCTGCTCTGATACCAATTGAAATTCTGGTATCAGATGTGTGATGTTAAGTGTGATGTCACAACAACATAATCTGCTAAATGAACAAGACAATAAAATAGTCACTCAACACAATGAATTGTTCACCCAGTTTGGTCTAACTACCTACGTCTGGGGGCTACCAAGCCAGGGAGGAAATTCACTATTAGTAGTATTAAATTACAGACTCAACAATCCCAGTTGACAATCTCCTAACTTAATCACTACCCAATGACACTTCTACCTAAGAACCTCTTAGATATGAGATACCACTCACTCCCCCTTAATCACCTCAGTGATACAACTCAAAGATTACAAAGTTCACAACTTGATCTTGCTTAAAAGCTTTGATCAAGAACAATACTCTCTTGCTTAAAATCTTAAGAGAGGACAATTACAACTCAAACAAACTATACCAATTCAAGCATGAATGGCTTACAAAACACAGACGAAAACTCTAACAACTGATACTCAGTATACACTCTCTAGTCTTCGTGTCTTCCAATTAGGGTTGTGGCTGCTTTAAATAGAAACTCAGACTTGGGCTTGGACTCCTCAAAATATCTGATTTGATTTGAATTTAAAAACAGATTTTATCTTCAAATCTTTTCATATCTTTCAGCCCTAAAAACAGCAACAAGATCTGCTCCAAATCTGATTGCAACTGAATATATCTTTACCAAGATATTCGCCTACAATCTCTCCACCAGATCTCTCAAAACAAACTGATACACACAGCCCTAACAAAACACAACAGACTGATGTTTTGATGTTCTGTCAACTGATGTTAATACATCATGTTTAACATTAGCACACAAAACTGCAACCCTAACAAACTTAATGTTAGTAACTCATGTTAAGACATCAGACATATGACATCTTCAACAACAACATTGTTTTACCAAAATTGCAGCCAATACAAGAACTAACACAAGGCACTTGTAACAGGAACCAAATACACTTGATTTATTGTTGAAAGAGATCTCTTGAAAGTGTGTGAGCCCAAATGGTTGTATTGGAGCCTCAGTTGTCCCTCTTGAACAAATTACTTTTCATACCAATCTCAATTCACTAGTGAACAGTCGTGATGATTGTATAGAGCCAAAAAATGTCTTAGGAAACCTTGAAATATATGAGAGTCTGGCTTATTGACTTTTGTTCTCTTTCCTGTGCAAACCTGGCTTTCACATAGAACAAACTAGCAAAATATGGTGTTAATTAACAATGCACAGATGATTGATCCCTACATGTAAGTGCAAGATGTTATGACATCTAAGGGGTAAAATTTGGGGTACAACACAAGTAATATGACAACAAATGATATATAACAAATGAGAAAGCAAGTAAGATAGCAGAAAAATAAATGCAAAGCAAGGCCTAGACCTCTTAGGAAATCTAATCCTATTAGTCCCCAGCAGAGTCACCATTTTTCTATAGTCATCGATTTTTTCCTGGTGACGCGACCACCTTATCGCATGATTGGGTGCTTTTTTCTTATTTCTGCATTTATCCTATGAAGGTAGAAAGGAAGGGGAAGATATCTTAAACTAACCCTGTACGCAAATGTTTTCTTTAACAAATGCTAAGAGATCAGGGATCGGGGTCTGGTTATACTAAGGGAAGCTATTAACACTCATAATATCTATAGTAATCTATAGGAACCTTCTTTTGCATGTATTTTTGCTATTTTGATATGTTGTCTTGTGTCTATCTGCTGTGGATTGGGAAAGTTTCTCCTTTGGGAGAATTAAGAGACTGTTTTTGTTGTTTTCGGGTTTTCTATTATTTTTGGAGAAGGTACTAGACCTAAGATTTTTTATTTGTGTTCTCGCTAAGATTTCACAATCTTATGCCTACGTATTCCCGTAAAGAGATTTGAGAAATCAGAGCAATCGTAGTTCCTCTTATTTCTATGGGAGGAAAATGTTTGGTGTCTTGTTTAAAGCCCAAGATTGAAGCTATCGGGGTATTTGTGTCTTGTTCAAATCCCAAGATTGAAGCTAAAAGGTTTACTGAGAGAGAATTTGTCATCTCTAAAGGGAGATATCTCACCTATCCATCACAAAATGTCAGGTAATTGGTTATAAGGGAAATTACTTTAACTGGGATGTGTAGAATCCAGCAATGCCATAATTTCCTTTATAATAGATGCCATGAAGGAAGAAGCTTTAACTCTGTGTAGAGCAATGCCACTTTTTCCTTTATGAATCTTTCATGCTAAGAGAGGGACATTGGCTTGGATGTATGCAATCCAGAGGCTTGCCACTTACAGCAGTCAGATGAAAGAGAATTTTAGCCAGGATAAAGGAGGGACTCCAGCTTGGATTTTGAATCAACAAGTTTGCCACTTATAGCAATTATTTGCAAAAAGGTTTTGATTGTTTGTTTTGATATGTGATGTACAGAGGATATATCTTCCTGCAGAGAGGACTCATAGTCTCATCTGAGGGGATGTTAGTTTTTGTATGCCTTGATCAAAGCCCAAGGTTTAAGCTGAAAGAAAATGACTCCACTGGGGAGGGTTTTATTTGTCTTGTACAAAACCCAAGATTTAGGCTGTCTGGGGAAAATCATTATGAAATTCTGGTACAGATGTGTGATGTCTCGTGCAATGTCACAACATCGCAATCTGCTATATGAACAAGGCAATAATAGAAACAGGAAATAACACACTGAATTGTTCATCCAGTTCGGTTCAACAACCTACGTCTGGGGGCATACCAAGCCAGGAAGGAAGTCCACTATTAGTAGTATCAAATTACAGACTCAACAGACCAGTTGATAATCTACCTAATTTAATCACTACCCAATGACCCTTCTACCTAAGTCCTCCCTAGGTAAGAGACTCCATCTCACTTCCAATCATCACAATGATGTCTAGCAGTCAACTTCACCACCACTGCATCAACAGCTTGATTACCAACAACTGTTCAATCATAGACACATAGAATACACACTACCATGACACACACTGGAGTTGCTTCCAAGCTTCCTCCAAGAACAATACCATACTCATTACCTACAGGTTTCTGAGTAATGACACAGTGACCATCTCACAACCCGAGTGGTTCACATAGACAAAGCCCTAATGAACTACATCTTGGACCCGTACTCCTTCTTAGGTAACAAGCATTCTATTTATAATATAATCCCAACTGGATTTGGGCCTTCAAATCATATCAAATCTTCTGTAACAAATCTGCAACAGATCCTGCTTCTAAATAGATCTTCAACCAAATCTTCAATAATTAACCCTGAATATTCTCCATATCTTTATGCTTTAAATTCGCAACAAACTGATCTTCTTCATAACTGATTATACCAGGAAATTCGCATTCAATCTAACTAACAGATCACCTTGAATCAACATAATCAGCGCAGCCCATTCCAACCTGATGTTTTAATGTTCTGGTATAGAGATGTTAAGACATCGCATGTGACATCACTCTTCAGCACTTTACTTCTTTAACAATATTCACACACCAGAATGTTAGCCAAAACATACCAATACTGTTAGAAGCTCATGTTGCAACATCTACCATGACATCAGCATTGTTTTAACAAAATTTCAGCCAATTACAAGAACTTACAATCTCCCCCTTTGGCTAATTTTGGCTAAAACAAATATATAAACATTACAACTCAGATTACAGCAGTAAATACAACCCTATACTACTGTTAGACGTCATCTAATCCTAACAATAAACAACAGTAGCTACTGTGTACTGCTTCCATGGATAATCATCTTCTTGGCTAATTCTGAATGATGTTAGAACATCACATCACCATGTAACAGCAACTCCAGGCAACACATCAGGAGGTGCACATGAGGAAGAAGATATCCCACACTCCCCCTTAATTACAACACATTTCTTTTTCCTTCCAGGTCAGACCCAGACCAGTTATAGAAGACTCCTCCAGAAAAGAAATGTTTGTCTATTCAACAAAGACCAATGGTGGCATGAGATAATTCTGCACACCTTCATTGATCAGACACTGGGTTTAATCCGTGGCATAAGAGGAAACTTAAGAAGTGCCATTCTGCCAACCCAGGTAACTCAGAACACAAGTCACAATTGTGGTCATAACTCAGGACACAAGTCACAAAGACTCAACCCAACTAAAGGAATTAACATCCTCTTCTGCAGCATCAGAAACTGCAGACTCCAAGCATAACAACTGCACACCCCAATTAGCCAGACCCTTTCCTTTCTCCCCCTTTTTAGCCACAAATTGGCAAAGGAAGTCCTCACAGAACCAGACCCAAGTAGTACTTACCCAAAAACGTACAAAAGCCATAGGACTTATGAAACAACCACACTCACTTGCTGAAGGAGAACAATATCACCCCTATAAATAGCTTACCAGTAACTTTGGAATTAACGTGCCTTGAATATGTCAAGGTTCTTGGTCAAAGAAATGCTATTTTAGGTATCAAAAACTGCATTCAAATTCAATGTCTACCTTCCAAAAATGCCTTGACTGCCTTAAATATTTCACAACTGAATCTTACCATAAATTAGGCCAATAACGCTCCATACATAGGCAGAGACACGTGTTACATCTTATCCTTGCCCTACGTCCAAAATACTTCTTTGTTTGGCTCAAGAAAAACATGTCCTATATCATGTTCTGACATCACACCAAGACAGCTTGTCTGCTTGCTCATCAACCCAAGACTCCACAAACACATCTTCTTATCTAATGGATATTGAGACCACTTCTCACAATCCCTTCTAGATTCCTTCAAACCATCAGAGAACAATAAAATCACCCATGTACACCAATTTTGTTGTTCAGACCTCTCCACTATAGGCACTATCTTCACACAGCTATGATATGTCCCATCATCTCACTGCACAAGCTTAACCAGCACACATGCTATAATAGGTTATAGCCAACAGCCTTACAGTCAATGGCCTTTATGATATCACACCAATAATGCCACATTCCTCATGGGGATTTTAGATGCAAGGTCAGCCAAGTCCAATAAACAAAGGCCCATTTGAATGGAGATTTCTTCACACAAGATAAGGACTGTCACCACCTTTTACTTGTATTAGAAGGAATCTTCTGATCACAGTCCTGACAACACCCTTCTGTCCTTACAATCACAAGATCCTAATGAAGTCTTCATCATGAAAGTAGCCATGTATTTCCAGAACTACTTACCATCAAGATTAGAATCTTCCCATTCTAATCCACATTATGTCAGAACTGCCACTTCGGACGATAATGCTGCTTCTTCCAACTTCATAAGTAAGGTACATAACCAACCATAATGTTGTAACAAAATGTAGGACATCAGCACGAAACACAAGGTCACACCTTCTGTAGGTCATTTAGGTCGTCACAACCACTTGACCACAAGCAGCAGCTAAACCGAAGGTAAACTAAAGCAATACCTTGGCTCATCCTTTTAGGTACACTAGGACAACTTCTACCAAGGCACACCGTTCAGGCATCCAATGGACAATAGACTAGGTTCCCAAGAACAAATTCCCACGCCAAAGATAACTTTGACTGGTCAGGCGATACAAATAATGACTCTTTATCCATTATAAAGAACCAGCCTCCTTGCTCCTAGCAGCATACCAAGGAAGGAATCATGAGTCAGTCTAACAAGAATGCAACAAAGAGACACATGCAGGAGGACAAGAAGCCAGATCATCAGAAGTTGAAGGACACAACACTATCCACAACTGGAGCATCTTCAGGAGCAACAAGAACACGCAAGACATCAGAAACAAGGATGAAGACCATCAAGAAAAACCAAGTGCAACTTCAAGCTTCTAATGATGAATGGGATGAAGATTGGAAATCTTTTCTTGATTCGGGGGGTTGGGATCATCTTTAGACTCGTTGCTTGTTGTTTTTACTGATCTTGAAAGCTTCAAAAAAGCAATAAACTTCTGTTTTAATTCTGTTCCATTTATATTAAGCAAATGCAATGCACAACTGCACAAGACACTAAATCCTCATGTAAGCACCTTCCCAACACGTGCCACACCAAAAACTGCAGTAATATCAATCCCACGTTCAGCTGCATAAAACAGTAACAATCTCCCCCTATCAAGGATAACATGTGCTTCTTCGCATTTACATATCTTCAAGAGCTCACTCTTTGATCAATTCACAAGTTGAGCTCAAACATCACTTGCACCAATCCTCACATGAAAACAGCCAAATGCCACATTTTGACCTTTTTCACGTTTGCCAGAACAATCCACCAAGAAAACTTGATCTTCAAGTCACATGTTCCACTTGCTCAAAAGCAAACACGCTTAGACTCCCTAAGCCATGGTCATGTGACATCTTCTCCTTCCTGCAGATCCTGCAAACTGCCATGAGAACGATCTTTTTGAAGAATCCTATTGTTCATTCCTGTAGATCACCCTATCCTTAGCTGATGTGCCAATTCAGTAGCTGAGACTCCTGATGTAAAGCTAGATGTCAGAACATTAACCTGCTGAATTCAGCTCTACCTTCTGCCACTCAGAAGAACCTCCTCCCTTTGCAGAAATAGAATTCCATACTCTCATAGACTTGATTCAACAATCAAGTTTGAGTAGACAATTCCATCCTGCTCAGAAAATCCAAAGACTTCAAACCTACCACATCTGAATCTTCAAAAAATAAGTAGTTCAAGACTACCCCAACGCACTAATAAAGAAGGTCACTTCCCTTAGTAGAGCCGTCAGCAGAAATCCAGAGATAACATCCACACCTCCTTGACTTTCACACACCATAAAGAGAAATGTAAATTCTCAACACTTCTGCAGTCCTGCACTTTTACTTCAGACATATACACAGTCTCCCGTCAATGTATATTGTCATTAGTTGAATGCACATCCTTATCAACAGCAGTCAAGGTAACCTACTCACACACTCGGCATCTGCTGATACTTCTTCAAGCCATCATGACACTCACTTAAACCACACGAGCATTACAGGTTAGATCAGTGTCTTGATCTTTTACTCCATCTTGAGCAAGGAACTGAAATGATGTTTCAACATCAGTTCTGACATAAGTCTAGATCACATCTCCTAAGCATATCTCTTGTAGGGAACACACGAGAGCATATCATCATCTGATCAACTTCCAAGAATAGACCAACAAAACTGCAGTAACTTGCATAACACACTCTTCCAGAAGCTTCTTCTTATAAGCACACGGTTCAGACCTCCTGTCTAACCAAAGGGGGATAACTGTTCTCAAACATACCACAAACTGCTACTTTCAATCCTTCAAGCCACAAGACTGGAAGAGTTCATTCCAACTACCATACAAAATCTTGGATGCATTTACCCTATAACATGGTTTTTAGCTCAACCAAGAATCAACTTCTTCTCTTGATGAAACTTCCTCCTCAATAGGTCATCATACCTAAGCTTAAGAGATAACAAATCAAGATCTTCACTCCCGCATGAAAGATTTGATAGTGATGCTCTTTTGCTTTGTCTCCACCCTCTTCTTTTATTGTTAACGAAGGAATCAAAGTTCTAGACAGATTGGTCTTCAATGCCTAATTTGAACTATATTCTTCTACCATGTCATTTAAAGGATACATTCACCTTTTAATCACTTCTTTCCCAAACTGCAACATCATAGAATATCCTGCTGAGGAGACCAAACCCTAATGTCTTTCCAAGAGCATACCTTCCTAGGATCTCACCATCAGGGATACATCAGATACCACGCAGCGGAACAAACACCAACTCCTCAACCACCATTAGGCACTCCTCAATGATCCATAAACCAAGTGCCAACAACTCAAGCATACTCTATCAAGACTAGTCCATCCTTTACTCCAAGGGATCATACAACTGAGCAAGTCCAAAACTCAGCAAAACTATCTTCCTTGCCCATGAACCAGAAAGTATCTTTCCTAGATCTCATCCAGAAACAGACAGGATGCCTGCTCTGATACCAATTGAAATTCTGGTACAGATGTGTGATGTCTCGTGCAATGTCACAACATCGCAATCTACTGTATGAACAAGGCAATAATAGAAACAGGAAATAACACACTGAATTGTTCACCCAGTTCGGTTCAACAACCTACGTCTGGGGGCATACCAAGCCAGGAAGGAAGTCCACTATTAGTAGTATCAAATTACATACTCAACAGACCAGTTGACAATCTACCTAATTTAATCACTACCCAATGACCCTTTTACCTAAGTCCTCCCTAGGTAAGAGACTCCATCTCACTTCCAATCATCACAATGATGTCTAGCAGTCAACTTCACCGCCACTGCATCAACAGCTTGATTACCAACAACTGTTCAATCATAGACACATAGAATACACACTACCATGACACACACTGGAGTTTCTTCCAAGCTTCCTCCAAGAACAATACCATACTCATTACCTACAGGTTTCTGAGTAATGACACAGTGACCATCTCACAACTTGAGTGGTTCACATAGACAAAGCCCTAATGATCTACATCTTGGACCCGTACTCCTTCTTAGGTAACAAGAATTCTATTTATAATATAATCCCAACTGGATTTGGGCCTTCAAATCATATCAAATCTTCTGTAACAAATCTGCAACAGATCCTGCTTCTAAATAGATCTTCAATCAAATCTTCAATAATTAACCCTGAATATTCTCCATATCTTTATGCTTTAAATTCGAAACAAACTGATCTTCTTCATAACTGATTATACCAGGAAATTCGCATTCAATCTAACTGACAGATCACCTTGAATCAATATAATCAGCGCATCCCATTCCAGCCTGATGTTTTAATGTTCTGGTATAGAGATGTTAAGACATCGCATGTGACATCACTCTTCAGCACTTTACTTCTTTAACAATATTCACACACCAGAATGTTAGCCAAAACATACCAATACTGTTAGAAGCTCAAGTTGCAACATCTACCATGACATCAGCATTATTTTAACAAAGTTTCAGCCAATTACAAGAACTTACACATTATATAAAACCTAAGAGGAGGATGGCTCTTGCTGAGGATTGTTAAAATCCATGGGAAGGTCTAAATTGTTTTGGGGAATCCAAAAGGATCTAACTCTTGCTGGGAATCAGGGAAGAGTTGAAGTACCAGATGCCATGAGGCTCTGATTCCATTAGGGACTTGTTGAGGTCAATATGACCTTGGTTGCGATTTTCAAGGTGAAAGTTAAGCCTTGTTAGAGGTCAGAAAAGTTTAAAGGTGAGTTTGAAAAACCTTAGAAGTTTTTAACTCTGCTGGAGACTGGTGTATTGGTAAAATGATCAGGGTTTATCCTGTGCCTTTAGGAAACCTATGGGTCTTTTTAGTCAAAAAGGAGACTATGGGACTTTCCAAGTCTACTTAAATGAAGCCCAAAAGAGGAGGCTGTTTGTTGATGATCAACTCTTGGATGGTAGGATATTCTAGACTTTTGACTCTCCTGGGGATTGAACTATTATAGATGACTAAATTCTTATCCTATGCTTTTAGGAAGCCTTTGGGTCCTTATACTAAGCCCAAGAGGAGGTTGTGGGGAACTTCTAAGAAGCCTGTTGGTCTTTGTACTAAGTCCAAGAGGAGGCTGGGGATACTTCTAGGAAGCATGTGGGTCTAAGCCTAAGAAAAGTTCAAGAAAAGGTTTCACCGGGAATAATCCTTTCTTTGTAGAACACTTCTAAGGTTTGAAGAAATTCAAAAGACGTTTCACCAGGAATTAATCCTCTCTTGGGAAATGAATTTCTTGTATATATATGTTTCTAAGTTTTGACAGTCTTGAGAAAAGTTTCACCGGGAATAATGTCTTTCTCTATTCCATATTGAATAAACCCAAGAGGAGGCAGACTATATTGAGGGAAGTTTCCTATGAGGGAACTAGTTATAACTAAGTTAGAAGTAACCTCTGGTTTGACCTAAGTGTAGACCTAACTGCCGGGGAAACTCTAAACAGATATGCACAAGTATATATACAGATAAGTGAATTAACAGGTATATAAACAAATATTCATTAAATTGAAAATATGTTGGGTCTTACATTCTGAGAAGAGACCCAAGTGTATTGTGATTGATTGTATGATTTCAACTGTATGATTAGGGTTTTAAGAAATTGAAGAAAGTTTTGAGAAAACTTTGAATTTGAATTTGAATTAAAATAAATTTGTTTGAAAAAAAATAGTGTTCGGGGCTTATAACTCAAAGAGAGGCCCAAGTGGTCTAAAAGCACTTTCACCGAGAATAATGCTCCTCTTAGTACCAATTTAAAACAGACAGATGATTTTGAAAACAAAGGTATGGGGCTTACAACTCAAGGAGAGGCCCAGAAAAGTTTTTTAATGTTTAAAACAAAGTTTATGTACAAAAGATTGGGGCTTATACTCAAGGAGAGGCCCAGATGATTTGTTTTGAGAATAGTGATCGCAATGCAATACCGAAAGACATTGTGGGACTTATACTACAACAGAGGTCCAAAATTTATTTATGTACAAAGAGGGGTTGGGTCTTACACTCTAATAGAGACCCAAAAATGTTTATAAAGAAGAAAAATGGGGCTTACACTCAAGGAGAGGCCTAGAGATTTTATTTGAAAGGGCGACGATCGCGCCGCAGTTTTGAAAACCACAGAGGGACTTATACAATGACTGAGGCCCAAATTATTTATGTACAAAAAGGAGGCCCAAGAATGTTTTTGAAAACAAAATTTGAAGGTTAAATCAAAGAAACCCTAATTTCATAAAAAAAAGTATTTATTTTGAAGAAAAATGAAATAAAATGATGGAAATTATCACATTTATTTAATAAACAAGTTGTGACCTTGGATCAATGTTTGAAAAAACATGTTTTATCCATATGATGACTTGAAATTCGTTTGAGTTTGAAAAATCAAGAGAAAGAACTCTTTTAAAATGTTTAAAAACAATTAAAAAAAATTCTTTACAAAAGTTCAAAATATATCAAATAATTAATATATTTTTTTTGTAAAATAAAATATTTAAATATATTTGAGAATTTTGAAAAAAAGAATCAATCCAAAATGATTAAAGATCAGAGAGAAATTAATTGTTGAAATCAATTAAGAAAATAAAAGAAAAATTAAAAAATTCAAATATTTGAAAAAAGGCGCCAAGAACATCTTCTTCCTCGCGCGTGCCCTGTTTCCCCAGATTTGCAAAATCTCTCATAAATCTCTGATTACTCAATGGTTTTGACTTTTGTAAACATGATAGTTTCTCGTTTTTGAACAAGGATTCCAATGGTACCAATTAATTGCATTTATTTTAAGTGGAGTGAGAAATCAAGTGATGAACACATGAACCCTAATTTCTGCAAGAACATTATGCAATCCTATACACGATAGCTACAAAGCAATTGATTGAGGGGAAACACTCTACACAAGTACAAAAACATGTTTGTAACTTGAAACACATTTATGATGCATGGATCATAGAGTTTGAGAGTGTCGGGCATACTTGTGCAAGAGGAATTTGAATTTTGATGTAGAGGTGTTACAAATGTTGTGTGATGATCTGGACAGCTTCAATAGACCTTATGTAAGGTGTTTGGAAGCTTGGAATGGATTGGAAACCTCTGGATCACTTGGCTCGACCCTATCTGCAGCTTTGAAGAAAGTTTGAGCAAATGGATAGTGACTTGATGATTCTGGTGTTCCAGATGTGTTTTGAGGTTATGGATCACTCATATATGATGTATGTGAGGTGTTATGATGGTTGGTTTAAGTGGAATTGGACTAGTTTGAGAATTCCAAGTTTTCACTCTTTGAGCACTTTGAATTTTGCAAGAAAGAGGATTTGTGAGAAAACAAGCATTGTGGCTGTTTTGGTGTGTCTTGATCAGTCACACATGACCTCTATTTATAGTAGAGGAAGTTTGCCTTGGCTAAATAGTGATATCTTGGAGATTGGCTTGAATTCAAAAGTTTTGGCAAGATGTATCATTTCCCCTCACACAAGGTACCATAGCCCTCAACATGGCTAGCTTATCTTTTGACTCAATCCACATTCCTCCTATGCTTTTATTGTTGTTTATGTGAGCATCTTGACTGAAAATAGTCCTTTTGTTGAATGTGCACTATTGCACATAAATGCCATTTTGAATTCAAGGCATAAGGTGACAAAACCCATCATTCCACTTAAGATTTCCTTGACTCCTTGGTCCAACTTTGCAGGTTTGTTGTGATTCATCTGTTATACATTGAATGTTAGTGGTATTAATCATTACACTTGACAAAAAGAATCGTGGCTAGCAAGAAATAACCAAAATTGTCTTGTGGACAGTTTGTAGCAAGGCATGTTGATCACTCCATATCTCTTTGCTCAAATGGAGTTTGATGATGTTCTTGTACTCTTTGGAAAGCTTGTACATCATACTTCAACTTTGATGTTTAACTTTGGTCTTGGATCATTATGGATCATGGAGAAAAATGATCTCAAATTTGGAAAAAAATTGAAACAGATTATGTCTCAAAATTTCACTAAGTGTCCAAGTTCAAAAGTTTTGAAACCCTAACTTCATGGCTCTATAACTCAAAATCCAAGTTTTTTTGGCTCATGGAGCACTGTGACACTTTTGTAGTATGTAATGAGAACTTTCATTTGAGCTTTGTATGGAAGAAAATGGCTTTGTGGTTTGGGAGTATGACCTTGCAAACTTGGGAAAAATCATCCTTTTTTCATAACTTAGTGAAATTTCAAGTTTTCTTAAGATTACCCCTTTTGCAAGTAACCTCACTTACCATGATGTTGCAGTGAGAATCGGATACCAAGCTATTAATTAACTTGAATCACAAAACATGAAATTCACCACCGAGCTTTAATTTATCCAAAGGAAAGGGTAAAGATAAAAAAACCCTAAGTACGCTATGTAGGAACACAGCTCAGAGATCTAAGGTTCGGGGGTTGGTTATACCTAGGGAAGGTGTTAGCATCCTAAGTATCTGTAGTACTCTACAGGAACCTCTTGTTAGTATTTGTGTTATGTTAATGTTTGTTTTCTAAGTGAAATGTGCTAAGGTAAAGACCTAGGGCTATATACACTAAGTATGCTCGCCAAGACATCGCATCTTGTGCCTATGTATCTGACTAAAGAATCAGAGCAACCGTAGTTCACCTCAATACGGGGTAAAAGGGTGTAGAAAGAAAAGGGTTGAGAAATGAAAAGGTGGAAAAAAAAAGGTAGCTCGCTAGGATCTCGCAATCCTATGCCTACGTATTCTCAAAAGGTACTTTGAGAAATCAGAGAAATCGTAGTTCCCCTAACTAAGGGTGAGGGAGGAACCATTGACTATGGCCAAAGTTCCAAGGGGGAATGAGTATGAGCTCATATAGAGTTTAAGAAACTTTCTAAGTCTAAGTTGTAATGGGGGAAGTGAATACTCAAAGTGACGAGTCTCACATAGAGTTCAAGAACTCTAACTTGTTGTAAGTTGTAAGATTGAATGGCTATGAGGCCAATGGAGACTTTCCTTTGGAAGGAAGGGGAGGATTACAATTATAGGCGAAGACCTACTGAGGTGATGAAAGAAAACCACATGTTCACTTCATACAACATACATTCAAACATGCTTTCTCAAACTCACAACCATATACAAACAACAATTTATGAAACAAATGTCAAAACAAGTTGGAACAAGTTCATATTGATTCAAAAATAGCAAAGGAACAAGTGTCATCACCAAATGGAAACATAATTTCTTTAATAACCCTAAAATATTTCACATATTGCACATAGACAAAAGCCTATAAAAATAAATATTTTTGGTGATTTGTTAATATCATGTGAAAATATATAAAAAAAGGTGAAAGATGCAAATGGAATGACTTTAAAATCATGAATTATGAAGAAGTTATTTCCATTTAAAAATGGTGAAGACAAGTAATAATAATGAAAGAAAACAAGTATTAAAAAGATAGGGAAAGGCCCCTAAGGGTGTTGAACTCGTGACCTTACGATTACAGCCTAAAATGTTCACCAATCCAACCACTGCATGCGTGTTAACAAAGAATGGCCAAGGTAAAATATATATGAAAGCAGCTAGTTTCAGAAAATAAAAACAAAAGGACTGGGGCGAGGGGGATTCGCACCCCAGTCCTTGTGGTTTCAGCGCATGAGTTATACCACTAGGGTGGCTATACATCCGTTGTATAAGCCAACCCCAGTAACACTTAAACTCCCTAAGCGAAACAAAAATAGGATAGCCATAACTAACATGTCTAACATCTCACGTGCTCTCTCCATTAATTAGTTGGCCTTAACATTAAAACACCCATGGTCAACAAAACAAATTCTGGCCAATGAAAAGGACATGCTTTCACGTAACTCATGCAATCATATAACCAAAAAATGCAAATGATCTTGGACAAAGTTAACACATACAAGCCTCAAACCTTTCCTGCTACCATGCCATGTTCCTCGTTCTTTTTCCATGCACTTATAAACAAATACAAACCTACCTATCACCTATCACAAGAACGACTATGGATAACCTCTCACTTGCACACACGATTCAACATCATTCTCCATGGCAACAACAACAATCAAAACAGACAATGAAGTTTAAAGCAAGGTTGGCAACTGTCAATATCTGGAAGGACAGAGTTAGGGCCAAACCAAAAGTTCCAACATACCATTCTTCTTTTGGCTAACGTCTTTAACTCACTCATAGCTTAGATATCCAGACCTCACAATGCAGGAGTAACAGAACCAAACCACTAAACTTAATGCTTTCATTCCAAGTAAACACAAAGTGAAACATGGTGTGCTCGAGATTATGACCAAATTTCACAAGATGTCATCATGCCAAACCAACTCAGATATTAATTTAAACTTAAAGTGATCATGGATTTCATGAGTTAATAGGGTAGAAATTGAGCATAAATGCTTGTCATTAAAACGACTTCACACGAAACCTTTAAGTTAAACAACTTAGCCTAGCATGATATTGAACCCTCCCAATATTCAAACTGCATTATAAAGACCTAAGCATTACACACCCAAAGTTGACAGTGTAAAAGGAACATAGTATACACTCAACACTTTCCACAACACATTCATTTACATCATCATAGAGGTTGGTTTGGATATAAGTATGACAAGTATTCATGAAGACAAAAAAAACATGTAGTACAGGTAGTGCAGCAACGAGTATGATAACAACAAGTACATGGTATTACACAATCCTGGGACTATGAGTGAAGGTATCCACCTATCATTGCCAACAAAACCTCACACAAACTTCATATTACTTTAACTCATATAAATAGGACATGGATAGACCATTCAAAAGCAGTTTCACACGCAACACAAACAGAAATATGTTCTAAGTCATAAACAGACAATGGTGCTAGAACATGTCACATAATCATTCAGAACAAAAACATGATGACAATGGCAATCTATATGAGCATGATCTTTGAATATAGAGTGAGAGGAAGGGATTTACCGAGTGTAATATGTCCACTGCACCCTCTTATTTTGAGAGCTTAAAAACAGATGAAGGCTTCACCTCATCTTCCTTGGAACAGTTGTGCTTCAACTCTTGCAAAAAAACTCCTACTCGAATGGTGCTACTCATTCATAAATGAATAGTGATATGTTGAGGTCTATTGATTCTTGGTCCCTCAAAAAGTGAGAACCAGGCCCTATTTATAGGAAAATATTGAGGACTCATGGTATGGTGAGAATGGCACATTTTTCCAACTTTGCCCTCATTGGAGGTTTTTCATCGTGTGAGATATTTCTTGCTGAACCAAAATCTTCCAAGACTTATGATCATTGATAGGGTTAGGTCTGAGAAAATGAGGGTGATGGGATTGGACCAAAGTTCCATGAATAAACAATGCTTTTATCTTGGAAAAGTTTCTCTCCCCTCTTTGTCAAGTTGCCTCAACCATGATATTTTAATGTGCCACTTTCAAGGAAACGTGGAACAGATTCTAAACATACTAGTCTGGTCTCTAAACATTAGAACAAAGGAGGTCTTGGTGACTAGAAGTGGTTTTGTATCATTATACAAAAGTTGGTCATTTGAAAATCAAGAAATGAACCCCTAACGTTGAAGCTTCGAATCTCTCAGCTAACTCAATGGATTGAGGAGTTCTAGTACTTTTTAGAAAGCCCTAAATGTCCTCTACAACTTTCATGTTTGACCCAAGTTCTGAATCACAAGGGATCTTGGTGAAAAATGGAGTTGAAGTCAGCTGGTTATTAAGGCAAAAAAAAGGTAAATTTCTCTAAGTCTTTGGGCAACTTAACTTCCAAGTCTCATAACTTAAAAACTATGCAATTTTTGGAGAAAGGTCATATTGGACACTTTTAAGTTCATGGAAAGAGCTTCCATTTGGGCTTTGAGTCACTCAATTTGGATGTGTGGTTTGAAAGTTATGACTGTTTCAATTTTGCACAAGAGGGGAATTTTACACATTTAAAAAGTTACAAAGACCAAAATTTGCTTCCTTTGCAAGAAACCCTTAAAACTTGACCTCTTATGCCTTAACTCATTAATGAGACATGTCATGATGGATTGAGGACTTGGATGCTTCATTTTGGATCAAAATCTCAAAGGTTAGAACCTCAGTCAAAACCCTCATTTCACTTGTTAATGCACTTGAATGATCTCTGATGATCTTGCTTCTTCAATCACATCTAAGGCTCATAGATGGTCTTTAGGGATGTCTACTATCATATGGAGTCAGGTCCCAGGGTTTGAGAATAACTCTGGATCAAATACCAAAGGCAATGGTTGACTGGTGCTGATGAAACCCTAGTTTGAGGCATAGTGAAGTTGTGGCTCAAGTCACCTGTGGTGGGAGCCAAACACACATGGCTTCTTGTTGAGTAAGACCTCTAGGATGTATGTGAACTCAAATTCTTGCATTTGGAGTCTCATTTGTCTTTTTTAAACAGATGACATGGCTTAGGAGATTTTTCCCTCTTCTTTGTGTAAGTCCTGGCTTTTCACAGAAGAAAAAAACTTGCAAAATGAAGTGGTTAGTTAACAATGCATAGATGATTGAACCTAAATGTCGATGTAAGATGTTATGACATCTAAGGGGTAAAATTTGGGGTACAACAGTTTCCCCTATTTAAATAGCTTTACCGAATGGCACGAGGAATGGAAATCCTCGGGGCATCAAGGTGAAAGGTGTTTAAATATAGCAAACCGAAAATTTTTCGCTTAGATAAAATGCAGATGCTAAGGACAGGCAGCAGACATGCAAATACTGACATGCCATGAACTTCTAGTATGATGATGTGATGTCATGATTGATGCAAACCACCATAAATGAGCTTACTGGGGAAGGATAAAGGTTAGTATCCACGAGGAAGACTCACTGGGGATACAGACTGACCAACAAAAGGGACTCACTAGGGAGACTCTGAGGAAACACAGGGGGAAATAAAAGCAAACTCTTTACTGGGCATGAAACTAGAAAGAAGACATGATCTCTACTGGGGACCAGTTTGAAATAAACGGATAGACATCGGCAAAATATTTTCTAGGATTTTCTTATACTGAAGCATTCAAACGGGATCTTCAAGAAAAGTTAGAAAATACAGAGAAAGGCACATCCGGAAAAACATCATATGGCAAAAGAAGCCAGATATCCGATGATGGCTTTGAATGAAAGGTACAAATCACAATATCTAATAATGGCTTTAGATAAATGTGAACAAAGAAGGGTAATCCAAGAAGGCTTTGGGTGAAAAGAAACAATCATCCAATAATGGCTTTGAACGAAAGGTACAAATCACAATATCTGAGAATGGCATCAGATGAAAGTGAGCAAACAAGGGTAATCTAAGAAGGCATTGGGTGAAAAGAAACAATCATCCAATAATGCCTTTGAACGAAAGGTACAAATCACAATATCTGAGAAGGCATCAGATAAATGTGAGAAAGGTAGAGATCCAAGAAAGCATTGGATAAAAGGACACCAGACATTCAATAATGGCTTTGAATGAAGGGTACAAATCACAATATCTAATAATGGCTTTAGATAAAAGTGAACAAACCGGGATCCAAGACAACATTGGATGCAAAGAAACCGATCTTCCAATAATGGCTTTGAATAAAAGGTAAACTCATAATATCTGAGAAGGCATCAGATGCAAATGAGACAAAAGGTGAAATCCAAGAAAGCATTGGATAAAAGGAATCACAATATCCAAGAAAGCATTGAATGTGAACAAGGGGATACCCAAGAAAGTATTGGATAAAAGGAATCACAGTATCCAAGACAACATTGAATGACTGTGAACTTTCAGGAATGGTACTGAAAGTAAAAGAAAATCACTATATTCAGGAACGGTATCGAATGATAGTGAGAAAGACATCCAGGAATGGCACTGAATGAACAAATAAGACTTTCAGGAATGACACTGAATGAACATATAAGACTTTCAGAAATGACACTGAAAGATATCCAAGCAAATTTGATGAGGATTACATAAGAGAGGCAAAAGTTCCAGGAATAGCACTGGGAGAAACAAGAGGAACAAGATATCCAGGAATGGCACTGGAGATCACAAGAGACGGACATCCAGGAATGGCACTGGAGTGAGAGAATATAAAGATCCAGGAATAGGACTGGAATGAGAGAAGACCAACATCTATCAACAGGATTAGATGCGCAAGAGAATGACAGCATTCAGGAATGGCACTGAATGAAAAGGACAGGTAACGTTTTGGTAAAGTGAGACGCGGATAACGACACGACCTCGGGAGAAATGTAAATGAGGATGAAACACTCATGATATGCATATGTATATGAATTATGCAGATGATATATGATCAAATGCAAATGCAGATGCTGACGACACCGCTAGACTCTTTTGGGAGAAGACAAGACTGGATGACTGATTCCTCAACACGGGGATCACTGTCATTCTGCTTGGGAACTAGAGATGCTATTGCTGGACAATCTCTGCCACACTGGTAAACTGTATCCAAATTGATGATCCTTGTAGGAAGGATGAAGAGCTGCTTGGGGATTCTTCAAATAAACTGTCTCAGATTAGCTGACTGTTTGTAGATGAACTGATCATTGCTTCAGTTTTTTTGATACTGAAAATGACTGTTTAACTGTTCACTAGGAAAGCTTGCCCCAGTATGAGTCTCGAAAAGTCTTCTGGATAAACCAATTCTGAGAAAGACTTGCCCCTGAATAACAACCCTTGAACTGATTCTTCAACAGGATTTGGAAAGAACTTGCCCCTGATAGGATCACCGACCAAGTTTCTTAATTGTTTGAAAATTCCTTGAGAGGAAAGCCAGTTTGCAAACAAAAGTATTTGTACAAACATGGTAATTTTAAAATTCATGCAACTTTTGAAATCAAAATCAATTTGCAAAACAAATGAATCACTAGTCAGAACACGGCGGTTCAAGACATTCAAAGTGAGAAGGTAAAGCAAAAGGTGTAATGCCAAAACAGATGATCTGCAAAGATCTTTAGGAGTCAGTTTACGAAACCTTGCTGTAGTATGCTTTCGAAATAACCTTGCTTCAGTTAGGTCTTTTGAGGGTTGTAACGTGGCCTGGTTCATGGTTTAAGAAACAAAGGATAAAGGCTCAAAGTTTATTTGTGCCCACCCAATCTTCGTTATGAACTTCCAATCCTAAGCTCAGTTAAAACATGATATACATTCAGATTCCCATAGGCTAGGAATTGCACTGATGATGATAATGATGATGGTCCAAATTTCAATGGACTTGAGATGGTAGTCACTGTTTCCTCACCAATGTTTGCCATTGAGGACTTCCAGGATGAAAATTTAAAGGTTTCCTCTTTTTGGGTTGTCATACAAACTTTTATTTCTTATTTTTTTCTTATTTTTTTTATAAGGCAAGGTCACGAGTTTCCCATCTTTCTCAACTTTTGCCTTGAAAGGGACTCGGCTCATTCTTTGAGTAAGGATTTCTTGACGATTCTTCTTCATTTATCACTCTGGGAACAACTTGTACTACATTTATTCATTTAATTTGGAAGAGTTGAAAGGTTTTGAACGTCTGGCTTAATGATTACAGTGAACCATCATTGGCATTTGACTTGAAAGACATCTTCGACACTTGCTTACTGTGTGCGAAGGAAAACTTATGAGTGCAACTTTTATGTGACAGGTGTCTTGCATGAAACTCTTGTATTTGAATGGACAATCAAGTTACTGAGAACTACCCTGCCCCAGGTTAAGATTGCGGGTTTTTTATTTGTAAAGAAAATAAAAATCCTACTTCAAGGCTCAAAGGGGTTAACGAGGGATTATCTTCCTTATTTCTCCAGTGTTTAGGGGAATGTGAAACAATGCCTTACATCGTCAATAAAGTTTATTTGAAAGCATACCACGACAATTATGGGTATAATGTTTTCATCATCCTCCCTCCAATCTTTGCATAATCAGAAAAACATTTTGCAAAAGAAAGCATAAAGATGTAAATAGTGGACAAAATGAATTGAATCAAAAGTTGAAATGCTCATTTCATTAATCATGAAAGTACAAACATAATTTGAAGGCAAACAACCAGTACAAAATAAGGAAAATTCAAACAACCAGTACAAAATAAGGAAAATGCAAACAACAAGAAATAAGGCCTAGTGACTAGTTAAACACAAGGACGAGTTGTCCTGTCTTTAAGAAGTAGCTGAGCTAAAGTCGACTGAAGCTTCACTTGGCGTGCCCTGGAAGAGAGTTTTTCTGACCATTAGGATTGTCCTTAAAGGAGAGGATTTTGTTTCTCATAAGCTCTTGCACTCTAGCCTTCAATGCAAAGCAACCTTCCAAGTTATGGCCTGCACCACCTTGATGGTATTCACAATAAAGATCAACCCTATAGCCGGCTGGAAGAGGATTTGGAGGAGGAGGCATAGGCCTTGTGGTAATCAAACCTTGCTGAACCATATCAGAATAAAGCTCGATGTATGTCATGGGAGTAGGATCAAATTGATTCCTATTATGGTACTGGTTTTTTCCTGCAGTCGGACGTTGGGAAGCTTGAGTTGGTCGTGGAGCAGTAACCACAGGAGTAACAGCAGCAATAGTAGGGTGAACAACATACTGAGGTTGGGGACGAGGCCTTCTCACTTCAAACATTACAGCGTTAGTCTGATCTTCCCTTTTCTTTTGGAAGTTTCCATAGGATTTCTTCACAGCATTGGAAGACTCAGCAGCCTTTGACACTTTTCCATTCTTAAGTCCTTCCTCAAGTCTTTGGCCGATGGTAACCAAATCAGTGAAGTTGGAGGAAACACTTCCAATCATCTTCTCCCAATAGAACGGGGACAGGGTATCCATGAACATTCCAGTCAATTCTTTCTCAGCCAGAGGAGGTTCAACTTGGGAAGCCAACTCCCTCCAGCGCTGAGCATACTCCTTAAAAGATTCCTTCTCATGCTGAATCATATTTTGCAGCAGACGGCAATCAGGAGCCATGTCAAGGTTATACTTATATTGCTTCATGAAGGCATTTGTGAGATCTTGGAAGCAGTGAATGGAGTTTTGCTCGAGACCCATATACCATTTGAGTGAGGCTCCACTCAAGCTGTCTTGAAAACGGTGGATAAGCAGCTTCTCGTTTCTGGTATAAGCAGTCATCTTGCGAAGATACATGACCAAATGAGCTCTTGGGCAAGAGTGGCCCTTATACTTCACAAATTCTAGAGTTTTGAACTTGGCTGGCATAACAAGGTCAGACACTAAGCATATGTTGTCTGCATCCAAATTGAAGAAGTCATTACCCTCAACAGCTTTGAGTCTTTTGTCTAAGGTCTGAAACTGTTCACGGACAACTTCAGGTTCAACAAAGTCTTCATAGTCTTCACCCTGAGCACTGGAAGCATTGTACTCAAAGAGGGGATTCTCAAAGGGAGCTCAAACAGTCTGTGGAACGGCATGGACTGTAGGTCTGGGCTCGGCGAAAACAGGAGCTTGAAATACAGGCATAACAGTCTGACCAGCCTAGCAGTAGATACACTCGATGGAGAATAGTTGTGTGGTAAACCAAACTCGGGCTAAGTTGACGGTGGCATTTGAAGTGGTGGAGGTTCAGCACTTGAAACTTCCTGGATGGCAGTTCTTTGGGGAGGCTCTCCTCTAGCAATCAAAACTTGAAGCATCTCAGTGAGTTTATTTATGCTCGACTTAAGGTCATCGATTTCCATTCGGATCTCAGCATTGTGTACCTCTTGCTCTGACATCTTGCGTCTGTAATTGGCTCTAGTCCGGTATCGGTGTCGAGGAATCAGCTTGACAACTCACAGGTGATACTGAAAGATAGAGACAGCTGGAAATGAGCCACTGGACAAACAGACATATGCAATGAAACATGCAAAGATGCAAATGATATGCAATTCATTGCAAACAGGATGCAAAACACATGCAACGGGAACAAGGGTTCGAGATCACATCATGGAGTCTAGGTAACGATCCAACCACAGGGTGTGTACTAGGGTTCTTGTATCTGTAAAACAAGGTTCTAAGAAGTTCCCAGAGTCAACAAGCCATCTTTCGGATATTATCGATTTTCCGAATGACTCGGTGGTCAATAATATTCTCAAGAGAGTCTCGTCTGAGTGTAGTATCGCATGACAACCATTTCAGAAATAGACTCCCTCATGGTCACCGCACTACATCCTAAAAGGCCAAGTGGGTTTAAAGGTAACTAATGGTCATCAGTTTCACGGGCACCTAGGTCGAGAGTAGTAACGTTTTCACGAATAGACTCGTTCAACATGACTAAACTCTCAAGAGGGCCTCAACTGAGTGATGGTGTCTCAAGTCAACTTTTTCGGGAATCGAATCCCTCAAAGTCTCCTTGAATGTACCATTGTCCTATCATAGGTGCACTCAAGTCCGGGTATAGGACATATCCTCACCACTCAAAGTAGCAACCCTGCATACAGAAAACCCAAGCACAACAGGTATATACTGATATACAAAATATACAAGTATACAAGCAAGCAAACATATAAATAACATAAAGACAAACAAGGTGGGCTTAACCCTCTTAGGGGAGATCGTCCCTAGTGAATTCGCCATTTCTGTTGTGGTGAGAATCGGATACCAAACTATTAATTAACTTGAATCACAAAACATGAAATTCACCACCGAGCTTTGATTTATCCAAAGGAAAGGGTAAAGATCAAAAAACCCTAAGTACGCTATGTAGGAACACAGCTCAGAGATCTAAGGTTCTGGGGTTAGTTATACCTAGGGAAGGTGTTAACATCCTAAGTATCTGTAGTACTCTACAGGAACCTCTTGTTAGTATTTGTGTTATGTTAATGTTTGCTTTCTAAGGGAAATGTGCTTAGGTAAAGACCCAGGGGTATATACACTAAGTATGCTCACCAAGACGTCGCATCTTGTGCCTACATATCTGACTAAAGAATCAGAGCAACCGTAGTTCACCTCAATACGGGGTAAAAGGGTGTAGAAAAAAAAGGGTTGAGAAATGAAAAGGTGGAAAAAAGAAAAGATAGCCCGCTAGGATCTCGCAATCCTATGCCTACGTATTCTCAAAAGGTACTTTGAGAAATCAGAGCAATCGTAGTTCCCCTAACTAAGGGTGAGGGAGGAACCATTGACTATGGCCAAAGTTCCAAGGGGGAATGAGTATGAGCTCATATAGAGTTTAAGAAACTCTCTAAGTCTAAGTTGTAATGGGGGAAGTGAATACTCAAAGTGGTGAGTCTCACATAGAGTTCAAGAACTCTAACTTGTTGTAAGTTGTAAGATTGAATGGCTATGAGGCCAAGGGAGACTTTCCTTTGGAAGGAAGGGGAGGATTGCAATTATAGGCGAAGACCTACTGAGGTGATGAAAGAAAACCACATGCTCACTTCATACAACATACATTCAAACATGCTTTCTCAAACTCATAACCATATACAAACAACAAATTATGAAACAAATGTCAAAACAAGTTGGAACAAGTTCATATTGATTCAAAAATAGCAAAGGAACAAGTGTCATCACCAAATGGAAACATAATTTCTTTAATAACCCTAAAATATTTCACATATTGCACATAGACAAAAGCCTATAAAAATAAATATTTTGGTGATTTCTTAATATCATGTGAAAATAGATAAAAAAGGTGAAAGATGCAAAAGGAATGACTTTAAAATCATGAATTATGAAGAAGTTATGTCCATTTAAAAATGGTGAAGACAAGTAGTAATAATGAAAGAAAAAAAGTATTAAAAAGATAGGGAAAGGTCCCTAAGGGTGTTGAACTCGTGACCTTAGGATTACAGCCTAAAACGTTCACCAATCCAACCACTGCATGCGTGTTAACAAAGAATGACCAAGGTAAAATATATATGAAAGCAGCTCGTTTCAGAAAATAAAAACAAAATGACTGGGGCAAGGGGGATTCGAACCCCAGTCCTTGTGGTTTCAGCGCATGAGTTATACCACTGGGGTGGCTATACATCCGTTGTATAAGCCAACCCCAGTAACACTTAAAATCCCAAAGCGAAACAAAAATAGGATAGCCAGAACTAACATGTCTAACATCTCACGTGCTCTCTCCATTAATTAGTTGGTCTTACCATTAAAACACCCATGGTCAACAAAACAAATTCTGGCCAATGAAAGGGCCATGCTTTCATGTAACTCATGCAATCATAAAACCAAAAAATGCAAATGATCTTGGACAAACTTAACACATACAAGCCTCAAACCTTTCCTGCTACCATGCCATGTTCCTCGTTCTTTTTCCATGCACTTATAAACAAATACAAACCTACCAATCACCTATCACAAGAATGACTATGGATAACCTATCACTTGCACACACGATTCAACATCATTCTCCATGGCAACAACAACAATCAAAACAGACAATGAAGTTTAAAGTAAAGTTGGCAACTGTCAAGATCTGGAAGGACAGAGTTAGGGCCAAACTAAAAGTTCCAACATATCATTCTTCTTTTGGCTAACGTCTTTAACTCACTTAAATCTTAGATATCCAAACATCACAGTGCAGGAGTAACAGAAACAAAACACTAAACTTAATGCTTTCATTCCATGTAAACACAAAGTGAAACATGGTGTGCTCGAGATTAGGACCAAATTTCACCAGATGTCATCATGCCAAACCAACTCAGATTTAATTTAAACTTAAAGTGATCATGGAGTTCATGAGTTAACAGGGTAGAAAGTGAGCATAAATGCTTGTTATTAAAACGACTTCACACGAAACCTTTAAGTTAAACAACTTAGACTAGCATGATACTGAACCCTCCCAATATTCAAACTGCATTATAAAGACCTAAGCATTACACACCCAAAGCTGGCAGTGTAAAAGAAACATTGTATACACTCAACACTTTCCACAACATATTCATTTACATCATCATAGAGGTTGGTTTGTGTCGCTCCCGAAAGATTCGCATCCAACGGTACAAATGCGAGAGTGGCGCGGAAAACAGAGTCGCCAGCAATGTGTATTTATCCCAAGAGAGGGAAAGGAAACACTGCATAAACCTGAAGGAAGGATAGATAGAGCATGGTCTTGTGACCAAGAGAACTGGGTTTGGGAGTCGGTTACGCGCGAGGAAGTTATTAGCACCCCCACGCGTCCATCGTACCCGATGGGATCCATGCTTGCTTGTCTCGATCAAAAGGTGTCATCAACTGGAGCTTCACTGCTGCTGGAAAGGAAAAGGGACTGCTAGCTGGAGGACCGAAAAAGGAAGGGAGAGAGAAAGAGAGACAAATGTAGGGAAAATAAAAGAAGTGCTCGCATGGGCGCTACCCCACTGCCTACGTATCTCATCGGGAGCATGAGAATCAGAGTGACGTAGTTCCCCTCCCTAGGGGTGGATTGTATTTTTTAAAGGAACGGCTAACGTTCTAGCTCAGGTGTTGCAGCTCGCTGTATGGAGACTTAGGTGTTACCGTCTTGCATGAGAACGAGTAGGAGCACGTTCGTACGTTGGGAGTGAGTGAGATGAGAAAATAATTCTCAAAGGAAAGACATTATTGTTTGTTTGGAGTTTTTTAAGCAAGAAGTGTTTTTTACAGTTATTTGTAACTTGCATTGAACCAAAGTCTTAAACACAGGAATGAATACTTCGCGCATCATCCCTAACAGGACGTACGCTAGGTATCCTTGAAGAATAAGAGGAAGCCCCTCGTTCCCCACTTCCCACATAGAAGGCTCAAGCGCAATACACGTTATCCTTTATTACGTGTTTTGAAGAAGTTTTGAGATGAGAAGAGAGAAAATCCGAGGGAAACTCTAAAGGGAAACTAAGAGTCCTAATGTTATCATGCATGGATGTCTTATGGTTAGTGAGGTTTAGGAGAAAGGACTACCTAAAACCTAATGCTAATCCTACTCCAAGCTTAATAAAAAATTAAGTTGGACTAGGTAGCTCTAAGGGGAAAAGAATCCAAGACTTAACCAAGTCTTGAGATTCATGGGATGAGAAAGAGTGAAAGAGAAGAAAAGAGAAAAAGAAGAAGAGAGATGAGATACAATAAGTGGCAGCAAGCACATCATATCATAAATGTCCAACTCAAATCAACAAACATGTTTCAAAGATCAATGTAAAACAATTCAAGTAAGCATGCAAAGATAAACAATGAAAGAATGCAAGCATACTTGTATGAAATGCACAATTAAGTACACATGTACTTCATATCAAAATGAAATGAGAAAGGCAAGATGAAGATGAAGAAAAGTCAGAACCAAGATCATATTATCATCAACAATTCATGTGTGCAAAAGTTATTCAAAACATGAAGCATTAAGATCCAAAGAAGTTCACAAAAAGAAAGGTAATGATATTCATCATACAATTCAAACCAAATGCATTCAACTATGATCAAGTAACATGAAGACCAAGTATAGAACTCAAGAGGCAGTAGTATATGCATCAATATCCTATCAAAACCAAACTCAAGTCATACAAGTCCAAACATCAATCAACACTTTCAAGACATGCACCAAAGTAAACTACAAAAAGAGGACAAAGTTCCAACACTTAAGCATACTCAAACATGATTCAAACATGATCCACAAATTGCAAAAATTAGTCTCAAAGGACCTCAACCAGGGGTAAACATCATATCAAAAGCTCATTTAAATAATCTCAAAGGAACTCAATCAATTTGGCATGGCAAATCAACTTATGTAAAGAGGTGTCAAGAGATGATCATGCATAAGTCACTTAAGGACAAATAAGCAAACATGTATCATATGACATTCAACAATTGTGAAATTTAAACTCAAATGATCTAGGCCAGAAGACAATCACATGCTAAAATATCTCACAAAAATTCACAAGTTAAGCAATTCAAACAATTAAGCAAAGATCAAGTAAGCACCATGATTCAATATGCAAAAGAGAGGGACCAAATGCAATATGAGAAAGTTTTAAAAATGAAACAAAAATGTTTTTATGCACTTCAATATGTCATCTAACAAATGCAAGAAGAATGGATTGAAAATGTGTTATAGATGAAGAGAAATAAAATCTACAATGCAAAGTATGCACATGTGAGACAATTCAAAAAGAAAATCAATTAAACAATTAATTAAGACACCAAAAAATAAAATAAAATAAGAAAATAAAATATGGAAAAATTTTATAAAATACTAAACATGCTTTATGATTATTTTTATGATTTTTGGATGCATTAAAATGATTTTAAAAATTAAAAATGTAAAACAACAATTAAATGAAAAATAAAAAGAAATAAAAAGCAGGTAGGGTGCAAACAGCAGCAAAACACGTTGAAAAATGAAGGTGGGCTCAGACTGGGGGTGCAATTAATAAGCCCAAGACAAAAAGTCCAGAGGCGCAGTCAAAGAGGAACACATGGATCCAGTCAAACAATCAGACTCAATATCAGCCAATGGATTAATCTAACGCTCCATGCCAAGTCAACAAAAATGCATAGTAATCAGGATCAATGGCACAGACCACCAAGCGCATCATAAGGAAGGTACACATGCACACACCCAATCACTCAGAAATTTAAAAAGCAACACGTGAGGGCACATGCTAAATTAATGTGTTGGCAAACATACAGCCATCAGATCACATCAACCCATCACATTAAGTCAAACAATTCACAAATTAATCATGATCAAGGGCCCAGAAATGATGAACATAGTAATAACCATGGTCCAACACACACGCATGTTAAAATTAGATCCAATCATAATCAAACAATTAAATGAGGTGGCACAACAATAACCCTTGGATCTAAACACGAACAGTGGAGATTTCATCTTCCACCTCCAAAACCTTGGTTCACCTGCAATTAAAACCAGACGCCGGAGCTAGGGCTCCGGTCGTCTTCTCCGACGACTCCCACGGTGGAGCTTCATACAAATTTCCAGAAAACAAACATGAATATACCATTTCAACCAAATTTTCACAAGGAACTCAAATATCCAAACCATTTCATCAGATAACAAGCACACAATGCAAATCGAATGAAAACAATTTTAGATCTAAAACTTTAAATCCACATTACGAACATGTTACACGTCCAAAATCAATTTAAAATAGATCATCATGCTCGGTGAAGTTCACAGATCATTATGCACATCTAAAATTCAAGTTCTATGAGTATGAAATCAACACCAACCTGAACCTTGAAGAGCTTGAAATCCTCCAAGAAATCCCTCCAAAAACTACAGATCTACTCCTTGGAACCTCTAGTTGCAAAATAAATGCAACTAGAGCTTGAAATCGTGCTAGATCTTGAGGTTTGAACTTGAATCCTCTTGAATGGAACTTGGTGAAATCCTCAGTATGAGCTCCAACCAGTGATTGATTCTTGCTCTATTCTCTTCACTGATCAAGAATGTGAAGAGAAATCTCAAAGAAACTCCAAGGAGAGTGAGATTCTAAGAGAGGAAGTGTGAGAGAAAAAAATCAAAACTGAGCAAATGAGAGTCTCTGACCTAGCTGTGAGGGTATGAGTAAGCTTATATACTCTTGATTATTCCACTGATTGTGATTAGCAAGTGGTTAGAACCTTGGTTAATGAGATTTGGGTGAATTTGCAAATTTGCATTTTGTGTTGCTTCCACTCATTCCCACGTGCAAACTCCTTGCCACAAGCATGATTCACCTCCAATTTACTTATTGATCACCTCTGAATTCAAATTGGACCTTGCACTTGCTTGGTTTGTGAGTTTTGAATCAATTTACATAATTGTACTTTGTGAAAATAATGAGAAATAAGTCATGGAATGAAATGATTCAAAGGCCAAAAATACTCCTCTTGACTTGTATTTTGAATTTGTAATGTGGCATGAAGCAATAAAACCAATTACAAGTCCATTTGTGCCAAAATGCCAAAGGTGGAAAAATGGAACCATATGAAAACCTCAAAATGCACTTTGCCATCTTTTGACCATAACTAGAGTTCAACAAATGATATGGAGATGTTCTAGTACTTTTTGGAAATGGGAGAGAAAGATCTTCAACTTTCATGTTGGAGGAAAATTCATTTGAAGCTTCCTTGATGATGAAAAGTCAAGTTGAATGTGGTGGAAAAATTGCCAAAAATGGAAAGTTCTCATTATAAGTCATTTTCCAAATTTAGTAACTTTTGCACAAACTCTTGATTCTTGATGAATGGCATGAATCTTGACAATTGAAGACCATATGAGGATGTGAGACCTTGAAAACCATGAAAAGAACTTCAAAATTCCACAGTTGACTTTCTCCTTTACAGTTGACTTTTGCTTAGTTCACAAGCAACTGATCCACTGAACATTCTTCACCATGAATTATCAACCAAACCCTCATCTTATGGATACCTGTAAGCATATAGACCTCACATCATTATGCTTGAACACACAGAGCTCTCCAAGAAGTCCTTTTGATTCACAAACCCTAATTGGTCTCTCTGGTTAGGAGGGAGAGATCCACTTGCAATCTTTTGCCATGCTTGATCTTGTGATGATGTGATGAACTCCTTAAACCACTTTGAGGCTTGAAACTCCTCTAAGGCTTGTGAGAAACCCTTGGCCCTTATTCTCTTGCTCTGGATGATCCACACCTTTGAAAAACACCTGATCCCATGCCCTATGCTGAATGCCATACTATGCAATCTATGACCTACTATGGAATGCAAAAAGAGTAAAGCATAGACCAATTATTGAGAAAACAAAGAAGGTAAATTTTGAGGTATTACAGCTGCCCCTATTCAATCAACTGTGAATCTGAATGGATGAAAGCAACGGCTATTAGGAATTCAAGATGCATAGGGATTGAATACAGAAATAACCGAGAAAATTTACACTGTGTGGATAGAGAAAATGCTGTAAATGAAGTAAGGGTAAGAAAGAAAAGTTGTGAGAGAGAAATTGGAACCATTGGACCCCAAAGGAAACCTGTCTGGAACCGGTGAACTACCTGTCGGGAACGGTCAATGTGCCTGTCGGGAACAGTCAATGTGCCTGTCGGGAACGGTCAATATGCATGTTGGGAACGGTCAAGGTGCCTGTCAGGAATGGTTAATATGCCTGTCGGGAACGGTCAATGTGCCTGTCGGGAACGGTTAAAGTTGAAAACCTATGGTTTACCTATCGGGAATGGTAAATGGGCCTGTGGGGAACGGCTAGGTTTAAAACTCAAAGGTCGCCTGTAGGGAACGGCTTAAGTTAAAAACCTATGGCTTACCTGTCGGGAACGGTAAATGGGCCTGTCGGGAACGGCTAGGTTTAAAACTCAAAGGTCGCATGTCGGGAACGGCTAAAGTTAAAAACCTATGGCTTACCTGTCGGGAATGGTAAATGGGCCTGTCAGGAACGACTAGGTTTAAAACTCAAAGGTCGCCTGTCAGGAACGACTAAAGTTAAAAACCTATGGCTTACCTTTCGGGAACGGTAAATGGGCCTGTCGGGAACGGCTAGGTTTAAAACTCAAAGGTCGCTTGTCGGGAACGGCTAAAGTTAAAAACCTATGGCTTACCTGTCGGGAATGGTAAATGGGCCTGTCGGGAACGGCTAGGTTTAAAGCTCAAAGGTCGCCTGTCGGGAATGGCTAAAGTTAAAAACCTATGGCTTACCTGTCGGGAACGGCTAAAGGAATCCTATCGGGAATGGTTCTGGTTTGCCTGTCGGGAACGGCTAAAGGAATCCTATCGGGAATGGTTCCGGTTTGCCTGTCGGGAACGGCTAAAGGAATCCTATCGGGAATGGTTCCAGTAGACTTGTAAGCTGAGAGATATGACTCTGTGGGGAGCAAAACTGATGAAACCCTTTGCGCTGCTTTGAAATGTCTGTTGAGGGATGAAAAAAGCATTCTTTCTGGCTTTGTCAATGGTATAAGGAGCAAAGTTTTGGGCTCTCGCACAAGTTATCAAAACTGGCCTATGCTTCACATGCATATGTTTGAATTTTTCCATGGCGTAATGCTCCATCTCGGATGGAAATGCTACGCGTTTTGAGGATGCTATGCACACTACATGCAAAATGCAAAGAGGTCCTCAGCAAAATAAATGTTGAGGAAAAGAAGGCAACTCCGCTGGGGATAACTAGCTGGATTGACCTCGCGGTCGCAAACCATACTGGGGAAGACAAATTGACCTGACCTCCTGATCTGGGCACTGACCTGACAAACCTGTTAAGGCTACTGTAGGAAAAGATAACTTTGCTGGGGAGGCATCATCTGAACCAGTCTGCTTAGGGAATAACTATAACCATAGAACTCCGCTGGGGATTAATGAGCTTACAACAAACTCTGCTAGGGAGATGTCCCTTGAGAGGATTTTACAGAAGACCACGCCTCTTCAAACTCTACTGGGGAAATAAGCTTACAACAAACTCTGCTGGGGAGAATCACTTCAAAGTGTCTCATGCCAGGGAATGTTTCTTAAGAGAATTTTACAGAAGATCCAACATCTTCCAACTCTTAAACTAATACCGAGACTTGAGCTAGGATGCAGTAGTTGGGAGGCCACTCTGTTGGGGATAATAGATCTGGAATACTCCTGCCGGGGAATTTCATGATGCTCCATGTTTGGAATGATTAACCACTTGACTTTGCCCCAAGATACAAGTCTGATCTGGAGAAAATGTCCCAAGAGGATTTTACAGAAGATTCGACATCTCCAAACTCCTGGACACTTGCTGAGTCTTGAACAACAGTTGTAAGGCGTGTGAAGCAAATCTACTGGGGAGTTTACAATCGTTATCAACACAGAAAAAGCAAGATACAATACTACCTATTTGACAACGCTGCTAGGGATCATAAAGCTCTGTAAATACGCTGGGGATGACCCTCTCCAGAATAGCCTTCCTGCTGAGAAACTGTCTGCTTGGGGAGGAACGATCATTTACGCTACGCAAAAGGATTCGGCTTGAAGGCGTCATACATCTTTGCATAGCCATCCAGTGAAACCTCCACACCTGCAAACAAAAGAATGCGCACATATGTGCCCCCAGGGTATTCAAACTCTCGGAGAGGTTTTTAGATCTTGACATAACTGCCCCAGAATGCATAGTGTACGGAAGAATTTGCCTCGACAAAATTCATAGAGATTTGCAACATTCTGCCCCAGTATACTGAATCTTGAAGAGGTGCTTTTGATTAACCGTGTTCTGAAGGGAAAAACTTCTCGCGCCCTTGAAGTGACCTGCCCCAGTACAAGCCTTGCCGTACATTTGTCTCTGACCGACTAGTCTTCGAGAGATTTACCGAATCTCGACGTGATTACCCCATTTTACATGCTTATGGAGAGATTTATCGGATCTCGACATAATTGCCCCAGTTCGAAGAAATTTTCTCAACATGAATGCCCCATCTTGGCTACATTTTGAAGAGATTTCCCGGTGTGATTGTCCCAGATTGGTTACATCTCAACACAAATGGTTGGGAACGCATTTTTCCCACATAATCTTTCAGCAACACGTCCTCTGGAGTCTCAGGCACCTCAACTTGGCCAGTTTATGCTTCTCGACTGATGTTCATCGTGTAAGCTTCTTTGATGTCAAACACATGCAAGCAGAAAATGTTTATTATAAGAATGACAAATCTAATGCAACACTCATGTTATCCTTGAAGTCCTTATTGAACATATGTCGCACAACCGAGTTACGACACTTATTTTTGAAAGGAAAGCAATACGCACATGCAACACCAACAAAAATCTTATTAGCACAACTCTTGGGAGTCAGGAACGTTGTCTCGTTGAAGTACGCCTTCAGACTAAACCCTGTTTCAATTAGGACTTTTAAGGGTTGTAACGTGGCCTGGTTCACGGTTTTGAGAAAAAAGGGTTTATGGCTGAAAGTTTATTGGTACCCACCCACTCTTCATGATATTCTCCAGTCCTATGTTCAGATAATTTGACACAAGCGCTCGTCTCTCAAAAGGTTTCCTGATTTCTAGGGAACCCATGCAATTGGTGATTCGACACCTAACGAGGTTTTGGACTAACAGTCGCCCCTTTTGTCCTTTGTGTCTATAGTCACACGACTTCGTTCTTATCGAGGATTTTTCCCTTTGTAATCCTTTTGGCTTTTGGCTTTCTCGTTCTTTTGCTTTTTGTTCCCTAATTTTTGCCTGGACTGACTCTTTTGAGTTTTCAATTTTGAAGTCCAGCGGGATGCCTTAACTTTTGCCTAAGTCACTTGCTTTCAAGTTTTTCGACTTAGCAGGCTTTTTCTTTTTTTTTTCTTTTTCTCTTTTTTTTTTATTTCCTTTTTATTTTTTTTGAACAAGTCGTGTGACACCGTTTTTCCTGACTTGTTTGAAAGGGTTGTGACTGTTTCACTCTTCGGTTGGTGAGGAGTAACCATCGTGGTTCTACACCTCTTAACCTCTTGATAGTGGAATGGAAGGTAATGGATCCTTAGATGTACACTCCTTCTGAAAGTTGAGCACTTGGTCAAACTAACTGACGCCTACCCTGCCCCTGGGTTAAAATTGAGGGTTCTTCGTTTTCAGAAAGAAACTCCTACTACTAGGCTCAAAGGGGTTGACAAAGGTCTATCTCCTTATCTCTCCAGTGTTTGTGAATTGGAAACAATGCCTGTTCATCCTTAACAGGGTTTTATCCGAAAGCGTACCATTAGAAGTCTGCGTTCTTATTTCGTCATCCTCCCTCCAAGAGTCTAGACAAGAAAGGTTGGTATTGCAGTGCATATAAACATGACATGAGTGCATAAAAGTAAGATACTTCAGGAACAACACATCATTGCATTAAAATCCACATTCAAACACAAACAAGTTTTTTACATGCAGACAAATGTTTAAACAAACAAAGGAAAGCTACGTATGAAAATGCAGTAAAGAAACTAATGATTGCCATTGCTGAGGAGGCTTGGCTCCGACTGGACTGATTGCTTCAGGGGATGTCTTTGTAGTCTCAAGTGCTCACTTGGGGAACTTTAGTTAATATACAGACCCTCTTCAGTGAAAATGATAAACCCCACGTCAATGAGATCTTGCACCTTGTGTCTAAACACCTTGCAATCTTCAATGGCATGCCCCTGTGTCCCCGAGTGATACTCGCATCTAGCACTCTTGTCATAATTCGGAGGAATAGGATACGGAACAGGAGAAGCTTCCTTTAGTTCGATCCAAGAGTCTTGAAGTAAACGGGCAAGCAGATAACTGTAAGGAACAGTAATGGGATCAAACTTCCTTTCCTGCCTTCTGGGCTTTTGTTGACTCTTCATATGATAGCTCTGTTGCCGATACCTACTTGTGCCTTCCTCTCGTTCGGGCTCTTTCCTCCTTAAACTTGGCTTAGGAACAAGCAACAATTGAGGACGAGAGGATTCCAAGACCACAGGTTGCGAAAAATGCCCCTGACCTGGTGCAGCTTCATGAGGGAAAACCGGGATATTCACTTCTTTCGCCGCAACAGGAGTAAGACCACCTTGTACGCTTACGCCGCCCGTTATGAATTCAATTGTTTTCAAGTCAATCAGATCCTGAACCGCATGATGAAAGGCTTTACATTTTTCCACATCATGCCCCGGTGCGCCAGAGTGAAAATCACAATGGGAATTTGCATCGTAATCGAATGGGAGCTTTCCACGAAGAGGATTTACCATCCGAAGTTCAACCAATTGGAGCTGAAGTAAGTACCTCAACAGCTGAGCAGAAGACATAGGAATTGGATCAAAGATTCTGTGAGTTTTCTTCGACTTTGGTGGGTACCTATTAGCCTTGGGTTTGTCTTGGCAGACGAAAGGTAGCTGCTGACGAGGAAATTCCCGAAACCCAGGTTGTGCAGAAAACATGTGAGGCACATCATCCTTTGGGAGGGATCCCTCAAACAATGGAGGAAATACAATTCCAGCCATGGCCTTAGGCCTGGGAGTATTATCTTTGCTTAACACACCTCTCACAACTTCCATAACCAGACTCATCTGAATCTTCATTTGGTTGACCTCCTCCTTCAACATTTTCTAGTCTTGAATCAAGGCTTGCATGTCGCCCATAAACTGCCCCATTCGGCTTCGCATTTCCCTCAACTCTGCCTGGACTTGATCCATGGTCAACTTCCAGCTTCCTTGAAAAGTTAAGACTGAAATTCTGAAGAGAACTAGATCAGGATGAGAACAACCAGTTTCAAACACCTGTTATGCAAATGAGTATGAGAATGCAATGTAGAATGCCATGTTCGAATATTTCCAAGGAATCCTTTTGCTTTGATTCAAAATTTTCCCTTACGCTAACCACAAGAAATAGACAGAAATGCTCAGTAGCAAGTCTCAAAGTTAATATCCCTTGGAAATTCAAGAACATGTATGCGAAAATGTTGATGCAGATGCAACAGACATGGGATCAAGGCATCAAGCATCTGTGCTGAACTGGCTGGACAATCTTGAGGCTCTGTACAAACTCTTGAGTCAAACCGGGATAACTTTCGCTGTAAGTCTTCTTTCATAAACTCATATCAACTGTGTAATAATAGTATAGATATTTAGAGTTTCCCTGGCAACTACGTCTAGAACTAGGTGACGCCGTTTCATGTACTCTTAGAAATAGTCAATACTAGATCCCCATAGGATTACCAGACACAGTCTTCCCTCCTCTTGGGGTTAAACAATATGGAGATATGAAAGGCAACATTCTCTGTGAACCCTTTCATAGACTGTCACTCGTAGAAGTTGTCAAAGAAACTCTACTCCCCAGAGATGATCTTTTCTCCGTGAATGGCATCTCTTGAGTTTCTTCCAAATTCTCGGACTTTCCTGGCTTGATCTATTCTCGGTGACTGGCATGTCTTGAACTTCTCGGGGTTTGGGGACCCATCGGCTTCTTAAAAGCACTTGTCAAGAAACTCTATTCCCCAGAGATAATCTTTTCTCCGTGAATGGCATCTTTGAGTTTCTTCCAAATTCTCGAACTTTCCTGGTTTGATCTATTCCTTGTGAATAGCCTGTCTTGAATTTCTCGGGGTTTGGGGACCCACGGGCTTCTTAAAAGCATCGGCCTCCTCTTGGGCATCGTACAAGGACCCACAGGCTTCCCAAAAGCAACCCCGCCTCCTCTTGGGCGTTATACAAGGACCCGTCGGCTTCTTAGAAGTATTCACAACCTCCTTTTAGGCTTCGTATAATGATCTCTTCCTCCGGGAATGATAGCCTCCTCTTGGGCTTCGTACAAGGACCGATCGGCTTCTTAAAAGCTTCCAGCCTCCTCTTGGGCTTCGTAGAAATTGTCCCGACGACCTCCTAGAGGTATAGGAACAGAACTTAGTCATCTGCATAGAACAGTCCTTTCAAAGAGTCTACTACTGTTTCTCAAAGCATAGTACAAAAGATGAAACTATAGACTTGGACAGTCTAAATCTCCTTGAGTCTCAAAGACATTCTCAAGTGACCCCTTCGTTAAATAGGAAGGAAACCCGTGGACTCGGACAGTCTCAATACCCTTCAGATTTCCCCCTTCCTTAAAGAACGGGAACAACCCGGATCCTCGAATCAAATCCTTGAGTACAATGTTGCTCATATAAGAACTGATTTTCTCTTTAAAAATCAGTATACTGGACCTGTCACTTAACTGAACAGTAACCATAGCCTCCTCTTAGGCTTTGTATAATGATCCTTCTCCAGTGAAGTTAGCCTCTCTCTTGGGCTTTATACAATGACTCTTCCCAGCGGATTCAAACAAACGTTTAGCCTCTCTCTCGGGCCTTGTACGAGACACATAAGAGACTTCCTCGTTGAGTCAATCACCCTTTCGCCTCCATCTCGGGCTTTATACGAGATACAAAAAGGTTCTTATTGAGCCAAACAAATTTTAGCCTCCATCTCGGGCTTCGTACGAGATACAAAAACTCTCTTGTTGAGTCAAATAGCCTCTCTCTCGGGCTTTGTACGAGACACATATTAGCCTCCTCTTAGGCTTTGTATAAGAAAACCACTGGTTGATCCAATCAACCTTTTAGCATCAAAACTGTGCCTCGTTCACAGTACACAAACATTAACAACTCCTTCCCCTCGATCTAATCGCTGTAAGCGGCAAGCCTCTGGATCATCTACATCCATGCCACTGTCCCTCTTTTAGTATGAGAAATTCCTAAGGAAAGATAGCATTGCTCTACACATAGTTAAAGTCTTCTCCTTCAGGTTAAAATCCCTTATAAAGGAAATTATGGCATTGTCGGATTCACAAATCCCGGTTAAAGTAATTCTCCTTTATAAACAGTTGTGACATACAACCCCCTCTTTAGAGATGACAAATTCTCTCTAAAGTTAACACCTTTTAGCTTCACATCCTGGGCTTTGAACAAGATACAAATAGACTCTTCAGCTTCACATCTTGGGCTTTAAACAAGATACAAATCACCTTCCGCTTCATGTCTTGGGCTTTGAACAAGACACCAAAACAACCATTTCCTCCCATAGAATAGGAGGAACTACGAACGCTCTGATTTCCCTGTTTTGGTAAACGGGAATACGTAGGCATAAGATTGAAAGAAAAATCTTAGCGAGCACACTAAACAAAAACCCAAAATCCCATACTCTCATGTATCTATCAAAAAGCATCAGTCCTAACATCCTAATCCTTGTTCCCCGCCAGAAACCTGTTTGTCAAAATAACACAAGTAAGGCCCCACCACATTGATCGCATCCGTAACCTAACAGACCGCTGTTTAAACTTGGTATGCAAGCAGGGTTAATTGGAGACATCTATTTCCCTTCCTTATTCAGCTCACAATAGGATAAAAAATGAATCGACCTGTAGTAAACTGACTCCAGAGAGCGACCACGCTTAAGAACCGCATCCAAAATCGCTCGCTACATCCCCATTCAAAGCTGGATTTGTAGCTCTCATGGCCCTCTACAAAAGCTTCAACTACACCTCATTCCAATTTATCATGGATTTTGAGTTATGGAATGATCAAAATGGCAGAAAACATGAAATGCCACTTTTTCCAACACAGTGAAATTTTCACTAACTCAGAATCTGTCTTGCTTTTTTTCCAAAAGTAAGGGGATTTTTCACTTGGATCCAAAAAGTATCAAGGCCAACTATGATCACACACATGTTGTATCATATGAGGGCCAAGAACTCCATGAAACTCCACTTAAGCCATGAGATATGACCATGCCAATATGCCTTGCTGCAAACTGTCATGGCAAGGCAGATTTGGGGATTTTGCTCAATTTGCTCAAATTTTGCAAAGGGCAAGCAAATCTATCCATCTGAACACCTCAAGGGGGGACAAGGAGGGACAAACACTGATCCATCAGCCTCCCAAGTCATTGGAACCAAAAGTAGCATGCCAAACCTAGAAATTCCTGAAGAGGGGACAAGACTCCAATTTTGGTTTGGAGCATTTAATGGATGCACCAAGGTGGCATGGACTGAGCCATTTCCAACTAAATTCAGTCAAGACTTATCCAAGAACTAGGGAACCAGTAGCGTGTGCTCTAACCTCTAGTCAATCGATAGAGGAGACTTGGATTCCCATTGATCAACATTGGCCAAACCTCTGCAGCAGTTGCCATTCATTATTGCAGCCAAAACAAACTTGCTCTACTATAAATAGAGCTCATTTGTGCTCAGTTTGAGTACACCAAAGCCATCAAACAAATGCTTTCCTCAAAATCACCTTCTCACTTCCAAATTTTCCTTCCAAAGCAAGTCACTATCGGGTTTTGAGTTTGAGAGCAATTCCAACCAAACCAATCACACACACACACCTCATAAACATCATATTGAAGTGATCCAAACTCTCACAAGTGACATGTAACACCAAAATCACAAAGTCCCCTCTCAAAATCTCAAAATAGGGCCTTTTTGCATTTTTTAAGCCATGTCTTGATTCAGTCACTTTCCAAACCAGATAAAACCTCAAACACACTCCAAATATCATCCTTGAACTGTCCCAAATGGTTTCACACATCTGGAACATCATTTGAGAGAGTTGCTATTTTGGCCATTTTTGCCCCTTTTGCAAGAAAGGGCCAATTTCCATTCCTGAGGTTTCCAGCTGGTTCCAACCTCTCTAAAAGCTTCTAAGGGATCATTTGAGGGTGTCCAAAGCATCAAAACATTTATGGAACAAAGCACTTGGTAGATAGCCCAAAAGCTCCAAAAAGAGGTAAGCATCACAACTTGAACTCTCTGAAATATGCCTTGCTTTGAAGTCCACTGATCATGCATCTCTTATACATGTTATATGTGTTGTGTTTACACCAATTTATCATGTAATTCATACCTGTACCAAGAGGTAGCACAGAAAATGCAAAACATGACCTATTTCAAAACCACTATCGGGTTTTGAGGAGGATTTGTTTTCTGGGAAAACCACCACCACCATTGGATTCCTTAGGAAATTCTAGGCTAGATGCATATAAATTTTGCCTCCATCCATGGAGAAATGAGAAAGTTATGGCCTTCACGTTTCTAGCCAAAATCTTGCCTTGCCTTGCCTTGGGCCAGGCCAAAAACAAGGCAAGCCTTGTATATTTGTGGTTGTGCTTCAATACACGGATGTATCACCACCCCAGTGGTAAGGCGCGCATGCTGTACACAAGAGGTATGGGGTTCGAATTCCCCTCGCCCCAGGCCCTCTTTTTGCTATTTTTTCCACTTTTTACTTTTTTTCATATTATTTCTTAATGATTTGAAAAATTAATAACTTCCTCAATTTTAATTATTTTTTATTGGTTCTTTTTGCAAAAAATCACAAAAATATTGAAATATTTTATTCCACAAAAAAATCAAATTTATATTATTTATTTAATATAGTTGGTATTTTTGTGAATAAATTCATTTTTAATTGTTTTTAAACATTTAAAAGTGAATATTTATTTTGAAAATCAAAACCAAATGAGTTCTAAATCATCTTGTGATTAAAACCTCATTTTTCAAACCTTAAAGAAAAATCACAAGTGGTTTATTCAAATCTATTTGGTATTTTTATCATTTTATTGATTTTCTTTAAATATTTACTTTTAAAGAAAAACAAAATTAGGGTTTCTTTGATTTTCACCCTCACAAATCTTTTTTCAAACTCTTTGGGCCTCTAATAGAGTGTAAGACCCAATCCCGCTTTGAAACCAAAATAGTTTGGGCCTCACTCATTGTATAAGTCCCAACACATTTTCAAAAATCCTGGCGCGATCGCCATTTTTCAAACAACTTAATGGGCCTCTCCTTGAGCTGTAAGCCCCACCACTTGTGCAAAAACAACTTTGTGGGCCTCTAATAGAGTGTAAGACCCAATCCTTTTTGAAACCAAACCAATTTTGGGCCACAAATATTGTATAAGACCCACCGCGATTTCAAAAATCTCGGCGCGATCGCCATTTAAAAACTTTTTAGGCCTCCCCTCGTGTTATATGCCCCATCTCATTTCTTTAAAAAGAACTCTTTGGGCCTCTAATAGAGTGTAAGATCCATCCCCTTTGTACATAAAACTAATTTGGGCCTCACTTATTGTATAAGTCCCTCTGTACAGTTTACAAAACAACGGTGGAATCATCATCAAACCTTGGGCCTCTCCTCGAGCTGTAAGCCCCAACAACGTTTCAAAGCACTTTCTCCTTTGATTTTGAATATATGTTGTTACCAAAACTTTCTTTGTTGAACAACTAACCAAACAACATGGAAGCTCTACAATGGGTAAGTGTTTATCCGCTTTCATATATAACTGTATTGTGGGGCTGTTTCACTGTAAGTATTCTTTCACAAACTTTTATATACTTGTCTAATATCCACTGTGTAAAACTAGTATAGTTATTTAGAGTTTTCCCCGGTAACTACGTCTAGCACTAGGTAAAGCCCTATTGGTCACTCTTAAATACAAATAAAACTAGATCCCCATAGGATTTCCAGATACATTTTTCCCTCCTCTTGGGGTTAAACAATATGTAGACGTGAAAGGCAGCATTCTCAGTGAACCCTTTCTTATACTATCACCCTTAGACATTGTCAAAGAAACTCTAACTCCCCAGAGATTATCTTTTCTCCGTGAATGGCATCTCTTGAGTTTCTTCCAAATTCTCGGACTTTCCTGGCTTGATCTATTCTCGGTGAATAACATGTCTTGAACTTCTCGGGGTTTGGGGACCCACAGGCTTCCTAAAAGCATCCCTGCCTCCTCTTCGGCGTTGTACAAGGACCCTTCGGCTTCTTAGAAGTTCTCATGCCTTCCCTTGGGCTTAATACAAGGACCTTGACGACCTCTTAAAGGTATAAGACAGAACTTAGTCATCCTTTGCTAGAGCAGTCTTTCCAGCGTCAAAACTCCGGCCATTGTAGGGTTTATACTCATCCCTTAATGCACGTGCCTCCTCTTGGGCATTGTACAAAAGATAAAACTCTAGACTTGGACAGTCTAAGATCCTTGAGTCTTAAAGACATTCTCAAGTTCCTTTCAAACATAGGAAGAAACCCCGGTCTGTCTCATGAGAGTTCCCCACACTTGGACCCGCTTCAGGATCTCCAGAATCCACAGCGGTAAGACAACCTCCTCTTGGGCTTTGTACAATGATTCTCCCCAGCAGAGCTAACCTTTTCAGACTCTCTTGTTGAGTAAAACACCTTTTAGCCTCCGTCTTGGGATTTGTACAAGACATATAAAAACACTCTCTTGTTGAGTATAAAAAGGCTCTCTTGTTGAGTCAATCTCCTTTTAGCCTCCGTCTTGGGCTGCGTACAAGACACATAAACACTCTCTTGTTGAGTATAAAAGACTCTCTTGTTGAGTCAAACCCTTTTAAACCTCAATCTCGGGCTTCGTACGAGACAACAAAACACTCACTCGTTGAGTATAAAAGACTCTCTTGTTGAGTCAATCACCTTTTTCAGACTCTCTTGTTGAGTCAATCACTCTCTTGTTGAGTATAAAAGACTCTCTTGTTGAGTCAATCACCTTTTAGCCTCCGTCTTGGGTTTCGTACAAGACATATACAATCACTCTCTTGTTGAGTATAAAAGACTCTCTTGTTGAGTCAATCACCTTTTAGCCTCCGTCTTGGGCTTTGTACAAGACATATAAAATCACTCTCTCGTTGAGTATAAAAGACTCTCTTGTTGAGTCAACTTCCTTTTAGCCTCAATCTTGGGCTTTGTACAAGACAGAAAGAACATTTTCCCCGGAAAAGTCAAACATCTAGCCTCCGCTTAGGCTTTGTATAAGGAAAATCCCGGTTGAGACAATCAACCTTTTAGCATCAAATTTGTGCCTTGCTCACAACATACAAACATCAACAACTCCTCTTTAGAGATGACAAACTCTCTCTAACCCTTTAGCTTCACATCTTGGGCTTTGAACAAGATACAAACCACCTTCAGCTTCACGTCTTGGGCTTCGAACAAGACACCAAAACATCTCTTTCCTCCCATAGAATAGGAGGAACTACGATCGCTCTGATTTCCCTGTTTCGGGAATAGGTAGGCATAAGATTGCAAAAATATTAGCGAGCATACTAATCAAAGACCCAAATCCAGTACCCCCATATATCAACCCAAAAGCACCAAGTCCTAACATCTTACCAAAAAATTCGCAAATGATCCAGACATTCTGATTTTAAAAATAATAAATCGAAGAGGGACCCACATCTTAATCGCATATGTAACCTAACAGACCACTGTTCAAACTCAGTATACAAGCAGGGTTAATTGGAGACATCTATTTCCCTTCCTTAATCAGCTTAACAGGATAAAAAATGAATCGAACTGCAGTACCCAAGCGATCGTGACTCAGGACCACAAAAATCGCGCTACACTTCGTTTCACCGGCGGATATTCCGATCTTAATGGTATATGATGTTCCACGATGCTGGTATCCAACCCTGGCATATCCTGATAGGACCAAGTGAATACATCGGGAAATTCTTTGAGAAGCTTTATCAAACTTTCTTTGACAGTTGGACTGAGCAGTGCCCCAATCCTGATTTCTTTGCTCTCTTTTCCTGAACCTATGTTGACCGTTTCCAAAAATGATTCTTATTTTCAAAGAGGTGGGACTTACACTCTATCAAGAGGCCCAATTGTTTTGAAATATTTGAGTATGATTAAAAATCAAAGAAACCCTAATTTTCACTTTTTAAAAGTAATTTTTCAAAGAAAATTAATAAAAAATGATGAAAATACCAAATAAGTTTAAATAAACCACTTGTGATTTTTGGTGAAGGTTTGAAAAATGAGGTTTTAATCACAAGATGATTTAAAACTCATTTGGTTTTGATTTGCAAGATGAATATTCATTTTTAAAATGTTTAAAAACAATTAAAATGAATTTATTTACAAATATACCAATTATATTAAATAAATGATATAAATTTGATCTTTTTGTAGAATAAAATATTTTACTATTTTTGTATTTTTTAGAAAAAGAATCAACCAAAAATGATTAAAATTGAGTGAGAAATTAATTTTTCAAATCATTAATAAAAATAACTTGAAAAATGTTAAAAATAGGAAAAAGTGGTAAAAAAAAGAGGTCTGGGGCGGGGGGGATTCGAACCCCAGACCTTCCACTCGCTAGTACACACAAACCAGTTGATCAACCACTAGGGCGCAATGCCAATTCATAATATACATGGCAAATGAAAAACATAAGGCAAACTTGGTTGGTTTCTGAAACATGGCGCCATGGCCATCTTCAACTTCAAGCTCATATGCGTGAAGCCCTCTAACTCACTCGTTTCTCAACCATTTGACATGATCCAAGCACCAATTTCATGGGTTTTTTAACAAGGAACATGATGGCAATATTTGATTTCATTTATTTTTAGTGTGCAACAAGTTATATCAACATGAATGTATGAATCCTAATTTTGAAAAAGCAATCGTGCAGACATGTTGGTGAGTGCTATGATCAAATTTTTTGAGGGGAAATACTCAACATATGATGACAAGCAATTGGCAAAAGTATCATGCGAGGAAATATGCATGGATCATGAAGATGTAGTTTTAGGCTTACCTTGATGCAAATTGAAATGGGATCTCTACACAAACCGTGTTCCAGAAGTGATTTGATGATCTCTACAGCTCTAATGGATGTTATGGAGTATATTTCAACCTTTGGACCCCTTGGAAATTGCCTTGATCAAGTTATGGTATCCAAGTTGCAGAATGAATGCATAATGGGCTAGTTGAAGAGTGATTTTGGGTTAGAGGTGTTACAGAGATGGTTTAAGTGTTTGAACATCTCATATACATCATATGTGATGTGTTTGAGAAGTTGGTTTGAGTTGCTTGAGGCTGCAACTCAAAACCCGATAGTGTTTGCTCAAAATGTGGTTTTTGGCACTTAAGGAGAGAATGAGAGAAAGCAATGTTATCAGCTGCTTTAGGGAGATTTGAATGATCAGTTAGAACCTCTATTTATAGTGGATCAACTCTTGTCTTGGAGGAATAGTGAATGGCTGCTGGATCAGATCACATTCAATGGCTTTGGCTTGGTGGCATTTCTTCTCATGCAAGGCAACCTAGCCTCTCCCAAGAGAAGGGCTATGTCTTGACCAAATCCACATTCCTCAGATGTTTTAATTGTTTTTTAAGTGAGCATCTTGACTGAGTAGAGTGGCTTTGTTGAAAGTGCCCTATCTCACATAAATGCCTATAAATTCAAGGCATAACGTGCCAAAATGCATTAATCTCAAGTTGGAAGATCCTTTGGCTTTTTGACTTAGCTTTACAGGTTGGATCAGTTCAATTAGGATCAGATTAGATGACTGTGGCATAGGGATCCTTGGTTCTGATTCAGAAATCGTGTGTGGCAAGAAATCACACAAACTGATTTTTCCAAAACAGCTGCAGCAGCATGACTTTGGGCATGGATTTCTCTTGGCTCGAGTTGAATCAATTCATGCTAATAAGTTCTTTGAATTCTTAGCAACATTTGCAACAACATTGATGTTTACCTTTGGAATTGATTCCACTTCCAACTATGTGAAAAAACCTCACAAGTTTTGGTGTTTTCAACAAAATCTGTCTTGGACAGAATTTTGTCTAAGTGTCGAAAAATGATGCATTTTCATGTTTTTAGTGATTTTGACCTAATCATAACTAAAAATCCATGAGGAATTGGAATGAGGTGTAGTTGACACTTTTGAAGTATGCCATGAGGTCTTCAAATCCATCTTTGGATCATCCAAAATGGTTCCTTGGATCTCAAGTTATGGTCCTTGGAAGTTGGTACCCTAGTCAGTTTATTTCATAACTTAGAAAAATTCTAAGTTTTTATGGTTACCCCTTTTACAAGTTATCCCACCTTTTTTGATTTTTCTTGATGAATGATGATTCCAATCACACATTAACATCATTTTAGGGTCAAGGAACCATAATGGTGAAAAATCTCACAAAGTAAAACTTGACTTTTGTGCACAGTTGACTTTTTATCAGATGAATTCCAAACTGTGCGATCCTTGGTGAAATCAAGTCCTTGACCTAAATCAAACCTAATGTCTATATTCCATAGATGTTACAGGGTGTATTGAATCATGTCCCAAGGTTTAGGAGCATGTCCTGGTCAAAAGTCAAAGGTACAGTTGACTTTTTCCCTCGAAGCCCTAATTGTGGTTCAGATGAAATTGAAACTTGTTGATCAAGCTTATTGAATCAATCCATTGTTGCAAATGGATCAATATAGTGTGTTAAAGACCCTCAAATCATGTCTTGAGGTCTTGGCTCATGTTTTGTCCAAAAATTCAACTTAGGGGTGAATTAGGTTAAGAAACCCTAATTCCTGATTTTTGGTGAATGCATCTCCTGAGGCTAAATGGACTTGATGATTGGGTCCATGAGGTCCCTTGGAGTATCTTGGGTTGTGCTTTGAAGCAATGGCTCATGCTCAGAGGAAAATTTCCATCTGGAGGCCCTGGTCGACCAAAACCCTAATTTGGTGACACTGACGATCTTGAGGCTTAATCCACTTGGAAGGTTGTAACTTGGTGCTTGATTCTTGATGTGAGAGTCCTCTTGATCCTTTATAGGTGTTTGAGAGGTTAGAAAAGTTGAAAATCATGTCATTTCTTGATTGATCCTTTGTCTAAGTTCCCTGAGAGGGCCCAAACCCTGATTCTTGATTGTAGTGAATGCTCAACAATCCCTGAGGCGGTTGATGAGGCATGAGGGTACATCCATATTGTGATGATGATTTGCACAATGATGGGAAATCTTAGTGGTCAAAATTTGGGGTATGATAATCACCAACTAAGACTTATGATGTTGAGCTAGATGTCAGAACATTCTGATATGACATCCAACTGTTGAATTCAGCTCCTCCTTCTGCCACTTAGAAGAACCTCCTCCCTTTGCAGAACAAGAGTTCCATGCTCTCATAGACTTGATTTAACAACCAAGTTTGAGTAGACAACCTCCATCCTGCATTGAAACTCCAAAGACTTCAAACCTGCCATGTCTGAATCTTCAGAATGTAAGTAGTCCAAGACTACCCCATAGATATACCAAAGAATGCCACTTTCCTTAGTAGAGCCGTTAATAGAAAGCCAGAGATAACTGCCACTTATCCTCGACCTTCACAAACAGAGCAAACCCATGCTCCAAATCACCTAGATCAGAAAGAAACTGATCCAAGCAGTAACCATCAAGATTATGATGTCTTCATCTTCATCTTCAACAACATCAAAGTCCAGACTAGTTTCTTGCCAGAAAACTCTCCAGAGAACACATGCTTCTGTCACACCTGACTGAAGCCACTTCTTAGGTCACCACCTAAGACAAAACAGATGCTAAAGCATATGCAGTACCCCTCCCATGATTCTGCACAAACTCTGATGATGAGATGTTCCAACATCTTATTGAACATCAGCAATCTTGACTTTCAAGGATAATCAATTAAATACTTGTGGATTTTAAAAAAAAGCAATTGACCTTAAATCCTTGTCCAATAACCCTTCTTCACTGCTGCAGCTGAGCTCCACCAGATCATGTCATGAACACTTATAAAGTATTCAATCTTTTTACAAATATCTTTTTCAAAGGACAATGTTGAGATACCAAGGCTGCCACCCTTGACTCAAGTAACTAAGACTTTCTTGAACAAATCTTATTTACATCAACAATTCTTCAATCAGATTAGATCCACTCTTAGGGTCAAGAGAGATGAATCCTTCCTTGCTATTTTTGGATGGTGAAAATAAATCACCTCCACTTTCTTCAGATTATGTTTCAAAGAAACACCTTCCAGTCAGAAGTGTAACTAGAAGACTCCAGATACACGACATAGATGCCTTTATGAGTGGACTTGAGAGAGTTCTCAAGTATCTTTGACAACCTAGCCGACCAACCATTTATCAAACTCCTAGAGCAAGAACCTGATCAACTTTAACTTAACTCCTCTCCACTTCAACTGACTTTAACTGCACCAAGAAACCAATCTTCCAAGCACCAAGTCACCATACCAGATATCTAACCACAACTCCTTTCACTCCATCGCTCCCGACTTTGGAATAAAAGAATGCAGATATCTTCAAATATAGAGGCCGACGATTGAGACCTTCCACCAACTGTCTTCAGTAACAAATCCAGAATCCCATAATTCTAGAGCTCTTCCATCAGAAACACATGCAGCGGAACCACCAAGGAACATATCCTGCTTACCCGAATAAGATGTCACAACATCTTAAAAGACACACCAACAAGAGAACTAGCCACTTCTCCTGTAGTTGTTGTAAAATCTCCTCAGCAACATGAACAACCTCCGGGTTGCCCCCTTCGATCCAGAACATCCATCTCATCCATTAATACCCTTGGGTATGTTTGAGTTGATTGATCTGATCTTTAAAATTCCTCCTTGTTTAAATGCCAGAAAGTATCTCCCAAAGATCTCATCCAAAACCAGACATGATGCCTGCTCTGATACCAATTGAAATTATGGCCTATGCAGACAGCAGATGTCCTAACCCATGTTAAGACATTGTGCTACATAATCACTTAAACTCAGAGGCACAGCAGCAGACTGATACCTTGAATATCAGAACTGCACTGTCATAGATGTCACGACATCTGATCCAACATATTTATCATGAACCCTAACAGAAAATATAAATCTGAAGAATGATAAAGAACACAGTAATTGTTAACCCAATTCGGTGCAACTCACCTACATCTGGGGGATACCAATCGAGGAAGAAGACTTCACTATCTGTAGACCTGTTACAAAGCTAAACTCCCCCGTTTACAACTTTATCCTAACATCTACCCAATGAACATCTTTACCAAAGCTAAACTCAAACGTTTACAACTCTGATATGAGATACCCCACTCACTTCCCTTAATCACCAACTGTGATTTCTACATCATCCCTATCAATACAGAAATCTGTCAAGCTTTCTTGACAACTAAGCTAACTCGGATTTGCTTAAAATCTTCATCCAAGAACAATACACAATCCAATACCTCAAGGCTTATGGATCTGTGTGACACCTATATCTGCCACAATGCATCAACTGATACAAAGGGAGACTTACAACATAGAGAGCCAACGACTCTCAAAACCCTAAACCCTTGTTTCTTACGCAAGAACACAAGGTTACAAAAGGCGTACAAAAGGAGAAACAAATTCTATGTCTAAGTCTTCTATTTATAGTGTCTTCTGCTTCCTTGGGCTTCAGTCTTCAGTCCTTAATCCATGCAGTAATTTCTCCTTGAGAGTTGCAGCAGTTTAAAAACCGACTTAAGCCATTCAGTTCAAGATGTCAAGATGCATGTTAAGACATCTTGTTCGACATCACGTCTTCAGCAGAATTATTCAGCTTGATCTCATTGTTGAGTTAACAATTTTGTTTTACCAAAATTTGTTCAAAAACTCAGAGCTTTCATCAAGAAATTGAAGAAATTTTTGAGGAAACTTTGAAGTTGAATTTGAATTAAAACAAGTTGTTTTGAAAAGAAAAGAAAGTTTTGGGTCTAATACAATAACTGAGGCCCAGATGACTTATTTGAAAACATTGATCGCACTGCGATACCGAAAGACATTGTGGTACTTATACTATAGCAGAGGCCCAAAAATTGTTTTTGTACAAAGAGGGGTTTGGGTCTTACACTCTATTAGAGGCCCAAAACTGTATGTGAAGAAAGAATAATGGGGCTTATACTCAAGGAGAGGCCCAGATGATTTATTTGAAAAGGCGACGATCGCGTCGTGATTTGAAAACTACAAAGGGACTTATACAATGTCTGAGACCCAAAATTATTTATGTACAAGAAGGAATGGGTCTTACACTCTATTAGAGGCCTAATAGTTATTTTTATACAAGAGATGGGGCTTACAGATCAAGGAGATACCCAGATGAAAGACAACTATCACACTATTTATTTTGAAAATCGTATCGGAACTTATACAACGACTGAGGCTCAAAATGGTATATTTACAATGGGAATGAGTCTTACACTCTATTAAAGGCCCAAAAGTGTTTCAAAATGAAGTTTGAAAAAATCAAAGTTAAAAAATCCTAATTTCAATTAAAAAATATAATTTTCAAAGGAAAATAAATAATAAATGATATAAAATATCAAATATATTTAAAAACAAGTTGTCAACTTTGAAAAATATTTTAAAAAATCATGTTTAATCACATGAAAGCTTGGAATCCAATTGAATTTGAAAATTCAAGGTGGAAGTCTCATTTTAAAAATATTTGAAAACAAATAAAATGAAATTAATTACAAAAATTCAAGCTATATTAAATAAATAATATAAATTTTATTTTTTTGTAGACTAAAGTGTTTCAACAGTTTTGTGAATTTTGAAAAAAAATCAATAAAAAATAATTAAAATTGAAGGAGAAATGAATTTTGAGATTAATTAAGAAAATAATAAAAAAATTAATAAAAATAGCAAAAAAGGATAGGGAACCAAAAATGGTCTGGGTGGGTGTTGAACCCACGCCCTCTACCCAAACAAACACACGCTGATACCACTGGGGTGGTGATACATCAGTGTATCAAAACCACCCTATATGCATATAAGGGTGACCTAATTTCTAGGTCAGGCCAAGGCAAAAACCAGATTTTGGGGCATTTGCAAGAAGGCCACAACTTCTTCATTTCTCCATGAAAATCGATGAAATTTAGATGGATTCTACCTAGAATTTCATGAGGAATCCAATGGTGGTCTTAGAATTTTCTAAAGATGCCTACATTTTAAAACCCGATAGTGGTTTCAAAATAGGACAAAATTTGCAAGTTCTATGCTACCACTTCATACAAGCAATAATAGCATGGTAAATTTGTTCAAACACAACACATATGATATGTATGACATGTTCAAGATCAATGGACATCAAAGCAATGCATATTTTAAAGAGTTCAAGTTGTTATGCACTTACCTCTTAAAGCTCCTTGTGCTATCTTTCAAAATACTTGTGCCAGAAGTAATCTAATGCCTTAGACACTCTTGATAGATCCCTTAGAAGCTTTTAGGATGATCAAAACCAGATGGAAACCTCAGGAACATGAACTATCTCTTGTAGCATGCGATTTTTGTCGGTGAGACGACCACCTTATCGCCAAGGGTTTCTCCACACCGTAATGGTAGGAGTGGGGTGCTACTTTCTGATTTCTTATTTATCCTATGAAGCTGGAAAGGAAAGGGAAGCTATTTAAAACTAACCCTGCACGCAAATGTTTAACTGAACAAATGCTTAAAGAGATTCGGGGAGTCCGGGGTCAGGTTATACAATGGGGAGTTGTCAATTACCCATCCTATATGTGGTTATCCACAGGTCGTTAGTGTAACACCCCAATTCCCATCGCGAAATAAATAACACATAATAAATATCAGAGTAACTAAAATTTTATTTTTCCGACAGAAACAGGGATGCCACATTTAAAGAAATAAAATAAAATCCCTGTTCAACATCTTTGATACATAACACAAAGGGAAACTTTTCCTTACAAAAGGATGGTCAATTATGGAATAAAGCGGAAAGATCCATAACTGACTTGTTTTACAAATAAATGGTTTTAGAACATCAAAATATAAATACAAAATATATTCAACAATTATATACATATAACAAAACGTTCCCCGACTCCCGTGCTACGTATCAGAGCAGACACCACGAACGACAACGGAACGGAGGACTAATCTCCACAAAAGCCTCCAAGCCTCTAAAGCTGACAATCTGCACTATGCCATAAAAAGCATATTCCAGCAGAAGGGTGAGAAATAACAACTATAACAAGTTTGCATAATAATATGCCACAACACAGATAATTCACATAGGTAATATTTCTCACCGCATACATCACATACTAACACATATAGCATGGCACCAATACATAATATATCACACATAATAAATCGAATCATGATTTTCCACACATAACACATCCCTTCACAATTCACACCACCATTCATCACAACTCACTCATATACATCACAATGTATATATCTATACGAAACCAAGCATATAATCATGCATATTCCATTAATTCCATACTTCCACAAAGCATACTTTTCCATATTCATTCATCAATGCAAATATACAAAAGATGATCAATGCATACCATAGAGATCGACCAACGACTCTATATAGATGCAAATGCGGTACCGACTCAATTGGTGATACATTAGTCCCCCAGGAACTCTTGGAATCATCGCTCGTTACATAGAGTAACTCCCCGTCGGGCCTACGATGTTCCCCGTCGCTTCCTCTTATAAATAAGCACACGACGTTTATGGATTGCTTCCACCTATATGGATCAGGCACACAATCCGATCGCTTCCACTTATCATCAAGCACACGATCAGTTGTAACGTCGCTATCATCCCATAGTGTGTAAGGCACACGAACGTACAACGGATTCATATAGAATCCAAATAGCAAGAGCGCATGGTATTATGCTTGACACATGCACGACTCATGCTAAATAAATGTTCATGCATATATAATAATCATGCATATCAATCATAACCAAAGTGATATATAACAATGCCCAACGGCCACAAACCATCAACAAAGTATTCCACAACAACCAATTATCATCAAAGAATCATCACACAAGTCATACACATCCATCATGTATATTCACATCATATAAACCACATAAAAGCTCCACGTTACATAACAAAAGCACAACACACGGTAAAACCTCAACCGTGCGCATTTAACGCGATGAAAACCCGACAACTCGACTATTTTTCCAAAAACACGAATTAATTAAATCATCCACTGACCTCCAACCTAATTTTAAAAGAAAGAACATTTCGTTAGCTTTCCAACGGTATAAAGAACGTCCCAATCCGAGTTACGGATCAAAAGATATGAATTTCCGAAGTTTCCCCGAAAAACAGAATTTTCTGTTTCAGCACAGTAGGTATCGATCCCTAACTCGCATGTATCGATCCCTGCTGTAGTAAAAATTCCATTTTTCCCAATTTTCACAGTAGGGATCGATCCCTGGGATTATGTATCGATCCCTAACCCTGTTTTTCACAAAAAACCAGATTTTCTCAATTACACCTATGCTGTCCTTTTCCGAAACACCCAAAAACTCGACTAAATCGAACATTTTCACCGAAACAAACATATACTCATAAACACCAAATACATAAGAACAATTTAGAACACTTAAACGAAATTTCTACGACGTTCGATTTTTCGATTAAATTTCTATCGTTCAAAAACCAGAATTTTTAAACTTCACTAAATCGAATAAAAAGCACGACATACGACGACCTAACCTTCCTCGATACAACTACGTAATTTATTTCGAAATTCATCCGTGAAAACATTGATTTCTATCGATTCGACCTAAACGGAAAAATACACGGAACCATACCGAAAACTAACCGAAACATAACCAAACTTCGTGAAACTTTAAACAGCAGCTCACATACATATAATTAACCAACACATGTATTTACACGACTTTCCGACCGTAGAAACATCAGTTTCTATCGATTTCGTCCAATACGGCATAAACGGAAACATATGGAAACCAACCAAAACATCCACACAAAACATACACATATACATACACAAGCGAGATATAATTGAAACTTCTCACCCTTACCCGATTATTCGCGCTTTAGACGGAGTTTTCTCGACTTTCCTCTCTTTTCCTCTTCTCCCTTCTTTCCTTCTCTTTTCTCTTCTCTTCTCTTTCTATTTTTCTGTTTTCTTTTCTTTTTCTCCCTTTCTTTCTATCTTTCTATTCTATTTAAATGAAAAACATAATATCTACCCAAGCAAAAGACCAAAATACCCCTACGCTCAAATATCTCGCAAACGCTCTCAAAACGCGACAAAATATCACAACATTGAAAAATAACATTTTTCTAAATAAAAGTCAAAAATAAAATAATATAATAATAAAATAATCAACTAAACTCGATTAAATAAAACTGACTAAAACTGGGGCGTTACAATTCTCCCCCACTTAGACATTTTCGTCCTCGAAAATATAACCGAGACGAACAACTCCGGACACGACTCTCGCATCCGACGAACGAACCAACATGCCAACAAAAGGCACACCACGAATAACACAACAGACAAACACCTTGCTAACCGTAATTACAACAACACGATACGACGACAACTACAACGACAAGATGCAAAGCCCATACAATGCACTTGACGACCAACTCACAACTCAAGGAAAACCGCGATACCAACACACAGGTTCACTCTAGAACCGAAACACAACAAGATCGTTACCATAACCGTAGGTAACACTCCCCTAATCCCCCACACAGGAATTAGCTACCCGTACTCGAACCAACACAATGGAAACGAGGCAACAACACAAACAAGAACATAAAGTTCCACGACACAGCAAGATCTCAACAACATCAACAAAACCAGAATACCAACATCCTTGTCACACACCCATGCTACCACAATGCTACGATTCACCAATCGAACATATAACCGAAACATCCATCTACATAGTAGCCCATGGATAACATTTAAACCTTTCACCTAACACTTCCATTCTGAAACGTCCAATAGTCTCACCATTCCTACATGTTCCCAATGTTCAACCTATGAACTCTTACCAGTCACACACACGCAAATACAAATTGTGCAACACCACGCATCCGCTGCGCACTCTGATTACTCGCAACCATCAAAACTACCAATTTCACGTCCAAGGTCTAACTCTTTCTCAATTCACCAAAATCATTGTTCACTTTTAATATATCCAACTTCACACTCTACTGTGTTATCTCACACACCAGACACCAGTCTCGGAACTGCTCCAATTATTCTAATTCCCTGACCATCAAAACAGACATACCCTGAAACTTTCGACTTAACTTTTCAAGCAAGACCTTACCTTTACCAACAGGATAATTCCAACTAAAGTCATAACTCATCAAAATTCCAACCATCCTCATTGTCTCATACTCTATTCCTTCAAACCAACCAAGTACTCTAAACTCTTGCGATTACCAAACACTTCGAGCCGAGAACCATAAAAATAATACCTCCAAATTTTCCAACACAATACAACCGCGACTAATCCCAAATCCAGAATAGTATAGATCCTTTTATGAATCCTCAATTGTCGTAAAGCATAAGCCACGACTTTACTCCCTTGCATTAACACACTGACTAACTCATCAAAGACATCTCACAAACGGTTGAACCGGATCACGCAGACTCAAAACTGCAGCCGTAGACAAATTCTACTTCGGCTCACCCAAAACTTACTCACAACGAACATCCAAAACAAATGACTCATTCTTTGCAAGCCAACTGAAATAACAGAAGTACGAACTTAGCAAAGTCTCCCATAGCCTGCAATAACAACCAACTGAACCCAAAAGTTTCTAATCTCCTTAACCAACTTCGGAACCTCTCATTGCAAAACCAGATCCACTTCCGATGGATCCATAACAATACCATTACCTGAAATAACATATCCAAGAAGACTAACCTTTTTCCAACCCAAATTCTCACTTGAATAACTTAGCATAAAACTTCGTCTCTTTCCAACACTTGTGATTCAAATCTCAAACACTCTACCTGTTCTTCTTCCGAGTTTATAACAGATTCGAATATCCTCAATTAAAACCACTACAACTTATCCAATTAAATATGGAAGATACGATTCATATACTTCACAAACATTACGGACACATTACTAACACCAAGCAACATCACCGTACTTTGTAATGTCCAACCAAATTCCAAAAGATATAAATTCTTAAAGCTTTTGCAAAACCTTGCACTGGGTAACTGGCTATTCACACACAAGCTTAACCGAGTAATTACCAGTCTATTCCGATGATAACAACATAACCAGTCACATCAAATCGATCAAAGTCTTAACTCGCACAATTCACCACTCTTATCAAACATTCCAAACAATCGCAAGTTCACTCAAACTCAGCCAAACCATTACAGTCATCTATTCCTGAAAGCGGACACTTATTCTCCACCATTACCTTATTCAACTGTCAGTAATCCATACACAATTTCTTCTCTTAACCGTCCAAATTCCATAAATCCCAACATGTAGCAACAACCAATCCAAAAGAACTCTCAAATAGTACATCCACACTTAAGGTTTTCTCAAAATTTCCATTAATGCTCTAAAATTCCAAAAACTCCAAACCTCTTCGGAACTCTAAGTTTGGCTTTCCATAGTCTCAATACCATTATTCACATCATGCTTGTTATTTCGGTCAATCATCCTTCCTTTTTGTTACTAACAACACTGAAGCTCTCCAAGACGACACACTTGGCCTCACAATTCTCCTTTCCAGTAAATCTTCCAACTACTCTATCAGTTCGGGTACCTCTAATGCTAACATCCAATATTCCATCCGGGAATACATCTTAAAATCACGCACAACCGGTAACTCATCACTGTGTCCTTCCTGCCAATCTCTAGAAAACTATCGCCACAAACATAAGAACATCTTAGTTTCACATCCTAACAGTTCTTCTACTTACTTAGCAGATCCAAACCTGAAATCCTTACCTTCGTCCAATTTGAGTTCACACTTTTCTCTCTGAGAACCACCATTAACGATGCCCAATCATTCACTCTCAAAACTTCATACTGAACCAACATACCAAAACCTCTAATCCATTGCATCTTCTGATATTAACACCTTCATCGACTCATCAAAACAATCTGTAATCGTTTCCTTAAATTCCAAACACTCATTTCACACAATATCAAAGCCGGAAAGACACGTCTATTCCATCCAACACAATCTCCGTCTGCTATCAACAAGAGATTAAGGGTGATCAGTTCCTCAATTTGTCAATAGACAGCCGACAATCATGATGTGGCATAAACCGTCTTTACCAAACTATAATAGTATGTCTTGCATCTTGTGCACAAAACTACCTAAGGCATAAACCTTACCTCCGCATTCCCTCCGGAACCGGGAACCACACTGTCCAAAGAGCACTTACAATCTTGCAGCCAACGGTACACTGAGCCAACGCTCCACACCTGAAACAACATGGAGAAGTACCAGCTTCTCCCCCACTTATCTCAATCTCACACCTGAAGACAAAGGATTAGAAAACCAGAAAGCACTGACAGTGTTCCGCACACCTATCACGTACTAAGGGACAAACAGCAACGACAGTATTCAACTGTCACACCAACTAACTCAACAACTTGGCCGGACGGACCGACCTGCTCTGATACCACTAATGTAACACCCCAATTCCCATCGCGAAATAAATAACACATAATAAATATCAGAGTAACTAAAATTTTATTTTTCCGACAGAAACAGGGATGCCACATTTAAAGAAATAAAATAAAATCCCTGTTCAACATCTTTGATACATAACACAAAGGGAAACTTTTCCTTACAAAAGGATGGTCAATTATGGAATAAAGCGGAAAGATCCATAACTGACTTGTTTTACAAATAAATGGTTTTAGAACATCAAAATATAAATACAAAATATATTCAACAATTATATACATATAACAAAACGTTCCCCGACTCCCGTGCTACGTATCAGAGCAGACACCACGAACGACAACGGAACGGAGGACTAATCTCCACAAAAGCCTCCAAGCCTCTAAAGCTGACAATCTGCACTATGCCATAAAAAGCATATTCCAGCAGAAGGGTGAGAAATAACAACTATAACAAGTTTGCATAATAATATGCCACAACACAGATAATTCACATATGTAATATTTCTCACCGCATACATCACATACTAACACATATAGCATGGCACTAATACATAATATATCACACATAATAAATCGAATCATGATTTTCCACACATAACACATCCCTTCACAATTCACACCACCATTCATCACAACTCACTCATATACATCACAATGTATATATCTATACGAAACCAAGCATATAATCATGCATATTCCATTAATTCCATACTTCCACAAAGCATACTTTTCCATATTCATTCATCAATGCAAATATACAAAAGATGATCAATGCATACCATAGAGATCGACCAACGACTCTATATAGATGCAAATGCGGTACCGACTCAATTGGTGATACATTAGTCCCCCAGGAACTCTTGGAATCATCGCTCGTTACATAGAGTAACTCCCCGTCGGGCCTACGATGTTCCCCGTCGCTTCCTCTTATAAATAAGCACACGACGTTTATGGATTGCTTCCACCTATATGGATCAGGCACACAATCCGATCGCTTCCACTTATCATCAAGCACACGATCAGTTGTAACGTCGCTATCGTCCCATAGTGTGTAAGGCACACGAACGTACAACGGATTCATATAGAATCCAAATAGCAAGAGAGCATGGTATTATGCTTGACACATGCACGACTCATGCTAAATAAATGTTCATGCATATATAATAATCATGCATATCAATCACAACCAAAGTGATATATAACAATGCCCAACGGCCACAAACCATCAACAAAGTATTCCACAACAACCAATTATCATCAAAGAATCATCAGACAAGTCATACACATCCATCATGTATATTCACATCATATAAACCACATAAAAGCTCCACGTTACATAACAAAAGCACAACACACGGTAAAACCTCAACCGTGCGCATTTAACGCGATGAAAACCCGACAACTCGACTATTTTTCCAAAAATACGAATTAATTAAATCATCCACTGACCTCCAACCTAATTTTAAAAGAAAGAACATTTCGTTAGCTTTCCAACGGTATAAAGAACGTCCCAATCCGAGTTACGGATCAAAAGATATGAATTTCCGAAGTTTCCCCGAAAAACAGAATTTTCTGTTTCAGCACAGTAGGTATCGATCCCTAACTCGCATGTATCGATCCCTGCTGTAGTAAAAATTCCATTTTTCCCAATTTTCACAGTAGGGATCGATCCCTGGGATTATGTATCGATCCCTAACCCTGTTTTTCACAAAAAACCAGATTTTCTCAATTACACCTATGCTGTCCTTTTCCGAAACACCCAAAAACTCGACTAAATCGAACATTTTCACCGAAACAAACATATACTCATAAACACCAAATACATAAGAACAATTTAGAACACTTAAACGAAATTTCTACGACGTTCGATTTTTCGATTAAATTTCTATCGTTCAAAAACCAGAATTTTTAAACTTCACTAAATCGAATAAAAAGCACGACATACGACGACCTAACCTTCCTCGATACAACTACGTAATTTATTTCGAAATTCATCCGTGAAAACATCGATTTCTATCGATTCGACCTAAACGGAAAAATACACGGAACCATACCGAAAACTAACCGAAACATAACCAAACTTCGTGAAACTTTAAACAGCAGCTCACATACATATAATTAACCAACACATGTATTTACACGACTTTCCGACCGTAGAAACATCGGTTTCTATCGATTTCGTCCAATACGGCATAAACGGAAACATATGGAAACCAACCAAAACATCCACACAAAACATACACATATACATACACAAGCGAGATATAATTGAAACTTCTCACCCTTACCCGATTATTCGCGCTTTAGACGGAGTTTTCTCGACTTTCCTCTCTTTTCCTCTTCTCCCTTCTTTCCTTCTCTTTTCTCTTCTCTTCTCTTTCTATTTTTCTGTTTTCTTTTCTTTTTCTCCCTTTCTTTCTATCTTTCTATTCTATTTAAATGAAAAACATAATATCTACCCAAGCAAAAGACCAAAATACCCCTACGCTCAAATATCTCGCAAACGCTCTCAAAACGCGACAAAATATCACAACATTGAAAAATAACATTTTTCTAAATAAAAGTCAAAAATAAAATAATATAATAATAAAATAATCAACTAAACTCGATTAAATAAAACTGACTAAAACTGGGGCGTTACAGTTAGCAATTATCCTTACTGCTTTCTACTTACTGGTGTTTGTCTGTTGTGGGTTGGGAAAGTTTCTCCTTTGGGAGTGTTGAGAGAGAGAGAGTTTTTGTTTGATTTCGGGCTTTCTGATGTTTTTGATGAGTGAAGGTATTGGACCTAGAGTTTTTGATTGGTGTGAAGGTACTAGACCTAAATTTTTTTATTGGTGTGCTCGCTAAGATTTCGCAATCTTATGCCTACGTATTCCTATTAAAGAAAACAGGGAAATCAGAGAAATCTTACTTCCTCCTATTCTATGGGAGGAAAAATATGTTTTGGTATCTTGTTTGAAGCCCAATATTAAAGCTAAAAGGTTTGAGTATTTGTGTCTTGTTCAAAGCCCAAGATTGAAGCTAAAGGTTTGACTGAGAGAGAATTTGTCATCTCTAAAGGGAGACATCTCGTTTGTTTATCACAACTATTGGGTGATTGATTATAAAGGAGAATTACTTTAACTGGGATATGTGAATCCAGCAATGCCATAATTTCCTTTATAGGGGTGTTGTCCTGAAGGAGAAAACTTTAACTCAGTGTAAAGCAATGACATTTTTCCTTAGGAGTCTTTCATGGTAAGAGATGGACATTGGCGTGGATGTAAATAATCCAGAAGTTTGCCACTTACAGCAATTAGATGAAATAGGAAATTTACCAGGATAAAAGATGGACGATACGCTTGGATTTTTGAATCAACAAGTGTGCCACTTACAGCAGTTATCTGGGTTTAAGGTTTGTTTTGAATGTCTGTTTTGATGTGTGATATACAGAGAAGTATCTTGCTACAAAGAGATTTTGGTTTCCTCTGAGGGGATGGTGGTTTTTGTATGTGCCTTGATCAAAGCCCAAGGTTGAAGCTAATAGATTGATTGACTCCCCTGGGGAAGTCCTTATACAAAGCCTAAGAGGAGGCACGAAAAGACTGACTCAACAAGAGAGTGTTTAACTGTCTTGTACAAAGCCCAAGATTGAGGCTAAAAAAAGACTGACTCTTTAAGGGATATCGTTATATAAAGCCTAAGAGGAGGCTGAAGATTGACTTTCCGGGGAAATATTTCGTCTGTCTTGTACAAAGCCCAAGATTGAGGATAAAAGAGGTTTTGACTCTGCTTAGGAGGATTAATTCACAAAGCCTAAAAGAAGGCTTGGAGGAATTGACTCTGCTGGGGAGGTATTTACACAGAGCTTAAGAGGAATTTGACTTTGCTGGAGAAAGTTTATATATGTCTTGTACAAAGCCCAAGATTGAGGCTAAAAGGGGAAACTGACTCTACTGGTGAGAGGTTTTATCTGTCTTGTACAAATCCCAAGATTATGGCTGAAAGAAGATTGACTCTTTTGGAGAGACTTATATGTGTCTTGTACAAAGCCCAAGATTAAGGCTGAAAGGAGACTGACTCAACAAGAGACTGTTTTTATCTGTCTTGTACAAAGCCCAAGATTGAGGCTAAAAAGGGTTGACTCAACAAGAGAGTGCTTATGTGGGTGTCTTAAACAAAGCCCAAGATTAAGGCTGACTTTGCTAAAGAAAAGAAGGATCATTATACAAAGCCTAAGAGGAGGCTAAAAAGATGATTGACTCAATAAGAGAGTGTTTTAAAGGGTGATTTACTCAACAAGAGAGTGCTTTAAAAGGTGATTGACTCAATAAGAGAGTGCTTTAAGAGGTGATTGACTCAACAAGAGAGTACTTTAAGAAATAAGATTGACTCAACAAGAGAGTACTTTGTTTGCGTTGTACAAAGCCCAAGATTGAGGCCGAAAGGGGTGACTCAACAAGAGGGTGGGGAAAAAATCTTTATACAAAGCCTAAGAGGAGGCTAGTTTCGGCTGAGGATTATTGAGATCCAGAGGCAGGTCTAAGTCGGGAGATCAACTCTTGCTGAGGGTTTACAGAAGAGTTGAGGTATCAGATGCCTTGAGGTTCTGATAGGCTAGCATGGTATTGATTATGAGATAACCCTAGCTGGGGGTATTTAGGATAAAGATTGAGTTTTAGATCCTGTGAGGATTTTAAACTCTACTAGAGATTGATCGAATGATCAGGGTTTTTTCCTGTGTTTGGAAGGAACTTGAGAATGTCTTTGAGATCCAAGAGGAGATTAGACTGTCCAAGTCTACTGGTATGGAAGAGTTTATCTTTATATGATGCCCAAGAGGAGGCAGGTGTTTTAAGGGATGAGTGTCAACCCTAAAAATTGGTCTGAGGTTTGACTCTTTAGAAAGACTACTCTAACAAAGGATGACTAAGTTATGTCCTATACCTTTAAGAGGTCTTTAGGGTCCTTGTATTAAGCCCAAGAGAAAGCATGAGAACTTCTAAGAAGCTGGAGGGTCCTTGTACAAAGCCCAAGAGGAGGTTAGGATGCTTTTAGGAAGCCTGTGGGTCCAAACTTAAGAAAAGTTCAAGAAAAGTTTCACCGGGAATAATCTTTTCTTTAAGGAACAGTTCTAGGGTTTGAAGAAATTCTAGAGAGGTTTCACCGAGAATTAATCCTCCCCGGGGAAATGAATTTCTTTGAAGATTTTCTAATAGTGACAGTCTGAGAAAAGATTCACCGGGAATAATGCCTTTCTCTTTGTTCCATATTGTACAAGCCCAAGAGGAGGCAAGACTGTATCTGGAATTCCTATGGGGAACTAGTTTTGACTGTGTTGAAAAAGTGACCACTGGCTTTATCTAGTTCTAGACCTAATTGTCGGGGAAAACTCTAAGCAGATAATATACAGGCATATATATACAGATGAAATATATACTATATGCAAAAGAGGGTAGGAGGACTTACAGGTGAGCAAGCTTCCAGCACAGACAATTATATATATGTGCAAGTATGTAAAAGAAAGCTGATAAAACTTACAGGCGAGCAAGCTTCCATTGTAACAGCTGTACGGTTAGTTGTTCAAGAAATTAAAGAAAGTTTTGATAACAACTATGAATTTGAACCTAAATCAAAAGGGAAGGTTGTTTTGAAAAGATTGGGGCTTATACTCAAGGAGAGGCCCAGATGAAAAACAGTAATCGTATCGTTGATCTAAAAATTGTATCAGGACTTATACAATGACTGAGGCCCAAGAAAGGTTTTCTGTACAAAGAGATAGGTCTTACAACTCAAGGAGAGGCCCAAAGGTTTGAAAAAGAAAAGAAATGGGACTTACAACACAAAGGTAGGCCTAGATGAAAATGTTTTGAAAAGCGACGATCGCGCCGAGATTTTTGAAAACACAGTGGGACTTATACAATGACGGAGGTCAAATTATTTATGTACAACAAGGATTGGGTCTTACACTCTATTAGAGGCCCAGAGGTGTTTTGAAAAAGATTTGTGAGGGTGAAAATAATTAAAACCCTAATTTGATTTTAGAAAAGTATTTTAATTGAATAAAAATTCAATTAAAATGATCAAAATTATCAAACATGTGTGAAAAACAAGTTGTGATCTTGGATTAATGTTTGAAAAATTATGTTTCATTCATAGAATAATTTGAAAATAATTTGAATTTGCAAAATCAAGAGAAAGAGATATTTTTTAAAGTTTAAAAACAAATAAAACATAATTCTTTACAAAAATACTAAATATATGAAATAAATAATATTTTTTGTGAAATTTTTATGGAATAAAATATTTTAACATTTTTGAGAATTTTCAAAAAAAGAACCGATAAAAAATAATTAAAATTGAAAGAGAAATTAATTTTGGAATTAATTAACAAAAACCAAAATATGGCAAAATGATAAAATGGTCTGGGTGGGTGTTGAACCCACGACCTCAACAACAAACACACATGCGCGCTACCACTGGGGTGGGGATACATCCGTGTATCAAAGCCACCCCATGGCCTGGCCCTTGCCCAAGGCAAGGCCTAGTTTTGGCAATTTGCATGAAGGCTCTAAGTTTCTCATTTCTCCATGGATTGGGACAAAATTTAGGTGAATCTGACCTAGAATTTCATGAGGAATCCAATGGTTCCCTTGGAATTTTCAGAAAATCTTTCCATTTTAAAATCCGATTGTGATTTCAAAATAGGCCAAATTTTGCATGTTTTATGCTATCTCATGGTACCGGCAATAATAGCATGATAAATTGGTTCAAACACAACACATATGATATGTATGAGAGGTCCATGATCAATGGACCTCAAAGCAATGCATGATTTAGAGAGTTCAAGTTGTGATGCACTTACCTCTTGGAGCTTCTTGTGCTATCTGCCAAGTTCCTTGTGCCAGAAGTAATTTAATACTTTGAACACTCTTTATTGATCCCTTAGAAGCTTTTAGGATGATCAGAACCAACTAGAATCCTCAGGAACAAGTACAGGCCTTTTCTTGCAAATGGGGCAAAAGTGACCAAGATAGTAACTCTCTCAAATGGTGTTCCAGATGAGGGAAACCAATTGGGACAGTTAGAGGATGATATTTGGAGTGTGTTTGAGGCCTGGTTTGGTTTTGGAAGTGACTGAATCAAGACATGGCTTGAAAAATGAAGAAAAGTCAAATTTTCTGGTTTTGGAGGTTGACTTTCTGATTTTGGTGTTTCAGATCACAAGTGAGTGTTTGAACAGCTTAAATATGACATATTGGATGTATTTGGATCATGAGCTGTGGTGGAATTGCTCTCTAACTCAAAAACTCAGAGATGACTTGCAAAAGAATGCATTTTGGCCTAAAGAGAGAGATTTTGAGGAAAACATCAGTTGTAGGGCTTTGGTGTACTCAAACTGAGCACAAATGAACTCTTTTTATAGTGCATCAAGTTTTTTTGCAAGCAATGGTGAATGGCAGCTGGTACAGGCCTTTGGCCAATGTTGATCCAAGGGAATCTTTAGTCTCCTCTAGCCATTGACTTGAGGTTAGGGCACAGGCCTATGGTTCTTTGATTCAGAGCTGAATCTTGACTCATTCAATTAGGAATGTGTCAGTCCATTCCACCTTGATGCATCCATTAAATGCTTGGAAACAAAATTGGAGTCTTTTGCACTTTTTAGCCTTTTTAGGTTTGTTATGGCTATGTGAAATTCTAGGACTTGGGAGGCTTGGGGATGAGATCATTCCCCTTGGATTTTATCCTCTGATGTGTCCAAATGGATGACAAGGCTTGAAGTTGTCCAATTTTTCCAAATCGAGCAAAATGCCAAAGTCTGCCTTGTACAAGACAGTTGGAAATGGTGATTTTGAGGGAATCATATCTCCTTGCTCAGGTTGAGTTATGGGAGGCTCTTGTGCTTTTTAGAAAGCCCTCATATGATACAATACATGTGTAATCATAGTTTGTCTTGAAACTATTTGAATCCAACTGAAAAGTACTCATGAACATTGATGTCCAAGGCTGATAACTTAGGCAGATTTTCACTAAGTGTTGGAAAAGTGTCATTTTCTTCATTTTTGTCATTTTGATCAGTCCATAACTCAAAATCCACGAGGAATTGGAGTCTCTTGTAGTTGACACTTTTAAAGTATGTCAGATGGACTTTCATTTGAGCTTTGAATGGGAGAAAAAGGCCTTGTGGTTTAGGAGTTATGACCTTGCAAAGTTGGTACAAAATCACTTTTGTTCCATAACTTAGAAAAATGTTGGTTTCACATGGTTGGCCCTTTTGCAAGAAACCTCACTTTTCTTGATTTTTCTTAATGAATGATGATTAATACCATACATTAACATTATTTTTGACTTAAGGGAACCATATTTGTGAAGAAATCCAAAAAATTAAACTTGATTTCGTGCACAGTTGACTTTTTATCGGATGAAATCCAAACTGTGCGATCCTTTGTGAAATCAAGTCCTGGACGTAAATCAAACCTAATGTATGGATTCCATAGGTGTTATAGGGTGATTGAATCATGTTCCAAGGTTTGGGAGCATGTCCTGGTCAAAAGTCAAAGGTACAGTTGACTTTTTTCTTCAAAACCCTAATTGGGGTCCAGATGAAATTGAAACTTGTGAATCAAGCTTCTTGGATCAATCCATTGTTGTAAATGGATTAATGTGGTGTATTTGAGGACCTTAAATCATGTCTTGAGGTCTTGGCTCATGCCTTGCCTCAAAAGTCAACTTAGGGGTGAATTAGGTCAAGAAACCCTAATTCCTGATTTTTTGATGAATGCATCCCCTGAGGTTAAATTGACTTGATGATTGGGTCCATGAGGTCCCTTTTATTCTCTTGGGTTATATTTTGAAACATTGGCTCATGCCCAGAAGAAAAGTTTCATCTGGAGGCCTTGGTCGACCAAAACCCTAATTTGGTGACATTGGCGATCTTGAAGCTTGATCCACTTGGAATGTTGCAACCTTGTGCTTGATTCTTGATGTGGGAGTCGTCTTGATCTCTTATGGGTGTTTGAGTGGTTAGACAAGTTGAAGATCATGTTATTCCTTGATTGATCCTTTGTCTAAGTGCTCTAAGAGGGCTTGAAACCCTAAGTCTTGATTATAGTGAATGCTCAACCATTTTTTAGGAGATTGATGAGGCATGAAGGTACATCCATATTGTGGTGATGATCTTCACAATGATGGGAAATCTTGGTGGTCAAAATTTGGGGTATGACAGATGCCCCTATTTAATCTTCTTGGTCTCGAAGGTGTGAATGGCGAAGATATTCGAACATTCAGGGTGCAAGAGGAATAAATATCAGAATACCTGAAATTTTGACGGTGGTTATGAATGGCAGTTTGCTCTTTCATCTTCTTTTGCTAACAAATGATACTTAGAATAGGATAAAACCTTCCCCCTCGATGCTGGTCTTTAGCCATGGAACTGGTCTTAGTTTATTTTGAAATAAACCTTCATCCTGGTCTTCAGCCACGGAACTGGTCTCAGTTTCTTGATAAACTTCCCCTCAATCCTGGTCTTCAGCCATGAACTGGTCTTAGTTTCTTGATAAACTTCCCCTCGATCCTGGTTTTCAGCCAAGGAACTGGTCTCAGTTTCTTCTTGTCGAGTTTCTTCCTTGACAAGGGACGCTATGTGTAGCGGTCTTCCTCAAACTTCTCACCGAGTTTTCCTGGGGAGATACCATTTGATGGAAAAAGATTTGACGTCAGACTTGCTGGGGAAACCCATTTGTCTGAACTGTAGAGGTGTGCAAACTTCTCTGTTGGAGACGCCATTTGTTGACTCTACTGGGGAAAACGAGTCTCTTGAGAGACTGCTTTTCGCTTGGGGATCTCTTCGGAGAAATTCCATGTGATGCAATCCAATTTTGAGGTGCTGATGACTTCATTAACATTGACTTTCTTAGGAGAAAAACCAATGTGTTGCTGAGAGTCTTCGGTTGAGAGACTTTCTCTGGGCATTTTCTTTAATCCGGGAAAGCGAAAATGTCATCCTCAATGGTGAAGAGTGACGTTTGTCTAACGTCTTCTTGTCTTTCAGAGGTTCAAGTTATCAAAGTGGTCGAGGATCGTCTCCAATCCAGAAATAAACTGGGGGAGAGAGATTGTTTAGACAAAACATTTCCTGATGAGGAAAGAACTAACAACTCAATTGATGAGAGGACTTTATCACTTGGGGATAACATTGACTAGAGTGATAGTAATATAATATGAATATGAATATGAATAAAACTGACGCGACATACATACTAATAGATGAACACGATTGGATACTCGGCCACGGCGGGGGATGAAAAGTACCATTGGTTCAAGATAACAATCCTGCCTTGCTTAGGAAAGACGGTCCCTGTGGGGAGAAAGAATTGTCAATTGTTCATAAGAGGTAAGAACCCTGTCGGGGATATCAGACGGGATATTCGCATCTGATACAGTTGATCCTTTATTCAGGCGTACTGGTTTAGAAGGAGTACTTTGATTCTGCACTTTGAGGTTCAATCACCTCTGGAGAAGCGATCGATGTTTTTTCGATGTTCAACAGTCAAAAGAAATGCCATCTTTATTTTAAAAGCAGAAAAAAAATTTAACAATTAAATTCATTTTTGTTTTATTTCAAGAAACATTGATCATGTTAAAAATGTCATTCTGTAAAGCTAAAACAAATGAGAATTGAAAACAAAAGCACTAGGGCTCAAATTTTATTGATAGGATGGAAATCAGCCAAGCGCGTGATTCCATAGAGTATTTACAAAGTTTAGAAAATGGTAATTTAAGGGAAAAGGGCTACATTGAAATATAACGGTCGTTATCCTTCTACCAACATTGAATTCTGGACATCCTGAGCTTCTGTCGAAGATGACCTTGACTGGAGTTTTCCTGATGGATGGCACGACTGTCGAGGAGTTGAACTGATCAGACGTAGTTACTTACCATTAATCCCTAACTTTTGCCTGGATTGTACTTTGAGATTTCCAATCCATCGGGACGATTTTTTTTGCTTATGTCTCTAATTTTTACCTGGACCGCCCTTTTGGGTTTTCAATCCACCGAGCCATTTTTTTTTATTTAGGCGAAGTATTTCTTGACTACGTCAACATTCGTGATATAGGCAATTTCCTCTCCATCCATGGTTGCGAGTCTCAAGGCACCGCCTGAGAAGGCTTTCTTGACCACGTAGGGGCCGTCGTAATTTGGAGTCCATTTGCCCCAGGAATCAGTGAGGAATGGTTGTATCTTCTTGAGCACAGGCTCTCCTTTTCTGAAGACGCGAGGTCGAACCTTTTTGTCGAATTCCTTCTTCATTCTTTGCTGATACAATTGACCGTGGCATAGAGTCATTATTCGCTTTTCTTCGATCAGATTCAGTTTATTGTGTCGACTTTGACACCATTAAACCTCTGTTAGCTTAGCTTCCATCAATACTCTGATTGATGGGACCTTTACTTCTATGGGAAGCACTGCTTCCATGCCATATACTAGAGATAAAAGGGTTGCCCCTGTTGAAATGCGGACAGATGTACGATAACCATGAAGAGCAAAGGGTAGTATCTCATGCCAGTCTTTGTAGGTTACAACCATCTTTTGAACGATCTTCTTGATGTTCTTGTTAGCCGCTTCTACCGCTCCGTTCATCTTAGGTCGGTAGGGAGATGAGTTATGGTGTTCGATCTTGAACTCGGCACACAACTCTTTCATCATCTTGTTGTTCAGGTTAGATCCATTATCAGTAATGATCTGGCTCGAAACACCATAACGGCAGATGATATTGTTTTTGATAAATCGGACCACCACTTGTCGGGTTACATTTGTGTATGACGCTGCTTCGACCCACTTGGTGAAATAGTCAATGGCTACCAGGATTAACCGATATCCGTTTGAAGCTTTGGGTTCAATCATGCCAATCATGTTGATTCCCCATATGGAAAAAGGCCATGGAGAAGAAAAAACTTTGAGATGCATTGATGGTACATGGATTTTGTCTGAGTATATTTAACACTTGTGACACTTCCTCATGTACTTGTAGCAATCGGATTCCAGGGTCAACCAATAGTATCTTGCTCTAAGAATTTTTCTTGCCATTGTGTGTCCATTGGCATGAGTGCCAAAGGATCCTTCGTGAATCTCTTTCATTAGCATGTTTGCTTCTGGTCTGTCTACGCATCGGAGCAAGACCATGTCAAAGTTTCTCTTATAAAGTGTATCACCGCTCAGGAAGAAGTTACCTGCTAGCCTTTTGAGAGTTTTCCTGTCTTTTCTTGATGCCCTAGGTGGGTATTCTTGTTTCTGAAGGAAGCATTTGATATCGTGATACCAAGGTTTATCGTCCATGACTGCTTCGATCGCGAAGATGTAAGCGGGCCGTTCAAGGCGCATTATGTCGATCATAGGTACGCCATTCCATTGACCTACATTAATCATGGAAGAGATAATGGCTAATGCATCAGCCATGTGATTTTCTTCATGAGGGACATGGTGAAACTCGATTCTGTTGAAGAATGGTAACAGCCTTCTCGCATAGTCTTTGTAAGGAATTAGTCCTGATTGGTATGTGTTCCAATCTCCTTTGATCTGATTGATAACCAAGGCTGAGTCTCCATATACATCCAATTTCTTCATTCTCAAGTCAATTGCTTCTTCGAGACCCATGATACAAGCATCGTATTCGGCCTCGTTGTTTGTACATTTGAAAGTTAATCTGGCAGTGAAAAGAATATGGGTACCCTGAGGTGTTACGATGATTGCCCCAATTCCGTTTCCATAATTGTTGACAGCTCCGTCAAAGATTAGTCCCCATTGGGAACCTGGTTCTGGCCCTTCACTGGGTAGCGGTTCATCGCAATCTTTCATTTTCAAGTACATGACATCTTCGTTTGGGAAGTCAAACTCGACTGCTTCCTGATCGTCAATCGGTTGATGAGCCAAATGATCGGCTAAAATACTCCCTTTGAAGGCTTTCTGAGCATGGTACTCGATGTCGTATTCTGATAACAACATCTGCCAACGAACGATCCTTCCCGTGAGAGCAGGCTTTTCAAAGACGTACTTGATCGGATCCATTTCAGAGATTAACCAAGTAGTGTGACAAATCATGTACTGGCGAAGACATTTGGCTGCCCAAGCCAAAGCACAACAAGTTTTCTCAAGCATAATATACCGAGTTTAACAGTCGGTAAACTTCTTGCTCAGATAGTAGATGGTAGACTATTTTCTTTTTGTTTCGTCTTGTTGGCCAAGTACACAACCCATTGAGTCTTCCAAGACTGTTAGGAAGATGATTAGCGGTCTTCCCTCCACTAGAGGTGACAGGATAGGTGGATTCAACAGATACTCTTTGATACTGTCGAAGGTTTTTTGGCAGTCTTCTGTTCATACGCAATCCTGATTCTTTTTTAGTAATTTGAAGATTGTCGCGCATGTCGCGGTCATGAGGAATATAAATCTAGAAATGTAATTCAGACGTCCCAGGAATCCTCTGACTTGTTTCTCAGTCTTTGGTGAAGGCATCTCTTGAATGGCCTTGACCTTGTCAGGATCAACCTCAATTCCTTTTTGGCTGACGATGAATCCTAAAAGTTTCCCCGAGCGGACACCGAACGTGCATTTACTGGGATTCAAGCTGAGTTTGTACTTCCTCAGACGCTCGAATAGTTTGGACAAGTGGGTCACATGCTCCTCTTCTGTTTTAGATTTGGGAATCATGTCATTGACATACACTTCAATTTCTTTGTGCATCATGTCGTGAAATATAGTAGTCTTGGCCCTTTGATAGGTTGCCACGGCGTTTTTCAAACCGAACGACATTACCTTGTAACAAAAGGTGCCCCATGGGGTGATGAGTGAAGTTTTCTCCATATCTTTCGGTGCCATTTTGATTTGATTATAGCCCGAGAATCCATCCATGAAGGAGAAGACTTTGAACTTTGTTGTACTGTCTACCAGCATGTCTATGTGTGGTAAGGGGAAGTCATCCTTTGGACTTGCTTTGTTCAGATCCCTGTAATCTACACACATTCTGACTTTTCCGTCTTTTTTCGGAACTGGTACTATGTTGGCTAACCATTGAGGATATTCTGAGGTGGCGAGGAAACCTGCGTCAATCTGTTTCTGCACTTCCTCTTTGATTTTGATGGCCATGTCTGGATGAGTCCGTCTCAGTCTTTGTTTTACCGGCAGACATTCTGATTTCAACAGTAAATGATGTTCTACGATGCTGGTATCCAACCCTGGCATGTCCTGATAAGACCAAGCAAACACATCTGGAAACTCTTTGAGAAGTCTTATCAATCTTTCTTTGACAATCGGACTGAGCAGTGCCCCAATCTTGACTTCTTTCCTTTCTTCTCCTGAACCCAAGTTTACCGTTTCCAACGGCTCTTTGTGAGGCTCAATGGTCCTTTCCTCATGTCTGAGTAATCGAGAGATCTCTTCTGGAATTTCTTCGTCTTCTTCTTCTTCAGCTTCAAATACCGGGAATTCAAAGTTGGGAGAAGGCATCGGATCGTATGTTTCAACGGGGTTTAAAACAAGCAATCTGCATGACGTGATGATTTGTTTTTAGAAGAGATAGAGAGAAATGCAAGAGGGTGTGTAGTGTATTTTCTGAAAAACGCTTGTTTTTGTTATTTTGAGTTGTTTTTAGGATTACCATTTTCTAAAACAAAAAACGAAAAAGTGAAAACAACAATAAATACGGAAATTATAGAACGACGTTATTTATTTATGATTTTGTCGATTCTTGAAACTACAGCCCTATAAAACAAAACTCTGCCGCTTTGGGCGAAGCGAAGAGGGACATTTACAGAAAGTGAGCCCTATAAAAACATCTGTTTCATCTGGGCAGGGTGAAAGGTTAAAACAAAGATGGCAACTACTTAGACATATGGACGACTTTCTGGACATCGATAGCAACCCATTGGCGGCGAACTCCTCGGTGAATCACAAAGTCTGGTACCTTCTTTCTTGGTCTATCCTCATAAATGACGTTGATTTCTGGCGGAGCAGGATCATTGGAGTCTTCCTCCCAGGCAGAGTTATCGTAGATGAACTCTTCCATTGTATCTTGTACAGTGTTTTCACTCTCAGGCGGATCTCCCCATCCAGTTGGTTGGATGTCTTCAAGCCTGATACGAGAGCTTTCAGGAGAGGTGTACTTGACCAGGAAGTCGTACTTGCCACTCGGCTGTCCTAAGGAGTCCCATACTTCTGTGGGACTGGAGGAGTCATCCTTCTCGATGACGTTGACCTCAGAAAAAGCATAGTTGATGAACTCTTGACCTGCAGTCTTTGCAGATTCATCGTTGTGCTGGATATCTTCAGAATGTCTTGAGTAATAATCCCATGACAGGATGGGGACGCATGTATTCTTTTCAATGACGTTCAACTGATAAGCATCGTTTGGCTGACTCTTTTGCCCCAAGTCTTCTGGGTACGGCTGCCAGATAGGCAAGTCATCCAGGGGATCAAAATAGTCATAATCAAAGTTATCTTTCATCGGAGTGTCCTCCTCTAATGAGTTAGGCGGAGCACGGCATCCTTTCGGATCACAATCTCTGTACATCATCTTGACATCTGATCTTGGTATATATCTCGGACTCTGCGTGGGATAGTAAAATGGCGTATGTGCCTCTCCCTGAGACATATAACCGTCCTTGTTGAGATAGGACTTCCACTCTTCATCTGTATCGGAGGAGTCACCCTCATTGATGGTGTGTACTTCTTGAGACACTAGGAGAAGGAAACCTCCACTGTGGAAGAAGTCCTGAATGGGATGAAAACTTTCATCATTAGTAGCAGTCTGGGTACAGGTTGAGGAAAAACCAAGACCTTTCTTTGTCTTATTATCCATAGGAATGACAAGCTATCCCCATCCTTTTACGTTGTTACTCTCGATCACTTTGAGAGTATCTTTGTATGAGGAAATCGATGCTCCTTTTTCTGATTGATTCTCATTGCTCACCGAAAGTGCTTGGAACTGGGTTCCAACAACCTCCTCTGGTTCTACATAGGAAAATGATGATAAGTTGCTAACGATTAAGGCCTGCTCTCCACAGACAGTGACTAGCTTGTCATTTTTGACGAACTTCAGCTTCTGGTGAAGTGTCGAAGTGACTGCCCCAGCTTCGTGTATCCAAGGTCTTCCTAGTAAACAGTTGTAGGTTGCCCGGATGTCCATGACCTGAAAAGTGACTTGGAAAGTGTAAGGACCAATAGTTATGGGAAGATCGACTTCGCCGATAACTGTTTTTCTGGATCAGTCAAAGGCTTTGATGATGACCTTGATGCCTCTCATCGGGGCTCCCTGAAATGATAGTCGCTTCAGGGTTGATTTTGGCATAACATTTAAAGCTGATCCCGTATCTACCAGTACGCTGGCTAAAGCATCGACCTAACAGTTGACTGTAATGTCAAGCGCCATATTGTGATTTTTGCCTTCTTTCGGCAGTTCTTCATCACTGAATCCTAAATTATTGCAGGAAGTGATGTTGGAGATGATTATGTCAAATTATTTTATCGTCACATCTTGTTCTACAAAAGCTTGCTCTAAGATTTTCTGTAGAGCTTCAGTGTGAGCTTCAGAACTGAGCAAGAGAGATAGCACAGAGATTCTTGATGGAGTTTGCAACAATTGGTCTACAATGTTGTACTCACTCTTCTAGATGATCTTCAGCATCTCATCGTTGTTCTTTGAAAGGCCGGGATTACTAGATTGACCGACTAGTTGATTGGAAACTTTTTTTTGAGGTTCCTTTTCTTTTGTGGGTTCTCTAACTTCTCTGTTGAAGATCCAGCCGCTCCGTGTTACTCGACTGATGTCAGCAATGTTTACGACGGAGGGTAATGAAGTTTCCTTTCCATTTTCAATTGTTGTTGCACCGTACTTGTAAGGGATAGTCTTATCGGATTTGTACGGTATTGATCCCTATAGATAGATAACCACATAGGCCTTTTGATTTTTTTGACCATCGTAGGCAGCCTCAATTGGTTCGAGGTTGAGAATCTTTCTACGGTCAAGAGGGAGTCTTGATTCATGGAGTAGAGGGATTATGGCGCATACGTCCTTTGTCATTTCATGATTAGAGATTATAACAACATCTTTGCTTTGATCAGTAAGATAGTCTTGCATTACGTTGATCGAACCAGAACTTGAACACAGTTGAATCTCTTTTCGGTCCAACTAATTTTGAAGAGCTGACCGTACAAGATAACATCCCTGGTTGTTCTCTGAGCAAACTCTACAGCGTTCATAGTTGTGTGGTGGCACTTGGCCACATCCGCTTTGTATGCAGTGCAACCTTACTAGATCTGTTTCCATCGAGCGGACATCCTGACTTTGATGCCTAGTAGGATTCCCGTCAGTCATACTGATCTGTTGTGTAGCTTCATCCAAGTAGATTGGAAGCCACCAGTGGTCCAATAAGTGTTGAAGTGTTCTTTGGACAAGTGCACATCCTTGGTAGTCTTCATGACACACTTTACATTCCTGATAATCATGTGAAGCCAGAAAACTGAGCCTGACTTGCTTAGCATGTAATTCTACCAGACTGGTATTCATCAAGCGAATATCAAAGATTTGAATCATATTAACTTGATGGCTACTTCTATCACTGTAATCCAAGATCCATTCGAGATCTATCTGACGCTGGAGGGCCTCTTGTACAAAAGAGCATCCCTATTTGTTTATTGAGCATATCGGACAAGAATTGTAATCGTGTCGTGGCAGATTATGATGTTGACTTTACCTTGAGTGCATTGCCACCAAGTTGACATTCATTGCCAGAATGTTGTGGTTCTAGACAATGTTGGGATTTGCGTGACCCATATTGACCTCACGGATTCGATGATCTTGGATCCATCCGAGATCCATCTGTTCTTGTAGAGATGATTGCACTACGGAACATCTTGATAATTCTTCGAGCAGATATCACACTGGTGATAATTGTGAGACGTTACATGACCATACCCGCTCTGTCTGCAATGCATCCTGACCAGATTGGTTCCTAATAGGAGTACATCGTGAATTTGATAACTGCGGTTAAATTCTTCCTCTATCAAATTTACTGTAGTTTTCTCATGTTGAGGTAACGAGTTCATCTAAACATTTGGATCTGTATCCTTGAAGGATAATACCCCGTTCCTGACAAGCTTCGGTACATCAGATTTGAAGCTGAGCCAGTTTTCTATGTTGTGCCCCGGTCCTCCTTGATGGTAAGGGCAAGTTTGATCTGCTTTGAACCAAAAAGGCGGATTTTCCAGAACTGTAAGAGGAGACCTGATTTGGAAATGCCCCTTGACCAATAGTAGTGGAAATAGTTCCGTGTACAACATTGGTATAGGGTTGAACCCTGGTGATTGTGTCGTACGATTGTTATTATAGTGTGGACGAGCCTGCTGAAGAGGCTGTTGTGCCCTTTACTGATATTGTTGTTGATTTGGTTGGCTATGAGTAACCTGAGGTTGATACGTTGGAGCCAGCGCAGGGTTGATAGCGGGAGTTACCGCTGCTACTGGTTGATACCTTCGCCTTTGCTTTCCGAGAGAGATATTACCAATATCTTGCTCTTTTTTCTTTGGGAAAGCACTACCGTATCTTTTGGTACTGCTTGATGGCTCTGCATTTTTGACCAGTCGTCCTTCTCAGACTACTTCTTCAAGGCGTACCCCCATGTTCACCATTTCAGTGAAGTCACTAGGCGCACTGGCGACCATTCAGTCGTAATAGAATGAGCTTAAGGTTTTCAAAAAGATCTTGGTAATCTCTTTTTCCTCAAGAGGGGGACAGATCTGGGCAGCAATTTCACGCCATCTCTGAGCATATTCCTTAAAAGTTTCTTTGTCCTTCTGTGACATTGGTCTGAGTTGATCTTTGTCTGGTGCCATGTCCAGGTTGTATTTATATTGCTGAACGAAGGCAGCGCCAAGATCTTTGAAAGTGACGATCTTGGTGCGGTTTAAACCCATGTACCATTTGAGTGTGGCACCGGTTAAACTGTCTTGGAAATAATGGATCAGTAGCTGTTGATTTTTAGTCTGAGTTAACATCTTTCGAGCGTACATCACCAAATGACTTTGAGGGCAAGAGTTTCCCTTGTATTTTCAAAGTCAGGCACCTTGAATTTGTGCAGTATTTTCATGTTAGGGACCAGACAAAGGTCTGCAGCGTCTTTTCCAAATAAATCTTGGCCGTGAATGGCATGCAGTTCCTTCTGCATCTCCAGGAATTGTTCCTGGAACTCATTCATCCTGTCGTACATGTCTTCGTTTCTACCAAGAATTACTTATGGAATCTGTCCTTCCAGGACAGTGTGTACCACGGGTTGTGGTATAGTCATTATGGCGGTGACTCTTGGTGTTTCCCTGTCCCGAAGTTTGTAACCTTCAGGAGTTGCTGTCATGACTCTTGCATCTTCGCTTTCCCGAAGTTTGTAACCTTCAGGCCCAGCGGTTCCTGCTGCAGTTTCTGGGCCTTCAGTGACCGCTGGGATGTATCCTTCAGGGACAAAGTTGATAGGCATGCCCCAGGGACGATCTTTAGGCATGTTGTACCGAGGATCATACGTCTCCACTATGGGCGTAGATGTGATCTCCGAGATCACAGTCCTTTGTTGTTGTCTCTAAGCTGTTGCCAGGGATTGCATGTCACTGTGAAGTTTTTTCAGATCTTCCTTCAGAGCATCGTTTTCTTCTCTCAGCTCTCTGTTCTCTTCCTCGAGATCGTCCATTTTCTTTTGTCGATTGGCCCGAGTATTGTACGAATGAGACAGTTTGACTCTAGAATCGTGACACATACGTGAGATTCGAAGGTAAGAAGAATGTGTTATGTGGGAATGATGAATGATATGCAATGATATATATTAATTTTGTTTTTGCTTTAATCAAAAAGAAACTTCAACAAATAGATTGCAAATATCATACAGTGGGGAGACCCCGTTTTATTGAATTTGAAAGATTGCAGAAAGGGAAATACAGTATTTTCCAAAGTGCGATAAAAAAAATGTCTGAACTTATGGATCATGAGTCCTCTCTGAGGAGAGCTCAGATGCTGGTTCTGGTATTTTCCTTTTCTTTGACCGGGGCTCTTCAGCCGTTGTCAGGTTGTCAGTCCTTTGCCAAGTGAAAGGAGCGAGCAAGTTTCTTTGGTCTTCTTGATTTTCTACAATATGTTGTTCTAGTATCTTAATCAGAGCATCCTTCTCTTTTAACAGTTCCTGAATTTTGGCACACTTTACATTGAGAATGTGGTATTTGTTCTTCCAAGAGTTCTTTTCCCGTTGAACTTTGTTGAGAGCGACCTGGAGTTTTTCCGTATCAGACATAAAATAAAGGACAGATTCCTTTAATGGAAGAACTTCTTGACGAGGGTAAGGCATCCTCAGCTTGAGGACTCCAGTTTGTACCCAATGGAGATAAGGTTCCACGGAGATACAATCCGGTCTTCCTAGAGACTCTCTTCCTTTCCTGTGAATATGTTGCCAGGCATGCACTATTTCTTTCTTTAGTACCCTGTCAATTTCTCCTTCCTTAAAGAAAAGACCTTCCAGATGAACATTTTGCGGGATATTCTTCATCGGGTATCCGAGTTGACGACGAACTAAAATTGGATGATAGTTGATTCCTCCTTTAGTTCCTATGAGGGGTACATTAGGGAAGTTTCCAAATTTGTCGATGATCCTTATCCCGTCATAGATCTGATTGTACCAATCTATGTCAGAGTTGGTAAGAGACATGATTCTCTATGACCAACATAGAGTACTCTTATGATCCCAAAAAGCAGCAGACTTGGGTAAATGGGAAGTGAACCACTTGTAAAGCAGGGGTACACAGCATGTGACCATTCCTCCGCTGTACAAATTCCTTAAGTGTACAGAATGATAAGCATCTGCGAGCAAGGTTGGTACGGGGTTTCCAATCAGAAATATCTTAACGGCATTGGTATCGACGAAGTTATCGATGTTGGGAAAAAGAAACAACCCGTATGTGAGCAGAACAAAGATATCTTCGAAAGCAATTATGTTTCCTACACTGGTAAAGTATAGGGCTTTCTCCGTCAGGAATTTAGCTGGTAAACCCTGGATTCCTTCCTTAGTGGTCATGCGAGTCCTGACTTCTGACTCGTCCAAATAAATTGCTCTTGCAATGGTTTGTTCTTTTGGAATTTCTTCCAGTCCAGAAAAGGAAGCTTGGTCAGTGATGGGTAAATCAGTCAGGTGAGAGTACTCCTCCAGTGTTGGTGTTAGTTGATAATCCGGGAATGTGAAATAGTGATAAACCGGATTGTAAAACTGAATTAACATAGACAATATTCCTTCAACAACGTGGACCCTTAACTGAGACAACAGCCCTCCATGCTTAGCTCTGAAAGCATCAGGGTTGGTAATCATCCCAACTAATCTTCTTAAATCCTCTAGTTTCGGGGCCTTGAAGGTGTACTTGTGTGTCTTTCTTCTACCGAAATCCATAACACAATCCTTCTCTAATATTTGCAATTATTGTTTTAGTAAGAAGGAGAAAAGAAAAGAGAAGATTTTTTTTCTTTGTTTAAGAGTTTTTTAAATGAATGCATGAATGCAACACACAAAAACATTGAAAAAACATGGGTTCAAGGGTTCAACGTCACGAGCATGGAGTCATGGATCTACCCATCCCCAAAGGTTGTATCCTGGTCAATTTTTGTACCTGTAGAACGGGTTAAAAGTTCCCAAAATAATTGACCCCCTAGGGATATCAACAGCAAGCTGGTTCACCCGAGCGAGCTGTAGCATCCAGGGTAATCTCAATTGAGTGTAGTATCGTGTATCAACTATTCTCGATAGTCACCGCACTACCAAATGGCCACATGGTTAATGTCTACTAAATCCTCAGTTTCACAGATACCACATTTGGACAATCTGCTTTCACGACGATTGTCGTTCAACATTGAATCCGCAAAGGGTATCTCCACTGATTTGATGGTCTACCAGGATCGCTTATTCGGGAATCACTCCCTGTAAGACCACCCGTCTATGCCATCACCTATCTTAGGGTTCTCCCAAACTTTCTACATGCGACATCTCTCGCATTCCCATTGACAGAAAAATAAACACGAATATGAAGTAGGAAAAGCAGTATATATATGTATAACATAGAAAATTTCTAACAACCTAGACCTCTTAGGAACTATAATCCTAGTCCTAGACAGACAAAATGACTCCCCAGCAGAGTCGTCATTTTCCTGTTGGAAAATAGTGGCGAATGATGACTAAGGTAAGACATATCCTATATAAATTTCCCCAGCAGAGTCGCCATTTTCCTATTGGAAAATGGTGACGAATGATAACTAAGGTAAGACAGATCCTATATAAACCTCCCCAGCAGAGTCACCATTTTCCTGTAGCGTGCGGTTTTTGTCGGTGACGCGACTAGCTTATCGCCATCGGTTTCTTCTCACCGCAATGGTAGGAGTGGGGTGCTACTTTCTGATTTCTTATTTATCCTATGAAGCTGGAAAGGAAAGGGAAGCTATCTAAAACTAACCTTGCACGCAAATGTTTAACTGAACAAATGCTTAAAGAGATTCGGGGAGTCCGGGGTCAGGTTATACAATGGGGAGTTGTCAATTACCCATCCTATATATGGTTATCCACAAGTCGTTATCAATTATCCTTATTGCTTTCTACTTACTGGTGTTTGTCCGTTGTGGGTTGGGAAAGTTTCTCCTTTGAGAGTGTTGAGAGAGAGAGAGAGAGTTTTTGTTTGATTTCGGGTTTTCTAATGTTTTTGATGAGTGAAGGTACTAGACCTAGAGTTTTTGATATGTGTGAGGGTACTGGACCTAAAGTTTTTTATTGGTGTGCTCGCTAAGATTTCGCAATCTTATGCCTACGTATTCCCGTTAAAGAAAATAGGGAAATCATAGCAATCGTAGTTCCTTCTATTCTATGGGAAGAATAAGATGTTTTGGTGTCTTGTTTGAAGCCCAAGATTGAAGCTAAAAGGTTTGAGTATTTGTGTCTTGTTCAAAGCCCAAGATTGAAGCTAAAGGTTTGACTGAGAGAGAATTTGTCATCTCTAAAGGGAGACATCTCATCCGTTTATCACAACTATTGGGTGACTGATTATAAAGGAGAATTACTTTAACTAGGATATATGAATCCAGCAATGCCATAATCTCCTTTATAGGGGTGTTGTCCTGAAGGAAAAAACTTTAACACAGTGTAGAGCAATGCCATTTTTCCTTAGGAGTCTTTCATGCTAAGAGAGGGACAGTGGCGTAGATGTAAATAATCCAGAGGCTTGCCACTTACAGCAATTAGATGAAAGAGGAATTTTACCAGGATAAAAGATGGACGACAACTTGGATTTTTGAATCAACAAATATGCCACTTACAGCTGTTATCTAGGTTTAAGGTTTGTTTTGAATGTCTGTTTTGATGTGTGATATACAGCGAAGTATCTTCCTACAGAGAGATTTTGGTTTCCTCTAAGGGGATGGTGGTTTTTGTATGTGCCTTGATTAAAGCCCAAGGTTGAAGCTAAGAGATTGATTGACTCTTCTAGGGAAGTCCTTATACAAAGCCTAAGAGGAGGCTAGAAAAGACTGTGTTTAACTGTCTTGTACAAAGCCCAAGATTGAGGCTAAAAAGAAACTGACTCTTTAGGGGATATCATTATATAAAGCCTAAGAGGAGGCTGAAGATTGAATTTTCTGGGAAATATTCCGTCTGTCTTGTACAAAGCCCAAGATTGAGGCTAAAAGAGGTTTTGACTCTGCTTAGGGGGATTAATTCACAAAGCCTAAAAGAAGGCTGGGAGGAATTGACTCCGCTGGGGAGGTATTTACACAGAGCTTAAGAGGAATTTGACTTTGCTGGAGAAAGTTTATATATGTCTTGTACAAAGCCCAAGATTAAGGCTAAAAGGGAAAACTGACTCTACTGGCGAGAGGTTTTATTTTTCTTGTACAAAGCCCAAGATTGTGGCTGAAAGAAAATTGAATCTGTTGGAGAGATTTATATGTGTCTTGTACAAAGCCCAAGATTGAAGCTGAAAAAAGACTGACTTAATAAGAGAGTGTTTTTATCTGTCTTGTACAAAGCCCAAGATTGAGGCTAAAAAGATTTGACTCAACAAGACAGTGCTTATGTGGGTGTCTTGTACAAAGCCCAAGATTGAGGCTGACTTTGCTGAGGAAAAGAAGGATCATTATACAAAGCCTAAGATGAGGCTGAAAAGATGATTGACTCAACAAGAGAGTGTTTTAAAGGGTGATTAACTCAACAAGAGAGTGCTTTAAAAGGTGATTGACTCAACAAGAGAGCGCTTTAAGAGGTGATTGACACAACAAGAGAGTACTTTAAGAAATAAGATTGACTCAACAAGAGAGTACTTTGTTTGCCTTGAACAAAGCCCAAGATTGAGGCTGAAAGGGGTGACTCAACAAGAGAGTGGGGAAAAAATCTTTATACAAAGCCTAAGAGGAGGCTAGTTTCTGCTGAGGATTATTGAGATTCAGAGGCGGGTCTAAGTCGGGGGATCAACTCTTGCTGAGGGTTTATAGAAGAGTTGAGGTATCAGATGCCTTGAGGTTCTGATAAGCTAGCATGGTATTGATGATAAGCAAACCTAGATGGGGGTATTTAGGATAAAGATTGAGTTTTAGATCCTGTGAGGTTTTTAAACTCTCCTGGAGATTGATCGAATGATCAAGGTTTTTTCCTGTGTTTGGAAGAAACTTGAGAATGTCTTTGAGATCCAAGAGGAGATTAGACTGTCCAAGTCTACTGGTATGGAAGAGTTTATCTTTGTATGATGCCCAAGAGAAGGCAGGTGTTTTAAGGGATGAGTGTCAACCCTAAAAATTGGTCTGAGGTTTGACTCTTTAGAAAGACTGCTCCAACAAAGGATGACTAAGTTCAATCCTATACCTTTAAGAGGTCTTCAGGGTCCTTGTATTAAGCCCAAGAGAAGGCATGAGAACTTCTAAGAAGCCGGAGGGTCCTTGTACAAAGCCCAAGAGGAGGCTAGGATGCTTTTAGGAAGCCTGTGGGTCGAAACTTAAGAAAAGTTCAAGAAAATTTTCACTGGGAATAATCTTTTCTTTAATGAACAGTTCTAGGGTTTGAAGAAATTCAAGAGAGGTTTCACCGAGAATTAATCCTCTCTGAGAAAATGAATTTCTTTGACAATTTTCTAATAGTGACAGTTTGAGAAAAGTTTCACCGGGATTAATGCCTTTCTCTTCGTTCCATATTGTATAAGCCCAAGAGGAGGCAAGACTGTATCTAGAATTCCTATGGGGAACTAGTTTTGACAGTGTTGAAAGAGTGACCACTGGCTTTATCTAGTTCTAGACCTAATTGTCGGGGATAACTCTAAGCAGATAATATACAGGCATATATATACAGATGAAATATATACTGTATGTAAAAGAGGGTAGGAGGACTTACAGGTGGGCAAGCTTCCAGCACAAACAATTATATATATGTGCAAGTATGTAAAAGAAAGCTGATAAAACTTACAAGCGAGCAAGCTTCTATTGTAACAGCTGTATGGTTAGTTGTTCAAGAAATTAAAAAAAGTTTTGATAACAACTATGAATTTGAACCTAAAGCAAAAGGGAAGGTTGTTTTGAAAAGATTGGGGCTTATACTCAAGGAGAGGCCCAGATGAAAAATAGTAATCGTACCGTTGATCTGAAAATTGTATCGGGACTTATAGAATAACTGAGGCCCAAGAAAGGTTTTCTGTACAAAGAGATGGGTCTTACAACTCAAGGAGAGGCCCAAAGGTTTGAAAAAGAAAAGAAATGGGACTTACAACACAAGGGTAGGCCCAGATGAAAATGTTTTGAAAAGCGACAATCGCGCCGAGATTTTTGAAAACACAGTGGGACTTATACAATGACTGAGACCCAAATTATTTATGTACAACAAGGATTGGGTCTTACACTCTATTAGAGGCGCAGAGGTGTTTTGAAAAAGATTTGTGAGGGTGAAAATAATTAAAACCCTAATTTGATTTTAGAAAAGTATTTTAATTGAATAAAAATTCAATTAAAATGATCAAAATTTTCAAACATATGTGAAAAACAAGTTGTGATCTTTGATTAATGTTTGAAAAATTATGTTTCATTCATAGAATAATTTGAACATTATTTGAATTTGCAAAATCATGAGAAAGAAATATTTTTAAATGTTTAAAAACAAATAAAACATAATTCTTTACAAAAATACAAAATATATGAAATAAATAATATTTTTGTGAAATTTTTATGGAATAAAATATTTTAATATTTTTGGGAATTTTCAAAAAAAGAACCAATCCAAAATAATTAAAATTGAGAGAGAAATTAATTTTGGAATTAATTAACAAAAACGATAAAAAATGAAAAAAATAGCAAAATATGGCAAAATGATAAAATGGTCTGGGTGGGTGTTGAACCCACGACCTCAACAACAAACACACATGCACGCTACCACTGGGGTGGGGATACATCCGTGTATCAAAGCCACCCCATTAATACATATGGGTGCCAAGTTTCTAGGCCTGGCCAAGGCGCTATGGCCTGGCCCTTGCCCAAGGCAAGGCCTAGTTTTGGTAATTTTCATGAAGGCTCTAACTTTCTCATTTTTACATGGATTGGGACAAATTTAGGTGCATTTGACCTAGAATTTCATGAGGAATCCAATGGTGCCCTTAGAATTTTCAGAAAATGTTTCCATTTTAAAATCCGATAGTGATTTCAAAATAGGCAAAATTTTGCATGATCTATGCTATCTCATGGTATAGGCAATAATAGCATGATAAATTGGTTCAAACACAACACATATGATATGTATGAGAGGTCCATGATCAATAGACCTCAAAGCAATGCATGATTTAGAGAGTTCAAGTTGTGATGCACTTACCTCTTAGAGCTTCGTGTGCTATCTTCTAAGTTCCTTGTGCCAGAAGTAATTCGATGCTTTGAACACTCTTGATTGCTCCCTTAGAAGCTTTTAGGATTATCAGAACTAGCTGGAATCCTCAGGAACAAGTATAGGCCTTTTCTTGCAAAAGGGACAAAAGTGACCAAGATAGTAACTCTCTCAAATGGTGTTCTAGATGAGGGAAACCAATTGGGACAATTTGAGGATGATATTTGGAGTGTGTTTGAGGCCTAGTTTGGTTTTGGAAGTGACTGAATCAAGACATGGCTTGAAAAATGTAGAAAAGTCAAATTTTGAGGTTTTGGAGGTTAACTTTCTGATTTTGGTGTTTCAGATCACAAGTGAGTGTTTGAACAACTTAGATATGACATATTGAATGTGTTTGGATCATGAGCTGTGGTGGAATTGCTCTCTAACTCAAAAACTCAGAGATGACTTGCAAAAGAAGGCATTTTGGCCTAAAGAGAGAGAGATTTTGAGGAAAGCATCAGTTGTAGTGCTTTGGTGTACTCAAACTGAGCATAAATGAGCTCTATTTATAGTGCAACAAGTTTGTTTTGCAAGAAATAGTGAATGGCAGCTTGTACAGGCCTTTGGCCAATGTTGATCCAAGGGAATCTTTAGTCTCCTCTAGCCATTGACTTGAGGTTAGGGCACAGGCCTATGGTTCTTTGATTCAGAGCTGAATCTTAACTCATTCAGTTAGGAATGTGTCAGTCCATGCCACCTTGATGCATCCATTAAATGCTTGGAAACAAAATTGGAGTCTTTTGTACTTTTTGGCCTTTTTAGGTTTGTTATCGGTATGTGTAGATTCTTGGACTTGGGAGGCTTGGGGATCAGATCATTCCCTTTGGATTTTATCCTCTGATGTGTCCAAATGAATGAAAAGGCTTGGAGTTGTCTAATTTTGCCAAATCGAGCAAAATGCCAAAATCTGCCTTATACAAGACAGTTGGAAATGGTGATTTTGAGGGAATCATATCTCCTTGCACAGGTTGAGTTATGGGAGGCTCTTGTACTTTTTAGAAAGCCCTCATATGATACAATACATGTGTGATCATAGTTTGTCTTGAAACTATTTGAATCCAACTGAAAAATACTCATGAACATTGATGTCCAAGGCTGGTAACTTAGGCAGATTTTCACTAAGTGTTGGAAAAGTGCCATTTTCTTCATTTTTGTCATTTTGATCAGTCCATAACTCAAATTCCATGAGGAATTGGAGCTTCTTGTAGTTGACACTTTTAAAGTGTGTCAGATGGACTTTCATTTGAGCTTTGAATGGGAGAAAAAGGCCTTGTGGTTTAGGAGTTATGAACTTGGAAAATTGGTACAAAATCACTTTTGTTCCATAACTTAGAAAAATTTTGGTTTCACATGGTTGCCCCTTTTGCAAGAAACCTCACTTTTCTTGATTTTTTTTAATGAATGATTATCAATACCATACATTAACATTATTTTTGACTTAGGGGAACCATATTTGTGAAAAAATCCAAAAAGTCAAACTTGATTTCGTGCACAGTTGACTTTTTATCGGATGAAATCCAAACTGTGCGATCCTTTGTGAAATCAAGTCCTGGACCTAAATCAAACCTAATGGATGGATTCCATTGGTGTTATAGGGTGTATTGAATCATGTTCCAAGGTTTGGGAGCATGTCCTGGTCAAAAGTCAAAGGTACACTTGACTTTTTTCTTCAAAACCCTAATTGTGGTCCAGATGAAATTGAAACTTGTGAATCAAGCTTCTTGGATCAATCCATTATGGTAAATGGATCAATGTGGTGTATTTGAGGCCCTCAAATCATGTCTTGTGGTCTTGGTTCATGCCTTGCCTCAAAATTCAACTTAGGGGTGAATTAGGTCAAGAAACCCTAATTCCTGATTTTTTGAGGAATGTATCCTTTGAGGTTAAATTGACTTGATGATTGGGTCCATGAGGTCCCTTGGAGTATCTTGGGTTATATTTTGAAACATTGGCTCATGCCCAAAATAAAATTTTCATCTGGAGGCCTTGGTCGACCAAAACCCTAATTTGGTGACACTAGCGATCTTGAAGCTTGATCCACTTGGAATGTTGCGACCTTGTGCTTGATTCTTGATATGGGAGTCCTCTTGATCTCTTATGGGTGTTTGAGAGGTTAGACAAGTTGAAGATCATGTTATTCCTTGATTGATCCTTTGTCTAAGTGCTCTAAGAGGCATTGAAACCCTAAATCTTGATTATAGTGAATGCTCAACCATCTTTGAGGAGATTGACGAGGCATGAAGGTACATCCATATTGTGGTGATGATCTTCACAATGATGGGAAATCTTGGTGGTCAAAATTTGGGGTATGACAGCTCTTTCTTACAAAAGTGGTAAAAGTGAACAAAATGGTAACTCACTCAAATGGTGTTACAATTGAGGGAAACTTGTTTGAACAGTTTAAGGATGATATTTGGAGAGTATTTGAAGTGTTGTTTGGCTTTGAAAGTGATTGAATCAAGACATGGCTTAAAAAATACAGAAAAGTCAAAATTTGAGGTTTTGGGGGTTGACTTTCTGATTTTGGTGTTGTACAATGAGGATGAAGGTTTGAACACCTCCAATAGATGATTTATGAAGTGTTTGGATAATTATTTGAGTGGTTTTTGCTCTGGTTTCAAGAATCCCCAAATTGCTCCATTGTGACTTGAAATTGAAGTAAGAGAGGGAGAATGAGAAAACAAGGCTTTGGTATTGTTTTGGTGTGATTTAAAACATCAGAAATGACCTCTATTTATAGTAGAGGAAGTTTGTTTTTGGAGGAATAGTGAATGGCGGTTGGTTCACTCTATTATCCAATGGATATGCCCATGTATCACTTTCTTAAATGCCAAGGTACCAAGTCTCCTCTAGCCATTGACTTGAGCTGGTCTTTGTAGCTTTAGCTCTTTTGATTTTTGAAACAATATTGACTCAAATGGGATGTCATGGACTGATGCATGCCACCAAAATGTACCTCTTGAATGCTTTGAAACAAAATTAGAGTTTTTGGATTTCCAACATTGAATTTCACATGCCAAGGAATAGGATCTTTGACTTGGTGGCTTTGTGATTAGATCCCTCATCATTCAAGTTGATTTTGGATAGAAATGAAATGATGCAAGTGTGCAAAATTGGTTTAAGAAATCGTGGGAACCAAGTTATGTTTACATGCCTTTGTGTGGGCAGGGTGAAAATGCCATTTTTGGAGGCTTATAACTCCTTGCTCAAGTTGAACCATAGGGGGCTCTTGTACTTTTTGGAAAGCCTCAATAACATACTTCAACTTTGATGTCTAACTTTGGTCTTGAATCATCTTGGATCGTAATGAAAAATGGCCTCGAAGTTGGTGAAAATGCAAAACAGATTCTGTCCAAAATTTCACTAAGTGTTAGAAAAATGGTTATTTTCACATTTTTATGATTTTGATCAATCCATAACTCAAAATCCATAAGGATTTGGAATCTGATGTAGTTGACAATCTTGAAGTATGTAATATGAGCTTTCATTTGAGCTTTGATGGAAGAAAAAGGTTGCTTGGATCACAAGTTATGGCCTTGAAAAGTCAAACTTTGGTTTTTGGCACAGTTGACTTTTTATCAGATGAACTTCAAACTTGGTGATCCTCTATGAAATCAAGTTCTTGACCTAATTCAAACCTAATGGATTGATTCCATAGGTTTTATAGAGTGTCTTGAAGCATGTCCCAAGGTTTGGGATCATGTCTTGGTCAAAAGTCAAAGGTATAATTGACTTTTCATCAAAAAAACTCTAATTGGTCCAGATGAATTTGAATCCTTGTATTGCTTATGAACCAAGTTCTTTGAATAAATCCAATCTTGTAACTGGATCAATATGATTTATTGGAGGTCTTCAAAATACTTCTTGAGGTTTTGGCTCATGCCTTGCTTCAAAAGTCAACTTAGGGGTGAATTAGGTCAAGAAACCCTAATTCCTGATTTTTGATGAATGCATCCCCTGAGGCTATTTTGACTCTATGATTGGGTCCATGAGGTCCCTTTAAGCTTCTTGGATCATGTTTTAAAGTATTGGATCATGCCCAGAGGAAGATTTCTCTCTAGAGGCTTTGGTCGACCAAAACCCTAATTTGGTGACACTGATGATCTTGAGGCTTGATCCACTTGAAATGATGCACTCTTGTGCTTGATTCTTGATATGGGAACCTCTTGATCCTTCATGGATTTTTTAGAGACTTGACAAGTTGAGGATCATGTCCATTTTTTATTGATCCTTTATTTGAGTGCTCTAAGGGGGCTCAAAACCCTAATTCTTGATTGTAGTGAGTGCTCAACAATCTTTGGGAGAATTGATGAGGCGTGAAGGTACATCCATATTGTGGTGATGATTTGCACAATGATGGGAAATCTTATGGTCAAAATTTGGGGTATGACAGTTACAACACGCACAAAGAAAGTGGAAAAGCCTCTAAAACGACAATAATGGTCCACCCCCTCTAGCAGCTAACCACTCTAGAGGCCATAGTGGATTGGCCACACATCAACCTCATAGTGGTTTTTCTCTTGGTTGGGGAAGGGAAGCCAACATTTAGCCTATAACGGACCTAGAGACATCCAATAAACCTTGAGGGAATACCTCATAAGTTCGGCATAGATCCTAGAGCATGGCATTCATGATCAAACACATATACCTTGAACAGGTAAAAACAAAACCATAACTATTTCATTTCAATTATACGTTATAATAAACGTTGATGCAAAAATTAAAAATGGGGAAGGATGGGTATCCTAGAAGGGAGACAACCTTCCGATATTTTAGTATATGGTCCAACCAAATTTTCTCCCTGTCATACCCCAAATTTTGACCACTAAGATTTCCCATCATGGTGCAAATCATCATCACAATATGGATGTACCTTCATGTCTCATCAATTTCCTCAAGGATTGTTGAGCATTCACTACAATCAAAGATTAGGGTTTTGAGCCCTCTCAGAGCACTTAGACAAAGGATCAATCAAGAAATAACATGATCTTCAACTTGTCTAACCTCTCAAATATCCCTAAAGGATCAAGAGGACTCCCACATCAAGAATCAAGCACAAGGTTGCAACATTCTAAGTGGATCAAGCCTCAAGATCGCCAGTGTCACCAAATTAGGGTTTTGGTCGATTGAGGCCTCCAGATGGAAATTTTCCTCTGGGCATGAGCTATTGCTTCTAAGAACAACTTAAGATACTCCCAGGGACCTCATGGACCCAATCATCAAGTCAATTTAACCTCAGGGGAAGCATTCATCAAAAAATCAGGAATTAGGGTTTCTTGACCTAATTCACCCCTAAGTTGACTTTTGGGACAAAACCTGAGCCAAGACCTCAAGACATGATTTGAGGGCCTCAAATACACTACATTGATCCATTTGCAACAATGGGTTGATCTAAGAAGCTTGATCCACAAGTTTCAGTTTCATCAGGACCACAATTAGGGTTTCGAGGGAAAAGTCAACTGTACCTTTGACTTTTGACCCAGACATGCTCCCAAACCTTGAGACATGATTCAATACACCCTACAACACGTATGGAATATATCCATTAGGTTTGATTTAGGTCAAGGACTTGATTTCACCTAGGTGTAGCACGATTTTTATGGTCCTGAGTCACGATCGCTTGGGTACTACAGTTCGATTCGTTTTTTATCCTATTGAGCTGATTAAGGAAGGGAAATAGATGTGTCCAATTAACCCTGCTTGCATATTGAGTTTGAACAACCGTCTGTTAGGTTACAAATGCGATTAAGATGTGGGTCCTTCTTCGGTTATATTTTTTTAAAATCAAAATATCTGGATCATTTGCAAGGTTTTTTTGGTAGGATGTTAGGACTTGGTGCTTTTGGGTCGATATATATGGGGGTACTGGATTTGGGTTTTTTTATTGGTATGCTCGCTAAGATTTTTATAATCTTATGCCTACGTATTCCCGAGACAGGGAAATCAGAGCGATCGTAGTTCCTCCTATTCTATGGGAGGAAAAAGTTGTTTTGGTGTTTTGTTCAAATCCCAAGACATGAAGCTAAAGGTGGTTTGTATCTTGTTCAAAGCCCAAGATATGAAGCTAAAGGGTTAGAGAGAGTTTGTCACCTCTGAAGAGGAGTTGTTGATGTTTGTATGCTGTGAGCAAGGCACAGGTTTGATGCTAAAAGGTTGATTGACTCAACCGGGGTTTTCCTTATACAAAGCCTAAGCGGAGGCTGGAAGTTTGACTTTTCTGGGGAAAATGTTCTTTCTGTCTTGTACAAAGCCCAAGATTGAGGCTAAAGGGAGGTTGACTCAACAAGAGAGTCTTTTATACTCAACAAGAGAGTGTTTTTATATGTCTTGTACAAAGCCCAAGACGGAGGCTAAAAGGAGATTGACTCAACAAGGGAGTCTTTTATACTCAACAAGAGAGTGTTTGTGTATGTCTTGTACAAAGCCCAAGATAGAGGCTAAAAGGAGATTGACTCAATAAGAGAGTCTTTTATACTCAACAAGAGAGTGTTTTTGGTATCTCGTACAAATCCCGAGATGGAGGCTAAAAGGGAAGTGACTCAACAAGAGTCTTTTATACTCAACAAGAGAGTGATTGACTCAAAAAGAGAGTCTGATAAAGGTGATTGACTAAACAAGAGAGTCTTTTATACTCAACAAGAGAGTGTTTTGTTGTCTCGTACGAAGCCCGAGATTGAGGCTTAAAAGGGTTTGACTCAACAAGAGAGTCTTTTATACTCAACAAGAGAGTGATTTTGGTATCTCGTACAAAGCCCGAGATGGAGGCTAAAAGGTGTCTGACTCAACAAGTGAGTCTGAAAAGGTTAGCACCGCTAGGGAGAATCATTTGTACAAAGCCCAAGACGAGGCTGTCTTATCATTGTGGATTCTGGAGATTCGGAAGCGAGTCTAAGTGTGGGGAACTCTCATGAGAGAGACCGAATTTATGCCTATGTTTGAAGGGAACTTGAGAATATCTTTGAGACTCAAGGGTCTTAGACTGTCCAAGTCAAGAGTTTTATCTTTTGTACCGTGCCCAAGAGGAGGCCCCGGGTATTAAGGGATGGGTATCAACTCCACAATGGCCGGAGTTTTGACACTGGAAAGACTACTCTAGCAAAGGATGACTAAGTTCTATCTTATACCTTTAAGAAGTGATTAGGGTCCTTGTATTAAGCCCAAGAGAAGGCATGAGAACTTCTAAGAAGCCGAAGGGTCCTTGTACAATGCCCAAGAGGAGGCGGGGATGCTTTTAGGAAGCCTGTGGGTTCCCAAACCCCAAGAAATTCAAGACACGCTATTCACCGAGAATAGATCAAGCCAGGAAAGTTTGAGAATTTGGAAGAAACTCAAGAGATGCTATTCACGGAGAATAGATCAACTCTGGGCAGTAGAGTTTCTTTGACAATTTCTAAGAGTGACAGTCTGAGAAAGGGTTCACCGAGAATGCTGCCTTTCACGTCTCCATATTGTTTAACCCCAAGAGGAGGGAAGACTGTATCTGGAAATCCTAAGGGGATCTAGTTTTGTTCGTATTTAAGAGTGACCAACAAGGCTTTACCTAGTGCTAGACGTAGTTGCCGGGGAAAACTCTTAGTAACTATACTAGTATTACACAGTGGATATTGGACAATTATATAAAAGTTTGTGAAAGAAGACTTACAGTGAAACAACCCCACAATACAGTTATATACACATGAAAGCGATAAATGAAAGCGGATAAACACTTACCATTTGTAGAGCTTCCATGTTGTTTGGTTAGTTGTTCAACAAAGAAAACTTTGATGACAATATTATATTCAAAATCAAAGGAGAAAGTGCTTTGAAAAGTTGTTGGGGATTACAGCTCGAGGAGAGGCCCAAGGTTTAGCGATGTTTGCACCGCTGTTATGAAAATTGTACAGAGGGACTTATACAATATGTGAGGCCCACAAAGTTTTTATGTACAAGGGGGGTTAGGGTCTTACACTTTATTAGAGGCCCAAAGTGTTTTTGTACCAGTGATGGGGCTTACAGCTCAAGGAGAGGCCCAGAAGTTTTAAAGGCGATCGCGCCGAGATTTTTCTTTTAACGCATAGGGGCTTATACAATATCTAGTGCCCAAAAAAAGTTTTGGTTAAAAGGGGATTGAGTCTTACACTCTATTAGAGGCCTAAAGAGTTATTTTAAGAAAATGAATGGGTCTTATAGCTCAAGGAGAGGCCCAGGGTTTTGTTTTAAAAGGAGATGATCGCCCCGTGATTTTGAAAATACAACGGGACTTATACAACATCTGAGGCCCAAAATGGTTTGTATTTACAAAGGATTGGGTCTTACACTCTACTAAGAGGCCCAAAGTGTTTTGAAAATGATTGACGAGGGTTGAAATCAAAGGAACCCTAATTTTGTTTAAGGTTGAAAATCAATAAAAATGAGAAAAATACCAAATGAGTTTAAATAAACCACTTGTTATTTTTGTTTAAGGTTTGAAAAATGAGGTTTTAATCACAAGATGAATTAAAACTCATTTGATTTTGATTTTCAAGGTAAATAATCACTTTTAAATGTTTAAAAACAATTAAAAATGAATTTATTCACAAAAATATCAATTATATTAAATAAATAATATAAATTTTATTTTTTTGTAGAATAAAATATTTCAATATTTTTGTGATTTTTTTGCAAAAAGAACCAATAAAAAATAATTAAAATTGAGGGAGTTATTAATTTTTCAAATCATTAAAAATAATAAGAAAAATAATAAAAAGTGGAAAAAATAGCAAAAAGAGGGTCTGGGGCGAGGGGGATTCGAACCCCAGACCTCTTGTGTACAGGGCGCGCGCCTTACCACTGGGATGGTGATACATCCGTTGATTGAAACAGAACCACAAATATACAAGGCTTGCCTTGTTTTATAGGCCTGGCCAAGGCAAGGCAAGGCAAGATTTTGGTCAGAAACGTGAAGGCCATAACTTTCTCATTTCTCCATGGATGGAGACAAAATTTATATGTATCTGGCCTAGAATTTCACAAGGAATCCAATGGTGGTGGTGGTTTTTTCCAGAAAACAAATCCTCCTCAAAACTTGATAGTGGTTTTAAAATAGGCCATGTTTTGCATTTTCTGTGCTACCTCTTGGTACAAGTATGAATTACATGATAAATTGGTGCAAACACAACACATATAACATGTATAAGAGATGCATGATCAGTGGACTTCAAAGCAAGGCATATTTCAGAGAGTTCAAGTTTTGATGCTTACCTCTCTTTGGAGCTTTTGGGCTATCTGCCAAGTGCTTTATTTCAGAAATGTTTTGATGCTTTGGACAATCTCAAATGATCCCTTAGAAGCTTTTAGAGTGGTTGGACCCAGCTGGAAACCTCGGGAATGGAAACTGGCCCTTTCTTGCAAAAGGGGCAAAAATGGCCAAAATAACAACTCTCTCAAATGGTGTTCCAGATGTGTGAAACCATTTGGGATAGTTCAAGGTTGATATTTGGAGTGTGTTTGAGGTTTTATCTGGTTTGGAAAGTGACTGAATAAAGACATGGCTTAAAAAATGCAAAAAGGCCCTATTTTGAGGTTTTGGGAGAGGACTTTGAGATTTTGGTGTTACAGGTCACTTGTGAGAGTTTGGACAACTTAGATATGACATATTGGATGTGTTTGGATCATGAGCTATGATGGAATTGCTCTCTAACTCAAAAACTCAGAGTTACCTTGCTAAAGAAGGCATTTTTGCCTAGAGAAAGAGATTTTGAGGAAAAAGCAAGTGTTGTAGTGCTTTGGTGTACTTAAACTGAGCACAAATGAGCTCTATTTATAGTATAGCGCGTTTGTTTTAGATGTAATAATGAATGGCAATTACTGCAGAGGTTTGGTCAATGTTGATCAATGGGAATCCAAGTCTCCTTTATCCATTGATTAGAGGTTAAGGCACAGGATGCTGGTTCCCTTGGTCTTGGATAAGTCTTGACTGAATTCAGCTGGAAATGGCTCAGTCCATGCCACCTTGGTGCATCCATTAAATGCTCCAAACCAAAATTGGAGTCTTGTCCCTCTTTTAGGCATTTCTTGGTTTGGCATGCTACTTTTGGTTCCAAAGACTTGGGAGGCTGATGGATCAGTGTTTGTCCCTCCTTGGTCCCCCCTTGAGGTGTTCAGATGGATAGACTTGCTTTCCCATTTCAAAATTTGAGCAAATCGAGCAAAATCCCCAAATCTACCTTGCCAAGACAGTTTGCAGCAAGGCATATTGGCATGGTCATATCTCATGGCTTAAGTGGAGTTTCATGGAGTTCTTGGCCATTTTGGAAAGCCCTCATATGATACAACATGAGTGTGATCATAGTTGGTCTTGATACTTTTTGGATCTGTAATACCCCAAATTTTGACCACTTAGATTTCCCATCATTGTGAAAATCATCATCACAATATGGATGAACCATCATGCTTCATCAGTCTCCCCAAAGATGGGTGAGCATCCAATACAATCAAAATTAGGGTTTCAAGCCCTCTCTGAGTGCTTAGACAAAGGATCAATCAAGAAATGACATGATCTTCAACTTGTTTAATCTCTTAAACATCCACAATGGATCAAAAAGGACTCCCACTTCAAGGATTAAGCACAAGGCTGCTCCCTTTTAGGTGGATCAAGTCTCAAGATCGACAGTGTCACCAAATTAGGATTTTGGTCGACCAGGGCCTCCAGATGGAAATTTTCATCTGGGCACAAGGCAATGATCCAAAACATGACCTAATATACTTCATGGAACCTCATGAAACCATGCGTCAAGTCAATTTTGCCTCAGGGGATGCATTCATCAAAAATCAGGAATTAGGGTTTCTTGACCTAATTCACCCCTAAGTTGACTTTTGGGACAAACCATGAGCCAAGACCTCAAGACATGATTTGAGGGTCTCTAATATACCATATTTATCCATTTGGAACAATGGATTGATCCAAGAAGCTTGAGCAACAAGTCTCAATTTCATCTGCACCACAATTAGGGTTTTAAGAGAAAAGTCAATTGTAACTTTGACTTTTGATCCAGACATGCTCCCAAACCCTAATACATGATTGAATATACCCTATGACACCCATGGAACATGTCCATCAAGTTTGATTTAGGTCAAGGACATGATTTCCTGAAGGATTGCACAGTTTGGAATTCATCTGATAAAAAGTCAACTGTGCACAAAAGTCAACTTTGACTTTTTGAGATTTTTCACCAAAATGGATTTTTAACCCTAAAATGATGTTAATGTATGATTTGAATCATCATTCATCAAGAAAAATCAAGAAAAGTGAGATAACTTGTAAAAGGGGGTAACCATAAAACTTAGAAATTTTTCTAAGTTAAAAATAAAGTGGCAAAGGTACCAACTTTGGAGGACCATAACTCCTAAACCACAAGGCCATTTTTTCTCATACAAAGATGGATTTGTAGCCCTCATTATCACCTACAAAAACTTCAACTACAAGTCATTCCAATTCATTAAGGATTTTGAGTTATGGAGTGATCAAAGTGGCTGAAAAGTGAAAATGTCACTTTTTCCAACACTTAGTGAAATTTTCACTAAGTCAGATTCTGCCTCACTTTTTGCCAAATGTAGGGGGATTTTTCACTTGGAATCAAAAGAGATCAAAACCAAACTTGTTCAAACAGTTGTTGTATCATGTAAGAGCTTTCCAAAATGGCCAAGAACATTGCCAAATTCAACCTACACCATGAGATACAACATTGCCAAGTTGCCTTGCTGAAATCTGTCAAGGCAAGGCATAATTTGCAACTTTGGTCGATTTGCCAAAATCAGCCAAATTCAATTGCTCCTATCCACTTGGACACCTCAGAGGATTGAATCTAAAGGGGACAATCACTGAGCCAAGCCTCCAAAGTCCATGGAACAAGAAATAGCATGTTGAACCTATAATGGCCAAAATAGGGACAAGACTTCAAATTTGGAATGAGGCATTCAATGAAACCATCAAGGTGGCATGGACTGAGCCATTCTCATCTGAAATCAGTCAAGACTTATCCAAGACCAAGGGAACCAAAGCTCTGTGCCCTAACCTCTAGTCAATGGCTAGAGGAGACTTGGATTTTCATTTGCCAACATTGGCCAAACCTACTTACCAGCTGCCATGCACTATTCCTTGCAAAACAAACTTGCTCTACTATAAATAGAGCTCAATTGTGGTCAGTTTGAGTACACCAAAGCCATCTAACAGATGCTTTCCTCAAAATCTCTTCTTTCACTCCAATTTTTGCCTTCTAAGGCAAGTCACTATCGGGTTTTCAGTTTGAGAGCTTCCAATCAAACCAATCACTCACACACCTCACATACATCACATATGAGCTGATTAAACACTTAGATTACTTCTGAAACATCAATTTCACAAAATCACCAGCTGGTTGCTCAAGGTTTTAACCAAAGTGCAGCTGAGGTACCACAAAATGATCCAGCCAATTTCAATCAAGTCCAACCATCCAAACACAATCCATAGGGTGTAGGGAAGCTGTTCAGATCATCACCACTCATCTGTAACACCTCCAAATCAAAAATCACTTTGAACTTGCTGTCACGACTTGGAGGTAAGCACATACTTGGTCATCTCTCAATCTATGCATATTTCATCGCACAATAATTTGGCCATATGTTCATAATCATGCATGGAATGTTTTCCCTCAATTAATTGCTTTGTTTGAATCGTGTATCAAAAATCCTAGCCTTCATGCAAAAATTAGGGTTCTTGAGGATTTTTCGTGATTACTTGTTGTATGTTTAATTTAAATGAAATTAATGGACATAGACATGATCGTGAGGTTGAGGCGAGCATAATGATATGTGGACACATGATATGATTACGTATTCAGTGAGATTGGAGAAAAAATGCAAATCTGAGAATCCAAGAACACGCGCGTGTTCTTCAGCTTGTTCTTGGCGCCTTTTTTCCAAATTCAAATATTTGAATTTTGTGATTTTGTTTAATTGATTCAAAAATTAATTTCTCTCTGAGTTTTAATGATTTTGAGTTGATTCTTTTTTTAATAATTCACAAAAATGTTAAAATATTTTATTTTCACAAAAAATCCCAAAAATATTATTTATTTCATATAATTGATATTTTTGCAAAGAATTAATATTTTAATTGTTTTTGACATTTTAAATATTTTTTCTACATTGATTTTGCAACTTTTAATGCTTTCTAATTATTTTGTAGGTCAATACTTAATTTTTGAAGCATTAATCCAAGATCACAATTTGTTTTCCATGTGTTAAACAATTTTTGATCATTTTAATTGAATTTTTATTCAATTAAATACATTTTGAAAACAAATTAGGGTTTTGGATTAATTCAACCCTCATAAATCATTTTCAAAACTCTTTGGGCCTCTTGAGGGAGTGTAAGACCCATCCCCCCTTGTACAGAAAACTTTTTGGGCCTCACTCATTGTATAAGTCCCTCTGTACAAGTAAACGGCGCGATCGTCGCCCGTTTAAAAATAAAAATCATTTGGGCCTCTCCTTGAGCTATAAGACCCATTCAAAACACTTTGGGCCTCTATTAGAGTGTAAGACCCAATCCCCCTTTTAACCAAAAACATTTTGGGCCTCACTTATTGTATAAGTCCCTCTGCGTTAAAAGAAAACCTCGGCGCGATCGCCATTTTTAAACGAAAAATCATTTGGGCCTACCCTCGTGTTATAAGCCCCTCTCTTTTCTTTAAACCTTTTTTGGGCCTCTTGAGAGAGTGTAAGACCCATCCCTTTGTACAGAAAACCTTTTTGGGCCCCAGTCACTTGTATAAGTCCCGCTGTACAAAGTCAAACAGTGTGCTCACTAATAAAACCCTGGGCCTCTCCTTGAGCTGTAAGCCCCAAATATTTCTTTTTCAAAGCACTTTCTCCTTTGATTTTGAATATACTGTTGTTTTCAATCTTTCTTTGTTGAACAACTAACCAAACAGCATGGAAGCACTACAACCGAGTAAGTGGTTATCGCTTTCATTTACTGCTTTCATATTATAAACTGTATTGTGGGGCTGCTCACTGTAAGTCTCCTTTCATAAACTCATATCTACTGTGTAATAATAGTATAGATATTTCGAGTTTCCCCGGCAACTACGTCTAGAACTAGGTGACGCCGTTTCATTTTTTTGTAGAAATAGACGCCTAGATCCCCAATAGGAGCACCAGATACAGTCTTCTCTTCGGCTGTCCTCCTTAGGAATCGTCAAGAAGCTCTACTCTCCAAGATGAATGTATTCTCCGTGAATGGCATCTTTGAGTTTCTTCCAAATTCTCTAACTTTCCTGACTTGATCTATTCGTTGTGGATAGCTTGCCTTGAATGTCTCGGGGTTTGGGTACCCACTACGGTCATAATCTTGGACCTTAACTAAGGAACCCTCTTTAAAAGCTAGAAGTCGCTGGATAGTAAACCTCGCACGTTTACCAGTGGTTTTTATCTTTAAAAGAGTTATCTCTCCTAATGGAAAGGAGATGATAGACCCACGGGCTTCTTAAAAGCATCGGCCTCTTTTTGGGCATTATTCAAGGACACTACGGCTTCTTAGAAGTATTCACAACCTTCTCTTAGGCTTCGTATAATGATCTCTTCCTCCGGGAATGATAGCCTCCTCTTAGGCTTCGTACAAGGACCCGTCGGCTTCTTAAAAGTTTCCAGCCTCCTCTTGGGCTTCGTACAAATTGTCCCGACGACCTCCTAGAGGTATAGGAACAGAACCTAGTCATCCTCATAGAACAGTCCTTTCATAGAGTCTACTACTGTTTCTCAAAGCATAGTACGAAAGAAAAAAACTCTAGACTTGGACAGTCTAACTTCCTTGAGTCTCAAAGACATTCTCAAGTGACCCCTTCGTTAAATAGGAAGGAAACCCGCAGACTCGGACAGTCTCAATACCCTTTGGATTTCCCGTTTCCTCAAAGAGAAGGAAATATCTCTGATCCTCAAATCAAATCCCTGAGTACAGTGTTGCTCATATAAGAATTGATTTTCTCTTTTAAAATCAGTATATTGGATCTGTCACTCAACTGAAACAAACCTTTAGCCTCCATCTCGGGCTTCGTACGAGATACAAAAACACTCTCTTGTTGAGTATCAAAGACTCTCTTGTTGAGTCAAACTTTTAGCCTCTATCTCGGGCTTCGTACGAGATACAAAAAGACTCTCTTGTTGAGTCAAACTTTTAGCCTCTATCTCGGGCTTCGTACGAGACACAAATACTCTATCGTCGGGTCAAAAACTTTTAGCCTCTCTCTCGGGCTTTGTACGAGACACAAAATAGCCTCCTCTTAGGCTTTGTATAATGATTTTCCTAGCGGAAATTAGCCTCCTCTTAGGCTTTGTATAAGAAAACCACTTGTTGATCCAATCAACCTTTTAGCATCAAAGCTGTGCCTCGTTGACAGTACACAAACATCAACAACTCCTTTCCTTTCATCTAATCGCTGTAAGCGAAAAGCCTCTGGATCATCTATATCCATGCCACTGTCCCTCTTTTAGCATGAGAAATTCCTAAGGAAAGATGGCATTGCTCTACACTGAGTTAAAGTCTTCTCCTTCAGGTTAAAACCCTTTCTTCGGAAATTATGGCATTGCTCGGATCCGCGTATCCCAGTTAAAGTAATTCTCCTTCCTCCTCTTTAGAGATGACAAATTCTCTCTAAAGCCGAGGTCTTTCAGCTTCACGTCTTGGGCTTTGAACAAGACACAAATAGACCTTTCAGCTTCACATCTTGGGCTTTGAACAAGATACAAACAACCTTTTCGCTTCACGTCTTGGGCTTTAAACAAGACACCAAAACACCAAAACACCCATTTCCTCCCATAGAATAGGAGGAACTATGAACGCTCTGATTTCCCTATTTCGGTAAACGAGAATACGTGGGCATAAGATCGAAAGAAAAGATCTTAGCGAGCACAATCAACAAAAAACCCAAATCCCATATCTCCATCAATTAAAAGCAGTATTTCAAAAGCATCAGTCATAACATCCTAATCCTTGTTCCCCGCCAGAAACCTTCTGCCCAGGTAAAAAGAAAGGAAACCGTACTGGCGAAAATACAAATAACCAGTACAAGGCCCCCCCACATTGATAGCATCCGTAACCTAACAGACCGCTGTTTAAACTCAGTATGCAAAGCAGGGTTAATTGGAGACATCTATTTCCCTTCCTTATTCAGCTCACAATAGGATAAAAAATGAATCGGCCTGTAGTTTAAGCTCAAACCGCAGAGAGCGACCAGCGCTTAAGAACCGCGTCCAAAACCGCTCGCTACAGAAAAATGGCGCCCACCGTGGGGCTGCTCAAAGTTAGATCTAGACTCGGTCTTCCTTTTCTTCACTTATGTGAAAACTACAGATTAGGGCTTCCGCCGGGGAATCCATTTTCTGTCAGGAACTTAGGATTCTTAGCTTTAAAGGTCTAGGATGTTTAGGACAAATATATATACTGTTTTTCCTAATTGCTATACGTGTTTATTTTTCTGCTAATGGGAATGCGGGTGATGCCGTATGTGGAAAGATTGAGTATACACCTAGAAAAGCCAAACCCTTGCGTAGTGCGGAAGCTATCGGAAATAGTTGTTACGCGATACTACCCTCATTTGAGGCTGGTGATCTATTCTCGGTGCATAGCACTTACTCTAAGATTGCACACAACTCGCTGGCGATCCGCTTGTTGTCTGCCTTCCTGGGAGGAGCTGATGATAATGAGTACAGGTACAAAAATCACCCTAGTATAAACCTTTGGGGATGGGTAGAGCCTTGACTTCATGACAACGACCCTTTGACCCCATGTTTTTTCTATGTTTTTGTGTGCTGCATTCATGCATTCATTTAATAAAACATTAAAACATTCAAAAAACTTTCTCTTCTAGTCTCTCTGTTTTTCAAATTAAACTAAGAATGTGATTGCAAATATCAGAGAAAAGGATTACGCTAATGGATTTCGGTAGAAGGAGAACTCGCCAGTATACTTTCAAGGTTCCAAAACTAGGGGATTTGAGAAGGTTGGCAAGGATGATCGTTAACCCAGAGGCTTTTAGAGCCAAGCACGGTGGTTTGCTACCACTGTTAAGAGTCTATGTGATTGAGGGGATCATGGACGCGCTCATTCAGTTCTACGATCCGGTTTATCACTATTTCACATTCCCGGATTACCAGCTATCACCAACGCTGGAGGAGTATTCTCATCTGGCTGATTTACACATTACAGATCGAGCTCCATTTTCTGGACTGGAAGAAATTCCAAAGAATCAGACTATTGCAAGAGCAATTCATTTGGACGAGTCTGAGGTCAAGACTCACATGATTACTAAGGGTGGCATCCAAGGTTTTCCAGCCCAATTCTTGACAAAAAAGGCTCTATACTTCGCTAGTATAGGGAACGGGACTGCTTTTGAAAGCATCTTTGTCTTGCTCACCTACGGATTATTTTTGTTTCCCAACATCAATAACTTCGTCGATATCAACGCTATTAAGGTTTTTCTCATTGGAAACCCTGTGTCGACTTTTCTCGCAGATGCGTATCATTCTGTACACTTGGGAAATTTGTACAGCGGAGGGGAGATCACATGCTGTGTACCTTTGCTCTACAAATGGTTTATCTCTCACTTGCCCAAGTCTGCTTCTTTTTGGGATTGCAAGAGTGTCTTACGTTGGTCGCAGAAGATCATGTCTCTCACCAATTCCGAAATAGATTGGTGTAATAGGATTTATGAGGGAATTAGAATCATTGACCGTTGTGGAAACTTCCCCAGCGTACCCCTCATAGGAACTAAAGGAGGAATCAACTATCATCCGATATTGGTTCTTCGTCAATTTGGATACCCGATGAGACACATCCCACTGGGTGTTCATCTGGAAGGTCTTTTCTTCAAAGAAGGAGAAAATGACAGAGCACTAAAGATGGAAATAATGCAAGCTTGGAAACAGGTTCATAAGAAAGGACGAGAGTCTCTGGGAAAACCGAACTGTGTCTCGGTTGAGCCTTATCTCCATTGGGTACAAACCAGAGCTCTCAAGCTAAAAATGCCTTATCCTCGTTACAGAATTCTTCCACCGAGGGAAACTGTCATGTACTTCATGACGGAAACTGAAAAGCTTCAGGTTACTCTCAACAAAGTCCAGAAGGAGAGAAGGTCTTGGAAGAACAAGTACCGCACCCTCGACGTAGAGTGTATCCAAATACAGCAACTACTAAAAGAGAAAGATGCTCTGATTGAAATTTTGGAGCAGCATGCTGTAGAGAATCAAGATGACCAAAGGAATTTGCTCACTCCTTTCACTTGGCAAAGGAATGACAACCCGACAACGGCCCAAGCGCCCCGGTCAAAGAAAAGGAAGATACCAGAATCAGCACCCGGTTTCTCCTCAGAGAGGACTCGGGACCCATTAGTTTAGGTTTCTGTTTCTGCACTTTGTAATCTACTGTATTTCCATTTCTGCAATCCTTTGGAATTCAATAAAAAGGGGTTTCCCAAGTGTTTGTATTTGCAATCTAATTGTCGAAGTTTATTTTGATTTAAACCAAAAAACAATTAATATAATCATTGCATTCATCATTCTCACATCGCGTATTCTTCTTCCCTACGAATCTCACGTTTGTGTCTCGATTCTAGAGTCAAACTGTCTCATTCGTATAATACTCGGGCCAATCGTCAAAAAAAGATGGATGATCTTGAGGAAGAAAACAGAGAGTTGAAAGAAGAGATCGACGCTCTGAGAGAGGATATGAGAAAGCTTCGTAACGACATGCAAGCCATGGCAGAAGCTCAGTTACAAAGAACTGTGATCTCAGAGATCACCTCAACGCCCATCATAGAAAAGTATGATCCTAGGTATCAGATGCCGAAAGATCGTCCTTGGGGCATGCCTATTAACTATATCCCGGAAGGATATGTTCCGCCGATCACTGGAGATCAGGGAATCGCAACAGAAGCCGCTGGGCCTGAAGGTTACAAACTTCGGGAAAGCGAAGATGCTAGGGGCATACTGAAGACTCCTGAAGGTTAAAAACTTCGGGAGGCGCCAAGACTTACTGTCGTAGTCACGGTACCACCCCCTGTGGTGCACACTATCCCGGAAGGACAGATTCCACAGACATCTTCTAGTAAGAAGGAAACTATGTTTGACAGAATGGATGAATTCCAGGAGCAGTTCTTGGAAATGCAGAAAGAGCTGCAAGCCATTCGCGGTCAGGATCTATTTGGAAAGGACGCCGCAGACCTCTGCTTGGTCCCAAATGTGAAAGTCCCGCACAAGTTCCAAGTGCCCGACTTTGAAAAATACAAGGGTAACTCTTGCCCTCAGAGCCATCTGGTGATGTACGCTCGGCGGATGTCCGCTCAGATGGAGAATCAGGACCTGCTGATTCACTACTTCCAAGATAGTTTAACCGGTGCCGCACTCAAATGGTACATGGGTTTAAACCGTGCTACAATCAGTACATTCAGAGATCTTGGTACTGCCTTCGTCCAACAATACAAGTACAATTTGGACATGGCACCCGACAGAGATCAACTCAGATCAATGTCGCAAAAGGAAAAGGAAACCTTTAAGGAGTATGCTCAAAGGTGGCGTGAAATTGCCGCTCAAATTTGTCCACCTCTTGAGGAAAAAGAGATGACAAAAATCTTCTTAAAGAACTTAAGCTCATTTTACTATGACCGAATGATTGCCAGTGCACCCAGTGATTTCACCGAAATGGTCAGCATGGGTGTACGTCTTGAGGAAGCCGTCCGAGAAGGACGTTTGGTAAAAGACACTGGATCAACGAGCGGTACTAAAAAATACGGTAGTGCTCTCCCTAAGAAAAAAGAGCAAGATATTGGGAATATCTCTCTCGGAAAGCAAAGGCGACGTTATCAGCCAGTAGCAGCCGTTACTCCTGCTATCGGCCCCGCGCCTGTTCCTATGTATCAACATCAGGTTGTGCAGAGCCAACCTGACCAGCAAAGGACACAACAGCCTCTTCAGCAGGCTCGTCCTCCATAAAACAACAACCGTACAATATGGCCACCAGGATTTGATCCTATACCCGTAACGTATGCAGAGCTGTTTCCGTTATTGCTGGCTAAGGGGCACATTCAGACTAAATCTCCTCTTACAGTACCGGAAAATCCGCCTTTTTGGTTTAAGGTGGATCAAACTTGCCCTTATGATCAAGGAGGTTCAGGGCATAACATTGAGACTTGTCTCAATTTCAAATCCGACGTGCAAAAGCTTGTTAAGAGCGGGCTCTTATCTTTCAAAGATACGAATCCTAATGTTTCTACAAACCTGCTGCCTCAACACGAGAAAGCTGCAGTCAATCTGATTGAGAAAGAGACTAACAATGTCTATCAAATTCACGATGTACTCTTATTGAAGACCAATCTGGTCAAGATGCATTGTAGATAGAGTGGATATGGCCATGTGCCCCCTCATAACTATCACCAGTGTAATATCTGCTCTAAAGATAACCAAGGATGTTCGGTAGTGCAATCAGCTCTACAGGAACAGATGGATCTCGGATGGATCCAAGAGCACCGAGTTCGTGGAGTTAACATGGTTTACACGAATTCCAACGTCATTCAAAACCACGACATCCGTACGATGAATGTCAACTTGGTGGCGATGCACTCAAAGCAAAGCCAGTATCATAATCTGTCGCGGCACGATTACAGTTCCTGTCTGATTTGCTCGGTAAACAAACAGGGATGCTCTTTCATACAAGAGGCCCTCCAGCATCAGATGGATCTTGGATGAATCCAAGACTACCATGATAGGAACTCCTATCAAATCAACATGGTTCAGATCTTTGACATTCGCGTGATGAATACCAACCTGGTAGAGTTACATGCTGAGCAGGTCCGACTTGGATTCTTAATATCACATGACTATCAAAATTGTAAAGCGAGTTGCGAAAACGATCAAGGTTGTACCCTTGTCCAGGATGCACTTCAGCACTTTTTAAATCACTGGTGGATGCCAATCTATATGGACGAAGATACTCAGCAGATTAGTATCAATAACAGGAATCCTACTCGTCGTCAAAGTCAGGATGTCCGATCAATGGAAGGTAACCTAGTGAGGTTACATTGTATTCAAAGTGGGCGTGGACAGGTGCCGCCACACAACTATGACAGTTGTAGCGTCTGTTTGGAAAGTAACCAAGGGTGTTACCTTGTGAGAGCAGCTCTTCAGGGTCAGGTCGATCATGGAGAAATTCGTCCATATCCAGGTTCAGGACCCATCATTTGGTCGCCGAACTACCTTGCCAAGCAAGTTGAGGATGTTGTCACGATCTCTGGTCATCACAGGACCAGGGATGTTTTTGCCATCATTCCTCTACTTGACGAATATAGAGTTCCCAACCAGGAACGGATCAAGGTTACGTATGATGGTTAGAAAAATCAGAAGGTTCCCGTAATCGTCTATCTACCGGGGCCACTACCGTATGAATCAGCTAAGGCAATCCCTTACAAATACGGTGCAACAATAATCGAGAATGGAAAGGAAATTCCATTACCCTCCGTCGTGAACATTGCAGACATCAGTCGTGTAACACGGAGTGGTCGAATCTTCAACCGAGGAGTTGGAAAATCCAACAAAGAAAAGGAACTTCAGACAGAAATTCCTGATCCGCCAGTCGGTCAATCCAGTAATCCCGACCTGTCAAAAGACAAAGATGAGATGCTAAAGCTCATCCAAAGGAGTGAATATAACATTGTTGATCAACTGTTACAAACTCCTTCAAAGATCTCAGTATTATCACTGTTACTCAGTTCAGAAGCACACAGAGAGGCTCTACAGAAAGACTTAGAGCAGGCCTTTGTGGAACAGGATGTAACAATCAGACAGTTCGATAGTATTGTCTCTAACATCACTTCCTGCAACAATTTGGGATTTAGTGATGAGGAATTACCCGAAGAGGGTCGCCGTCATAACATGGCACTCAATATCACAGTTAACTGCCAGGACGATGCTTTAGCCAGCGTACTGGTAGACACAGGGTCAGCCCTAAATGTTATGCCGAAGTCCACTTTGACGCAATTATCATTTAAGGGCCCTCCGATGAGAGTCAGCGAGGTCGTCATCAAAGCATTCGACGGATCCAGAAAAACAGTTATCGACGAAGTTGATCTTCCCATAACTATTGGTCCTCACACTTTCCAAATCAATTTCCAGGTCATGGACATCCGGGCAACATACAGTTGTTTATTAGGAAGACCTTGGATACATCAGGCTGGAGCGGTTACTTCAACCCTCCACCAAAAGCTAAAGTTCGTCAAGAACGATCAACTTGTCACAGTTTGTGGGGAACAAGCCTTACTTGTGAGTAACCTATCATCATCTGCTTGTGTAGAACTCGAGGAGGTTATTGGAACTCAGTTCCAAGCACTATCGGTGAGCAAGAACGATCAATCTGAAGGAGGAACCTCGATTTCCTCATACAAAGATGCTATCAAAGCGGTCGAGAGTACCGATACAAAAGGATGGGGACAACTTGTCATTCCCACTGATAATAAAACAAAGAAGGGTCTTGGTTTTTCTGTGACCTGTACCCAGACAGCCGCCAACGATGAAAGTCTTCATCCCCTTCAAAACTTCTTCCACAGTGGAGGTTTTCTTCACCCAGTGTCTCAGACAGTTCATGCTATCAATGAGGAAGATCCCTCTGGCACAGATGAAGAATGGAAGTCCTACCTTAACAAGGACGGTTATATGTCTCAGGAAGAGGTGCCTATGCCTTTTTGCTTTCCTACAGAAAGTATGAGATTTATACCAAGATCAGATGTTAAAATGATCTACGGGGATGGTGATCCGGAAGGATGTCGTGCTCCGCCAAATTCATTAGAGGAAGACACTCTGATGAAAGACAACTTTGACCACAATTACTATGGCCCGATGGATGGTCTGCCAATGTGGCAGCCTTACCCAGGAAACTTGGGGCAAGAAAGTCAGCCGAGTAATGAAACTCAGCTGAGCGTCATTGAACAGAATACCTGTGTCCCCGCCATATCATGGGATCAACGCTCAGGTCATTCAGAAACTACTCAACATGAAGATGAATTCGCAACGTTTGCAGGACTAGAATTCATCAACTATGCTTTTCCTGAGGTCAACGTCATCGAGAGGGACGACTTCTCCAGTTCCAAAGAAGTTTGGGACACTCTGGGACAACCAAGTGGAAAATACGACTTTATGGTCAAGTACACTGCTCCCGAAACCTCTCGTATCAGGCTCGAAGATATCCAGTCAACTGGATGGGGAGATACAGCTGAGAGCACCAATACTATGCAAAATGCAACAGAGGAATCCTCCTACGACAATTCTGCTTGGGAGACAGATTCCACCGATCCTACTCCACCAGAAATCAGCGTCATTTCTGAAGACAAATCAAGGAAGGTGCCAGACTTTGTGATTCACCGAGGAGTTTGCCGCCAATGGGTTGCTGTCGAGGTTCCGAGGGTCGTTCATCAGTCAAAGTAATTGCCATCTTTAACCTTTCACCCTGCCCAGGTGAAACGGATGTTTTGATAGGGCTCGTTTTCTGTAAATTTCCCTCTTCGCTTTGCCCAATGCGATAGAGTTTTGTTTTATAGGGCTGTAGTTTCAAGATTGGACTTGTTCATTAATAAAATAACGTCGTTCTGTAATTTCCGCATTAATTGCTGTTTTCTCTTTTTGCTTTTTCAGAAAATGGTAATCCTAAAAAACATTCAATAATAAAAACAAGCAGTAAAATAAATACACTGCACACACTTGCATTTTCTCTATCTCTTCTAAACACGAATCATCACGTCATGCAGATTGCTTGTTTTATATCCCAGTTGAAACATACGATCCGATGCCTTCTCCCGACTTTGAGTTCCCGGTATTCGAGGCTGAAGAAGAAGTTGACAACAAAATTCCATAAGAGATCTCCCGACTACTCAGACAAGAGGAAAGGTCCATTGAACCTCACAAAGAACCGTTGGAAATGGTAAACTTGGGTTCAGAGAAAGAGAGAAAAGAAATCAGGATCGGAGCACTGCTCAGTCCAACTGCCAGAGAGGGTTTGATAAAGCTTCTCAAAGAATTTCCCGATGTATTCGCTTGGTCCTATCAGGATATGCCAGGGTTGGATACCAGCATCGTGGAACATCACTTACCGTTGAGATCAGAATGTCCGCCAGTAAAGCAAAGGTTGAGACGCACTCACCCGGACATGGCCATCAAAATCAAGGAGGAGGTACAGAAACAGATCGACGCGGGTTTCCTCGCTACATCTGAATATCCTCAATGGTTAGCCAACATCGTACCCGTTCCCAAAAAGGACGGAAAGGTCAGAATGTGTGTTGATTACAGAGATCTAAACAAGGCAAGTCCAAAGGACGACTTTCCTTTACCACACATTGACATGCTGGTTGACAGCACAGCAAAGTTCAAAGTATTCTCCTTCATGGATGGATTCTCGGGCTATAATCAGATCAAAATGGCGCCGAAAGACATGGAGAAAACTTCGTTCATTACCCCACGGGGTACCTTTTGTTACAAGGTAATGTCGTTCGGTTTGAAGAATGCCGGGGCAACCTATCAAAGGGCCATGACTACTCTGTTTCATGACATGATACACAAAGAAATCGAGGTATATGTCGATGATTTGATTTCAAAATCAAGAACAGAGGATGAGCATGTTGAATATCTGTCAAAATTGTTCGAACGTCTAAGAAAATTCAAGCTCCGTTTGAATCCTAACAAGTGCACCTTCGGTGTCCGTTCGGGGAAATTACTAGGGTTCATCGTCAGCCAGAAAGGAATTGAAGTTGATCCTGACAAGGTCAAGGCCATTCAAGAAGTGCCTTCTCCGAAAACTGAAAAACAAGTCAGAGGATTCTTGGGACGTTTGAACTACATCTCCAGATTCATATTCCTTATGACCGCGACGTGTGCGCCGATTTTCAAATTACTCAAAAAGAACCAGGATTGCGTTTGGTCAGAAGATTGCCAAATCGCCTTCGACAGTATCAAGGAATATCTGTTGAATCCTCCGATCCTATCGCCTCCAGTGGAAGGAAGACCACTGATCATTTACCTCACAGTCCTAGAGGACTCAATGGGATGTGTACTTAGCCAACAAGACGAAACTAAATGGAAAGAGTCTGCCATTTACTATCTAAGCAAGAAATTCACCGACTGCGAGACTCGGTACACGATGCTTGAGAAAACCTGTTGCGCTTTGGCTTGGACAGACAAACGTCTTCGCCAGTACATGATTCGTCATACTACTTGGTTGGTCTCCAAAATGGATCCAATCAAGTACGTTTTCAAAAAACCTGCTCTCACGGGAAGGATTGCCCGTTGGCAGATGTTACTATCAGAATATGACATAGAGTACCATGCTCAGAAAGCCGTTAAAGGAAGTATTTTAGCTGATCATTTGGCTCATCAACTGATTGAAGATCAAGAATCAATCGGGTTTGACGTCCCAGACGAAGATGTCATGTATCTAAAGATGAAAGATTGCGATGAACCGCTACCCAGTGAAGGGCCAGAACCAGGTTCCCAGTGGGGACTTATCTTTGACAGAGCAGTCAATCATTATGGAAACAGAATTGGGGCAATCATTGTTACCCCTTAGGGTTCCCACATTCCTTTCACCACTAGACTTACGTTCAAATGTACGAACAACGAGGCCGAATACGAAGCATGTATCATGGGTCTCGAAGAAACGATTGATTTAAGGATCAAAAACTTGGACGTATACGGCGATTCAGCCTTGGTTATCAATCAGATAAAAGGAGATTGGAACACATACCAATCAGGATTGATTCCTTACAAAGACTATGCAAGAAGGTTGTTACCCTTCTTCAACAGAGTCGACTTTCATCACATCCCTCGTGATGAGAATCACATGGCTGATGCATTAGCCACTCTCTCTTCCATGATTAGTGTAGGTCAATGGAACGACTTACCTAAGATCGACATAATGCGCCTTGAACGGCCCGCTTACATCTTCGCGATTGAAGCAGTCATAGACGACAGACCTTGGTATCACGATATCAAATGCTTCCTTCAGAAACAAGAGTAACCATCTGGGGCACTCAGAAAAGACAGGAAAACCCTCAGAAGATTGGCTGGAAACTTCTTCCTGAGCGGTGACACTCTTTATAAGAGTAATTTTGACATGGTCTTGCTCCGATGCGTCGACAGACCAGAAGCAGACATGTTCATGAAAGAAATTCATGAAGGATCCTTTGGCACTCATGCCAACGGACACACAATGGCGAGAAAAATTCTCAGGGCCGGGTATTATTGGTTGACCATGGAATCCGACTGCTACAAGTACATGAGGAGGTGTCACAAGTGTCAGATATACTCCGACAAAATTCATGTACCGCCATCACATCTCAAAGTTCTTTCTTCCCCGTGGCCATTTTCCATATGGGGAATCGACATGATTGGCATGATTGAACCTAAGGCTTCAAACAGACATCGGTTCATTCTGGTAGCCATTGATTATTTCACCAAGTGGGTCGAAGCAGCGTCATTCGCCAATGTAACCCGACATGTGGTGGTCCGATTTATCAAAAACAATACCATCTGCCGTTATGGTGTTCCAAGCGAGATCATTACTGATAATGGATCTAACTTGAACAATAAGATGATGAAAGAGTTGTGTGCAGAGTTCAAGATCGAACACCATAACTCATCTCCCTACCGACCCAAGATGAACGGGGCGGTAGAAGCGGCTAACAAGAACATCAAGAGGATTGTTCAAAAGATGGTTGTAACCTACAAAGACTGGCACGAGATGCTACCCTTTGCTCTTCACGGTTATCACACATCTGTCCGCACTTCAACGGGGGCAACCCCTTTCTCTCTAGTATATGGCATGGAGGCAGTGCTCCCCATAGAAGTAGAGATCCCATCAATCCGGGTATTGATGGAAGCTCAGCTCACCGAAGATGAATGGTGTCAAAGTCGACACGACGAACTGAACCTGATCGAAGAAAAGAGAATCACGGCACTATGCCACGGTCAGTTGTATCAACAGAGAATGAAAAGGGCGTTCGACAAAAAGGTCCGACCTCGTATTTTCAGAAAAGGAGACCTCGTGCTCAAGAAGATACAATCATTTCTCACTGACTCTCGGGGCAAATGGACCCCAAATTATGATGGCCCCTATGTGGTCACGAAAGCTTTCTCAGGCGGCGCCTTGAGACTTGCAACCATGGACGGAGAGGAATTTGCCTACCCCACGAATGTTGATGTAGTCAAGAAATACTTCGCCTAAAAAAAACGTCTTGGTGGATTGAAAACCCGAAAGGGCGGTCCAGGCAAAAGTTAGAGACATGAAAAAAAATCATCCCGATGGATTGGAAATCTCATAGTACAATCCAGGCAAAAATTAGGGATAATGGCAAGTAACTATGTTCAACAGAGGCAAGTCCCTCAGCAGCAGTTACAACATCATCTATCGGAGGAAATCTCCAGTCAAAGGTCATCTTCGACAGAAGCTCAGGATGTCCTGAACTCAAAGTTGGTAGAAGGATAGTGGTCGTTATGTTTCAACGTAGCCCTTTTCCCTGTAAATTACCATTTTCTAACTTTGTATATACTCTTTGGAATCACGCGTTTGGCTGATCTCCATCTTATCAATAAAATTTGAGCCCTTGTGCTTTTGTTTGTAATTCTTTACTTGTTTTAGCTTTACAGAACGACGTTGTTTAAACTTAATCAGCGATTCTTGAAATAAAACAAAAACAAATTTACTTGTTAAACTTTTTCTGCTTTTAAATTAAAGATGGCATTTCTTTTGACTGTTGAACATCAGAAGAACATCGATCGCTTCTCCCGAAGTAAGCGAACTTCAAAGTACAGAATCAAAGTACTCCTTCTAAACCAGTTAGCCTGAATGAAGGGATCAACTGTGTCAGAGACCTTGTTTCGTCTGACATCCTCGGCCGAGTTCTCATCTCCTAAGCCCAATCAACATAGCTCCCAACGGGACTATCTCTCCTAAGCAAGGTGGAATTGCTATTTTGAATCAACGGTACTTCTTCGCCCCGCGATGGCCGAGTATCCAATTGTGTTCATCTCTTAGTCTGTATGTTGCGTCTGTTTTGTCAGCACATACATACATACATCATGCATTTTTTATTTGCATTCACATTTCATATTGCATCACTATCACTCTAGTCGGTCCTGTCCCCTAGTGGTAGAAGTCCTCTCAATCGAGTTGTCAGTTCTTGCCTCGTCAGGAAATACTGTGTCTGAACAACCTCGCTTCCAGTTTAATTCTGGAAAGAAGTTGGTCCTTGACCACTTTGATAACTTGAACCTCTGAAAAGCCAGAGAAAACTTTCAATAAGCATCACTCTTCGCCATTGAAGATGATATCATTGCTTTCCCGGATTAAGGAAAATCCACAGAGAAAGCCTCGTGATCAGAGATTCGGCAGCACGCCAGTTTTGCTCCGAAAAACCACTGATGAGAAGGTCATTGGCACCTCAAAATTGGATCCCATCATATGGCATTTCTCCGGGAAGATCCCGAGAAAAGTATGATGTAACCCCAAACGAAAACAGTCTCTTAAGAGACTCGCTTTCCCCAGTAGAATGGACAAATGGCGTCTCCAAAACAGAGAAGTTTGTGTACCTCTACAACTCAGACGACTGGGTTCTCCAGCAAGTCTGACATCAAAGCTTTTTCCATTAAATGGCATCTCCCCAGGAAAATTCGGCGAGAAGTTTGAAGGAAAGCCGCTACGAATAGCGTCCCTTGTCAGTAAAGTTTATTGACAAAAGAAACTAAGACCAGTTCCTTGGTAGGAAACCAGGATCGAGGGGAAGTTTAAATCAGAAACTAAGAGCAGTTCCTTGGTAGGAAACCAGGATCGAGGGGAAGTTTGTTTCCACAACTGAGACCAGTTCCTTGGTAGGAAACCAGGATCGAGGGGAAGTTTATTTCAAAAGAGACTGAGACCAGTTCTTGGTAGGAAACCTGGATCGAGGGGAAGTTTACCTTTTCTAAGCATCATTGCTTAGCTAAAGAAGATGAATGCGTAAGCTACCATTCATAACCACCATCAAAATTTTGGGTATTCCGATATTTAATCCTCTTGCACCCCGAATACTCGAATCCCTTCGTCATTCACACCTTCGGGTCCAAGAAGATTAAATAGGGGCATCTATAATACCCCAAATTTTGACCACTTAGATTTCCCATCATTGTGAAAATCATCATCACAATATGGATGAACCATCATGCTTCATCAGTCTCCCCAAAGATGGGTGAGCATCCAATACAATCAAAATTAGGGTTTCAAGCCCTCTCTGAGTGCTTAGACAAAGGATCAATCAAGAAATGACATGATCTTCAACTTGTCTAATCTCTTAAACATCCACAATGGATCAAAAAGGACTCCCACTTCAAGGATTAAGCACAAGGCTGCTCCCTTCTAGGTGGATCAAGTCTCAAGATCGACAGTGTCACCAAATTAGGGTTTTGGTCGACCAGGGCCTCCAGATGGAAATTTTCATCTGGGCACAAGGCAATGATCCAAAACATGACCTAATATACTTCATGGAACCTCATGAACCCATGCATCAAGTCAATTTTGCCTCAGGGGATGCATTCATCAAAAATCAGGAATTAGGGCTTCTTGACCTAATTCACCCCTAAGTTGACTTTTGGGACAAACCATGAGCCAAGACCTCAAGACATGATTTGAGGGTCTCTTATATACCATATTGATCCATTTGGAACAATGGATTGATCCAAGAAGCTTGAGCAACAAGTCTCAATTTCATCTGCACCACAATTAGGGTTTTAAGAGAAAAGTCAACTGTAACTTTGACTTTTGACCAAGACATGCTCCCAAACCCTAATACATGATTGAATATACCCTATGACACCCATGGAACATGTCCATCAAGTTTGATTTAGGTCAAGGACATGATTTCCTGAAGGATTGCACAGTTTGGAATTCATCTGATAAAAAGTCAACTGTGCACAAAAGTCAACTTTGACTTTTTGAGATTTTTCACCAAAATGGATTTTTAACCCTAAAATGATGTTAATGTATGATTTGAATCATCATTCATCAAGAAAAATCAAGAAAAGTGAGATAACTTGTAAAAGGGGTAACCATAAAACTTAGAAATTTTTCTAAGTTAAAAATAAAGTGGCAAAGGTACCAACTTTGGAGGACCATAACTCCTAAACCACAAGGCCATTTTTTCTCATACAAAGATGGATTTGTAGCCCTCATTATCACCTACAAAAACTTCAACTACAAGTCATTCCAATTCATTAAGGATTTTGAGTTATGGAGTGATCAAAGTGGCTGAAAAGTGAAAATGTCACTTTTTCCAACACTTAGTGAAATTTTCACTAAGTCAGATTCTGCCTCACTTTTTGCCAAATGTAGGGGGGTTTTTAACTTGGAATCAAAAGAGATCAAAACCAAACTTGTTCAAACAGTTGTTGTATCATGTAAGAGCTTTCCAAAATGGCCAAGAACATTGCCAAATTCAACCTACACCATGAGATACAACATTGCCAAGTTGCCTTGCTGAAATCTGTCAAGGCAAGGCAGAATTTGCAACTTTGGTCGATTTGCCAAAATCAGCCAAATTCAATTGCTCCTATCCACTTGGACACCTCAGAGGATTGAATGTAAAGGGGACAATCACTGAGCCAAGCCTCCAAAGTCCATGGAACAAGAAATAGCATGTTGAACCTAGAATGGCCAAAATAGGGACAAGACTTCAAATTTGGAATGAGGCATTCAATGAAACCATCAAGGTGGCATGGACTGAGCCATTCCCATCTAAAATCAGTCAAGACTTATCCAAGACCAAGGGAACCAAAGCTCTGTGCCCTAACCTCTAGTCAATGGCTAGAGGAGACTTGGATTTTCATTTGCCAACATTGGCCAAACCTACTTACCAGCTGCCATGCACTATTCCTTGCAAAACAAACTTGCTCTACTATAAATAGAGCTCAATTGTGGTCAGTTTGAGTACACCAAAGCCATATAACAGATGCTTTCCTCAAAATCTCTTCTTTCACTCCAATTTTTGCCTTCTAAGGCAAGTCACTGTCGGGTTTTGAGTTTGAGAGAAATTCCAATCAAACCAATCACTCACACACCTCACATACATCATATATGAGCTGATCAAACACTTAGATTACTTCTGAAACATCAATTTCACAATATCACCAGTTGGTTGCTCAAAATTTCAAACAAGTTGCAGCTGAGGTACCACAAAGTGATCCAGCCAATTTCAATCAAGTCCAACCATCCAAACACAATCCATAGGGTGTAGGGAAGCTGCTCAAATCATCACCACTCATCTGTAACACCTCCAAATCAAAAATCACTTTGAACTTGCTGTCACGACTTGGAGGTAAGCACATACTTGGTCATCTCTCAATCTATGCATATTTCCTCGCACAATAATTTGGCCATATGTTCATAATCATGTATGGAATGTTTTCCCTCAATTAATTGCATTGTTTGAATCGTGTATCAAAAATCCTAGCCTTCATGCAGAAATTAGGGTTCTTGAGGATTTTTCGTGATTACTTGTTGTATGTTTAATTTAAATGAAATTAATGGACATAGACATGATCGTGAGGTTGAGGCGAGCATAATGATATGTGGATTGCATGATATGATTACGTATTCATGGAGATTGGATAGAAAATGCAAATCTGAGAAATCAAGAACACGCGCGTGTTCTTCAGCTTGTTCTTGGCGCCATTTTTAGAAATTCAAATATTTGAATTTTGTGATTTTGTTTAATTGATTCAAAAATTAATTTCTCTCTGAGTTTTAATGATTTTGAGTTGATTCTTTTTTTAATAATTCACAAAAATGTTAAAATATTTTATTTTCACAAAAAATCCCAAAAATATTATTTATTTCATATAATTGATATTTTTGCAAAGAATTAATATTTTAATTGTTTTTGACATTTTAAATATTTTTTCTACATTGATTTTGCAACTTTTAATGCTTTCTAATTATTTTCTAGGTCAATACTTAATTTTTGAAGCATTAATCCAAGATCACAATTTGTTTTCCATGTGATAAACAATTTTTGATCATTTTAATTGAATTTTTATTCAATTAAATACATTTTGAAAACAAATTAGGGTTTTGGATTAATTCAACCCTCATAAATCATTTTCAAAACTCTTTGGGCCTCTTGAGAGAGTGTAAGACCCATCCCCCCTTGTACAAAAAACTTTTTGGGCCTCACTCATTGTATAAGTCCCTCTGTACAAGTAAACGGCGCGATCGTCGCCCGTTTAAAAATAAAAATCATTTGGGCCTCTCCTTGAGCTATAAGTCCCATTCAAAACACTTTGGGCCTCTATTAGAATGTAAGACCCAATCCCCCTTTTAACCAAAAAAATTTTGGGCCTCACTTATTGTATAAGTCCCTCTGCGTTAAAAGAAAACCTCTGTGCGATCGTGATTTTTAAACGAAAAATCATTTGGGCCTACCCTCGTGTTATAAGCCCCTCTCTTTTCTTTAAACCTTTTTTGGGCCTCTTGAGAGAGTGTAAGACCCATCCCTTTGTACAGAAAACCTTTTTGGGCCCCAGTCACTTGTATAAGTCCCGCTGTACAAAGTCAAACAGTGTGCTCACTGATAAAACCCTGGGCCTCTCCTTGAGGTGTAAGCCCCAAAACTTTCTTTTTCAAAGCACTTTCTCCTTTGATTTTGAATATACTGTTGTTTTCAATCTTTCTTTGTTGAACAACTATCCAAACAGCATGGAAGCACTACAACCGAGTAAGTGGTTATCGCTTTCATTTACTGCTTTCATATTATAAACTGTATTGTGGGGCTGCTCACTGTAAGTCTCCTTTCATAAACTCATATCTACTGTGTAATAATAGTATAGATATTTCGAGTTTCCCCGGCAACTACGTCTAGAACTAGGTGACGCCGTTTCATTTATTCGTAGAAATAGACGCCTAGATCCCCAATAGGAGCACCAGATACAGTCTTCTCTTCGGCTGTCCTCCTTAGGAATCGTCAAGAAGCTCTACTCCCCAAGATGAATGTATTCTCCGTGAATGGCATCTTTGAGTTTCTTCCAAATTCTCAAACTTTCCTGACTTGATCTATTCCTTGTGGATAGCTTGCCTTGAATGTCTCGGAGTTTGGGTACCCACTACGGTCATAATCTTGGACCTTAACTAAGGAACCCTCTTTAAAAGCTAGAAGTCGCTGGATAGTAAACCTCGCACGTTTACCAGTGGTTTTTATATTTAAAAGAGTTATCTCTCCTAATGGAAAGGAGATGATAGACCCACGGGCTTCTTAAAAGCATCGGCCTCCTCTTGGGCATTATTCAAGGACACTACCGCTTCTTAGAAGTATTCACAGCCTCCTCTTAGGCTTCGTATAATGATCTCTTCCTCCGGGAATGATAGCCTCCTCTTGTGCTTCGTACAAGGACCCGTCGGCTTCTTAAAAGTTTCCAGCCTCCTCTTGGGCTTCGTACAAATTGTCCCGACGACCTCCTAGAGGTATAGGAACAGAACCTAGTCATCCTCATAGAACAGTCCTTTCATAGAGTCTAGTACTGTTTCTCAAAGCATAGTACGAAAGAAAAAAACTCTAGACTTGGACAGTCTAACTTCCTTGAGTCTCCAAGACATTCTCAAGTGACCCCTTCGTTAAATAGGAAGGAAACCCGCAGACTCAGACAGTCTCAATACCCTTTGGATTTCCCGTTTCCTCAAAGAGAAGGAAATATCTCTGATCCTCAAATCAAATCCCTGAGTACAGTGTTGCTCATATAAGAATTGATTTTCTCTTTTAAAATCAGTATATTGGATCTGTCACTCAACTGAAACAAACCTTTAGCCTCCATCTCGGGCTTCGTACGAGATACAAAAAGCACTCTCTTGTTGAGTATCAAAGACTCTCTTGTTGAGTCAAACTTTTAGCCTCTATCTTGGGCTTCGTACGAGATACAAAAAGACTCTCTTGTTGAGTCAAACTTTTAGCCTCTATCTCGGGCTTCGTACGAGACACAAATACTCTATCGTCGGGTCAAAAACTTTTAGCCTCTCTCTCGGGCTTTGTACGAGACACAAAATAGCCTCCTCTTAGGCTTTGTATAATGATTTTCCTAGCGGAAATTAGCCTCCTCTTAGGCTTTGTATAAGAAAACCACTGGTTGATCCAATCAACCTTTTAGCATCAAAGCTGTGCCTCGTTCACAGTACACAAACATCAATAACTCCTTTCCTTTCATCTAATCACTGTAAGCGGCAAGCCTCTGGATCATCTATATCCATGCCACTGTCCCTCTTTTAGCATGAGAAATTCCTAAGGAAAGATGGCATTGCTCTACACTGAGTTAAAGTCTTCTCCTTCAGGTTAAAACACTTTCTTCGGAAATTATGGCATTGCTCGGATCCGCGTATCCCAGTTAAAGTAATTCTCCTTCCTCCTCTTTAGAGATGACAAATTCTCTCTAAAGCCGAGGTCTTTCAGCTTCACATCTTGGGCTTTGAACAAGACACAAATAGACCTTTCAGCTTCACATCTTGGGCTTTGAACAAGATACAAACAACCTTTTCGCTTCACGTCTTGGGCTTTAAACAAGACACCAAAACACCAAAACACCCATTTCCTCCCATAGAATAGGAGGAACTACAAACGCTCTGATTTCCCTATTTCGGTAAACGAGAATTTGTAGGCATAAGATCGAAAGAAAAGATCTTAGCGAGCACAATCAACAAAAAACCCAAATCCCATATCTCCATCAATTAAAAGCAGTATTTCAAAAGCATCAGTCTTAACATCCTAATCCTTGTTCCCCGCCAGAAACCTTCTGCCCAGGTAAAAAGAAAGGAAACCGTACTGGCGAAAATACAAATAACCAGTACAAGGCCTCCCCACATTGATAGCATCCGTAACCTAACAGACCGCTATTTAAACTCAGTATGCAAAGCAGGGTTAATTGGAGACATCTATTTCCCTTCCTTATTCAGCTCACAATAGGATAAAAAATGAATCGACCTGTAGTTTAAGCTCAAACCGCAGAGAGCGACCAGCGCTTAAGAACCGCGTCCAAAATCGCTCGCTACAGAAAAATGGCGCCCACCGTGGGGCTGCTCAAAGTTAGATCTAGACTCGGTCTTCCTTTTCTTCACTTAGGTGAAAACCACGGATTAGGGCTTCCGCCGGGGAACCCATTTTCTTTCAGGAACTTAGGATTCTTAGCTTTAAAGGTCTAGGATGTTTAGGACAAATATATATACTGTTTTTCCTAATTGCTATACGTGTTTATTTTTCTGCTAATGGGAATGCGGGTGATGCCGTATGTGGAAAGATTGAGTATACACCTAGAAAAGCCAAACCCTTTCGTAGTGTGGAAGCTATCAGAAATAGTTGTTACGCGATACTACCCTCATTTGAGGCTGGTGATCTATTCTCGGTGAATAGCACTTACTCTAAGATTGCACACAACTCGCTGGCGATCCGCTTGTTGTCTGCCTTCCTGGGAGGAGCTGATGATAATGAGTATAGGTACAAAAATCACCCTAGTATAAACCTTTGGGGATGGGTAGAGCCTTGACTTCATGACAACGACCCTTTGACCCCATGTTTTTTCTATGTTTTTGTGTGCTGCATTCATGCATTCATTTAATAAAACATTAAAACTTTCAAAAAACTTTCTCTTCTAGTCTCTCTATTTTTCAAATTAAACTAAGACTGTGATTGCAAATATCAGAGAAAAGGATTACGCTAATGGATTTCGGTAGAAGGAGAACTCACCAGTATACTTTCAAGGTTCCAAAACTAGGGGATTTGAGAAGGTTAGCAAGGATGATCGTTAACCCAGAGGCTTTTAGAGCCAAGCACGGTGGTTTGCTACCACTGCTAAGAGTCCATGTGATTGAGGGGATCATGGACGCGCTCATTCAGTTCTACGATCCGGTTTATCACTGTTTCACATTCCCGGATTACCAGCTATCACCAACGCTGGAGGAGTATTCTCATCTGGCTGATTTACACATTACAGATCGAGCTCCATTTTCTGGACTGGAAGAAATTCCAAAGAATCAGACTATTGCAAGAGCAATTCATTTGGACGAGTCTGAGGTCAAGACTCACATGATTACTAAGGGTGGCATCCAAGGTTTGCCAGCCCAGTTCTTGACAAAAAAGGCTCTATACTTCGCTAGTATAGGGAATGGGACTGCTTTTGAAAGCATCTTTGTCTTGCTCACCTACGGATTATTTTTGTTTCCCAACATCAATAACTTCGTCGATATCAACGCTATTAAGGTTTTTCTCATTGGAAACCCTGTGCCGACTTTTCTCGCAGATGCGTATCATTCTGTACACTTGGGAAGTTTGTACAGCGGAGGGGAGATCACATGTTGTGTACCTTTGCTCTACAAATGGTTTATCTCTCACTTGCCCAAGTCTGCCGCTTTTTGGGATTGCAAGATTGTCTTACGTTGGTCGCAGAAGATCATGTCTCTCACCAATTCCGATATAGATTGGTGTAATAGGATTTATGAGGGAATCAGAATCATTGACCGTTGTGGAAACTTCCCCAGCGTACCCCTCATAGGAACTAAAGGAGGAATCAACTATCATCCGATATTGGTTCTTCGTCAATTTGGATACCCGATGAGACACATCCCACTGGGTGTTCATCTGGAAGGTCTTTTCTTCAAAGAAGGAGAAAATGACAGAGCACTAAAGATGGAAATAGTGCAAGCTTGGAAACAGGTTCATAAGAAAGGACGAGAGTCTCTGGGAAAACCGGACTGTGTCTCCGTGGAGCCTTATCTCCATTGGGTACAAACCAGAGCTCTCAAGCTAAAAATGCCTTATCCTCGTTACGGAATTCTTCCACCTAGGGAAACTGTCATGTACTTCATGACGGAAACTGAAAAGCTTCAGGTTACTCTCAACAAAGTCCAGAAGGAGAGAAGGTCTTGGAAGAACAAGTATCGCACCCTCGACGTAGAGTGTATCCAAATACAGCAACTACTAAAAGAGAAAGATGCTCTGATTGAAATTTTGGAGCAGCATGCTGTAGAGAATCAAGATGACCAAAGGAATTTGTCACTCCTTTCACTTGGCAAAGGAATGATAGAGTCAAACTGTCTCATTCGTATAATACTCGGGCTAATCGTCAGAAAAAGATGGATGATCTTGAGGAAGAAAACAGAGAGTTGAAAGAAGAGATCGACGCTCTGAGAGAGGATATGAGAAAGCTTCGTAACGACATGCAAGCCATGGCAGAAGCTCAGCTACAAAGAACTGTGATCTCAGAGATCACCTCAACGCCCATCATAGAAAAGTATGATCCTAGGTATCAGATGCCGAAAGATCGTCCTTGGGGCATGCCTGTTAACTATATCCCGGAAGGATATGTTCCGCCGATCACTGAAGATCAGGGAATCGCAACAGAAGCCACTGGGCCTGAAGGTTACAAACTTCAGGAAAGCGAAGATGCTAGGGGCATACTGAAGACTCCTGAAGGTTACAAACTTCGGGAGGCGCCAAGACTTACTGCCGTAGTCACGGTACCACCCCCTGTGGTGCACACTGTCCCGGAAGGACAGATTCCACAGACATCTTCTAGTAAGAAGGAAACTATGTTTGACATAATGGATGAATTCCGGGAGCAGTTCTTGGAAATGCAGAAAGAGCTGCAAGCCATTCGCGGTCAGGATCTATTTGGAAAGGACGCCGCAGACCTCTGCTTGGTCCCAAATGTGAAAGTCCCGCACAAGTTCCAAGTGCCCGACTTTGAAAAATACAAGGGTAACTCTTGCCCTCAGAGCCATCTGGTGATGTACGCTCGGCGGATGTCCGCTCAGACGGAGAATCAGGACCTGCTGATTCACTACTTCCAGGATAGTTTAACCGGTGCCGCACTCAAATGGTACATGGGTTTAAACCGTGCTACAATCAGTACATTCAGATATCTTGGTACTTCCTTCGTCCAACAATACAAGTACAATTTGGACATGGCACCCGACAGAGATCAACTCAGATCAATGTCGCAAAAGGAAAAGGAAACCTTTAAGGAGTATGCTCAAAGGTGGCGTGAAATTGCCGCTCAAATTTGTCCACCTCTTGAGGAAAAAGAGATGACAAAAATCTTCTTAAAGAACTTAAGCTCATTTTACTATGACCGAATGATTGCCAGTGCACCCAGTGATTTCACTGAAATGGTCGCCATGGGTGTACGTCTTGAGGAAGCCGTCCGAGAAGGACGTTTGGTAAAAGACACTGGATCAACGAGTGGTACTAAAAAATACGGTAGTGCTCTCCCTAAGAAAAAAGAGCAAGATATTGGGAATATCTCTCTCGGAAAGCAAAGGCGATGTTATCAGCCAGTAGCAGCCGTTACTCCTGCTATCGGCCCCGCGCCTGTTCCTATGTATCAACCTCAGGTTGTGCAGAGCCAACCTGACCAGCAAAGGACACAACAGCCTCTTCAGCAGGCTCGTCCTCTATAAAACAACAACCGTACAATACGGCCACCAGGATTTGATCCTATACCCGTAACGTATGCAGAGCTGTTTCCGTTATTGCTGGCTAAGGGGCACATTCAGACTAAATCTCCTCTTACAGTACCGGAAAATCCGCCTTTTTGGTTTAAGGTGGATCAAACTTGCCCTTATCATCAAGGAGGTTCAGGGCATAACATTGAGACTTGTCTCAATTTCAAATCCGACGTGCAAAAGCTTGTTAAGAGCGGGCTCTTATCTTTCAAAGATACGAATCCTAATGTTTCTACGAACCCGCTGCCTCAACACGAGAAAGCTGCAGTCAATCTGATTGAGAAAGAGACTAACAATGTCTATCAAATTCACGATGTACTCTTATTGAAGACCAATCTGGTCAAGATGCATTGTAGATAGAGTGGATATGGCCATGTGCCCCCTCATAACTATCACCAGTGTGATATCTGCTCTAAAGATAACCAAGGATGTTCGGTAGTGCAATCAGCTCTACAGGAACAGATGGATCTCGGATGGATCCAAGAGCACCGATTTCGTGGAGTTAACATGGTTTACACGAATTCCAACGTCATTCAAAACCACGACATCCGTGCGATGAATGTCAACTTGGTGGCGATGCACTCAAAGCAAAGCCAGTATCATAATCTACCGCGGCACGATTACAGTTCCTGTCTGATTTGCTCGGTAAACAAACAGGGATGCTCTTTCATACAAGAGGCCCTCCAGCGTCAGATGGATCTTGGATGGATCCAAGACTACCATGATAGGAACTCCTATCAAATCAACATGGTTCAGATCTTTGACATTCGCGTGATGAATACCAACCTGGTAGAGTTACATGCTGAGCAGGTCCAACTTGGATTCTTAATATCACATGACTATCAAAATTGTAAAGCGGGTTGCGAAAACGATCAAGGTTATACCCTTGTCCAGGAGGCACTTCAGCACTTGTTAAATCACTGGTGGATGCCAATCTATATGGACGAAGATACTCAGCAGATTAATATCAATAACAGGAATCCTACTCGTCGTCAAAGTCAGGATGTCCGATCAATGGAAGGTAACCTAGTGAGGTTACATTGTATTCAAAGTGGGCGTGGCCAGGTGCCACCACACAACTATGACAGTTGTAGCGTCTGTTCGGAAAGTAACCAAGGGTGTTACCTTGTGAGAACAGCTCTTCAGGGCCAGGTCGATCATGGAGAAATTCGTCCATATCCAGGTTCAGGACCCATCATTTGGTCGCCGAACTACCTTGCCGAGCAAGTTGAGGATGTTGTCACGATCTCTGGTCATCACAGGACCAGGGATGTTTTTGCCATCATTCCTCTACTTGACGAATATAGAGTTCTCAACCGGGAACGGATCAAGGTTACGTATGATGGTCAGAAAAATCAGAAGGTTCCCGTAATCGTCTATCTACCGGGGCCACTACCGTATGAATCAGCTAAGGCAATCCCTTACAAATACGGTGCAACGATAATCGAGAATGGAAAGGAAATTCCATTACCCTCCGTCATGAACATTGCAGACATCAGTCGTGTAACACAGAGCGGTCGAATCTTCAACCGAGGAGTTGGAGAATCCAAAAAAGAAAAGGAACTTCAGACAGAAATTCCTGATCCGCCAGTCGGTCAATCCAGTAATCCCGACCTGTCGAAAGACAAAGATGAGATGCTAAAGCTCATCCAAAGGAGTGAATATAACATTGTTGATCAACTGTTATAGACTCCTTCAAAGATCTCAATATTATCACTATTACTCAGTTCAGAAGCACACAGAGAGGCTCTATTGAAAGTCTTAGAGCAGGCCTTTGTGGAACAGGATGTAACAATCAGACAGTTCGATAGTATTGTCTCTAACATCACTTCCTGCAACAATTTGGGATTTAGTGATGAGGAATTACCCGAAGAGGGTCGCCGTCATAACATGGCACTCAATATCACAGTTAACTGCCAGGACGATGCTTTAGCCAGCGTACTGGTAGACACAGGGTTAGCCCTGAATGTTATGCCGAAGTCCACTTTGACGCAATTATCATTTAAGGGCCCTCCGATGAGAGTCAGCGAGGTCGTCGTCAAAGCATTCGACGGATCCAGAAAAACAGTTATCGGCGAAGTTGATCTTCCCATAACTATTGGTCCTCACACTTTCCAAATCACTTTCCAGGTCATGGACATCCGGGCAACATACAGTTGTTTATTAGGAAGACCTTGGATACATCAGGCTGGAGCGGTTACTTCAACCCTCCACCAAAAGCTAAAGTTCGTCAAGAACGATCAACTTGTCACGGTTTGTGGGGAACAAGCCTTACTTTTGAGTAACCTATCATCATCTGCTTGTGTAGAACCCGAGGAGGTTATTGGAACTCAGTTCCAAGCACTATTGGTGAGCAAGAACGATCAATCTGAAGGAGGAACCTCGATTTCCTCATACAAAGATGCTATCAAAGCGGTCGAGAGTACCGATACAAAAGGATGGGGACAGCTTGTCATTCCCACTGATAATAAAACAAAGAAGGGTCTTGGTTTTTCTGCGACCTGTACCCAGACAGCCGCCAATGATGAAAGTCTTCATCCCCTTCAAAACTTCTTCTACAGTGGAGGTTTTCTTCACCCAGTGTCTCAGACAGTTCATGCTATCAATGAGGAAGATCCGTCTGACACAGATGAAGAATGGAAGTCCTACCTTAACAAGGACGGTTATATGTCTCAGGAAGAGGTGCCTATGCCTTTTTGCTTTCCTACAGAAAGTCCGAGATTTATACCAAGATCAAATGTCGAAATGATCTACGGGGATGGTGATCCGGAAGGATGTCGTGCTCCGCCAAATTCATTAGAGGAAGACACTCTGATGAAAGACAACTTTGACCACAATTACTATGGCCCGATGGATGGTCTGCCAATGTGGCAGCCTTACCCAGGAAACTTGGGGCAAGAAAGTCAGCCGAGTAATGAAACTCAGCTGAGCGTCATTGAACAGAATACCTGTGTCCCCACCATATCATGGGATCAACACTCAGGTCATTCAGAAACTACTCAACATGAAGATGAATTCGCAACGTTTGCAGGACTAGAATTCATCAACTATGCTTTTCCTGAGGTCAACGTCATCGAGAGGGATGACTTCTCCAGTTCCAAAGAAGTTTGGGACACTCTGGGACAACCAAGTGGAAAATACGACTTTATGGTCAAGTACACTGCTCCCGACACCTCTCGTATCAGGCTCGAAGATATCCAGTCAACTGGATGGGGAGATACAGCTGAGAGCACCAATACTATGCAAAATGCAACAGAGGAATCCTCCTACGACAATTCTGCTTGGGAGACAGATTCCACCGATCCTACTCCACCAGAAATCAGCGTCATTTCTGAAGACAAATCAAGGAAGGTGCCAGACTTTGTGATTCACCGAGGAGTTCGCCGCCAATAGGTTGCTGTCGAGGTTCTGAGGGTCGTTCATCAGTCAAAGTAATTGCCATCTTTAACCTTTCACCCTGCCCAGGTGAAACGGATGTTTTGATAGGGCTCGTTTTCTGTAAATTTCCCTCTTCGCTTTGCCCAAAGCGACAGAGTTTTGTTTTATAGGGCTGTAGTTTCAAGATTCGACTTGTTCATTAATAAAATAACGTCGTTATGTAATTTCCGCATTAATTGCTGTTTTCTCTTTTTGCTTTTTCAGAAAATGGTAATCCTAAAAAACATTCAATAGTAAAAACAAGCAGTAAAATAAATACACTGCACACACTTGCATTTTCTCTATCTCTTCTAAACACGAATCATCACGTCATGCAGATTGCTTGTTTTATAACCCAGTTGAAACATACGATCCGATGCCTTCTCCCGACTTTGAGTTCCCGGTATTCGAGGCTGAAGAATAAGTTGACAACAAAATTCCAGAAGAGATCTCCCGACTACTCAGACAAGAGGAAAGGTCCATTGAACCTCACAAAGAAACGTTGGAAACGGTAAACTTGGGTTCAGAGAAAGAGAGAAAAGAAATCAGGATCGGAGCACTGCTCAGTCCAACTGCCAGAGAGGGTTTGATAAAGCTTCTCAAAGAATTTCCCGATGTATTCGTTTGGTCCTATCAGGATATGCCAGGGTTGGATACCAGAATCGTGGAACATCACTTACCGTTGAGATCAGAATGTCCGCCAGTAAAGCAAAGGTTGAGACGCACTCACCCGGACATGGCCATCAAAATCAAGGAGGAGGTACAGAAACAGAGTGACGCGGGTTTCCTCGCTACATCTGAATATCCTCAATGGTTAGCCAACATCGTACCCGTTCCCAAAAAGGACGGAAAGGTCAGAATGTGTGTTGATTACAGAGATCTAAACAAGGCAAGTCCAAAGGACGACTTTCCTTTACCACACATTGACATGCTGGTTGACAGCACAGCAAAGTTCAAAGTATTCTCCTTCATGGATGGATTCTCGGGCTATAATTAGATCAAAATGGCGCCGAAAGACATGGAGAGAACTCCGTTCATTACCCCATGGGGTACCTTTTGTTACAAGGTAATTCCGTTCGGTTTGAAGAATGTCGGGGCAACCTATCAAAGGGCCATGACTACTCTGTTTCATGACATGATACACAAAGAAATCGAGGTATATGTCAATGATTTGATTGCAAAATCAAGAACAGAGGATGAGCACGTTGAACATCTGTCGAAATTGTTCGAACGTCTAAGAAAATTCAAGCTCCGTTTGAATCCTAACAAGTGCACCTTCGGTGTCCGTTCGGGGAAATTACTAGGGTTCATCGTCAGCCAGAAAGGAATTGAAGTTGATCCTGACAAGGTCAAGGCCATTCAAGAAGTGCCTTCTCCGAAAACTGAAAAACAAGTCAGAGGATTCTTGGGACGTTTGAACTACATCTCCAGATTCATATTCCTTATGACCGCGACGTGTGCGCCGATTTTCAAATTACTCAAAAAGAACCAGGTTTGCGTTTGGTCAGAAGATTGCCAAACCGCCTTCGACAGTATCAAGGAATATCTGTTGAATCCTCCGATCCTATCACCTCCAGTGGAAGGAAGACCACTGATCATTTACCTCACAGTCCTAGAGGACTCAATGGGATGTGTACTTGGCGAACAAGACGAAACTAAACAGAAAGAGTCTGCCATTTACTATTTAAGCAAGAAATTCACCAACTGCGAGACTCGGTACACGATGCTTGAGAAAACCTGTTGTGCTTTGGCTTGGGCAGCCAAACGTCTTCGCCAGTACATGATTCGTCATACTACTTGGTTGGTCTCCGAAATGGATGCAATCAAGTACGTTTTCGAAAAACCTGCTCTCACGGGAAGGATTGCCCGTTGGCAGATGTTACTATCAGAATATGACATAGTGTACCATGCTCAGAAAGCCGTTAAAGGAAGTATTTTAGCCGATCATTTGGCTCATCAACCGATTGACGATCAAGAATCAATCGGGTTTGACTTCCCAGACGAAGATGTCATGTATCTAAAGATGAAAGATTGCGATGAACCGCTACCCAGTGAAGGGCCAGAACCAGGTTCCCAGTGGGGACTTATCTTTGACGGAGCAGTCAATCATTATGGAAACGGAATTGGCGCAATCATTGTTACCCCTCAGGGTTCCCACATTCCTTTCACCACTAGACTTACGTTCAAATGTACGAACAACGAGGCCGAATACGAAGCATGTATCATGGGTCTCGAAGAAGCGTTTGATTTAAGGATAAAAAACTTGGACGTATACGGCGATTCAGCCTTGGTTATCAATCAGATAAAAGGAGATTGGAACACATACCAATCAAGATTGATTCCTTACAAAGACTATGCAAGAAGGTTGTTACCCTTCTTCAACAGAGTCGACTTTCATCACATCCCTCGTGATGAGAATCACATGGCTGATGCATTAGCCACTCTCTCTTCCATGATTAGTGTAGGTCAATGGAACGACTTACCTAAGATCGACATAATGCGCCTTGAACGGCCCGCTTACATCTTCGCGATTGAAGCAGTCATAGACGACAGACCTTGGTATCATGATATCAAATGCTTCCTTCAGAAACAAGAGTACCCATCTGGGGCACTCAGAAAAGACAGGAAACCCTCAGAAGATTGGCTGGAAACTTCTTCCTGAGAGGTGACACTCTTTATAAGAGAAATTTTGACATGGTCTTGCTCCGATGCGTCGATTGTAACGCCCCAATTTCGATTATTCCAATTTTTGTTGAGTCCTTTATTTAATTGAATGTTAAATTATTCTATTTATGACTTTGGTGTGATAATATGCTTTTATGCTATGTTATGATGTATTATCTCGTTTGAGAGCGTTTTCGGGAATTTTGGGCTTAAGGGCATTTTGGTCATTTTATAACTATTAATGAGTTAGAGAAAATTAAGGAAGTAATTTGTAGAGGAAATTTATTAGAAAATGAATTAAGTGTAGAAATTGAATTAGAGGAAATATTGTGTAGAAATAGAAAATAAAAGAAAAGAAATAGGAATAAGAGGAAGGGAATAGGAGAGAAAGAGTAAAAAGGGAAATAGAAAGAAAAAGAAGAGAAAGAAAGAGGAAGAGAAGAAAAGAGAGAAAGAGTGGAAATCATCAAGAACAAGTGCTAGATCATTTGGAATCTGGGTAAGGGTTAGAAACATTGTTATCTTGTCTATGTGTGTAGTTATGTATGTGTTTTCTTGTATGTTTGCTTGTCTTCCATAACTTTTGAGTTTTAGGTTGAAAATGAGAATTTTGTGAGAAATCGATACTTTCGCGGTTGGAAATTGACGTAAACGTGGTAGAATGTTTGTTGTCATGATGGGATTGGGTTCTAATTGATATATGTTGTTTTGGAAAATGTTTTGGGTTGAAAATATGGATTTTTGGGTTTTCAACAGCGCTGAAGGATTCTGAGTTTTCGCAGGTTCGCCTAGCGAACCATTCAGCGAAGGGTAGCGAAGGTTCGCTACGGGTATTCACCTAGCGAAGGCGTGAGCGAAGGTTCGCTAGAGTGTTCGCCTAGCGAAGTTTGGGTGTTTTAAATGTTGGTAGTTGCTGCCTTGGTTCGCCAGGGGGTTCGCCTAGCGAACTTTGTGTCTATTTTTATCTAACAGTTGGTTCGCTGGAACATTCGCCTAGCGAAGGAGCTAGCGAATGCTCGTGAGGGATGTTTGCCTAGCGAAGGAGCTAGCGAATGCTCGCGAGGGAGATTCGCCCAGCGAACAGTGTTGTTCGTGTAATTTTGTTTTCTGCATAACTTTTGATCTGTGATTCGGTTTGAGGCGTGGTTTGATGCATTAGAAAGCTTATAAAATGTTTCTTTTTATGAGGATGGTTTTGAGATTGTTAGCTGATTTAATTATGTCAGAAAGTCAGGAATAGTGTCATTTACCGACTTTTGTCGTTTTAAATGTGTATATTGGTTGTGTAACATACAACGTGGCATTGATATTAATATGTATGCCTTGTATGATATTGTGTAATGATAATGCATGTGATGACATGTCGTGATGATAAAGTGTGGCCGAAAGGCAAATGAAGGTGATATGTTGTAATTGGTTTTATATGCATGTTTATGATTACATGTATGTGTGAAAATGAATTGCTTACGTGAAGTTCAATGTATGTTAATTGGTGGCCGTATGGCAAGAAAATTGCATTGTTGGATTGATTTCTAATGCATGAATAAAGATGGTGAAATAATTCATAATGATGAATTGTATGTGATTGTAAGAGATGAATGCATGACAATGTTTGTATACATGTATGCATTATAAGAATGTCATGAATCATTTTGTATGTGAAGCATAATGATTGCATTCTAGTGTTGAGGGATTCAAAGAGAATTCCGCTATGACATCGTGTGCCTATGTGAGGACCTAAAGCGGTGGTTATAGACGATCGTGTTCCTAAGGTGAGGACCTAAAGCGATCGGATCGTGTGCCTAAGGTGAGGACCTAAAGCGATCCATAAACGTCGTGTGCCTAAGTGAGGACCTAAAGCGACGGGTGAAAATTGTTGGCCCGACGGGGTGTTACTTCGATAACAAGCAATGGTTCCAATAGTTCCTGAGTGAACTAGTGATGAGTCGATACCGCATATGTAATTGCATAGAGTCGTTGTGTCGGTCTCTTGCATTTAATTGAATCATGATTGCATTGTTATATGTGGAAAGTCATGATTGATTATTTGTGTGGAAAATGGTGATGTACATTTATGATAAATGTATGTGCATGTTTGATATGCATTGCTAAATGGTTGATTTTATGATTGAGCTTATGATAAGCCTTTGGGAATTGTTGTGCAATGGTGTTGGATGTAGTGAATTGTAAATGATATGTTTTGTGTATAAACGTATGCATTGTATGAGAAGAGGTGATTATGTGCATGAATGATATGTTTGGGTTGTGATAGATGTTATATAATGGAATTTGTGAGTAATAGTGTATGTGGTAATAAATGTGTTATGTGTATTTTTATGTTGAAATATATAATTATATGCATCCATATTATGATAATGTTTCTTACCCTTCTGCTGTTTTATAATGCTCTATGAGGCATTGCAGAGTAGGTTGCTGAAGGTATTTTGTGAAGCTTAGGACTTCATTTCTTTTGGTCGGTCGGCTCTGATATGTAGCATCGGGTAGCTAGGATTACATGATTATTTTGTGATACATTTTGTATATGTATCTTGACTTGAATTGTTTATGTAAACATGATTCCGTGTTGACGGATAGTATTTGATATATATATATATATATCTATATATATGATGTTATTCGGTATTTAGATGTTTCCGCTTTTATTCTAAATATTGAGATATGGGTGTAAGGACAAAGTTCCTATGTGCAAGTTACCCCACTGTTGCATATCTCTGTTGAGCAGGTGTTGATTGTTTTAATTTCACGTATAATGTGACATGCTTCTTTTATGCCATGCTTTGTAATTATACTTTGTTGAAATTATTAATATATTCCTAAATGATTAATATGTGATTATTTGGGGGTATAGAAGGGGGTGTTACATTAAGTGGTATTAGAGCCAGTCTCGAGTCAGTTTGTGTCTGTTTTGTTGTTGTTGTTGGTTGAACTGTTGTTTAACCGTGTTGTCGTTGTTGGGAATGATCAGAATATGGCTGGTAAAAATGACAATGTGATGGCTGCTGCTTTGGAAGCAATGGCTAGGGTGATGCAAGGTGCGCCGAACGTGAATGCTAATGACGAGTTCAGGAAGAATCAACCACCGGTCTTCAAGGGAAGATTTGATCCGGATGGTGCTCAGATATGGTTGAAGGAAATTGAAAGGATATTCCGAGTTATGGAATGTGCGGAAGAGAACAAGGTAAGGCTAGGAACTCACATGCTGAAGGAAGAGGCCGACGATTGGTGGGTCGGTATGCGTCAAGTTCTTGAGATGGATGATGAAGAGATTACTTGGGATTTATTTCGTACTGAGTTTCTAAGGAAGTATTACCCTGAACATGTTAAGGGAAAGAAGGAGATGGAATTCCTAGAACTAAAGCAAGGTAGTATGTCTGTTGTGGACTATACTGCGAAGTTTGTGGAATTGGTACAATTTCATCCTCACTATGCGACGATTACTGCCGAGTTTTCCAGATGTGTGAAGTACGAGAATGGTCTATGCCCTGAGATTAAGCAAGCCATTGGTTATCAGAGGATAAGAAGATTTTCCGACTTGGTGGAATGTAGTAGAATCTTCGAGGAAGATAGCAAAGCTCGTTCTGCTCACTACAAGAGTATGAATGAGAGAAAAGGGAAACAACAAGCTCGTGGTGGTCCTTATGTGACACCCGTTGATAAGGACAAGCATAAGAGTAACTTTGAGAAGAAGTCGAGTGGAGGGGGTTCTAGTGCTCCGAAATGTTTCAGATGTGGAGAGATTGGTCATAAATCATTGGAATGTAGGAAGACTCTTGAGAAGTGTTCCAACTGTGGAGGCTTGGGGCATGCTTTCGCTGATTGTAGAAGAAACAGGGTGAAGTGTTACAATTGTGGGGAATCGGGTCACATTAGTACTAATTATGCTAAGCCGAAACAAGCTCAAGCGGGCGGAAAAGTGTTTGCATTGGCGGGTACGGAAACTACTGATGCGGATCGTTATACTACAGGTACTTATCTTATTAATGGTATGCCTTTAGTTGTTATTGTTATTATCGGAGTGACTCATTCGTTTATTTCACATGAGTAAGCGAAGCGTTTGAATTTGTTGTTTGTTCCTTAGTACCTGATGGGTGTGTGAAACACCATCAGTACTTTCTGGTTTTTCTGTTCGGTGGTCAGCAGGTGTTAGGATGAGATAAGTGGGGGAGAAGCTGGTACTTCTCCGTGTTTCCTCGGATGTGGAGCATTAACTCGGTGTGTTGTGGATTGCGAGATCGTAAGTTTTATTTGGACAGAGTAGTTTCCGGTTTCAAGAAGGATACAGAGGTAAAATTTATGTCGACTAAGGATTTGTGCCTTAGGTAGTTTTGTGCACGGGATGCAAGAAAGGCTATTATAGTTTAGTGAAGATGGTTTATGCCCCATCATGATTGTCGGCTGTCTATTGACAAATTGAGGAACTGATCACCCTTAATCTATTGTTGATAGCAGACGGGAATTGTGTTGGATGGGATAGACGTATCTTTCCGGCTTTAATAGTGAAATGGAATACATTGTTCGGAATTAATGAAGGATTATGGATTAATTTTGATGAGTTGATGAAGATTTTCATATTTGAAGACGAGACATATTAGAAGTTTTAGTATGTTGGGAAGCCATTAAGAGAGTACGATTGAGTATTATTATTGGTCGCTTTCAGAGTTGTTGGTAACAAAAGGAAAAGATGATTGCACGAGATAATGAACATGCGGTGTATGAGGGAATTTATGAGACTTGGGATGTCAAGGGAAGAAATTGTATATGAATTGTTGAGAAATGAATAAGGTGACGATTGAGAATAAGATAACTAGGATGGTTTGGATCATTTGATGGAAGTAGTGATTTGTTTGGGTCGTGGCTTAGGTTTTCAGCATTTGAGAATTCATGAAAGGATTAGTACTATTGTGGAGTTGGAATTGGTTACGGTTGTGTTGTGTTGGAATATTGGAAGTATTATCTTTATAATTTTGAAATTCGAAGTGTTTAGTGATTTCGAGAGTATTGAGTACTTGTTTGGTCCGAAGGAATAGAGTATGAGACAACAAAGACGATTAAGATTCATGGCGAGTTATGAATTTGGTTTGGTTTTGGGAGAGGCAGTTGTTAGGCCTAGTGTGTAAGTCGAAAATCTTTATGTATGTCGGTTTTGATGGCAAGAGAGCTAGAATCGTTGAGCAGTTCAGAGATTTGTACCTAGTGAGAGAGGGTTAGACTTTGGGAGCGAGATTGATGGACTCGATAGTTTTGAGCAATCAGAGTGCGCAGTGGAAGCGTGATGTGATCCATTTTGTATGGATGTGTGAGACTTGTAAGAGTTCATAAGTTGGACATTGGAGACATGTTGGGATGATGAAATTATTGGATGTTCCGGAATGGAAGTGTTAAGTGAAAGGTTTAAATTTGTTTCGTGGACTACAATGTAGATCGATATGTTGGTGATATGTTCGATTGGTGAATCGTAGCATAGATATGTGAACAAGGAGGTTGGTCTTGTGGTCATGTAGGAGTTCGTGAACGATGTTGTGTCGTGGAACTTTATGTTCTTGTTTGTGTTGTTGCCTCGTTTCCATGGTGATGGTTCGAGTACGTGTAGCTAATTCCTGTGTGGGGAATTAGGGGAGTGTTACCTAGAGTACGGTAACGATCTTGTTGTGTTTTGGTTCTAGAGTGAACCTGTGTGTTGGTATCTTGGTTTTCCTTGAGTTGTGAGTTTGTCGTCAAGTGCATTGTATGGGCTTTGCATCTTGTCGTTGTAGTTGTCGTTGTTGTAGTTAGCAAGTTGGTTTGTCAGTTGTGTTATTCGTGGTGTGCCTTTTGTTGGCATGTTGGTTTGTGGGTCGGATGCGAGAGTCGTGTCCGGAGTTGTTCGTCTCGGTATATTTTCGAGGACGAAAATGTCTAAGTGGGGGAGAGTTGTAACGCCCCAATTTCGATTATTCCAATTTTTGTTGAGTCCTTTATTTAATTGAATGTTAAATTATTCTATTTATGACTTTGGTGTGATAATATGCTTTTATGCTATGTTATGATGAATTATCTTGTTTGAGAGCGTTTTCGGGAATTTTGGGCTTAAGGGCATTTTGGTCATTTTATAACTATTAATGAGTTAGAGAAAATTAAGGAAGTAATTTGTAGAGGAAATTTATTAGAAAATGAATTAAGTGTAGAAATTGAATTAGAGGAAATATTGTGTAGAAATAGAAAATAAAAGAAAAGAAATAGGAATAAGAGGAAGGGAATAGGAGAGAAAGAGAAAAAGGGGAAATAAAAAGAAAAAGAAGAGAAAGAAAGAGGAAGAGAAGAAAAGAGAGAAAGAGTGGAAATCATCAAGAACAAGAGCTAGATCATTTGGAATCCGGGTAAGGGTTAGAAACATTGTTATCTTGTTTATGTGTGTAGTTATGTATGTGTTTTCTTGTATGTTTGCTTGTCTTCCATAGCTTTTGAGTTTTAGGTTGAAAATGAGAATTTTGTGAGAAATCGATAGTTTCGCGGTTTGAAATTGACCTAAACGTGGTAGAATGTTTGTTGCCATGATGGGATTGGGTTCTGATTGATATATGTTGTTTTGGAAAATGTTTTGGGTTGAAAATATGGATTTTTGGGTTTTCAACAGCGCTGAAGGATTCTGAGTTTTCGCAGGTTCGCCTAGCGAACCATTCAGCGAAGGGTAGCGAAGGTTCGCTACGGGTATTCGCCTAGCGAAGGCGTGAGCGAAGGTTCGCTAGAGTGTTCGCCTAGCGAAGTTTGGGTGTTTTAAATGTTGGTAGTTGCTGCCTTGGTTCGCCAGGGGGTTCGCCTAGCGAACTTTGTGTCTGTTTTTATCTAACAGTTGGTTCGCTGGAACATTCGCCTAGCGAAGGAGCTAGCGAATGCTCGCGAGGGATGTTCGCCTAGCGAAGGAGCTAGCGAATGCTCGCGAGGGAGATTCGCCCAGCGAACAGTGCTGTTCTTGTAATTTTGTTTTCTGCATAACTTTTGATCTGTGATTCGGTTTGAGGCGTGGTTTGATGCATTAGAAAGCTTATAAAATGTTTCTTTTTATGAGGATGGTTTTGGGATTGTAAGCTGATTTAATTATGTCAGAAAGTCAGGAATAGTGTCATTTACCGACTTTTGTCGTTTTAAATGTGTATATTGGTTGTGTAACATACAACGTGACATTGATATTAATGTGTATGCCTTGTATGATATTGTGTAATGATAATGCATGTGATGACATGTCGTGATGATAAAGTGTGGCCGAAAGGCAAATGAAGGTGATATGTTGTAATTGGTTTTATATGCATGTTTATGATTACATGTATGTGTGAAAATGAATTGCTTACGTGAAGTTCAATGTATGTTAATTGGTGGCCGTATGGCAAGAAAATTGCATTGTTGGATTGATTTCTAATGCATGAATAAAGATGGTGAAATAATTCATAATGATGAATTATATGTGATTGTAAGAGATGAATGCATGACATTGTTTGTATACATGTATGCATTATAAGAATGTCATGAATCATTTTGTATGTGAAGCATAATGATTGCATTCTAGTGTTGAGGGATTCAAAGAGAATTCCGCTATGACATCGTGTGCCTATGTGAGGACCTAAAGCGGTGGTTATAGACGATCGTGTGCCTAAGGTGAGGACCTAAAGCGATCGGATCGTGTGCCTAAGGTGAGGACCTAAATCGATCCATAAACGTCGTGTGCCTAAGTGAGGACCTAAAGCGACGGGTGAACATTGTTGGCCCGACGGGGTGTTACTTCGGTAACAAGCAATGGTTCCAATAGTTCCTGAGTGAACTAGTGATGAGTCGGTACCGCATATGTAATTGCATAGAGTCGTTGTGTCGGTCTCTTGCATTTACATGAATCATGATTGCATTGTTATATGTGGAAAGTCATGATTGATTATTTGTGTGGAAAATGGTGATGTACATGTATGATAAATGTATTGTGCATGTTTGATATGCATTGCTAAATGGTTGATTTTATGATTGAGCTTATGATAAGCCTTTGGGAATTGTTGTGCAATGGTGTTGGATGTAGTGAATTGTAAATGATATGTTTTGTGTATAAACGTATGCATTGTATGAGAAGAGGTGATTATGTGCATGAATGATATGTTTGGGTTGTGATAGATGTTATATAATGGAATTTGTGAGTAATAGTGTATGTGGTAATAAATGTGTTATGTGTATTTTTATGTTGAAATATATAATTATATGCATCGATATTATGATAATGTTTCTTACCCTTCTGCTGTTTTATAATGCTCTATGAGGCATTGCAGAGTAGGTTGCTGAAGGTATTTTGTGAAGCTTAGGACTTCATTTCTTTTGGTCGGTCGGCTCTGATATGTAGCATCGGGTAGCTAGGATTACATGATTATTTTGTGATACATTTTGTATATGTATCTTGACTTGAATTGTTTATGTAAACATGATTCCGTGTTGACGGATAGTATTTGATATATATATATATATATATATATATATATATATATATATATATATATATATATATATATATATATCTATATATATATGATGTTATTCGGTATTTAGATGTTTCCGCTTTTATTCTAAATATTGAGATGTGGGTGTAAGGACGAAGTTCCTATGTGCAAGTTACCCCACTGTTGCATATCTCTGTTGAGCAGGTGTTGATTGTTTTAATTTCACGTATAATGTGACATGCTTCTTTTATGCCATGCTTTGTAATTATACTCTGATGAAATTATTAATATATGCCTAAATGATTAATATGTGATTATTTGGGGGTATAGAAGTGGGTGTTACATCGACAGACCAGAAGCAGACATGCTCATGAAAGAAATTCATGAAGGATCCTTTGGCACTCATGCCAACGGACACACAATGGCGAGAAAAATTCTCAGGGCCGGGTATTATTGGTTGACCATGGAATCCGACTGCTACAAGTACATGAGGAGGTGTCACAAGTGTCAGATATACTCCGACAAAATTCATGTACCGCCATCACATCTCAAAGTTCTTTCTTCCCCGTGGCCATTTTCCATATGGGGAATCAACATGATTGGCATGATTGAACCTAAGGCTTCAAACGGACATCGGTTCATTCTGGTAGCCATTGATTATTTCACCAAGTGGGTCGAAGCAGCGTCATTCGCCAATGTAACCCGATAAGTGGTGGTCCGATTTATCAAAAACAATATCATCTGCCGTTATGGTGTTCCAAGCGAGATCATTACTGATAATGGATCTAACTTGAACAATAAGATGATGAAAGAGTTGTGTGCAGAGTTCAAGATCGAACACCATAACTCATCTCCCTACCGACCCAAGATGAACGGGGCGGTAGAAGCGGCTAACAAGAACATCAAGAGGATTGTTCAAAAGATGGTTGTAACCTAAAAGACTGGCACGAGATGCTACCCTTTGCTCTTCACGCTTATCGCACATCTGTCCGCACTTCAACGGGGGCAACCCCTTTCTCTCTAGTATATGGCATGGAGGCAGTGCTCCCCATAGAAGTAGAGATCCCATCAATCCGGGTATTGATGGAAGCTCAGCTCACCGAAGCTGAATGGTGTCAAAGTCGACACGACGAACTGAACCTGATCGAAGAAAAGAGAATCACGACACTATGCCACGGTCAGTTGTATCAATGGAGAATGAAAAGGGCGTTCGACAAAAAGGTCCGACCTCGTATTTTCAGAAAAGGAGACCTCGTGCTCAAGAAGATACAATCATTTCTCACTGACTCTCGGGGCAAATGGACCTGAAATTATGATGGCCCCTATGTGGTCACGAAAGCTTTCTCGGGCGGCGCCTTGAGACTTGCAACCATGGACGGAGAGGAATTTGCCTACCCCACGAATGTTGATGTAGTCAAGAAATACTTCGCCTAAAAAAAAACGTCTTGGTGGATTGAAAACCCGAAAGGGCGGTCTAGGCAAAAGTTAGAGACATGAAAAAAAATCATCCCGATGGATTGGAAATCTCATAGTACAATCCAGGCAAAAATTAGGGATAATGACAAGTAACTATGTTCAACAGAGGCAAGTCCCTCAGCAGCAGTTACAGCATCATCTATCGGAGGAAATGTCCAGTCAAAGGTCATCTTCGACGGAAGCTCAGGATGTCCCGAACTCAAAGTTGGTAGAAGGATAGTGGTCGTTATGTTTCAACGTAGCCCTTTTCCCTGTAAATTACCATTTTCTAACTTTGTATATACTCTTTGGAATCACGCGTTTGGCTGATCTCCATCTTATCAATACAATTTGAGCCGTTGTGCTTTTGTTTGTAATTCTTTACTTGTTTTAGCTTTACAGAACGACGTTGTTTAAACTTAATCAGCGATTCTTGAAATAAAACAAAAATAAATTTACTTGTTAAACTTTTTCTGCTTTTAAATTAAAGATGGCATTTCTTTTGACTGTTGAACATCAGAAGAACATCGATCGCTTCTCCCGAAGTAAGCGAACTTCAAAGTGCAGAATCAAAGTACTCCTTCTAAACCAGTTCGCCTGAATGAAGGGATCAACTGTGTCAGAGACCTTGTTTCGTCTGACATCCTCGGCCGAGTTCTCATCTCCTAAGCCCGATCAACATAGCTCCCAACGGGACTATCTCTCCTAAGCAAGCTGGAATTGCTATTTTGAATCAAAGGTACTTCTTCGCCCCACGATGGCCGAGTATCCAATTGTGTTCATCTCTTAGTCTGTATGTTGCGTCTGTTTTGTCAGCACATACATACATACATCATGCATTTTTTATTTGCATTCACATTTCATATTGCATCACTATCACTCTAGTCGGTCCTGTCCCCTAGTGGTAGAAGTCCTCTCAATCGAGTTGTCAGTTCTTGCCTCGTCAGGAAATACTGTGTTTGAACAACCTCGCTTCCAGTTTAATTCTGGAAAGAAGTTGGTCCTTGACCACTTTGATAACTTGAACCTCTGAAAAGCCAGAGAAAACTTTCAATAAGCATCACTCTTCGCCATTGAAGATGATATCCTTGCTTTCCCGGATTAAGGAAAATCCACAGAGAAAGCCTCGTGATCAGAGATTCGGCAGCATGCCAGTTTTGCTCCGAAAAACCACTGATGAGAAGGTCATTGGCACCTCAAAATTGGATCCCATCATATGGCATTTCTCCGGGAAGATCCCGAGAAAAGTATGATGTAACCCCAAACGAAAACAGTCTCTCAAGAGACTCGCTTTCCCCAGTAGAATCGACAAATGGCGTCTCTAAAACAGATAAGTTTGTGTACCTCTACAACTCAGACGACTGGGTTCTCCAGCAAGTCTGACATCAAAGCTTTTTCCATTAAATGGCATCTCCCTAGGAAAATTCGGCGAGAAGTTTGAAGGAAAGCCGCTACGAATAACGTCCCTTGTCAGTAAAGTTTATTGACAAAAGAAACTAAGACCAGTTCCTTGGTAGGAAACCAGGATCGAGGGGAAGTTTGTTTCCACAACTGAGACCAGTTCCTTGGTAGGAAACCAGGATCGAGGGGAAGTTTATTTCAAAAGAGACTGAGACCAGTTCTTGGTAGGAAACCAGGATCGAGGGGAAGTTTACCTTTTCTAAGCATCATTGCTTAGCTAAAGAAGATGAATGCGTAAGCTACCATTCATAACCACCATCAAAATTTTGGGTATTCCGATATTTAATCCTCTTGCACCCCGAATACTCGAATCCCTTCGTCATTCACACCTTCGGGTCCAAGAAGATTAAATAGGGGCATCTGTAATACCCCAAATTTTGACCACTTAGATTTCCCATCATTGTGAAAATCATCATCACAATATGGATGAACCATCATGCTTCATCAGTCTCCCCAAAGATGGGTGAGCATCCAATACAATCAAAATTAGGGTTTCAAGCCCTCTCTGAGTGCTTAGACAAAGGATCAATCAAGAAATGGCATGATCTTCAACTTGTCTAATCTCTTAAACATCCACAATGGATCAAAAAGGACCCCCACTTCAAGGATTAAGCACAAGGCTGCTCCCTTCTAGGTGGATCAAGTCTCAAGATCGACAGTGTCACCAAATTAGGGTTTTGGTCGACCAGGGCCTCCAGATGGAAATTTTCATCTGGGCACAAGGCAATGATCCAAAACATGACCTAATATACTTCATGGAACCTCATGAACCCATGCATCAAGTCAATTTTGCCTCAGGGGATGCATTCATCAAAAATCAGGAATTAGGGCTTCTTGACCTAATTCACCCCTAAGTTGACTTTTGGGACAAACCATGAGCCAAGACCTCAAGACATGATTTGAGGGTCTCTAATATACCATATTGATCCATTTGGAACAATGGATTGATCCAAGAAGCTTGAGCAACAAGTCTCAATTTCATCTGCACCACAATTAGGGTTTTAAGAGAAAAGTCAACTGTAACTTTGACTTTTGACCAAGACATGCTCCCAAACCCTAATACATGATTGAATATACCCTATGACACCCATGGAACATGTCCATCAAGTTTGATTTAGGTCAAGGACATGATTTCCTGAAGGATTGCACAGTTTGGAATCCATCTGATAAAAAGTCAACTGTGCACAAAAGTCAACTTTGACTTTTTGAGATTTTTCACCAAAATGGATTTTTAACCCTAAAATGATGTTAATGTATGATTTGAATCATCATTCATCAAGAAAAATCAAGAAAAGTGAGATAACTTGTAAAAGGGGTAACCATAAAACTTAGAAATTTTTCTAAGTTAAAAATAAAGTGGCAAAGGTACCAACTTTGGAGGACCATAACTCCTAAACCACAAGGCCATTTTTTCTCATCCAAAGATGGATTTGTAGCCCTCATTATCACCTACAAAAACTTCAACTACAAGTTATTTCAATTCATTAAGGATTTTGAGTTATGAAGTGATCAAAGTGGCTAAAAAGTGAAAATGTCACTTTTTCCAACACTTAGTGAAATTTTCACTAAGTCAGATTCTGCCTCACTTTTTGCCAAATGTAGGGGGATTTTTCACTTGGAGTCAAAAGAGATCAAAACCAAACTTGTTCAAACAGTTGTTGTATCATGTAAGAGCTTTCCAAAATGGCCAAGAACATTTCCAAATTCAACCTACACCATGAGATACAACATTGCCAAGTTGCCTTGCTGAAATCTGTCAAGGCAAGGCAGAATTTGCAACTTTGGTCGATTTGCCAAAGTCAGCCAAATTCAATTGCTCCTATCCACTTGGACACCTCAGAGGATTGAATCTAAAGGGGACAATCACTGAGCCAAGCCTCCAAAGTCCATGGAACAAGAAATAACATGTTGAACCTAGAATGGCCAAAATAGGGACAAGACTTCAAATTTGGAATGAGGCATTCAATGAAACCATCAAGGTGGCATGGACTGAGCCATTCCCATCTGAAATCAGTCAAGACTTATCCAAGACCAAGGGAACCAAAGCTCTGTGCCCTAACCTCTAGTCAATGGCTAGAGGACACTTGGATTTTCATTTGCCAACATTGGCCAAACCTACTTACCAGCTGCCATGCACTATTCCTTGCAAAACAAACTTGCTCTACTATAAATAGAGCTCAATTGTGGTCAGTTTTAGTACACCAAAGCCATATAACAGATGCTTTCCTCAAAATCTCTTCTTTCACTCCAATTTTTGCCTTCTAAGGCAAGTCACTATCGGGTTTTGAGTTTGAGAGCAATTCCAATCAAACCAATCACTCACACACCTCACATACATCACATATGAGCTGATCAAACACTTAGATTACTTCTGAAACATCAATTTCACAAAATCACCAGTTGGTTGCTCAAAATTTCAAACAAGTTGCAGTTGAGGTACCACAAAGTGATCCAGCCAATTTCAATCAAGTCCAACCATCCAAACACAATCCATAGGGTGTAGGGAAGCTGTTCAGATCATCACCACTCATCTGTAACACCTCCAAATCAAAAATCACTTTGAACTTGCTGTCACGACTTGGAGGTAAGCACATACTTGGTCATCTCTCAATCTATGTATATTTCCTCGCACAATAATTTGGCCATATGTTCATAATCATGTATGGAATGTTTTCCCTCAATTAATTGCATTGTTTGAATCGTGTATCAAAAATCCTAGCCTTCATGCAGAAATTAGGGTTCTTGAGGATTTTTCGTGATTACTTGTTGTATGTTTAATTTAAATGAAATTAATGGACATAGACATGATCGTGAGGTTGAGGCGAGCATAATGATATGTGCATTGCATGATATGATTACGTATTCATGGAGATTGGATAGAAAATGCAAATCTGAGAAATCAAGAACACGCGCGTGTTCTTCAGCTTGTTCTTGGCGCCATTTTTAGAAATTCAAATATTTGAATTTTGTGATTTTGTTTAATTGATTCAAAAATTAATTTCTCTCTGAGTTTTAATGATTTTGAGTTGATTCTTTTTTTAATAATTCACAAAAATGTTAAAATATTTTATTTTCACAAAAAATCCCAAAAATATTATTTATTTCATATAATTGATATTTTTGCAAAGAATTAATATTTTAATTGTTTTTGACATTTTAAATATTTTTTCTACATTGATTTTGCAACTTTTAATGCTTTCTAATTATTTTGTAGGTCAATACTTAATTTTTGAAGCATTAATCCAAGATCACAATTTGTTTTCCATGTGATAAACAATTTTTGATCATTTTAATTGAATTTTTATTCAATTAAATACATTTTGAAAACAAATTAGGGTTTTGGATTAATTCAACCCTCATAAATCATTTTCAAAACTCTTTGGGCCTCTTGAGAGAGTGTAAGACCCATCCCCCCTTGTACAAAAAACTTTTTGGGCCTCACTCATTGTATAAGTCCCTATGTACAAGTAAACGGCGCGATCGTCGCCCGTTTAAAAATAAAAATCATTTGGGTCTCTCCTTGAGCTATAAGACCCATTCAAAACACTTTGGGCCTCTATTAGAATGTAAGACCCAATCCCCCTTTTAACCAAAAACATTTTGGGCCTCACTTATTGTATAAGTCCCTCTGCGTTAAAAGAAAACCTCGGTGCGATCGCCATTTTTAAACGAAAAATCATTTGGGCCTACCCTCGTGTTATAAGCCCCTCTCTTTTCTTTAAACCTTTTTTGGGCCTCTTGAGAGAGTGTAAGACCCATCCCTTTGTACAGAAAACCTTTTTGGGCCCCAGTCACTTGTATAAGTCCCGCTGTACAAAGTCAAACAGTGTGCTCACTGATAAAACCCTGGGCCTCTCCTTGAGCTGTAAGCCCCAAATCTTTCTTTTTCAAAGCACTTTCTCCTTTGATTTTGAATATACTGTTGTTTTCAATCTTTCTTTGTTGAACAACTAACCAAACAGCATGGAAGCACTACAACCGAGTAAGTGGTTATCGCTTTCATTTACTGCTTTCATATTATAAACTGTATTGTGGGGCTGCTCACTGTAAGTCTCCTTTCATAAACTCATATCTACTGTGTAATAATAGTATAGATATTTCGAGTTTCCCCGGCAACTACGTCTAGAACTAGGTGACGCCGTTTCATTTATTCGTAGAAATAGACGCCTAGATCCCCAATAGGAGCACCAGATACAGTCTTCTCTTCGGCTGTCCTCCTTAGGAATCGTCAAGAAGCTCTACTCCCCAAGATGAATGTATTCTTTGTGAATGGCATCTTTGAGTTTCTTCCAAATTCTCGAACTTTCCTGACTTGATCTATTCCTTGTGGATAGCTTGCCTTGAATGTCTCGGGGTTTGGGTACCCACTACGGTCATAATCTTGGACCTTAACTAAGGAACCCTCTTTAAAAGCTAGAAGTCGCTGGATAGTAAACCTCGCACGTTTACCAGTGGTTTTTATCTTTAAAAGAGTTATCTCTCCTAATGGAAAGGAGATGATAGACCCACGGGCTTCTTAAAAGCATCGGCCTCCTCTTGGGCATTATTCAAGGACACTACGGCTTCTTAGAAGTATTCACAACCTCCTCTTAGGATTCGTATAATGATATCTTCCTCCGGGAATGATAGCCTCCTCTTGGGCTTCGTACAAGGACCCATCGGCTTTTTAAAAGTTTCCAGCCTCCTCTTGGGCTTCGTACAAATTGTCCCGACGACCTCCTAGAGGTATAGGAACAGAACCTAGTCATCCTCATAGAACATTCCTTTCATAGAGTCTATTACTGTTTCTCAAAGCATAGTACGAAAGAAAAAAACTCTAGACTTGGACAGTCTAACTTCCTTGAGTCTCAAAGACATTCTCAAGTGACCCCTTCGTTAAATAGGAAGGAAACCCGCAGACTCGGATAGTCTCAATACCCTTTGGATTTCCCGTTTCCTCAAAGAGAAGGAAATATCTCTGATCCTCAAATCAAATCCCTGAGTACAGTGTTGCTCATATAAGAACTGATTTTCTCTTTTAAAATCAGTATATTGGATCTGTCACTCAACTGAAACAAACCTTTAGCCTCCATCTCGGGCTTCGTACAAGATACAAAAACACTCTCTTGTTGAGTCAAACTTTTAGCCTCTATCTCGGGCTTCGTACGAGATACAAAAAGACTCTCTTGTTGAGTCAAACTTTTAGCCTCTATCTCGGGCTTCGTACGAGACACAAAGACTCTATCGTCGGGTCAAAACTTTTAGCCTCTCTCTCGGGCTTTGTACGAGACACAAAATAGCCTCCTCTTAGGCTTTGTATAATGATTTTCCTAGAGGAAATTAGCCTCCTCTTAGGCTTTGTATAAGAAAACCACTGGTTGATCCAATCAACCTTTTAGCATCAAAGTTGTGCCTCATTCACAGTACACAAACATCAACAACTCCTTTCCTTTCATCTAATCGCTGTAAGCGGCAAGCCTCTGGATCATCTATATCCATGCCACTGTCCCTCTTTTAGCATGAGAAATTCCTAAGGAAAGATGGCATTGCTCTACACTGAGTTAAAGTCTTCTCCTTCAGGTTAAAACCCTTTCTTCGGAAATTATGGCATTGCTCGGATCCGCGTATCCCAGTTAAAGTAATTCTCCTTCCTCCTCTTTAGAGATGACAAATTCTCTCTAAAGCCGAGGTCTTTCAGCTTCACGTCTTGGGCTTTGAACAAGACACAAATAGACCTTTCAGCTTCACATCTTGGGCTTTGAACAAGATACAAACAACCTTTTCGCTTCACGTCTTGGGCTTTAAACAAGACACCAAAACACCAAAACACCCATTTCCTCCCATAGAATAGGAGGAACTACGAACGCTCTGATTTCCCTGTTTCGGTAAATGGGAATACGTAGACATAAGATCGAAAGAAAAGATCTTAGCGAGCACAATCGACAAAAAACCCAAATCCCATATCTCCATCAATTAAAAGCAGTATTTCAAAAGCATCAGTCCTAACATCCTAATCCTTGTTCCCCGCCAGAAACCTTCTGCCCAGGTAAAAAGAAAGGAAACCGTACTGGCGAAAATACAAATAACTAGTACAAGGCCCCCCCACATTGATAGCATCCGTAACCTAACAGATCGCTGTTTAAACTCAGTATGCAAAGCAGGGTTAATTGGAGACATCTATTTCCCTTCCTTATTCAGCTCACAATAGGATAAAAAATGAATCGACCTGTAGTTTAAGCTCAAACCGCAGAGAGCGACCAGCGCTTAAGAACCGCGTCCAAAATCGCTCGCTACAGGATCCAAGTGAAAAATCCACCTACTTTTGGAAAAAAAGCAAGACAGATTCTGACTTAGTGAAAATTTCACTAAGTGTTGGAAAAAATGACATTTCATGTTTTCAGCCATTTTGATCATTCCATAACTCAAAATTCATGATGAATTGGAATGAGGTGTAGTTGAAGCTTTTGTAGAGGGCCATGAGAGCTACAAATACAACTTTGAATGGGGAAAAATGGCCTTGTGGTTTAGGAGTTATGATCTTCCAAAGTTGGTACCCTAACCACTTTGTTCCATAACTTAGAAATTTTCTAAGTTTTTATGGTTACCCCTTTTACAAGTTATCCCACTTTTCTTGATTTTTCTTGATGAATGATGATCCCAATCACACATTAACATCATTTTAGGGTCAAAGAACCATAATTGTGAAAAATCTCAAAAAGTCAAAGTTTACTTTTGTACACAGTTGACTTTTTGTCAGATGAATTCCAAACTGTGCATTCCTCTATGAAATCAAGTTCTTGACCTAAATCAAACTTGATGGATTGATTTCATAGGTGTTATAGGGTGTATTGAATCATGTCCCAAGGTTTGGGAGCATGTCTGGGTCAAAAGTCAAAGATACAGTTGACTTTTTCTGCGAAACCCTAACTGTGGTTTTGATGAACTTGAAACTTGGGAATCAAGCTTCTTGGATCAATCCATTGTTGAAAATGGATAAATGTGGTTTATTAGAGACCCTCAAATCATGTATTGAGGTTTTGGCTCATGATTTGTCCCAAAAGTCAACTTAGGGGTGAATTAGGTCAAGAAACCCTAATTCCTGATTTTTGATGAATGCATCTCCTGAGGCTAAATTGACTTGATGATTGGGTCCATGATGTTCCATGGAGTATATTAGATTATGCTTTAAAGCATTGGCTCATGCCCAGAGGAAAATTTCCATCTGGAGGCCCTGGTCGACCAAACCCTAATTTGGTGACACAGTTGATTTTGAGGCTTGATCCACTCAGAATGCTGCAACCTTGTGCTTGATTCTCGCCGTGGGAGTCCTCTTGATCCTTTGTGGATGTTTGAGAGGTTAGACAATTTGAAGATCATGTCAATTCTTGATTGATCATTTATCTAAGGCTCAGAGAGGGCTTGAAACCCTAATTTTTTATAATAGTGAATGCTCACCCATCTTTGTGGAGACTGATGAGGCATAATGGTTCGTCTATATTGTGATGATGATTTGGCCAATGATGGGAAATCTTAGTGGTCAAAATTTGGGGTATGACAGATGCCCCTATTTAATCTTCTTGGACCCGAAGGTGTGAATGGCGAAGGTATTCGGGCATTCGAGGTGCAAGAGGATTAAATATCGGAATACCCGAAATTTTGATGGCGGTTAGGAATGGTAGTTCACGCATCCTTCTTCTTTTCTACCAAGGAACTGGTCTAAGTTTATTTTGTCAATAAACTTTCTTGACAAGGGATGCTATGCGTAGCGGTTTTCCTCAAACTTCTCGCCAAATTTTCCTGGGGAGATGCCATTTGACGGAAAAAGATTTGATGTCAGATTTGCTGGGGAACCCAGTCGTCTGAGTTGTAGAGGTGTGCAAACTTCTCTGTTGGAGACACCATTTGTCGACTCTGTCGGGGAAAACGAGTCTCTTGATAGACTGCTTTTGCTTGGGGTATTACATCATACTTTTCTCGGGATCTTCTCGGAGAAATGCCATATGATGTGATCCAATTTTGAGGTGCTGATGACTTTTTCGTCTGCGGATTTTTCGGAGAAAAACGGTTGTATTGCCGACTCCTTGATTAAGAGGCTTTCCCTGGGGATTTTTCTTAATCCGGGAAAGCGAAGACATCATCTTCAATGGCGAAGAGTGGCATTTGTAGATGGTTCTCTGGTTTTTCAGAGGTTCAAGTTATCAAAGGGGTCGAGGCCCAACTTCAATCCAGAAACAAACTGGAGGCGAGATTGTTCAGACGCAACATTTCCTGACGAGGAAAGAATTGACAACTCGATTGAGAGGACGGTTACCACTAGGGGATAAGACCGACTAAAGAGGTAGTGATGCAATATGAATGCAAATAAATATTGCATGATGTATGTATGTATATGCTGACAAAATTGACACGACATACAAGCTGACGGATGAACACGACTAGATACTCGGCCACTGCGGGGGACGAAGAGGTATCGCTGGTCCAAAAGTAGCAATTCTGCCTTGCTTAGGAGAGATAGTCCATGTTGGGAGCTATGTTGGTCGGGCTTAAGAGAAAAGAACTCGGCTGAGGGTATCAGATGGAAACGTCGCATCTGATACAGTTGATCCTTAATTCAGGTGCACTGGTTTAGAAGGAGTACTCTGATTCTGCACTTTGAAGCTCGCTTACTTCGGGAGAAGCGATCGATGTTCTTTCGATGTTCAACAGTTAAAAGAATTTCCATCTTTGTTAAAAAGCAGAAAAAGTTTGACAAGTAAATTCATTTTTGTTTCGTTTCAAGAATCGTTGATCATGTTAAAATGTCGTTCTATAAAGCTAAAACAAATAAGAATTGCAAACAAAAGCACAAGGGCTCAAATTTTATTGATAGGATGGAAATCAGCCAAGTGCGTGATTCCATGGAGTATTTACAAAGTTAGAAAATGGTAATTTTAAGGGAAAAGGGCTACGTTGAAACATAATGACCATTATTCTTCTACAAACTTTGAATTCTGAACATCCTGAGCTTCTGTCGAAGATGACCCTGACTGGAGTTTTCTTTCGATGGATGGTGTAACTGCTGTTGGGGAATTTGCCCCTTTGTTGAACATAGTTACTTACCATTATCCCTAATTTTTTCCTGGATTGTACTGTGATGTTTCCAATCCATTGGGATGATTTTTTATCGCGTCTCTAATTTTTTCCTGGACCGCCCTTTCGGGTTTTCAATCCACCGAGACGTTTTTTTTAAGTTTAGGCGAAGTATTTCTTGACTACATCAACATTTGTGGGGTAGGCAAATTCTTCTCCATCCATGGTTGCAAGTCTCAAGGCGCCGCCTGAGAAAGCTTTCTTGACCACATAGGGGCCGTCATAATTCGGAGTCCATTTGCCCCGGGAATCAGTGAGAAATGATTGTATCTTTTTTAGCACAAGGTCTCCTTTCCTGAAGACGCGAGGTCGGACCTTTTTGCCAAACGCCCTCTTCATTCTTTGTTGTTACAACTGACCATGGCATAGTGCCGTTATTCTCTTTTCTTCGATCAGATTCAGTTCGTCGTGTTGACTTTGACACCATTCAGCTTCTGTTAGCTTAGCTTCCATTAATACCCGGAATGATGGGATCTCTACTTCTATGGGAAGCACTGCTTCCATACCATATACTAGAGAGAAAGGAGTTGCCCCTGTTGAAGTGCGGACAGATGTTCGATAACCGTGAAGAGCAAAGGGTAGCATTTCATGCCAGTCTTTGTAGGTTACAACCGTCTTTTGAATAATCCTCTTGATTTTCTTATTAGCCGCTTCTACCGCCCCGTTCATCTTGGGTCGGTAGGGAGATGAGTTATGGTGTTTGATCTTGAACTCTGCGCACAACTCTTTCACCATCTTGTTGTTCAAGTTAGATCCATTATCAGTAATGATCTGGCTAGGAACACCATAACGGCAGATGATACTGTTTTTGATAAAGCGAACCACCACTTGTCGGGTTACATTGGCGTATGACGCTGCTTCGACCCACTTGGTGAAGTAATCAATGGCTACCAGGATAAACCGATGTCCGTTCAAAGCCTTAGGTTCAATCATGCCAATCATGTCGATTCCCCATATGGAAAAAGGCCACGGGGAAGAAATAACTTTGAGATGTGTTGGCGGTACATGGATTTTGTCGGAGTATATATATGACACTTGTGACAACTCCTCATGTACTTGTAGCAGTCGGATTCCATTGTCAACCAATAGTACCCTGCTCTTAAAATTTTTCTCGGCATTGTGTGTCCGTTGGCATGAGTGCTAAAGGATCCTTCATGAATCTCTTTCATTAGCATGTTTGCTTCTGGTTTGTCTACACATCGGAGCAAGACCATGTCAAAGTTTCTCTTATAAAGTGTATCACCGCTCAGGAAGAAGGTGCCTGCTAGCCTTCGGAGGGTTTTTCTGTCCTTCCTTAGTGCCCCAGGTGGGTACTCTTGTTTCTGAAGGAAGCATTTGATATCGTGATACCAAGGTTTATCGTCTGTGACTGCTTCAATCGCGAAGATGTAAGCGGGTCGCTCAAGGCGCATTATGTCGATCTTAGGTAGGTTGTTCCATTGACCCATACTAATCATGGAAGAGAGAGTGGCTAACGCATCAACCATGTGATTCTCTTCACGAGGGATATGATGAAACTCGATTTTGTTGAAGAAGGGTAACAACCTTCTGGCGTAATCCTTGTAAGGAATCAGTCCTGATTGGTATGTGTTGCAATCTCTTTTGATCTAATTAATAACCAGGGCTGAGTCGCCATATACATCCAAGTCCTTGATCCTTAAGTCGATCGCTTCCTCGAAACCCATGATACAAGCTTCGTATTCGGCCTCGTTGTTCGTACACTTGAATGTCAGTCTGGCAGTGAAAGGAATGTGGGTACCCTGAGGGGTTATGATGATTGCCCCAATTCCATTTCCATAGTGATTGACGGCTCCGTCAAAGATAAGTCCCCATTGGGAACCTGGTTCTAGCCCTTCACTGGGTAGCGGTTCATCGCAATCTTTCATCTTTAAAAACATGACATCTTCGTCGGGGAAGTCAAACCCGATTGATTCCTGATCGTCAATCGGTTGATGAGCCAAATGATCGGCTAAAATACTCCCCTTGACGGTTTTCTGAGCATGGTATTCGATGTCATATTTTGATAACAACATCTGCCAACGGGGGATTCTTCCCATGAGAGCAGGCTTTTCAAAGACATACTTGATTGGATCCATTTCTGAGATTAACCAAGTAGTGTGACGAATCATATACTGGCGAAGACGTTTGGCTGCCTAAGCCAAAGCACAACAAGTTTTCTCGAGCATAGTGTACCGAGTCTCGCAGTCGGTGAATTTCTTGCTCAGATAGTAGATGGCAGACTCTTTCCTTTTGGTTTCGTCTTGTTGGCCAAGCACACAACCCATTGAGTCTTCTAGGACTGTGAGGTAGATGATCATTGGCCTTCCTTCCACTAGAGGTGATAGAATCGGTGGGTTCAACAGGTATTCCTTAATACTATCGAAGGCGGTTTGGCAGTCTTCTGTCCAAACACACTCCTGGTTCTTTTTGAGTAATTTAAAATTCGGCGCACATGTTGTGTTCATGAGGAATATGAATCTGGAGATGTAGTTCAAACGTCCCAGGAATCCCCTGACTTGTTGTTAAGTTTTCGGAGAAGGCATTTCTTGAATGTCCTTGACCTTGTTAGGATCAACCTCAATTCCTTTCTGGATGACGATGAACCCTAAGAGTTTCCCTGATTGGACACCAAATATGCACTTGTTGGGATTCAAGCGGAGTTTATACTTTCTCAACCGTTCGAATAGTTTTGACAGGTGGGTCACATGCTCCTTCTCTGTTTTAGATTTAGCAATCATATCATCGACATATACCTCGATTTCCTTGTGTATCATGTCATGAAAGAGAGTAGTCATGGCCCTTTGATAGGTTGCCCCGGCATTCTTCAAACCAAACGACATTACCTTGTAACAAAAGGTACCCCATGGGGTGATGAACGAAGTTTTCTCCATGTCCATCGGCGCCATTTTAATCTGATTATAGCCCGAGAATCCATCCATGAAGGAGAAAACATTGAACTTTGTTGTACTGTCTACCAGCATATTAATGTGTGGTAAAGGAAAGCCGTCCTTTTGGACTAGCCTTGTTTAGATCCCTGTAGTCCACACACATTCTGACCTTTCCGTCCTTTTTTGGAACGGGTACGATGTTGGCTAACCATTGAGGATATTCTAACGTGGCGAGGAAACCCGCGTCAATCTGTTTCTGCACTTCCTCTTTGATTTTGATGGCCATGTTCGGGTGAGTCCGTCTCAACCTTTGTTTTGCTGGCGGACATTCCGACCTTAACGGTAGATGATGTTCCACGATGCTGGTATCCAACCCTGACATGTCCTGATAGGACCAAGCGAATATCACGGGAAACTCTTTGAGAAGCTTTGTCAAAGCCTCTTTGGCAGTTGGACTGAGCAATGCCCCAATCCTGATCTCTTTCCTCTCTTTTTCCGAACCCAAGTTTACTATTTCCATCGGATCTTTGTGAGGTTTAATGGACCTTTCCTCCTGTTTGAGCAGTCGGGAGATCTCTTCTGGAATTTCGTTGTCAACTTCTTCTTCAGCCCCAAATACCAGGAATTCAAAATTGGGAGAAGGCATCGGATTGTATGTTTCAACGGGGTTTAAAACAAGCAATCTTCATGACGTGATGATTCGTGTTTTAGAAGAGATAGAGAGAATACAAGAGTGTGTGCCGTGTTTTTTTTTAAAACTGCTTGTTTTAATTATTGAATTGTTTTTTTAGGATTACCATTTTCTGAAAAAGGAAAAGAGAAAACAACAATTAATGCGGAAATTACAGAACGACGTTATCTTATTTATGAACAAGTCGATTCTTGAAACTACAGCCCTATAAAACAAAACTTTGTCGCTTTGGGCCAAGCGAAGAGGGATATTTACAGAAAGTGAGCCCTATAAAAACATCCGTTTCACCTGGGCAGGGTGAAAGGTTAAAGACGACAATTACTTTGACTTATGAACAATCTTCGGAACATCGACAGCAACCCATTGGCGGCGAACTCCTCGGTGAATCACAAAGTCTGGTACCTTCCTTGATTTGTTTTCAGAAATAACGTTGATTTCTGGTGGAGCAGGATTATTGGAATCTGTCTCCCAGGCAGAGTTGTCCTACGAGGATTCCTCTGTCGTATTTTGCATAGTATTTGTGCTCTCAGGTGGATCTCCCCAACCAGTTGGCTGAATGTCTTCGAACCTGATGCGACAGCTTTCAGGGGCGGTGTATTTGACCATGAAGTCGTATTTACCACTCGGTTGTCCCAAGATGTCCCATACTTCTTTGGGACTGGAGGAGTCATCTCTCTCGATGAAGTTGACCTCGTGAAAGGCATAGTTGATGAACTCTAGTCCCGCAAACTTTGCAAATTCATCGTCATGCTGGATATTTTCCGAATGACCTGAGTGTTGATCCTATGACATAGTGGGGACGCAGGTATTCTGTTCAATGATGCTCAGCTGATTTTCATTGTTCGGCTAATTTTCTTGCCCTGAGCTTCCTGGGTACGGCTGCCAGATAGGAAGGCCATCCAGTGGGACATAGTAGTCGTGGTCAAAGTTGTCTTTCATTAGAGTGTCTTCCTCTAATGAGTTTGATGGAGCACAGCATCCTTCCGGATCACAATCTCTGTATATCATTTTGACGTCTGACCTCGGTATAAATCTCAGACTCTATGCGGGATAGCAAAATAGCGTAGGCACCTCTTCCTGAGACATATAGTCATTCTCGTTAAGATAGGACTTTCATTCCTCATCTGTGTCAGAGGAATCTCCCTCGTTGATGGTATGAACTTCTTGAGATATTGGGTGAAGGAAACCTCCATTATGGAAGAAGTCCTGAATGGGATGAAGACTTTCACCGTTAGCAGCTGTCTGGGTACAGGTTGCAGAAAAACCAAGACCTTTCTTTGTTTTATTATCAGTGGGAATGACAAGTTATCCCCATCCCTTTGTATTGTTACTTTTGATCACTTCGAGAGCATCTTTGTATGAGGAAATCAAGGTTCCTTTCTCTGATTGATTCTCGTTGCTCACCGAAAGTGCTTGGAACTGAGTTCCAACAACCTCCTCAGGTTCTACACAAGTAGATAATGAAAAGTTACTCATGATCAAGGCTTGTTCTCCACAGACCGTGATGAGTTGATCGTTCTTGATGAACTTCAGTTTCTGGTGCAGTGTCGAAGTGACTGCCCCAGCCTGGTGTATCCAAGGTCTTCCTAATAAGCAACTGTATGTTGCCCGAATGTCCATGACCTGGAAAGTGACTTGGAAAGTGTGAGGAACGATAGTTATGGGAAGGTCGACTTCGCCAATAACTGCTTTCCGAGATCCGTCAAATACTTTGACGACGACCTCACTGCCCCTCATCGGGGATCCTTTGAATGATAGCTGCATTAAAGTGGACTTCGGCATAACGTTCAGAGCCGATCCGGTGTCTACCAGTACGCTGGCTAAAGCATCGTCCTGGCAGTTAACTGTGATATTGAGCGCCATGTTGTGACTTTTGCCTTCCTCTGGCAATTCCTCATCACTGAACCCTAAGTTGTTGCAGGAAGTGATGTTAGAGACGATGCTATCGAACTGTCGTATGGACATATCCTGTTCCACAAAGGCCTGCTCTAAGACTTTCTATAGAGCCTCTCTGTGGGCTTCGGAACTGAGTAAAAGAGATAACACAGAGATCTATGAAGGAGTTTGTAACAGCTGATCAACAATGTTATATTCACTCCTTTGGATGAGCTTCAGCATCTCATCATTGTTTTTTGAAAGGTCGGGATCACGGGATTGACCGACTGGTGGATTAGGAACTTCTGTTAGAGGTTCCTTTTCTCTATTGGGTTCTCCAACTCCTCTGTTGAAGACTCTACCGCTCCATGTTACTCGACTGATGTTTGCAATATTCACGACGGAGGGTAATGGAATTTCCTTCCCATTCTCAACTGTTGTGGTGCCGTATTTGTAAGGGATCGCCTTATCAGATTTATACGGCACTGGTCCTGGTAGATAAATAACTACAGCAACCTTCTGATTTCTTTGACTCTCGTAGGTAACTTCAATCAGTTCCTCGTTAAGAACCTTTGATTCGTCAAGTAGAGGGATGATGGTACAAACATCATTGGTCCTTTCAGGATCAGAGATTACAACAACATCTTTAATTTGATCAGTGAAGTAGTCTGGGGTCCAGTTAATAGACCCCGAAACTGAATATTGTTGAATCTCTTTACGATTCAACTAGCTCTGAAGGGCTGCCTGCATGAGGTAGCATCCTTGGTTATTTTCCGAGAAGACTCTACAGCGTTTGTAGTTATGTGGTGGCACCTGGCCACGTCCGCTTTGAATGCAATGCAACCTTACTAGATCTGTTTTCGTTGATCGAACATCGTGACTTTGATGCCGAGCAGGGTTCTCGTTAACCACACTGATTTGTTGCGTGTCTTCATCCATATAGATCGGAAGCCACTAGTGGTTTAGCAAGTGTTGCAAAGTTCTTTGCATGAGAGAGCACCCTTGGTTGATCTCACGACATACTGTACAGCTCAGATAATCATGTGAAGTGAGAAAACCAAGTTGGACTTGCTTGGCGTGTAACTCCACCAAGCTGGTATTCATCAAACGAATATCAAAGATTTGAACCATGTTAATCTGATAAGGATTTTTATCATGGTAGTCCTGGATCCATCCAAGATTCATCTGACGCTGGAGGGCCTCTTGTACAAAAGAGCATCCCTGCTTGTTTACCGAGCAAGTCAGACATGAATTATAATCGTTCCGCGGCAGATTATGATACTGGCTTTATCTTGAGTGCATTGCCACTAAGTTGACATTCATCGCATGGATGTCGTGGCTCTGCATGATGTTGGAATTCGTATAAGTCATGTTAACGCTACAAACTCGATGCTCTTGGATCCACCCGAGATCCAATTGTTCCTGTAGAGCTGATTGCACCACAGAACATCCTTGATTGTTCCTAGAGCAGATATCACACTGGTGATAATTATGAGGTGGCACGTGGTCGTACCCACTCTGTCTGCGATGCATCTTGACCAAGTTGGTCCTCAATAAGAGTACATCATGAATTTGATAGCTGTCATTGGACTCTCCCTCTATCAAATTTACCACAGCATTCTCGTGTTGAGGCAGCGGGTTCGTAAGAACATTCAGATTCGTATCTTTGAAAGATAAGACCGCGCTCCTAACAAGCTTGTGTACGTCGTATTTGAAACTGAGGCAGTTTTCTATGTTATGCCCTAGTCCTCCTTGATGGTAAGGACAAGTCTGATCCGCTTTGAACCAAAAAGGCAGATTTTTCGGTACTGCAAGAGGAGACCTAGTTTGGACACGCCCCTTAACCAGTAGTAACGGAAGCAGTTCTGCGTACAACATTGGTATAGGGTCGAATCCTGGTGGTCGCGTTGTACGGTTGTTGTTGTACGGAGGACGAGCCTGCTGAAGAGGCTGTTGTGTCCTTTTCTGATATTGTTGTTGATTAGGTTGGCTCTGCGCAACCTGAGGTTGACACGTAGGAATAGGCGCAGGGTTAATAGCATGAGTTACAACTGCTACTGGTTGGTAACGTCGCCTTTGCTTTCCGAGAGAAATATTCCCAATATCCTGCTCTTTTTTCTTAGGGAGAGCACTACCGTATCTTTTTGTATTAATTGAGGATCCAGCGTCTTTAACTAAACGTCCTTCTCGGACGGCTTCCTCATGACGAACTCCCATGCCCACCATCTCGGTGAAGTCACTAGGCGCACTGGCAACCATTCGATCGTAGTAAAATGAGCTCAAGGTTTTCAAGAAGATCTTTGTCATCTCTTTTTCCTCAAGAGATGGACAAATTTGGGCGGCAATTTCACGCCATCTCTGAGCGTACTCCTTAAAGGTTTCCTTATCCTTTTGTGACATTGATCTGAGCTGATCTCTGTCCGGTGCCATGTCCAGATTATATTTATATTGTTGAACGAAGGCAGCGCCAAGATCTCTGAAAGTGGCGATCTTAGTGCAGTTAAAAACCCATGTACCATTTTAATGCGGCACCGGTTAAACTATCCTGAAAGTAGTGGATCAGTAGCTCCTGGTTCTTTGTCTGAGTTGACATTCGCCGAGCGTACATCACTAAGTGACTTTGAGGGCAAGAGTTACCCTTGTACTTTTCAAAATCAGGCACTTGGAACTTGTACGGAACTTTTACATTGGGGACCAAACAAAGGTCTGCGGCGTCCTTTCCAAATAAACCCTGACCGCGAATGGCTTGCAGTTCCTTCTGTATATCAAGGAATTGTTCCTGGAACTCATTCATTCTGTCGAACATACTTTCGTTCCCACCAGAGCGTATCTGTGGAATCTTTCCTTCTGGGACAGTGTGTACCACGGGCGGTGGTATAGTCATCATGGCAAAGACTCTTGGTGCCACCCGAAGTTTGTAACCTTCAGGAGTTGTTGTCATGCCCCTGGCATCTTTGCTTTCCCGAAGTTTGTAACCTTCAGGCCCAGCGGCTCCTACTGAAGTTTCCGGATCTTCCATGATCGGCGGAATATATCCTTCCGGGATATAGTTAATAGGCATGCCCCAGGGACGATCTTTTGGCATTTTGTACCTAGGATCAAACTTCTCCACTATGGGCGTCGATGTGATCTCTGAGATCACAGTCCTTTGTTGTTGCATCTGGGCTGCTGCCAGAGCTTGCATGTCGTTATGAAGCTTTCTCAAATCTTCTTTCAGAGTGTCGATCTCTTCTCTCAACTCTCTATTCTCTTCCTCGAGATCATCCATCTTTTTCTGACGATTGGCCCGAGTATTGTATGAATGAGACAGTTTGATTCTAGAATCGAGACGCAAATGTGAGATTCGTAGGTGAGAAGAATGCGTTATGCGAGAATGATGAATGATATGCAATGATTATATTAATTATATGTTTTTGTTTATTCAAAGTAAACTTCGACAATTAGATTGCAAATATCAAACAGTGGGGAAACCCCGTTTTATTGAATTCAAAGGATTGCAGAAATGGAAATACAGTAATTTACATAGTGCTGTGAAAGGAAATCTAAGCTAATGGATCCTGAGTCCTCTCTGAAGAGAGCTCAGGCACTGGTTCTGGTACTTTCCTTTTCTTTGACCGGGGTTCTTCGGCCGTTGTCGGGTTGTCATTCCTTTGCCAAGCGAAAAGAGTGAGCAAATTCCTTTGGTCATCCTGATTCTCTACAGCATGCTGCTCTAAAATCTCAATCAGAGCATCCTTTTCTTTTAGCAATTGCTGTATTTTCCTGCACTCCACTCTGAGAATACGGTACTTGTTCCTCCAAGACCTCTTCTCCTCCTGAACTTTTCTGAGAGTAACCTGGAGCTTTTCCGTCTCAGACATAAAATAAAGGGCAGAGTTCCTTAATGGAAGAACTTCCTGACGAGGGTAAGGCATCCTCAGCTTGAGAGCTCTGGTTTGTACCTAGTGGAGATAAGGCTCCACAGAGACACAGTCCAGTTTTCCTAGAGACTCTCTTCCTTTCCTATAAACGTGTTTCCAGGCATGCACTATTTCTGTCTTTAGTGCCCTGTCATTTTCTCCTTCCTTGAAGAAAAGACCTTCCAGATGAGCATTACGCGAGATATGCCTCATTGGGTATCCAAATTGACGACGGACTAACACCGGATGATAATTGATTCCCCCCTTAGTTCCAATAAAGGGTACATTTGGGCAGTTTCCATAACGGTTAATGATCCTGATCCCGTCATAGATTCAATTGTACCAATCGATGTCGGAGTTGGTCAAAGACATGATTCTCTGCGACCATCGTAAAGTATTCTTTTGATCCAAAAATGTAGCACACTTTGGCAAATGGGAGGTGAACCATTTGTAAAGCAAGGGCACACAGCACGTGATCATTCCTCCGCTGTATAAATTCCTTAAGTGTACCGAATGATATGCATCTACGAGCATAGTCGGTACAGGGTTGCCAATCAGAAAAATCTTAATGGCGTTGATATCTACAAAGTTATCGATGTTGGGAAACAAAAATAACCCGTAGGTGAGCAAAACAAAGATGCTCTCAAAAGTGGCCACGTTCCCTATACTAGCAAAGTATAGAGCTTTCTTTGTTAAGAACTGGGCTGGCAAACCCTGAATTCCACCCTTAGTGGTTATGTGAGTCTTGACCTCTGACTCATCCAAATAAATTGCTCTTGCAATGGTCTGATCCTTTGGAATTTCTTCCAGTCCAGAAAAGGGAGCCTGATCGGTAATATGTAGATCAGTCAGGTAAGAGTATTCTTCCAGCGTTGGTGCTAGCTGATAATCTGGGAATGTGAAGCAGTGATAGACCGGATCGTAGAACTGGATTAGTGTGGACAAGATTCCTTCAATTACATGGACCCTTAACAAGGACAGTAGTCCTCCGTACTTAGCTCTGAAAGCCTCGTGATTGGTTATCATCCTCGCCAGACTTCTCAATTCCTCTAGTTTTGGAACCTTGAAGATGTACTTATGAGTTTTCCTTTTACCGAAATCCATTAGCGCAATCTCCTTTCTCTGATATTTGCAATCGTTGTCTTAGTTTAATTTGAAACAGAGAGACTAGAAGAGAAGATTTTTCTTTGTTTTAATGTTTTTTAAATGAATGTATGAATGCAGCACACAAAAACATAGAAAAACATGGGGTCAAAGGGTCGGTGTCATGAAGTCAAGGCTCTACCCCCGCCCCACAAAGGTTTATACTGGTGATTTTTTGTACCTGTCTACAAAATCATTGACCCCTCTAGGGATAACAACAGCAAGCGGATCGCCAGCGAGCTGATGTATCCTAGAGTGATCTCAAATGAGGGTAGTATCGCGTGACAACTATTTCCGATAGCTTCTGCACTACAAAATGGTTTCAGCCTACTAAAAACCTCAGCTTCTCAGATAACCCAGTCGACCACACTACTTTCAATAACCAAAGTCGTATAGGCAATGTATCTGCAAAGGGAGTCTCCACTGAGTTTGATGGTCGACCGGGGACTCTTAGCTGGAATTCACTCCCAGTAAGATTACTCGTATTGCCATCACTTATCTTAGGTGTATGCTTAATCTTTCCACATGCGGCATCACACGCATTCCCATTAACAGAAAAATAAACACAGATATCAAGTAGGAAAAGCAGTATATATATTTGCCTTAATCATCCTAGACCTCTAGTCTTATGATCCTATACAGACAATGGCTCCCCAGCAGAGTCGCCATTTCTGTGGCATCTTGTTGCATTTAAAGTTTCCCACCGAAGATTGTAAGAAAGAGAAGAAGGCCCCACGGTGGGTGCCATTTTTCTGTAGCGTGATTTTTGTGGTCCTGAGTCACGATCGCTTGGGTACTACAGTTCGATTCATTTTTTATCCTATTGAGCTGATTAAGGAAGGGAAATAGATGTCTCCAATTAACCCTGCTTGCATATTGAGTTTGAACAGCGGTCTGTTAGGTTACATATGCGATTAAGATGTGGGTCCTTCTTCGGTTATAATTTTTTAAAATCAAAATGTCTGGATCATTTGTGAGGTTTTTTTGGTAGAATGTTAGAACTTGGTGCTTTTGGGTTGATATATATGGGGGTACTGGATTTGGTTTTTTTTTTATTGGTATGCTCGCTAAGATTTTTGTAATCTTATGCCTACGTATTCCTGAGACAGGGAAATCAGAGCGATCGTAGTTCCGCTATTCTATGGGAGGAAAAAGTTGTTTTGGTGTTTTGTTCAAAGCCCAAGACATGAAGCTAAAGGTGGTTTGTATCTTGTTCAAAGCCCAAGATGTGAAGCTAAAGGGTTAGAGAGAGTTTGTCATCTCTGAAGAGGAGTTGTTGATGTTTGTATGCTGTGAGTAAGGCACGGGTTTGATGCTAAAAGGTTGATTGACTCAACCGGGGTTTTCCTTAGACCAAGCCTAATCGGAAGCTGGAAGTTTGACTTTTCTGGGGAAAATGTTCTTTCTGTCTTGTACAAAGCCCAAGATTGTGGCTAAAGGGAGGTTGACTCAACAAGAGATTCTTTTATACTCAACAAGAGAGTGTTTTTATATGTCTTGTACAAAGCCCAAGACGGAGGCTAAAAGGAGATTGACTCAACAAGGGAGTCTTTTATACTCAACAAAAGAGTGTTTGTGTATGTCTTGTACAAAGCCCAAGACGGAGGCTAAAAGGAGATTGACTCAACAAGAGAGTCTTTTATACTCAACAAGAGAGTGTTTTTGGTATCTCGTACAAAACCCGAGATGGAGGCTGAAAGGGAAGTGACTCAACAAGAAAGTCTTTTATACTCAACAAGAGAGTGATTGACTCAACAGGAGAGCCTGAAAAAGGTGATTGACTCAACAAGAGAGTCTTTTATACTCAACAAGAGATTGTTTTGTTGTCTCGTACGAAGCCCGAGATTGAGGCTTAAAAGGGTTTGACTCAACAAGAGAGTCTTTTATACTCAACAACAAAGTGATTTTGGTATCTCATACAAAGCCCGAGATGGAGGCTAAAAGGTGTCTGACTCAACAAGAGAGTCTAAAAAGGTTAGCACGCTAGGGAGAATCATTTGTACAAAGCCCAAGAGGAGTCTGTCTTATCGCTGTGGATTCTGGAGATCCGGAAGCGAGTCCAAGTGTGGGGAACTCTCATGAGAGAGACCGAGTTTCTGCCTATGTTTGAAGGGAACTTGAGAATGTCTTTGAGACTCAAGGGTCTTAGACTGTCCAAGTCTAGAGTTTTATCTTTTGTACAGTGCCCAAGAGGAGGCACGGGTATTAAGGGATGGGTATCAACTCCACAACGGCCGAAGTTTTGACACTGGAAAGACTGCTCTAGCAAAGGATGACTAAGTTCTGTCTTATACCTTTAAGAAGTCATCAGGGTCCTTGTATTAAGCCCAAGAGAAGGCATGAGAACTTATAAGAAGCCGAAGGGTCCTTGTACAACGCCTAAGAGGAGGCGGGGATGCTTTTAGGAAGCCTGTGGGTCTCTAAACCCCGAGAAATTCAAGACATGCTATTCACCGAGAATAGATCAAGCCAGGATAGTCCGAGAATTTGGAAGAAACTCAAGAGATGCTATTCATGGAGAATAGATCAACTTTGGGGAGTAGAGTTTCTTTGACAATTTCTAAGAGTGACAGTCTGAGAAAGGGTTCACCGAGAATGCTTCCTTTCACGTCTCCATATTGTTTATCCCCAAAAGGAGGGAAGACTGTATCTGGAAATCCTATGGGGATCTAGTTTTGTTTGTATTTAAGAGTGACCAACAGGGCTTTACCTAGTGCTAGACGTAGTTGCCGGAGAATTATATAAAAGTTTATGAAAGAAGACTTACAGTGAAACAACCCCATAATACAGTTATATACATATGAAAGCGATAAATGAAAGTGGATAAACACTTACCCGTTGCAGAGCTTCCATACTGTTTGGTTAGTTGTTCAATAAAGAAAACTTTGATAACAATATTATATTCAAAATCAAAGGAGAAAGTGCTTTGAAAAGTTGTTGGGGCTTACAGCTCGAGGAGAGGCCCAAGGTTTAGCGATGATCGCACCGCTGTTATGAAAACTGTACAGAGGGACTTATACAATATGTGAGGCCCACAAAGTTTTTATGTACAAGGGGGTTTGGGTCTTACACTCTATTAGAGTCCCAAAGTGTTTTTGTACCAGTGACGGGGCTTATAGCTCAAGGAGAGGCCCAGAAGTTTTAAAGGGGATCACGCAGAGATTTTTCTTTTAACGCAGAGGGGCTTATACAATATCTGGTGCCCAAAAAAAGTTTTGGTTAAAAGGAGATTGGGTCTTACACTCTATTAGAGGTCCAAAGAGTTATTTTAAGAAAATGAATGGGTCTTATAGCTTAAGGAGAGGCCCAGGGTTTTATTTTAAAAGGTGACGATTGCGCCGTGATTTTGAAAATACAACGGGACTTATACAACATCTGAGGTCCAAAATGGTTTGTATTTACAAAGGATTGGGTCTTACACTCTACTAAGAGGCCCAAAGTGTTTTGAAAATGATTGATGAGGGTTGAAATCAAAGGAACCCTAATTTTTTTTCTTTAAAAGTAAATATTTAAAGAAAATCAATAAAAATGATAAAAATACCAAATGAGTTTGAATAAACCACTTGTGATTTTTGTTTAAGGTTTGAAAAATGAGGTTTTAACCACAAGATGAATTAAAACTCATTTGGTTTTAATTTTCAAGGTAAATATTCACTTTTAAATGTTTAAAAATAATTAAAAATGAATTTATTCACAAAAATACCAATTATATTAAATAAAAAATATAAATTTGATTTTTTGTAGAATAAAATATTTCAATATTTTTGTGATTTTTTGCAAAAAGAACCAATAAAAAATAATTAAAATTGAGGGAGTTATTAATTTTTCAAATCATTAAAAATAATAAGAAAAATAATAAAAAGTGGAAAAAATAGCAAAAAGAGGGTCTGGGGCGAGGGGGATTCGAACCCCAGACCTCTTGTGTACAGGGCGCGCGCCTTACCACTGGGGTGGTGATACATCCGTTGATTGAAACAAAACCACAAATATGCAAGGCTTGCCTTGTTTTCTAGGTCTGGCTAAGGCAAGGCAAGGCAAGATTTTGGTCAGAAACGTGAAGGCCATAACTTTCTCATTTCTTCATGGATGGAGACAAAATTTATATGTATCTGGCCTAGAATTTCACAAGGAATCCAATGGTGGTGGTGGTTTTTCCAGAAAACAAATCCTCCTCAAAACCCGATAGTGGTTTTGAAATAGGCCATATTTTGCATTTTCTGTGCTACCTCTTGGTACAGGTATGAATTACATGATAAATTGGTGCAAACACAACACATATAACATGTATAAGAGATGCATGATCAGTGGACTTCAAAGCAAGGCATATTTCAGAGAGTTCAAGTTGTGATGCTTACCTCTCTTTGGAGCTATTTGGCTATCTGCCAAGTGCTTTGTTCCAGAAATGTTTTGATGCTTTGGACATTCTCAAATGATCCCTTAGAAGCTTTTAGAGTGGTTGGAACCAGATGGAAACCTCAGGAATGGAAACTGGCCCTTTATTGCAAAAGGGGCAAAAGTGGCCAAAATAACAACTCTCTCAAATAGTGTTCCAGATGTGTGAAACCATTTGGGATAGTTCAAGGATGATATTTGGAGTGTGTTTGAGGTTTTATCTGGTTTGGAAAGTGACTGAATCAAGACATGGCTTGAAAAATGCAAAAAGGCCCTATTTTGAGGTTTTGGGAGGGGACTTTCAGATTTTGGTGTTACAGGTCACTTGTGAGAGTTTGGACAGCTTAGATATGATATATTGGATGTGTTTGGATCATGAGCTGTGATGGAATTGCTCTCTAACTTAAAAACTCAGAGTTACCTTGTTAAAGAAGGCATTTTTGCCTAGAGAAAGAGATTTCGAGGAAAGCAAGTGTTGTAGTGCTTTGGTGTACTTAAACTGAGCACAAATGAGCTCTATTTATAGTAGAGCAAGTTTGTTTTGGCTGCAATAGTGAATGACAACTACTGCAGAGGTTTGGCCAATGTTGAACAATGGGAATCCAAGTCCCCTCTAGCCATTGACTAGAGGTTAGGGCACAGGCTGCTGGTTCCCTTGGTCTTGGATAAGTCTTGACTGAATTTAGTTGGAAATGGCTCAGTCCATGCCACCTTGGTGCATCCATTAAATGCTCCAAACCAAATATGGAGGCTTGTCCCTCTTTTAGGAATTTCTAGGTTTGGCATGCTACTTTTGGTTCTAAAGACTTGGGAGGCTGATGAATCATGTTTGTCCCTCCTTGGTCCCCCCTTGAGGTGTTCAGATGGGTAGATTTGCTTGCCCTTTACAAAATTTGAGCAAATCGAGCGAAATCCCCAAATCTGCCTTGCCATGACAGTTTGCAGCAAGGCATATTGGCATGGTCATATCTCATGGCTTAAGCGGAGTTTCATGGAGTTCTTGACCATTTTGGAAAGCCCTCATATGATATAACATGTGTGTGCTCATAGTTGGTGTTGATACTTTTTTGGATCCAAGTGAAAAATCACCCTACTTTTGGAAAAAAAAGCAAGACAGATTCTGACTTAGTGAAAATTTCATTAAGTGTTGGAAAAACTGACATTTCATGTTTTCAGCCATTTTGATCATTCCATAACTCAAAATCCATGATGAATTGGAATGAGGTGTAGTTGAAGCTTTTGTAGAGGGCTATGAGAGCTACAAATCCAGCTTTGAATGGGGAAAAATGGCCTTGTGGTTTAGGAGTTATGATCCTCCAAAGTTTTTATGGTTACCCCTTTTACAAGTTATCCCACTTTTCTTGATTTATCTTGATGAATGATGATCCTAATCACACATTAACATCATTTTAGGGTCAAAGAACCATAATTGTGAAAAATCTCAAAAAGTCAAAGTTGACTTTTGTGCACAGTTGACTTTTTGTCAGATGAATTCCAAACTGTGCGATCTTCTATGATATCAAGTCCTTGACCTAAATCAAACTTGATGGATTGATTTCATAGGTGTTATAGGGTGTATTGAATCATGTCCCAAGGTTTGGGAGCATGCCTGGGTCAAAAGTCAAAGATACAGTTGACTTTTTCCGCGAAACCCTAACTGTGGTTCTGATGAACTTGAAACTTGGGAATCAGGCTTCTTGGATCAATCCATTGTTGCAAATGGATCAATGTGGTTTATTAGAGACCCTCAAATCATGTCTTGAGGTCTTGGCTCATGATTTGTCCCAAAAGTCAACTTAAGGGTGAATTAGGTCAAGAAACCCTAATTCCTGATTTTTGATGAATGCATCCCCTGAGGCTAAATTGACTTGATGATTGGGTCTATGATGTTCCATGGAGTGTATTAGATTATGCTTTAAAGCATTGGCTCATGCCCAGAGGAAAATTTCCATCTGGAGGCCCTGGTCGACCAAACCCTAATTTGGTGACACAGTCAATTTTGAGGCTTGATCCACTCAGAATGCTGCAACCTTGTGCTTGATTCTTACTGTGGGAGTCCTCTTGATCCTTTATGGATGTTTGAGAGGTTAGACAAGTTGAAGATCATGTCAATTCTTGATTGATCCTTTGTCTAAGGCTCAGAGAGGGCTTGAAACCCTAATTTTTGATAGTAGTGAATGCTCACCCATCTTTGGGGAGACTGATGAGGCATAATGGTTCATCCATATTGTGATGATGATTTGCCCAATGATGGGAAATCTTAGTGGTCAAAATTTTGGGTATGACACTAGGATCGCACAGTTTGGATTTCATCCGATAAAAAGTCAACTGTGCACAAAATCAAGTTTGACTTTTTGAGATTTTTCACAATTATGGTTCTTTGACCCTAAAACAATGTTAATATGTGATTTGAATCATCATTCATCAAGAAAAATCAAAGAAAGTTAGGTAACTTGTAAATGGGGTAACCATAAAAAACTTAGAATTTTTCTAAGTTATGAAACAAAGTGGCTAGGGTACCAACTTCCAAGGACCATACCTTGAGATCCAAGCAACCATTTTGGATGGTCCAATGCTGGATTTGTAGATCTCATGGCATACTTTAAAAGTGTCAACTACAGCTCATTCCAATTCCTCATGGATTTTTAGTTATGGAGTGATCAAAATGGCTGAAAACACAAAAGTGACATTTTTCCAACACTTAGTGAAATTTTCACTAAGTCGGAATCTGCCTTATTTTTTCCCAAATGTAGAGGAATTTTTCATTATAATTCAGGTTGACTCAAAACCAAAGTTGGACATCATGTTGAAATAGGATATGCCAGCTTTCCAAAATGTCCAAGAACTCCATCAAACTCCATCTAAGCTAGGAGTTACGACAGCTGCAACATGCCTTGCTGCAAACTGTCTTGGCAAGGCAGATTTGTGCATTAGTGCTCGAATTGCTCAAACTGTTCAACTTCAAGCATGGTTATCCATCTGCACACCTCAAGGGGGAACAACCAAGGGACAAGCACTGATCTATAAGCCTCCCAAGTCTTTGGAACTATATATAGGTTTGGCACCCCTAAAAGCTAAAGATGCCTCAAGACTCCAATTTTGTTTTGAGGCATTCAATGGATTCTTATAGGTGGCATGTATCAGAGCAAAGATGAACACTTCAGTCAAGCCTTATCCTTAAATCAGAGGACCATAGGCTTGTGCTCTAATCTCAAGTCAATGGCTAGAGGAGACTTGAGATTCCATTTGATCCACACTGGCCAAAGGCCTGCTGCAGTTGCCATTCCCTATTCCTTGCAAAACAAACTTGACACACTATAAATAAACCTCATTTCTTATCAGTATGAGTACACCAAAGGCCTATAACACTTTCCTTTCTCAAAATCACATTCTCACTTCCAAAAATGCCTTCTAATGTAAGCTACTATCGGGTTTTGAATTAGAAAGTATTTCCAACCAAACCAATCACACACACACCTCATAAACATCATATGTGAGCTGATCAAACACTAAACCAACAACTGGAACACCAAATTCATGAAATCACTGTAGCGCGAATTTTTGTGTGGTTGCGAAGCACTATCGCTTTGGGGTACTATAGGTTGATTCATTTTTTATCTTATTGAAGCTGATTAAGGAAGGATAGATGTCTCCAATTAACCCTGCTTGCATACTGAGTTTAAACAGATGATTGTTGGTTTACAGATGCTATTGAGATTGTGGGTCTCTCTTAGGCTATTTTGTTAAAAAAATATAGTGCCTGGACTATTTGTGAGGTTTTTGGTAAGGTGTTAGGACTTGGTGCTTTTGGGTTGATATATGGGGATACTGGATTTGGGTTTTTGATTAGTATGCTCGCTAAGATTTTTTTTTCAATCTTATGCCTACGTATTCCCGTTTAAGGGAAATCAGAGCAATCGTAGTTCCTCCTATTCTATGGGAAGAAAAAAAGGTTGTTTTGGTGTCTTGTTCAAAGCCCAAGACGTGAAGCTAAATGGTTTCTTTGTATCTTGTTCAAAGCCCAAGATGTGAAGCTAAAAGGGTTTTGGATGAGAGAGAATTTGTCATCTCTAAAGAGGAGTTGTTGATGTTTGTATGCTGTGAGCAAGACACAGGTTTGATGCCAAAAGGTTAATTGACTCAACCAAGGTTTTCCTTATACAAAGCCTAACAGGAGGCTAGTGACCCAACAAGAGGTTACTAACAAGTGTCTGACTCAATAAGAGAGTGCTTTTATGTGTCTTGTACGAAGCCAACGACGGAGGCTAAAAGTGTTTGACTCAACAGGAGAGTCTTTTATACTCAACAAGAGAGTTTTTTCTATCTCGTATGAAGCCCGAGATGGAGGTTAAAAGGAGATTGACTCCACAAGAGAGTCTTTTATACTCAACAAGAGAGTGTTTTTATGTGTCTTGTACGAAGCCCAAGACGGAGGCTAAAGGGAAGTGACTCAACAAGAGAGTCTGTTTGACAGGTGATTGACTCAACAAGAGAGTCTGGAGGTTGTTTGAGTCAATGAGAGAGTCTTTTATACTCAACAAGAGAGTGTTTTCTATCTCGTACGAAGCCCGAGATGGAGGTTAAAGAGGTTTGACTCAACAAGAGAGTCTTTTATACTCAACAAGAGAGTGTTTTCTATCTCGTACGAAGCCCGAGATGGAGGCTAGAGATGTTTGACTCAACAAGAGAGTCTTTTATACCCAACAAGAGAGTGTTTGACTCAACAAGAGAGTCTAAAAAGGTTAGCTCCACTGAGGAGAATCATTGTACAAAGCCCAAGAGGAGGCTAATTGTGCTGGTGACTGTTTCAGTTTAGTGACAGGTCCAGTATGTTGGATAAAAGAGAAAATCAGTTCTTATGAAGGAAAGATGAAAGGTATTGTTGTACTTTGGTATTAAACAGAGGGTCGGGGTTATTTCATGTTCTTTAAGGAAATGGAAAATCCAAAGGGTATTGAGACTGTCCAAGTCTACTGGTGTTTTGAGAAATCGATTCCCAGATAGTGAGTGATCTTTGTATGATCCCCAAGAGAAGGCTGGTATGTTAAGGGATGAAGGTCAACACATTAACTGGTCTGACACTTGACTCAGAAAGACAGCTCTAGAAAATTGATGACTAGGTTCTGTTCCTATACCTGTAGAGGTCCCTGGGTCCTTGTTCTAAGCCCAAGAGAAAGCATGAGAGCTTTTAAGAAGCCGAATGGTCCTTGTACAACGCCCAAGAGGAGGCGGGGATGCTTTTAGGAAGCCTATGGGTCCCCAAACCCCGAGAAGTTCAAGACATTCTATTCACAGAGAATAGATCAAGCCAGGAAAGTCCGAGAATTTGGAAGAAACTCAAGAGATGCTATTCATGGAGAATAGATCAACTCTGGGGAGTAGAGTTTCTTTGACAATTTCTAAGAATGACAGTCTGAGAAAGGGTTCACTGAGAATGCTTCCTTTCACGTCTCCATATTGTTTAACCCCAAGAGGAGGGAAGACTGTATCTGGAAATCCTATGGGGATCTAGTTTTGTTTGTATTTAAGAGTGACCAACAGGCTTTTCCTAGCTCTAGACGTAGTTGCCGGGGAAAACTCTAAATAACTATACTAGTATTACACAGTTGATATCTGACAAGTATATAAAAGCTTGTGAAAGAAGACTTACAGTGAGCAGCCCCACAATACAGTTATATATATATATATGTATATATATATATATATATATATATATATATATATATATATATGAAAGCGGATAAAGAAAGCGGGTAAACACTTACTTGGTTGTAGAGCTTCCATGCTGTTTTGTTAGTTGTTCAACAAAGAAAGCTTTATTAACAATATTATATTCTAAATCAAAGGAGAAAGTGCTTTGAAAAGATTGTTGGGGCTTACAGCTCAAGGATAGGCTCAAAGTTTTATCAGTGATTGCACTGTTGAAATTGTACGGGGACTTATACAAGTGACTGAGGCCCAAAAACGTTTTCTGTACATAGGGATGGGTCTTACACTCTCTTAGAGGACCAAAGGTGGTTAAAGAAAAGGAATGGGGCTTATAACACGAGGGTAGGCCCAGATGGTTTGATTTTTGAACTGACGATTGTGCCGAGATTTCTTTTAACGTGGAGGGTCTTATACAATGTCTGAGGCCCAAAAAGTTTTGGTTAAAAGGGGGTTGGGTTTTACACTCTATTAGAGGCCCAAAAATGATTTTAAAAGAAAAGATGGGGCTTACAACTCAAGGAGAGGCCCAAAAAGTTTTGTTTGAAAAATGACGATCGCGCCGAGATTTCATTAGCGTATCGGGACTTATACAATGCACTGAGGCCCAAAATGTTTTTATTTACAAAGGGATGGGTCTTACACTCTATTAGAGGCCCAAAAGTGTTTGAAAAAGATTTGATGAGGGTTGAATTGATCAAAACCCTAATTCGTTTTCAAAATATATTTTAATTGAATAAAAATTCAATTAAAATGATCAAAATGGTTAAACATGTGTGAAAAACAAGTTGTGGTATTGGAATAATGTTTGAAAAATCATGTTTATACCCACAAAATAATTGGAGATCAATTAAGTTTGGAAAATCAAGGGAGAAAAAATATTTCAAATGTTAAAAACAAATAAAACATTAATTCTTTGCAAAAATATCAAATATCTGAAATAAGTAATATTTTTGGGATTTTTTTGGTAAAATAAAATATTTTAACATTTTTGTGAATTATTAAAATAGAATCAACTCAAAATCATTAAAACTCAGAGAAAATTAATTTTTGAATCAATTAAATAAAATCACAAAAATTCAAATATTCAAATATTTGAAATAGGGCGCCAAGAACATCTTGGCCTTGCCCGCGTGCTCTATTTTGCCCAGATTTGTGGTTTCTCATCAATCTCACTGAATACTTGATGAAATCACACAATCCACATATCAATCTACTCGTTTTCACCTCACGGTCATGTCTATGGTCTTTAATTTCATTTATTTTATGCATGGAATAAGAAATCAAAGAGAAGCCTCAGGAACCCTAAAATTTGCATGAAGGTTCAGAAATTCCATACACGATTCAAACAAAGCAATTGATTGAGGGAAAACACTCCATGCATGATTATGAACATATGGCCAAATTATTGTGCAGCAAAAAATGCATGGATCATAGAGTTAGAAGAGCTCATGCTTACCTCTTGTAGCTGGTGATCGTGTTTTATGTTAGAGGTGTTACAGCTAGGTTCCAATGATGTGTATAGCTTCCCTAGGTGCCAAGTGATGTGCCTGAGTGCTTGGAATGGTTTGAAACAAGTTGGAACTGAAGATGGTATCCCAACTGCAACTTGGTTAAAACCTTGAGCAGTTGGCTGGTGATTTTGTGAAATCAGTGTTCCAGATGTTGTTTAAGTGTTTGGATCACTTCTATATGATGTTTATGAGGTGTGTGTGTGTGATTGGTTTGGTTGGAATTGCTCTCAAACTCAAAACCCGATAGTGACTTGCTTTAGAAGGAAAATTTGGAAGTGAAAAGGAGATTTTGGGGAAAGCATCTGTTTGATGGCTTTGGTGTACTCAAACTGATCACAAATGAGCTCTATTTATAGTGGAGCAAATTTGTTTTGCAAGCAATAGTGAATGGCAACTGCTGCAGAGGTTTGGCCAATGTTGATCAATGAGAATCCAAGTCTCCTCTAGCCATTGACTAGAGGTTAGGGCACAGGCTGCTGGTTCCCTTGGTCTTGGATAAGTCTTGACTGAATTCAGTTGGGAAGGGCTCAGTCCATGCCACCTTGGTGCATCCATTAAATGCTCCAAACCAAAATTGGAGTCTTGTCCCTCTTTTAAGCATTTCTAGGTTTGGCATGCTACTTTTGGTTCCAAAGACTTGGGAGGCTTAGGGATAAGTGTTTGTCCCTCCTTGGTCTCCTCTTGAGGTGTTCAGATGGATAAGTGTGTTTGTCATTTGCAGAAATTTGGTAAATCGAGCAAAATGCACAAATCTGCCTTGCTTTGATAGTTTTCAGCAAGGCATATTGCCATTGTCATATCTCATGGCTCAAGTGGAATTTGATGGAGTTCTTGGACATTTTGGAAAGCCCTCATATGATACAAGAACTGTTTGATCATAGTTGGTTTTGATACTTTTTGGATCCAAGTGAAAAATTCCCCTACATTTGGAATAAAGTGAAGGCAGATTCTGACTTGGTGAAAATTTCACTAAGTGTTGGAAAAAAGTAACATTTTCACTTTTTGTGATTTTGATCATTCCATATCTTAAAATCCATGAGGAATTGGAATGAGTTATGTTTGAAGCTTTTGTAGAGTGCCATGAGAGCTACAAATCCAGCTTTGAATGGGGGAAAATGGCCTTGTGGTTTAGGAGTTATGATCCTCCAAAGTTGGTACCCTAGCCACTTTGTTCCATATCTTACCCCTTTTACAAGTTATCCCACTTTTCTTGATTTTTCTTGATGAATGATGATCCAAATCACACATTAACATCATTTTAGGGTCAAAGAACCATAATAGTGAAAAATCTCAAAAAGTCAAAGTTGACTTTTGTGCACAGTTGACTTTTTGTCAGATGAATTCCAAACTGTGCGATCCTCTATGAAATCAAGTCCTTGACCTAAATCAAACTTGATGGATTGATTTCATAGGTGTTATATGGTGTATTGAATCATGTCCCAAGGTTTGGGAGCATGCCTGGGTCAAAAGTCAAAGGTACAGTTGACTTTTTCTCTCAAAACCCTAACTGTGGTTCAGATGAAATTGAAACTTGTAGATCAAGCTTTTTGGATCAATCCATTGTTGCAAATGGACCAATGTGGTTTATTAGAGACCCTTAAATCATGTATTGAGGTCTTGGCTCATGATTTGTCCCAAAAGACAACTTAGGGGTGAATTAGGTCAAGAAACCCTAATTCTTGATTTTTAGTGAATGCATCCCCTGAGGTTAAATTGACTTGATGATTGGGTCCATGATGTTCCATGGAGCATCTTAGGTTATGCTTTGAAGCATTGGCTCATGCCCAGAGTAAAATTTCCATCTGAAGGCCCTGGTCGATCAAACCCTAATTTGGTGACACTAGCGATCCATTGTGGATGTTTGAGAGGTTAGACAAGTTGAAGATCATGTCAATTCTTGATTGATCCTTTGTCTAAGGCTCAGAGAGGGCTTGAAACCCTAATTTTTTATAGTAGTGAATGCTCACCCATCTTTGGGGAGATTGATGAGGTCTGATGGTTTACCCATATTATGATGATGATTTCCCCAATGATGGAAAATCTTAGTGGTCAAAATTTGGGGTATGACAATCACCAGCCATCTGCACAAGCCTTTGACATATTTGCAGTTGAGGTGCCAAATCAAGTTCCAGCTGAATTCAATCCACTCCAAGCATTCAAACACACTTTATATGGTGTAGGAAAGCTGTTAAGATCATCATAACTCATCTGTAACACCTCTAACTCAAAGATCAAGTTGCTCTTGCTGCCACGACCTTCAAGTAAGCATAAACTTGGGCATCTCATGATTCATACATATTTTCTCGCTCAATAATTTTGCCATATGTCCATAATCATGTATGGAGTGTTTCCCCTCAATTAATTGCTTTGTATAAATCGTGTATGGGATTTCTTAGCCTTCATGCAGAATTTAGGGTTCTTGAGATTTCTCTTTGATTTCTTATTCCATGCTTAAAATAAATGAAATTAAAGACCATAGACATGATAGTGAGGTGAAAACGAGTAGATTGATATGTGGATTGTGTGATTTTATCAAGTATTTAGTGAGATTGATGAGAAAATGCAAATCTGGGCAAAACAGAGCACGCGGGCAAAACCTAGGTGTTCTTGGCGCCCTTTTTCAAACTTTCAAATATTTGAATTTTGTGATTTTATTTAATTGATTCAAAAATTAATTTCTCTCTGAATTTTGATGATTTTGAGTTGATTCTTTTTTTAATAATTCACAAAAATGGTAAAATATTTTATTTTACAAAAATTTCCCAAAAATATTATTTATTTCATATACTTGATATTTTTGCAAAGAATTAATTTTTATTTGTTTTTTGACATATAAAATATTTTTTCCTTCTTGATTTTCCAAACTTAAATGGTTTTCAATCATTTTGTGGATAAAAAAATATGATTTTTGAAGCATTGATCCAAGATCACCACTCATTTTTTTTCATGTTTTCAATAATTTTTATTAGTTTTTAAACAAAATTAATTCCATTTTTAAACAAAATTAGGGTTTTGATTGATTCCACCCTCATCAATCTTTTTCAAACACTTTTGGGCCTCTAATAGAGTGTAAGACCCAATCCCTTTATAAATAGACCTTTTTGGGCCTCACATATTGTATAAGTCCCTCTGTATATTTTCAAAACCACGGCGCGATCGCTTTTTTAAACAAAATCAACTGGGCTTCTCCTTGAGCTATAAGTCCCATCTTTATTCATTTTCAAACTCTTTAGGCCTCTAATAGAGTTTAAGACCCAACCCCCTTTTAACCAAAACCATTTTGGGCCTCAGATATTGTATAAGTCCCTCTGCGTTAAAAGAAAAAATCTCGTCGCGATCGCCATTTCAAAACAAAAGATCATCTGGGCCTACCCTCGTGTTATAAGTCCCATTTATTTTCTTTAAATAATATTTGGGCCTCTCCTTGAGTTGTAAGACCCATCCCTTTTGTAAATAAACCTTTGTTGGGCCTTAGTCGTTGTATAAGTCCCAATACGATCCTCGAAATAACGGTGCGATCACTGTTAAACCTTGGTCCTCTCCTTGAGTATAAGCCCCCACAATCTTTTCAAAACAATTTCCCTTTTGATTTAGATTCAATATACATGTTAGTGTCAAAACTTTCTTTAATTTCTTTGAACAACTAACAAAACAACATGGAAGCTTGCTCACCTGTAAGTTTTAACGACTTTCATTTACTCGCTTTCATATATATATATATATATATATATATATAACTGTATTGTGGGAAGCTGCGCATGGTTAGTCTTCTTTCATACCCTTTTAAAATACTTGTCATATATCAACTGTATATATACTAGTATAGTTATTTAGAGTTTTTCCCTAAAACTCGGTCTAGAACTAGGTAAAGCCATGATGGTCACTCTTAACTACACACAAAACTAGATCCCCAGAGGATTTCCAGATACAGTCTTCCCTTCTCTTGGGGTTAAACAATATGGAACAAAGAGAAAGGCAGTATTCTCGGTGAACATTTTCTCAGACTGTCACCCCTAGAAATTGTCAAAGAAATTCTACTCCCCGGAGTTGATCTATTCTCTGTGAATAGCATCTCCTGAGTTTCTTCAAACCTCAGAACTTTCACTAAATGATCTATTCTCTGTGAATAGCATTTCTTGAACTTTTCTTGGTTGGGGACCCACGGGCTTCCTAAAAGCATCCCCGCCTCCTCTTGGGCTTTGTACAAGGACCCACCGGCTTCTTAGAAGTTCTCATGCCTTCTCTTGGGTTTAATACAAGGACCATGACTACCTCTTAAAGGTATAGGATAGAACTTAGTCATCTTTTGCTAGAGCAGTCTTTCCAGTGTCAAATCACAGACCAATTTAGGGTTGATTCTCATCCCTTAAAAAACACCCGCCTTCTCTTAGGCATCATACAAAAGATAAAACTCTTCCACACCAGTAGACTTGGACAGTCTAATCCTCTTGAGTCTCAAAGACATTCTCATGTTCCCTACAAACATAGGAGAAACCCCGGTCAATCTAGATCAATCTCCAGCAGAGCTGAAACTCAGTCCCTCTCCTAAAAATCCCCAACCAGGGTTAGTTTATCGTCCGATAACACTATACCAAATCAGAACCTCAAAGGCATCTGATACCTCGACTCTTTTGTAATCCTCAATGAGAGCTAATTCCCCACTTGGACCTACCTAGGAATCCCAATAATCCCAGTAGAAAGTTAGCCTCCTCTTAGGCTTTGTATAATGATCTTTTCCTCAACACAGTTAGCCTCCTCTTGGGCTTTGTACAATGATTCTCCCCCAGTGAAGCTAACCTTTTCGGACTCTCTTGTTGAGTCAATCAACTTTCAGACTCTCTTGTTGAGTCAATCAACTTTCAGACTCTCTTGTTGAGTCAATTACCTAAAAGCACTCTCTTGTTGAGTCAACCTTTCAGCCTTCATCCTGGGCTTTATATAGGACAGATAAAAGCTCTCTCTTGTTGAGTCAAACCATTTTAGCCTCAATCTTGGGCTTTGTACAAGACACAAACCTTCCTCTCTTAAACTTGGGATAAATACTTTCCCAAGCAGAGTCAAACCCATTTCAGCCACAATCTTAGGCTTTGTACAAGACAGATAATACTCTCCAGTAAGAGTCAAACCTCTTTAGCTTCAATCTTGGGCTTTATACAAGACAGATAGAACATTTTCCCCAGAAAAGTCAAACTCCCAGCCTCCTCTTAGGCTTTGTATAATGATATCCCCGAAGAGTCAGTCTCTTTTTTGCCTCAATCTTGGGCTTTGTACGAGACAAATAAAAACACTCTCTTGTTGAGTCGGTCTTATCCAGACTTCGGATTAGGATCTCCCTAGTGGATTCAATCAACCTCTTAGCTTCAACCTTGGGCTTTGATCAAGTCACACAAAAATCAACAATCCCTCTTTAGAGATGACAAATTCTATCTCAGTCAAACCTTTTAGCTTCAATCTTGGGCTTTAAACAAGACACAAATAACCTTTTAGCTTCAATCTTGGGCTTTGAACAAGACACAAATACTCCTTTTAGCTTCAATCTTGGGCTTTGAACAAGACACCAAAACATCTTTTTCCTCCCTTAGAATAGGAGGAACTACGATTGCTCTGATTTCCCTGTTTTGTTTAAACGGGAATACGTAGGCATAAGATTACGAAATCTTAGCGAGCATACCAAACAAAAACTCTAGGTCCAGTACCTTCACATATCAATCAAAACTTAGGTCCAGTACCTTACCAAAAACACCCGAACATCAACATCCACTCACTCATATTTCCCAAGAAACTTTCCCAACCCATTAACAGATAAACACTATCAATTACAAAGTGAAACCTAAAGCTAATATCCTATGGATAACCACATATAGGATGGGTAATTGACAACTCCCCATTGTATAACCTGACCCCGGACCCCCGAATCTCTTTAAAGCGTATGTTAAGTTAAACATCTGCGTGCAAGGTTAGTTTTAGATAGCTTCCCTTTCCCATCCAGCTTCACGGGATAAATAAGAAATCAGAAAGTAGCACCCCCTCCTCATTGCGGTGAGGAAAACCCAGCGATAAGGTGGTCACGTCACCGACAAAAATCGCTCGCTAGAGGAAAAATGGCGACTCTCCTGGGACCATTGACTGTATAGATGGTAGGATTATAGCTCTTAAGAGGTCTAGGATGTTAGTTTTAGGATAAATATATATATATATATATATATATATATATATATATATATATATATATATATATATCGCTTTTCCTAATTGATATCCGTGTTTATTTTTCTGCTAATGGGACTGTGGATGATGCCGCATCTAGAAAGTTTGAGTGACACCTAAGATAAGTGATGGCACTAAACGGGTAATCTTACAGGGAGTGACTCCTAAATAAGAGATCCCGGTCGATCATCGAATCAGTAAAGACACCCTTTGCAGATTCAATGCCTATACGACTTCGGTTGTTGAAAGAAGATTGTTCGATTGTGGTTGTCTATGAAGCTGAGGATTCAGTAGGCTGAGACCTTGTTACTATTTTGTAGTGCGGAAGCTATCAGAAATAGTTGTCACGCGATACTACCCTCATTTGAGATTACTCTAAGATACTGCAGCTCGCTCGGGTGAACCAGCCTGCTGTTGCTATCCCAAGAGGGGTCAATGATTGTGAGGACAGGTACAAAAAATCACCAGTATAACCTTTGGGGATGGGTAGAGCCATGACTTCATGACACCGAACCTTTGACCCCATGTTTTTTCTATGTTTTTGTGTGCTGCATTCATGCATTCATTTCATTAAAAACACTCTAAACAAAGAAAAATTTTCTCTTCTAGTCTCTCTTTTTCAAATTAAACTAAGACAATGATTGCAAATATCAGAGAAAAAGATTGCGTTATGGATTTCGGTAGAAGGAAGACTCATAAGTACACCTTCAAGGTTACAAAACTAGAGGATTTGAGAGGGTTGGAAAGGATGATCACCAACCTTGATGCTTTCAGAGCTAAATACGGAGGGCTGCTGTCTCTGTTAAGGGTCCATTTAATTGAGGGAATCCTGGCTACGCTAATTCAGCTCTACGATCTGGTTTATCACTGTTTTACATTCCCGGATTATCAACTTGCACCAACGCTGGAGGAGTACTCTCACCTGACTGATTTACCCATCACTGATCAAGATCCATTTTCTAAACTAGAAGAAATTCTAAAGGAGCAAACCATCGCAAGAGCAATCTATTTGGACGAGTCAAAAGTCAGGACTCACATGACCACTAAGGGTAAAATCTGAGGTTTTCCAGCCAAGTTTTTAATAAAGAAGGCTCTGTACTTTGTTAGTATAGGGAACGTGACTGCTTTCAAGAGCACCTTTGTTTTGCTCACCTACGGGTTATTTCTGTTTCCCAACATTGATAACTTCGTGGATATCAATGCCATTAAGGTTTTTCTGATTGGAAACCCTGTACCGACCTTGCTCGCAGATGCTTATCATTCTATACACCTAAGGAATTTGTACAACGGAGGAATGATCACATGATGTGTACCCCTGCTATACAAATGGTTCACTTCCCATTTACCCAAGTCTACTGCATTTTGGGATCATAAGAGTACTTTACGTTGGTCGCAGAGAATCATGTCTCTTACCAACTCTGACATAAAGTGGTACAATTGAATCTTTGACGGGATAAGAATCATTGACCGTTGTGGAAATTTCCCTAATGTACCCCTCATAGGAATTAAAGAAGGAATCAATTATCATCCAGTTTTAGTTCGTCGTCAATTCGGATACCCGATGAGACATGTCCCGCGTAATGTTCATCTGGAAGGTCTTTTCTTCAAGGAAGGAGAAAATGACAGGGCGCTAAAGACAGAAATAGTGCATGCCTGGAAACATGTTCACAGGAAAGGAAGAGAATCTCTAGGAAATCCATACTGTGTCTCTGTGGAACCTTATCTCCACTGGGTACAACCTAGAGCTCTCAAACTGAGGATGCCTTACCCTCGTCAAGAGGTTCTTCCGTTAAAGGAATCTGTCCTTTACTTTATGTCTGATACGGAAAAACTTCAGGTTACTCTCAACAAAGTTCAACAGGAGAAGAAGTCTTGGAAGAACAAGTATTGTATTCTCAATGTGGAGTGTAACAAAATACAGCAACTGTTAAAAGAAAAAGATGCTCTGATCGAGATTTTAGAGCAACATGCTGTAGAAAATCAAGATGACCAAATGAATTTGCTCGCTTCTTTCACTTGGCAAAGGAATGACAACCCGACAACGGCTTAAGAGCCCCGGTCAAAGAAAAGGAAAGCACCAGAACCAGCACCTGAGCCCTCCTCGGAGAGGACTCAGGATCCATAAGTTTAGACATTTCCTTTTACAGCACTTTGTAAATTACTGTATTTCCATTTTCGCAATCTTTGAATTCAATAAAACGGGGTTTCCCCACAGTTTGATATTTGCAATCCAATTTTGGAAGTTTCTTTTGATTAAACAAAAAATAATTAATATAATCATTGCATATCATTCATCATTATCTCATAACTCATTCTTCTTCCCTACGAATCTCAGTTTGTGTCTCGATTCTAGAGTCAAACTGTCTCATTCGTACAATACTCGGGCCAATCAACAAAAGAAAATGAATGATCTCGAGGAAGAGAACAAAGAGTTGAGAGAAGAGATCGACACTCTGAAAGAAGATCTGAGAAAGCTTCACAACGACATGCAAGCTCTGGCAGCACCTCAGATACAGCAACAAAGGACTGTGATCTCAAAGATCACATCAACACCCATAGTGGAAAAGTATGATCCTCGATATAACATGCCTAAAGATCGTCCCTGCGGCATGCCTATTAACTATATCCTGGAAGGATATATTCTGCCGATCACAAAAGATCCGAAAACTACAGCAGGAGCCGCTGGGCCTGAATGTTACAAACTTTGGGAAAGCGAAGATGCAAGGGGCATGACAACAACTCCTGAAGGTTACAAACTTCGGGAAGCACCGAGAGTCACAGCCGTAATGACTATACCACCACCCGTGGTATAGACTGTCTCGAAAGGACAGATTCCACAGATACCGTCTGGTGGAAACAAAAGTATGTTCGACAGAATGAATGAGTTCCAGGAACAATTCCTGGAGATGCAGAAGGAACTGCAAGCTATTCGCGATCAGGATCTATTCAGAAAGGACGCCACAGACATTTGTTTGGTCTCCAATGTGAAAGTTCCGCACAAATTCAAGGTGCCCGAATTTGAGAAATACAAGGGTAACTCTTGCCCTCAAAGTCATGTGGTGATGTACGCTCGAAGGATGTCAACTCAGACAGAGAACCAACAGCTACTGATCCACTATTTCCAAGATAGTTTAACGGGTGCCGCACTCAAATGGTACATGGGATTAAACCGCACTAAGATAATCACTTTCAGGGATCTTGGTGCTGCCTTTGTTCAACAGTATAAGAATAACCTGGACATGGCACCGGACAGAGATCAACTCAGAGCCATGTCGCAGAAGGATGAGGAAACCTTTAAGGAATATGCTCAGAGATGGCGTGAAATTGCAGCCGAGATTTGTCCACATTTTGAGGAGAAAGAGATGACAAAGATCTTCTTGAAAACCTTGACCTCATTTTACTACGACAGAATGGTCGCCAGTGCGCCCAGTGACTTCACTGAGATGGTGGGTATGGGAGTACGTCTGGAAGAAGCGGTCCGAGAAGGACGTCTAGTTAAAAATGTTGGATCATTAAGCAGTACCAAAAGATACGGTAGTGCTCTCCCTAAGAAAAAAGAGCAAGATATTGGTAATATCTCTCTCGAAAAGCAAAGGTGACGGTACCAACCAATAACAGCTGTAACTCCTGCTATCAACCCTGCGCCTGTTCCTACGTATCAACCTCAGGTTGCTCAGAGCCAACCGAATCAACAACAATATCATCAAAGGGCACAACAACCTCTTCAGCAGGCTCGTCCTCAATACAACAACAACCATACAATGCGACTACCATGGTTTGACCCTATACCCATGTTGTACGTAGAACTGTTTCCACTACTATTGGTCAAGGGGCACGTCCAAACCAGGTCTCCTCTTACAATACCGAAAAATCTGCCTTTTTGGTTCAAAGTGGATCAGACTTGCCCTTACCATCAAGGAGGACCATGGCATAACATAGAAAACTGTCTCAGTTTCAAATCCGATGTGCAGAAGCTTGTTAGGAGCGGGGTTTTATCCTTTAAGGATACAAATCCAAATGTTCAGACAAACCCGCTGCCTCAACACGAGAAAGCTGCGGTAAGTTTAATTGAGGAAGAGTCTAAGCACAACTATCAAATTCATGATGTACTCTTATTGGGAGCCAACCTGGTCAAGATGCATTATAGACAAAGTGGATACAGGCATATACCATTTCATAACTATCACCAGTGTGTTATCTGCTCTAAAGACAATCAAGGATGTTCTATAGTGCAATCAACTCTACATGAACAGATGGATCTCGGATGGATCCAAGATCACCGAATTCGTGAGGTCAACATGACTTATACGAATTCCAACATCATTCAAAACCATGACATCCGTGCGATGAATGTCAACTTGGTGGCAATGCACTCAAGGAAAACCCAACATAATAACCTGCCTCGGCACGATTACGATTCCTGTCTGGTCTGCTCGGTAAACAAACAGGGATGCTCTTTTGTACAAGAGGCCCTCCAGCGTCAGATGGATCTTGGATGGATTCAGGATTACCGCGATAGAACTCAGTATCAAGTGAATATGATTCAAATCTTTGATATCCGCTTGATGAATACCAGCTTAGTGGAGTTACACGCTACACAAGTCCATCTCAGTTTTCTGACTTCGCATAATTATCAGAACTGTGAAGTATGTAGTGAGAGTGACCAACGATGTGCACTCGTTCAAAGAACTTTGCAATATTTGTTTAACCACTGGTGGCTTCCGATCTATATGGATGAAGACACACAACAAGTCAACATGACTAACAGAAACCCTACTAGGCATCAAAGTCAGGATGTTCGATCAATGGAAACAGATCTAGTAAGGTTACACTGCATACAAAGCGGACGTGGCCAGGTGCCACCACACAACTATGAATGTTGTAGAGTTTGCTCAGAAGATAATCAAGGATGTTACCTCGTGCGAGCAGACCTTCAAAGTCAGTTGGACCACAAAGAGATTTGACCGTGTCCAAGTTCTGGGTCAATCAACTTGATGCTAGACTATTTCGCTGATCAAATCAAGGACATCGTCGTAATCTCTAATCATAAGAGGACCAAAGATGTTTGTACCATAATCCCTCTACTTGACGAATCAAGAATTCCCTTGGACAGTAGAAAAGTTCCCAACCAGGAACTGATTGAAATTACTTACAACGGTCAGAAAAATCAGAAGGCTCCTATAGTTATCTATGTGTCGGGACCGCTACCGTATGAATCAACTAAGGCTATCCCTTAGAAATACGGTGCAACAACAATTGAGAACGGAAAGGAAATCCTATTACCCTCCGTCGTGAACATTGCAGACATCAGTCGAGTAACACGGAGCGGTCGAATCTTCAACCGAGGAGTTGGAGAACCCAGCAAAGAAAAGGAACCTCAAACAGAAGTTCCCAATCAACCAGTCGATCAATCCAGTGATCCCGACCTTTCAAAGAACAACGATTAGATGCTGAAGCTCATCCAGAAGAGTGAATACAACATTGTTGATCATCTGTTGCAAAATCCTTCAAAAATCTCTGTACTATCTCTTTTACTCAGTTCCGAAGCTCACAAGGAAGCTCTACTGAAAGTCTTAGAGCAAGCCTTTATGGAACAAGATGTAACAATAAGACAATTCGACAGCATCATCTCCAACATCACTTCCTGCAACAACTTTGGGTTTAGTGATGAGGAACTGCCAGAAGAGGGCCTAAATCAAAACATGGCACTCAATATTACAGTCAACTGCCAGGACGATGCTTTAGCCAGCATACTGGTAGACACCGGATCAGCTCTAAATGTTATGCCAAATTCTACTCTAATGCGATTATCATTTAAGGGATCTCCGATGAGGGGCAGTGAGGTCATCGTCAAAGCATTTGACGGATCCCAAAAAACAGTTATCGGCGAAGTCGACCTTCCCATAACTATCGGTCCTCACACTTTCCAAGTCACTTTCTAGGTCATGGACATCCGGGCATTATATAGTTGTTTGTTAGGAAGACCTTGGATACACGAGGCTGGGGCAGTCACTTCGACACTTCACCAGAAGCTGAAGTTCGTCAAGAATGACCAACTCGTCACAGTCTGTGGAGAGCAAGCCTTGATCGTGAGTAACTTATCGTCATCCACTTGTGTAGAACCAGAGGAGGTTGTAGGAACCCAGTTCCAAGCACTTTCGATGAGCAATGACAACCAATCAGAAAAAGGAACATCGATTTCCTCGTACAGAGATGCTCTCGAAGTGATCAGAAGTAACAATGCCAAAGGATGGGGACATCTTGTCATTCCTATTGACAACAAAACAAAGAAAGGTCTTGGTTTTTCTTCAACCTGTACCCAAACTGCTGCTGGAAATGAAAGTTTTCATCCCATTCAGAATTTCTTCCATAGTGGAGGTTTCCTTCACCCAGTATCTCAAGAAGTCCATACCATCAACAAGGGTGATTCCTCCGACACAGATGAAGAATGGAAGTCCTATCTCAACAAGGACGGTTATATGTCTCAGGACGAGGTGCCTGCGCCATTTTTCTATCCCGCACAGAGTTCGAGATATATACCAAGATCAGAAGTCAAAATGATATACGGAGATTGTGATCCGGAAGGATGCTGTGCTCCGCCAAACTCATTAGAGGAGGACACTCTGATGAAAGACAACTTTGACCATGACTATTATGGCCTGATGGATAGCCTGCCTATCTGGCAGCTGTACCTAGGAGAGTTGGGGCAAGAGAGTCAGCCGAACGATGCATATCAGCTGAGCATCATTGAAAAGATTACCTGCGTCCCCACAAAATCATGGGATCATTACTCAGGGCATTCAGAAAATATCCAATACAACGATGAATTTGCAACGATGGTAGGACAAGATTTTCTTAATTATGCTTTTCCCGAGGTCAACGTCATTGAAAGAGATGACTCCTCCAGTTCCAAAGAAGTGTGGGACACTTTAGGACAACCGAGTGGCAAATTCGACTTCATGGTCAAGTACACCGCTCCCGAAAGCTCTCGTATCAGGCTCGAAGACATCCAGCCAACTGGATGGGGAGATCCACCTGAGAGTGCAAACAATGTGCAAGATACAGCTGAAGAATCCTCCCACGATAACTCGGCCTGGGAGACAGATTCCAATGATCCGGCTTCACCAGAAATCAGCGTTATTTCTGAAGACTTACAAAGAAAGAAGGTACCATACTTTGTGATTCACCGAGGAGTTCGCCGCCAATGGGTTGCTGCCAATGTTCCGAAATTTGTTCATAAGTCTAAGGAATTGCCGTCTTTATCTTAACATTTCACCCTGCCCAGGTGAAACAGATGTTTTGATAGGGCTCACTTTCTGTAAATGTACCTCTTCGCTTTGCCCAAAGTGACTGGGTTTTGTTTTATAGGGCTGTAGTTTCAAGAATCGACAAAATCATAAATAAAATAACATCGTTCTGTAATTTCCGCATTTATTGCTGTTTTCTCTTTTCGCTTTTTCAGAAAATGGTAATCCTAAAAAATAACAAATAATAAAAACAAGCATCTTTCAAAAAATTGCACTGCACAACACTCTTGCATTTCTCTCTATCTTTTCTAAAAATAAATCATCACGTCATGCAGATTTCTTGTTTTAAACCCCATTGAAACATATGATCCAATGCTTTCTCCCAACTTTGAATTCCCGGTATTTGAGGCTGAAGAAGAAGATGACGAAGAAATTCCAGAAGAGATCTCCCGATTACTCAGGCAAGAGGAAAGGTCCATTGAACCTCACAAAGAGCCGTTGGAAATGGTCAACGTAGGTTCAGAAGAAGAGAGCAAAGAAATCAAGATTGGGGTACTACTCAGTCCAACTGTCAAAGAAAGTTTGATAAAGCTTCTCAAAGAGTTCCTCGATGTATTCGCTTGGTCCTATCAGGACATGCCAGGGTTGGATACCAGCATCGTGGAACATCATCTACCGTTGAGGTCAGAATGTCCGCCATTAAAACAGAGGTTGAGAAGGACTCATCCAGACATGGCCATCAAAATCAAAGAGGAAGTACAGAAACAGATTGACGCAGGTTTCCTTGCCACATCAAAATATCCTCAATGGCTAGCCAACATAGTACCAGTTCCGAAAAAGGACAGAAAAGTCAGAATGTGTATAGATTACAGGGATCTGAACAAATCTAGTCCAAAGGATGACTTTCCCTTACCACCCATTGACATGCTGGTAGATAGTACAACAAAGTTCAAAGTCTTCTCCTTCATGGATGGATTCTCGGGCTATAATCAAATCAAAATGGCGCCGAAAGATATGGAGAAAACTCCGTTCATCACCCCATGGGGCACCTTTTGTTACAAGGTAATTTCGTTCGGTTTGAAGAACACCGGGGCAACCTATCAAAGGGCCATGACTACTCTATTTCATGACATGATACACAAAGAAATCGAGGTATATGTCGATGATATGATTGCCAAATCTAAGACAGAGGAGGAGCATGTGACCCTCTTGTCAAAGCTATTCGAGCGGTTGAGAAAATACAGACTCCGCTTGAATCCCAGTAAGTGCACATTCGGTGTCCGCTCTGGGAAACTTTTAGAGTTCATCGTCATCCAGAAGGGAATTGAGGTTGATCCTGACAAAGTCAAGGCCATTCAAGAAACGCCTTCTCCAAAGATTAAAAAACAAGTCAAGGGATTCCTGGGACGCCTGAATTACATTTCCAGATTCATATTCCTCATGACAGCGACAGGTGCGCCAATCTTCAAATTACTCAAAAAGAATCAGGACTGCGTTTGGACAGAAGACTGCCAGACCGCCTTCGATAGTATCAAGGAATACCTGTTGAACCCACCGATTCTATCACCTCCAGTGGAGGGAAGACCACTGATCATCTACCTAACAGTCTTGGAAGACTCAATGGGTTGTGTACTTGGCCAACAAGACGAAACCAAAAGGAAAGAGACTGCCATCTACTATTTAAGCAAGAAATTCACCGACTGTGAGACTCGGTACACTATGCTTGAGAAAACTTGATGTTCCTTTGCTTGGGCAGCCAAACGTCTTCTCCAGTATATGATTCGTCACACTACTTTGTTAATCTCCGAAATAGATCCAATCAAGTATGTCTTTGAAAAACTTGCTCTCACGGGAAGGATAGCCCGTTGGCAGATGTTGTTATCAGAATACGACATCGAGTACCATGCTCAGAAAGCCGTCAAGGGAAGTGTTTTAGCCGATTATTTGGCTCATCAACCGATTGACGATCAGGAATCAGTTGGATTTGACTTCCCAGACAAAGATGTCATGTATTTAAAAATGAAAGATTGCGATGAACCGCTACCCAGTGAAGGGCCAAAACTAGGTTCCCAATGGGGACTAATCTTTGACGGAGCTGTTAATCATTATGGAAACGGAATTGGGGCAATCATCATAACACCTCAGGGTACCCACATTCCTTTCACTGCCATACTAACATTCAAGTGCACAAACAACGAGGCCGAATACGAAGCTTGTATCATGGGTCTCGAAGAAGCGATTGACTTAAGGATCAAGAACTTGGGTGTATATGGAGCCTCAGCCCTGGTTTTCAATCAGATCAAAGGTGATTGAAACACATACCAATCAGGACTGATTCCTTACAAAGATTACGCGAGAAGGTTGTTACCCTTCTTCAACAGAATCGAGTTTCATCATATCCCTCGTGAAGAGAATCACATGGCTGATGCATTAGCCACTCTCTCTTCCATGACTAGTGTAGGTCAATGGAACGACATACCTAAGATCGACATAATGCGCCTTGAACGGCCCGCTTACATCTTCACGATTGAAGCAGTCATAGATGACAAACCTTTGTATCACGATATCAAATGCTTCCTTCAGAAACAAGAATACCCACTTGGGGCATCCAGGAAAGACATAAAAACCCTAAGAAGGCTAGCATGCAGTTTCTTCCTGAGCGGCGATACACTCTATAAGAGGAACTTTGACATGGTCTTGCTCCGATGTGTAGACAGACCAGAAGCAAACATGTTGATGAAAGAAATTCATGAAGGATCCTTTGGCACTCATGCCAATGGACACACAATGGCGAGAAAAATTATAAGAGCAGGATACTATTGGTTGACCATGGAATCCGACTGCTACAAGAACATGAGGAGATGTACAAGTGTCAGATCTACTCAGACAAAATTCATATACTGCCAACGCATCTCAAAGTTCTCTCTTCCCCATGGTCTTTTTCCATATGGGGAATCGACATGATTGGCATGATCGAACCCAAGGCTTCGAACGGACATCGGTTCATCCTGGTAGCCATTGACTACTTCACCAAATGGGTCGAAGCAGCATCATACGCCAATGTAACCCGACAAGTGGTGGTCCAATTTATCAAAAACAATGTCATCTGCCGTTATGGTGTTCCAAGCCAGATCATTACTGATAATGGATCTAACTTGAACAATAAGATGATGAAAGAGTTGTGCGCTGAGTTCAAGATCGAACACCATAACTCATCTTCCTACCGACCCAAGATGAACGGAGCGGTAGAAGCGGCTAACAAGAACATCAAGAAGATTGTTCAGAAGATGGTTGTAACCTACAAAGATTGGCACGAGATGCTACCCTTTGCTCTTCACGGTTATCGCACATTTGTCTGCACTTCAACAGGGGCAACCCCTTTCTCTCTAGTATATGGCATAGAGGCAGTGCTCCCCATAGAGGTAGAGATCCCATCAATCCGGGTATTGATGGAAGCTAAGCTAACAGAGGCGGAATGGTGTCAAAGTCGACACGATGAACTGAATCTGATCGAAGAAAAGCGAATAATGGCACTATGCCATGGTCAGTTGTATCAGCAAAGAATGAAGAAGGCGTTTGACAAAAAGGTCTGACCTCGAGTCTTACGGAAAGGATACCTCGTGCTCAAGAAGATACAATCATTCCTCACTAATTCCCGGGGCAAATGGACTCCGAATTATGACGGCCCTTATTGTAACACCTCAAAATTTGCCTTCATCTTTTAACACTAAATGGCTTATGTTTCATGCTTTGCATTATCATCTTTGCATATCATTGGCCTTAGCATGGGATCAAGGTATCTAAATCCAATCCAAGGAGTCTTGAGCCTCAAGATATCTTAAGAGATTCATCTCATCATATGATCAAGCTTGTCAAAAGATTTCAAGGAAATCACATTCTCCTAACTAGTGCAAAATTAGGGTTTTTGGAATTCTTGAGTTCAACACCCTAATGGGCAAGATCTTTGAGCTTTTATCATCTCCAAATGGCATATCTCATCATTGTTTGAGAGGATACACATCATACTCAGAGGAATTTGGATTTGAAGGATATGCTGATTCCTCCTAGACTGAAAGCACCAAAATTAGGGTTTGCCATAAAATTAGTTTATATCTGACTTTTTGGGAAATACTTGATTCTATAGTATTCCTGATGTCCTTAAGCGTCTAAGATTTGAGAATTGTCCATCAATTTGGTTTGGAAGGGTTTCAATTGAACAATTGACTGAAAATCAAGAGAAGTGGGGAAAAGTCAATTGCGCAGAGGAAAAGTCAACTCCTGACTTTTTGAGATCAAATTCATGTTCCTCATCTCAAATATGATCATTGGTGAAGGTTTGATCATGAAATATTAAGGGATTCATCAAAAATCAAGAAATGCGGAAAGTTGCCAAAAATAGAAATTAGGATTTCCATTTATGGAAAGTTTTGGCAAGGTGAGCACCCAACTTTAGGGCATTCTTTTTCCATGTTCCAAGCACCAAATTGAAAAGTTAGGGAGGCCTATCAAAAGTTCACATTCCAAGATTCAAAAGCATACCAAGAACATCCTCATTGGATTAAAATCAAGAGAGATATGATGGATTAAAGTTGAGACAAATCAAGGCAAATTGGCAAGTCATGACCAGTCAGTGCGCAGTAATTTCAACAAACACTTGGTATGCATGACATGTCAATGTTCAAAGGCAAATTTCTCCAAGATAGAAGCTTCAGATGAAAAATTTTCCAACATGGTTCTTGTTTCTCTTGATCTCCTCTTCAACTTTGGTGTTGAAAGATTTTTCATTTGATCACTCATTAGGGAGATGTAGTAGCTCAAAGTAAGGACTCTAACTGTTTCATCCACATGCGCATATGGTAGGGCACGACCAGGTCAGGCTGACCTGCCAACACAATTGTGTACAAGCATCTTCATGAGACCTTTCAAGCATGTTAGAGGCTCCATTTGCAATTGTTTTGAACATCAATATTGTTCTCCTTCATCCCTTCTCTCCAAATAACCAAAAACTAACCATTTTCATTCATTGGTTCACGAGATTCAATGCTCCAAAGTCATCATCCCCCACATGACTTGCTTCCATGCCTAGTAAACCAAACCAAGACAAAACCTTGTTTTTTCTTGTTCATCATGCGCATACATCAGCCATACCATGCCAATGTCTTTGCCATTTCAAGACAAACATATCTCTTACACATCACATGACCATGTACCCTTCATTGCCAGATATGTTCAAATAATAAAAGGAAAAGAAGCTTGCATAAGAAGTTTGTATGAGAAGTTGTAGTATTCTACTATCATCATACATCATCACCTTCTATTTTGAATCCTCACCACAACACTTCATGATCCTCGCCTCATCATAGCAAATAACCACAACTCGAGTTCACTCACTCTCTTTCAATTCATTTTTTAACCTCACTCACTTAACTAGAGTTCTAAATGTCAACCATGACAGTTAGAATTTAACTCACCCTATAAGTACAATTCATAACAGAATTGTAACAGAACTTTGGATCATTTCTTCACATTTCACAAAACTTCACACTCTCCTTCTCTCTGAGTTCTCTCTCTCGAGCTTACTCTCCCTACAACTTCTTCAATCTTCTTCAGGATTCATCATCATCATCAAGAGATCTTGGAACTGATAGCATTGAATCTTCAAGTTCATCTTCCTCTCCAAGCTTTTTCTCTCAAACTTCTGTGATTCAAAGCAGTCCATAGCCTTTATTTGGCTAGTTTGAAGCACAAGGAAGCTAGGAACCTCCTCTCTGGTATTCTTTTGATCGAAAGAGGCTTCAAAGTACAGGTTTTAGTTCAAACTTCTTGCTCTCATTATGCTTTGATTTTGTTTGTTTTTGTTGGTTTTGGAGCTCAATAGGAGCTATTGTGACTCTGGCTAGTTGATAGGCTCCTTAAGAGCTTAGATCTAAAAATTAGGGCAAACTTCCTGGTTTCGATTTGCTTTGTGTGTGAACTTTTTGTGGATTTGGAAACTGGATTCATGATCTACGTGACCTGAGGATCATTTTGGTGTATCGTTTGCTAATTTTTGGTAGCCTGTAACTTTGGCACGGTGGAGAGTGGCCGGAGAAGATGACCGGAGTCTTCTCCAGCCGGTGGTGTTCATCAACCACATAAACCCTAACCTTTTCCTCAGTTTAAAACACATCCATTGGATTGTTTTGATCCAACGCTTCTCATCATGCCAACGCATTAATGAGTACCCTCCCTGGCACGTGCTCTCTTTTTTTTTGAATATTTTTGATTTTGTTTATCATGTGTGTGAATCTCACCATATCTTAGCATGTTCTCTCATCATGATCATGTGATTTGCATAATTTTTGTGATCATCTTGCGCTGACTAGATCCAAGGGCTATTATTGAGTCAAACTTTTGACTGATCCACATGCTATGAACCCTCTTTGAATACACTTATTGGATTGGGCCCTTAATGCTATGCGCACCCTCCCTTTCTGAGCTCAACATGTATTTGAACTGGACTTTTGCTTTCGTGGCACCCCTTGGCTCATTTCTTTGTTTTTTAATTTTCTTTTCATACATGTTTGGTTTTTAATTTTTAAAATTCCTTCTAAGCATGATAAAATTTCCAAAAAATTCATGATGCATTCTTAGGCATTTAAATAATTTTTTATCATTTTTATTTCTGATTTTGGATTAGTTTGCTATTTTTTCATGAATTTTCTTCTAATTTCTTTTGTATGTGCATTTACTCATGATACATGTTTCATTTTGGAATTGTTTGACTTAGTTTTAAGCTGAGTTTTCACATGATAATTGATACATGCCTCTATGATATAATGATGCATCTCATACCTTTTTTCATAGATTTTTTAGGTCATTTTTCATTGACTTTTGAATGCTATCTTTGAGCACTTTGTTTGTGTGACTTGTATGAAGTTGTGAAGCATCTTTGAACATGTTTGGTAATTGATTTTGATCCATCCTTTTGATACATGTTTGCACACTGTTTTCAATTTAAGATGCTTACCTTTTTCAAATTTTCATGTCTTCTTAACATGATCCTTATGAATTCATAAATGAATGTTTGTTTGTGTGAATGTTAGAGACCATATGTTAGGGTTTTGGTGTGCATTGTATGCAACCATCTTTGACAATTGTTGAGACCTCTTGAAACATGTTGTATGAGCATTATAGGTCACTTTTCTCATGTTATAGGTCATTCAAAGTCCACCTTTACATGACTTGTGTACACTTGCTTAACTTGAAAGGTGTTGTGTAATTGTGCATTCTTACTTGTTCTTCTTTGATTAATTGTTTGCACCAACACTTGCATGGTATTGCACATTCATGAAAATATGATTCCACTTCTGTTTGTGATCATTCTTAACCATATAACATGACCTCTAATTTCATCTTGCATGTTTCTAAGTCCATAAACTTTTGCATGCTTGTTTAAACTTGTTTGAACCATGTTTGTTTCTAATCTTCAAGGTGTTTCGACATGAAACTTGTGTGGACATTGCATGTCCATTTTTGCATCTTAAATGTCATATGCTACTGACTTGCATTCATTTACAATCATGTTTGTCTTGCATCTTCTTTTCTTACTTGCATTACAAGTATGTTTCATGTATGAACTTGAATGGTATTTGGTTTCCACTTCTTCTTACTTAATCAATGGTTGCATTCATGAATCACATGCCATCTTAATGACATCTCCATACCTTAATAAATGTCATTCACTTCTGACTTTGATGTTTATGTGTGCATTCATTTATGTTTATGAACCATTTGCATCCATCTTGCATAGTTAGTGTATAACTTGCATTTGTGTGAACATTTGGTGCATAGTTTGACATTGTTTGCTTTCATTTGGCATGCTTACTTTATTAAGGACCCTTGATATGTACCTACTGAACTTGGGTGTTCCTTAACTCTTCAGACTCTTCCCTTTTGGTTTAATGCTTGTTTGCTTCTTAAGTTGTCTTCTTTAAGCCACTAGCATTTGTTTGGTTTTCTTTTGATACTTGTATTCATTACTTGTAATCATTTGGTACTAACCTTTCATGTAGGGGCAGAGGTAGGGTGCTTGAACATGTGGATGGTTATCCATGTTTATCTTTTCTTTCATCTCTCATCTATCTTACTTGTCTTTTCCTTTTGTGAATAGCATGATATAATGCTTTGTGTACAACTTTCTCACACCCTTTGGGATCCTAGCTCATCCTTAATTTTTGATTAAGGTGAGGTAGGATAAGCATTAGGTAGTGCTATCCCTCTCTCTTCTTTAGACTTAGGTTGTTCTCAAACCTTGACCTTAGGGCCATCTTTTGCATGATAACATTAGGAACAATTTAGTTTCCCCTTAGTGTTTTCTTTTCTTTGAGTCATCTCTTCTCATCTCATAACCTTTCTAAAACACGTAATAAAGGATAACGTGTATTGCGCATGAGCCTTATATATGGGAAGTGAGGTATGGGGGATCTCCCTTCATTCTTCTAGGGTACTTAGTGTACGTCCTGTTGGGGACGATACGGAACGTATTCGTTCCTATGTTGTAGACTTGGGTGCAATGCAAGTTGCAAACTAACTTCAATCCACTTCTTGTCTAAAAAACACAAAAGAAACTCAAACCTTTTTTATCCTTCAGGATTGTTAAGTTTCAAACCTATTTTCAGAAAAGAGCACGTTACTTCCGTCTTGTTGCAAACAGGCGTCTACCCTAACTGCCGGACGCGAATCTAACGTCGCTCATAAAAAACACAAACAAAGCAAAGTCTTCCCTAGTGAGGGGAACTACGTCGCTCTGATTCTTCATTGGTTAATGGAGATACGTAGGCAGGAGATCGTGCAAGATCTCTCCGAGTACATTTCTTTCACAACCTTTCTTCATCACCTCTTTGTCTCTTTTCGACCCGTAGGTCGAACTACGACTGCTCTGATTTTCTCCTTCTGGTTAGATTGAGGATACGTAGGCACAAGACGACGATGTCTTGGCGAGCAACCTTCCCCCTTTAGTTCGTGTCTGAACTACATTGACTCTGACTTTCCCATTGCGTGAGGGAATACGTAGGCCTAGGACGACGATGTCCTATCGAGTCACTTCTTTTTCTTTTCTTCCTCGTTTATTCGTTCTTCTCAGTTCTCGTTCCTTTTCCTTTCCAGTAGCAGGGGAGCTCCAGACGACGACACCCTTTGATCGAGACAACAAGCGTGGATCCCATCGAGTACGATGGACGCGTGGGGGTGCTAATACCTTCCCCTCGCGTAACCGACTCCCTTACCCGTTTCTCTTGGTCGCGCGACCATGCTTTTCCCTTCCATCAGGTTTACGCAGTATTTCCTTTTCCTCTCTTGGGATAAATACACATTGCTGGCGACTCTGTTTTCGCGCCACTTTCGCGTTTGTACCTGGATGAAAATCCCGGGAGCGACAGCTGGCGACTCTGCTGGGGACTGGTTGACCTATTGCTGGTCCATTCCTTTTGCGAGTCAATCCTAGCGCTTGGTTGTTTGTTTTCGTTGGGTGTTTATTGTGGTGTTTTATTTTGCTGTTTTACCATTTTACTATATTACTGTTTACTGTTTTACTGTATTTACCGCATTTATGGCATTGCATTTCATTATTATGTTGGACTGTGCTGTGCTGTACTGTATTTTCTGTTTGGTAGGTTGGGATTTCTAAGAGATAAGCCCACTACCCAGGCTTGAGCATACACATAGGTATTAGCGTGGGCAGGCGTGACGCTCCCGTGGTGTTGGCCACGTACGGGTGTTCATGAGACCTACAGCCAGACGAGGTTCTATCGGGAGATATCTGCTACTGTATGTGTATACAGGCCAGTAGTTATTCTCTTGAGGAACTGTTGACTCTGGTTACCATTCTCGAGGACTCAGTAATGGCACTCCTCCCGAGATGTGATAATGGCAGACCAGAAATGGCAAACCCATTACGCATTCTTGATCCGAGGACCCAATGCTGGGAACTTGCTATAGGATATCCTTTTTTAGGGGAATCAGTTGAGGCCTCCTCGTTTGATGATGATGCCAAACCAGAAATGGTGAACGTATCATCATTTCTCGACCTGAGAGTCTGTGATATTAAGGATCCTCGCCTTTTTAGAACCCACATGTGAGAGGGGTTGGGTGTTTATAGGTTTGCAGGTAACCTTGACTTTCAGCATACCCGATACTTTGGATTTCTTATCAGGATTTCTTATCAGTATGCACTTATCAGTGTGGTTACTCTGGTGTTCTGGGAATTTGGGCAGAATCTTGAGATTATTCAGTTTGTTCAGTGTTGCCAGCTTGTGTGGATACCTTGATCCCAGGCTTTGCATTGCATTTCATTTTTATGACATTCATATTTTTGCATTTCCAGGTAGTATCTGATCTTTTGATTCCAGTCAACGGGCAGTCATCGGGATGGACACTAAGAAGAGTAAGAAGAATATCATTGTTTACAAGTTCTCGAAGCTCACTCTTGGTCAGATTGGCAGCTTACAAGAAATGGCCGGTCCGAAAGTGTTGGGAATGTTCAAAGAGAAGTATGGTTGGATCTTATCTTTCGTTCGTAACATCAGTGAGTATGAATACAATGGCTTACACACCTTGATGCAGTTCTATGATCCTTCCCTTAGATGCTTCGTGTTGCCCGACTATGTATTGGTCCCTACTCTGGAGGAGTACTCAAACATCCAGGGGATTTCCATTCAAGAAGGTACTCCATTTTGTGCTTCCAAGGCAGACATTGACTTCAAAGCTATGCCTGAGACTCTTTATTTGAGCAAATCAACTTTGGAAGCTGACATCACCAACAAGGGAAAGTCCCGTGGCTATCACTTGGCGTACTTGGTAAAGAGGGCTCAAGAATAGGCTAAGGAGAAGAGGTGGACAGATTTCAATGCAATACTGGCTCTCTGTGTATATGGCATTGTCCTTTTTCCCAATGAATCTGATTTTGTTGATACAGATGCTATCCGGATCTTTACAGCTCATAATCCAGTGCCGACATTGTTAGGAGATCTTCACTATGCCTTGTACAATAGGAATGAGAAGAGACGAGGCAGGATAGTTCATTATTGTGCATCTCTTTTCTATAAGTGGTTTGCAAACCGTTTACCCCGGTCAGGCACTTTTGTGGATACTAGGACTTCTCTGGATTGGAGTAAACGTCTGATGGGTCTAGCTGCTAAGGATATTGTTTGGGTGGATCAAGGATTGCTTGGAAAAGACATTTTACACAACTGTGGTGAGTACCCTAACGTACCATTGATAGGGAGAAAATGGGGTATTAATTACAATCCTTCTTTGGCTATCAGGTAGTTTGGATATGCTCTGAAAGATCCTCCGGTTAAAAAATATTTGAAGGAGTCATTGTATTTTCATGTAGCCGATGGTTTAGCTGTGGCGCAGAAGGCTTCCGAAGCATGGCTCAGTAGACAAAAGAAAGGAAAAACCGCTTTGGGCAAACCGAACAATCAAGCTTTCCCTCCGTATACAGACTGGGTAAAGAAGAGAGTGGAAGAGTTCTACTTACCTTTTGATCGAGCGCCTCCCTTGTATCCTGAGACTGTGGAGGAGAGGCTCACTATACCCATTCAAGAATTCGATAAGTAGCGAGAAATGGTGCATGATTTGAGGATGGAGAATGCTGGTATGAGTAGTCAGTGGCAAGGTGCTTTACATGACAACCGGGAGTTGAAATAGAAAGTTCAAGATGTGACAGAGCGCCTGGAAGAGAAGGAGAAGGATCTCACTGACAGAGCTCAGCACTTCAGAAAAGTCAGTATGGCTGCTGAATCCTCTGGCAAGGCCTACAAGAAAAACAAGAAGCTCTTGACTGTGACTGAAGCCAAGCTTGCCACGTATCAGGAGATGTGGGAAAAGGTCAAGATTGAGAATGGGGAGTTGAAAGAAGAACTTCAAAGGATGAAAGCAAGAGAAAAGCATTTCTCTGCCAAGTGGAGAGAGGCTCAGAAGGAAATTGAAGAGCTCAAGTTGCAAGCCGAAGTCAAGAAATCAAGGCGCGAAGGCAACAATGTAGAAGAACAGATTGCTAGGATGAATCAAGATATTGAAAAGAGAAACAAACTAATCAAAGGGCTGATAGAGTGACCTACACATCCAGACACTGTGGATCTTCTTGAGGAAGTTGAAGCCAGCTTGTTTGGAATTAATTTGTAGTGATCTTGTTGTTATACTTTGTGGGGATTACCATCAGGATTGTTAATGGAATCGCCTTTGATTATATCAGACCCGTATGTATGACCTCTTATGATATGCTATTGAAATGCTTGGTTTAATCATATATGTCTCAACAGCTCTCATTTTCAAAGAGTGTACTTCCTTTGTGTTGATACTGCAATATTTCTGGGTCCGGATTTATTTTCCGGTATTGTGTCCAATCCCTTGCCCGGTTTCAAAGACTGGAATCAAAGCAAATACGTCCTGAGAATGTTTAAATATGATGTTTGCATTTGCATTTGCATAACCATAATCATTTGGAATTTTGCATAACAGGCACATGTCTCTGGTTTTCTTATCGTGTTCTTCTACAAACAGGATTACTGACTAGCAAATTCATCAGTATTCTACCAGCCTCAATTAGAAGATAGCCATGGAACAACTCCGTGCAGAAGTAACTGAAATGAAGATTTAGATGAGGCAGTTTGGGGAAGATATGCAGGCTATGTCCCAAGGTCAGAAACTGCTAAGAGAGGAAGTCAATCAGATGAGGACTTAGATGGGCCTGGTTATGGAAATCTTGAATAAGGTGTTAAAGAAGGGAAACGATCATGTGTTCGCTTCGACAATAGAGGTCCTTACTCCTCCCATCTCTTTGGGGTTTGCTCTAGATTATGGATTTCCTCGTGAATCCCCTCCGCAAACTGAAGTTTCAGAGCTTTCTAATCAGCAATCACTTCCAGCTCCCCAAGAGGATCCTAAGTCAAAGGGGCCTAAGAGGAAGTTTGATCCCATTCCAATGCCGTATGCGCAGTTGTTTTCTTATTTGCTCGAGCTTAAACTGGTTGAACGTGTTAGTTTAGGACCTCTTTCAACAAAGATTCCTCTGGGACCTAATGCTAATGCTATATGTGAGTTCCACTCTCGGGCACCTGGTCACAATGTTGAGAATTGTACAAGGTTCAAGCATAAAGTCCAAGAGCTCATTGATTCAGAGGCAATCAAGTTTACATCAGTTGGCACTGGTAAACAAGGTGATTTTACTCCCATTGTTGCAAAGGAATCGGGAGCTCCCTCCTTTTTCCAAAGGATCCACCTCGCGTCAGGGATCTCTTCCACAACCTTATGTTGCAGAAGCTCTACGTCAGCAACCCTTGTTTGGGCCTCGTGTGGAAAGGAAAATACAGGAGCAGATTGGGCGCCTAAATCAGCATCAGCAGCAGAACCATCAGCAGCAGAAGCAACTCATACCAAGAAGGCCCAAGAGGATATTTGATCCTATTCCTATTCCATACAGTCAGTTGTTTGCTCGCTTGCTCAAAAGCTCTCTGATTCAGCTGAGGAATGCCATGCCAATGCCATACCCTATTCGTCTGGACTATGACATGAACGCTAGTTGTGAGTTCCATTCAGGAATGTTTGGGCACACAATTGATAACTGCAATGTGTTCAAGCACAAGGTGCAAGATCTGGTCGACTCAGGAGTCATTACTTTCACTGCAGATGGTATGCATTTCAACTGAAGCTTCTCAAGTGGGAACTTGGGACTGCAAGAACGTCATCAGAAGCAATAAGTCCAGACGGAGTCAAGTGTCCTCAACGATGGCAATCATCAACTTCCTTTACTGCATTTTCATATGTAGCTTTCATTTGTTTGTTTAAACACAGTCTGCATGTAATAACTTGTTTGTGTGTTGAATGATACTTTTAATGCAATGAATGTGTTGTTCTTGAAGTATTTTGCTTTTATGCACTCATATCATGTTTATATGCACTGCAATACCAACTTTCTTTCTTAAACTCATTGAGGGAGGATGACGAAGTAAGAACGCAAAAATCTCTGGTTGCATGTTTTTGGATAGAACCCTGTTGAGGATGTACATGCATTGTTTTTAATCCCTAAACACTAGAGATATAAGGGAGATAGACCCTCGTTAATCCCCTTTGAGCCTTGGAGTATGAGTTTCTTTCTGAAAACGAAAAAACCCTCACACTTAACCCTGGGGTAGGGTAGGTGTCAGGTAATTTGACCAAGTGTTCAAATCTCGAAAGGAGTGTGCATCTGAGGATCCATTGCCTTCAAGAGGTCAAAAGGTACGAAACCACAATGGTTATCCATCAACAATCAAGGAGTGAGGCAGTCACAACCCTTTCAAGCAAGTCAGACAAAACGGTGTCACACGATTTGTTCAAAAAAAAAAAGAAAAAGAATCAAAAGAAAAAGAAAAGGAAGAAGGCCCGCTAAGTCGAAACTTGAAAACAAGCGACTTAGGCAAAAGTTAGGGCATCCCGCTGGAATTCAAAATCGAAAAACTCAAAAGAGTCAGTCCAGGCAAAAATTAGGGATCAAAAAGCAAAAGAATGAAAAGCGAAAAGTGAAAAGGATTACAAAAGAAAATCCTCGAGCAAGAACAAAGTTGTGTGACTACAAATAAAAGACAAAAAGGGGTGACTGTTGCTCTAAAACCTCATCAGGTCTCAAACCATCAGTGCATGGATTCCTTAAAGATCATGAAACCTTTTGAGAGATGAGCGCTTGTGTCGGATTAGCTGAACGTAGGACTGAAGAACATCACGAAGAGCGGGTGGGCACAATAAACTTTGAGCCTTAAATCCTTTTTTCTCAAAACCGTGAACCAGGCCACGTTACAACCCTTAAAATTCCTAATTGAAGCAGGGTTTATTCCGAAAGTGTACTTCAGCGAGATAGCGTTCCTTACTCCTATGAGTTGTGCTAATAAGATTTTTGTTGGTATTGCATATGCGTATTGTTTTCCATTCAAAAATCAATGTCGCATCCCAGCTAGTGATTCGTTCATGAGACTTGGCGATACATTTTCAATAAAACTTCAAGGTTAACGCGAGTGTTGCATTAGAATTGTCATTCTCATAATAAACATTTTCTGTTGCATGTGTCTGACATCAAAAAAGCTCACACAATGAACGTCAGTCGAGAAGCTCGATCACGCCAAGTTGAGATGGCGAAAACTCTGAAGGACGGTCATGTCAAGGGGTATGTGGCCAAGAGGCTGTGCGTAGCCCAGGCGTTCCCGGTGAATGGTGATAAGATACAGTCAATCTGGAGCAGTCACATTGAAAACTCTCCCTAAAGCAGCCAATATGGGGCAATCAGGTCGATTTGACAAATCTCTGTAAGACCAGTCTGGGGCAAAGTTTCTTCAAGACTTGGGGTAGGCCACCTCTAGAGCGTGATAAGTTGTCCACTCCCGAAGACGGTTAATTGAAAATACCTCTTCAAGGTTCAAAATACTGGGGCAGAGTATTTTCAAGTCATTACAAACCCTTTCGAGGCAAGTTACTTTGTAGATATGCAGTCTGGGGCGGTTATGTCGAGATCTGATAAATCTCTCCAAGAGTTTGAAGACCCTGGGGCAGGGTGAACGCCCAGGCTTCTATAAAATCCTCTTGAGATGATTTCTTCCATTAGACCCTGTGGTCTGGGACAAGTGGAAAGTTCAAGGGACTGTTGGTCGGGTATGGAGACCAATATGTAGTTGATCAGTAGAGGCGTGAAGCACCCAATATTGTTTCTCCCTAGCAGAGCTACTCTCCTCAGTGTTGAAATTTCATCATCCCCAGCAGGTAGTTGCTCTCCCCACCCAGGGTACAGAGGATTATTTCCCCAGCTAGAGTTGTGATTGATTACTCTCTTAGCAAGCAGCCAGAAGTTGATACTTCTGCATCCCCAGTAAGAAACTAATGGAATATCTTCTTTGGACAAAGAGGGTATTTCCCCACAGGGTCTGAGCACCCATTTTCCTCAGCTAGTCAGGAAATGTTTCTCACCAGCAACGGTATGATCTAATCCCCAACAGATGAGTAAGCTTGATGGTATCCCCTAGCAGAGTTGTTGTCGTCAATCACCATTCCCTAAGCAGGTTAACTAATAGTGGTTGATATTCCCCAGCAGGGTGAAGGTACAGATTTCTCCCAGCAGCAGGTTAAGTGCAGTAATATCCTCAAGTAGGTTCGGTATTATTGACTTGTCTCCCCAAGCAGAGTTTGGTGGTGATCTTCACGGTGGTTTGTTCAACAGCGGTTGACATCCCCAGCAGGTCTTAAGTCTAATTGTTATTGGCATCCTTCAGATCCAGGTTTTAAGTTCTGTCTTCGGTAGAAGTCATGGGTAATCTCCGGCGGAGAGAAATTTCTTGGGTTCCATCTTCAATATTCATCTTTATCCATCTCCAACAGAGTGGAATTTCTCTCGGAGTCTTCATCTCCAGCAGAGTTAGTGATCAGGAAGTCGTTCAGTGAAATCTTCCTCAGTAAGAGCTCATTAATTCAGAGGACAATTTAGTTTGACATCCCCGATGCAGTTGACTTCGTCTTCAGCATTTATTTTGCTGAAGCGCTTCTTTAACATTGCATAAGCATTTTTGCATGGCATCCTTCCAAACGCGTAGCATTTCCATTTCGTATGGAGCATTACGCCACAGAAAAATTCAAACATATGCATTCGAAGCATAAGCTAGGTTTGATATCTGTTACCAGTTTCTTTCCCCAGCAGAAAGAGATGTAATTCAGGAGATGTTGTTTGACATTACACTGCAACCAGTGGATTCGTCCTTCTTATTGTTGCTCCTTCCTATACTCCCTTACAGAGTTATCTGTTTAGATTTCTCTTATCCCCAGCGGAGTCATCTGTGTAGATCTGTTGATTCTACTAACCTTTGTTTGAAAGTCTACCTTCGAATTAGTCTTTCTTTGAAAGCCCACCTCCGACTTGGTCTTTCTTTTCGAGTTCGCCTTCGGCCGTCCTCGCACCCTTTGTTCGAAAGTCTACCTTCGGCATAGTCTTTCTTTGAAAGTCCACCTTCGATTTGGCCTTTCTTTTCGAGTTCGCCTTCGGCCGTCCTCGCACCCTTTGTTCGAAAATCTACCTTCAGCTTAGTCTTTCTTTGAAATTCCACCTTCGACTAGTATTTATTTTTGAGTTCGCCTTTGGTCGTCCTCGTATCCTTCGTTTGAGAGTCTACCTTCGACTTAGTCTTTCTTTGAAATTCCACCTTCGACTGGTATTTCTTTTCGATTTCGCCTTCGATCGTCCTCGTATCCTCCATTTGAGAGTCTACCTTCGGCTTAGTCTTTCTTTGAAATTCCACCTTCGGCTGGTATTTCTTTTCGAGTTCGCCTTCGGTCATCCTCGTATCCTTCGTTTGAGAGTCTACCTTCGGCTTAGTCTTTCTTTGAAATTCCACCTTCGGCTGGTATTTCTTTTCGAGTTTGCCTTCGGTCGTCCTCGTATCCTTTATTGATTAGTCCGCCTTCAGCCGGTCTACCTTTCTTTTCGAGTTCGCCTTCGGCCGGTCTATCTTTGTTTGAAATTTCACCTTCGGCTGGTCTTTCTTTTCGAGTTCGCCTTCGGCCGTCCTCGTATTAACTTTGTTGGTTAGTCTGCCTTCGGCCGGTCTACCTTTGTTTGAGAGTCTACTTTCGACATATCTTTCTTTGAAATTCCACCTTCGGCTGGTATTTCTTTTCGAGCCCACCTTTGGCTTGGTCTCGTATCCTTTGTTTGAGAGTCTACCTTCGGCTTAGTCTTTCTTCGAAAGTCCACCTCTGGCTTGGTCTTTCTTTTCGAGTCCACCTTCGGTTTCGTCTCATATTGTTGGGTTTGAAAGTCCACCTTCGGCTTGGCCTTTCTTTTAGAGTTCGCCTTCGGCCGTCCTCGCACCCTTTTTTTGAGAGTCTACCTTCGGCTTAGTCTTTCTTCGAAAGTCCACCTCCGACTTGGTCTTTCTTTCCGAGTCCATATTCGGTTTGGTCTCATATTGTTGGGTTTGAAAGTCCACCTTCGGCTTGGCCTTTCTTTTCGAGTGCGCCTTCGGCCATCCTCACACCCTTTGTTTAAGTCTCTACCTTCGGCTTAGTCTTTCTTCGAAAGTCCACCTCCGGCTTGGTCTTTCTTTCCGAGTCCACCTTCGGTTTGGTCTCATATTGTTGGGTTTGAAAGTCCACCTTCGGCTTGGCCTTTCTTGTCGAGTTTACCTTGGTCGTCCTCGTATCCTTTGTTTGAGAGTCTACCTTCAGATTAGTCTTTCTTTGAAAGTGCGCCTTCTACCGGTCTTCCTTTTCGAGTTCGCCTTCGGCCGACCTCAAATTATTGTTTGAAATTCCGCCTTCGGCCAGTCTTTCTTTTCGAGTTCGCCTTCGGCCGTACTCATGTATTACTGTTTTTAGACCGCCTTCGGCCGGTCTACCTTTTCGAGTTCGCCTTCGGTCGTCCTCGTATTACTGTTGATTGTTAGCCCGCCTTCGGCCGGTCTACCTTTACGAGTTCGCCTTCGGTCGTCCTTGTATTATATTGTTCCCCGCAGAGTCCACCTTCGGCCGGTCTTTCTTTTCGAGTTCGCCTTCGGTCGTCCTCATATTTATTGTTAGAAATTTCTCCTTCGACCGGTTTTTATTTTCGAGTTCGTCTTCGGCCGTTCTCGTTGCACTTTTGTTGATTTGCCCGCCTTCGGTCGGTCTTGTCTTCTTCCCCAGCACAGTCCGCCTTCGGCCAGTCTTCCTTTTCGAGTTCGCCTTTGGCCGACCTCATATCATTGTTTGAAAGTCCACCTTCGGCTTGGCCTTTCTTTTCGAGTTCGCCTTCGGCCGTCCTCGTATCCTTTGTTTGAAATTCCCCCTTCGGCTGGTGTTTCTTTTCGAATTCCCGTTCAACCGATCTCATATTGTTGTTTGAAATTCCTCCTTCGGCCGGTCTTTCTTTTTGAGTTCGCCTTTGGCCGACCTCATATAGTTGTTTGAAATCCCACCTTCGACTGGTATTTCTTTTCGAGTTCGCCTTCGGCCGTCCTCATGTTGTTCTGTTTGTTAGTCTGCCTTCGGCCGGTCTACCTTTGTTTGAAATTCCACCTTCGGCTGGTATTTCTTTTCGAGTTCGCCTTCGGCCATCCTCGTGTTGATGTTTGTTAGCTCGCCTTCGGCCGGCCTACCATTGTTTGAAATCCCGCCTTCGGCCGACCTCGTATTATTGTTGTTTATTAGCCCGCCTTCGGCCGGTATACCTTTTCGAGTTCGCCTTCGGCCGCCCTCATATTCACTCTATTTCATTACCCCCACAGGTTGCAAATTTCCAGGTTATTTTGGTATTCAAACCCCGTGTATCCTGATTGTCTGAAAACCGTAGCTATCATACCCTCGAATCCAAGAAGTTTGAATAGGGGCAGCTGTAACACCTCAAAATTTGCCCTCATGTTTTAACACTAACTGGCTTATGTTTCATGCTTTGCATTATCATCTTTACATATCATTGGCCTTAGCATGGGATCAAGGTATCTAAATCCAATCCAAGGAGTCTTGAGCCTCAAGATATATTAAGAGATTCATCTCATCATATGATCAAGCTTGTCAAAAGATTTCAAGGAAATCACATTCTCCTAACCAGTGCAAAATTAGGGTTTTTGGAATTCATGAGTTCAACACCCCAATGGGCAAGATCTTTGAGCTTTTATCATCTCCAAATGGCATATCTCATCATTGTTTGAGAGGATACACATCATACCCAGAGGAATTTGGATTTGGAGGATATGTTGATTCCTCCTAGACTAAAGGCACCAAAATTAGGGTTTGCCATAAAATCAGAGTATTTCTGACTTTTTGGGAAAGACTTGATTCGATGGTATTCCTCATGTCCTTAAGTGTCTAAGATTGGAGAATTGTCCATCAATTTGGTTTGGAAGGGTTTCAATTGATCAATTGACTGAAAATCAAGAGAAGTGAGGAAAAGTCAACTGTGCAGAGGAAAAGTCAACTCTTGACTTTTTGAGATCAAATTCATGTTCCTCATCTCAAATATGATCATTGGTGAAGGTTTGATCAAGAAATATCAAGGGATTCATCAAAAATCAAGAAATGTGCAAAGTTGCCAAAATAGAAATTAGGATTTCCATTTATGGCAAGTTTTGGCAAGGTGAGCACCCAACTTTAGGGCATTCTTTTTCCATGTTCCAAGCACCAAATTGAAAAGTTAGGGAGGCCTATCAAACGTTCACATTCCAAGCTTCAAAACCATACGAAGAACATCCTCATTGGATTAAAATCAAGAGAGATATGATGGATTAAAGTTGAGACAAATCAAGGCAAATTGGCAAGTCATGACCAGTCAGCGCGCATTAATTTCAACAAACACTTGGTATGCATGACATGTCAATGTTCCAAGGCAAATTTCTCCAAGATAGAAGCTTCAGATGAAAAATTGTCCAACATGGTTCTTGTTCCTCTTGATCTCCTCTTCAACTTTGGTGTTGAAAGATTTTTAATTTGATAAGTCATTTGGGAGATGTAGTAGCTGAAAGTAAGGACTCTAACTGTTTCATCCACATGCGCATATGGTAGGGCACGACCAGGTCAGGCTGACCTGCCAACACAGTTGTGTACAAGCATCTTCATGAGACCTTTCAAGCATGTTAGAGGCTCCATTTTCAATTGTTTTGAACATCAATATTGTTCTCCTCCATCCCCTCTCTCCAAATAACCAAAAACCAACCATTTTTATTCATTGGTTCATGAGATTCAATGCTCGAAAGTCATCATCCCCACTCCTGACTTGTTTCCATGCCAAGTAAACCAAACCAAGACAAAACCTTGTTCTTTCTTGTTCATCATGCGCATACATCAGCCATAACATACCAATGTCTTTGCCATTTCAAGACAAACATATCTCTTACACATCACATGACCATGTACCCTTCATTGCCATATATGTTCAAATAATAAAAGGAAAAGAAGCTTGCATAATAAGTTTGTATGAGAAGTTGCAGCATTGTACTATCATCATACGTCATCACCTTCTATTTTAAATCCTCACCACAACACTTCATGATCCTTTCCTCATCATAGCAAATAACCACAACCCGAGTTCACTCACTCTCTTTCAATTCATTTTTTAACCTCACTCACTTAACTAGAGTTCTAACTGTCAACCATGACAGTTAGAATTTAACTCACCCTATAAATACAGTCCATAACAGAATTGTAACAGAACTTTGGATCATTTCTTCACATTTCACAAAACTTCACACTCTCCTTCTCTCTGAGTTCTCTCTCTCGAGCTTACTCTCCCTACAACTTCTTCAATCTTCTTCAGGATTCATCATCATCATCAAGAGATCTTGGAACAGATAGCATTGAATCTTCAAGTTCATCTTCCTCTCCAAGATTTTTCTCTCAAACTTCAGTGATTCAAAGCAGTCCATAGCCTTTATTTGGCTAATTTGAAGCACAAGGAAGCTAGGAACCTCCTCTCTGGTATTCTTTTGATCGAAAGAGGCTTCAAAGTACAAGTTTTAGTTCAAACTTCTTGCTCTCATTATGCTTTGATTTTGTTTGTTTTTGTTGGTTTTGGAGCTCAATAGGAGCTATTGTGACTCTGGCTAGTTGATAGGCTCCTTAGGAGCATAGATCTAAAAATTAGGGCAAACTTCCTTGTTTCGATTTGCTTTGTGTGTGAACCTTTTGTGTATTTGGAACCTGGATTCATGATCTACGTGACCTGAGGATCATTTTGGTGTATCGTTTGCTAATTTCTGGTAGCCTGTAATTTTGGCACGGTGGAGAGTGGCCGGAGAAGATGACCAGAGTCTTCTCCGGGCGGTGGTGTTCATCAACCACATAAACCCTAACCTTTTCCTCAGTTTAAAACACAACCATTGGATTGTTTTGATCCAACGCTTCTCATCATGCCAACGCATTAATGAGCACCCTCCCTGGCACGTGCTCTCTTTTTTCTGAATATTTTGGATTTTGTTGATCATGTGTGTGCATCTCACCATATCTTAACATATGCTCTCATCATGATCATGTGATTTACATAATTTTTGTGATCATCTTGCGCTGACTAGATCCAAGGGCTATTATTGAGTCAAACTTTTGACTGATCCACATGCTATGAACCCTCTCTTAATACGCTTATTGGATTGGGCCCTTAATTCTATGCGCACCCTCCCTTTCTGAGCCCAACGTGTATTTGAACTGGACTTTTACTTTCGTGGCACCCCCTGGCTCATTTCTTAGTTTTTTAATTTTCTTTTCGTACATGTTTGGTTTTTAATTTTTAAAATTCCTTCTAAGCATGATAAAATTCCCAAAAAATTCATGATGCATTATTAGGCATTTAAATAATTTTTGATCATTTTTATTTCTGATTTTGGAATATTTTACTATTTTTTCATGAATTTTCTTATAATTTCTTTTGTATGTGTATTTACTCATTATATATGTTTCATTTTGGAATTGTTTGACTTAGTTTTGAGTTGAGTTTTCACATGATAATTGATACATGCCTCTATGATATATTGATGCATCTCATACCATTTTTCATAGATTTTTTAGGTCATTTTTTATTGACTTTTGAATGCCATCCTTGAGCACTTTGTTTGTGTGACTTGTATGAAGTTGTGAAGCATCTTTGAACTTGTTTGGTAATTGATTTTGATCCATCCTTTTGATACACGTTCGCACACTGTTTACACTTTAAGATGCTTGCATTTTTCAATTTTTCATGTCTTCTTAACATGATCCTTATGAATTCATAAATGAATGTTTTGTAATGTGAATGTTAAAGACCATATGCTAGGGTTTTGGTGTGCATTGTATGCAACCATCTTTGACAATTGTTGAGACCTCTTGACACATGTTGTATGAGAATTATAGGTCAATTTTCTCATGTTATAGGTCATTCAAAGTCCACCTTTACATGACATGTATACACTTGCTTAACTTGAAAGGTGTTGTGTAATTGTGCATTCTTACTTGTTCTTCTTTGATCAATTGTTTGCACCAACACTTGCATGATCTTGTACATTCATGAAAACATGATTCCACTTCTATTTGTGATCATTCTTAACCATATAACATGACCTCTAATTGCATCTTGCATGTTTCTAAGTCCATAAAATTTTGCATGCTTGTTTGAACTTGTTTGAACCATGTTTGTTTCTATTCTTCAAGGTGTTTCAACATGAAACTTGTGTGGACTCTGCATGTCGATTTTTGCATCTTAAATATCATATGATACTGACTTGTATTCATTTACAATCATGTTCATCTTGCATCTTCTTTTCTTGCTTGCATTACAAGTATGCTTCATGTATGAACTTGAATGATATTTGGTTTCCACTTCTTATAACTTAATCAATGGTTGCATTAATGAATCACATGCCATCTTAATGACATCTCCATGCCTTAATAAATGTCATTCACTTCTGACTTTGATGTTTATGTGTGCATTCATTTATGTTTATGAACCATTTGCATCCATCTTGCATAGTTAGTCTATAACTTGCATTTGTGTGAACATTTGGTGCATAGTTTGACATTGTTTGCTTTCATTTGGCATGCTTACTTTGGTAAGGAAATTTGACATGTACCTACAGACCTTGGGTGTTCCTTAACTCTTAGGACTCTTCCCTTTTGGTTTAACGCTTGTTTGCTTCTTAAGTTGTCTTCTTTAAGCAACTAGCATTTGTTTGGTTTACTTTTGATACTTGTATTCATTACTTGTAATCATTTGGTACTAACCTTTTATGTAGGGGCAGAGGTAAGGTGCTTGAACATATGGATGGTTATCCATGTTAATCTTTTCTTTCATCTCTCATCTATCTTACTTGTCTTTTCCTCTTGTGAATAGCATGATATAATGCTTTGTGTACAACTTTCTCACACCCTTTGGGATCCTAGCTCATCCTTAATTTTTTATTAAGGTGAGGTAGGAAAAGCATTAGGTAGTGCTATCCCTCTCTCTTCTTTAGACTTAGGTTATTCTCAAACCTTGACCTTAGGGCCATCTTTTGCATGATAACATTAGGAACAATTTAGTTTCCCTTTAGTGTTTTTTTTTCTTTGAGTCTTCTCTTCTCATCTCATAACATTTCTAAAACACGTAATAAAGGATAACGTGTATTACGCATGAGCCTTATATATGGGAAGTGAGGTATGAGGGATCTCCCTTCATTCTTCTAGGGTACTAAGTGTACGTCCTGTTGGGGACGATACGCGACGTATTCGTTCCTATGTTTTAGACTTGGGTGCAATGCAAGTTGCAAACTAACTTCAATCCACTTCTGGTCTAAAAAACACAAAACAAACTCAAAACTTTTCTATCCTTCGGGATTGTTAAGTTTCAAACCTATTTTCAGAAAATGGCACATTACTTCCGTCTCGTCGCAAACAGGCATCGACCCTAACTGCCGGACGCGAATCTAACGTCGCTCATAAAAAACACAAACAAAGCAAAGTCTTCCCTAGTGAGGGGAACTACGTCGCTATGATTCTTCATTGGTTAATGGAGATATGTAGGCAGAAGATCGTGCGAGATCTCTCCGAGCACATTTCTTTCAAAACCTTTCTTCATCACCTCTTTGTCTCTTTTCGACCCGTAGGTCGAACTACGACTACTCTGATTTCCTCCTTCTGGTTAGATTGAGGATACGTAGGCACAAGATGGCGATGTCTTGGCGAGCAACCTCCCCCTTTAGTTCGTGTCCGAAATACGTTGACTCTGACTTTCCCATTGCACGAGGGAATACGTAGGCCTAGGACGACGATGTCCCATCGAGTCACTTCTTTTTCTTTTCTTCCTCGTTTCTTCATTCTTCTCCGTTCCCGTTCCTTTTCCTTTCCAGTAGCAGCGAGGCTCCAGACGATGACACCCTTTGATCGAGATAACATGCGTGGATCTCATCGAGTACGATGGATGCGTGGGGGTGCTAATACCTTCCCCTCGTGTAACCGACTCCCTTACCCGTTTCTCTTGGTCGCGAGACCATGCTTTTCCCTTCCCTCAGGTTTACGCAGTGTTTCCTTTCCCTCTCTTGGGATAAATACACATTGCTGGCGACTCTGTTTTCGCGCCACTTTCACGTTTGTACCTGGATGAAAATCCTGGGAGCGACACTTATGTGGTCAAGAAAGCCTTCTCAGGCGGCGCCTTAAGACTCGCAACCATGGATGGAGAAGAATTTTCCTATCCCACAAATGTTGACGTAGTCAAGAAATACTTTGCCTAAATAAAAAATAATAATAAAAAAAACGTCTCGGTTGATTGAAAACCTAAAAGGGCGGTCTAGGCAAAAATTAGAGACATAATCAAAAATCATCCTGAAGGATTGGAATTCTCAAAGTACAATCCAAACAAAAGTTAGGGATTCATGGCTAGTAACTATGCCCAACAAAGGGGAAAATTCTCAGCAGCAGTAATGCCATCCATCAGAAGAAACTCCAGTCAAGGTCATCTTCGACAGAAGCTCAGGATGTCCAGAATTCAAAGTTGGTAGAAGGATAGTGGTCGTTATGTTTCAATGTAGCCCTTTTCCCTTAAATTACCATTTTCTAACTTTGTAAATACTCTATGGAATCACACGCTTGGCTAATTTCCATCCTATCAATAAAATTTGAGCCCTAGTGCTTTTGTTTGCAATTCTTATTTGTTTTAGCTTTACAGAACGACATTTTAACATGATTAACGATTCTTGAAATAAAACAAAAATGAATTTACTTGTCAAACTTTTTCTGCTTTTAAAATAAAGACGGAAATTCTTTTGACTCTTGAACATCGAAAGAACGTCGATCGCTTCTCCAGAAGTAATCGAACCCCAAAGTGCAGATTCAAAGTACTCCTTCTAAGCCAGTACACCTGAATGAAGGATCAGCTGTGTAAAATGCGAATTTCCATCTGACATCCTCGGCAGAGTTCTTATCTCCTAAGTACGACCAACGGTTGTTCCCCACAGGGACTATCTCTCCTAAGTAAGGCAAAATTGCTATCTTGAACCCGTGATACTTTTTATCCCCCGCACTGGCCGAGTATCCAGTCATGTTCATCCACTAGTCTGTATGTCGTGTCAGTTTTGTCAGCATATACATACATAGATCATGCATTATTGATTTACATTCATGTTCATATCGCATCACTATCACTCTAGTCGGTTTTATCCTCAAGGGATAAAAGTCCTCTCAATCGAGTTGTCAGTTCTTTTCTCGTCAGGAGATGTTGCGTCTGAACGATCTCTCCTCCATTTTATTTCTGGATTGAAGTTGGTCCCTTGAAGGAAAATCCCCAGAGAAAACCTCTTAATCAAAGATTCGGCAGTATAGCAGTTTTTCTCTCAAAATTGGATTACATCATATGGCATTTCCCTCGAGAAGATCTCGAGGAAAAGTATGATGTAATATCCCCAAGCAGGAAGCAGTCTCTCAAGAGACTCGTTTTCCCCAGTAGAGTCGACAAATGGCGTCTCCAAATAGATAAGTGTGTGAACCTCTACAACTTAGACGAATAGGTTCCCCAGCAAGTCTGACATCAAAAGTTTTTCCCATCAAATGGCATCTCCCCAGGAAAATTCGGTGAGAAGTTTGAGGAAACCGCTACAACAGCGTCCCTTGTCAAGAAAGTTTATTGACAAAAGAAACAGAGACCATTTCCTCTGTAGGAAACCAGGACCGAGGGGAAGTTTGTATTAGAAACTGGGACCAGTTCCTCGGTAGGAAACCAGGATCGAGGGGAAGTTTACAAAAGAAACAGAGACCAGTTCCTTGGTAGGAAACCAGGATCGAGGGGAAGTTTATATCAGAAACTGAGACCAGTTCCTCGGTAGGAAACCAGGATCGAGGGGAAGTTTATATCAGAAGCTGAGACCAGTTCCTCGGTAGGAAACCAGGATCGAGGGGAAGTTTGTATCAAAAATTGAGACCAGTTCCTCGGTAGGAAACCAGGATCGAGGGGAAGTTTGTATCAGAAACTGAGACCAGTTCCTTGGTAGGAAACCAGGGTCGAGAAGAAGTTTATTAAATCAACAACTGAGACCAGTTCCTTGGCTGAAGACCAGGATCGAGGGGAAGTTTCACCCTTTTCTAAGCATCATTACTTAGCAAAAGAAAATGGATGAGCGAGCTGCCATTCATAGCCATTATCAAAATTTCGGGTATTCCGATATTTAATCCTCCTGTACCCCGAATGTCCGAATACCTTCGCCATTCACACCTTCGGGTCCAAGAAAATTAAATAGGGGCATCTGTCATACCCCAAATTTTGACCACTAAGATTTCCCATCATTGTGCAAATCATCATCACAATATGGATGTACCTTCATGCCTCATCAATCTCCTCAAGTATTGTTGAGCATTCACTACAATCAAAGATTAGGGTTTTGAGCCCTCTCAGAGCACTTAGACAAAGGATTAATCAAGAAATGACATGATATTTAACTTGTCTAACCTCTCAAGCATCCCTAAAGGATCAAGAGGACTCCCACATCAAGAATCAAGCACAAGGTTGCAGCATTCTAGGTGGATCAAGCCTCAAGATTGCCCGTGTCACCAAATTAGGGTTTTGGTCGACTGAGGCCTCCAGATGGAAATTTTCCTCTGGGCATGAGCTATTGCTTCAAAGCACAACTTAAGATACTCCCAGGGACCTCATGGACCCAATCATCAAGTCAATTTAACCTCTGGGGAAGCATTCATCAAAAAATCAGGAATTAGGGTTTATTGACCTAATTCACCCCTAAGTTGACGTTTGGGACAAAAACTGAGCCAAGACCTCAAGAAATGATTTGAGGGAATCAAATACACTACATTGATCCATTTGGAACAATGGATTGATCCAAGAAGCTTGGTCCAGAAGTTTCAATTTCATTAGGACCATGGTTAGGGTTTCGAGGGAAAAGTCAACTGTACCTTTGACTTTTGACCCAGACATGCTCCCAAACCTTGGGACATGATTCATTACACCCTACAACACCTATGGAATATATCCATTAGGTTTGATTTAGGTCAAGGACTTGATTTCACCAAGGATCGCACAGTTTGGATTTCAACCGATAAAAAGTCAATTGTGCACAAATTCAAGTTTGACTTTTTGAGATTTTTCACAATTATGGTTCTTTGACCCTAAAACAATGTTAATATGTGATTTGAATCATCATTCATCAAGAAAAATCAAAGAAAGTGAGGTAACTTGTAAAAGGGGTAACCATAAAAAACTTAGAATTTTTCTAAGTTATGAAACAAAGTGGCTAGGGTACCAACTTCCAAGGACCATACCTTGAGATCCAAGCAACCATTTTGGATGGTCCAAAGCTGGATTTGTAGATCTCATGGCATACTTTAAAAGTGTCAACTACAGCTCATTCCAATTCCTCATGGATTTTTAGTTATGGAGTGATCAAAATGGCTGAAAACACAAAAGTGACATTTTTCCAACACTTAGTGAAATTTTCACTATGTCAGAATCTGCCTTAATTTTTCCCAAATGTATAGGCATTTTTCATTATAATTCAGGTTGACTCAAAACTAAAGTTGGACATCATGTTGAAATAGGATATGTCAGCTTTCCAAAATGTCCAAGAACTCCATCAAACTCCATTTGAGCTAGGAGTTATGACAGTTGCAACATGCCTTGCTGCAAACTGTCTTAGCAAGGCAGATTTGTGCATTAGTGCTCGAATTGCTCAAATTGTGCAACTTCAAGCATGGTTATCCATTTGTACACCTCAAGGGGGAACAACCAAGGGACAAGCACTGATCCATAAGCCTCCCAAGTCTTTGGAACTACATATAGGTTTGGCACCCTTAAAAGCTAAAGATGCCTCAAGACTCCAATTTTTCTTTTGAGGAATTCAATGGATGCTTAGAGGTGGCATGTATCAGAGCAAAGATGAACACTTCAGTCAAGCCTTATCCTTGAATCAGAGGACCATAGGCCTGTGCTCTAATCTCAAGTCAATGGCTAGAGGAGACTTGAGATTCCATTTGATCCATATTGGCCAAAGGCCTGCTGTAGTTGCCATTCCCTATTCCTTGCAAAATAAACTTGACACGCTATAAATAGACCTCATTTCTGATCAGTTTGAGTACACCAAAGGCCTATAATACTTGCCTTTCTCAAAATCACATTCTCACTTCCAAAAACGCCTTCTAATGCAAGCTATTATCGGGTTTTGAATTAGAAAGTGTTTCCAACCAATCCAATCACACACACACACCTCATAAACATCATATGTGAGCTGATCAAACACTAAACCAACAACTGGAACACCAAATTCATGAAATCACCAGCCATCTACACAAGCCTTTGATAGATTTGCAGTTGAGGTGCCAAATCAAGTTCCATCTGAATTCAATCCACTCCAAGCATTCAAACACACTCTATATGGTGTAGGGAATCTGTTCAGATCATCACAACTCATCTGTAACACCTCCAACTCAAAGATCAAGTTGCTCTTGCTGCCACGACCTTCAAGTAAGCCTAAACTTGGTCATCTCATGATTCATGCATATTTCCTCGCACAATAATTTTTCCATATGTTCATAATCATGTATGGAGTGTTTCCCCTCAATTAATTGCTTTGTATAAATCGTGTATGGGATTTCTTAGCCTTCATGCAGAATTTAGGGTTCTTGAGATTTCTCTTTGATTTCTTATTCCATGCTTAAAATAAATGAAATAAAAGACCATAGACATGATCGTGAGGTGAAAACGAGTAGATTGATATGTGGATTGTGTGATTTCATCAAGTATTCAGTGAGATTGATAAGAAAATGAAAATCTGGGCAAAACAGAGCACGCGGGCAAAACCAAGGTGTTCTTGGCGCCCTTTTTCAAACTTTCAAATATTTGAATTTTGTGATTTTATTTAATTGATTCAAAAATTAATTTCTCTCTGAATTTTAATGATTTTGAGTTGATTCTTTTTTTAATAATTCACAAAAATGGTAAAATATTTTATTTTACAAAAATTTCCCAAAAATATTATTTAATTCATATACTTGATATTTTTGCAAAGAATTAATTTTTATTTGTTTTTTGACATTTAAAATATCTTTTCCTTCTTGATTTTCCAAACTTAAATGGTTTTCAATCATTTTGTGGATAAAAACATGATTTTTGAAGCATTGATCCAAGATCACCACACATTTTTTTCATGTTTTCAATAATTTTTATTAGTTTTTAAACAAAATTAATTCCATTTTTAAACAAAATTAGGGTTTTGATTGATTCCACCCTTATCAATCTTTTTCAAACACTTTTGGGCCTCTAATAGAGTGTAAGACCCAATCCCTTTATAAATAGACCTTTTTGAGCCTCACATATTGTATTAGTCCCTCTGTATATTTTCAAAATCACGACGCGATCGTCGCCTTTTTAAACAAAATCAACTGGGCTTCTCCTTGAGCTATAAGTCCCATCTTTATTCATTTTCAAACTCTTTGGGCCTCTAATAGAGTGTAAGACCCAACCCCCCTTTTAACCAAAACCATTTTGGGCCTCAAATATTGTATAAGTCCCTCTGCGTTAAAAGAAAAAATCTTGGCGCGATCGCCATTTCAAAACAAAAGATCATCTGCGCCTATCCTCGTGTTATAAGTCCCATTTCTTTTCTTTAAATAATCTTTGGGCCTCTCCTTGATTTGTAAGACCCATCCCTTTTGTAAATAAGCCTTTGTTGGGCCTCAGTCGTTGTATAAGTCCCGATACGATCCTCGAAATAACGGTGCGATCATTGTTAAACCTTGGGCCTCTCCTTGAGTATAAGCCCCCACAATTTTTTCAAAACAATTTCCCTTTTGATTTAGATTCAATATATATGTTAGTGTCAAAACTTTCTTTAATTTCTTTGAACAACTAACAAAACAGCATGGAAGCTTGCTCACCTATAAGTTTTAACGGCTTTCATTTACTCGCTTTCATATATATATATATATATATATATATATATATATATATATATATATATATATATATATATATATAACCGTATTGTGGGAAGCTGCGCATGGTTAGTCTTCTTTCATACCCTTTTAAAATACTTGTCATATATCAACTGTATATATACTAGTATAGTTATTTAGAGTTTTCCCCGACAACTAGGGCTAGAACTAGGTAAAGCCATGATGGTCACTCTTAAATACAAACAAAACTAGATCCCCATAGGATTTCCAGACATAGTCTTCCATTCTCTTGGGGTTAAACAATATGGAACAAAGAGAAAGGCAGTATTCTCGGTGAACCTTTTCTCAGACTGTCACCCCTAGAAATTGTCAAAGAAATTCTACTCCCCAGAGTTGATCTATCCTCTGTGAATAGCATCTCCTGAGTTTCTTCAAACCTCAGAACTTTCACTAAATGATCTATTCTATGTGAATAGAATTTCTTGAACTTTTCTTGGTTTGGGACCCACGGGATTCCTAAAAGCATCCCCGCCTCCTCTTGGGCTTTGTACAAGGACCCTCCGGTTTCTTAGAAGTTCTCATGCCTTCTCTTGGGCTTAATACTAGGACCCTGACGACCTCTTAAAGGTATAGGACATAACTTAGTCATCCTTTGCAAGAGCGGTATTTCCAGTGTCAAATCACAAACCAATTTAGGGTTGATTCTCATCCCTTAAAAAACACCCGCCTTCTCTTAGGCATCATACAAAAGATAAAACTCTTCCACACCAGTAGACTTGGACAGTCTAATCCTCTTGAGTCTCAAAGACGTTCTCAAGTTCCCTACAAACATAGGAGAAACCCCGGTCAATCTAGATCAATCTCCAGCAAAGCTAAATCTCAACCCCTCTCCTAAAAATCCTCAACCAGGGTTAGTTTATCATCCGATAACACTATCCCAAATCAGAACCTCAAAGGCATCTAATACCTCGACTCTTCTGTAATCCTCAACGAGAGTTGATTCCCCACTTGGACCTGCCTAGGGATCCCAATAATCCCAGCAGAAAGTTAGCCTCCTCTTAGGCTTTGTATAATGAACTTTTCCTCAACACAGTTAGCCTCCTCTTGGGCTTTATACAATGATTCTCCCCCAGCGGAGCTAACCTTTTCAGACTCTCTTGTTGAGTCAATCAACTTTTAGACTCTCTTGTTGAGTCAATCACCTTTCAGAATCTCTTGTTGAGTCAATTACCTAAAAGCACTCTCTTGTTGAGTCAACCTTTCAGCCTCCATTCTGGGCTTTATACAGGACAGATAAAAGCACTCTCTTGTTGAGTCAAACCATTTTAGTCTCAATCTTGGGCTTTGTACAAGACACAAACCTTCCTCTCTTAAACTTGGGACAAATACTTTCCCAAGCAGAGTCAAACCCATTTCAGCCATAATCTTGGGCTTTGTACAAGACAGATAATACTCTCCAGCAAGAGTCAAACCTCTTTAGCTTCAATCTTGGGCTTTATACAAGACAGATAGAACATTTTCCCCAGAAAAGTCAAACTCCCAACCTCCTCTTAGGCTTTGTATAATGATATCCCCGAAGAGTCAGTCTCTTTTTTGCCTCAATCTCGGGCTTTGTACGAGACAAATAAAAACACTCTCTTATTGAGTCGGTCTTATCCTGACTTTGGATAAGGATCTCCCCAGTGGAGTCAATCAACCTCTTAGCTTCAACCTTGGGCTTTGATCAAGGCACACAAAAATCAACAATCCCTCTTTAGAGATGAAAAATTCTCTCTCAGTCAAACCTTTTAGCTTCAATCTTGGGCTTTGAACAAGACACAAATAACCTTTTAGCTTCAATCTTGGGCTTTGAACAAGACACAAATACTCCTTTTAGCTTCAATCTTGGGCTTTGAACAAGACACCAAAACATTTTTTCCTCCCTTAGAATAGGAGGAACTACGATTGCTCTGATTTCCCTGTTTCGTTTAAACGGGAATACGTAGGCATAAGATTGTGAAATCTTAGCGAGCATACCAAACAAAAACTCTAGGTCCAGTACCTTCACATATCAATCAAAACTTAGGTCCAATACCTTACCAAAAACACCTGAACATCAACATCCACTCACTCATATTTCCCAAGAAACTTTCCCAACCATTAACAAATAAACACTATCAATTACAAAGTGAAACCTAAAGCTAATATCCTGTGGATAACCACATATATGATGGGTAATTGATAACTCCCCATTGTATAACCTGACCCTGGATCCCTCAATCTCTTTAAAGCGTTTGTTCAGTTAAACATCCGCTTGCAAGGTTAGTTTTGGATAGCTTCCCTTTCCCTTCCAGCTTCACGGGATAAATAAGAAATCAGAAAGTAGCACCCCCTCCTCATTGCGGTGAGGAAAACCCAGCGATAAGGTGGTCGCGTCACCGACAAAAATTGCTCGCTACACTCCCTTGAAACACATAGGGGATGGTGAAAATCCTCCACTTGATGCAAGGAGTTTTCAAAGGACTCTAAAACAACCGTGAGGTTAGCAGTTGAGCACTCAATTAAACATTGAGCCAATGAAGCGTTCTCAGGATGCAGATCCTATAGATCTCTTTCAATCGCCGAAAGAGATACCTGAGTAGATGTCAAGGTAGCTCAAGTTGAAGCTGGAGACTTGTCCTTCCTCTCTACACCCCTTACTAAAAGAGTTTCATGGTCGACAAGAGAGCCAAGAAGATTGAGGATGCTCAAAGAATCACATACCCTAGTGAGAATAGCAAAATTTTTATGTATTTATTGCAGGTGCGTATTCAATTGAAGCATTAGGCCACAAATAATTTCTTATAGTTGTTGCTTCCCCTTGGGTAGTTGGTCAAACAATAATGCTTCCCAACGACTGACCCTTCAAATGGCCAGAGAAACAGAAACGCATCGGGTGTAATGTTCCAAAGTAGACATTCTTCATCAAAAGCATACCCGATTAGGTTGGCTAGATAAGAATAGTCATCCTCCTAGGGAGATGATTAGTGATCTCTAGGAAGGTGAAATTTTAGCCCTATCAATGGTGCTGAAACCAAAGGATCTGACACGCCCAATGGCCATTGGGGGAATTCAAAACACCTAGGGTCTTGGAAGATTCTTGCATCAAAGAAGCAATGATCATCCTTAAAGTAGTTGAAGGGCCCGTTGAAGGGTCTGTTGCAATTTAAACTGGCCAGATCCCCTATTTTAAAAGTTTGAGCACCTATGCATCCTTTGTTGAATCTGAAGACAATTATTAACAAAGTGAGCACATTATTAATAATCGTGTTAATGATGACAGAACCAAGGGCATCAGAGACTTGCCAAATATAATCTTCCTCTCTTCGGTGGTATGGGCATCCATCCGTAGGTAGATTTCAATGAGTCGTTTATATCATTTCTGAGAAGCTTCATCCCGAGGAACAATGCCCCCAGAGTAACCCAGGTATTTGAATAAACTCATCATCCGCTTTTTAAGATACAAATCTTCCTACAAAAGTTCATCCTCTTTATAATCATATAACCAATTTCTCATTAGGAAGTGACCTTTGTTCCAATACTTGGAGAACAAGTCAGTGCAATTTCCTTCCCATGAGCCCCTGACAATGCATTCCGTTGCATGAGCCAGTGGGTGGAAAGTGGTAGCCAGGAAGAATTGATCTTCGAAACACGTCAAGCTCTCCTAAAAATCCCTGAATCCACGAACGGTCAACACTAGGTGAATTAAACCATGACCATGTGCCGGAGTCACATGACCATATTGAACTTTGAAAAGGTGAAATAAAAGGGTGAAAAAATATCTCCCATATAGATACTCATACCAACATTGGAATACTTTTACATATGCCTAACTCATAGTGTGAAGTTGCAACGGAGCAACCATTATAGGTTTAAGGAGTTCCATCTTGAAGCCATTGAAAGGAAGTCTGAAACCTAGGATCGAGAAAACGCACTCATAAAAAGGTATGTCACAATTACCATACAAGTTGTAAATTTTTTCATTTTCACTAGGGGTCAAGACACCTCAATATGAAGATGAACCGACATCCAGAAAGGCTCCATCAAGGCTATCATAACAAGCGGCGAAAGAAACAATTGAAAAATAGACAAAAATAATTCAATGAGCACAAACATCTGTTTTTAACTTTTGGCTCATGGTGGATATGATTTTCTCTAAGCACGGGGAAGGGAAATTTCGATGAAAAAGTAAATAACATTGAAGCAGGAAAGATAGCTCAAAGAAATGAGAAACTAACTCTTCAAGAAATTTCTCACATAACAATTCCCTACTTCAATGTTATGCTTCAAGATAACACTCAATATGACTCAAGATAACCCTAAGGATCAATTTTCAAAGTTAAAACACCCTCAGAGAATGCATTCCTCAAAAGTCGGGAATTAGGGTTTCTCCGCACCGAACCGCTCCGGAGCCAAAAGTCAAAACATGACTATTTTGGGAAAAATGATCCTTGTGGCTCATATTCTCATAAAATATGATCTATAATGTCATTTGAACAAGAATTGATCAAGAAATCATGATAACTTGTAAAAGGGGTAACCTTGAAAATTTGAAAATTTTTCTAAGTTACTAAATTTGGATGGTTTTGGTGCCAACTTCCAAGGACCATAAATTTTGATCCAAGCAGCCATTTTGAGTGATACAAAGACTGATTTGTAGGTCTTCCTACATTCTACAAAAGCTTCAACTACATGAAACTCTAATTCTTCATGGATTTTTGGTTATGGGTGGATCAAAGTGGTGAAAAATCAAAGATTTAACACTTAGTACAAAATTGTCTAAGTTTCAGCATTGAATATCAATGTTCATGAGGATTTTTCAATTGGATCCAGATAGTTTCAAGACAAACTATGACCACACATAAATTATACCATATGAGGGCTTTCTAAAAAGTACATGAGCTTTCCATAACTCAGTTTGAGCAAGGAGATATGATCCTCCCAAAATGACACTTTCAAACTGTCTTGTACAAGACAGATTTGTGCATTTTGGCCGAGTTAGCTAAGTTAGACAATTACAATCTTTGTCATCCATTTGGACACCTCAGGGGATAACATCAAAGGAAAAATATCTTATCCACAAGCCTCCCAAGTCCAAGGATCTACATGTAGCTATGTGTCCCCTAAAAAGGCTAACAATCTCAAAGACTCCAATTTTGTTCCAATGCATTCAATGGATTCACAAGGTGGGAAGCATCAAGACATTGCCGACTGAATTGAGTCAAGCCTTATCTCTGAACCAAAGGACTCATAACTTGCTGCACTGAGTCAAGTCAATGGCTAGAGAAGACCAATGATTACTTTTAATCAACATTAGCCAAGGGACTGTCCAAGTCTTCATTCACTATTGACGCAAAAACAAACTTGTTGCACTATAAATAGACATCAATTGTGATTAGTTTGAGTACACCAAAGCTTGAAAACACTTGCTTTCCTCAAAATCTCTCTCTCACCCCAAAAATGCCTTCATTTGCAAGTCACTATCGAATTTTTCATTAGAGAGCTATTCCATCACAACCAATTGTTCTAATACATTTCATACATCATATATGAGTAGATCAAACACCTTAATCACTTCTGTAACATAAGAATCAAGATCTCACTAGTCAACTTGATCCAAGTGCAACTGATTTCCAGCCAAGTGATCTAAGGAGTTCCAAAGGGTATTGAAGCTTGCAACACAATGCATACCATCAAGGGAAGATGAGAGGATCATCATTTCCCTTCTGTAACACCTTTGGAGCAAAGTTCCATTTCTTTTTGCAAAGAGGTAAGCCTTGACTCTCTAACTATGTGAAGCATGCATTATCTGTTAGGCCTTAAGTTTGCCTTAAGTATATAAACATGTGTTAAGAAATTCCCCTCAAACAATTGAACCAAAATCATCATATACACGATTGCATAGTTTTTTTTGCATATTTTAGGGTTTATCTGATTATCATGATATAACTTGTTGCACACTAAAAAGAAATGAAATTAAAGCATATCATTGAGTTCCTGGCATGAAATCACACAACTTTCATGTTTATTTCATTCAAAACCATTGCGAAATGAAGGAAATAGGGTAGTTTTTGCAACCTGCGAGCTATCTCAAGGAAAAAGATGGCCATGGCACCATTTTTCAGGTTTTTAGAACCAAACATAGTATATATTATACACTTGCCATTATATATTTGAATTGGCATTACACCCCAGTGGTTGATCAACTGGTTTTGTGTGTGTAGCGAGCGAAAGGTCTGGGGTTCGAATCCCCCTCGCCCCAGACCTTTTGGTTTTATTTTTTTAAAACCATTTTCAAAAGGATTTCTTATATATTATTATCACTTGCCATTCTCTTTCAGCCACGCGCAAGTGGCTCAATTGGTAAACTTTTAATCTCACCACCCCAAAGGCGTGGGTTCAAACCTTGGGAGGACCATCCCATTCTTTTTACCACTATTTTCTTTCACATTTTTTCACAATCTCTTAATAACTTCAAAAATTAATTTCTCTCTCATTTTTTTTATCATTTTTTATTGGTTCTTTTTTTAAAAAGTCACAAAAATGTTAAATTATTTTATTTTACAAAAAAAAATCCAATTTATATTATTTATTTAGTATAGTTAGAATTTTTGTAATTAGTTTCATTTTATTTGTTTTTAAACATTTTAAAATGAAATTCTCACTTTGATCTTTTCATTTCAAATGAATTCTAATCATTCTATGGATAAAACATGATTTTTCAACACAACTTTTTCACACAGTCTTGCCTCCTCTTGGGCTTATACAATATGGAATAGAGAAAGGCATTATTCCCGGTGAAACTTTTCTCAAGACTGTTACAACTTAGAAATATCTGTACAAGAAATTCACTTCCCCAAAGAGGATTATTCCCGGTGAAACCTCTCTTGAATTTATTCAAACCCTAAAACTGTTCACCAAAGAAAGGATTATTCCCGGTGAAACCTTTCTTGAACTTTTCTCAGGCTTGGACCCACAGGCTTCCTAAAAGCATCCCCAGCCTCCTCTTGGGCTTTGTACAAGGACCCTGAGGCTTCTTAGAAGTTCTCAGCCTCCTTTTGGGCTTAATGCAAGGACCAGAAGACCTCCTACAGGTATAGGACATAACTTAGTCATCTCTACTAGTTCAATCCTCCAGTAAATCATAACATCAAACCAGTTTAGGGTTGATTCTCATCCCTTAAAACATCAGTCTCCTCTTGGGCATCATACAAAGATCATTCTCCAATTAAGAGAAAATCTCTTCATACCAGTAGACTTGGAAAGTCTCATCTCCTCTTGGATCTCAGGGGAAACCCTCAAGTTTCCTAAAAGCAAAGAAGAAACCCTGATCATTTCATCAAATCTCCAGCAGAGTTGAAATCTCCATAGGTTTTAAAACTCAATCTTAAACTTTTCATCCTAAGTTCCCCAGATAAGGTCAACTTACTATCAATACAACACCAACAGAATTAGAACCTCAAGGCATCTGATATATCAACTCTTCTGTAATCCTCAGCAAGAGTTGCTTCCCTAATTTGGACCTGTCTCTTGATCTCAATAATCCTCAGCAGAAGCCAGCCTCCTCTTAGGCTTTATATAAGAAATTCCCTAACCAGCCTCCTCTTAGGCTTTGTATAATGATTTTCCCTCAGTAACCTTTAGCCTCAATCTTGGGCTTTATACAAGACACATATAAATACTCACCAGCTGAGTCAATCAATCCTTTTAACCTCAATCTTAGGCCTTGTACAAGACAGATAAAACCTCTCCCCAGTGGAGTCACTTCTTTTAGCCTCAATATTGGCCTTTGTACAAGACAGACAAAATATTCCTTGGAAGGGTCAATTCCTTCTAGCCTCCTCTTAGGCTTTGTATAATGGTCTCCCTAAGCAGAATCAATCTCTTTTCAGCCTCAATCCTGGGATTTGTATAAGACAGATATAAAACTCCCTAGTAGAGTCAACCTTTTAGCTTCAACCTTGGGCTTTGATCAAGGCACATAAAACCAACATCCCCTCAGAGGAAGTCAAAATTTCTCTCTACAGGAAGACATTTCTATGTACATCACACATCAAAACAGACAAATAAAAAAACCCCTAATTCCAGATAACTGCTGTAAGTGGCACACTTGTTGATTCCAAAATCCAAGCTGTGATCCCTCTTTTATCCTGGTAAACTTCCTCTTTCATCTAATTGCTGTAAGTGGCAAGCCTCTGGATTATTTACATCTAAGCCCACATCCCTCTCTTAGCATGAAAGATTCCTAAGGAAAAATGGCATTGCTCAATACTGAGTCAAAGTTTCCTCCTTCAGGACCTCTTATAAAGGAAATTATGGCATTGCTGGATTCTTATATCCCAATTAAAGTAATTCTCCTTTATAACCAAATACCCCAACAACGTGTGATGAATATATGAGATATCCCCCTTTAGAGATGACAAATTCTCTCTCAGTCAAACCTTTAGCTTCAATCTTGGGCTTTGAATAAGACACCAAACATCTTTTTCCTCCCATAGAATAGGAGGCACTATTATTGCTCTGATTTCCCTGTTATCTTTACGGGAATACGTAGGCATAAGATTGCGAAATCTTAGCGAGCACACATAACAAAAACTTTAGGTCTAGTACCTTACCAAAAAACATCGAAAAACCCGAAGACAGATAAAATATTCTCTCAACTCTCCCAAAGGAGAAACTTTCTCATTTTATAACAGATAGACACCAGTAAGTAGATAACAGTAGAACATGCTTAACGATCTATGGATAACCATATATACGCTGGGTAATTAACAACTCCCCTTGGTATAACCTGGCCCCGGACCCCCCCCCCCCTAATCTCTTAGCATTTGTTAAAGAAAATATATGTGTGCAAGGTTAGATTTAGAGAGCTTCACTTTCCTTTCCAACTTCATAGGATTAATAAGAAATTAGAAAGTAGCACCCAATTCCAACCAATGCAGTAAGGTGGTCGCGTCACTGACAAAAATCGCATGCTACAGAAAAATGGTGACTCTGTTGGGGAGTCTTTAGAATTAAAGTTCCTAAGAGGTCTAAGTTGTTTAGCATTTTCTATACCATATACTATATATATATATATATATATATATATATATATATATATATATATATATATATATATATTTACTATTATTCCTACTTGGTATATGTGTTTAATTTTCTGTCAAATGGGAATGCGATTAATACGCATGTGGAAAGTTTAAGAGAACATTAAGATAAGGGTGGCATAGATAGGTAACACTTGTAGGGAGTGAATCCCGACCAAGCTAACTTGGTAGCCCACCGAATCATTTGAGGTACACGTACAGAAGTATCGATGTTAAACGACCGATTGTCGTGAAAGCATTGTCTTTCCTAGTGTGGTACCCATGACCCTGAGGATTTAGTAGACATTAACCATATGACCATTTAGTAGTGCGGTGACTATCGGGAATAGTTGATACACGATACTACACTCAAATGAGATTCATCCTAGGATATTAAAGCTCGTTCGAGTAAATCAGCTTGTTGTCGATATCCCTAGGGGGGTCAATGATTTTGGGAACCTTGGAAGCCGTTCTACAGATACAAAAATCGACCAAAATAGTACAACCCTTAGGGATGGGTAGAGCCATGACTTCATGCTCGTGACGTTGAACCCTTGAACCCATCTTTTCAAATGTTTTTGTGTGCTGCATTCATGCATTCATCTAAAAAACTCTTTTTAAACAAGAATTTTTTTTTCCAAAATAAACTAAAACAATAATTGCAAATATAAGAGGTTGCGTTATGGATTTCGGTAGAAGAAAGACGCACAAGTACACCTTCAAGGCTCCGAAATTAGAGGACTTAAGGAAATTGGCAAGGATGATTACAATTCCCAAGGCTTTTAGAGCTAAGCACAGAAGACTGTTGTCTCTGTTAAGGGTCCACGTAGTTGAAGGGATCCTGTCTACATTGATTCAATTCTATGATCCAGTTTACCACTTCTTCACATTCTCGGATTACCAACTGGCACCAACGCTAGAAGAGTGCTCCCATCTGATTGATCTACCTATCACTGATCAAGCTCCATTTTCTGGACTGGAAGAAATTCCAAAGGATCAGGTCATTGTAAGAGAAATCTCTTTGGACGAGTCGGAAGTTAAGACTCACATGACCACCAAAGGAGGAATCCAGGGTTTACCAGCTAAATTCCTGATGGAGAAGGCTCTGTACTTTGCTAGTATAGGAAACATAACTGCCTTTGAAGACATCTTTGTTCTGCTCACATATGGGTTATTCCTTTTTCCCAACATCGACAACTTCGTCGATTCCAATGCTGTTAAGATATTCTTGATAGGAAACCCCGTACCAACCCTGCTCGCAGATGCTTATCATTCTGTACACTTAAGGAATTTGTACAGCGGAGGAATGATCACATGCTGTGTACCCTTACTCTACAAATGGTTCATTTCCCAGTTCCCAAGTCTGCTGCTTTTTGGGATTATAAGAGTACTCTACGTTGGTCACAAAGGATTATGTCTCTTACCAACTCTGACATAGATTGGTATAATAGGATTTACGAAAGGATAGAGATCATCGACAGATGAGGAAATTTCCTAACCGTACCCCTCATTGGAACTAAAGGAGGAATCCACTATCATCCAATTTTAGCTCGTCGTCAACTCGGAAACCCGATGAAGAATATCCCACATAATGTTCATCTAGAAGGTCTTTTCTTCAAGGAAGGGGAAAATGACAGGGCACTAAAGAAAGAAATAGTGCATGCCTGGCCACATATTCACAAAAAAGGAAGAGAGTCTCTAGGAAAACCAAATTGTACCTCCATGGAACCTTATCTCCATTTGGTACAAACTAGAGCCCTCAAGCTGAGGATGCCTTACCCTCGCCAAGGAGTTTTTCCGTTAAAGGAATCTGTCCTTTATTTCATGTCTGATACGAAAAAAACTCTAGGTAGCTCTCAACAAAGTTCAACGTGAGAAGAGCTCCTGGAAGAACAAATATCGAATACTCAATTTGGAATGTACCAAGATTCAGGGACTTTTAAAAGAAAAGGATGCTCTGAGTGAGATATTAGAGCAGCGTGCTATAGAGAGTCAGGAAGACGGAAGAAATTTGCTCGCTCCTTTCACTTGGCAAAGGACTAACGACCCGACAACGGCTGAAGAGCCCCGGTAAAAGAAAAGGAAAATACAGGAACTAGCATCTGAGATCTCTTTAGAGAGGACTCAGGATCCATGAGCTTAGACATTTTCCTTACAGTACTTTGTAAATACTGTACTTTTCCTTGTAAAATACAGCAATCTTTCGAATTCAATGAAAGCCCCCCCCCCCCCCCCCCCACTGTATGATATTTGCAAACTAATTGTTGAAGTTTCATTTTTATTAAAACAAAAACTAAAAAATATATCATTCATCATTCTCACACAACGTATTTTTTTTATCCTTGAGTCTCACGTATGTGTCATGATTCTAGAGTCAAACTGTCTCACTCATACAATACTCGGGCCAATCAACAAAAGAAAATGGACGATCTCGAGGAAGAGAATAGAGAGCTGAGAGAAGAAATCGAAGCTCTAAAGGAAAGTTTAGCAAAACTTCACAGTGACATGCAATCCATGGCAGTTCTCAGGAGCAACAACAACAAAGGACTGTGATCTCAGAGATCACATCTACACCCATAATAGAGACATATGATCCTCGGTACAACATGCCTAAGGTGTCATATCCCAAATTTTGACCACTAAGATCTCCCATCATTGTGCAAATTATCATCACAACATGGATGAACCATTATGCCTCATCAATCTCTCCGAAGATGGGTGAGCATTCACTACTATCAAAAATTAGGGTTTCAAGCCCTCTCCGAGCCTTTGACAAAGGATCAATCAAGAATTGACATGATCTTCAACTTTTCTAACCTCTCAAACATCCATAATGGATCAAGAGGACTCCCACTTCAAGAATCAAGCACAAGGTTGTGGCATTCTAAGTGGACCAAGCCTCAAGATCGTCAGTGTCACCAAATTAGGGTTTGGTCGACCAGGGCCTCCAGATGGAAATTTTCCTCTGGGCATGAGCCAATGCTTCAAAGCATAACCTAATATACTCCATGGAACCTCATAGACCCAAGCATCAAGTCAATTTAGACACAGGGGATGCATACATCAAAATCAGGAATTAGGGTTTCTTGACCTAATTCACCCCTAAGTTGACTTTTGGGACAAATCATAAGCCAAGACTTCAAGAGAAGATTTGAGGGTCTCTAATAAACTATGAAAGTACAACTTTTCCAACGCTTAGAAAAAATTCTGTCCAAGACAGATTTTGTTGGAAACACCAAAACTTGTGGGATTTTTTCACACAGTTCCAAGCTGAATCAATTCAAGGTGTAAACATCAAAGTTGTTGTACATATTGCCTACAATCCAAGCAACTCATTGGCATGAAACCACTCCACTTGAGCCAAGAGTTATGGCTGCTACAACACACCATGTCAAGGCTGCCATGAAAATTCAGTTTGTGAGTTTTCTTGCCATCCACGATTTCTGAGTCAAAAGTAATGATCACTATGCCACATGCATTCAATCTGATCATAAGCCAACTGATCCAACTGATAGGGTTGAGTCCAAAAGCCAAGGGATCTTACAACTTGAGATTAATGCATTTTGGCATATATCCTTGAATTCAAAGGCATTTATGTGAAATAGGGCACTTTCAACAAAGCCACTCTACTCAGTCAAGTTCCCTGATTAAACAATAATAAAAACATCTGAAGAATGTGGATTTGGTCAAGACATAGCCCTGCTCTTGGGAGGGGCTAGGTTGCCTTGCATGAGAAGAAATGCCACAAAGCCAAAGCCATTGAATGTGATCTGATCCAGCAGCCATTCACTATATTCCTCCAAGACAAAAATTAATCACCTATAAATAGAGGTTCCAAATGATCATTCAAATCACACCAAAGCAATTTACAGCACTGCTTTCTCTCATTCTCTCTTAATTACCAATTTTCTTTGTTTTTGAGTAACCACCATCGGGTTTTGAGTTGCAGCCTTAAGCAATCCATTCCAATTGTTCAAACACATCACATATGATATATTTGAGGTGTCCAAACACTTAAACACCAACTGTAACACCTCTAGCTCAAAATCACTCTTCAACCAAGACATCATGCCTCAATTATGCAGCTGGAGTCCTCCAACTTGATCCAAAGGTTCTCAAAGTGTTCCAAAGCTTGTAACATACTCCACAACATCCATTGAAGCCGTAGGGATCATCAAATCACATCTGGAACACCATCTGTGCAGAGTTCCATTTCAGCTTGCATCAAGGTAAGCCTCAAAACTACATCTTCATAATCCATGCATATTTCCTCGCATGATACTTTTGCCAATTGCTTGCCATCATATGTTGAGTGTTTCCCCTCAAAAAATTTGATCATAACCCTCACAACCATGTCTACACGATTGCTTTTACAAAATTAGGGTTCATACGGTCATGTTGATATAACTTGTTGTTTGTAGCGAGCGATTTTGGACGTGGTTCTTAAGCACTGTCGCTCTTTTAGGGGGACTACAGGTCGATTCATTTTTTATCCTATTAAGCTGACTAAGGAAGGTAAATAGATTTCTCTAACTAACCCTGCTTGCATACCGAGTTTAAACAGCGGTCTGTTAGGTTACGAATGCTATATGGAAGCGGGGCCTCTTTCTTCTTACTTTGTTAAGGCTGAAACGTCGGGATTATTCATGGGGAATTTGGTTAGGATACTGCGCCAGATTGATTGATGTATGGGATTTTGGGTTTTTTAATTAGTGTGCTCGCTAAAATTTTTCTTTCAATCTTATGCCTACGTATTCCCGTTTACCGAAACAGGGAAATCAGAGCGATATAGTTCCTCCTGTTCTATGGGAGGAAATGGTGTTTTGGTGTCTTGTTCAAAGCCCAAGACGTGAAGCTAAAAGTTGTTTGTATCTTGTTCGAAGCCCAAGATGTGAAGCTGAAGGGTTTATTTGTATTTTGTTCGAAGCCCATGATGTGAAGCCAAATGGCTTTGACTTTAGAGAGAATTTGTCATCTTTAAAGGGTCTGTTTGTCACAACTGTGGAGTGACTGATTATAAAGGAGAATTACTTTAACTGGGATATGTGAATCCAGCAATGCCATAATTTCCTTTATATGGGTTTTTGACCTGAAGGAGAAGACTTTAACTCAGTTTAGAACAATGCCATCTTTCCTTAGGAATTTCTCATGCTAAAAGAGGGACAGTGGCGTGGATGTAAACAATCCAGAGGCTTGCCGCTTACAGCAATTAGATGGGGAAAAAGAGTTGTTGATGTTTGTATGTTGTGACCCAAGCATGATTTGATGCTAAAAGGTTGATTGTCTCAACCGGGGTTTCCTTATACAAAGCCTAAGAGGAGGCTATTGACCCAACAAGAGGGTGTTTTCATATGTGTTTGTATGAAGCCCAAGACGGAGGCTAACCGTGTTTGTGACCCAATAAGAGGATCTTTTATACTCAACAAGAGAGTGTTTTTTGTATCTCGTACGAAGCCCGAGATGGAGGCTGAAAGTGATTTGTGACTCAACAAGAGAGCCTTTTATACTCAACAAGAGAGTGTTTTTGTATCTCGTACGAAGCCCGAGATGGAGGCTGAAGAGGTTTGACCCAATAAGAGGGTCTTTTATACTCAACAAGAGAGTGTTTTTGTATCTCGTACGAAGCCCGAGATGGAGGCTGAAGGATGGGTGACTCAACAAGAGAGTCTTTTGTACTCAACAAGAGAGTATTTTTGTATCTCGTACGAAGCCCGATATGGAGGCTGAAGGCGGCTGTTTCAGTTGAGTGACAGGTCCAGCAGGTTGGTTAAAAGAGAAAATCAGTTCTTATATGAGTAATGTATTACTCATGGATTGGATCTGAGGATCGGGATTATTTCCTGTTCTTTAAGGAAACGGGGAATCCACAGGGTTTTGAGACTGCCCGAGTCTACAGGTGTTCTTCCCATTTTTGGAAAGGGGCTTGAGAATGTCTTTAAGACTCAAGGGTCTTAGACTATCCAAGTCTAGAGTTTTATCTTATGTGCTATATCTTAAGAGAAATTGAAAGACCGTACATTTGTGGTAGAAAGATCTAGACTCTTTGACAGACTGTTGTATTGAGATGACTAATTTCTGTTCCTATACCTCTAGGAGGTCGTCAGGACAATTTGTACGAAGCCCAAGAGGAGGCTGGAAACTTTTAAGAAGCCGAGGGATAATTTGTACGAAGCCCAAGAGGAGACTATCTTCTCGGACGAAGAATCATTATACAAAGCCTAAGAGGAGGCTGTGAAAACTTCTAAGAAGCCGAAGAGTCCTTGTACAATGCCCAAGAGGAGGCGGGGATGCTTTTAAGAAGCCTGTGGGTCCCCAAACCACGAGAAGTTCAAGACATGCTATTCACAGAGAATAGATCAAGCCAGGAAAGTTCGAGGATTTGGAAGAAACTTAAGAGATGGCATTCACAGAGAAAAGATCATCTCTGGGGAGTTAGAGTTTCTTTGACAATTTCTAAGGAGGACAGCCGAAGAGAAGACTGTATCTGGTGCTCCTATGGGGGGGTCAAGTTTTGTCTATTTTTAAGAGTGATCAACGGGGCTTTACCTAGTGCTAGACGTTGTTGCCAGGGAAAATCTAAATATCTATACTATTATTACACAGTTGATATGAGTTTATGAAAGAAGACTTATAGTGAGCAGCCCCACAGTACAGTTATATATATATGAAATCGGTAAATTAAAGCGGGTAAACACTTACTCGGTTGTAGAGCTTCCATGCTGTTTGGTTAGTTGTTCAACAAAGAAAGATTGAAAACAACATTATATTCAAAATCAAAGGAGAAAGTGCTTTGAAAAGAAAATTGGGGCTTACAGCTCAAGGAGAGGCCCAAGGTTTTATCAGTGGTCGTACTGTTGTTTGAATTTATACAGAGGGGCTTTTACAAGTGACTGAGACCCAAAGAGGTTTTCTGTACAAAGGGATGGGTCTTACACTCTCTCAAGAGGCCCAAAGGTTTATTTTTATACAAGTGGTGGGGCTTACAGCTTCAAAGAGAGGCCCAGGGTTTGTTTTTAAACTGGTGATCGCACCGAGATTTTCTTTTAGCGCAGAGGGACTTATACAATAAGTGAGGCCCAAAATTGTTTATTTTACAAAAAGGCTTGGGTCTTACACTCTATTAGAGGCCCATGTGAGTTTTAAGAAAAGAAATGGGTCTTACTACTCGAGGGTAGGCCCAGATGATTTATTTTAAACGGGCGATGATCGCGCCGAACTTTTGAAATATAACGGGACTTATGCAACATTTGAGGCCCAAAAAGGTATGTATTTACAAAGGATTGGGTCTTACACTCTATTAGAGGCCCCAAAAGTGTTTGAAAAAGATTTGTTAGGGTGAAAATCAAAGAAACCCTAATTTCATTTTTTAAAGGCATTTTTCAAAGAAAAATCAAGTAAAAAATGATAAAAATATCAAATAAAATCATTAATCATGTTATAAACAATGATTAAGGTTTATGAAAAAGTATTTTATCCACATGAATATTTAAAATCATTTTGGTTTTAAAAATCAAGAAAAAGAAATCATTTTAAAAGCATTTAAAACAATTTAAAACAATATTTTGGAATATATTAAAAATATATTAAATAATAATATTTTTTGTGATTTTTTTGTGGATTAAAATATTATGGAGTATGAATAAGAAGTGTGTAAAACAGAATTGGAAAGTGATGATTTTTGCTATGTGAAAGACTTGGTTGAGTTTTGAAAATAAACTAAGAAAAAGAGGAAAGATGTCACAACATCACATTCGACATCTTTCATGAGTTTTGAAGAGAAGAGAAAAAGGAAAGATGTCACAACATCACATTCGACATCTTAAAAAATCAGAACTGAAACTTTAGTTTCAACATCTTTTTATCAAACTTCAAACATTCATAACTCTCTCAATTTTTAACGAAATTAAAATTCATAAGAACTTATCTTGACCAATTTTTCGCAAGGAATCCAATGGTATTACTCATGCACACTGAAACTTAATGTACAGAACACACAAATCAAAAAACCAGAACTGCATGTTGATTTTAAACATCTTTGCTTATCAAACTTTCAACACTCATAACTCTCTCAATTTTTAACGAAATTAAAATCCGTAAGAACCTATCTTGACCAATTTTTCACAAGGAATCGAATGGTATTACTCATGCACACTGAAACTTAATGTACAGAACACACAGAGCAAAAAACAGAATTGCACCTTAAGTTTAAAACAACATAAACTCCACATATAAACATGTTAAAGTGCAAACAGTAGGAGGATCATAACATACACATTAAGGACTACATTTTTGCTTCAAGAATTGTTCAATATGATGCATGTATGTGGACAACAAAGGAAAGCATGATTCAAAGAATACAAGTTGTGAATTTTACCTCTCTTTTGGAGATTTTGTGCAACCTACCAAGTGTTTTGTTCCAGAAATGATTTGATGCTTTGGACACCCTCAAATGACCTCTTAGAAGCTTTTAGGATGGTTGGAATCAGCTGGAACCTGCAAAAACACAAACTGGCCCTTTCTTGCAAAAGGGGTTAAAGTAAACAAAATAGGAACTCTCTCAAATGGTGTTCCAGATGTTGGGAACCATTTGGGACAGTTCAACGATGATATTTAGAGTGTGTTTGAGGTTTTATATGGTTTGGAATGTGACTAAATCAAGACATGGCTTGAAAAATGCAAAAAGTCCAATTTTGAGGTTTTGAGAGGTGACTTTGTGATTTAGGTATTACAGGTCACTTGTGATGGTTTGAACAGCTTATATATGATACATTGGATGTGTTTGGATCATGAGCTGTGATGGAAATGCTCTCTAACTTAAAAACTCATAATTACCTTGCTAAAGAAGGCATTTTGGAGTGAAAGAAGTGATTTTGAGGAAAGCATCTATTTGATGACTTTGGTGTACTCAAACTGAGCACAAATGAGCTCTATTTATAATAGAGCAAGTTTTTTTTGGGAGCAATAGTGAGTGGTGGCTGCATCAGAGGTTTGTTCAATGTTAGCCAATGAGAATCCAAGTCTCCTCTAGCCATTGACTTGAGGTTAGTGCACAGGCTGCTGGTTCCCTAGTTGTTGGAGGAACCTTGACTGAATTCAGTTAGAGGAAGCTCAGTTCATGCCACCTCTAAGCATCCATTAAATGCTCCAAACCAAAATTGGAGTCTTGTCCTTCTTTTAGGGTGTTTTAGGTTTGGCATGCTACTTGTGGAATCTTGGACTTGGGAGGCTTAGAGATCAGATCATCCCCCTTAGATTTGATCCTCAGATGTGTCCAAAATGATGACATGGCTTGGAAATTCGTGTGGCACAAGAAATATGCAAATCTGTCCTGAAACCTGTCTTAAAAATCAGCTGTAGCAAGCCTTGTTGTAAAATCCATAACTTCTTGCTCAAGAATGATAAATGGTTGTTCCAGGACTTTATGGAAAGCTGAGATGACATACTTCAACTTTGATGTTTGACCCTAGACTTGGTTCAACTTGGATCATGGAGAAAAACATCCTTGAAGTTGGGACATTCTTGCTGGAAAAATATTAATGATGTCCTATGAAATGTTGAAACATTTGACAACTTTGAACATTAACAATTCCAAACTCAAATCACTTATATCTTTTAATCCACTATGATATTTTGAGTTGAAGTGAATTGCACCTTTGATGCTTGTCCTGCATGGTGACAAAGCTTGAAAATTGTGTGGCACAAGAAAAAGTGCACAAAATCTGTCCTAAAATACAGCTGCCGCAAGCCTTATTTTACAGTCCATAACTTCATGCTTGAGTATGATAAATGGACGTTCTACAACTTTCTGGAAAGCTGAGATTACGTACTTCAACTTTGATGTTCAAGGTTTGGCTTGAATCAACTTGGATCATGGAGAAAAACATCCTTGAAGTTGGAACATTCTTGCTAGACAAATATTAAGGATGTCCTATGAAATGTCAGAACATTTGACATTAAGAATTCCCAACTTTGGTCACTTATATCTTTCAATCCTTATGATATTTTGAGTTGTTTCCTTCTACAATGTTGAAGTATCAAATACCCTCTTTAAAAGTAGCTCTTACGCAAAATCAATGGATGCTTGGATCAATAGTTACAACCTTGAAAAGTTGTGCACTTGAACATGATTTTAACTTAGAAAAAATTTCTAAGTTTCTTTCAATTTGATCAATTTTACAATTTTGCATGATTTCTTGATTTAAATTTGATCAAATTAAATCATCCATCATATTTTCTTGAGTAATGGCTTGTGAAGCTCAAAGTTGACAAAAAGTCAAACTTTGACTTTCTGCGTCAGTTGACTTTGTATTAGATGAACTTGAGGCTTGATCCACTTGAAATGTTGCACTCTTGTGCTTAATTCTTGATGTGCGAGTCCTCTTGATCCTTTGTGGATGTTTAAGAGGTTATACAAGTTGAAGATCATGTCATTCCTTGATTGATCCTTTGTCTAAAGGCTCTGAGAGGGCTTGAAACCCTAAGCTTGATTGTAGTGAATACTCAACAATTCCTTGAGGAGATTGATGAGGCACAAAGGTACATCCATATTGTGATGATAATTTGCACAATGATGGGAAATCTTAGTGGTCAAAATTTGGGGTATGACACTGTACACTGAAAATAAATGAAATCAAATATTGTCATCATGATCCTTGTGAAAAAACGCATGAGTTTGGTGTTTGAATCATGTCAATTGGTTGAGAAATGAGTGACTTAGAGGGCTTCATGCATCTGAGCTTGAGGTTGAAGATGGCCATGGCGCCATGCTTGAGAAACCAATCAAGTTTGCCTTATATTTTTCCCTTGTCATGTTATTAATGAATTGGCATTGCGCCCCAGTGGTTATCAGCTGGTTTGTGTGTATTGGCAAGCGAGAGGTCTGGGGTTCGAATCCCCCTCGCCCCAAACCTCTTTTTTATCACTTTTTCCTATTTTCTTATTTTTCATATTATTTTATTAATGATTTGAAAAATTAATTTCTCACTCAATTTTAATTATTTTTTATTGGTTCTTTTTGAAAAAAATCACAAAAATGTTGAAATATTTTATTCCACAAAAAAATCAAGTTTATATTATTTATTTAATATAATTAGTATTTTTGTGAATAAATTCATTTTTAATTGTTTTTAAACATTTTAAAAGTGAATATTTACCTTGAAAATCAAAACCAAATGAGTTTTAATTCATCTTGTGATTAAAACCTCATTTTTTAAACCTTAAACAAAAATCACAAGTGGTTTATTCAAACTTATTTGGTATTTTTATCATTTTATTTGATTTTCTTTAAATATTTACTTTTAAAAGAAAACAAATTTAGGGTTTCTTGGATTTTCACCCAAACAAAACTTTTAAAAACACTTTTGGGCCTCTAATAGAGTGTAAGACCCAACCCCTCTTTGAAACCTTTTTGGGCCTCAGTCATTGTATAAGACCCACTATGTTTTCAAAAGCCTCGGCGCGATCGCCATTTCAAAACGAAAAAACCTATGGGCCTCTCCGTGAGTTGTAAGCCCCACCTTTTCTTTTAAAAACACTTTTGGGCCTCTATTAGAGTGTAAGACCCAACCCCCTTTGTATATACACCACCTTTTGGGCCTCAATCATTGTATAAGACCCAATGTATTTTCAAAACTGCGCAATTGCCGTTTTCAAACAAAAATCATTTGGGCCTACCCTCGTGTTATAAGCCCCATTTCTTTTCTTTAAAACACTTTTGGGCCTCTAATAGAGTGTAAGACCCAGTCCCCTTTTAACCAAAACCATTTGGGCCTCTCCTTGAGCTGTAAGCCCCGCCACTTGTATAAAAATAAATTTTTGGGCCTCTAAGAGAGTGTAAGACCCATCCCTTTGAACAGAAAACCTTTTTGGGCCTCAGTCACTTGTATAAGCCCCTCTGTACAAATTCAAAATAATGGTGCAATCATCGTTAAACCCTGGGCCTCTCCTTGAGCTGTAAGCCCCAACTATCTTTTCAAAGCACTTTCTCCTTTGATTTTGAATATAATATTGTTATCAAAGCTTTCTTTGTTGAACAACTAACAAAACAGCATGGAAGCTCTACAACCGAGTAATTGTTTACCCGCTTTCTTTATCCGCTTTCATATACATATATATATATCTGCATTGTGGGGCTGCTCACTGTAAGTCTTCTTTCCCAAACTTTTATATACTTGTCCAATATTCACTGTGTAATACTAGTATAGCTATTTAGACTTTTCCCCGGCAACTACGTCTAGCACTAGTTAAAGCCTTGTTGGTCACTCTTAAATACAAACAAAATTAGATCCCCATAGGATTACCAGATACAGTCTTCCCTCCTCTTGGGGTTAAACAATATGGAGATGTGAAAGGCAGCATTCTCGGTGAACCCTTTCTCAGACTGTCACTCTTAGAAATTGTCAAAGAAACTCTACTCCCCAGAGTTGATCAATTCTCCGTGAATAGCATCTCTTGAGTTTCTTCCAAATTCCCGGACTTTCCTGGCTTGATCTATTCTCGGTGAATAGCATGTCATGAACTTCTCAGGGTTTGGGGACCCACAGGCTTCCTAAAAGCATCCCCGCCTCCTCTTGGGCATTGTACAAGGACCCTTCGGCTTCTTAAAAGCTCGCATGCCTTCTCTTGGGCTTAGTACAAGAAACCAGAGACCTCTACAAGTATAGGAACAGAATCTAGTCATCAATTTGCTAGAGTTGTCTTTCTGAGTCAAGTGTCAGACCAGTTAATGGGTTGACCTCCATCCCTTAACATATGAGTCTTCTCTTGGGCATCATACAAAGATCACTCACTATTTGGGAATCGATTTCTCAAAACAACAGTAGACTTGGACAGTCTTCATACCCTTTGGATTTCCCATTTCCTTAAAGAACAGGAAATAACCCTGATCCTCTAATCAGTACTAAAGCACAACCTTACCTTTAATCGTTTCTTTTATAATAACTGATTTTCTCTTTCATCCAACACACTGGACCTGTCACTCAACTGAAACAGTTACCAGCATAAATAGCCTCCTCTTGGGCTTTGTACAAATGATTCTCCCTAGCGGAGCTAACCTTTTCAGACTCTCTTGTTGAGTCAATCACTTTTTAGCCTCCATCTCGGGCTTCGTACGAGATACAAAACACTCTCTTGTTGAGTATAAAAGACTCTCTTGTTGAGTCAATCACCTTTTAGCCTCCATCTAGGGCTTCGTACGAGATACAAATCACTCTCTTATTGAGTATAAAAGACTCTCTTGTTGAGTCAAATCCCTTTAGCCTCCATCTCAGGCTTCGTACGAGATAGAAAATCACTCTCTTGTTGAGTATAAAAGACTCTCTTGTTGAGTCAAACCTTTTAGCCTCCATCTCGGGATTTGTACGAGATAGAAAATCACTTTCTTGTTGAGTATAAAAGACTCTGTTGTTGAGTCAAACCTTTTAGCCTCTGTCTTGGGCTTCGTACAAGACACATAAAAGCACTCTCTCATTGAGTCAGTCACTTGTTAGTACTCTTTTATTGAGTCAACCCTTTTAGCTTTTATCTCGAGCTTCGTATGAGACAACAAATAAAAGACACCCTCTTGTTGGGTCAATAGCCTCCTCTTAGGCTTTGTATAAGGAAACCTCGGTTGAGTCAATCAACCTTTTAGCATCAATCTGTGCCTTGCTCACAGTATACAAACATCAACAACTCCTTTTCCTTCATCTAATTACTGTAAGCGGCAAGCCTCTAGATTATTTACATCCACGCCACTATCCCTCTTTTAGCATGAGAAATTCCTAAGGAAAGATGGCATTGCTCTACACTGAGTTAAATTCTTCTCCTTCTGGTTAAAAATCCCCTATAAAGGAAATTATGGCATTGTTGGATTCACATATCCCAGTTAAAGTAATTCTCCTTTATAATCAGTCACCCAATAGTTGTGATAAACATACCAAATATCCCCCTTTAGAGATGACAAATTCTCTCTAAAGTCAAAACCCTTCAGCTTCACATCTAGGGCTTCGAACAAGATACAAATAGGCCTTTTAGCTTCACATCTTGGGCTTTGAACAAGATACAAACCACATTTAGCTTCACGTCTTGGACTTTGAACAAGACACCAAAACAATCACTTTCCTCCCATAGAATAGGAGGAACTACGATCACTCTGATTTCCCTGAACGGGAATACGTAGGCATAAGATTGAAAAATCTTAGCGAGCATACTAATCAAAAATCCAAAATCCAGTATCCCCATACATCAATCAGAAAGCATCAGTCCTAACATCCTACCAATGGCCTAGACACTGTTCCTTTTTATACAAATAACCTACGAGAGACCCACAATCTTAATAGCATCTGTAAACCAACAGTCATATGTTAAACTCAGTTTGTAAGCAGGGTTAATTGGAGACATCTATTTCCCTTCCTTCATCAGCTTCAATAGGATAAAAAATGAATCGAACTGTAGTACCCAAAAGCGATAGTGATTCACAACCACGCAAAAATTCGCGCTACAGAAAAATTGCGACTTCACTGGGGACAACGAGATCTTGTTCTCTTCCCATCTCTTAGGTAGAAACCTTAAAAAAAAGTGTCACAGAAAAAATGGCTCCCACTGTGGGGCCTTCTTTTCATTCTTACAATCTTCGGTGGGAAACTTTAAGTTTAAACAGGTGTCACAGAAATGGCGACTCTGCTGGGGAGCCATTGTCTGTATAGGATCATAAGACTAGAGGTCTAGGATGATTAAGACAAATATATATACTGCTTTTCCTAATTGATATTTGTGTTTATTTTTCTGCTATTGCGAATGCGTGTGATGCCGCATGTGGAAAGATTGAGTATACACCTAAGATAGGTGATGGCAATGCGGGTAATCTTGCGGGTAGTGAATCCCAGTTAAGAGCCCCTGATCGACCATCAAACTCAGTGGAGACTCCCTTTGCAGATACATTGCCTATACGACTTCGGTTGTTGAAAGTAGTGTGGTCAACTGGGTTATCTGAGAAGCCGAGGTTTTTAGCAGACTTAAGCCATTTTGTAGTGCGGAAGCTATCGGAAATAGTTGTCACACGATACTACCCTCATCTGAGATCACTCTAGGATGCATCAGCTTGCTGGCAATCCGCTTGCTGTTGTCATCCCAAGAGGGGTCAATGATTTTGCGGACAGGTACAAAAATTACCAGTATAAACCTTTGGGGATGGGTAAAGCCTTGACTTCATGACACCGACCCTTTGACCCCATGTTTTTTCTATGTTTTTGTGTGTTGCATTCATACATTCATCTAAAAAACATTAAAACAAAGAAAAATCTTCTCTTATAGTCTCTCTTTTTCAAATTAAACTAAGACAATGATTGCAAATGTCAGAGAAAGGAGATTGCGCTAATGGATTTCGGTAGAAAGAAAACTCATAAGTATACCTTCAAGATTCCAAAGTTAGAGGATTTGAGAGGTTTGGCGAGAATGATCACCAACCACGAGGCTTTCAGAGCCAAATACGGAGGGCTGCTGTCCTTGTTAAGGGTCCATGTAATTGAAGGAATCCTATCCACACTAATCCAGTTCTACGATCCAGTCTATCACTGTTTCACATTCCCGGATTATCAGCTAGCACCAACACTGGAGGAGTATTCTCACTTGACTGATCTACACATTACTGATCAAGCTCCCTTTTCTGGACTGGAAGAAATTCCAAAGGATCAAACCATTGGAAGAGCAATTTATTTGGACGAGTCGGAGGTCAAGACTCACATGACCACTAAGGGTGGCATCCAAGGTTTGCCAGCCCAATTCTTGATAAAGAAATCCCTGTACTTTGCTAGTATAGGGAGTGTGGCCACTTTCGAGAGCATCTTTGTTTTGCTCACCTACGGGTTATTTTTGTTTCCCAACATTGATAACTTCGTAGTTATCAACGCCATTAAGATTATCCTGATCGGAAACCCTGTACCGACCTTACTCGCAGATGTGTATCATTCGGTACACTTAAGGAATCTATACAGCGGAGGAAAGATCACATGTTGTGTACCCCTGCTTTACAAATGGTTCACTTCCTATTTGCCCAAGTCTGCTGCATTTTGGGATCAAAAGAATACTCTACGTTGGTCGCAGAGAGTCATGTCTCTTACCAACTCCGACATCGATTGGTATAATCGAATCTACGACGGGATCAAGATCCTTGGCCGTTGTGGAAATTTCCCAAATGTACCCCTTATAGGAACTAAGGGAGGAATCAATTATTATCCGGTATTAGTTCGTCGTCAATTTGGATACCCGATGAGGTATGTCACGCGCAATGCTCATCTGGAAGGTCTTTTCTTCAAGGAAGGAGAAAATGACAGGGCACTAAAGACAGAAATAGTGCATGCCTGGAAACACGTTCATAGGAAAGGACGAGAGTCTCTAGGGAAACCAGACTGTGTCTCGGTGGAGCCTTACCTCCACTGGATACAAACAAGGGCTCTCAAGCTAAGGATGCCTTACCCTCGTCAGGAAGTTCTTCCATTAAGGGACTCTGCCCTTTATTTCATGTCTGAGACGGAAAAGCTTCAAGTTACTCTCAGCAAAGTTCAGCAGGAGAAGAGGTCTTGGAGGAACAAGTACCGCATTCTCAATGTGGAATGCAGGAAAATACAGCAGCTATTAAAAGATAAAGATGCTCTGATTGAAATTTTAGAGCAACATGTTGTAGAAAATCAGGATGACCAAAGGAATTTGCTCGCTCCTTTCACTTGGCAAAGGAATGACAACCCGACAATGGCCCAAGAGCCCCGGTCAAAGAAAAGGAAAGCACCCGAACTAGCACATGAGCTCTCCTCAAAGAGGACTCAGGATCCCTTAGTTTAAATTCACTTTTTCAGCACTTTGTAATCTATTGTATTTCCGTTTCCGCAATCCTTTGAATTCATAAAATGGGGTTCCCCCCACTGTTTGATATTTACAATCCAATTGTTGAAGTTTACTTTGAATAAACAAAAACATACAATTAATATAATCATTGCATATCAATCATTCTCGTGTAAACGCATTCTTCTCACCTACGAATCTTACGTTTGTGTCTCGATTCTAGAGTCAAACTGTCTCATTCGTACAATACTTGGGCCAATCGTCAGAAAAAGATGGATGATCTCGAGGAAGAGAACAGAGAGTTGAGGGAAGAGATCGACACTCTGAAAGAAGATATGAGAAAGCTTCATAACGACATGCAAGCTCTAGCAGAAGCTCAGATGCAACAACAACGGACTGTGATCCCAGAGATCACATCTACGCCCATAGTGGAGAAGTATGATCCTAGGTACAAAATGCCGAAAGATCGTCCCTGGGGCATGCCACCTAACTATATCCCGGAAGGATATGTTCCGCCGATCGCTGAGGATCAGGGAACCGTAGCAGGTACCGCTGGGCCTGAAGGGTTACAAACTTTGGGAAAACGAAGATGCCAGGGGCATGACAACAACTCCTGAAGGTTACAAACTTCGGGAGGCACCGAGAGTCTCGGCCATAATGACTATACCACCGCCCGTGGTACACACTGTCCCGGAAGGACAGATTTCACCGATACCTTCTGGTGGGAATGACAGCATGTTCGACAGAATGAATGAATTCCAGGAATAGTTCCTGGAAATGCAGAAAGAACTGCAAGCCATTCGCGGTCAGGATCTATTTGGAAAGGACGCCGCAGACCTTTGTTTGGTCCCCAATGTGAAAGTTCCGCACAAATTCCAAGTGCCCGACTTTGAAAAGTACAAGGGTAACTCTTACCCTCAGAGCCATTTGGTGATTACGCTCGGGGAATGTCGGATCAGACAAAGAACCAAGATCTGCTCATTCACTACTTTCAGGATAGTTTAACCGGTGCAGCATTAAAATGGTACACGGGTTTAAACTGCGCCACGATCGGCACTTTCAGAGATCTGGGCGCTGCCTTCGTTCAACAATAAAAATACAATCTGGACATGGCACCAGACAAAGATCAACTCAGATCGATGTCACAAAAGGACAAGGAAACCTTTAAAGAATACGCTCAGAGATGGTGTGAAATTGCCACTCAGATTTCTCCACCTCAGATTGGTGAAGTCACTCAGGGCATAACATAGAAAACTGTCTCAGTTTCAAATCCGATGTGCAAAAGCTATTAGTTCGTCGTCAATTTGGATACCCGATGAGGTATGTCCTACGCAATGCTCATCTGGAAGGTCTTTTCTTCAAGGAAGGAGAAAATGACAGGGCACTAAAGACAGAAATAGTGCATGCCTGGAAATACGTTCATAGGAAAGGACGAGAGTCTCTAGGGAAACCGGACTGTGTCTCGGTGGAGCCTTACCTCCACTGGGTACAAACTAGAGCTCTCAAGCTGAGGATGCCTTACCCTCGTCAGGAAGTTCTTCCATTAAGGGACTCTGCCCTTTATTTCATGTCTGAGACGGAAAAGCTTCAAGTTACTCTCAGCAAAGTTCAGCAGGAGAAGAGGTCTTGGAGGAACAAGTACCGCATTCTCAATGTGGAATGCAGGAAAATACAGCAGCTATTAAAAGATAAAGATGCTCTGATTGAAATTTTAGAGCAACATGTTGTAGAAAATAAGGATGACCAAAGGAATTTGCTCGCTCCTTTCACTTGGCAAAGGAATGACAACCCGACAATGGCCCAAGAGCCCCGGTCAAAGAAAAGGAAAGCACCCGAACTAGCACATGAGCTCTCCTCAAAGAGGACTCAGGATCCCTTAGTTTAAATTCCCTTTTTCAGCACTTTGTAATCTATTGTATTTCCGTTTCCGCAATCCTTTGAATTCATAAAATGGGGTTCCCCCGACTGTTTGATATTTGCAATCCAATTGTCGAAGTTTACTTTGAATAAACAAAAACATACAATTAATATAATCATTGCATATCAATCATTCTCGTGTAAACGCATTCTTCTCACCTACGAATCTTACGTTTGTGTCTCGATTCTAGAGTCAAACTGTCTCATTCGTACAATACTTGGGCCAATCGTCAGAAAAAGATGGATGATCTCGAGGAAGAGAACAGAGAGTTGAGGGAAGAGATCGACACTCTGAAAGAAGATATGAGAAAGCTTCATAACGACATGCAAGCTCTAGCAGAAGCTCAGATGCAACAACAACGGACTGTGATCCCAGAGATCATATCTACGCCCATAGTGGAGAAGTATGATCCTAGGTACAAAATGCCGAAAGATCGTCCCTTGGGAATGCCACCTAACTATATCCCGGAAGGATATGTTCCGCCGATCGCTGAGGATCAGGGAACCGTAGCAGGTACCGCTGGGCCTGAAGGTTACAAACTTCGGGAAAACGAAGATACCAGGGGCATGACAGCAACTCCTGAAGGTTACAAACTTCGGGAGGCACCGAGAGTCTCGGCCATAATGACTATACCACCGCCCGTGGTACACACTGTCCCGGAAGGACAGATTTCACCGATACCTTCTGGTGGGAATGACAGCATGTTCGACAGAATGAATGAATTCCAGGAATAGTTCCTGGAAATGCAGAAAGAACTGCAAGCCATTCGCGGTCAGGATCTATTTGGAAAGGACGCCGCAGACCTTTGTTTGGTCCCCAATGTGAAAGTTCCGCACAAATTCCAAGTGCCCGACTTTGAAAAGTACAAGGGTAACTCTTACCCTCAGAGCCATTTGGTGATGTACGCTCGGGGAATGTCGGCTCAGACAAAGAACCAAGATCTGCTCATTCACTACTTTCAGGATAGTTTAACCGGTGCAGCATTAAAATGGTACACGGGTTTAAACTGCGCCACGATCGGCACTTTCAGAGATCTGGGCGCTGCCTTCGTTCAACAATATAAATACAATCTGGACATGGCACCAGACAAAGATCAACTCAGATCGATGTCACAAAAGGACAAGGAAACCTTTAAAGAATACGCTCAGAGATGGTGTGAAATTGCCACTCAGATTTCTCCACCTCAGATTGGTGAAGTCACTCAGGGCATAACATAGAAAACTGTCTCAGTTTCAAATCCTATGTGCAAAAGCTATTAGTTCGTCGTCAATTTGGATACCCGATGAGGTATGTCCTGCGCAATGCTCATCTGGAAGGTCTTTTCTTCAAGGAAGGAGAAAATGACAGGGCACTAAAGACAGAAATAGTGCATGCCTGGAAACACGTTCATAGGAAAGGACGAGAGTCTCTAGGGAAACCGGACTGTGTCTCGGTGGAGCCTTACCTCCACTGGGTACAAACTAGAGCTCTCAAGCTGAGGATGCCTTACCCTCGTCAGGAAGTTCTTCCATTAAGGGACTCTGCCCTTTATTTCATGTCTGAGACGGAAAAGCTTCAAGTTACTCTCAGCAAAGTTCAGCAGGAGAAGAGGTCTTGGAGGAACAAGTACCGCATTCTCAATGTGGAATGCAGGAAAATACAACAGCTATTAAAAGATAAAGATGCTCTGATTGAAATTTTAGAGCAACATGTTGTAGAAAATAAGGATGACCAAAGGAATTTGCTCGCTCCTTTCACTTGGCAAAGGAATGACAACCCGACAATGGCCCAAGAGCCCCGGTCAAAGAAAAGGAAAGCACCCGAACTAGCACATGAGCTCTCCTCAAAGAGGACTCAGGATCCCTTAGTTTAAATTCCCTTTTTCAGCACTTTGTAATCTATTGTATTTCCGTTTCCGCAATCCTTTGAATTCATAAAATGGGGTTCCCCCCACTGTTTGATATTTGCAATCCAATTGTCGAAGTTTACTTTGAATAAACAAAAACATACAATTAATATAATCATTGCATATCAATCATTCTCGTGTAAACGCATTCTTCTCACCTACGAATCTTACGTTTGTGTCTCGATTCTAGAGTCAAACTGTCTCATTCGTACAATACTTGGGCCAATCGTCAGAAAAAGATGGATGATCTCGAGGAAGAGAACAGAGAGTTGAGGGAAGAGATCGACACTCTGAAAGAAGATATGAGAAAGCTTCATAACGACATGCAAGCTCTAGCAGAAGCTCAGATGCAACAACAACGGACTGTGATCCCAGAGATCACATCTACGTCCATAGTGGAGAAGTATGATCCTAGGTACAAAATGCCGAAAGATCGTCCCTTGGGCATGCCACCTAACTATATCCCGGAAGGATATGTTCCGCCGATCGCTGAGGATCAGGGAACCGTAGCAGGTACCGCTGGGCCTGAAGGTTACAAACTTCGGGAAAACGAAGATACCTGGGGCATGACAGCAACTCCTGAAGGTTACAAACTTCGGGAGGCACCGAGAGTCTCGGCCATAATGACTATACCACCGCCCGTGGTACACACTGTCCTGGAAGGACAGATTTCACCGATACCTTCTGGTGGGAATGACAGCATGTTCGACAGAATGAATGAATTCCAAGAATAGTTCCTGGAAATGCAGAAAGAACTGCAAGCCATTCGTGGTCAGGATCTATTTGGAAAGGACGCCGCAGACCTTTGTTTGGTCCCCAATGTGAAAGTTCCGCACAAATTCCAAGTGCCCGACTTTGAAAAGTACAAGGGTAACTCTTACCCTCAGAGCCATTTGGTGATGTACGCTCGGGGAATGTCGGCTCAGACAAAGAACCAAGATCTGCTCATTCACTACTTTCAGGATAGTTTAACCGGTGCAGCATTAAAATGGTACACGGGTTTAAACTGCGCCACGATCGGCACTTTCAGAGATCTGGGCGCTGCCTTCGTTCAACAATATAAATACAATCTGGACATGGCACCAGACAAAGATCAACTCAGATCGATGTCACAAAAGGACAAGGAAACCTTTAAAGAATACGCTCAGAGATGGTGTGAAATTGCCACTCAGATTTCTCCACCTCAGATTGGTGAAGTCACTCAGGGCATAACATAGAAAACTGTCTCAGTTTCAAATCCTATGTGCAAAAGCTATTAGTTCGTCGTCAATTTGGATACCCGATGAGGTATGTCCTGCGCAATGCTCATCTGGAAGGTCTTTTCTTCAAGGAAGGAGAAAATGACAGGGCACTAAAGACAGAAATAGTGCATGCCTGGAAACACGTTCATAGGAAAGGACGAGAGTCTCTAGGGAAACCGGACTGTGTCTCGGTGGAGCCTTACCTCCACTGGGTACAAACTAGAGCTCTCAAGCTGAGGATGCCTTACCCTCGTCAGGAAGTTCTTCCATTAAGCGACTCTGCCCTTTATTTCATGTCTGAGACGGAAAAGCTTCAAGTTACTCTCAGCAAAGTTCAGCAGGAGAAGAGGTCTTGGAGGAACAAGTACCGCATTCTCAATGTGGAATGCAGGAAAATACAGCAGCTATTAAAAGATAAAGATGCTCTGATTGAAATTTTAGAGCAACATGTTGTAGAAAATAAGGATGACCAAAGGAATTTGCTCGCTCCTTTCACTTGGCAAAGGAATGACAACTCGACAATGGCCCAAAAGCCCCGGTCAAAGAAAAGGAAAGCACCCGAACTAGCACATGAGCTCTCCTCAAAGAGGACTCAGGATCCCTTAGTTTAAATTCCCTTTTTCAGCACTTTGTAATCTATTGTATTTTCGTTTCCGCAATCCTTTGAATTCATAAAATGGGGTCCCCCCCACTGTTTGATATTTTCAATCCAATTGTCGAAGTTTACTTTGAATAAACAAAAACATACAATTAATATAATCATTGCATATCAATCATTCTCGTGTAAATGCATTCTTCTCACCTACGAATCTTACGTTTGTGTCTCGATTCTAGAGTCAAACTGTCTCATTCGTACAATACTTGGGCCAATCATCAGAAAAAGATGGATGATCTCAAGGAAGAGAACAGAGAGTTGAGGGAAGAGATCGACACTCTGAAAGAAGATATGAGAAAGCTTCATAACGACATGCAAGCTCTAGCAGAAGCTCAGATGCAACAACAACGGACTGTGATCCCAGATATCACATCTACGCCCATAGTGGAGAAGTATGATCCTAGGTACAAAATGCCGAAAGATCGTCCCTTGGGCATGCCACCTAACTATATCCCGGAAGGATATGTTCCGCCGATCGCTGAGGATCAGGGAACCGTAGCAGGTACCGCTGGGCCTGAAGGTTACAAACTTCGGGAAAACGAAGATACCAGGGGCATGACAACAACTCCTGAAGGTTACAAACTTCGGGAGGCACCGAGAGTCTCGGCCATAATGACTATACCACCGCCCGTGGTACACACTGTCCCGGAAGGACAGATTTCACCGATACCTTCTGGTGGGAATGACAGCATGTTCGACAGAATGAATGAATTCCAGGAATAGTTCCTGGAAATGCAGAAAGAACTGCAAGCCATTCGCGGTCAGGATCTATTTGGAAAGGACGCCGCAGACCTTTGTTTGGTCCCCAATGTGAAAGTTCCGCACAAATTCCAAGTGCCCGACTTTGAAAAGTACAAGGGTAACTCTTACCCTCAGAGCCATTTGGTGATGTACGCTCGGGGAATGTCGGCTCAGACAAAGAACCAAGATCTGCTCATTCACTACTTTCAGGATAGTTTAACCGGTGCAGCATTAAAATGGTACACGGGTTTAAACTGCGCCACGATCGGCACTTTCAGAGATCTGGGCGCTGCCTTTGTTCAACAATATAAATACAATCTGGACATGGCACCAGACAAAGATCAACTCAGATCGATGTCACAAAAGGACAAGGAAACCTTTAAAGAATACGCTCAGAGATGGTGTGAAATTGCCACTCAGATTTCTCCACCTCAGATTGGTGAAGTCACTCAGGGCATAACATAGAAAACTGTCTCAGTTTCAAATCCTATGTGCAAAAGCTATTAGTTCGTCGTCAATTTGGATACCCGATGAGGTATGTCCTGCGCAATGCTCATCTGGAAGGTCTTTTCTTCAAGGAAGGAGAAAATGACAGGGCACTAAAGACAGAAATAGTGCATGCCTGGAAACACGTTCATAGGAAAGGACGAGAGTCTCTAGGGAAACCGGACTGTGTCTCGGTGGAGCCTTACCTCCACTGGGTACAAACTAGAGCTCTCAAGCTGAGGATGCCTTACCCTCGTCAGGAAGTTCTTCCATTAAGGGACTCTGCCCTTTATTTCATGTCTGAGACGGAAAAGCTTCAAGTTACTCTCAGCAAAGTTCAGCAGGAGAAGAGGTCTTGGAGGAACAAGTACCGCATTCTCAATGTGGAATGCAGGAAAATACAGCAGCTATTAAAAGATAAAGATGCTCTGATTGAAATTTTAGAGCAACATGTTGTAGAAAATCTGGATGACCAAAGGAATTTGCTCGCTCCTTTCACTTGGCAAAGGAATGACAACCCGACAATGGCCCAAGAGCCCCGGTCAAAGAAAAGGAAAGCACCCGAACTAGCACATGAGCTCTCCTCAAAGAGGACTCAGGATCCCTTAGTTTAAATTCCCTTTTTCAGCACTTTGTAATCTATTGTATTTCCGTTTCCGCAATCCTTTGTATTCATAAAATGGGGTTCCCCCCACTGTTTGATATTTGCAATCCAATTGTCGAAGTTTACTTTGAATAAACAAAAACATACAATTAATATAATCATTGCATATCAATCAATCTCGTGTAAACGCATTCTTCTCACCTACGAATCTTACGTTTGTGTCTCGATTCTAGAGTCAAACTGTCTCATTCGTACAATACTTGGGCCAATCGTCAGAAAAAGATGGATGATCTCGAGGAAGAGAACAGAGAGTTGAGGGAAGAGATCGACACTCTGAAAGAAGATATGAGAAAGCTTCATAACGACATGCAAGCTCTAGCAGAAGCTCAGATGCAACAACAATGGACTGTGATCCCAGAGATCACATCTACGCCCATAGTGGAGAAGTATGATCCTAGGTACAAAATGCCGAAAGATCGTCCCTTGGACATGCCACCTAACTATATCCCGGAAGGATATGTTCCGCCGATCGCTGAGGATCAGGGAACCGTAGCAGGTACCGCTGGGCCTGAAGGTTACAAACTTCGGGAAAACGAAGATGCCAGGGGCATGACAACAACTCCTGAAGGTTACAAACTTCGGGAGGCACCGAGAGTCTCGGCCATAATGACTATACCACCGCCCGTGGTACACACTGTCCCGGAAGGACAGATTTCACCGATACCTTCTGGTGGGAATGACAGCATGTTCGACAGAATGAATGAATTCCAGGAATAGTTCCTGGAAATGCAGAAAGAACTGCAAGCCATTCGCGGTCAGGATCTATTTGGAAAGGACGCCGCAGACCTTTGTTTGGTCCCCAATGTGAAAGTTCCGCACAAATTCCAAGTGCCCGACTTTGAAAAGTACAAGGGTAACTCTTACCCTCAGAGCCATTTGGTGATGTACGCTCGGGGAATGTCGGCTCAGACAAAGAACCAAGATCTGCTCATTCACTACTTTCAGGATAGTTTAACCGGTGCAGCATTAAAATGGTACACGGGTTTAAACTGCGCCACGATCGGCACTTTCAGAGATCTGGGCGCTGCCTTTGTTCAACAATATAAATACAATCTGGACATGGCACCAGACAAAGATCAACTCAGATCGATGTCACAAAAGGACAAGGAAACCTTTAAAGAATACGCTCAGAGATGGTGTGAAATTGCCACTCAGATTTCTCCACCTCAGATTGGTGAAGTCACTCAGGGCATAACATAGAAAACTGTCTCAGTTTCAAATCCTATGTGCAAAAGCTATTAGTTCGTCGTCAATTTGGATACCCGATGAGGTATGTCCTGCGCAATGCTCATCTGGAAGGTCTTTTCTTCAAGGAAGGAGAAAATGACAGGGCACTAAAGACAGAAATAGTGCATGCCTGGAAACACGTTCATAGGAAAGGACGAGAGTCTCTAGGGAAACCGGACTGTGTCTCGGTGGAGCCTTACCTCCACTGGGTACAAACTAGAGCTCTCAAGCTGAGGATGCCTTACCCTCGTCAGGAAGTTCTTCCATTAAGGGACTCTGCCCTTTATTTCATGTCTGAGACGGAAAAGCTTCAAGTTACTCTCAGCAAAGTTCAGCAGGAGAAGAGGTCTTGGAAGAACAAGTACCGCATTCTCAATGTGGAATGCAGGAAAATACAGCAGCTATTAAAAGATAAAGATGCTCTGATTGAAATTTTAGAGCAACATGTTGTAGAAAATCTGGATGACCAAAGGAATTTGCTCGCTCCTTTCACTTGGCAAAGGAATGACAACCCGACAATGGCCCAAGAGCCCCGGTCAAAGAAAAGGAAAGCACCCGAACTAGCACATGAGCTCTCCTCAAAGAGGACTCAGGATCCCTTAGTTTAAATTCCCTTTTTCAGCACTTTGTAATCTATTGTATTTCCGTTTCCGCAATCCTTTGTATTCATAAAATGGGGTTCCCCCCACTGTTTGATATTTGCAATCCAATTGTCGAAGTTTACTTTGAATAAACAAAAACATACAATTAATATAATCATTGCATATCAATCAATCTCGTGTAAACGCATTCTTCTCACCTACGAATCTTACGTTTGTGTCTCGATTCTAGAGTCAAACTGTCTCATTCGTACAATACTTGGGCCAATCGTCAGAAAAAGATGGATGATCTCGAGGAAGAGAACAGAGAGTTGAGGGAAGAGATCGACACTCTGAAAGAAGATATGAGAAAGCTTCATAACGACATGCAAGCTCTAGCAGAAGCTCAGATGCAACAACAATGGACTGTGATCCCAGAGATCACATCTACGCCCATAGTGGAGAAGTATGATCCTAGGTACAAAATGCCGAAAGATCGTCCCTTGGACATGCCACCTAACTATATCCCGGAAGGATATGTTCCGCCGATCGCTGAGGATCAGGGAACCGTAGCAGGTACCGCTGGGCCTGAAGGTTACAAACTTCGGGAAAACGAAGATGCCAGGGGCATGACAACAACTCCTGAAGGTTACAAACTTCGGGAGGCACCGAGAGTCTCGGCCATAATGACTATACCACCGCCCGTGGTACACACTGTCCCGGAAGGATAGATTTCACTGATACCTTCTGGTGGGAATGACAGCATGTTCGACAGAATGAATGAATTCCAGGAATAGTTCCTGGAAATGCAGAAAGAACTGCAAGCCATTCGCGGTCAGGATCTATTTGGAAAGGACGCCGCAGACCTTTGTTTGGTCCCCAATGTGAAAGTTCCGCACAAATTCCAAGTGCCCGACTTTGAAAAGTACAAGGGTAACTCTTAACCTCAGAGCCATTTGGTGATGTACACTCGGGGAATGTCGGCTCAGACAAAGAACCAAGATCTGCTCATTCACTACTTTCAGGATAGTTTAACCGGTGCAGCATTAAAATGGTACACGGGTTTAAACTGCGCCACGATCGGCACTTTCAGAGATCTGGGCGCTGCCTTCGTTCAACAATATAAATACAATCTGGACATGGCACCAGACAAAGATCAACTCAGATCGATGTCACAAAAGGACAAGGAAACCTTTAAAGAATACGCTCAGAGATGGTGTGAAATTGCCACTCAGATTTCTCCACCTCAGATTGGTGAAGTCACTCAGGGCATAACATAGAAAACTGTCTCAGTTTCAAATCCTATGTGCAAAAGCTATTAGTTCGTCGTCAATTTGGATACCGGATGAGGTATGTCCTGTGCAATGCTCATCTGGAAGGTCTTTTCTTCAAGGAAGGAGAAAATGACAGGGCACTAAAGACAGAAATAATGCATGCCTGAAAACACGTTCATAGGAAAGGATGAGAGTCTCTAGGGAAACCGGACTGTGTCTCGGTGGAGCCTTACCTCCACTGGGTACAAACTAGAGCTCTCAAGCTGAGGATGCCTTACCCTCGTCAGGAAGTTCTTCCATTAAGGGACTCTGCCCTTTATTTCATGTCTGAGACGGAAAAGCTTCAAGTTACTCTCAGGAAAGTTCAGCAGGAGAAGAGGTCTTGGAGGAACAAGTACCGCATTCTCAATGTGGAATGCAGGAAAATACAGCAGCTATTAAAAGAAAAAGATGCTCTGATTGAAATTTTAGAGCAACATGTTGTAGAAAATCAGGATGACCAAAGGAATTTGCTCGCTCCTTTCACTTGGCAAATGAATGACAACCCGACAATGGCCCAAGAGCCTCGGTCAAAGACAAGGAAAGCACCCGAACTAGCACATGAGCTCTCCTCAAAGAGGACTCAGGATCCCTTAGTTTAAATTCCCTTTTTCAGTACTTTGTAATCTATTGTATTTCCGTTTCCGCAATCCTTTGAATTCATAAAATGGGGTTCCCCCCACTGTTTGATATTTGCAATCCAATTGTCGAATTTTACTTTGAATAAACAAAAACATACAATTAATATAATCATTGCATATCAATCATTCTCGTGTAAACGCATTCTTCTCACCTACGAATCTTACGTTTGTGTCTCGATTCTAGAGTCAAACTGTCTCATTCGTACAATACTTTGGCCAATCGTCAGAAAAAGATGGATGATCTCGAGGAAGAGAGCAGAGAGTTGAGGGAAGAGATCGACACTCTGAAAGAAGATATGAGAAAGCTTCATAACGACATGCAAGCTCTAGCAGAAGCTCAGATGCAACAACAACGGACTGTGATCCCAGAGATCACATCTACGCCCATAGTGGAGAAGTATGATCATAGGTACAAAATGCCGAAAGATCGTCCCTTGGGCATGCCACCTAACTATATCCCGGAAAGATATGTTCCGCCGATCGCTGAGGATCAGGGAACCTTAGCAGGTACCGCTGGGCCTGAAGGTTACAAACTTCGGGAAAACGAAGATGCCAGGGGCATGACAACAACTCCTGAAGGTTACAAACTTTGGGAGGCACCGAGAGTCTCGGCCATAATGACTATACCACCGCCCGTGGTACACACTGTCCCGGAAGGACAGATTTCACCGATAACTTTTGGTGGGAATGACAGCATGTTCGACAGAATGAATGAATTCTAGGAATAGTTCCTGGAAATGCAGAAAGAACTGCAAGCCATTCGCGGTCAGGATCTATTTGGAAAGGACGCCGCAGACCTTTGTTTGGTCCCCAATGTGAAAGTTCCGCACAAATTCCAAGTGCCCGACTTTGAAAAGTACAAGGGTAACTCTTACCCTCAGAGCCATTTGGTGATGTACGCTCGGGGAATGTCGGCTCAGACAAAGAACCAAGATCTGCTCATTCACTACTTTCAGGATAGTTTAACCGGTGCAGCATTAAAATGGTACACGGGTTTAAACTGCGCCACGATCGGCACTTTCAGAGATCTGGGCGCTGCCTTCGTTCAACAATAAAAATACAATCTGGACATGGCACCAGACAAAGATCAACTCAGATCGATGTCACAAAAGGACAAGGAAACCTTTAAAGAATACGCTCAGAGATGGTGTGAAATTGCCACTCAGATTTCTCCACCTCAGATTGGTGAAGTCACTCAGGGCATAACATAGAAAACTGTCTCAGTTTCAAATCCGATGTGCAAAAGCTATTCGTTCGTCGTCAATTTGGATACCCGATGAGGTATGTCCTGCGCAATGCTCATCTGGAAGGTCTTTTCTTCAAGGAAGGAGAAAATGACATGGCACTAAAGACAGAAATAGTGCATGCCTGGAAACACGTTCATAGGAAAGGACGAGAGTCTCTAGGGAAACCGGACTGTGTCTCGGTGGAGCCTTACCTCCACTGGGTACAAACTAGAGCTCTCAAGCTGAGGATGCCTTACCCTCGTCAGGAAGTTCTTCCATTAAGGGACTCTGCCCTTTATTTCATGTCTGAGATGGAAAAGCTTCAAGTTACTCTCAGCAAAGTTCAGCAGGAGAAGAGGTCTTGGAGGAACAAGTACCGCATTCTCAATGTGGAATGCAGGAAAATACAGCAGCTATTAAAAGATAAAGATGCTCTGATTAAAATTTTAGAGCAACATGTTGTAGAAAATAAGGATGACCAAAGGAATTTGCTCGCTCCTTTCACTTGGCAAAGGAATGACAACCCGACAATGGCCCAAGAGCCCCGGTCAAAGAAAAGGAAAGCACCCGAACTAGCACATGAGCTCTCCTCAAAGAGGACTCAGGATCCCTTAGTTTAAATTCCCTTTTTCAGCACTTTGTAATCTATTGTATTTCCGTTTCCGCAATCCTTTGAATTCATAAAATGGGGTTCCCCCCACTGTTTGATATTTACAATCCAATTGTCGAAGTTTACTTTGAATAAACAAAAACATACAATTAATATAATCATTGCATATCAATCATTCTCGTGTAAACGCATTCTTCTCACCTACGAATCTTACGTTTGTGTCTCGATTCTAGAGTCAAACTGTCTCATTCGTACAATACTTGGGCCAATCGTCAGAAAAAGATGGATGATCTCGAGGAAGAGAACAGAGAGTTGAGGGAAGAGATCGACACTCTGAAAGAAGATATGAGAAAGCTTCATAACGACATGCAAGCTCTAGCAGAAGCTCAGATGCAACAACAACGGACTGTGATCCCAGAGATCACATCTACGCCCATAGTGGAGAAGTATGATCCTAGGTACAAAATGCCGAAAGATCGTCCCTTGGCATGCCACCTAACTATATCCCGGAAGGATATGTTCCGCCGATCGCTGAGGATCAGGGAACCTTAGCAGGTACCGCTGGGCCTGAAGGTTACAAACTTCGGGAAAACAAAGATGCCAGGGGCATGACAACAACTCCTGAAGGTTACAAACTTCGGGAGGCACCGAGAGTCTCGGCCATAATGACTATACCACCGCCCGTGGTACACACTGTCCCGGAAGGACAGATTTCACCGATACCTTCTGGTGGGAATGACAGCATGTTCGACAGAATGAATGAATTCCAGGAATAGTTCCTGGAAATGCAGAAAGAACTGCAAGCCATTCGCGGTCAGGATCTATTTGGAAAGGACGCCGCAGACCTTTGTTTGGTCCCCAATGTGAAAGTTCCGCACAAATTCCAAGTGCCCGACTTTGAAAAGTACAAGGGTAACTCTTACCCTCAGAGCCATTTGGTGATGTACGCTCGGGGAATGTCGGCTCAGACAAAGAACCAAGATCTGCTCATTCACTACTTTCAGGATAGTTTAACCGGTGCAGCATTAAAATGGTACACGGGTTTAAACTGCGCCACGATCGGCACTTTCAGAGATCTGGGCGCTGCCTTCGTTCAACAATATAAATACAATCTGGACATGGCACCAGACAAAGATCAACTCAGATCGATGTCACAAAAGGACAAGGAAACCTTTAAAGAATACGCTCAGAGATGGTGTGAAATTGCCACTCAGATTTCTCCACCTCAGATTGGTGAAGTCACTCAGGGCATAACATAGAAAACTGTCTCAGTTTCAAATCCTATGTGCAAAAGCTATTAGTTCGTCGTCAATTTGGATACCCGATGAGGTATGTCCTGTGCAATGCTCATCTGGAAGGTCTTTTCTTCAAGGAAGGAGAAAATGACAGGGCACTAAAGACAGAAATAGTGCATGCCTGGAAACACGTTCATAGGAAAGGACGAGAGTCTCTAGGGAAGCCGGACTGTGTCTCGGTGGAGCCTTACCTCCACTGGGTACAAACTAGAGCTCTCAAGCTGAGGATGCCTTACCCTCGTCAGGAAGTTCTTCCATTAAGGGACTCTGCCCTTTATTTCATGTCTGAGACGGAAAAGCTTCAAGTTACTCTCAGCAAAGTTCAGCAGGAGAAGAGGTCTTGGAGGAACAAGTACCGCATTCTCAATGTGGAATGCAGGAAAATACAGCAGCTATTAAAAGATAAAGATGCCCTGATTGAAATTTTAGAGCAACATGTTGTAGAAAATCAGGATGACCAAAGGAATTTGCTCGCTCCTTTCACTTGGCAAAGGAATGACAACCCGACAATGGCCCAAGAGCCCCGGTCAAAGAAAAGGAAAGCACCCGAACTAGCACATGAGCTCTCCTCAAAGAGGACTCAGGATCCCTTAGTTTAAATTCCCTTGTTCAGCACTTTGTAATCTATTGTATTTCCGTTTCCGCAATCCTTTGAATTCATAAAATGGGGTTCCCCCCACTGTTTGATATTTGCAATCCAATTGTCGAAGTTTACTTTGAATAAACAAAAACATACAATTAATATAATCATTGCATATCAATCATTCTCGTGTAAACGCATTCTTCTCACCTACGAATCTTACGTTTGTGTCTCGATTCTAGAGTCAAACTGTCTCATTCGTACAATACTTGGGCCAATCGTCTGAAAAAGATGGATGATCTCGAGGAAGAGAACAGAGAGTTGAGGGAAGAGATCGACACTCTGAAAGAAGATATGAGAAAGCTTCATAACGACATGCAAGCTCTAGCAGAAGCTCAGATGCAACAACAACGGACTGTGATCCCAGAGATCAGATCTACGCCCATAGTGGAGAAGTATGATCCTAGGTACAAAATACCGAAAGATCGTCCCTTGGGCATGCCACCTAACTATATCCCGGAATGATATGTTCCGCCGATCGCTGAGGATCAGGGAACCGTAGCAGGTACCGCTGGGCCTGAAGGTTACAAACTTCGGGAAAACGGAGATGCCAGGGGCATGACAACAACTCCTGAAGGTTACAAACTTCGGGAGGCACCGAGAGTCTCGGCCATAATGACTATACCACCGCCCGTGGTACACACTGTCCCGGAAGGACAGATTTCATCGATACCTTCTGGTGGGAATGACAGCATGTTCGACAGAATGAATGAATTCCAGGAATAGTTCCTGGAAATGCAGAAAGAACTGCAAGCCATTCGCGGTCAGGATCTATTTGGAAAGGACGCCGCAGACCTTTGTTTGGTCCCCAATGTGAAAGTTCCGCACAAATTCCAAGTGCCCGACTTTGAAAAGTACAAGGGTAACTCTTACCCTCAGAGCCATTTGGTGATGTACGCTCGGGGAATGTCGGCTCAGACAAAGAACCAAGATCTGCTCATTCACTACTTTCAGGATAGTTTAACCGGTGCAGCATTAAAATGGTACACGGGTTTAAACTGCGCCACGATCGGCACTTTTAGAGATCTGGGCGCTGCCTTCGTTCAACAATATAAATACAATCTGGACATGGCACCAGACAAAGATCAACTCAGATCGATGTCACAAAAGGACACGGAAACCTTTAAAGAATACGCTCAGAGATGGTGTGAAATTGCCACTCAGATTTCTCCACCTCAGATTGGTGAAGTCACTCAGGGCATAACATAGAAAACTGTCTCAGTTTCAAATCCTATGTGCAAAAGCTATTAGTTCGTCGTCAATTTGGATACCCGATGAGGTATGTCCTGCGCAATGCTCATCTGGAAGGTCTTTTCTTCAAGGAAGGAGAAAATGACAGGGCACTAAAGACAGAAATAGTGCATGCCTGGAAACACGTTCATAGGAAAGGACGAGAGTCTCTAGGGAAACCGGACTGTGTCTCGGTGGAGCCTTACCTCCACTGGGTACAAACTAGAGCTCTCAAGCTGAGGATGCCTTACCCTCGTCAGGAAGTTCTTCCATTAAGGGACTCTGCCCTTTATTTCATGTCTGAGACGGAAAAGCTTCAAGTTACTCTCAGCAAAGTTCAGCAGGAGAAGAGGTCTTGGAGGAACAAGTACCGCATTCTCAATGTGGAATGCAGGAAAATACAGCAGCTATTAAAAGATAAAGATGCTCTGATTGAAATTTTAGAGCAACATGTTGTAGAAAATCAGGATGACCAAAGGAATTTGCTCGCTCCTTTCACTTGGAAAAGGAATGACAACCCGACAATGGCCCAAGAGCCCCGGTCAAAGAAAAGGAAAGCACCCGAACTAGCACATGAGCTCTCCTCAAAGAGGACTCAGGATCCCTTAGTTTAAATTCCCTTTTTCAGCACTTTGTAATCTATTGTATTTCCGTTTCCGCAATCCTTTGAATTCATAAAATGGGGTTCCCCCCACTGTTTGATATTTGCAATCCAATTGTCGAAGTTTACTTTGAATAAACAAAAACATACAATTAATATAATCATTGCATATCAATCATTCTCGTGTAAACGCATTCTTCTCACCTACGAATCTTACGTTTGTGTCTCGATTCTAGAGTCAAACTGTCTCATTCGTACAATACTTGGGCCAATCGTCAGAAAAAGATGGATGATCTCGAGGAAGAGAACAGAGAGTTGAGGGAAGAGATCGACACTCTGAAAGAAGATATGAGAAAGCTTCATAACGACATGCAAGCTCTAGCAGAAGCTCAGATGCAACAACAACGGACTGTGATCCCAGAGATCACATCTACGCCCATAGTGGAGAAGTATGATCCTAGGTACAAAATACCGAAAGATCGTCCCTTGGGCATGCCACCTAACTATATCTCGGAAGGATATGTTCCGCCGATCGCTGAGGATCAGGGAACCGTAGCAGGTACCGCTGGGCCTGAAGGTTACAAACTTCGGGAAAACGAAGATGCCAGGGGCATGACAACAACTCCTGAAGGTTACAAACTTCGGGAGGCACCGAGAGTCTCGGCCATAATGACTATACCACCGCCCGTGGTACACACTGTCCCGGAAGGACAGATTTCACCGATACCTTCTGGTGGGAATGACAGCATGTTCGACAGAATGAATGAATTCCAGGAATAGTTCCTGGAAATGCAGAAAGAACTGCAAGCCATTCGCGGTCAGGATCTATTTGGAAAGGACGCCGCAGACCTTTGTTTGGTCCCCAATGTGAAAGTTCCGCACAAATTCCAAGTGCCCGACTTTGAAAAGTACAAGGGTAACTCTTACCCTCAGAGCCATTTGGTGATGTACGCTCGGGGAATGTCGGCTCAGACAAAGAACCAAGATCTGCTCATTCACTACTTTCAGGATAGTTTAACCGGTGCAGCATTAAAATGGTACACGGGTTTAAACTGCGCCACGATCGGCACTTTTAGAGATCTGGGCGCTGCCTTCGTTCAACAATATAAATACAATCTGGACATGGCACCAGACAAAGATCAACTCAGATCGATGTCACAAAAGGACACGGAAACCTTTAAAGAATACGCTCAGAGATGGTGTGAAATTGCCACTCAGATTTCTCCACCTCAGATTGGTGAAGTCACTCAGGGCATAACATAGAAAACTGTCTCAGTTTCAAATCCTATGTGCAAAAGCTATTAGTTCGTCGTCAATTTGGATACCCGATGAGGTATGTCCTGCGCAATGCTCATCTGGAAGGTCTTTTCTTCAAGGAAGGAGAAAATGACAGGGCACTAAAGACAGAAATAGTGCATGCCTAGAAACACGTTCATAGGAAAGGACGAGAGTCTCTAGGGAAACCGGACTGTGTCTCGGTGGAGCCTTACCTCCACTGGGTACAAACTAGAGCTCTCAAGCTGAGGATGCCTTACCCTCGTCAGGAAGTTCTTCCATTAAGGGACTCTGCCCTTTATTTCATGTCTGAGACGGAAAAGCTTCAAGTTACTCTCAGCAAAGTTCAGCAGGAGAAGAGGTCTTGGAGGAACAAGTACCGCATTCTCAATGTGGAATGCAGAAAAATACAGCAGCTATTAAAAGATAAAGATGCTCTGATTGAAATTTTAGAGTAACATGTTGTAGAAAATCAGGATGACCAAAGGAATTTGCTCGCTCCTTTCACTTGGCAAAGGAATGACAACCCGACAATGGCCCAAGAGCCCCGGTCAAAGAAAAGGAAAGCACCCGAACTAGCACATGAGCTCTCCTCAAAGAGGACTCAGGATCCCTTAGTTTAAATTCCCTTTTTTAGCACTTTGTAATCTATTGTATTTCCGTTTCCGCAATCCTTTGAATTCATAAAATGGGGTTCCCCCCACTGTTTGATATTTGCAATCCAATTGTCGAAGTTTACTTTGAATAAACAACAACATACAATTAATATAATCATTGCATATCAATCATTCTCGTGTAAACGCATTCTTCTCACCTACGAATCTTACGTTTGTGTCTCGATTCTAGAGTCAAACTGTCTCATTCGTACAATACTTGGGCCAATCGTCAGAAAAAGATGGATGATCTCGAGGAAGAGAACAGAGAGTTGAGGGAAGAGATCGACACTCTGAAAGAAGATATGAGAAAGCTTCATAACGACATGCAAGCTCTAGCAGAAGCTCAGATGCAACAACAACGGACTGTGATCCCAGAGATCACATCTACGCCCATAGTGGAGAAGTATGATCCTAGGTACAAAATACCGAAAGATCGTCCCTTGGGCATGCCACCTAACTATATCCCGGAAGGATATGTTCCGCCGATCGCTGAGGATCAGGGAACCGTAGCAGGTACCGCTGGGCCTGAAGGTTACAAACTTCGGGAAAACGAAGATGCCAGGGGCATGACAACAACTCCTGAAGGTTACAAACTTCGGGAGGCACCGAGAGTCTCGGCCATAATGACTATACCACCGCCCGTGGTACACACTGTCCCGGAAGGACAGATTTCACCGATACCTTCTGGTGGGAATGACAGCATGTTCGACAGAATGAATGAATTCCAGGAATAGTTCCTGGAAATGCAGAAAGAACTGCAAGCCATTCGCGGTCAGGATCTATTTGGAAAGGACGCCGCAGACCTTTGTTTGGTCCCCAATGTGAAAGTTCCGCACAAATTCCAAGTGCCCGACTTTGAAAAGTACAAGGGTAACTCTTACCCTCAGAGCCATTTGGTGATGTACGCTCGGGGAATGTCGGCTCAGACAAAGAACCAAGATCTGCTCATTCACTACTTTCAGGATAGTTTAACCGGTGCAGCATTAAAATGGTACACGGGTTTAAACTGCGCCACGATCGGCACTTTTAGAGATCTGGGCGCTGCCTTCGTTCAACAATATAAATACAATCTGGACATGGCACCAGACAAAGATCAACTCAGATCGATGTCACAAAAGGACACGGAAACCTTTAAAGAATACGCTCAGAGATGGTGTGAAATTGCCACTCAGATTTCTCCACCTCAGATTGGTGAAGTCACTCAGGGCATAACATAGAAAACTGTCTCAGTTTCAAATCCTATGTGCAAAAGCTATTAGTTCGTCGTCAATTTGGATACCCGATGAGGTATGTCCTGCGCAATGCTCATCTGGAAGGTCTTTTCTTCAAGGAAGGAGAAAATGACAGGGCACTAAAGACAGAAATAGTGCATGCCTAGAAACACGTTCATAGGAAAGGACGAGAGTCTCTAGGGAAACCGGACTGTGTCTCGGTGGAGCCTTACCTCCACTGGGTACAAACTAGAGCTCTCAAGCTGAGGATGCCTTACCCTCGTCAGGAAGTTCTTCCATTAAGGGACTCTGCCCTTTATTTCATGTCTGAGACGGAAAAGCTTCAAGTTACTCTCAGCAAAGTTCAGCAGGAGAAGAGGTCTTGGAGGAACAAGTACCGCATTCTCAATGTGGAATGCAGGAAAATACAGCAGCTATTAAAAGATAAAGATGCTCTGATTGAAATTTTAGAGCAACATGTTGTAGAAAATCAGGATGACCAAAGGAATTTGCTCGCTCCTTTCACTTGGCAAAGGAATGACAACCCGACAATGGCCCAAGAGCCCCGGTCAAAGAAAAGGAAAGCACCCGAACTAGCACATGAGCTCTCCTCAAAGAGGACTCAGGATCCCTTAGTTTAAATTCCCTTTTTCAGCACTTTGTAATCTATTGTATTTCCGTTTCCGCAATCCTTTGAATTCATAAAATGGGGTTCCCCCCACTGTTTGATATTTGCAATCCAATTGTCGAAGTTTACTTTGAATAAACAACAACATACAATTAATATAATCATTGCATATCAATCATTCTCGTGTAAACGCATTCTTCTCACCTACGAATCTTACGTTTGTGTCTCGATTCTAGAGTCAAACTGTCTCATTCGTACAATACTTGGGCCAATCGTCAGAAAAAGATGGATGATCTCGAGGAAGAGAACAGAGAGTTGAGGGAAGAGATCGACACTCTGAAAGAAGATATGAGAAAGCTTCATAACGACATGCAAGCTCTAGCAGAAGATCAGATGCAACAACAACAGACTGTGATCCCAGAGATCACATCTACGCCCATAGTGGAGAAGTATGATCCAAGGTACAAAATACTGAAAGATCGTCCCTTGGGCATGCCACCTAACTATATCCCGGAAGGATATGTTCCGCCGATCGCTGAGGATCAGGGAACCGTAGCAGGTACCGCTGGGCCTGAAGGTTACAAACTTCGGGAAAACGAAGATGCCAGGGGCATGACAACAACTCCTGAAGGTTACAAACTTCGGGAGGCACCGAGAGTCTCGGCCATAATGACTATACCACCGCCCGTGGTACACACTGTCCCGGAAGGACAGATTTCACCGATACCTTCTGGTGGGAATGACAGCATGTTCGACAGAATGAATGAATTCCAGGAATAGTTCCTGGAAATGCAGAAAGAACTGCAAGCCATTCGCGGTCAGGATCTATTTGGAAAGGACGCCGCAGACCTTTGTTTGGTCCCCAATGTGAAAGTTCCGCACAAATTCCAAGTGCCCGACTTTGAAAAGTACAAGGGTAACTCTTACCCTCAGAGCCATTTGGTGATGTACACTCGGGGAATGTCGGCTCAGACAAAGAACCAAGATCTGCTCATTCACTACTTTCAGGATAGTTTAACCGGTGCAGCATTAAAATGGTACACGGGTTTAAACTGCGCCACGATCGGCACTTTCAGAGATCTGGGCGCTGCCTTCGTTCAACAATATAAATACAATCTGGACATGGCACCAGACAAAGATCAACTCAGATCGATGTCACAAAAGGACACGGAAACCTTTAAAGAATACGCTCAGAGATGGTGTGAAATTGCCACTCAGATTTCTCCACCTCAGATTGGTGAAGTCACTCAGGGCATAACATAGAAAACTGTCTCAGTTTCAAATCCTATGTGCAAAAGCTATTAGTTCGTCGTCAATTTGGATACCCGATGAGGTATGTCCTGCGCAATGCTCATCTGGAAGGTCTTTTCTTCAAGGAAGGAGAAAATGACAGGGCACTAAAGACAGAAATAGTGCATGCCTGGAAACACGTTCATAGGAAAGGACGAGAGTCTCTAGGGAAACCGGACTGTGTCTCGGTGGAGCCTTACCTCCACTGGGTACAAACTAGAGCTCTCAAGCTGAGGATGCCTTACCCTCGTCAGTAAGTTCTTCCATTAAGGGACTCTGCCCTTTATTTCATGTCTGAGACGGAAAAGCTTCAAGTTACTCTCAGCAAAGTTCAGCAGGAGAAGAGGTCTTGGAGGAACAAGTACCGCATTCTCAATGTGGAATGCAGGAAAATACAGCAGCTATTAAAAGATAAAGATGCTCTGATTGAAATTTTAGAGCAACATGTTGTAGAAAATCAGGATGACCAAAGGAATTTGCTCGCTCCTTTCACTTGGCAAAGGAATGACAACCCGACAATGGCCCAAGAGCCCCGGTCAAAGAAAAGGAAAGCACCCGAACTAGCACATGAGCTCTCCTCAAAGAGGACTCAGGATCCCTTAGTTTAAATTCCCTTTTTCAGTACTTTGTAATCTATTGTATTTCCGTTTCCGCAATCCTTTGAATTCATAAAATGGGGTTCCCCCCACTGTTTGATATTTGCAATCCAATTGTCGAAGTTTACTTTGAATAAACAAAAACATACAATTAATATAATCATTGCATATCAATCATTCTCGTGTAAACGCATTCTTCTCACCTACGAATCTTACGTTTGTGTCTCGATTCTAGAGTCAAGCTGTCTCATTCGTACAATACTTGGGCCAATCGTCAGAAAAAGATGGATGATCTCGAGGAAGAGAACAGAGAGTTGAGGGAAGAGATCGACACTCTGAAAGAAGATATGAGAAAGCTTCATAACGACATGCAAGCTCTAGCAGAAGCTCAGATGCAACAACAACGGACTGTGATCCCAGAGATCACATCTACGCCCATAGTGGAGAAGTATGATCCTAGGTACAAAATGCCGAAAGATCGTCCCTTGGGCATGCCACCTAACTATATCCCGGAAGGATATGTTCCGCCGATCGCTGAGGATCAGGGAACCGTAGTAGGTACCGCTGGGCCTGAAGGTTACAAACTTCGGGAAAACGAAGATGCCAGGGGCATGACAACAACTCCTGAAGGTTACAAACTTCGGGAGGCACCGAGAGTCTCGGCCATAATGACTATACCACCGCCCGTGGTACACACTGTCCCGGAAGGACAGATTTCACCGATACCTTCTGGTGGGAATGACAGCATGTTCGACAGAATGAATGAATTCCAGGAATAGTTCCTGGAAATGCAGAAAGAACTGCAAGCCATTCGTGGTCAGGATCTATTTGGAAAGGACGCCGCAGACCTTTGTTTGGTCCCCAATGTGAAAGTTCCGCACAAATTCCAAGTGCCCGACTTTGAAAAGTACAAGGGTAACTCTTACCCTCAGAGCCATTTGGTGATGTACGCTCGGGGAATGTCGGCTCAGACAAAGAACCAAGATCTGCTCATTCACTACTTTCAGGATAGTTTAACCGGTGCAGCATTAAAATGGTACACGGGTTTAAACTGCGCCACGATCGGCACTTTCAGAGATCTGGGCGCTGCCTTCGTTCAACAATATAAATACAATCTGGACATGGCACCAGACAAAGATCAACTCAGATCGATGTCACAAAAGGACAAGGAAACCTTTAAAGAATACGCTCAGAGATGGTGTGAAATTGCCACTCAGATTTCTCCACCTCAGATTGGTGAAGTCACTCAGGGCATAACATAGAAAACTGTCTCAGTTTCAAATCCTATGTGCAAAAGCTATTAGTTCGTCGTCAATTTGGATACCCGATGAGGTATGTCCTGCGCAATGCTCATCTGGAAGGTCTTTTCTTCAAGGAAGGAGAAAATGACAGGGCACTAAAGACAGAAATAGTGCATGCCTGGAAACACGTTCATAGGAAAGGACGAGAGTCTCTAGGGAAACCGGACTGTGTCTCGGTGGAGCCTTACCTCCACTGGGTACAAACTAGAGCTCTCAAGCTGAGGATGCCTTACCCTCGTCAGTAAGTTCTTCCATTAAGGGACTCTGCCCTTTATTTCATGTCTGAGACGGAAAAGCTTCAAGTTACTCTCAGCAAAGTTCAGCAGGAGAAGAGGTCTTGGAGGAACAAGTACCGCATTCTCAATGTGGAATGCAGGAAAATACAGCAGCTATTAAAAGATAAAGATGCTCTGATTGAAATTTTAGAGCAACATGTTGTAGAAAATCAGGATGACCAAAGGAATTTGCTCGCTCCTTTCACTTGGCAAAGGAATGACAACCCGACAATGGCCCAAGAGCCCCGGTCAAAGAAAAGGAAAGCACCCGAACTAGCACATGAGCTCTCCTCAAAGAGGACTCAGGATCCCTTAGTTTAAATTCCCTTTTTCAGTACTTTGTAATCTATTGTATTTCCGTTTCCGCAATCCTTTGAATTCATAAAATGGGGTTCCCCCCACTGTTTGATATTTGCAATCCAATTGTCGAAGTTTACTTTGAATAAACAAAAACATACAATTAATATAATCATTGCATATCAATCATTCTCGTGTAAACGCATTCTTCTCACCTACGAATCTTACGTTTGTGTCTCGATTCTAGAGTCAAGCTGTCTCATTCGTACAATACTTGGGCCAATCGTTAGAAAAAGATGGATGATCTCGAGGAAGAGAACAGAGAGTTGAGGGAAGAGATCGACACTCTGAAAGAAGATATGAGAAAGCTTCATAACGACATGCAAGCTCTAGCAGAAGCTCAGATGCAACAACAACGGACTGTGATCCCAGAGATCACATCTACGCCCATAGTGGAGAAGTATGATCCTAGGTACAAAATGCCGAAAGATCGTCCCTTGGGCATGCCACCTAACTATATCCCGGAAGGATATGTTCCGCCGATCGCTGAGGATCAGGGAACCGTAGCAGGTACCGCTGGGCCTGAAGGTTACAAACTTCGGGAAAACGAAGATGCCAGGGGCATGACAACAACTCCTGAAGGTTACAAACTTCGGGAGGCACCGAGAGTCTCGGCCATAATGACTATACCACCGCCCGTGGTACACACTGTCCCGGAAGGACAGATTTCACCGATACCTTCTGGTGGGAATGACAGCATGTTCGACAGAATGAATGAATTCCAGGAATAGTTCCTGGAAATGCAGAAAGAACTGCAAGCCATTCGTGGTCAGGATCTATTTGGAAAGGACGCCGCAGACCTTTGTTTGGTCCCCAATGTGAAAGTTCCGCACAAATTCCAAGTGCCCGACTTTGAAAAGTACAAGGGTAACTCTTACCCTCAGAGCCATTTGGTGATGTACGCTCGGGGAATGTCGGCTCAGACAAAGAACCAAGATCTGCTCATTCACTACTTTCAGGATAGTTTAACCGGTGCAGCATTAAAATGGTACACGGGTTTAAACTGCGCCACGATCGGCACTTTCAGAGATCTGGGCGCTGCCTTCGTTCAACAATATAAATACAATCTGGACATGGCACCAGACAAAGATCAACTCAGATCGATGTCACAAAAGGACAAGGAAACCTTTAAAGAATACGCTCAGAGATGGTGTGAAATTGCCACTCAGATTTCTCCACCTCAGATTGGTGAAGTCACTCAGGGCATAACATAGAAAACTGTCTCAGTTTCAAATCCTATGTGCAAAAGCTATTAGTTCGTCGTCAATTTGGATACCCGATGAGGTATGTCCTGCGCAATGCTCATCTGGAAGGTCTTTTCTTCAAGGAAGGAGAAAATGACAGGGCACTAAAGACAGAAATAGTGCATGCCTGGAAACACGTTCATAGGAAAGGACGAGAGTCTCTAGGGAAACCGGACTGTGTCTCGGTGGAGCCTTACCTCCACTGGGTACAAACTAGAGCTCTCAAGCTGAGGATGCCTTACCCTCGTCAGTAAGTTCTTCCATTAAGGGACTCTGCCCTTTATTTCATGTCTGAGACGGAAAAGCTTCAAGTTACTCTCAGCAAAGTTCAGCAGGAGAAGAGGTCTTGGAGGAACAAGTACCGCATTCTCAATGTGGAATGCAGGAAAATACAGCAGCTATTAAAAGATAAAGATGCTCTGATTGAAATTTTAGAGCAACATGTTGTAGAAAATCAGGATGACCAAAGGAATTTGCTCGCTCCTTTCACTTGGCAAAGGAATGACAACCCGACAATGGCCCAAGAGCCCCGGTCAAAGAAAAGGAAAGCACCCGAACTAGCACATGAGCTCTCCTCAAAGAGGACTCAGGATCCCTTAGTTTAAATTCCCTTTTTCAGTACTTTGTAATCTATTGTATTTCCGTTTCCGCAATCCTTTGAATTCATAAAATGGGGTTCCCCCCACTGTTTGATATTTGCAATCCAATTGTCGAAGTTTACTTTGAATAAACAAAAACATACAATTAATATAATCATTGCATATCAATCATTCTCGTGTAAACGCATTCTTCTCACCTACGAATCTTACGTTTGTGTCTCGATTCTAGAGTCAAGCTGTCTCATTCGTACAATACTTGGGCCAATCGTTAGAAAAAGATGGATGATCTCGAGGAAGAGAACAGAGAGTTGAGGGAAGAGATCGACACTCTGAAAGAAGATATGAGAAAGCTTCATAACGACATGCAAGCTCTAGCAGAAGCTCAGATGCAACAACAACGGACTGTGATCCCAGAGATCACATCTACGCCCATAGTGGAGAAGTATGATCCTAGGTACAAAATGCCGAAAGATCGTCCCTTGGGCATGCCACCTAACTATATCCCGGAAGGATATGTTCCGCCGATCGCTGAGGATCAGGGAACCGTAGCAGGTACCGCTGGGCCTGAAGGTTACAAACTTCGGGAAAACGAAGATGCCAGGGGCATGACAACAACTCCTGAAGGTTACAAACTTCGGGAGGCACCGAGAGTCTCGGCCATAATGACTATACCACCGCCCGTGGTACACACTGTCCCGGAAGGACAGATTTCACCGATACCTTCTGGTGGGAATGACAGCATGTTCGACAGAATGAATGAATTCCAGGAATAGTTCCTGGAAATGCAGAAAGAACTGCAAGCCATTCGTGGTCAGGATCTATTTGGAAAGGACGCCGCAGACCTTTGTTTGGTCCCCAATGTGAAAGTTCCGCACAAATTCCAAGTGCCCGACTTTGAAAAGTACAAGGGTAACTCTTACCCTCAGAGCCATTTGGTGATGTACGCTCGGGGAATGTCGGCTCAGACAAAGAACCAAGATCTGCTCATTCACTACTTTCAGGATAGTTTAACCGGTGCAGCATTAAAATGGTACACGGGTTTAAACTGCGCCACGATCGGCACTTTCAGAGATCTGGGCGCTGCCTTCGTTCAACAATATAAATACAATCTGGACATGGCACCAGACAAAGATCAACTCAGATCGATGTCACAAAAGGACAAGGAAACCTTTAAAGAATACGCTCAGAGATGGTGTGAAATTGCCACTCAGATTTCTCCACCTCAGATTGGTGAAGTCACTCAGGGCATAACATAGAAAACTGTCTCAGTTTCAAATCCTATGTGCAAAAGCTATTAGTTCGTCGTCAATTTGGATACCCGATGAGGTATGTCCTGCGCAATGCTCATCTGGAAGGTCTTTTCTTCAAGGAAGGAGAAAATGACAGGGCACTAAAGACAGAAATAGTGCATGCATGGAAACACGTTCATAGGAAAGGACGAGAGTCTCTAGGGAAACCGGACTGTGTCTCGGTGGAGCCTTACCTCCACTGGGTACAAACTAGAGTTCTCAAGCTGAGGATGCCTTACCCTCGTCAGGAAGTTCTTCCATTAAGGGACTCTGCCCTTTATTTCATGTCTGAGACGGAAAAGCTTCAAGTTACTCTCAGCAAAGTTCAGCAGGAGAAGAGGTCTTGGAGGAACAAGTACCGCATTCTCAATGTGGAATGCAGGAAAATACAGCAGCTATTAAAAGATAAAGATGCTCTGATTGAAATTTTAGGGCAACATGTTGTAGAAAATCAGGATGACCAAAGGAATTTGCTCGCTCCTTTCACTTGGCAAAGGAATGACAACCCGACAATGGCCCAAGAGCCCCGGTCAAAGAAAAGGAAAGCACCCGAACTAGCACATGAGCTCTCCTCAAAGAGGACTCAGGATCCCTTAATTTAAATTCCCTTTTTCAGCACTTTGTAATCTATTGTATTTTCGTTTCCGCAATCCTTTGAATTCATAAAATGGGGTTCCCCCCACTATTTGATATTTGCAATCCAATTGTCGAAGTTTACTTTGAATAAACAAAAACATACAATTAATATAATCATTGCATATCAATCATTCTCGTGTAAACGCATTCTTCTCACCTACGAATCTTACGTTTGTGTCTCGATTCTAGAGTCAAACTGTCTCATTCGTACAATACTTGGGCCAATCGTCAGAAAAAGATGGATGATCTCGAGGAAGAGAACAGAGAGTTGAGGGAAGAGATCGACACTCTGAAAGAAGATATGAGAAAGCTTCATAACGACATGCAAGCTCTAGCAGAAGCTCAGATGCAACAACAACGGACTGTGATCCCAGAGATCACATCTACGCCCATAGTGGAGAAGTATGATCCTAGGTACAAAATGCCGAAAGATCGTCCCTTGGGCATGCCACCTAACTATATCCCGGAAGGGTATGTTCCGCCGATCGCTGAGGATCAGGGAACCGTAGCAGGAACCGCTGGGCCTGAAGGTTACAAACTTCGGGAAAACGAAGATGCCAGGGGCATGACAACAACTCCTGAAGGTTACAAACTTCAGGAGCCACCGAGAGTCTCGGCCATAATGACATACCACCGCCCGTGGTACACACTGTCCCGGATGGACAGATTTCACCGATACCTTCTGGTGGGAATGACAGCATGTTCAACAGAATGAATGAATTCCAGGAATAGTTCCTGGAAATGCAGAAAGAACTGCAAGCCATTCGCGGTCAGGATCTATTTGGAAAGGACGCCGCAGACCTTTGTTTGGTCCCCAATGTGAAAGTTCCGCACAAATTCCAGGTGCCCGACTTTGAAAAGTACAAGGGTAACTCTTACCCTCAGAGCCATTTGGTGATGTACGCTCGGGGAATGTCGGCTCAGACAAAGAACCAAGATCTGCTCATTCACTACTTTCAGGATAGTTTAACCGGTGCAGCATTAAAATGGTACACAGGTTTAAACCGCGCCACGATCGGCACATTCAGAGATCTGGGCGCTGCCTTCGTTCAACAATATAAATACAATCTGGACATGGCACCAGACAGAGATCAACTCAGATCGATGTCACAAAAGGACAAGGAAACCTTTAAAGAATACGCTCAGAGATGGCGTGAAATTGCCACTCAGATTTCTCCACCTCAGGTTGGTGAAGTCACTCAGGGCATAACATAGAAAACTGTCTCAGTTTCAAATCTGATGTGCAAAAGCTATTAGTTCGTCGTCAATTTGGATACCCGATGAGGTATGTCCCGCGCAATGCTCATCTGGAAGGTCTTTTCTTCAAGGAAGGAGAAAATGACAGGGCACTAAAGACAGAAATAGTGCATGCATGGAAACACGTTCATAGGAAAGGACGAGAGTCTCTAGGGAAACCGGACTGTGTCTCGGTGGAGCCTTACCTCCACTGGGTACAAACTAGAGTTCTCAAGCTGAGGATGCCTTACCCTCGTCAGGAAGTTCTTCCATTAAGGGACTCTGCCCTTTATTTCATGTCTGAGACGGAAAAGCTTCAAGTTACTCTCAGCAAAGTTCAGCAGGAGAAGAGGTCTTGGAAGAACAAGTACCGCATTCTCAATGTGGAATGCAGGAAAATACAGCAGCTATTAAAAGATAAAGATGCTCTGATTGAAATTTTAGAGCAACATGTTGTAGAAAATCAGGATGACCAAAGGAATTTGCTCGCTCCTTTCACTTGGCAAAGGAATGACAACCCGACAATGGCCCAAGAGCCCCGGTCAAAGAAAAGGAAAGCACCCGAACTAGCACATGAGCTCTCCTCAAAGAGGACTCAGGATCCCTTAGTTTAAATTCCCTTTTTCAGTACTTTGTAATCTATTGTATTTCCGTTTCCGCAATCCTTTGAATTCATAAAATGGGGTTCCCCCCACTGTTTGATATTTGCAATCCAATTGTCGAAGTTTACTTTGAATAAACAAAAACATACAATTAATATAATCATTGCATATCAATCATTCTCGTGTAAACGCATTCTTCTCACCTACGAATCTTACGTTTGTGTCTCGATTCTAGAGTCAAACTGTCTCATTCGTACAATACTTGGGCCAATCGTCAGAAAAAGATGGATGATCTCGAGGAAGAGAACAGAGAGTTGAGGGAAGAGATCGACACTCTGAAAGAAGATATGAGAAAGCTTCATAACGACATGCAAGCTCTAGCAGAAGCTCAGATGCAACAACAACGGACTGTGATCCCAGAGATCACATCTACGCCCATAGTGGAGAAGTATGATCCTAGGTACAAAATGCCGAAAGATCGTCCCTTGGGCATGCCACCTAACTATATCCCGGAAGGATATGTTCCGCCGATCGCTGAGGATCAGGGAACCGTAGCAGGTACCGCTGGGCCTGAAGGTTACAAACTTCGGGAAAACGAAGATGCCAGGGGCATGACAACAACTCCTGAAGGTTACAAACTTCGGGAGGCACCGAGAGTCTCGGCCATAATGACTATACCACCGCCCGTGGTACACACTGTCCCGGAAGGACAGATTTCACCGATACCTTCTGGTGGGAATGACAGCATGTTCGACAGAATGAATGAATTCCAGGAATAGTTCCTGGAAATGCAGAAAGAACTGCAAGCCATTCGTGGTCAGGATCTATTTGGAAAGGACGCCGCAGACCTTTGTTTGGTCCCCAATGTGAAAGTTCCGCACAAATTCCAAGTGCCCGACTTTGAAAAGTACAAGGGTAACTCTTACCCTCAGAGCCATTTGGTGATGTACGCTCGGGGAATGTCGGCTCAGACAAAGAACCAAGATCTGCTCATTCACTACTTTCATGATAGTTTAACCGGTGCAGCATTAAAATGGTACACGGGTTTAAACTGCGCCACGATCGGCACTTTCAGAGATCTGGGCGCTGCCTTCGTTCAACAATATAAATACAATCTGGACATGGCACCAGACAAAGATCAACTCAGATCGATGTCACAAAAGGACAAGGAAACCTTTAAAGAATACGCTCAGAGATGGTGTGAAATTGCCACTCAGATTTCTCCACCTCAGATTGGTGAAGTCACTCAGGGCATAACATAGAAAACTGTCTCAGTTTCAAATCCTATGTGCAAAAGCTATTAGTTCGTCGTCAATTTGGATACCCGATGAGGTATGTCCTGCGCAATGCTCATCTGGAAGGTCTTTTCTTCAAGGAAGGAGAAAATGACAGGGCACTAAAGACAGAAATAGTGCATGCATGGAAACACGTTCATAGGAAAGGACGAGAGTCTCTAGGGAAACCGGACTGTGTCTCGGTGGAGCCTTACCTCCACTGGGTACAAACTAGAGTTCTCAAGCTGAGGATGCCTTACCCTCGTCAGGAAGTTCTTCCATTAAGGGACTCTGCCCTTTATTTCATGTCTGAGACGGAAAAGCTTCAAGTTACTCTCAGCAAAGTTCAGCAGGAGAAGAGGTCTTGGAGGAACAAGTACTGCATTCTCAATGTGGAATGCAGGAAAATACAGCAGCTATTAAAAGATAAAGATGCTCTGATTGAAATTTTAGGGCAACATGTTGTAGAAAATCAGGATGACCAAAGGAATTTGCTCGCTCCTTTCACTTGGCAAAGGAATGACAACCCGACAATGGCCCAAGAGCCCCGGTCAAAGAAAAGGAAAGCACCCGAACTAGCACATGAGCTCTCCTCAAAGAGGACTCAGGATCCCTTAGTTTAAATTCCCTTTTTCAGCACTTTGTAATCTATTGTATTTCCGTTTCCGCAATCCTTTGAATTCATAAAATGGGGTTCCCCCCACTATTTGATATTTGCAATCCAATTGTCGAAGTTTACTTTGAATAAACAAAAACATACAATTAATATAATCATTGCATATCAATCATTCTCGTGTAAACGCATTCTTCTCACCTACGAATCTTACGTTTGTGTCTCGATTCTAGAGTCAAACTGTCTCATTCGTACAATACTTGGGCCAATCGTCAGAAAAAGATGGATGATCTCGAGGAAGAGAACAGAGAGTTGAGGGAAGAGATCGACACTCTGAAAGAAGATATGAGAAAGCTTCATAACGACATGCAAGCTCTAGCAGAAGCTCAGATGCAACAACAACGGACTGTGATCCCAGAGATCACATCTACGCCCATAGTGGAGAAGTATGATCCTAGGTACAAAATGCCGAAAGATCGTCCCTTGGGCATGCCACCTAACTATATCCCGGAAGGGTATGTTCCGCCGATCGCTGAGGATCAGGGAACCGTAGCAGGAACCGCTGGGCCTGAAGGTTACAAACTTCGGGAAAACGAAGATGCCAGGGGAATGACAACAACTCCTGAAGGTTACAAACTTCAGGAGCCACCGAGAGTCTCGGCCATAATGACATACCACCGCCCGTGGTACACACTGTCCCGGATGGACAGATTTCACCGATACCTTCTGGTGGGAATGACAGCATGTTCGACAGAATGAATGAATTCCAGGAATAGTTCCTGGAAATGCAGAAAGAACTGCAAGCCATTCGCGGTCAGGATCTATTTGGAAAGGACGCCGCAGACCTTTGTTTGGTCCCCAATGTGAAAGTTCCGCACAAATTCCAGGTGCCCGACTTTGAAAAGTACAAGGGTAACTCTTACCCTCAGAGCCATTTGGTGATGTACGCTCGGGGAATGTCGGCTCAGACAAAGAACCAAGATCTGCTCATTCACTACTTTCAGGATAGTTTAACCGGTGCAGCATTAAAATGGTACACAGGTTTAAACCGCGCCACGATCGGCACATTCAGAGATCTGGGCGCTGCCTTCGTTCAACAATATAAATACAATCTGGACATGGCACCAGCAGAGATCAACTCAGATCGATGTCACAAAAGGACAAGGAAACCTTTAAAGAATACGCTCAGAGATGGCGTGAAATTGCCACTCAGATTTCTCCACCTCAGGTTGGTGAAGTCACTCAGGGCATAACATAGAAAACTGTCTCAGTTTCAAATCTGATGTGCAAAAGCTATTAGTTCGTCGTCAATTTGGATACCCGATGAGGTATGTCCCGCGCAATGCTCATCTGGAAGGTCTTTTCTTCAAGGAAGGAGAAAATGACAGGGCACTAAAGACAGAAATAGTGCATGCATGGAAACACGTTCATAGGAAAGGACGAGAGTCTCTAGGGAAACCGGACTGTGTCTCGGTGGAGCCTTACCTCCACTGGGTACAAACTAGAGTTCTCAAGCTGAGGATGCCTTACCCTCGTCAGGAAGTTCTTCCATTAAGGGACTCTGCCCTTTATTTCATGTCTGAGACGGAAAAGCTTCAAGTTACTCTCAGCAAAGTTCAGCAGGAGAAGAGGTCTTGGAGGAACAAGTACCGCATTCTCAATGTGGAATGCAGGAAAATACAGCAGCTATTAAAAGATAAAGATGCTCTGATTGAAATTTTAGAGCAACATGTTGTAGAAAATCAGGATGACCAAAGGAATTTGCTCGCTCCTTTCACTTGGCAAAGGAATGACAACCCGACAATGGCCCAAGAGCCCCGGTCAAAGAAAAGGAAAGCACCCGAACTAGCACATGAGCTCTCCTCAAAGAGGACTCAGGATCCCTTAGTTTAAATTCCCTTTTTCAGTACTTTGTAATCTATTGTATTTCCGTTTCCGCAATCCTTTGAATTCATAAAATGGGGTTCCCCCCACTGTTTGATATTTGCAATCCAATTGTCGAAGTTTACTTTGAATAAACAAAAACATACAATTAATATAATCATTGCATATCAATCATTCTCGTGTAAACGCATTCTTCTCACCTACGAATCTTACGTTTGTGTCTCGATTCTAGAGTCAAACTGTCTCATTCGTACAATACTTGGGCCAATCGTCAGAAAAAGATGGATGATCTCGAGGAAGAGAACAGAGAGTTGAGGGAAGAGATCGACACTCTGAAAGAAGATATGAGAAAGCTTCATAACGACATGCAAGCTCTAGCAGAAGCTCAGATGCAACAACAACGGACTGTGATCCCAGAGATCACATCTACGCCCATAGTGGAGAAGTATGATCCTAGGTACAAAATGCCGAAAGATCGTCCCTTGGGCATGCCACCTAACTATATCCCGGAAGGATATGTTCCGCCGATCGCTGAGGATCAGGGAACCGTAGCAGGTACCGCTGGGCCTGAAGGTTACAAACTTCGGGAAAACGAAGATGCCAGGGGCATGACAACAACTCCTGAAGGTTACAAACTTCGGGAGGCACCGAGAGTCTCGGCCATAATGACTATACCACCGCCCGTGGTACACACTGTCCCGGAAGGACAGATTTCACCGATACCTTCTGGTGGGAATGACAGCATGTTCGACAGAATGAATGAATTCCAGGAATAGTTCCTGGAAATGCAGAAAGAACTGCAAGCCATTCGTGGTCAGGATCTATTTGGAAAGGACGCCGCAGACCTTTGTTTGGTCCCCAATGTGAAAGTTCCGCACAAATTCCAAGTGCCCGACTTTGAAAAGTACAAGGGTAACTCTTACCCTCAGAGCCATTTGGTGATGTACGCTCGGGGAATGTCGGCTCAGACAAAGAACCAAGATCTGCTCATTCACTACTTTCAGGATAGTTTAACCGGTGCAGCATTAAAATGGTACACGGGTTTAAACTGCGCCACGATCGGCACTTTCAGAGATCTGGGCGCTGCCTTCGTTCAACAATATAAATACAATCTGGACATGGCACCAGACAAAGATCAACTCAGATCGATGTCACAAAAGGACAAGGAAACCTTTAAAGAATACGCTCAGAGATGGTGTGAAATTGCCACTCAGATTTCTCCACCTCAGATTGGTGAAGTCACTCAGGGCATAACATAGAAAACTGTCTCAGTTTCAAATCCTATGTGCAAAAGCTATTAGTTCGTCGTCAATTTGGATACCCGATGAGGTATGTCCTGCGCAATGCTCATCTGGAAGGTCTTTTCTTCAAGGAAGGAGAAAATGACAGGGCACTAAAGACAGAAATAGTGCATGCATGGAAACACGTTCATAGGAAAGGACGAGAGTCTCTAGGGAAACCGGACTGTGTCTCGGTGGAGCCTTACCTCCACTGGGTACAAACTAGAGTTCTCAAGCTGAGGATGCCTTACCCTCGTCAGGAAGTTCTTCCATTAAGGGACTCTGCCCTTTATTTCATGTCTGAGACGGAAAAGCTTCAAGTTACTCTCAGCAAAGTTCAGCAGGAGAAGAGGTCTTAGAGGAACATGTACCGCATTCTCAATGTGGAATGCAGGAAAATACAGCAGCTATTAAAAGATAAAGATGCTCTGATTGAAATTTTAGAGCAACATGTTGTAGAAAATCAGGATGACCAAAGGAATTTGCTCGCTCCTTTCACTTGGCAAAGGAATGACAACCCGACAATGGCCCAAGAGCCCCGGTCAAAGAAAAGGAAAGCACCCGAACTAGCACATGAGCTCTCCTCAAAGAGGACTCAGGATCCCTTAGTTTAAATTCCCTTTTTCAGCACTTTGTAATCTATTGTATTTCCGTTTCCGCAATCCTTTGAATTCATAAAATGGGGTTCCCCCCACTATTTGATATTTGCAATCCAATTGTCGAAGTTTACTTTGAATAAACAAAAACATACAATTAATATAATCATTGCATATCAATCATTCTCGTGTAAACGCATTCTTCTCACCTACGAATCTTACGTTTGTGTCTCGATTCTAGAGTCAAACTGTCTCATTCGTACAATACTTGGGCCAATCGTCAGAAAAAGATGGATGATCTCGAGGAAGAGAACAGAGAGTTGAGGGAAGAGATCGACACTCTGAAAGAAGATATGAGAAAGCTTCATAACGACATGCAAGCTCTAGCAGAAGCTCAGATGCAACAACAACGGACTGTGATCCCAGAGATCACATCTACACCCATAGTGGAGAAGTATGATCCTAGGTACAAAATGCCGAAAGATCGTCCCTTGGGCATGCCACCTAACTATATCCCGGAAGGATATGTTCCGCCGATCGCTGAGGATCAGGGAACCGTAGCAGGAACCGCTGGGCCTGAAGGTTACAAACTTCGGGAAAACGAAGATTCCAGGGGCATGACAACAACTCCTGAAGGTTACAAACTTCAGGAGCCACCGAGAGTCTCGGCCATAATGACATACCACCGCCCGTGGTACACACTGTCCCGGATGGACAGATTTCACCGATACCTTCTGGTGGGAATGACAGCATGTTCGACAGAATGAATGAATTCCAGGAATAGTTCCTGGAAATGCAGAAAGAACTGCAAGCCATTCGCGGTCAGGATCTATTTGGAAAGGACGCCGCAGACCTTTGTTTGGTCCCCAATGTGAAAGTTCCGCACAAATTCCAGGTGCCCGACTTTGAAAAGTACAAGGGTAACTCTTACCCTCAGAGCCATTTGGTGATGTACGCTCGGGGAATGTCGGCTCAGACAAAGAACCAAGATCTGCTCATTCACTACTTTCAGGATAGTTTAACCGGTGCAGCATTAAAATGGTACACAGGTTTAAACCGCGCCACGATCGGCACATTCAGAGATCTGGGCGCTGCCTTCGTTCAACAATATAAATACAATCTGGACATGGCACCAGACAGAGATCAACTCAGATCGATGTCACAAAAGGACAAGGAAACCTTTAAAGAATACGCTCAGAGATGGCGTGAAATTGCCACTCAGATTTCTCCACCTCAGGTTGGTGAAGTCACTCAGGGCATAACATAGAAAACTGTCTCAGTTTCAAATCTGATGTGCAAAAGCTATTAGTTCGTCGTCAATTTGGATACCCGATGAGGTATGTCCCGCACAATGCTCATCTGGAAGGTCTTTTCTTCAAGGAAGGAGAAAATGACAGGGCACTAAAGACAGAAATAGTGCATGCCTGGAAACACGTTCATAGGAAAGGACGAGAGCCTCTAGGGAAACCGGACTGTGTCTCGGTGGAGCCTTACCTCCACTGGGTACAAACTAGAGCTCTCAAGCTGAGGATGCCTTACCCTCGTCAGGAAGTTCTTCCATTAAGGGACTCTGCCCTTTATTTCATGTCTGAGACGGAAAAGCTTCAAGTTACTCTCAGCAAAGTTCAGCAGGAGAAGAGGTCTTGGAGGAATAAGTACCACATTCTCAATGTGGAATGCAGGAAAATACAGCAGTTATTTAAAGATAAAGATGCTCTGATTGAAATTTTAGAGCAACATGCTGTAGAAAATTAGGATGACCAAAGGAATTTGCTCGCTCCTTTCACTTGGCAAAGGAATGACAACCCGACAATGGCCCAAGAGCCCCGGTCAAAGAAAAGTAAAGCACCCGAACCAGCACCTGAGCTCTCCTCAGAGAGGACTCAGGATCCCTTAGTTTAAATTCCCTTTTTCAGCACTTTATAATCTATTGTATTTCCGTTTCCACAATCCTTTGAATTCATAAAACGGGGTTCCCCCCACTGTTTGATATTTGCAATCCAATTGTCGAAGTTTACTTTGAATAAACAAAAACATACAATTAATATAATCATTGCATATCAATCATTCTCGCGTAAACGCATTCTTCTCACCTACGAATCTTACGTTTGTGTCTCGATTCTAGAGTCAAACTGTCTCATTCGTACAATACTCGGGCGAATCGTCAGAAAAAGATGGATGATCTCAAGGAAGAGAACAGAGAGTTGAGGGAAGAGATCGACACTCTGAAAGAAGATATGAGAAAGCTTCATAACGACATGCAAGCTCTAGCAGAAGCTCAGATGCAACAACAACGGACTGTGATCCCAGAGATCACAGCTACACCCATAGTGGAGAAGTATGATCATAGGTACAAAATGCCGAAAGATCGTCCCTGGGGCATGCCACCTAACTATATCCCAGAAGGATATGTTCCGCAGATCGCTGAGGATCAGGGAACCGTAGCAGGAACCGCTGGGCCTCAAGGTTACAAACTTCGGGAAAGCGAAGATGCCAGGGGCATGACAGCAACTCCTGAAGGTTACAAACTTCGGGAGGCACCGAGAGTCTCGGCCATAATGACTATACCACCGCCCGTGGTACACACTGTCCCGGAAGGACAGATTTCACCGATACCTTCTGGTGGGAATGACAGCATGTTCGACAGAATGAATGAATTCCAGGAATAGTTCCTGGAAATGCAGAAAGAACTGCAAGCCATTCGCGGTCAGGATCTATTTGGAAAGGACGCCGCAGACCTTTGTTTGGTCCCCAATGTGAAAGTTCCGCAGAAATTCCAGGTGCCTGACTTTGAAAAGTACAAAGGTAACTCTTACCCTCAGAGCCATTTGGTGATGTACGCTCGGCGAATGTCGGCTCAGACAAAGAACCAAGATCTGCTCATTCACTACTTTCAGGATAGTTTAACCGGTGCCGCATTAAAATGGTACACAGGTTTAAACCGCGCCACGATCGGCACATTCAGAGATCTGGGCGCTGCCTTCGTTCAACAATATAAATACAATCTGGACATGGCACCAGACAGAGATCAACTCAGATCGATGTCACAAAAGGACAAGGAAACCTTTAAAGAATACGCTCAGAGATGGCGTGAAATTGCCACTCAGATTTCTCCACCTCAGGTTGGTGAAGTCACTCAGGGCATAACATAGAAAACTGTCTCAGTTTCAAATCCGATGTGCAAAAGCTATTAGTTCGTTGTCAATTTGGATACCCGATGAGGTATGTCCCGCGCAATGCTCATCTGGAAGGTCTTTTCTTCAAGGAAGGAGAAAATGACAGGGCACTAAAGACAGAAATAGTGCATGCCTGGAAACACGTTCATAGGAAAGGACGAGAGCCTCTAGGGAAACCGGACTGTGTCTCGGTGGAGCCTTACCTCCACTGGGTACAAACTAGAGCTCTCAAGCTGAGGATGCCTTACCCTCGTCAGGAAGTTCTTCCATTAAGGGACTCTGCCCTTTATTTCATGTCTGAGACAGAAAAGCTTCAAGTTACTCTCAGCAAAGTTCAGCAGGAGAAGAGGTCTTGGAGGAAAAAGTACCACATTCTCAATGTGGAATGCAGGAAAATACAGCAGTTATTTAAAGATAAAGATGCTCTGATTGAAATTTTAGAGCAACATGCTGTAGAAAATCAGGATGACCAAAGGAATTTGCTCGCTCCTTTCACTTGGCAAAGGAATGACAACCCGACAATGGTCCAAGAGCCCCGGTCAAAGAAAAGTAAAGCACCCGAACCAGCACCTGAGCTCTCCTCAGAGAGGACTCAGGATCCCTTAGTTTAAATTCCCTTTTTCAGCACTTTATAATCTATTGTATTTCCGTTTCCACAATCCTTTGAATTCATAAAACGGGGTTCCCCCCACTGTTTGATATTTGCAATCCAATTGTCGAAGTTTACTTTGAATAAACAAAAACATACAATTAATATAATCATTGCATATCAATCATTCTCGCGTAAACGCATTCTTCTCACCTACGAATCTTACGTTTGTGTCTCGATTCTAGAGTCAACCTGCTCATTCGTACAATACTCGGGCGAATCGTCAGAAAAAGATGGATGATCTCGAGGAAGAGAACAGAGAGTTGAGGGAAGAGATCGACACTCTGAAAGAAGATATGAGAAAGCTTCATAACGACATGCAAGCTCTAGCAGAAGCTCAGATGCAACAACAACGGACTGTGATCCCAGAGATCACAGCTACACCCATAGTGGAGAAGTATGATCATAGGTACAAAATGCCGAAAGATCGTCCCTTGGGCATGCCACCTAACTATATCCCGGAAGGATATGTTCCGCCGATCGCTGAGGATCAGGGAACCGTAGCAGGAACCGCTGGGCCTGAAGGTTACAAACTTCGGGAAAACGAAGATGCCAGGGGCATGACAACAACTCCTGAAGGTTACAAACTTCGGGAGGCACCGAGAGTCTCGGCCATAATGACATACCACCGCCCGTGGTACACACTGTCCCGGAAGGACAGATTTCACCGATACCTTCTGGTGGGAATGACAGCATGTTCGACAGAATGAATGAATTCCAGGAATAGTTCCTGGAAATGCAGAAAGAACTGCAAGCCATTCGCGGTCAGGATCTATTTGGAAAGGACGCCGCAGACCTTTGTTTGGTCCCCAATGTGAAAGTTCCGCACAAATTCCAGGTGCCCGACTTTGAAAAGTACAAGGGTAACTCTTACCCTCAGAGCCATTTGGTGATGTACGCTCGGGGAATGTCGGCTCAGACAAAGAACCAAGATCTGCTCATTCACTACTTTCAGGATAGTTTAACCGGTGCAGCATTAAAATGGTACACAGGTTTAAACCGCGCCACGATCGGCACATTCAGAGATCTGGGCGCTGCCTTCGTTCAACAATATAAATACAATCTGGACATGGCACCAGACAGAGATCAACTCAGATCGATGTCACAAAAGGACAAGGAAACCTTTAAAGAATACGCTCAGAGATGGCGTGAAATTGCCACTCAGATTTCTCCACCTCAGGTTGGTGAAGTCACTCAGGGCATAACATAGAAAACTGTCTCAGTTTCAAATCTGATGTGCAAAAGCTATTCGTTCGTCGTCAATTTGGATACCCGATGAGGTATGTCCCGCGCAATGCTCATCTGGAAGGTCTTTTCTTCAAGGAAGGAGAAAATGACAGGGCACTAAAGACAGAAATAGTGCATGCCTGGAAACACGTTCATAGGAAAGGACGAGAGCCTCTAGGGAAACCGGACTGTGTCTCGGTGGAGCCTTACCTCCACTGGGTACAAACTAGAGCTCTCAAGCTGAGGATGCCTTACCCTCGTCAGGAAGTTCTTCCATTAAGGGACTCTGCCCTTTATTTCATGTCTGAGACGGAAAAGCTTCAAGTTACTCTCAGCAAAGTTCAGCAGGAGAAGAGGTCTTGGAGGAATAAGTACCACATTCTCAATGTGGAATGCAGGAAAATACAGCAGTTATTTAAAGATAAAGATGCTCTGATTGAAATTTTAGAGCAACATGCTGTAGAAAATCAGGATGACCAAAGGAATTTGCTCGCTCCTTTCACTTGGCAAAGGAATGACAACCCGACAATGGCCCAAGAGCCCCGGTCAAAGAAAAGTAAAGCACCCGAACCAGCACCTGAGCTCTCCTCAGAGAGGACTCAGGATCCCTTAGTTTAAAATCCCTTTTTCAGCACTTTATTATCTATTGTATTTCCGTTTCCACAATCCTTTGAATTCATAAAACGGGGTTCCCCCCACTGTTTGATATTTGCAATCCAATTGTCGAAGTTTACTTTGAATAAACAAAAACATACAATTAATATAATCATTGCATATCAATCATTCTCGCGTAAACGCATTCTTCTCACCTACGAATCTTACGTTTGTGTCTCGATTCTAGAGTCAAACTGTCTCATTCGTACAATACTCGGGCGAATCGTCAGAAAAAGATGGATGATCTCGAGGAAGAGAACAGAGAGTTGAGGGAAGAGATCGACACTCTGAAAGAAGATATGAGAAAGCTTCATAACGACATGCAAGCTCTAGCAGAAGCTCAGATGCAACAACAACGGACTGTGATCCCAGAGATCACAGCTACACCCATAGTGGAGAAGTATGATCATAGGTACAAAATGCCGAAAGATCGTCCCTGGGGCATGCCACCTAACTATATCCCAGAAGGATATGTTCCGCCGATCGCTGAGGATCAGGGAACCGTAGCAGGAACCGCTGGGCCTCAAGGTTACAAACTTCGGGAAAGCGAAGATGCCAGGGGCATGACAGCAACTCCTGAAGGTTACAAACTTCGGGAGGCACCGAGAGTCTCGGCCATAATGACTATACCACCGCCCGTGGTACACACTGTCCCGGAAGGACAGATTTCACCGATACCTTCTGGTGGGAATGACAGCATGTTCGACAGAATGAATGAATTCCAGGAATAGTTCATGGAAATGCAGAAAGATCTGCAAGCCATTCGCGGTCAGGATCTATTTGGAAAGGACGCCGCAGACCTTTGTTTGGTCCCCAATGTGATAGTTCCGCAGAAATTCCAGGTGCCTGACTTTGAAAAGTACAAAGGTAACTCTTACCCTCAGAGCCATTTGGTGATGTACGCTCGGCGAATGTCGGCTCAGACAAAGAACCAAGATCTGCTCATTCACTACTTTCAGGATAGTTTAACCGGTGCCGCATTAAAATGGTACACAGGTTTAAACCGCGCCACGATCGGCACATTCAGAGATCTAGGCACTGCCTTCGTTCAACAATATAAATACAATCTGGACATGGCACCAGACAGAGATCAACTCAGAATGATGTCACAAAAGGACAAGGAAACCTTTAAAGAATACGCTCAGAGATGGCGTGAAATTGCCACTCAGATTTCTCCACCTCAGGTTGGTGAAGTCACTCAGGGCATAACATAGAAAACTGTCTCAGTTTCAAATCCGATGTGCAAAAGCTATTAGTTCGTTGTCAATTTGGATACCCGATGAGGTATGTCCCGCGCAATGCTCATCTGGAAGGTCTTTTCTTCAAGGAAGGAGAAAATGACAGGGCACTAAAGACAGAAATAGTGCATGCCTGGAAACACGTTCATAGGAAAGGACGAGAGCCTCTAGGGAAACCAGACTGTGTCTCGGTGGAGCCTTACCTCCACTGGGTACAAACTAGAGCTCTCAAGCTGAGGATGCCTTACCCTCGTCAGGAAGTTCTTCCATTAAGGGACTCTGCCCTTTATTTCATGTCTGAGACAGAAAAGCTTCAAGTTACTCTCAGCAAAGTTCAGCAGGAGAAGAGGTCTTGGAGGAATAAGTACCACATTCTCAATGTGGAATGCAGGAAAATACAGCAGTTATTTAAAGATAAAGATGCTCTGATTGAAATTTTAGAGCAACATGCTGTAGAAAATCAGGATGACCAAAGGAATTTGCTCGCTCCTTTCACTTGGCAAAGGAATGACAACCCGACAATGGCCCAAGAGCCCCGGTCAAAGAAAAGTAAAGCACCCGAACCAGCACCTGAGCTCTCCTCAGAGAGGACTCAGGATCCCTTAGTTTAAAATCCCTTTTTCAGCACTTTATAATCTATTGTATTTCCGTTTCCACAATCCTTTGAATTCATAAAACGGGGTTCCCCCCACTGTTTGATATTTGCAATCCAATTGTCGAAGTTTACTTTGAATAAACAAAAACATATAATTAATATAATCATTGCATATCAATCATTCTCACGTAAACGCATTCTTCTCACCTACGAATCTTACGTTTGTGTCTCGATTCTAGAGTCAAACTGTCTCATTCGTACAATACTCGGGCGAATCGTCAGAAAAAGATGGATGATCTCGAGGAAGAGAACAGAGAGTTGAGGGAAGAGATCGACACTCTGAAAGAAGATATGAGAAAGCTTCATAACGACATGCAAGCTCTAGCAGAAGCTCAGATGCAACAACAACGGACTGTGATCCCAGAGATCACAGCTACACCCATAGTGGAGAAGTATGATCATAGGTACAAAATGCCGAAAGATCGTCCCTGGGGCATGCCACCTAACTATATCCCAGAAGGATATGTTCCGCCGATCGCTGAGGATCAGGGAACCGTAGCAGGAACCGCTGGGCCTCAAGGTTACAAACTTCGGGAAAGCGAAGATGCCAGGGGCATGACAGCAACTCCTGAAGGTTACAAACTTCGGGAGGCACCGAGAGTCTCGGCCATAATGACTATACCACCGCCCGTGGTACACACTGTCCCGGAAGGACAGATTTCACCGATACCTTCTGGTGGGAATGACAGCATGTTCGACAGAATGAATGAATTCCAGGAATAGTTCCTGGAAATGCAGAAAGAACTGCAAGCCATTCGCGGTCAGGATCTATTTGGAAAGGACGCCGCAGACCTTTGTTTGGTCCCCAATGTGAAAGTTCCGCAGAAATTCCAGGTGCCTGACTTTGAAAAGTACAAAGGTAACTCTTACCCTCAGAGCCATTTGGTGATGTACGCTCGGCGAATGTCGGCTCAGACAAAGAACCAAGATCTGCTCATTCACTACTTTCAGGATAGTTTAACCGGTGCCGCATTAAAATGGTACACAGGTTTAAACCGCGCCACGATCGGCACATTCAGAGATCTAGGCACTGCCTTCGTTCAACAATATAAATACAATCTGGACATGGCACCAGACAGAGATCAACTCAGAATGATGTCACAAAAGGACAAGGAAACCTTTAAAGAATACGCTCAGAGATGGCGTGAAATTGCCACTCAGATTTCTCCACCTCAGGTTGGTGAAGTCACTCAGGGCATAACATAGAAAACTGTCTCAGTTTCAAATCCGATGTGCAAAAGCTATTAGTTCGTTGTCAATTTGGATACCCGATGAGGTATGTCCCGCGCAATGCTCATCTGGAAGGTCTTTTCTTCAAGGAAGGAGAAAATGACAGGGCACTAAAGACAGAAATAGTGCATGCCTGGAAACACGTTCATAGGAAAGGACGAGAGCCTCTAGGGAAACCAGACTGTGTCTCGGTGGAGCCTTACCTCCACTGGGTACAAACTAGAGCTCTCAAGCTGAGGATGCCTTACCCTCGTCAGGAAGTTCTTCCATTAAGGGACTCTGCCCTTTATTTCATGTCTGAGACAGAAAAGCTTCAAGTTACTCTCAGCAAAGTTCAGCAGGAGAAGAGGTCTTGGAGGAATAAGTACCACATTCTCAATGTGGAATGCAGGAAAATACAGCAGTTATTTAAAGATAAAGATGCTCTGATTGAAATTTTAGAGCAACATGCTGTAGAAAATCAGGATGACCAAAGGAATTTGCTCGCTCCTTTCACTTGGCAAAGGAATGACAACCCGACAATGGCCCAAGAGCCCCGGTCAAAGAAAAGTAAAGCACCCGAACCAGCACCTGAGCTCTCCTCAGAGAGGACTCAGGATCCCTTAGTTTAAAATCCCTTTTTCAGCACTTTATAATCTATTGTATTTCCGTTTCCACAATCCTTTGAATTCATAAAACGGGGTTCCCCCCACTGTTTGATATTTGCAATCCAATTGTCGAAGTTTACTTTGAATAAACAAAAACATACAATTAATATAATCATTGCATATCAATCATTCTCGCGTAAACGCATTCTTCTCACCTACGAATCTTACGTTTGTGTCTCGATTCTAGAGTCAAACTGTCTCATTCGTACAATACTCGGGCGAATCGTCAGAAAAAGATGGATGATCTCGAGGAAGAGAACAGAGAGTTGAGGGAAGAGATCGACACTCTGAAAGAAGATATGAGAAAGCTTCATAACGACATGCAAGCTCTAGCAGAAGCTCAGATGCAACAACAACGGACTGTGATCCCAGAGATCACAGCTACACCCATAGTGGAGAAGTATGATCATAGGTACAAAATGCCGAAAGATCGTCCCTGGGGCATGCCACCTAACTATATCCCAGAAGGATATGTTCCGCCGATCGCTGAGGATCAGGGAACCGTAGCAGGAACCGCTGGGCCTCAAGGTTACAAACTTCGGGAAAGCGAAGATGCCAGGGGCATGACAGCAACTCCTGAAGGTTACAAACTTCGGGAGGCACCGAGAGTCTCGGCCATAATGACTATACCACCGCCCGTGGTACACACTGTCCCGGAAGGACAGATTTCACCGATACCTTCTGGTGGGAATGACAGCATGTTCGACAGAATGAATGAATTCCAGGAATAGTTCCTGGAAATGCAGAAAGAACTGCAAGCCATTCGCGGTCAGGATCTATTTGGAAAGGACGCCGCAGACCTTTGTTTGGTCCCCAATGTGAAAGTTCCGCAGAAATTCCAGGTGCCTGACTTTGAAAAGTACAAAGGTAACTCTTACCCTCAGAGCCATTTGGTGATGTACGCTCGGCGAATGTCGGCTCAGACAAAGAACCAAGATCTGCTCATTCACTACTTTCAGGATAGTTTAACTGGTGCCGCATTAAAATGGTACACAGGTTTAAACCGCGCCACGATCGGCACATTCAGAGATCTAGGCACTGCCTTCGTTCAATAATATAAATACAATCTGGACATGGCACCAGACAGAGATCAACTCAGAATGATGTCACAAAAGGACAAGGAAACCTTTAAAGAATACGCTCAGAGATGGCGTGAAATTGCCACTCAGATTTCTCCACCTCAGGTTGGTGAAGTCACTCAGGGCATAACATAGAAAACTGTCTCAGTTTCAAATCCGATGTGCAAAAGCTATTAGTTCGTTGTCAATTTGGATACCCGATGAGGTATGTCCCGCGCAATGCTCATCTGGAAGGTCTTTTCTTCAAGGAAGGAGAAAATGACAGGGCACTAAAGACAGAAATAGTGCATGCCTGGAAACACGTTCATAGGAAAGGACGAGAGCCTCTAGGGAAACCAGACTGTGTCTCGGTGGAGCCTTACCTCCACTGGGTACAAACTAGAGCTCTCAAGCTGAGGATGCCTTACCCTCGTCAGGAAGTTCTTCCATTAAGGGACTCTGCCCTTTATTTCATGTCTGAGACGGAAAAGCTTCAAGTTACTCTCAGCAAAGTTCAGCAGGAGAAGAGGTCTTGGAGGAACAAGTACCGCATTCTCAATGTGGAATGCAGGAAAATACAGCAGCTATTAAAAGATAAAGATGCTCTGATTGAAATTTTAGAGCAACATGCTGTAGAAAATCAGGATGACCAAAGGAATTTGCTCACTCCTTTCACTTGGCAAAGGAATGACAACCCGACAATGGCCCAAGAGCCCCGGTCAAAGAAAAGGAAAGCACCCGAACCAGCACCTGAGCTCTCCTCAGAGAGGACTCAGGATCCCTTAGTTTAAATTCCCTTTTTCAGCACTTTGTAATCTATTGTATTTCCGTTTCCACAATCCTTTGAATTCATAAAATGGGGTTCCCCCCACTGTTTGATATTTGCAATCCAATTATCGAAGTTTACTTTGAATAAACAAAAACATACAATTAATATAATCATTGCATATCAATCATTCTCGCGTAAACGCATTCTTCTCACCTACGAATCTTACGTTTGTGTCTCGATTCTAGAGTCAAACTGTCTCATTCGTACAATACTCGGGCCAATCGTCAGAAAAAGATGGATGATCTCGAGGAAGAGAACAGAGAGTTGAGGGAAGAGATCGACACTCTGAAAGAAGATATGAGAAAGCTTCATAACGACATGCAAGCTCTAGCAGAAGCTCAGATGCAACAACAACGGACTGTGATCCCAGAGATCACATCTACGCCCATAGTGGAGAAGAATGATCCTTGGTACAAAATGCCGAAAGATCGTCCCTGGGGCATGCCACCTAACTATATCCCAGAAGGATATGTTCTGCCGATCGCTGAGGTTCAGGGAACCGTAGCAGGAACCGCTGGGCCTGAAGGTTACAAACTTCGGGAAAGCGAAGATGCCAGGGGCATGACAACAACTCCTGAAGGTTACAAACTTCGGGAGGCACCGAGAGTCTCGGCCATAATGACTATACCACCGTCCATGGTACACAGTGTCCCGGAAGGACAAATTTCACCGATACCTTCTGGTGGGAATGACAGCATGTTCGACAGAATGAATGAATTCCAGGAATAGTTCCTGGAAATGTGGAAAGAACTACAAGCCATTCGCAGTTAGGATCTATTTGGAAATGACGCCGCAGACCTTTGTTTGGTCCCCAATGTGAAAGTTCCGCACAAATTCCAGGTGCCCGACTTTGAAAAGTACAAGGGTAACTTTTACCCTCAGAGCCATTTGGTGATGTACGCTCGGCGAATGTCGGCTCAGACAAAGAACCAAGATCTGCTCATTCACTACTTTCAGGATAGTTTAACCAGTGCCGCATTAAAATGGTACATGGGTTTAAACCGCGCCACGATCGGCACATTCAGAGATCTGGGCGCTGCCTTCGTTCAACAATATAAATACAATCTAGACATGGCACCTGACAGAGATCAACTCAGATCGATGTCACAAAAGGACAAGGAAACCTTTAAAGAATACGCTCAGAGATGGCGTGAAATTGCCACTCAGATTTCTCCACCTCAGATTGGTGAAGTCACTCAGGGCATAACATAGAAAACTGTCTCAGTTTCAAATCCGATGTGCAAAAGCTTGTAAGGAGCGGGGTCTTATCTTTCAAAGATACGAATCCAAATGTTCTCACGAACCCGTTGCCTCAGCACGAGAAAGCTGCAGTCAATTTGATAGAGGGAAGGTCTAACGACAGCTATCAAATTCACGATGTACTCTTATTGAGGGCCAACTTGGTCAAGATGCATTGTAGACAGAGTGGTTATGGCCATGTGCCACCTCATAATTATCACCAGTGTGATATCTGCTCTAAAAACAATCAGGGATGTTCTGTGGTGCAAACAGCTCTACAGGAATAATTGGATCTCGGATGGATCCAGGAGCATCGAGTTCGTGGAGTCAACATGACCTATACGAATTCCAACATCATTCAGAACCACGACATCCATGCAATAAATGTCAACTTGGTGGCGATGCACTCAAGGCAAAGCCAGTACCATAATCTGCCACGACATGATTACAATTCCTGTCTGATTTGCTTGGTAAATAAACAGGGATGCTCTTTCATACAAGAGGCCCTCCAGCGTCAGATGGATCTTGGGTGGATCCAGGACTACCATGATAGAAATCCTTATCAGATCAACATGATTCAAATTTTTGATATTCATCTGATGAATACCAGCTTGGTGGAGTTACACGCCAAGCAAGTCCAACTCGTTTTCCTCACTTCTCACGATTATCTGAACTGTAAAGTATGCAGTAAGAGTAACCAAGGGTGCGCTCTTGTTCAAAGAACTTTACAACACTTGTTAAACCACTGGTGGCTTCCGATCTATATGGATGAAGACACGCAACAAATTAGTGTGTTTAATGGAAACACTATTCGGCGTCAAAGTCAAGATGTCCGATCTATGGAAACCGACCTAGTAAGGTTACACTGTATTCAAAGCGGACGTGGCCAGGTACCACCACATAACTATGAACGATGTAGAGTCTGCTCGGAGAATAGCCAAGGATGTTACCTTGTGTGGGCAGCTCTTCAAGGCCAGTTGGATCGCAAAGAGATTCACCCATGTCCGAGTTCCGAGCCAATCAACTGGACGCCAGACTACTTCGCTGATCAAATCAAAGATGTGGTTGTAATCTCGGATCCTGAGAGGAACAAGGATGTTTATGCCATCATCCCTCTACTGGACGAATCAAAGGTTCCTAGCCAGGAACTGATTGAAGTTACTTACAACAGTAAGAAAAATTAGAAGGCTCCTGTAGTTATCTATCTGCCAGGACCATTACCGTATGAATCAGCTAAGGCGATCCCTTACAAATACGGTGCAACAATAATGGAGAACGGAAAGGAAATTCCATTACCCTCGGTCGCGAATATTGCAGACATCAGTCGAGTAACACGGAGCGATCGAATCTTCAATTGAGGAGTTGGAGAACTTAACAGAGAAAAGGAACTTCAGACCGAAGCTCCTGATCCACCAGTCGGTCAATTCAGTAATCCCGACCTTTTAAAAAATGATGATGAGATGCTGAAACTCATCCAAAGGAGTGAGTACAACATTGTTGATCAACTGTTACAAACTCCTTCAAAGATCTTTGTGCTATCACTTTTACTCAGTTCCGAAGCCCACAGAGAGGCTCTACAGAAAGTTTTAGAGCAGGCCTTTATGGAACAGGATGTGTCAATACGATAGTTCGATAGCATCATCTCTAACATCACTTCCTGCAACAACTTTGGGTTCAGTGATGAGGATTTGCCAGAGGAGGGCAAACACCACAACATGGCGCTCAATATCACAGTTAACTGCCCGGACGATGCTTTAGCCAGCGTACTGGTAGACACAGGATCAGCCATCAACGTTATGCCGAAGTCCACTTTAATGCGACTATCATTCAAAGGATCCCCGATGAGGGGCAGTGAGGTCATCGTCAAAGCCTTTGACGGATATCGGAAGGCAGTTATCGGTGAAGTCGACCTTCACATAACCATCGGTCCTCACATTTTCCATATCACTTTCCAGGTCATGGACATCCGGGCAACATACAATTGCTTATTAGGAAGACCTTGGATACACCAGGCTGGGGCAGTCACTTCGACACTGCACCAGAAACTGAAGTTCGTCAAGAACGATCAACTCATCACGGTCTATGAAGAACAAGCCTTGCTCGTGAGTAACCTGTCATTATCTACTTGTATAGAACCCGAGGAGGTTGTTGGAACTCAGTTCCAAGCGCTTTCGGTGAATAATGACAATCAATCAGAGAAGGGAACCTCTATTTTCTCATACAAAGATGCTCTCGAGGCAATTAAAAGTAACAATACGAAAGGATGGGGGCAACTTGTCATTCCTACTGATAATAAGACAAAGAAAGGTCTTGGTTTCTCCTCGACCTATACCCAGACAGCTGCTAACGACGAAAGTCTTCATCCCATTTAGGACTTCTTCCACAGTGGAGGTTTCCTTCACCCAGTGCCTCAAGCAGTCCATACCATCAACGAGGAAGATCCCTCTGACACGGATGAGGAATGGAAGTCCTATCTTAACGAGGACAGTTATATCTCTCAGAAAGAGGTGCCTATGCCATTTTACTATCCCGCACAGAGTCCGAGATTTATACCAAGGTCAGGCGTCAAAATGATGTATGGAGATTGTGATCCGGAAGGATGCCGTGCTCCACCAAACTCATTAGAGGAAGACACTCTGATGAAGGACAACTTTGACCACAAATATTATGGCCCGATGGATGGTCTTCCTATTTGGCAACCGTACCCAGGAAACTCAGGGCAAGAAAATCAGCTAAACAATGAAAATCAGCTGAGCATCATTGAACAGAATACCTGCGTCCCCACCATGTCATGGGATCAACACTCAGGTCATTCAGAAAATGTCCAGCATAACGATGAATTGGAAAAGCTTGCCGGACTAGAATTCATCAACTACGTTTTTCCCAAGGTCAACGTCATCGAGAGAGAAGACTCCTCCAGTTCTAAAGAACTGTGGGACACTCTGGGACAACCAAGTGGAAAATTTGACTTCATGGTCAAGTACACCGCTCCTGAAAGCTCTCGTATCAGGCTCGAAGACATCCAGCCGACTGGATGGGGAGATTTTCCTGAGAACACAAATACTACGCAAAATACAACAGAGGAATCCTCCTACGACAACTCTGCCTGGGAGACAAATTCCAATGATCCTGCTCCGCCAGAAATCAGCGTCATTTCTAAGGACAAGCCAAGAAAGAAGGTACCCGACTTTGTGATTCACCGAGGAGTTCGCCGCCAATGGGTTGTTGTCGATGTTCCGAAGATCGTTCATAAGTCAAAGTAATTGCCGTCTTTAACCTTTCACCCTGCCCAGGTGAAACGGATGTTTTGATAGGGCTCGCTTTCTGCAAATTTCCCTCTTCGCTTCGCCCAAAGCGACAAAGTTTTGTTTTATAGGGCTGTAGTTTCAAGAATCGACTTGTTTATAAATAAAATAATGTCGTTCTGTAATTTCTGCATTTATTGCTGTTTTCTCTTTTCGCTTTTCTCAGAAAATGGTAATCCTAAAAAACAACTCAATAATAAAAACAAGCAGTAAAAAAATTAATACACTGCACACACTCTTACATTTTCTCTATCTCTTCTAAACACGAATCATCACGTCATGCAGATTGCTTGTCTTAAACGCCGTTGAAACACGCGATCCAATGCCTTCTCCCAACTTTGAATTCCCGGTATTTGGGGCTGAAGAAGAAGTTGACAACGAAATTCCAAAAGAGATCTTCCGACTACTCAAACAGGAGGAAAGGTCCATCGAACCTCACAAAGAGCCGTTGGAAACGGTAAACTTGGGCTCAGAGGAAGAGAGAAAAAAGATCAGGATTGGGGCACTGCTCAGTCCAACAGCCAAAGAGAGTTTGACAAAGCTTCTCAAAGAGTTTACCGATGTATTCGCTTGGTCCTATCAGGACATGCCAGGGTTGGATACCAATATCGTGGAACATCATCTACCGTTACGGTCAGAATGTCCGCCAGTAAAACAAAGGTTGAGAAGAACTCACCCGGACATGGCCATCAAAATCAAAGAGGAGGTACATAAATAGATTGACGCGGGTTTCCTCGCCACATTAGAATATCCTCAATGGTTAGCCAACATCGTACCCATTCCAAAAAAGGACGGAAAGGTCAGAATGTGTGTCGACTACAGGGATCTAAACAAGGCCAGTCCAAAGGACAAATTTCCTTTACCACACATTGACATGCTAGTAGACAGTACAACAAAGTTCAAAGTTTTCTCCTTCATGGATGGATTCTCGGGCTACAATCAGATTAAAATGGCGTCGAAAGACATGGAGAAAACTTCGTTCAATACCCCATGGGGTACCTTTTGTTACAAGGTAATGTCGTTCGGTTTGAAAAACACCGAGGAAAACTATCAAAGGGCCATGACTACTCTATTTCCTGACATGATACACAAGTAAATCAAGGTATATGTCGATGATATGATTGCAAAATCTAAGACAGAAGAGGAGCATGTGACCCACCTGTCAAAACTATTTGAGTGAATGAGAAAGCACAAACTCCGCTTGAATCCAAACAAATGCACCTTCGGTGTCCGTTCAGGGAAACTCTTAGGGTTCATCGTCAGCCAGAAAGGAATTGAGGTTGATCCTGACAAGGTCAAGGCCATTCAAGAAATGCCTTCTCCAAAAACTGAAAAACAAGTCAGAGGATTCCTGGGACGTTTAAATTACATTTCCCGATTCATATTCCTCATGACCGCCACATGTGCGCCGATCTTCAAATTACTCAAAAAGAACCAGGATTGCGTTTAGACAGAAGATTGTCAAACCGCCTTCGACAGTATCAAGGAATATCTGTTAAATCTACCGATTCTATCACCTCCAGTGGAAGGAAGGCCACTGATCATCTACCTCACAGTCCTAGAGGACTCGATGGGTTGTGTACTTGGTCAATAGGACGAAACCAAAAGGAAAGAGTCTTCCATCTACTATTTGAGCAAGAAGTTCATCGACTTCGAGACTTGGTACACTATACTTGAGAAAACTTGTTGTGCTCTGGCTTGGGCAGAAAAACGTCTTCGCCATTACATGATTCGTCACACTACTCGATTAATCTCTGAAATGGATCCAATCAAGTATGTATTTGAAAAACCTGCTCTCACGGAAAGAATCGCCCGTTGGCAGATGTTGTTATCAGAATATGATATAGAGTGCCACACTCAAAAAGCAGTCAAGGGAAGTATTTTAGCCGATCATTTGGCTCATCAACCGATTGACGATCAGGAATCAATCGGGTTTGACTTCCCAGACGAAGATGTCATGTATTTAAAGATGAAAGATTGCGAGAAACTGCTACCCAGTGAAGAGCCAGAACCAGGTTCCCAATGGGGACTTATCTTTGACGGAGCTGTCAATCATTATGGAAACGGAATTGGGGCGATCATCATAACACCTCAGGGTACCCACATTCCTTTCACTGCCAGACTTACATTCAAGTGTACAAACAACGAGGCCGAATACGAAGCTTGTATCATGGGTCTCGAAGAAGCGATCGATTTAAGGATCAAAAACTTGGATGTATATGGCGACTCAGCCCTGGTTATCAATCAGATCAAAGGAGATTGGAACACATACCAATCAGGATTGATTCCTTACAAAGATTATGCGAGAAGGTTGTTACCCTTCTTCAACCGAATCGAGTTTCATCATATCCCTCGTGAAGAGAATCACATGGCTGATGCATTATCCATCCTCTCTTCCATGATTAGTGTAGGCCAATGGAACGACCTACCTAAGATCGACATAATGATCCTTGAAAGGCCCGCTTACATCTTCACGATTGAAGTAGTCATAGACGACAAACCTTGGTATCACGATATCAAATGCTTCCTTCAGAAACAAGAGTACCCACCTGGGGCACTAAGGAAAGACAGAAAAACCCTCAGAAGGCTGGCAAGCAGTTTCTTTCTAAGCGGTGATACACTCTATAGGAGAAATTTCGACATGGTCTTGCTCCGATGCGGGGACAGACTAGAAGCAGACATGCTGATAAAAGAGATTCATGAAGGATCCTTTGGCACTCATGCCAACGGATACACAATGGCGAGAAAAATTCTGAGAGCGGGGTACTACTAGTTGACCATGGAATCCGACTGCTACAAGTACATGAGGAGGTGTCACAAGTGTCATATATACTCCGAAAAAATCCATGTACCGCCTACACATCTCAAAGTTCTCTCTTTCCCGTGGCCTTTTTCCATATGGGGAATCGACATGATTGGGACGATCGAACCCAAGGCTTCGAGCGGACATTGGTTCATCCTGGTTGCCATTGATTACTTCACCAAGTGGGTCGAAGCAGCGTCATACGCCAATGTAACCCGACAAGTGGTGGTCCGATTCATCAAAAATAATATCATCTGCCGTTATGGTGTTCCTAGCCAGATCATTACAGATAATGGATCTAACTTGAACAATAAGATGATGAAAGAGTTGTGCGCAGAGTTCAAGATCGAACACCATAACTCATCTCCCTACCGACCCAAGATGAACGGGGCGGTAGAAGCGGCTAACGAGAACATCAAGAATATTGTTCAAAAGATGGTTGTAACCTACAAGGATTGGCACGAGATGATACCCTTTGCTCTTCACGGTTATCGCACATCTGTCCGCACTTCAACAGGGGTAACCCCTTTCTCTCTAGTATATGGCATGGAAGCAGTGCTCCCCATCGAAGTAGAGATCCCATCAATCCGAGTATTGATGAAAACTAAGCTAACAGAGGCTGAATGGTGTCAAAGTCGACACGACGAACTGAATATGATCGAAGAAAAGAGAATAACGGCACTATGCCATGGTCAGTTGTATCAACTGAGAATGAAGAGGGCGTTTGACAAAAAGGTCCGACCTCGTGTCTTCAGGAAAGAAGACCTTGTGCTCAAGAAGATACAATCATTTCTCACTGATTCCCGGGGCAAATGGACTCCGAATTATGACGGCCCCTATGTGGTCAAGAAAGCTTTCTCATGCGGTGCCTTGAGACTTGCAACCATGGATGGAGAAGAATTTTCCTACCACACAAATGTTGATTTAGTCAAGAAATACTTCGCCTAAACTATAAAAAAACGTCTCGGTGGATTGAAAACCCGAAAGGGCAGTCCAGGCAAAAATTAGAGACAAAATCAAAAAAATAAATAATCCCGGTGGATTGGAAACATCACAGTACAATCCAGGCAAAAGTTAGGGATAATGGCAAGTAACTATGTTCAACAAAGGGGCAAGTCCCTCAGTAGCAGTTACACCATCCATCAAAAAGTTCTAGTTAAGATCATCTTCGGCAGAAGCTCAGGATGCCCAGAATTCAAAGTTGGTAGAAGGATAGTGGTCGTTATGTTTCAATGTAGCCCTTTTCCCTTAAATTACCATTTTCTAACTTTGTAAATACTCTATGGAATCACTCGTTTGGCTGATTTCCATCCTATCAATAAAATTTGAGCCCTTGTGCTTTTGTTTGCAATTCTTATTTTTTTTAGCTTTACAGAACGACATTTCTAACATGATCAACGATTCTTGAAATAAAACAAAAATGAATTTACTTGTTAAAATTTTTCTGCTTTAAAACAAAGATGGCAATTTCTTTTGACTGTTGAACATCAGAAGAACGTCGCTCACTTCTCCAGAAGTAATCGAGCTTCAAAGTGCAGAATGAAAGTACCCCTTCTAAACCAGTGCACCTGATTGAAGGATCAGTTGTGTCAGAGACCATATTTCATCCGACACCCCCGGCAAAGTTCTTACCTCCTAAGCCCGACCAACATAGCTCCCAACAGGGACTATCTCTCCTAAGCAAGGCAGAATTGCTACTTTTGGACCAGCGATACCTCTTCGTCCCCCACTTTGGCCGAGTATCCAGTCGTGTTCACCTACTAGTCTGTATGTCGTGTCAGTTTTGTCAGCATATACATACATACATCATGCATCATTGATTTACATTCATATTCATATTGCATCGCTATCTCTTTAGTCGGTCATATCCCCAAGTGATAACCGTCCTCTTAATCGAGTTGTCAGCCCTTTCCTCGTCAGGAAGTGAATCATCTAAACAATCTCGCCTCCAGTTTATTTCTGGATACAAGTTGGTTCCTTGACCACTTTGATAACTTGAACCTCTGAAAACCAGAGAACCCTCGACAAACATCACTCTTCGCCATTGAAGATGATATCTTCGCTTTCCCGGATTAAGGAAAATCCCTAGAGAAAGCCTCTTAATCAGAGATTCGGCAATACAACACTTTTTCTCCAAAAAAAACGCTGACGAAAAGGTCATCAGCAACTCAAAATTGGATCACATCATATGGCATTTCTCCGAGAAGATCTCTGAGAAAAGTATGATATAACATCCCCAAGCGAAAGCAGCCTCTCAAGAGACTCATTTTCCCCAGATAGAGTCGAAAAAAGGCATCTCCAACGGAGATATAATATCCCCAAGATCGAGGGGAAGTTCATTTCAGAAACTGAGACCAGTTCCTTGGTAGGAAACCAGGATCGAGGGGAAGTTCATTTCAGAAACTAAGACTAGTTCCTTGGTAGGAAACCAGGATCGAGGGGAAGTTTTTACCTTTTCTAAGCATCATTGCTTAGCAAAAGAAGATGAATGCGTAAGCTACTATTCATAACCGCCATCAAAATTTCGGGTATTCCGATATTTAATCCTCTTGCACCCCGAATGCCCGAATACCTTCGCCATTCACACCTTCGGGTCCAAGAAGATTAAATAGGGGCATCTGTCATACCCCAAATTTTGACCACTAAGATCTACCATCATTGTGCAAATTATCATCACAACATGGATGAACCATTATGCCTCATCAATCTCTCCAAAGATGGGTGAGCATTCACGACTATCAAAAATTAGGGTTTCAAGCCCTCTCTGAGCCTTAGACAAAGGATCAATCAAGAATTGACATGATCTTTAACTTGTCTTACCTCTCAAACATCCACAATGGATCAAGAGGACTCCCACAACAAGAATCAAGCACAAGATTGCAGCATTCTAAGTGGATCAAGCCTCAAGATCGCCAGTGTCACCAAATTAGGGTTTGGTCGACCAGGGCCTCCAGATGAAAATTTTCCTCTGGGCATGAGCCAATGCTTCAAAGCATAACCTAATATACTCCATGGAACCTCATATGCCCAAGCATCAAGTCAATTTAGACATAGGGGATGCATACATCAAAATCAGGAATTAGGGTTTCTTGACCTAATTCACCCCTAAGTTGACTTTTGGGACAAATCATCAACCAAGACTTCAAGAGAAGATTTGAGGGTCTATAATAAACTATATTGATCTATTTGCAACAATGGATTGATCCCAGAAGCTTGATCAACAAGTTTCAATTTCATCTGAACCACAATTAGGGTTTTGATAAAAAAAAAGTCAACTGTGCCTTTGACTTTTGACCAGGACATGCTCCCAAACCCTAGGACATGATTCAATATACCCTATAACACCTATGAAATCAATCCATCAAGTTTGATTTAGGTCAAGGACTTGATTTCATATAGGATCGCACAATTTGGTATTCGTCTGATAAAAAGTCAACTGTGCCAAAAAGTCAAAGTTTGACTTTTTGATTTTTTTTGTCAATTATGGTTCCTTAACCCTAAAATGATGTTAATGTGAGATTTGAATCAACATTCATCAAGAAAAACCAAAGAAAGTGAGATAACTTGAAAAAGGGGTAACCATAAAAACTTAGAATTTTTTCTAAGTCATGAAATAAAGTGGCTAGGGTACCAACTTCCAAGGATCATAACATGAGATCCAAGCAACCATTTTGGCTGATCCAAAGATGGATTTGTAGCTCTCATGGCACTCTACAAAAGCTTCAAACACAACTCATTCCAATTCCTCATGGATTTCAAGTTATGGTTAGATCAAAATCACTGAAAACATGAAAGTACAAATTTTCCAACACTTAGAAAATATTATGTCCAAGACAGATTTTGTTGGAAACACCAAAACTTGTGGGATTTTTTCACACAGTTCCAAGCTGAATCAATTCAAGGTGTAAACATCAAAGTTGTTGTACATATTTCCTACAATCCAAGCAACTCATTGGCATGAAACCACTCCGCTTGAGCAAAGAGTTATGGCTGCTACAACACACCATGCCAAGGCTGCCATGAAAAATCAGTTTGTGAGTTTTCTTGCCACCCACGATTTCTGAGTCAAAAGTAATAATCACTATGCCACATGCATTCAATCTGATCATAAGCCAACTGATCCAACTGATAGGATTGAGTCCAAAAGCCAAAGGATCTTCCAACTTGAGATTAATGCATTTTGGCATATATGCCTTGAATTCAAAGGCATTTATGTGAAATAGGGCACTTTCAACAAAGCCACTCTACTCAGTCAAGTTCCCTGATTAAACAACAATAAAAACATCTGAAGAATGTGGATTTGGTCAAGACATAGCCCTGCTCTTGGGAGGGGCTAGGTTGCCTTGCATGAGAAGAAATGCCACCAAGCCAAAGCCATTGAATGTGATCTGATCCAGCAGCCATTTACTATTCCTCCAAGACAAGAATTAATCACCTATAAATAGAGTGAAATTCTGGTATCAGACATGTGATGTTAAGTGCGATGTCACAACAACACACTCTGCACAATGGACAAAATAAACAGCAGAATAACACATAGAATTGTTCGCCCAGTTCGGTCTAACTACCTACGTCTGGGGGCTACCAAGCCAGGGATGAAATTCACTACTTGTAGAATTAAATTACAGACTCAACAACCCAGTTGACAATCTCCTAATCTTAATTCCTACTAGTGACTTTCTACCTAAGAAACCACTTAGATATGAGAACACTACTCAATCCCTAAAACACTTCAGTGATATAATTCAAAGATCACACACTTTGAATATCACTACTTGATTATGCTTCACAGCTTTGATCAAGAACAACTCAAAACAACAATACCAATTCACACTCGAATGGTTTACAAATCATACACGAAGACACAAACGACACTCAGTCTTTAGCTCACTTTCTTCGTTACTTTTTCTTCAGTACTGGTGCGCTTTATATAGCTCTTTGAATTGGACTTGGACCTGCTACAATATCTGACCTGATTTGTTATTTAAAACTGAATCTTCAAAACAGATTTTCTCCTAAAATCTTTTCAAATCTTCAACCTTTTAAATCTCCTACAAATCTGCACCAGATCTCCTATGCAGCGAAGAATATCTATCCCAAGATATTCTCATCCACTGAGACTAACAGCTCTCCACAATTCCAGCTAACACGCAAACCCTAACAACATCACTAAACCTGATGTTATTAATTTTGCATACCTGATGTCACAACATCGCATGTGACATCAGACATCCAACTTCAGTAACACAAACACTTAACACAGCCCAGTGTTAAGACTCAATGTTGTGACATCACCCATATGACATCACACATTGAACAGCTTCACTACTTAACACAGCCCAGTGTTAAGACTCAATGTTGCAATATCACCACCTTGACATCAACATTGAACATACTTTGTTTCACCAAAATTCTAGCCAATCCAAGAAACTAACAATCTCCCCCTTTGGCTAATTTTGGCTAAAACAATCTCTACACCTTCAGAGACTTCAGCAGCGGAAATAACTTGACTAATTTGAACCTTCAAGCAGCAGCATCTTCACTTCACAAAACTCTGTTGCAGCACCACTTTCAACAGCTACAATTTTCAACAATGTTGCTCCCCCTCAATCATGAATCAGCATAACCAGCTGTTCAGCAAATCAGTAATTACTCCCCCTTAATTCAATCCCAGATCCATGACTATATAGCATCCCATAGTCACTGGTGCCATTAACATATTTCAAGATCCTTTTCACTTGATTCAAGTGACTGGCCTTAGGTTCAGATTGATACCTGGCACAAACTCCAACAGTAAAAGCAATGTCAGGTCTGCTAGCTGTGAGATACAATAAACTCCCAATCATACTTCTATATAAACTTTGATCCACACTGACACCATGTTCATCCTTGGATAATTTTAGATGAGTAGGAGCAGGAGTCCTCTTGTGATTAGCATTCTCCAAACCAAACTTCTTCACTATGTTCTTTGCATACTTGCTCTGCGAAATAAATATGGAGTCCTCCATTTGTCTAACTTGTAGGCCAAGAAAATAGTTTAGCTCACCAACAAGACTTATTTCAAATTCAAACTGCATCTGTTCCACAAACTGTTTAACCATCGCATCCGACATCCCACCAAATACTATGTCATCAACATAGATTTGAGCTACCATCAGTTTCCCTTCTTCCTCTTTAACAAACAAGGTCTTGTCAATCCCTCCTTTTCTGTAGCCATTCACAACCAGGAACTCAGTGAGTCTTTCATACCAAGCTCTTGGTGCTTGCTTCAAACCATAAAGTGCTTTCCTTAGTTTGTACAAATGGTCAGGAAATGTTGGATCAATAAATCCTTTTGGTTGATCAACATACACTTCTTCATTCAAGTAGCCATTCAAGAAGGCACTTTTTACATCCATCTGAAAGAGCTTGAATTTGAAATTACAAGCCACGCCTAAGAGCAATCTGACAGACTCCAGTCTTGCCACAGGAGCAAAGGTTTCATCATAATCAATTCCTTCAACCTGAGCGTATCCCTGAGCAACTAGTCTGGCCTTGTTTCTGGTGACCACTCCTTGTTCATCAGATTTATTTTTGTAGACCCACTTGGTGCCAATCACATTAACTCCATCAGGCCTAGGAACAAGGTCCCATACTTCATTCCTCTTGAACTGCTCCAGCTCTTCATGCATTGCATTTATCCAAAACTCATCAGTTAATGCTTCCTTGACATTCTTTGGCTCAATTTTGGAGACAAAGCATGAACTAGCTATAACATCTCTTGACCTACTCCTTACTCCAGAGTTTAGATCACCTATAATGAGCTCCTTTGGGTGGTCCTTCTGCACTCTGATGGAGGGATCCTTATGAGGTTGCTCATCTTCAGGCTCAGCAGCAACACTAGGAGTTTGGGTTCTGTCCTCAGCTTCTGGTACAACTTCACCTACTGATGTCTCAACAACATCTGGGACATCATCATCTTCCTGCTTGTCACTGTCATCAATCACCACATTGATTGACTCCATCATCACCTTGGTTCTAGAGTTGAACACCCTATATGCTCTGCTGTTAGTAGAGTATCTCAAAAATATTCCTTCATCACTTTTGGAATCCAATTTTCTTCTCTGCTCTCTATCAGCCAGAATATAACATCTACTTCCAAAAACATGGAAGTACTTAACATTAGGTTTTCTTCCCTTCCATAGTTCATACAGAGTGGATGAAGTGCCTCTTCTCAGGGTAACCCTGTTGTGAATGTAGCAGGCAGTGTTCATGGCTTCAGCCCAGAAATGATAAGGAAGTTTCTTGGCATGAATCATTGCTCTATCAGACTCTTGGATAGTTCTGTTCTTTCTCTCAACAACTCCATTTTGCTGAGGAGTAATAGGCGATGAAAACTCATGACTTATACCTTCAGCAGCGCAAAATTCTTCAAACTTTCTTACTTCTCACGAAAAGATCTTTGTAAGTGACAGCCAGTTCATCGTAAGAGACCTCTTCATCACAAGACTCATCATCTGACTCATAAACCCCAACCATAGCTCTAGCGAGTTTAGCTGAATTTTCTTCAGATTCACTCTCACTGTCAGACCAAGAAGCTGATAATCCTTTATGCTTCTTTAGAAAAGTGGGACATTCCTTCTTGACATGTCCATACCCTTCACACTCAAAGCATTGTACCCCTTTGTCATTACTGGATTTTTCTTCATCTGTAGACTTCTTCCCTTGATCTCCTGATCTATTGATGTCAGAGGTAATGTTCTTAATATTGGGATTATGACTCCTATTTATCCTCTTCATAACTTTGTTGAACTATTTACCCAGCAAGGCAATAGCCTGAGACAGCTCCTCTTGAGAGTCATCTACTTTCTCTTTCTTGGCTTCTTCAGAACTGGAAACTAAAGCTGTACTCTTGGTCTTCTTCTCAGGTTCTTCTACACTGAACCCCAGCTCAAAAGTTTGAAGGGATCCAATGAGCTCATCAACCCTCATCTTGCTGATGTCTTGAGCTTCTTCAATAACAGTCACCTTCATCTTGTACCTCTTAGGAAGGGACCTAAGGATCTTCCTTACAAGCTTTTCCTCTGACATCTTTTCACCAAGGGCACTGGATTCATTAGCCAGCTCAAGCACACTCATATGGAAGTCATGGATAGTCTCATCTTCCTTCATCTTCAGACTCTCAAACTTTGATGTTAGAAGCTGAAGTCTTGACATCTTAACTCTAGATGTTCATTCATGTGTAGCCTTCAAAATATCCCATGCTTCCTTAGCAACTTCACATGTATTGATCAGCCTGAATATGTTTTTATCCACTCCATTAAAGATTGCATTCAGGGCTTTGGAATTACCAAGGGCAAGCTCATCTTCTTCCTTGGTCCATTCTTCTTCAGGCTTCGGCTTTGAGGTGCCCTCTTTATCTTTCCCAGCATCATCCTTTTCAAACACAACAGGTGCTTTCCATTCTTTAATTATAGCCTTTCATGCCCTGCTGTCCAAGGATTTCAAAAACGTGATCATCCTTGGCTTCCAATAGTCATAATTGGATCCATCCAAAATAGGAGATCTGTTGACAAATCCTCCAACTTCTTTGTCCATCTTTACACCAAAAAGTAACTTCCCTAGATCTCACCCAGAGACAGACAGGATGCCTGCTCTGATACCAATTGAAATTCTGGTATCAGACGTGTGATGTTAAGTGCGATGTCACAACAACATACTCTCCACAATGGACAAAATAAACAGCAGAATAACACACAGAATTGTTCACCCAGTTCGGTCTAACTACCTACGTCTGGGGGCTACCAAGCCAGGGATGAAATTCACTACTTGTAGAATTAAATTACAGACTCAACAACCCAGTTGACAATCTCCTAATCTTAATTTCTACTAGTGACTTTCTACCTAAGAAACCACTTAGATATGAGAACACTACTCAATCCCTAAAACACTTCAGTGATATAATTCAAAGATCACACACTTTGAATAGCACTACTTGATTATGCTTCACAGCTTTGATCAAGAACAACTCAAAACAACAATACCAATTCACACTCGAATGGTTTACAAATCATACACGAAGACACAAACGACACTCAGTCTTTAGCTCACTTTCTTCGTTACTTTTTCTTCAGTACTGGTGTGCTTTATATAGCTCTTTGAATTGGACTTGGACCTGCTACAATATCTGACCTGATTTGTTATTTAAAACTGAATCTTCAAAAAAGATTTTCTCCTAAAATCTTATCAAATCTTCAACCTTTTAAATCTCCTACAAATCTGCACCAGATCTCCTATGCAGCGAAGAATATCTATCCCAAGATATTCTCATCCACTGAGACTAACAGCTCTCCACAATTCCAGCTAACAAGCAAACCCTAACAACATCACTAAACCTGATGTTATTAATTATGCAGACCTGATGTCACAACATCGCATGTGACATCAGACATCCAACTTCAGTAACACAAACACTTAACACAGCCCAGTGTTAAGACTCAATGTTGTGACATCACCCATACGACATCACACATTGAACAGCTTCACTACTTAACACAACCTAGTGTTAAGACTCAATGTTGCAATATCACCACCTTGACATCAACATTGAACATATTTTGTTTTACCAAAATTCTAGCCAATCCAAGAAACTAACATAGAGGTTCCAAATGATCATTCAAATCACACCAAAGCAATTTACAGCACTGCTTTCTCTCATTCTCTCTTAAGTACCAATTTTCTTTGTTTTTGAGCAACCACCATTGGGTTTTGAGTTGCAGCCTTAAGCAATCCATTCCTATTGCTCAAACACATCACATATGATGTATTTGAGGTGTCCAAACACTTAAACACCAACTGTAACACCTCTAGCTCAAAATCACTCTTCAACCAAGCCATTATGCCTCAATTATGCAGCTGGAGTGCTCCTACTTGATCCAAAGGTGTTCAAAGTGTTCCAAAGCTTACAACACACTCCACAACATCCATTGAAGCTGTAGGGATCATCAAATCACATCTGGAACACCATCTGTGCAGAGTTCCATTTCAGCTTGCATCAAGGTAAGCCTCAAAACTACATCTTCATGATCCATGCATATTTCCTCGCATGATACTTTTGCCAATTGCTTGCCATCATATATTGAGTGTTTTCCCTCAAAAAATTTGATCATAACCCTCACAACCATGTCAGCACGATTGCTTTTGCAAAATTAGGGTTTATAATGTCATGTTGATATAACTTGCTGTACACTGAAAATAAATGAAATCAAATATTGCCATCATGATCCTTGTGAAAAAACGCATGAGTTTGGTGTTTGAATCATGTCAAATGGTTGAGAAATGAGTGAGTTAGAGGGCTTCATGCATCTGAGCTTGAGGTTGAAGATGGCCATGGCGCCATGCTTGAGAAACCAATCAAGTTTGCCTTATATTTTTCCCTTGCCATGTTATTAATGAATTGGCATTGTGCCCCAGTGGTTGATCAGCTGGTTTGTGTGTATTGGCAAGCGAGAGGTCTGGGGTTTGAATCCCCCTCGCCCCATACCTCTTTTTTATCACTTTTTCCTATTTTCTTATTTTTCATATTATTTTATTAATGATTTGAAAAAATAATTTCTCACTCAATTTTAATTATTTTTTCTTGGTTCTTTTTGCAAAAAATCACAAAAATGTTGAAATATTTTATTCCACAAAAAAGTCAAGTTTATATTATTTATTTAATATAATTAGTATTTTTGTAAATAAATTCATTTTTAATTGTTTTTAAACATTTTAAAAGTGAATATTTACCTTGAAAATTAAAACCAAATGAGTTTTAATTCATCTTGTGATTAAAACCTCATTTTTCAAACCTTAAACAAAAATCACAAGTGGTTTATTGAAACTTATTTGGTATTTTTATCATTTTATTTGATTTTCTTTAAATATTTACTTTTAAAAGAAAACAAATTTAGGGTTTCTTGGATTTTCACCCAAACAAAACTTTTAAAAACACTTTTGGCCCTCTAATAGAGTGTAAGACCCAACCCCTCTTTGAAACCTTTTTGGGCCTCAGTCATTGTATAAGACCCACTATGTTTTCGAAAACCTCGGCGCGATCGCCATTCCAAAACGGAAAAACCTATGGGCCTCTCCTTGAGTTGTAAGCCCCACCTTTTCTTTTAAAAACACTTTTGGGCCTCTATTTGAGTGTAAGACCCAACCCCCTTTGTAAATACACCACCTTTTGGGCCTCAGTCATTGTATAAGACCCACTGTATTTTCAAAACCTCGGAGCAATTGCCGTTTTCAAACAAAAATCATTTGGGCCTACCCTCGTGTTATAAGCCCCATTTATTTTCTTTAAAACACTTTTGGGCCTCTAATAGAGTGTAAGGACCAATTCCCTTTTAACCAAAACCACATGGGCCTCTCCTTCTGTAAGCCCCACCACTTGTATAAAAATAAATTTTTGGGCCTCTAAGAGAGTGTAAGACCCATCCCTTTGTACAGAAAACCTTTTTGGGCCTCAGTCACTTGTATAAGCCCCTCTGTACAAATTCAAAGCAACGGTGCAATCATCGTTAAACCTTGGGCCTCTCCTTGAGCTGTAAGCCCCAACTATCTTTTCAAAGCACTTTCTCCTTTGATTTTGAATATAATATTGTTATCAAAGCTTTCTTTGTTGAACAACTAACAAAACAGCATGGAAGCTCTACAACCGAGTAAGTGTTTACCCGCTTTCTTTATCCGCTTTCATATATATATAACTGTGTTGTGGGGCTGCTCACTGTAAGTCTTCTTTCACAAACTTTTATATACTTGTCCAATATTCACTGTGTAATACTAGTATAGCTATTTAGAGTTTTCCCCGACAACTACGTCTAGCACTAGGTAAAGCCTTGTTGCTCACTCTTAAATACAAACAAAATTAGATCCCCATAGGATTACCAGATACAGTCTTCCCTCCTCTTAGGATTAAACAATATGGAGACGTGAAAGGCAGCATTCTCGGTGAACCCTTTCTCAGACTGTCACCCTTAGAAATTGTCAAAGAAACTCTATTCCCCAGAGTTGATCTATTCTCCGTGAATAGCATCTCTTGAGTTTCTTCCAAATTCTTAGACTTTTCTGGCTTGATCTATTCTCGGTGAATAGCATGTCTTGAACTTCTCGGGGTTTGGGGACCCACAGGCTTCCTAAAAGCATCCCCGCCTCCTCTTGGGCATTGTACAAGGACCCTTCGACTTCTTAAAAGCTCTCATGCCTTCTCTTGGGCTTAGTACAAGAACCCAGAGACCTCTACAGGTATAGGAATAGAACCTAGTCATCAATTTGCTAGAGCTGTCTTTCTGAGTCAAGTGTCAGACTAGTTAATGGGTTGACCTCCATCCCTTAACATACCAGCCTTCTCTTAGGCATCATACAAAGATCACTCACTATCTAGGAATCGATTTCTCAAAACACCAATAGACTTGGACAGTCTTCATACCCTTTGGATTTCCCATTTCCTTAAAGAACAGGAAATAACCCTGATCCTCTAATCAGTACCAAAGCACAGCCTTACCTTTAATCGTTCCTTTTATAAGAACTCATTTTCTCTTTCATCCAACACACTGGACCTGTCACTCAACTGAAACAGTTACCAGCATAAATAGCCTCCTCTTGGGCTTTGTACAAATGATTCTCCCCAACGGAGCTAACCTTTTCAGACTCTCTTGTTGAGTCAATCACTTTTTAGCCTCCATCTCGGGCTTCGTACGAGATACAAAACACTCTCTTGTTGAGTATAAAAGACTCTCTTATTGAGTCAATCACCTTTTAGCCTCCATCTCGGGCTTCGTACGAGATATAAATCACTCTCTTGTTGAGTATAAAAGACTCTCTTGTTGAGTCAAACCCCTTTAGCCTCAATCTCGGCTTCATACGAGATAGAAAATCACTCTCTTGTTGAGTATAAAAGACTCTCTTGTTGAGTCAAACCTTTTAGGCTCTATCTGGGGCTTCGTACGAGATAGAAAATTACTCTTTTATTGAGTATAAAAGACTCTCTTGTTGAGTCAAACCTTTTAGCATCCGTCTTGGGCTTCGTACAAGACACACAAAAGCACTCTCTCATTGAGTCAGTCACTTGTTAGTACTCTCTTGTTGAGTCAACCCTTTTAGCCTCTATATCGGGCTTCTTACGAGACAACAAATAAAAGACACCCTCTAGTTGGGTAAATAGCCTCCTCTTAGGCCTTGTATAAGGAAACCCCTGTTGAGTCAATCAACCTTTTAGCATCAATCTGTGCCTTGCTCACAGTATACAAACATCAACAACTCCTTTTCCTTCATCTAATTGTTGTAAACGGCAAGCCTCTAGATTATTTACATCCACGCCACTGTCCCTCTTTTAGCATTAGAAATTCCTAAGGAAAGATGGCATTGCTCTACACTGAGTTAAAGTCTTCTCCTTCTGGTTAAAAATCCCCTATAAAGGAAATTATAACATTGTTGGATTCACATATCCTAGTTAAAGTAATCCTCCTTTATAATCAGTCACCCAATAGTTGTGATAAACAAACCAAATATCCCCCTTTAGAGATGACAAATTCTCTCTAATGTCAAAACCCTTCAGCTTCACATCTTGGGCTTCGTACAAGATACAAATAGACCTTTTAGCTTCACATCTTGGGCTTTGAACAAGATACAAACCACATTTAGCTTCACGTCTTGGGCTTTGAACAAGACACCAAAACAATCCATTTCCTCCCATAGAATAGGAGGAACTACGATCGCTCTGATTTCCCTGAACGGGAATACGTAGGCATAAGATTGAAAAATCTTAGCGAGCATACTAATCAAAAACCCAAAATCCAGTATCCCGATACATCAATCAGAAAGCATCGGTCCTAACATCCACCAATGGCCTAGACACTGTTCCTTTTTAACAAAATAACCTAAGAGAGACCCACAATCTTAATAGCATCTGTAAACCAACAATCATCTGTTAAACTCAGTTTGCAAGCAGGGTTAATTCGAGACATCTATTTCCCTTCCTTCATCAGCTTCCATAGGATAAAAAATGAATCGAACTGTAGTACCCAAAAGCGATAGTGATTTGCAACCACGCAAAAATTCGCGCTACATAAGGGTCGCCCCTGGGGCATGCCTTTCAACTTTATACCTGAAGGATATATCCCACCAGTCACTGAAGACCCAGAAACTGTAGCAAGAACCATTGGTCCTGAAGGTTACAAACTTCTGGAAAGTGAAGACGCAAGGGTTACAACAGTAACACCTGATGGTTACAAACTTCAGGGCACTGAAGCGCCAAGAGTCACCGCTATAATGACCATACCACAGCCAGTGGTACACACTGTCCCGGAAGGACAGATTCCGCAAACAATTTTTGGCAGAAACGAAGACGTATACAAAAGAATGAATGAGTTCCAGGAACAATTCTTGGAAATTCAGAAGGAACTGCATGCCATTTGCGGTCAAGACTAATTCGGAAAGGACGTCGCCAACCTCTGTTTGGTCCCTAATGTAAAGATCCCGCACAAATTCAAGGTGCCTGACTTTGAAAAATACAAAGGCAACTCTTGCCCTCAAAGTCATTTGCTGATGTACGCTCGAAAAATGTCAACTCAGACAGAAAATCAATAGCTACTGATCCATTACTTCCAAGACAATTTAACCGATGCCGCACTCAAATGGTACATGGGTTTAAAACGCACCAAGATCACTACTTTCAGAGATCTTGACGCAACCTTTGTTCAGTAGTATAAGTACAATTTAGACATGGCACTAGATAGAGATCAGCTCAGAGCAATGTCGCAGAAGGACAAAGAAACTTTCAAAGAATATGCTCAGAGATGGCGTGAAATTGCCGCCCAGATCTGTCCTCCTCTTGAGGAAAAAGAAATGACAAAGATCTTCCTGAAAACCTTGAGCTCATTCTATTACGACCGAATGGTTGCAAGTGCGCCCAGTGACTTCACTGAAATTGTGAACATGGGAGTACGCCTTGAAGAAGCAGTCTGAGAAGGACGATTGATCAAAGATGCAGAGCCATCCAACAGTACCAAAAGATACGGTAGTGCTTTTCAAAAGAAGAAAGAGCAGGATATCAGTAATATCTCTTTGGGAAAGCAAAGGCGAAGGTATCAACCAGTAGCGGGGATAACTCCCTCTATCAACCCCACGCCGGCTCCGACTTATCAACCTCAGGTTGCTCAGAGCCAACCAAATCAACAACAGTATCAGCAAAGGACGCAATAGACTTTTCAGTAGGCTCGCCCACAGTACAACAACAACAATCATACGACACGACCATCAGGGTTTGACCCTATACCGATGTTGTACGCAGAATTATTTCCACTTCTACTGGCCAAGGGGCACGTCCAAACCAGGACTCCTCTCGCAGTACCAGAAAATCCGCCTTTTTGGTTTAAGGCAGATCAAACTTGGCCTTACCATCAAGGGGGATTGGGACACAACATTGAGAATTATCTCAGCTTCAAATCTGATGTACAAAAGCTTGTCAGGAATGGGGTTTTATCCTTCAAAGATACTAATTCGAATGTTCAGACGAACCCGTTGCCGCAGCATGAGAAGGCTGTAGTAAATTTAATAGAGGAAGAACCTAGTCGCAGTTATCAAATTCATGATGTACTCCTATTAGGAACCAATCTGGTGAGGATGCATTGCAGACATAGCGGGTATGGTCATGTACCCTCTCACAATTATCACAAGTGTGGTATCTGCTCAAAGAATAATCAAGGGTGTTCCATAGTGCAAACAACTTTACAAGAACAAATGGATCTGGGTTGGATTCAGGATCACAGGATCCGCGAGGTAAACATGGCCCATGCACATCCCTACATTGTTCAGAACCACGACATTCGTGCAATGAATATCAACTTAGTGGAGATGCATTCTAGACAAAGTCAGTATTATAATCTGCCTTGGCACGATTACAATTCTTGTCCAGTCTGCTCAACAGACAATTAGGGATGCTCTTTTGTACAAGAGGCCCTCCAACGTCAGATGGATCTTGGATGGGTCCAAGATTACCGTGAAGAAAATAACCATCAAGTCAATATGGTTCAGATTTTTGACATACACCTGATGAATACCAGTCTGGTAGAATTACATGCTAAGCAAGTCAGACTCGATTTTCTAGCTTCACATGATTATCTAGATTGTGAACAATGCTGTAAAGACAATCAGGGGTGTGCGCTTGTACGAAGAATGCTTCAACATTTGTTGGACCACTGGTGGCTTCCAATTTACCTGGATGAAGCTACATAATGGATTAGCATGACTGATGGAAATCCTGATAGACATCAGAGTTGTGATATCCGCTCAATGGGAACAGATATAGTAAGGATGCACTGCATACAAAGTGGGTGTGGCCGAGTACCACCGCACAGCTTTGAGCGATGTAGGATATGTTCGAAAGATAACCAAGGATGTTATCTCGTGCGAGCAGCTCTCCAAGAACAGTTAAACCAGAAGGAGATTCGACCATGCTCGAGTTCTAGGTCGATTAACATGATACAAGAGTACCTCCCTGGTCAGAACAAAAATGCTGCCATAATCTCCGATCACAGAATGACCGAGAATGTTTTTGCCATAATTCCTCTGCTCAACGAGTCGAAAGTCTCTTTTGATAGCAGAAGAATCCTTAACCTTGAATCAATTGAGGCCGCCTATGATGGTCAGAGAAATCAAAAAGCTCCTGTGGTTATCTACCTGCCAGGACCAGTACGGTACAAATCATAGAAGGCTATCCCTTATAAGTACGGTGCAACGACCATCGAAAATGGAAAGGAACCTCCATTACCCTCCGTCGTAAACATTGCTGACATCAGTCGAGTCACACAGAGTGGTCGGATCTTCAACAGAGGAGTTGGAGAACCTACCAAAGAAAAGGAACCTCAAACAGGAGTTCCTAACCCACCAGTCATCCAATCCAGTAATTCGGAACTTGTAAAGAACAAAGATGAGATGTTGAAGCTCATCCAAAAAAGCGAGTACAACATTGTGGACCAATTGTTGCAAACTCCGTCTCGAATATCTGTAATCTCTCTTCTGCTTAGTTCAGAAGCTCACATGGAAGCTCTACATAAATTCTTGGAGCAAGCCTTTGTGGAACAAGATGTGACGGTAAGACAGTTTGACAGCATCATTTCCAACATCACTTCCTGTTGTAGCGTGCAATTTTTTTCGGTGACGCGATCACCTTCTCGCCATTGGTTGGAATTGGGTGCTACTTTCTGATTTCTTATTTATCCTATGAAGCTGAAAAGGAAAAGGAAGCTATCTAAAACTAACCTTGCACGCAAATGTTTTCTTTAACAAATTCTAAGAGATTGTGGGGTCCGGGGTCAGGTGATACAATGGGAAGTTGTCAATTACCCATCCAATATATGGTTATCCATATATCGTTTGGCATTTTCTTCTATTATCTACTTATTGGTGTTTATCTGTCGTGGGTTGGGAAAGTTTCTTCTTTGGGAATGTTGAGAGAGTATTTTTTGTTGTTTTTCGGGTTTTTTGAAGTTTTTGGTAAGGTACTAGACCTAAAGTGTTTGTTATGTGTGCTCGCTAAGATTTCCCAATCTTATGCCTACGTATACCCGTTAAAGAAAACAGGGAAATCAGAACAATCGTAGTTAGGAGGAAAAAGATGATATTTGGTGTCTTGTTCAAAGCCCAAGATTGAAGCTAAAGGTTATTTGTGTCTTGTTTAAAGCCCAAGATTGAAGCTAAGGGTTTGGTTGAGAGAGAATTTGTCATCTCTAAAGGGAGATATTTCACCTGTTCATCACAATTGTTGGGGTATTTGGTTATAAAGGAGAATCACTTTAACTGGGATATGTGAATCCAGCAATGCCATAATTTCCTTTACAAGGAAGATGTCCTGAAGGAGGAAACTTTAACTCAGTGTTGAGCAATGCCATTTTTCCGTAGGAATCTTTCATGCTAAGAGAGGGACGTGGGCTTGGATGTAAATAATCCAGAGGCTTGCCACATACAGTAATTAGATGAAAGAGGAAATTTACCAGGATAAAAGAGGGACTACAACTTGGATTTTTGAATCAACAAGTGTGCCACTTACAGCAGTTATCTGGAATTAGGTTTGTTTGATTTATCTGTTTTGATGTGTGATGTACAGAGAAATGTCTTCCTACAGAGAGAAATTTTGATTTCCTCTGAGGGGATATTGATTTTTGTGTGCCTTGATCAAAGCCCAAGTTTGAAGCTAAAAGGTTGACTCTACTAGGGAGTTTTATATGTCTTGTACAAAGCCCAAGATTGAGGCTGAAGAATACTGACTCAACAAGAGAGTGTTTTATTTATCTTGTACAAAGCCCAAGATTGAGGCTAAAAAGAAAAGAATTGACTCTTTTCTGGGGAGATCATTATACAAAGCCTAAGAGGAGGTTGGAAGGGATTGACTCTTCTGGGGAATATTTTTTCTGTCTTGTAAAAAGCCCAAGATTGAGGTTAAAGGGATTGACTCTACTGGTGAGAGGTTTTATCTGCCTTGTACAAAGCCCAAGATTAAGGCTAAAAGGAATGACTCAGCTGGAGAATATTTATAGGTGTGTTGTACAAAGCCTAAGATTGAGGCTAAAAGTGTTGAGGGATGATCATTATACAAAGCCTAAGAGGAGGCTGGCTTCGGCTGAGGATTATTGAGATCCAAAGACAGGTCTAAATTGGGGAATCAGCACTTGCTAAGGGTTGCAGAAGAGTCGAAATATCAGAGACCATGAGGTTCTGAGTTTTCTGAGGGTTTTACTAGGAGTAACTTGACCCTAGCTGGGGAAATTTAGAATGAGAGTTTAAAGATTGAGTTTTGAAACATGTGGAGGTCTTAACTCTGTTGGTGATTAATAAAATGATCAGGGTTTATCCTGTATTTTTAGGAAACTTGAGGGTTTCTGGAGATCCAAAAGGAGGTGAGACTGCCCAAGTCTACTGGTATCGAAAGGTTTATCTTTGTATGATGCCCAAAAGGAGGCTGGTGCTTTAAGGGATGAGAATCAACCCTAAATTGTTCTGATGTTTTGAGATTCTGACTCTCTTGAGGATTGAACTATCAAAGGATGACTAAGTTATGTCCTATACCTATAGGAGGTCTTTGGATCCTTGCATTAAGCCCAAGAGGAGGCATGAGAACTTCTAAGAAGCCTGAGGGTCCTTGTACAAAGCCCAAGAGGAGGCTGGGGATGCTTTTAGGAAGCCTGTGGGTCCAAACCTAAGGAAAGTTCGAGAAAGGTTTCACCGGGAATAATCCTTTCTTTAGTGAACAATTCTAGGGTTTGAAGAAATTCAAGAGAGGTTTCACCGGGAATTAATCCTCTCTGAGGGAATGAATTTCTTGGACAAATTTCTAGATAGTGACAGACTTGAGAAAAGTTTCACTAGGTATAATGCCTTTCTTTGTTCCATATTGTATAAGCCCAAGATGAGGCAAGACTGTATCTGGAATTTCCTATGGGGAACTAGTTTTGACTGTGTTGAAAGGGTGACCACTTGTTTGATCTAATCCTAGACCTAATTGCAGGGGAAAACTCTAAGCAAGTATCATATATATATATATATATATATATATATATATATATATATATATATATATATATATATATATATATACAGATTAAATATATAAACAAGTATGTAAAAGAAAGCTGGTAGAACTTACAGGTGAGCAAGCTTCCAATGCTACAGCTGCATGGTTAGTTATTCAAGAAAGTTTTGATACAACTATAAATTTGAATCTAAATCAAAAGGAAAGTTGTTTTGATAGGAAGTTTGGGGCTTATACTTAAGGAGAGGCCCAGATGAATTCTTTTTAAAAGGTGACGATCGAGTCGTAGTTTTGAAAACCACAGAAGGACTTATACAATGACAGAGGCCCAAATTTTTGTATTTACGTAAAAGGTTAGGTCTTACACTCTATTAGAGGCCCAAAGAGTCTATTTTATACAAAATATAGGGCTTACAACTCAAGGAGAGACCCAGATGATTTTTGTTTTGAAAGCGGCGATCGCGCCAAGATTTTTTTAACGTACTGGGACTTATACAATGACTGAGGGCCAAAATGGTTTTTGTATGACAAAGGATGGGCCTTACACTCTATTAGAGGCCCAAAATTTATTTTATACAAGAGATGGAGCTTACAACTCAAGGAGAGGCCCATGTGATAGACAGTGATCACACAGTCGTTTTAAAAATCGTGTCGGGACTTATACAAGGAAAGAGGCCCAAAAAATGTTTTATTTATAAAGGGGTGGGTCTTACACTCTATTAGAGGCCCAAAGTGTTTATGTGAGGTTTGAAAAAATAAAATTTAGGGAAAACCCTAATTTTGAATTTAAAAGACATAATTTTCAAAGGAAATTAAATATAAAATATCAAATATATTCGAAAACCAATTGTAAACTTCAAAAAATGTTTTGACAAACCATGTTTAATCATGTAAAAGATTGAAGTGTTTTTGAAAATGGGAAAATCAAAGTGAGAATTTCATTTTAAAATGTTTAAAAACAAATAAAATGAAATTAATTACAAAAATTCTAACTATATTAAAAAAATAATATAAATTGGATTTTTTTGTAAATTAAAATAATTTAACATTTTTCTGACTTTTTAAAAAAAGAACCAATAAAAAATGATAAAAAAATGAGAGAGAAATTAATTTTTGAAATCAATTAAATAAAATATATAAAATTCAAATAAAATTTGAATTATGGCGTCAACAGTCACTTTCTTCTTCCTCGTGACCGTAGCCATGTGTGATTTGCAAGAACTCGTTTTTCTCTCTGATAACTCAATGGTTTTGCATGATTCAAACCCCAATCTTGCTCGTTTTTGAACAAGGATCACAACCATATAGATTAATTGCATTTATATTAAGTGTGGAGTGAGAAATCAGAGGATTAACTCAAGAACCATAGTTTCAGCATGAACACTATGAAATTCCATACACGATTCATACATAGCGATTGATTGAGGGTTATCACTCTATATACATGCAGAAACAAGATGGTAACTCAAAAATTCATTTATGATGCATGTAATATGGAGTTTGAAGGTTTCAGGCTTACTTGAACATGCTTGTGCAAGAGACTTTCGAATTTGGAGTTAGAGGTGTTCCAGATGAGTTGTGATGACTTGAACAACTTCACTATACCCCATGGAATGTGTTGGGAAGCTTGGACTTGATTGGAGATGTTTGGATCACTTCAAGGCATCTCAGCTGCATATGAGCGTCAAGTAGATTTGGAGCTTTGTTATTTTGGTGTTACAGAAGTGTGAGGAGTGTTTGATCAGCTCACATATGTTGTATGGGATGTGTTAGAACAATTGGTTGTGATGGAATAGCTCTCTAATGAAAAATTCGATAGTGACTTGCAAATGAAGGTGTTTTTGGAGTGAAAGAGATATTTTGAGTAAAGCATCAGTTTGGGTGCTTTGGTGTACTCAAACTGATCACAATTGATGTCTATTCATAGTGCAACAAGTTTGTTTTGGCATCAATAGTGAATGACAACTTGTACAGGTCTGTGGCCAATGGTTATCAAATGGAATCTCAAGTCTCCTCTAGCCATTGACTTGAGATTAGGGAGCAGGCCTATGGTCCTCTGTTGCATGAGTTTATCTTAACTCATTTGGTTGACCATGGACTGATACAGGCCAGCTCTATGCATCATTTAAATGCTCCATGACAAATTTGAAAGTTTTGGATTTTGAACTTTGAATGCTACTTGCCAAATGATGAGGTTTTTGACTTGCAAGGCTCTATGGTGTTGTAGCTCTGCAGAGATCATTTTCATTGCACTTTAGAATCTTATCTTGTATGATTACAAGGCTTGCCAAGTCATGAAAATGCCAAAATCGTGTTGCATGTACAAAGTTGTCGTGTGAAAAACAGTTTTAGAGGTATCATGTTTCTATGCTTGTAACTCCCTACTCAAGTTGAATTAGGATGAGTTCTGGTACATTTTGGAAAGCTTTCATAACATACTTTAACTTTTATGTTCAAGGTTGGTCTTGGTTCAACTTGGATCAATGTGAAAAATGGCCTCAAAGTTTGGAAAAAGTGAAACAGATTCTGACTTCTTTGAAAATTTCACTAAGTGTTGGAAAAAGTGGCCATTTCCAATTTTTGTGATTTTGATCAATCCATAACTCAAAATTCATGAGGATTTGGAAGGAGACGTAGTTGACATATTTGAAGTATGTAAGATGAACTTTCATCTGAGCTTTGGATGGGAGAAAAAGGCCTTGTGGTTTAGGAGTTATGACCTTGCAAAGTTCGTACAAAATCACTTTAATCCCATAACTTAGAAAAATGTTGGTTTCTCATGGTTGCCTCTTTTGCAAGAATCCTCACTTTTCTTGATTTTTCCTAATGAATGATGATCAATACTATACATTAACATTGTTCTTGACTTAGGGGAACTGTATTTGTGAAAATTTCCAAAAAGTCAAACTTTATTTAGGGCACAGTTGACTTTTTGTCAGATGAAATCCAAACAGTGTGATTCTTCGTGCAATCAAGTTCTTGACCTAATTCAAACCTAATGGATGGATTCCATAGGTGTTTTAGGGTGTCTTGAATCATGTCCCAAGGTTTGGGAGCATGTCTTGGTCAAAAGTCAAAGGAACAGTTGACTTTTTCTTCAAAACCCTAATTGTGGTCCAGATGAGATTGAAACTTGTGAATCAAGCTTCCTGGATCAATCCATTATTGTAAATGGATTAATGTAGTGTATTTGAGGCCCTAAAATCATGTCTTGAGGTTTAGGTTCATGTCTTGCCTCAAAAGTCAACTTAGGGGTGAATCAGGTCAAGAAACCCTAATTCCTGATTTTTTATGAATGGATCCCCTGAGGTTATTTTGACTTGATAATTAGGTCCATGAGGTCCCTTTGAGCATCTTGGGTCATGCTTTGAATTATTGGCTCATGCCCAGAAGAAAATTTTCATCTGGAGGCCTTGGTCGACCAAAACCCTAATTTGGTGACACTGGCGATTTCGAGGCTTGATCCACTTGGAATGTTGCACTCCTGTGCTTGATTCTTGATGTGGGAGTCCTCTTGATCCCTTATGGGTGTTTGAGAGGTTAGACAAGTTTAATATCATGTCATTTCTTGATTGATCCTTTGTCTAAGTGCTCTGAGAGGGCTCAAAACCCTAATTCTTGATTGTAGTGAATGCTCAACCATATTTGAGGAGATTGATGAGGCATGAAGGTACATCCACATTGTGGTGATGATTTGCACAATGATGGGAAATATTGTGGTCAAAATTTGGGGTATGCCAGATGCCCCTATTTAATCTTCTTGGACCCGAAGGTGTGAATGGCGAAGGTATTCGGACATTTAGGGTGTAAGAGGATTAAATATCGGAATACCCAAAATTTTGACGGTGGTTATGAATGGAAGTTTTCTCCTCCATCTCATTTTGCTAAGCAATAATACTTAGAAAAGGGTGAAACTTCCCCTCGATCCTGGTCTTCAGCCATGGAACTGGTCTTAGTTTCTTTTGAAGTAAACCTCCCCTCGATCCTGGTCTTCAGCCAAGGAACTGGTCTCAATTTCTGAAATAAACTTCCCCTCGATCCTGGTCTTCAGCCAAGGAACTGGTCTCAATTTCCGAAATAAACTTCCCCTCGATCCTGGTCTTTAGCCAAGGAACTGGTCTTAGTTTCTTCTTGTCGAGTTTCTTCCTTGACAAGGGATGCTATTTGTAGCGGTTTTCGTCAAACTTCTCGCTGAGTTTTCCTGGGGAGACGCCATTTGATGGAAAAAATTTGAGGTCAGACTTGCTGGGGGTACCCATTTGTCTGAGCCGTAGAGGTGTGCAAACTTCTCTGTTGGAGATGCCATTTACTGACTCTACTGGGGAAAAACGAGTCTCTTGAAAGACTGCTTTTTTCTTGGGGATATTACATCATACTTTTCTTCGAGATCCTTTCGGAGAAATGCCATGTGATGTAATCCAATTTTGAGGTGCTGACGACTTCATTAACATCGACTTTCTTGGGAGAAAAACAGATGTATTACCGAGAGTCTTCAGTTAAGAGGCTTTCTCTAGGGATTTTCTTTAATCTGGGAAAGCAAAAATATCATCTTCAATAGTGAAGAGCGATGTTCCAGAGGTGTCTATTAAATGTCTTCTTGCCTTTCAGTGGTTCAAGTGATCAAAGTGGTTGAGGACCGTCTCCAATTCAGAAATAAACTGGGGGAGAGATTGCGCAGATGATACATTTCCTGACGAAGAAACAACTTAAACCGGGATTTTGTCTTATCCGACACGGAAAGGACAACTGACAACTTGATTGACAATAGGACTTTATCACTTGGGAAATGAGTATGAGCAGAGCGATATTAATGCAATATGATTATGAATGTGAATCAATTATGCATGATGTATGTATGTTTATGCTGACAAAACCGACGCGACATACAGACTAGTGGATGAAGACGAGTGGATACTCGGCCACTGCAGGGGAATGAAAAGTACCATCGGTTCAAGATAGCAATCTTGTCTTGCTTTGGAGAGGTAGACCCTATGGGAAGAAAGAACTATCAATTGGTCCTTAGGGGTACAAACTCTGCCGAGAATGTCAGATGGGATATTATATCTGAAATGGTTGTTCCTTCATTCAGGTATACTAGTTTAGAAGGAGTACTTTGATTCTGCACTTTGAGGTTCAATCATCTTCGGAGAAGCTATCGATGTTCTTTGTGCGTTCATTAGTTTAAAAAGAAATGCCATCTTTATTTTAAAAGTAGAAGAAAATTTGAAAAGTAAAAATTCATTTTTTTTGTTTTGTTTCAAGAATGGTTGATCATGTTAAAAATGCCATTCTGTAAAGCTAAAACAAATGAGAATTGCAAACAAAAGCACTAGGGCTCAAATTTTATTGATAGGATAGAAATCAGCCAAGCGCGTGATCCCATAGAGTATTTACAAAGTTTTGAAAATGGTAATTTTAAGGGAAAGGGGCTACATTGAAACATAACGACCGTTATCCTTCTACCAACTTTGAATTCTGGACATCCTGAGCTTCTGTCAAAGATGACCTTGACTGGATGTTTTTTGACGAACAGTGTTACCGCTGGGGATTTAACCTTGTCGGACGTAGTTACTTGCCATGAATCCCTAACTTTTTCCTGGATTATCTTTTGAGGTTTCCAATCCATCGGGATGATTTTTGCTTATGTCTCTAATTTTTACCTGGACCGCCTTTTCAGGTTTTCAATCCACCAAGACGTTTTTATTTATTTATTTATTTCATTTAGGCGAAGTATTTCTTGACTACGTCAACATTCGTCGGGTAGGTAAACTCCTCTCCATCCAATGTTGTGAGTCTCAAGGCGCCGCCTGAGAAGGCTTTCTTGACCACATAGGGGCCGTCATAATTCGGAGTCCATTTGCCCCGGGAATCAGTGAGGAATGATTGTATCTTTTTTTAGCATAAGGTCTCCTTTCCTGAAGATGCAAGGTCGGACCTTTTTGTCGAACGCCTTCTTCATTCTTTGCTGATACAACTGACCATGGCATAGAGTCGTTATTCAATTTTCCTTGATGAGGTTCAGTTCATCGTCCCTGCTTTGGCACCACTCTGCTTCTGTTAGCTTAGCTTCCATCAATACCCGGATTGATGGGATTTCTACTTCTATGGGGAGCACTGTCTCCATGCCATATACTAGAGAGAAAGGGGTGCCCCTGTTGAAGTGCAGACAGATGTTTGATAACCGTGAAGAGCAAAGGGTAGCATTTCATGCCAGTCTTTGTAGGTTACAACCATCTTTTGAACAATCTTCTTGATGTTCTTGCTAGCCGCTTCTACCGCCTCGTTCATCTTAGGTCGGTAGGGAGATGAATTGTGGTGTTTGATTTTGCACTCAACACACAACTCTTTCATCATCTTGTTGTTCAAGTTAGATCCATTGTCAGTAATGATCTGGCTTGGCACACCATAACGGCAGATGAGGTTGTTTTTTATTAATCGGACCACGACTTGTCGGGTTACATTAGTGTATGATGCTGCTTCGACCTACTTGGTGAAGTAGTCAATGGCTACCAGGATGAACCGATGTTCGTTCGAAGCCTTGGGTTCGATCATGCCAATCATGTCGATTCCCCATATAGAAAAAGGCCATGGAGAAGAAAGAACTTTGAGATGCGTAGGCGGTACATGGATTTTGTCAGCGTATATCTGACACTTGTGAAATTTCCTCATGTACTTGTAGCAATCGGATTCCATGGTCAACCAATAGTATCCTGCTCTCAGAATTTTTCTCGCCATTGTGTGTCCGTTTGCATGAGTGCCAAAGGATCCTTAGTGAATTTCTTTCATCAGCATGTTTGCTTCTGGTCTGTCTACGCATCAGAGCAAGACCATGTCGAAGTTTCTCTTATAGAGTGTATCACCGCTCAGGAAGAAGTTGCCTGCCAGTCTCCTGATGGTTTTCCTGTCTTTTCTTGATGCCCCAGGTGAGTACTCTTGTTTCTGAAGGAAGCATTTGATATCGTGGTACCAAGGTTTGTCGTCTATGACTGCTTCGATTGCGAAGATGTAAGCGGGTCGTTCTAGGCGCATTATGTCAATCTTAGGTACGTCGTTCCATTGACCTACACTAATCACGGAAGAGAGAGTGGCTAGTGCATCAGGCATGTGATTTTCTTCACGAGGAATGTGATGAAACTCGATTCTGTTAAAGAATGGTAACAACCTTCTCGCATAATCTTTTTAAGGAATTAATCCTGATTGGGATGTGTTCCAATCTCCTTTGATCTGATTGATAACCAGGGCTGAGTCTCCATATACATCCAAATTTTTTATCCTTAAGTCAATTGCTTCTTCGAGACCCATGATACATGCTTCGTATTCGGCCTCGTTGTTTATGCATTTGAAAGTCAGACAGGCGGTGAAAGGAATATGGGTACCCTGAGGTGTTACGATGATTGCTCAAATTCAGTTTCCATAATTGTTGACAGCTCCGTAAAAAATTAATCCCCATTGGGAACCTGGTTCTGGCCCTTCACTGGGTAGCGTTTCATCGCAATCTTTCATTTTCAAGTACATGACATCTTCGTCTGGGAAGTCAAATTCGACTGATTCCTGATTGTCAATCGGTTGATGAGCTAAATGATCGGCAAAAATACTTCCTTTGATGGCTTTCTGAGCATGGTACTCGATGTCGTATTCCAATAACAACATCTGCCAACGGGAAATCCTTCCCGTGAGAGCAGGCTTTTCAAAAATGTACTTGATCGGATCCAATTCGGAGATTAACCAAGTAGTGTGACAAATCATGTACTGGAGAAGACATTTGGCTGCCCAAGCCAGAGCACAACAAGTTTTCTCGAGCATAGTGTATCTAGTTTCACAATTTGTGAACGTTTTGCTTAAGTAGTAAATGGCAGACTCTTTTCTTTTGGTTTCGTCTCATTGGCCAAGTACACAACCCATACAGTCTTCCAAGACTGTTAGGTAGATGATCAACGGTCTTCCTTCCACTGGAGGTAACAGGATTGGTGGATTCAATAGATATTCTTTGATATTGTCGAACGCTTTTTGGCAATCTTCTGTCCATACACAGCTTTGATCGGCGCGCATATGGCGGTCATGAGGGATATAAACCTTGAGATGTAATTCAGACATCCCAAAAATCCTCTGTCCTATTTTTCAGTCTTTGGCGAATGCATTTCTATAATGGCCTTGAGCTTGTCACGATCAACCTCAATTCCTTTTTGGCTGACGATGAACCCTAAAATTTTTCCCGAGCAGACACCGAATGTTCATTTATTGGGATTCAAGCGGAGTTTTTACTTACTCAGATGCTCGAATAACTTGGACAGGTGTGTCACATGCTCTTCTTATGTTTTAGATTTGGCAATCATGTCATCGACATACACTTTGATTTCTTTGTGCATCATGTTGTGAAACAGAGTCGTCATAGCCCTTTGATAGGTTGCCCCGACATTCTTCAAACCGAACGACATTACCTTGTAACAAAAGGTGCCCCATGGGGTTATGAATGAAGTTTTCTCCATATCTTCCGGCGCCATTTTGATTTGATTATAGCCCGATAATCCATCCATGAAGAATAAGACTTTGAACTTTGTTGTACTGTCTACCAGTATGTCTATGTTCGGTAAGGGGAAGTCATCCTTTGGACTTGCTTTGTTCAGATCCCTGTAGTCTACACACATTCTGACTTTTTCGTCCTTTTTCGGACCTGGCACTATGTTAGCTAGCCATTGAGGATATTCTTAGGTACCAAGGAAACCTGCGTCGATTTGTTTCTGCACTTCCTCCTTGATTTTGATAGCCATATCCTGGTGAATCCGTCTCAGCCTTTGTTTCACCGGAGGACATTTTGTGTTTAGAGGTAAATGATGTTCCACGATGCTAGTATCCAACCCTGGCATGTCCTGATAGGACCAAGCAAATACATCTGGAAACTCTTTGAGAAGTTTTATCAAGCTTTCTATGACAGTCAGACTGAGCAGTGCTCCAATCTTAACTTCTTTCTTTTCTTCCTCTGATCCCAAATTGACCGTTTCCAATGGCTCTTTATGAGGTTCAATGGACCTCTCCTATTGCCTGAGTAGTCGGGAGATCTCCTCTGGAATTTCTGCATCCTCTTCTTCTTTACCTTCAAATACCGGGAATTCAAAGTTGGGAGAAGGCATTGGATCGTATGTTTCAATGGGGTTTAAAACAAGCAATCTGCATGACGTGATGATTCATTTTTTAGAAGAGATAGAGAGAATACAAGAGTGTGTGCAGTGTATTTTTTGAAAAATGCTTGTTATTATTTTGGGTTGTTTTAGGATTACCATTTTCTGAAAAATGAAAAAGTGAAAACAGCAATGAATGCGGGAATTTAGAATGACATTATTTATTTATGATTTGTCGATTCTTGAAATACAGCCCTATAAAACAAAACTCTATCGCTTTGGGCAAAGCGAAGAGGGACATTGACAGAAAAGTGAGCCCTATAAAAACATCTGTTTCACCTGGGCAAGGTGAAAGGTTAAAACAAAGATGGCAATTACTTAGAATTATGGACGAATTTCAGGACATCGACAACAACCCATTGGCGACGAACTCCTCGGTGAATCACAAAGTCTGGTACCTTCTTTCTTGGTTTGTCCTCAGAAATGACGCTAACTTCTGGCGGAGTGGGATTGTTGGAGTCTTCCTCCTATGCAGATTTATCATAAACAAACTCTTCTGTTGTATCTTCCCTAATGTTTTCACTCTCAAGAGGATCTCCCCACTCAGTTGGCTGGATGTCCTCGTATCTGATGGAGAGCTTTCAGGAGCGGTGTACTTGACCAAGATGTCGTACTTGCCACTCGGCTGTCCTAAGGTGTCCCATACTTCTGTGGGGATAGAGGAGTCATCTTTCTCAATGACGTTGACCTCAGGAAAAGCATAGTTGATGAACTATTGTCCTGCAATCATTTCAGATTCATCACTGTGCTGGATATCTTCGGACTGTCCTGAGTAATGATCCCATGACCCAGTGGGGATGTGGGTATTTTCTTCAATCTTACTCAGTTGGTAGGCATCGTTTGGCTGACTCTTTTGTCTCAAGTCTTCTGGGTACGCCTTCCAGATAGGCAAGTCATCTAGGGGATCATATTAATCTTGGTCAGAGTTATCTTTTATTAGATCATCTTCTAATGAGTTAGGTGGAGCATGGCATCCCTCAGGATCAAAATCTCCATAGATCATCCGAACATCTGATCTTGGTATATATCTCGGGCCCTGCTTGGGAAAACAGAATGGCATGTGCATTTCTTCCTGAGACATATAGCCGTTGTCGTTGAGATAAGATTTCCATTCCTCGTCCGTATCGGAGGAGTCACTCTTATTGATGGTGTGTACTTCTTGAGACACTGGGTGGAGGAAGTCTCCACTGTGGAAGAACTCCTGAATGGGATGACAACTTTCATCTTTAGTAGTCTGGGTACAGGCTGAGGAGAAACTAAGACCTTTCTTTATCTTGTTATCCGTAGGAACTACGAGTTGTCCCCATCCCTTTACGTTATTACTCTCGATCACTTTGAGAGCGTCTTTGTATGAGGAGATCGATGTCCCTCTTTCTGATTGATTCTCATTGCTCACCGATAGTGCTTGAAACTGGGTTCCAACAACCTCCTCGGGTTCTACATAGGAGAATGATGATAAGTTTCTCATAATTAAGGCCTGCTCTCCGCATACTATGACTAACTTGTCATTCTTGATGAACTTCAGCTTCTAGTGAAGTGTCGAAGTGATTGCCCCAGCCTCGTGTATCCAACTTCACCTCAATCAGTTCTTGGTTGGGAACTTTTCTACTATCAAGAGGAATTCTTGATTCATCGAGTAGAGGAATTATGGCGCAAACGCCTTTGGTCCTCCCATGATCGGAGATTATGACAACGTCTTTGCTTTGATTAGGGAGATAGTCTTGTATCACGTTGATCGACCTAGAACTTGAACATGGTCGAATCTCTTTCTGGTCCAATTGATTTTGAAGAGCCGCTCGTACGAGGTAGCATCCTTGGTTGTTCTCTAAACAAACTTCACAACGCTCATAGTTGTGGGGTGGCATCCAACCACACCTGCTTTGTATGTGGTGCATCTTTACTAGATCTATTTCCATCGAGCAGACATCCTGACTTTGATGCCTACCAGGATTCCCGTCAGTCATACTAATTTGTTGGGTGGCTTCACCCAAGTAGATTGGAAGCCATCAGTGGTCCAACAAGTGTTGAAGTGTTCTTTGGACAAGTGCACACCCTTGGTCGTCTTCACGGCATTCTTCACAGTATTGATAATCATGTGAAGCCAGAAAGCCGAGCCTGACTTACTTAGCGTGTAATTCTACCAGATTGTATTCATCAAGTGTTTGTCAAAGATCTGAACCATATTGACTTGATGGTTATTTCTCTCACAGTAGTCTTGGATCCATCTGAGATCCATCTGACGCTGAAGGACCTCTTGTACAAAAGAGCATCCCTGATTGCTTGTTGAGCAGGTCGGACAAGTGTTGTAATCGTGTCATGGCAGATTAAGGTATTGACTTTTCCTTGAATACATCGCCACCAATTTGACGTTCATCGCAAGAATGTTGTGGTTCTAAACAATGTTGGGATGCGCATGGGCCATGTTGACTTCACGAATTCGGTGATCCTGAATCCAGCCCAGATCCATCTGCTCTTGTAGGGCTGATTGCACTACGGAACACCCCTGATTATTCTTTCAGCAGATATCACACTGGTGATAATTGTGAGGCGGTACATGACGGTACCCGCTCTGTGTACAATGCATCCTGACCAGATTGGTTCCTAATAGGAGCACATAGTGAATTTGATAACTGCGGTTAAATTCTTCCTCTATTAAATTTACTACAGTCTTTTCATGTTGCGGCAACGGGTTCATCTGAACATTCGGATTAGTATCTTAGAAAGATAAGATCATGTTCTTGACAAGCTTCTGTACATCAGACTTGAAGCTGAGACAGTTCTCAATGTTGTGCCCTGATCCTCCTTGATGGTAAGGGCAAGTTTGATCTGCTTTGAACCAAAAAGGTATATTTTCTGGTACGGTAAGAGGAGTCCTGGGTTGGACGTGCCCCTTGGCCAGTAGAAGTGGAAATATTTCTGCGTACAACATCGGTATAGGGTCAAATCCTGATGGTCGTGTCGTACGATTGTTATTGTTGTACTGTGCACGAGCCTACTGAAGAGGTTGTTGTTTCCTTTGCTGATACTGTTGTTGACTTGGTTGGCTCTGAGCAACCTGAGGTTGATAAGTCGGAGCTGGTGTTGGGTTGGTAGCGGGAGTTATTGCCGCTACTTGTTGATACCTTTGTCTTTGTTTTCCGAGAGAGATATTACTGATCTCCTGTTCTTTCTTCTTTTGGAAGGCACTACCGTATCTTTTGGTACTGCTTGATGGCTCTGCATCTTTGACCAATCGTCCTTCTCGGACTGCTTCTTCAAGGCGTTCTCCCATGTTCACCATTTTAGTGAAGTCACTGGGCGCACTTGCAACCATTGGGTCGTAATAGAATGAGCTCAATGTTTTCAAAAAGATCTTGGTCATCTCATTTTCCTCAAGAGGGGGACAGATCTGAGCGGCAATTTCACGCCATCTCTGAGCATACTCTTTGAAAGTTTCTTTGTCTTTTTGTGACATTACCCTGAGCCATGTCCAAATTGTATTTATACTACTGAACTAAAGCTGCGCCAAGATCTCTGAAAGTACTGATCTTGGTGCGGTTTAAACCCATGTACCATTTGAGTGCGACATCGGTTAAACTGTGTTGGAAATAATGGATCAGTAGCTGTTGATTTTCTGTCTGAGTAAACATTTTTCGAGCGTACATCACCAATTGACTTTAAGGGCAAGAGTTGCCTTTGTATTTTTCAAAGTCAGGTACCTTGAATTTGTACAGTATCTTTACATTAGGGACCAGACAGAGGTCTGCGGCATCCTTTCTAAATAAGTCTTGACCGCGAATGACATGCAGTTCCTTCCGCATTTCCAAGAATTGTTCTTGGAACTCATTCATTCTTCCGTACATGTCTTCGTTTCCACCAGAAATCGCTTGTGGAATCTGTCCTTCCGGGACAGTGTATACCACTGGTTGTGGTAAAGACATTACAGAGGCGATTCTTGTTGCTTCAGTGCCCTGAAGCTTGTAACCTTTAGGAGTTGTTGTCGTAAACCTTGCATCTTCACTTTCCCGAAGTTTGTAACCTTCAGGTCCAGTGGTTCCTGCTGCAATTTCTTGGTCTTTAGTGACCGGCGGGATATATCCTTCAGGGACAAAGTTGAGAGGCATGCCCCAGGGGCGACCTTTAGGCATGTTTTACCGAGGATGATTCTCATGTGTCTCCATTATGGGAGTAGATGTAATCTCTAAGATCACAGTCCTTTGTTGTTGCTTCTGAGCTGCTGCCAGGGATTGCATATCACTGTGAAGTTTTTCCAAACTTTCCTTTAGAGCGTCGATTTCTTCTCTTAGCTCTCTGTTCTCTTCCTCGAGATTGTCCATTTTCTTTTGTCGATTGGCTCGAGTATTGTATGAGTGAGACAGTTTGACTCTAGAATCGTGACACGTACGTGAGACTCAAAGATAAGAAGAAATGCGTTTATGAGAGAATGATGAATGATATGCAATGATACATTTTCTTTAGTTTTTTAATCAAAAAGAACTTCAACAAATAGATTGCAAATATCATACAGTGGGGGATACCCCTTTTATTGAATTCGAAAGATTGCAGTATGTTACAAGGAAAAGTACAGTATTTTACAAAGTGCTGTAAGGAAAATGGCTAAGCTTATGGATCCTGAGTCCTCTCTGAAGAGAGCTCAGATGCTGGTGTCATACCCCAAATTTTGACCACCAAGATTTCCCATCATTGTGAGGATCATTACCACAATATGGATGTACCTTCATGCCTCATCAATCTTCTCAAGGATGTTTGAGCATTCACCACAATCAAGAATCAAGGTTTTTGAGCCCTCCCAAAACATTTAGACAAAAGATCAATCAAGAAATGATATGATCTTCAACTTGAATAACCTCTTAAAACATCCACAAAGGATTAAGAGAACCCTCACATCAAAAATCAAGCACACAATTGTGACATTCCAAGTGTTTTGAGCCTCGAAACACCCGATGTCGCCAAATTAGGGTTTTGGACGACCGGGACCTCCAGAGTGAGATTTTCACAAGAGGATGAGCCAAGACTCCAACATGTGATTCAATATGGTCAAAATAACCCTAAGGATCCATTTGCAAAGCTAAATTACCCTCAGAGGATGCATTCCCCAAAAGTCGAGAATTAGGGTTTTTATGCGCCGAACCGCTCCGGAGCCAAAAGTCAAAACCTGACTTTTTTGGAAAAAATGATCCTTATGATTCATATTTTCATAAAATGTGACTTATAATGTCATTTTAACAAGAATTGATCAAGAAATCATGATAACTTGTAAAAGGGGTAACCTTGAAAAATTGAAATTTTTTCTAAGTTATTAAGTTTGAATGATTTTGGTACCAACTTCCAAGGACCATAACTTGTGATCCAAGCAGCCATTTTGGGTGATCCAAAGCTTGATTTGTAGGTCTTCCTACATTCTACAAAAGCTTCAACTACCTCAAACTCCAATTCTTCATGGATTTTAAGTTATTGAGTGATCAAAATTACAAAAATGAGGATTTTTCAACCCTGAGTTACCAGCCCTGAACATCAATGTTCATGAGGATTTTTCAATGGAATCCAAATAGTTTCAAGACAAACTATGATCACACATGTATTGTATCATATGAGGGCTTTCTAAAAAGCACAAGAGCCTCCCATAAATAAACCTGAGCAGGGAGATATGATCCCCTCAAAATCACCATTTCCAACTGTCTTGTACAAGGCAGAATTTGGTATTTTGCTCGATTTGGCAAAATCAGACAAATTCAAGCCTTGTCATCCATTTGGACACATCATAGGATGAAATTAAAAGGGAATGATCTGATCCACAAGCCTCCCAAGTCCAAGAATCTACATGTAGCTATGTCATCCTAAAAAGGCAAAAAAGTTCCAAGACTCCAATTTTGTTTCAATGCATTCAATGGATGCATCAAGGTGGCATGAACTGAGGCAAACTTAACTGAATGAGTCAAGCCTTATCTCTAAACCAGAAGACCATAGGCCGGTGATCTAACCTCAAGTCAATGGCTAGAGGAGACTTGAGATTCCATTGTGATAAACAAACGAGATGTCTCCCTTTAGAGGTGATAAATTCTCTCTCAGTCAAACCTTTAGTTTCAATCTTGGACTTTGAACAAGACACAAATACTCATCTAGCTTCAATCTTGGGCTTTGAACAAGACACAAAAACATCTCTTTCATCCCATAGAATAGGAGGAACTACGATTGCTCTGATTTCCCTGTTTTTCTTTAACGGGAATACGTAGGCATAAGATTGCGAAATCTTAGCAAGCACACCAAATCAAAAAATTTAGGTCCAGTACCTACACACACTAATCAAAACCTTATGTCCAGTATCTCACCAAAATCATCAAAAACTCACTCTCTCTCTTTCTCTCAAACACTCCCAAACAAGAAACTTTCCCAACCCATGACAGACAAACACCAGTAAGTAGAAAGCAGTAAGGAAAATTGCTAACAACCTGTGGATAACCACATATAGGATGGGTAATTGACAACTCCCCATTGTATAACCTGACCCCGGACCCCTCAATCTCTTTAAGCATTTGTTCGGTTAAACATTTGCGTGCAAGGTTAGTTTAAGATAGCTTCCCTTTCCTTTCCAGCTTCACAGGATAAATAAGAAATCAAAAAGTAGCACCCCACTCCTACCATTGCGGTGAGGAGAAACCCATGGCGATAAGGTGGTTGCATCACCGACAAAAATCGCACGCTACAGCTGGTTCCGGTATTATCCTTTTCTTTGACCGGGGCTCTTCAGCCGTTGTCGGGTCGTCAGTCCTTTGCCAAGTGAAAGGAGAGAGAAAATTTCTTTGGTCTTCTTGACTCTTTATAACATGTTGTTCTAATATTTTAATCAGAGCATCCTTCTCTTTTAAAAGTTCCTGAATCTTGGTACACTCCACATTGAGGATTCGGTACTTGTTTTTCCAAGAGCTCTTCTCACGTTGAACTTTATTGAGAGCTACCTGGAGTTTTTCCGTATCAGACATGAAATAAAGGACAGATTCCTTTAACGGAAAAACTTCTTGGCGAGGGTAAGGCATCCTCAGGTTGAGGGCTCTAGTTTGCACCCAGTGGAGATAAGGCTCCATGGAGGTACAGTTTGGTCTTCCTAGAGACTCTCTTCCTTTCCTGTGAATATGTTGTTAGGCATGCACTATTTCCTTCTTTAGTGCCCTGTCATTTTCCCCTTTTTTGAAGAAAAGACCCTCAAAATGAACATTATGCGGGATATTCTTCATCGGGTTTCCGAGTTGACGGCGAACTAAAATTGGATGATAGTTGATTCCTCCTTTAGTTCCAATGAGGGGTATGTTAGGGAAATTTCCACATCTGTCGATGATCTTTATCCCTTCATAAATCCTATTATACCAATCTATGTCAGAGTTGGTAAGGGACATAATCCTTTGTGACCAACGTAGAGTACTCTGGTGATCCCAAAAAGCAGCAGACTTGGGTAAATGGGAAATGAACCATTTGTAGAGTAAGGGTACACAACATGTGATCATTCCTCCGTTGTACAAATTCCTTAAGTGTACAGAATGATAAACATCTGCGAGCAAGGTTGGTACGGGGTTCCCAATCAGAAATATCTTAACAGCATTGGTATCGACGAAGTTGTCAATGTTTGGAAAGAGGAATAACTCATATATGAGCAGAACAAAGACGTCTTCGAAGGAAGTTAAGTTTCTTATACTAGCAAAGTATAAAGCTTTCTCTATCAGGAATTCTATATATAGTATAGAAAATGCTAAAAAAACCTAGACCTCTTAGGAATTCTAATCCTAGTTTGGCTCCCTAGCAGAGTCGCCATTTTTCTGTAGCGTGCGATTTTTGTCAGTGACGCGACCACCTTATTGCCATTGGTTGGAATTGGGTGCTACTTTCTGATTTATTATTTATCCTATGAAGCTGGAAAGGAAAGGGAAGCTATAAAACTAACCTTGCACGCAAATGTTTTCTTTAACAAATGCTAAGAGATTGGGGGGTTCGGGGTCAGGTTATACAATAGGGAGTTATCAATTACCCATCCTATATATGGTTATCCATAGATCGTTTGGCATTTTCTTCTATTATCTACGTATTGGTGTTTATCTGTCGTGGGTTGGGAAAGTTTCTTCTTTGGGAATGTTGAGAGAGTATTTTTTGTTGTTTTTCGGGTTTTTTGAAGTTTTTGGTAAGGTACTAGACCTAAAGTGTTTGTTATGTGTGCTCGCTAAGATTTCCCAATCTTATGCCTACGTATACCCGTTAAAGAAAACAGGGAAATCAGAACAATCGTAGTTAGGAGGAAAAAGATGATATTTGGTGTCTTGTTCAAAGCCCAAGATTGAAGCTAAAGGTTATTTGTGTCTTGTTTAAAGCCCAAGATTGAAGCTAAGGGTTTGGTTGAGAGAGAATTTGTCATCTCTAAAGGGAGATATTTCACCTGTTCATCACAATTGTTGGGGTATTTGGTTATAAAGGAGAATTACTTTAACTGGGATATGTGAATCCAGCAATGCCATAATTTCCTTTACAAGGAAGATGTCCTGAAGGAGGAAACTTTAACTCAGTGTTGAGCAATGCCATTTTTCCGTAGGAATCTTTCATGCTAAGAGAGGGACGTGGGCTTGGATGTAAATAATCCAGAGGCTTGCCACATACAGTAATTAGATGAAAGAGGAAATTTACCAGGATAAAAGAGGGACTACAACTTGGATTTTTGAATCAACAAGTGTGCCACTTACAGCAGTTATCTGGAATTAGGTTTGTTTGATTTATCTGTTTTGATGTGTGATGTACAGAGAAATGTCTTCCTACAGAGAGAAATTTTGATTTCCTCTGAGGGGATATTAATTTTTGTGTGCCTTGATCAAAGCCCAAGTTTGAAGTTAAAAGGTTAACTCTACTAGGGAGTTTTATATGTCTTGTACAAAGCCTAAGATTGAGGCTGAAGAATACTGACTCAATAAGAGAGTGTTTTATTTGTCTTGTACAAAGCCCAAGATTGAGGCTAAAAAGAAAAGAATTGACTCTTTTTTGGGGAGATCATTATACAAATCCTAAGAGGAGGCTGGAAGGGATTGACTCTTCCGGGGAATATTTTGTCTGTCTTGTACAAAGCCCAAGATTGAGGCTAAAGGGATTGACTCTACTGGTGAGAGGTTTTATCCATCTTGTATAAAGCTCAAGATTGAGGCTAAAAGGAATGACTCAGCCCGAGAATATTTATAGGTGTCTTGTACAAAGCCCAAGATTGAGGCTAAAAATGCTGAGGGATAATCATTATACAGAGCCTAAGAGTAGGCTGGCTTCCGCTGAGGATTATTGAGATCCAGAGACAGGTCCAAATTGGGGAATCAACTCATGCTAAGGGTTGCAGAAGAGTCGAAATATCAGAGACCTTGAGGTTCTGAGTTTTCTGAGGGTTTTACTAGGAGTAATTTGACCCTAGCTGGGGAAATTTAGAATGAGAGTTTAAAGATTGAGTTTCGAAACCTGTGGAGGTCTTAACTCTGTTGGCGATTATTGAAATGATCAGGATTTATCCTGCGTTTTTAGGAAACTTGAGGGTTTCTGGAGATCCAAAGAGAGGTGAGACTGCCCAAGTCTACCGGTATAAAAAGGTTTATCTTTGTATGATGCCCAAGAGGACGCTGGTGTTTTAAGGGATGAGAATCAACCCTAAATTATTCTGATGTTTTGAGATTCTAACTCTCTGGAGGATTGAACTATCAAAGGATGACTAAGTTCTGTCCTATACCTATAGGAGGTCTTTGGGTCCTTGTATTAATCCCAAGAGGAGGCATGAGAACTACTAAGAAGCCTTAGGGTCCTTGTACAAAGCCCAAGAGGAGGCTGGGGATGCTTTTAGGAAGCCTGTGGGTCTAAACCTAAGGAAAGTTCGAGAAAGGTTTCACCGGGAATAATCCTTTCTTTAGTGAACAATTCTAGGGTTTGAAGAAATTCAAGAGATGTTTCACCGGGAATTAATCCTCTCTGGGGGAATGAATTTCTTGGACAAATTTCTAGATTGTGATAGTCTTGAGAAAAGTTTCACTAGGAATAATGCCTTTCTCTGTTCCATATTGTATAAGCCCAAGAGGAGACAAGACTGTATCTAGAATTTCCTATGGGGAACTAGTTTTGACGGTGTTGAAAGAGTGACCACTGGTTTGATCTAATCCTAGACCTAATTGCCGGGGAAAACTCTAAGCAAGTAATATACAGGCATATATATACAGATGAAATATATAAACAAGTATGTAAAAGAAAGCTGGTAGAACTTACAGGTGAGCATGCTTCCAATGTTACAGCTGCATGGTTAGTTATTCAAGAAAGTTTTGATACAACTATAAATTTGAATCTAAATCAAAAGAAAAGTTGTTTTGATAGGAAGTTTGGGGCTTATACTTAAGGAGAGGCCCATATGAATTCTTTTGAAAAGGTGACTATCGCATCGTAGTTTTGAAAACCACAGAGGGACTTATACAATGATTTAGGCCCAAATTGTTGTATTTAGCAAAGAGGTTGGTTCTTACACTCTATTAGAAGCCCAAAGAGTTTTTTTATACAAAATATGGGGCTTACAACTCAAGGAGAGGCCCAGATGATTTTCGTTTTGAAAGCGGCGATCGCGCTGAGATTTTTTTAACGTACTGGGACTTATACACTGACTGAGGCCCAAAATGGTTTGTGTGACAAGGGATGGGTCTTACACTCTATTAGAGGCCCAAAGTTTATTTTTATACAAGAGATGGGGCTTATAACTCAAGGAGAGGCCCATGTGATAGACAGTGATCGCACTGTCATTTTGAAAATCGTGTCGGGACTTATACAATGACTGAGACCCAAAAAATGTTTTATTTACAAAGGGGTGGGTCTTACACTCTGTTAGAGGCCCAAAGTGTTTATGTGAAGTTTGAAAAAATCAAAATTTAGGGAAAACCCTAATTTTGAATTTAAAAGACATAATTTTCAAAGGAAATTAAATATAAAATATCAAATATATTCAAAAACCAATTGTAAACTTCAAAAAAAGTTTTGACAAACCATGTTTAATCATGTAAAAGATTGAAGTTTATTTGAAAATGGGAAAATCAAAGTGAGAATTTCATTTTAAAATGTTTAAAAAAAATAAAATGAAATTAATTACAAAAATTCTAACTATATTAAAATAATAATATAAATTAGATTTTTTTTTTGTAAATTAAAATAATTTAACATTTTTGTGACTTTTTAAAAAAAGAACCAATAAAAAATGATAAAAAATGAGAGAGAAATTAATTTTTGAAATCAATTAAATAAAATATCAAAAATTCAAATAAAATTTGAATTATGGCGCCAACGGTGACTTTCTTCTTCCTCGTGACCGCGCCATGGGTGATTTGCAAGAACTCATTTTTCTCTCTGATTACTCAATGGTTTTGCACGATTCAAACACCAATCTTGCTCGTTTTTGAACAAGGATCACAACCATGTAGAATAATTGCATTTATATTAAGTGTGGAGTGAGAAATCAGAGGATTAACTCAAGAACCCTAGTTTCAGCATGAACACTATGAAATTCCATACACGATTCATACATAGCAATTGATTGAGGGTTATCACTCTATATACATGCAGAAACAAGATGGTAACTCAAAAATTCATTTATGATTCATGCAATATGGAGTTTGAAGGATTCAGGCTTACTTGAACTTGCTTGTGCAAGAGACTTTCGAATTTGGAGTTAGAGGTGTTTCAGATGAGTTGTGATGACTTAAACAGCTTCACTATACCCTATGGAGTGTGTTGGGAAGCTTGGACTTGATTGGAGATGCTTAGATCACTTCAAGGCATCTCAGCGGCATATGAGCTTCAAGTGGATTTGGAGCTTTGTGATTTTGGTGTTACAGAAGTGTGAAAATTGTTTGATCAGCTCACATATGTTGTATGGGATGTGTTAGAACAATTGGTTGTGATGGAATAGCTCTCTAATGAAAAATTCAATAGTGACTTGCAAATGAAGGTGTTTTTGGAGTGAAAGAGAGATTTTGAGTAAAGCATCAGTTTGGGTTCTTTGGTGTACTCAAACTGATCACAATTGATGTCTATTTATAGTGTAACAAGTTTGTTTTGGCATCAATAGTGAATGGCAACTGGTACAGGTCTGTGGCCAATGGTTATCAAATGGAATCTCAAGTCTCCTCTAGCCATTGACTTGAGATTAGGGAGCAGGCCTATGGTCCTCTGTTGCATGAGTTTATCTTGATTCATTTGGTTCATCATGGACTGATACATGCCAGCTCAATGCATCCTTTAAATGCCCCATGACAAATTTGAATGTTTTGGATTTTGAACTTTGAATGCTACTTGCCAAATGATGAGGTTTTTGACTTGCAAGGCTCTATGGTGTTCTAGCTCTGCAGAGATCATGTTCATTGCACTTTAGAAACTTGTTTTGTATGGTGACAAGGCTTGCCAAGTCATGAAAATGCCAAAATTGTTTGGCATGTACAAAGCTGTCTTGTGAAAAATAGTTTTGGAGGTATCATGTTTCCATGCTTGTCTCCCTACTCAAGTTGAATTAGGATGAGTTCGGGTACATTTTGGAAAGCTCTCATGACATACTTTAACTTTTATGTTCAAGGTTGGTCTTGGTTCAACATGGATCAATGTGAAAAATGGCCTCAAAGTTTGGAAAAAGTGAAACAAATTCTGACTTCTTTGAAAATTTCACTAAGTGTTGGAAAAAGTGGCTATTTCCAATTTTTGTGATTTTGATCAATCCATAACTCAAAATCCATAAGGATTTGGAAGGAGATGTAGTTGACATATTTGAAGTATGTAAGATGAACTTTCAGTTGAGCTTTGGATGGGAGAAAAAGGCCTTGTGGTTTAGGAGTTATGACCTTGCAAGGTTGGTATAAAATCACCATACATTAACATTTTTCTTGACTTAGGGGAACCATATTTGTGAAAAATTCCAAAAAGTCAAACTTGATTTAGGGCACAGTTAACTTTTTGTCAGATGAAATCCAAACTGTGTGATTTTTTGTGCAATCAAGTTCTTGACCCAATTCAAACCTAATGGATGGATTCCATAGTTGTTTTAGGGTGTCTTGAATCACGTCCCAAGGTTTGGGAGCATGTCTTGGTCAAAAGTCAAAAGAACAGTTGGCTTTTTCTTCAAAACCCTAATTGTGGTCCAGATGAGATTGAAACTTGTGAATCAAGCTTCTTGGATCAATCCATTGTTTTAAATGGATCAATGTAGTGTATTATAGGCCCTCAAATCATGTCTTGAGGTTTAGGTTCATGTCTTGCCTCAAAAGTCAACTTAGGGGTGAATCAGGTCAAGAAACCCGAATTCCTGATTTTTTATGAATGCATCCCCTGAGGTTATTTTGACTTGATGATTAGGTTCATGAGGTCCCTTTGAGCATCTTGGGTCATGCTTTGAATTATTGGCTCATTCCCAGAAGAAAATTTTCATCTGGAGGCCTTGGTCGACCAAAACCCTAATTTGGTGACACTGGCGATCTCGAGGCCTGATCCACTTGGAATGTTGCACTCCTGTGCTTGATTCTTGATGTGGGAGTCCGCTTGATCCCTTATGTGTGTTAGAGAGGTTAGACAAGTTGAAGATCATGTCATTTCTTGATTGATCCTTTGTCTAAGTGCTCTAAGAGGGCTCAAAACCCTAATTCTTGATTGTAGTGAATGCTCAACCATTTTTGAGGAGATTGATGAGGCATGAAGGTACATCCACATTGTGGTGATGATTTGCACAATGATGAGAAATCTTGTGGTCAAAATTTGGGGTATGATACCTGTAACAACTTAGGGTTCAGTGATGAAGAATTGCCGGAAGAAGGCAAAAATCACAATATGGCGCCTAACATTACAATCAACTTCCACGACGATGATTTAGCCATCGTACTGGTGGACACAGGATCATCTTTGAATGTTATACCAAAATCAACTCTGATACGACTATCGTTTCAAGGAGCTCCGATGAGAGATGATGAGATCATCGTCAAAGCCTTTGACAGATCTAGAAAAATAGTTATCGACGAAGTCGATCTTCCCATAACCATAGGTCTTCACACTTTCCAAGTCACTTTCCAGGTCATGGACATTCGGGCAGCATACAGCCGTTTATTAGGAAGACCTTGGATACACGAAACTAGGGCAATCACTTCGACACTTCACCAGAAGCTGAAGTTCGTCAAGAATGACAAGTTAGTCACAGTCTGCGGAGAACACGCCTTAATCGTGAGCAACTTATCATTATTCTCCTGTGTAGAACCGGAAGAGGTCGTTGGAACTCATATCCAAGCACTCTCGGTGAGCAATGAGAATCAATCAGAAAGAGGGACGTCGATTTCCTCATACAAAGATGCTCTCGAAGTGGTCAAGAGTAACGACATAAAAGAATGGGGACAACTTGTAATTCCTACTGATAACAAGTCAAAGAAAGGCCTTGGTTTCTCTTCCGCCTGTACCCAGACTACTAAGAAAAACGAAAGTTTTCGTCTCATTCAGGATTTCTTCCACAGTGGAGGCTTCCTCCACCCAGTGTCTCAAGAAGTACACACCATTAATGAAAGTGATTCCTCCGATACGGAAGAAGAGTGGAAATCTTACCTTATCCATGACGGTTATATATCTCCAGAAGAGGCGCGCATGCCATTCTCTTTTCCCAAGCATAACCCGAGATATATACCAAGATCAGACACTCAGATGATCTATAGAGATTACGATCCTGAAGGATGTCGTGCTCCACCTAACTCATTAGAAGACGATCTAATGAAAGACAACCTTGACCAAGATTGTTATGATCCCCTGGATGACTTGCCTATCTGGAGGTCGTTCCCAGAAGACTTGGGGCAAATGAGTCAGCCTGATAATGCCTATCAACTGAGTAATATTGAAAAGAATACCCATGTCCCCACCGAGTCGTGGAATCATTACTCAGGACATTCTGAAAATACCCGGTACCATGGTGACAAATCTGCAAAGATTGCAGGATGAGAGTTCTTCAACTATGCTTTCCCTGAGGTCAACGTCATTGAGGAAGATGACTCGTCCACTCCCGCAGAAATATGGGACACCTTAGGACAGCCGAGTGGCAAGTACGACTTCTTAGTCAAGTAAACTGCTCCCGAAAGTTCTCGTATCAAATACGAGGACATCCAGCCAACTGGATGGGGAGATCCGCTTGAGAGTAAAAACACTAGGGAAGACACAACAGAAGAGTTCGTTTATGATAACTCTGCATGGGAGGAAGACTCCAACGATCTTACTCAGCCAAAAATCAGCGTCATTTCTGAAGATGAACCGAAAAGGAAAGTACCAGACTTTGGGAGTCACAGAGGAGTTCGCCGCCGTTGGGTTACTGTCAATGTCACGAAAGTCGTCCATAAGTCTAAGTAATTGTCGTCTTTGTTTTAAACCTTTCACCTTGCCCGGGTGGAGTGGATGTTTTATAGGGCTCGCTTTTCTGTAAATGTCCCTCTTCGCTTCGCCTAAAAGCGACAGAGTTTTGTTTTATAAGGTTGTGTTTCAAGAATCGACAAATCGTAAATAAATAATGTCATTCTATCATTCCCGTATTTATTGATGTTTTCACTTTTCGTTTTTCAGAAAATGGTAATCCTAAAACAACCCAAAATAAAAACAAGCATTTTTCAGAAAATACTGTGCACATACTTTTGCATTCTCTCTGTGTTTGCTAAAAAAGGAATCATCACGTCATGCAGATTGCTTGTTTTAAACCCCGTTGAAACGTATGATCCAATGCCTTCTCCCAACTTTGAATTCCCGGTATTTGAGGCTGAAGAAGAAGAGGACGAAGAAATTCCAGAAAAAATCTCTCGACTACTCAGGCAAGAGGAAAGGTCTATTGAGCCTCACAAAGAGCCGTTGGAAATGGTCAATTTAGGTTCAGGAGAAGAAAAGAAAGAAGTTAAGATTAGAGCACTACTTAGTCCATTTGTCAAAGAAAGTTTGATAAAACTTCTCAAAGAGTTTCCAGATGTGTTTGCTTGGTCCCACAAGGATATGCCAGGGTTTGATACCAGCATCGTGGAACATCATTTACTGCTAAAAACAGAATGTCCTCCGGTAAAACAAAGACTGAGACGGACTCATCCTGATATGGCCATCAAAATTAAAGAGGAAATGCAGAAACAGATCGATGCAGGTTTCCTTGCCACCTCAAAATATCCTCAATGGTTAGCTAACATAGTGCCAGTTCCGAAAAAGTCAGAATGTGTGTAGACTACAAGGATCTGAACAAAGCAAGTCCAAAGGACGACTTCCACTTACTTCACATTGACATGCGGGTAGACAGTATAGTAAAATTCATAGTCTTCTCCTTCATGGATGGATTCTCGGGCTATAATCAAATCAAAATGGTGCCGGAAGATATGGAGAAAACTTTATTCATCACCCCATGGGACACCTTTTGTTACAAGGTAATGCCGTTCAGTCTGAAGAATGTCGGGGCAACCTATCAAAGGGCCATGACAACTCTGTTTCACGACATGATGCACAAAGAGATCGAAGTGTATGTCGATGACATGATTTCCAAATCTAGAACAGAAGAGGAGCATGTGACACACCTGTCAAATTTATTCGAGCGTCTGAGGAAATACAGACTCCGCTTGAATCCCAGTAAGTGCACATTCGGTGTCCGCTCAGGGAAACTTTTGGGATTCATCGTCAGCCAGAAAGGAATCGAGGTTCACCCTGACAAGGTTAAGGCCATTCAAGAAATGCCTTCTTCGAAGACTGAAAAACAGGTCAGAGGATTTCTGGGACGTCTGAATTACATCTCAAGGTTCATATCCCTCCTGACCGCGACATGTGCTCCAATCTTCAAACTACTCAGAAAGAATCAAAGTTGCGTATGGACAGAAGATTGCCAAAAAGCTTTCAACAGTATCAAGGAATATCCATTGAATCCACCAATTCTGTCACCTCCAGTGGAGGGAAGACCACTGATCATCTACCTAACAGTCTTGGAAGACTCTATGGGTTGTGTACTTGGCCAACAAGACGAAACAAAAAGAAAAGAGTCTACCATTTACTACTTAAGCAAGAAATTCACAGACTGTGAAACTCGGTACACTATGCTCGATAAAACTTGTTGTGCTCTGGCTTGGGCAGCCAAATATCTTCGCCAATACATGATTTGTCACACTACTTGGTTAATATCCAAAATGGATCCGATCAAGTACGTCTTTGAAAAGCCTGCTCTCGAAGAAGCAATTGACTTAAGGATAAAGAACTTGGATGTGTATGGGGACTCAACCTTGGTTATCAATCAGATCAAAGGAGAGTGGAACACATACCAATCGGGATTGATTCCTTACAAAGACTACGCGAGAAGGTTGTTACCATTCTTTAACAGAATCGAGTTTCATCACATTCCCCGTGAAAAAAATCACATGGTTGATGCACTAGCCACTCTCTCTTCCATGGTTAGTGTAAGTCAATGAAACGACGTACCTAAGATTGACATAATGCGCCTTGAGGGCCCGCCTATATCTTCACAATTGAAGCAGTCATAGATGACAAACCTTGGTATCACGATATCAAGTGCTTCCTTCAAAAACAAGAACACCCGCCTGGGGCATGTCGAAAAGATAGTAAGACCCTCAGAAGACTGGCTAGCAACTTCTTCCTGAGCGGTGATACACTTTATAAGAGAAACTTCGACATGGTTTTGCTCAGATGCGTAGACAGACAAGAAGCAAAGATGTTGATGAATGAGATTCGCGAAGGATCCTTTGGCACTCATGCCAATGGACACACAATGGCGAGAAAAATTCTGAGAGCAGGGTACTATTGGCTGACAATGGAATACGATTGCTACAAGTACATGAGGAGATGTCACAAGTGTCAGATATACGCAGACAAAATCCATGTACCACCAACGCATCTCAAAGTACTTTCTTCTCCATGGCCTTTTTCTATATGGGGAATCGACATGATTGGCATGATTGAACCAAGAGCTTCAAACGGACATCGGTTCATCCTAGTAGCCATTGACTACTTCACCAAGTGGGTCGAAATACCGTCATACGCCAATGTAACCTGACAAGTGGTGGTCCGATTCATAAAAAAAAATCTCATCTGCTGTTATGGTGTTCCAAGCCAGACCATTACAGATAATGGATCTAACTTAAAAAACAAGATGATGAAAGAGTTGTGTGCTGATTTCAAAATTGAACACCATAACTCATCTCCCTACCGGCTCAAGATGAACAGAGCGGTAGAAGCGGCTAACAAGAACATCAAGAAGATCATTCAAAAGATGGTTGTAACCTACAAAGACTGGCACGGGATGCTACCCTTTGCTCTTCACGGTTATCGTACATTTGTCCACACTTCAACAAGGGCAACCCCTTTCTCTCTAGTATATGGCATGGAAGCAGTACTCCCTATAGAAGTAGAGATCTCATCAATCCGGGTATTGATGGAAGCTAAGCTAATAGAGGATGAATGGTGTCAAAGTCGACACAATGAAATGAACCTGATAGAAGAAAATCAAATAACGGCTCTATGCCATGGTCAGTTGTATCAGCAAAGAATGAAGAAAGCGTTTGACAAAAAGGTCTGACCCCGTGTCTTCAGAAAAAGATACCTCGTCCTCAAGAAGATACAATCATTTCTCACTGATTCCCGGGGCAAATGGACTTCGAACTATGACGGCCCCTATATGGTCAAGAAAGCCTTTTCAGGCGGCGCTGTGAGACTCGCAACCATGGATGGAGAGGATTTTACCTACCCCACAAATGTTGATGTAGTCAAGAAATACTTCGCCTAAATAAAAAAATAAAAAAACATCTCGGTGGATTGAAAACCCGAAAGGGCGGTCCAGGCAAAAATTAGAGACATAAGCAAAAAATCATCCCGATGGATTGGAAACCTCAAAAGACAATTCAGGCAAAAGTTAGGGATTCTTGGCAAGTAACTACGTCTGACAAGGTTAAATCCCCAACGGTAACACCCTTCGTCGAAAAAGTCCAAGTCAAGGTCATCTTTGACAAAAACTCAGGATGTCCAGAATTCAAAGTTGGTAGAAGGATAATGGTCGTTATGTTTCAATGTAGCCCTTTTTCCCGTAAATTACGATTTTCTAAACTTTGTAAATGCTCTATGGGATCATGCGCTTGGCTAATTTCCATTCTATCAATAAAATTTGAGCCCTAGTGCTTTTGTTTGTAATCCTCATTTATTTTTGCTTTACAGAACGACATTTTTAACATGGCCAACGATTCTTGAAACAAAACAAAAATGAATTTACTTGTCAAATTTTTATTCTGCTTTTAAAATAAAAACGGCAATTCTTTTTTACTACTGAACATCAAAAGGAACATCGATGGCTTCTCCGGAAGTGATCAAACCTCAAAGTGCGGAATCAAAGTACTCCTTCTAAACCGGTACGCCTAATTGAAAGATCAACTGTTTCAGATGTGATGTCCCATCTGATATCCCCGATAGAGTTCTTACCTCTTAAGACCAATTGATGGATCTTTCACCCCCAGTAGGGTCTACCTCTCCTAAGCAAGGCAGGATTGCTATCTTAAACCAATGGTACTTCTCATCCCCCACAGTGGCCGAGTATCCCTTCTTGTTCATTCACTAGTCTGTATGTCACGTCTGTTTTGTCAGCATAAACATACATACATCATGCATAATTAATTCGTATTCATATTCATATTGCATTAATATCACTCTGGTCATTCATCCCCAAGTGATAACGTCATCTCGCCAGTAAGGTTGTCAGTTCTTTCCTCGTCAAGAAATGTATCGTCTGAGCAATTTCTCCCCAGTTTATTTCTGGATTGGAGACTGTCCTCGACCACTTTGATAACTTGAACCTTTGAAAGGCCAGAAGACATTCGACCGACACCTTTGGAACATCACTCTTCACCATTGAAGATGATTTTTTTGCTTTCCCGAATTAAAGAAAATCCTCAAGGAATGCCTCTTAACCAAAGACTCTCGGCAATACGGCGGTTTCTCCCCGAAAAATTTGCTATCAAATAAAGTCATCAGCACCTCAAAATTGGATTACATCACATGGAATTTATCCGAAAAAAGTCTCAAAGAAAAGTGTGATGTAATATCACCAAGCAACAAACAATCTCTCAAGAGACTTGCTTTTCCCCAGTAGGGTCGACAAATGGCATCTCCAACAGAGAAGTTTGCACGCCTCTACAGCTCAGACAAATGGGTTTCCCCAGCAAGTCTGACATCGAATCTTTTTCGATCAAATGGCATCTCCCCAGTAAAACTCGGCGAGAAGTTTGATGAAAACCGCTACAAATAGCATCACTTGTCGAGAGAGAAACTCGACAAAAAGAAAACTGAGACCAGTTTCGTGGCTGAAGACCAAGATCGAGGGGAAGTTTATTTCAAAAGAAAACTGAGACCAGTTTCATGGCTAAAGACCAGGATCAAAGGGAAGTTTATTTCAAAATAAAACTGAGACCAGTTCCGTGGCTAAAGACCTGGATCGAGGGGAAGTTTATGTCAAAAAGAAACTAAGACCAGTTTCGTGGCTGAAGACCCAGATCGAGGTGAAGTTTTACCCTTTTCTAAGTATCATGGCTTAGCAAAAGAAGATGGATGAACAAACTGCCATTCATAACCACAGGCAATATTTGGGGTATTCCGATATTTAATCCGCTTGCACCCTGAATGTCCGAATATCTTCTCCATTCACACCTTTAGGTCCAAAAAAATTAAATAGGGGCATTTGTCATACCCCTAATTTTGACCACAAGATTTCCCATCATTGTGCAAATCATCACTACAATATGGATGTACCATCATACCTCATCAATCTCCTCAAGGATTGTTGAGCATTCACTACAATCAAGAATTAGGGTTTCAAGCCCTCTCAGAGCATTTAGACAAAAGATCAATCAAGAAATGACATGATCTTCAACTTTTCTAACCTCTCAAACATCCATGAAGTATTAAGAGATCTCCCACATCAAGAATCAGGCACAAAGTTGCAACATTCCAAGTTGATTGAGCCTCGAAAGCCCTAGTGTCACCAAATTAGGGTTTTGGACGACTGAGACCTCCAGAGTGAAATTTTCATAGGGGAATGAGCCATGGCTTCAAAATGTGACTCAATATGCTCAAGATAACCCTAAGGGCCCATTTTTGAAGTTAAAACACCCTCATAGAATGCATTCCTCAAAAGTCGGGAATTAAGGTTTCTCCGCACCGAAACGCTTCGGAGCCAAAAGTCAAAACATGAATTTTTTTGGCAAAAATGATCCTTGTGACTCATATTCTCATAAAATATGATCTACAATGTCATTTTAACAAGAATTGATCAAGAAATCATGATAACTTATAAAAAGGGTAACCTTGAAAATTCAAAAAAATTTCTAAGTTACTAAATTTGGATGGTTTTGGTGCCAACTTCCAAGGACCGTAACTTTTGATCCATGCAGCCATTTTGAGTGATCCAGAGACTGATTTGTAGGTCTTCCTACATTCTACGAAAGCTTCAACTACATGAAACTCTAATTCTTCATGGATTTTTTATTATGGATGGATCAAAGTGGTGAAAAATCAAAGATTTAACACTTAGTACAAAATTGTCTAAGTTTCAGCATTGAACATCAATGTTCATGAGGATTTTTTAATTGGATCCAGATATTTTCAAGACAAACTATGACCACACATAAATTTTACCATATGAGGGCTTTCTAAAAAGTACATGAGCTTTCCATAACTCAGTTTGAGCAAGGAGATATGATCCTCCCAAAATGACACTTTCAAACTGTCTTGTACAAGACAGATTTGTGCATTTTGCTCGAGTTAGCTAAGTTAGACAATTACAAGCCTTGTCATCCATTTGGACACCTCAGGGGATAACATCAAAATAAAAATATCGGATCCACAAGCCTCCCGAGTCCATGAATCTAGATGTAGCTATCTGTCCCCTAAAAAGGCTAAAAATCTCAAAGACTCCAATTTTGTTCCAATGCATTCAATGGATTCACAAGGTGGCAAACATCAAGACATTGCCGAATAAATTGAGTCAAGCCTTATCTCTGAACCAAAGGACTTATAACCTGCTACAATGAGCCATGTCAATTCCTAGAGAAGACCAATGATTCCTTTTGATCAACATTAGCCAAGGGACTGTCCAAGTCTCCATTCACTATTAATGCCAAAACAAACTTGTTTCACTATTGCAACACAATTCATACCATCAAGGGAAGCTGAGAGGATCATCATTTCCCTTGTGTAACACCTTTGGAGCAAAGTTCCATTTCTTCTTGCAAAGAGGTAAGCCTTGACTCTCTAACTATGTGAAGCGTGCATTATCTGTTAGGCCTTAAGTTTGCCTTAAGTATATAAACATGTGTTAAGCAATTCCCCTCAAACAATTGAACCAAAATCATCATATACACGATTGCATAGTTTGTTTTGCATATTTTAGGGTTTATCTGATCATCACGATATTACTTGTTGTACACTAAAAAGAAATTAAATTAAACCATATCACTGAGTTCCTGGCATGAAAGCACACAACTTTCATGTTTATTTCATTCAAAACCATTGCGAAATGAAGGAGATAGGGTAGCTTTTACAACCTGCGAGCCAGCTCAAGGAAGAAGATGGCCATGGCGCCATTTTCAGGTTTTTAGAACCCAACATAGTATATATTATACACTTGCCATTATATATTTGAATTGTCATTGCGCCCCAGTGGTTGATCCGCTGGTTTTGTGTATGTAGCGAGCGAAAGGTCTGGGGTTCGAATACCCCTCGGCCCAGACCTTTTGGTTTTATTTTTTTAAAATCATTTTCAAAAGGATTTCTTATATATTATTATCACTTGCCATTCTCTATCAGCCACACGCAAGTGGCTCAGTTGGTAAACTTTTAATCTCACCACCCCAAGGGGGTGGGTTCAAACCTTGGGAGGACCATCCCATTCTTTTTACTACTATTTTCTTTCACATTTTTTCACAATCTCTTAATAACTTCAAAAATTAATTTCTCTCTCATTTTTTATCATTTTTTATTGGTTCTTTTTTTAAAAAGTCACAGAAATGTTAAATTATTTTATTTTACAAAAAAAAAAATACAATTTATATTATTTATTTAATATAGTTAGAATTTTTGTAATTAGTTTCATTTTATTTGTTTTTAAACATTTTAAAATGAAATTCTCACTTTGATCTTTTCATTTCAAATGAATTCTAATCATTCTATGGATAAAACATGATTTTTCATAAACTTATCCAAGATCACAACTTGTTTTTCACACATGTTTGATAACTTTGATCATTTTAATTGAATTTTTATTCAATTAAAATACATTTTAAATCAAATTAGGGCTTCAATATTTTTCACCCTTACAAATCTCTTTTAAAACACTTTTGGGCCTCTAATAGAGTGTAAGACCTATCCCTTGTCACATAAATAAATTTTGGGCTTCAGTCACTGAATAAGTCCCCACTGTGTTTTCTGAAACCGCAGCGCGATCGTCGCCTTTTAAACAAAAACAATATGGGCCTCCCTTTGGTTGTAAGTCCCATATTCCTTATTTTTAAAAACATTTTTGGGCCTCTAATACAGTGTAAGACCCATCCTTTGTTGTACAAACTTTTTTTTGGGCCTCAGTCGTTGTATAAGTCCCTATATGATTTTAAAAAACGACGGTGCGATCACTGTTATTCGTTTGGGCCTCCCTTTTGTTATAAGTCCCAATTTTTCTTCTTTTTTCAAACACTTTTGGGTCTCTAATAGGGTGTAAGACCCAACCCTCTTTGTACATAAATAATTTTGGGCCTCAATCATTGTATAAGTCCCAGTACAATTTTCAGAATAAGCGGTGCGATCACTGTTTCTTGTCTGGGCCTCTCCCTGAGTTGTAAGCCCCATTCTTTTTTTTCTTTTTAACTTTTGGGCCTCTAATAGAGTGTAAGACCCACCTCTTTGTAAAAATACAATAATTTTGGACCTCAGTCATTGTATAAGTCCCTTTGTGATTTTCAAAACTATGACGCTATCGTCACCTTTTCAAAAGAATTCATCTGGGTCTTTCCTTGAGTATAAGTCCCAAATTTCATTTTAAACAAAAAACAACTTTCCTTTTGATTTAGATTCAAATTTATGGTTGTATCAAAACTTTCTTCAATTTCTTGAATAACTAACCATACAACTATGTTTATAATGCTAGAAGCTTGCTCACCTGTAAGTTCTACTTTTTTTATACATACTGGTTTATATATATATATATATGCCTGTATATACTTGCTTAGAGTTTCCCCCCTGCAATTAGGTCTAGTTTTAGATCAAACCATTGGTTACTCTTTCAACACAGTCAAAACTAGTTCCCTCATAGGAAATTCCAGACACAGTCTTGCCTTCTCTTGGGCTTATACAATATGGAACAAAGAAAGACATTATTCCCGGTGAAACTTTTCTCAAGACTGTCACAACTTAGAAATATCTGTACAAGAAATTCACTTCCCCAAAGAGGATTATTCCCCGTGAAACCTCTCTTGAATTTCTTTAAACCCTAGAACTGTTCACCAAAGAAAGGAGTATTCCCGGTGAAACCTTTCTTGAACTTTTCTCAGGCTTGGACCCACAGGCTTCCTAAAAGCATCCCCAGCCTCCTCTTGGGCTTTGTACAAGGACCCTCAGGCTTCTTAGAAGTTCTCAGCCTCCTCTTGGGCTTAATATAAGGACCAGAAGACCTCCTACAGGTATAGGACAGAACTTAGTCATCTCTACTAGTTTAATCCTCCAGTAAGTCATAATATCAGACTAGTTTAGGGTTGATTCTCATCCCTTAAAACATCAGCCTCCTCTTGGGCATCATACAAAGATCATTCTCCAGTTAAGAGAAAATCTCTTCATACCCGTAGACTTGGAAAGTCTCATCTCCTCTTGGATCTCAGGGGAAACCCTCAAGTTTCCTAAAAGCAAAGGAGAAACCCTGATCATTTCATCAAATCTTCAGCAGAGTTAAAACCTCCATAGGTTTTAAAACTCAATCTTTAAACTTTTCATCCTAAGTTCCCCAGCTAAGGTCAACTTACTATCAATACAACACCAACAGAATCAGAACCTCAAGGCATCTGATATCTCAACTCTTCTGTAATCCTCAACAAGAGCTGCTTCCCCAATTTTGACCTATCTCTGGATCTCAATTATCCTCAGCAGAAGTCAGCCTCCTCTTAGGCTTTATATAAGAAATTACCCAACCAGCCTCCTCTTAGGCTTTGTATAATGATTTTCCCTCAGCAACTTTCAGCCTCAATCATGGGCATTGTACAAGACACATATAAATACTCACCAACTGAGTCAATCAATCCTTTTTGCCTCAATCTTGGGCCTTGTACAAGACAAATAAAACCTCTCCCCAATGGAGTCACTTCTTTTAGCCTCAATCTTGGGCTTTGTACAAGACAGACAAAATATTCCCCAGAAGGGTCAATTCCTTCTAGCCTCCTCTTAGGCTTTGTATAGTGATCTCCCTAAGCAGAGTCAATCTTTTTTCAGCCTCAATCTTGAGCTTTATACAAGACAGATATAAAACTCCCTAGTAGAGTCAACCTTTTAGCTTCAACCTTGGGCTTTGATAAAGGCACATAAAACCAACATCCCCTCAGAGGAAGTCAAAATTTCTCTCTGCAGGAAGAAATTTCTCTGTACATCACACATCAAAACAGACAAATCAAAAAACCCCTAATTCCAAATAACTGCTGTAAGTGGCACACTTGTTGATTCAAAAATCCAAGTTGTGATCCCTCTTTTATCCTGGTAAACTTCCTCTTTCATCTAATTGCTGTAAGTGGCAAGCCTCTGGATTATTTACATCCAAGCCCACGTCCCTCTCTTAGCATGAAAGATTCCTAAGGAAAAATGGCATTGCTCAATACTGAGTTATAGTTTCCTCCTTCAGGACCTCTTATAAAGAAAATTATGGCATTGCTGGATTCTTATATCCCAGTTAAAGTAATTCTCCTTTATAACCAAATACCCCAACAACCTGTGATGAATAGGTGAGATATCTCCCTTTAGAGATGACAAATTCTCTCTCAGTCAAACCTTTAGCTTCAATCTTGGGCTTTGAACAAGAAACCAAACATCTTTTTTCTCCCATAGAATAGGAGGAACTACGATTGTTCTGATTTCCCTGTTATCTTTACGAGAATGCGTTGGCATAAGATTGTGAAATCTTAGCGATCACACATAACAAAAACTTTACGTCCAGTACCTTACCAAAACACAACAAAAAACCCGAAGACAGATAAAATATTCTCTCAACTCTCCCAAAGGAGAAACTTTCCCATTTTATAACAGATAAACACCAGTAAGTAGATAACAGTAGAACATGCTAAACGATCTATGGATAACCATATATACGCTGGGTAATTAACAACTCCCCTTTGTATAACCTGACCCCAGACCCCCCCCCCCCCAATCTCTTAGCATTTGTTAAAGAAAACATTTGCGTGCAAGGTTAGTTTTAGATAGCTTTCCCTTTCCTTTCCAGCTTCATAGGATAAATAAGAAATCAGAAAGTAGCACTCAATTCCAACCAATGCGGTAAGGTGGTCGTGTCACCGACAAAAATCGCACGCTACAATATGCTTTTAACATGGACATTAACTTTTGACGATAACAACTAATGTCTTATGATAAGTCAAGAATGAACTGTGAAGTGGATAAAGATGCAAACCTTATCATTAGGGTTTGATGGACTCAACTATCCGAGGATGGCAATCAAATGAAATGGAATCTAAAGTCTAATCTCAAACTACTAAAACAAATGTACAAAAAAGAGAAAGCATCGGGTAAGTCTTGAAGTACTGGAGAACCTCCTAATTTAGTAGTGAGTTAACCTATTGTAAAGCATAAGGACTTTATCATAAAAGTGCATGGCTAAAAGTACACACACAGACACACAAATATTTTTCAAAATGTTTTTACCAAAGAAAATAACTTGAAAAATATCTTGAAGTTGTTCCAGCTGAATTAGTAACTGTCAAAATAGATATAGGATAAATTTTGACTTATCTAATCGATTGGGACATAGTCTAATCGACTAGCTCAGTTTAAAATTGACCACAAGCGATTGGTACAACCCCTTAATGATCTGCAACGACTATATACCTTTTCCTTCCTTTTAAAAACTTACAATTGATTATATTTCAAACTTTTAATCGATTGTGAATATGTGTCAATTGATTAGAATGTCATAAAAAGCTTTTATTGGAATTTCTTTTTTGAGTCAACCTCTAGCTTATAAATAGAGGTCCATTTTCTCATTTCATTTCATCCAAAAATGTGGTTTGACATGCCTTTCTCTCTCTCTCTCTCTCTCTCTCTCTCTATCTCTCTCTTAAAGTTTTATTTAACTTTCTCTCACTAATGTTTTAGCCTAAGTGCTTTAGATGTTAGTGTCTCTAGATGGAGTAGATGAAGATGAAAATCGCGTAGGGTATACTTTTATTAAAAAAAAATGTTCAATTTCGCATGAGAATGAAGATGAATGAATGTTGAGAAGTAAATGAATAGTAAGAGTCTAGTTCTAGGAAATACATGCAAAAGATATTTCATCCCTATTGGACAATCCAACTAGGGGAATAGATACATTAAAATTTAAAATAAAAAGAAAAAAGAAAAACGCCTTTTTAAATAGAAAAATAATATTTTCTCTCGGTTTGATAATCCAACCGTGAGAATATATACATCTAAAATAAATAAATAAAAAAAGAAAGGCATCATTTAAAAAAATAGATAAATTAAAATAAAGAAGTGAAAAACTTATTGTAAAAGTAAAATAGATGCATTATCAAAAAATAAAAGTAAAAACTACAAGAGTTGAGATTTAATGGGTGGTCGTTAACTAAATTTCCTCTCGGTTGGATGTTAAAATTGAGGGAATATGTGATATATTTTATAATTATAAATTAAAACTTAATTAAAGTGCCTAGTCGAAGTGATGGAACATCGGTTGGTTAGATCACCAACGTAAAATTTTGTTAGAAAATGTAATATTTATAATAGCGTAGCTAAAGTAGAGATTGTTGAATATAACTCATAATCACAAAAGAATAACACTGAAACAATGTATGGTTTAAATGTATTCTTGTAAAATGAGTTGTAGTATTATATGTTTTACATGTAACATTGAAATCCTAATTCATTCAAATAATACAGATCTACAACTACTTTATAGTTGCAAACATAAGTACACTTGACCAAATTACATAAATAAATATCGTGTTCGTTGTTTATAATTTATGTTTCTATTTTCTTATTTTTACTTATCGTTATTCTAACAATATTAAATAATATCATTCAACATGACCTACACCCTTGACCCATGTGACACCAGGGTCGGCCCTAAGGGTAGACCACCAAGGCTACCGCCTAGGTTCTCATATTTTTTACTTTATATTTAGGAGTTTAATTTATTTATTTAAAAAACCTTTTAAATTATTTATATACCAGTTAAATAATACCATCTATTTAAAATATATAAAATATCAACCAAGTGTGTTGTTTGATTTGTTAATTTAAAATTTACAGGTATAAATAACAAATTTTTGAGTTTTTAAAAATAAGAGACTTGATATCTAAGTATTTTGTTTTCATTAATTTTGGCATTGTTTATCAATTATATATATATTTTTAATAATGAATAGAGTATTTAGGTGAGTTAATTTTATTATTAGTTAAAATAAAATATTAAATGAAATTAATTATAATAATTTAATAATTTACATCCTAAAACATCTATAATATATTAATTTAAAAAAATTAATATGTCAAAAATATTTATTTTTAAATTTTGCCTCACCTTAAAATGTGTTGGGCCGATCCTGGTGACACTTACTAATTGGGGCACATGGTCTCTATTTCTTTCCTTTTATTTTGAAGATTGGCTCAAAGAAAGACTTAAAACATATTTTGAAAAATTTGTTTGTCTTGATTTTAAGGTAGGTATTGAGTTTTTTTTTTCTTTGGCGAGAGATCAATGTGGTTGCAAGTTGCAACATATTTCTCCTTTTTGTTAGTCATGTAAAATTGAGTTAACAGACTGGAAATTAAATATCCTAAAGCATGACCGCAGCAATTGGTTTCTGATTCTGTTGGTATGTTTGGTTTTGCATTGCTGATGCTATACAAGTTGGTAATAAGAATAAGAATATCTTATGACACATCGATCATACATAAGCTATATAGGGATGATATGGTAGATAAGTAAGCTAGCATTGCTGTTCATAACAATATTGCCTCCAATGGACTATAGTGTAAACTTTAAAGCATCACTTTTTCTTTTGACTTCTGTAAATGCAGGCATGCATGCATGTCGGCTCAATCTATTTTTATAGTCTTATTATATGGACATAATTTCTACATCAAGTTAGAATATAACATTCAAAAATGACTAAAATTCGGGAATTCTTAGACGGACATAGAAATAGTGAATAATTTTCTCTATAAAATTTTCTTTCAAAATTTATTTACATGGTTGAATATATAGAATTGAGTTCGAATTTATAATATTTTATTAAGTTGAAAAAAACTATCGTACCATCTTATCAAAGTGTCTTTGAGTAATTGGAACTTTATAAATAAATAAACATCATGAGAATTAAAAAAATTAATTACAAAGATTTTTTATATGGGGCAATAATTGTAATCACTTTGGTACCTAAATATGTGGAAACTACAAACACATCTAATACCTCTTTTGCAAGTAATTTTATAGATTGAATTGATGAACCAAAAACACATTAAATGACAATTATCCAAGTAGAGACATATTTGATTAAAAACGATTAATAAAAGAGATAGTAGTAGATATGTTTGCAATTTGAATATATTTTAAGACTAAAATGACACTACATCACACAACTCAAATTTTTATTTACCCTTTTTTAATATGTGGGCAAATTATTCAATTCATCAAAATATTTACATATTTATTTATAGGTTAAATAGTCTGTTGGTTAATATTTTAGTACAAATCAACCAAAGATGGTTGATAGAAGTGGGTAAAAGTTGGAGTCGAGAGGTTCATAGAAAGAGGGTGGTCGGAAAAAATTACAACCATGCAGTGTCATCCACTAAAAAATATAAGATTTTAAGGGTTATTTGATCGGAGATGTAAAAGCTTAAGAATTATGAATATTTAGGAGTTATAGATCTGCATCTAGTCAATTTGGTGTTTCTACGTAAGCAGGGATGGAGATTGCTGCATGGTGGCGGCCTCTATTTTGATATCTTTTTATATATGAGAGTTGCAGTCATATCCACCCCTTAAAGGAGGCCAATTTATTTTAGACATCCCTAGATGTGGTGGAAGGAAATTTCCTTCCATGGCTCTAACCCTTTAGCAACATCAAATTTGTTCGCTGAGGGTCTTTTAAGGATGGTGTGAAATGGCATCACCACCTCCTTTTGGCATGACCCTTGGTGTGATCATTACCCATGAGAATTTTTTTTTTAGACTTCACATGGTTTTCAAGGTTGCTAAAATTTTGATTTAAATTCTAAACTCTTAGATTTAACGTTTTTAAGTCAGATTTTTGCTGTTAAATCGAATGTAAAATTATTTTTAAGTAAAATCGTATATTTGAACAATTTTACACGATTTAAAACTCTCCGAAATCTGTAAAATCTTGTAAATCTTTGGATTTTATTCTTTGACTTAATTTTACATTTTTTTTTTTTGAAATTTTAAAAAGTCCATCCTAATTACCATAATTCTTACATGTTGCTGGATATGTATATATAAACACATCTATTAATTTTATGCATTAAGTTACATAATCAGAGCATATATAAGTTACATCTCTTTGTCTCTTGCATTATTGTGTCTTCCATTTAGAGACCGTAAGGTTTATTTGATCTACATCTAGAGTTAGGTAACACTTATTTTTTATCACACATATTATGGTGTGAGTCCTTTGAAAATCTGGAAGTGAGTTCATTTTTTCAAGGTTGACATCTACTACTAAAAAGAAACAATGGAATAAAGTAAAATTTTATTTTTGTTTCTAAAATATGTGCTATTAATTTTTATTCATTCAAATATTAAACCACTTATAAATTCTAAATTGGGTAATTTAATAAAGAATCTCTTCCATTCATGAATCATAATTGAATGCAGTTGATGAACTGATGATCTTGAAATAGCGGTGTTGATATTCGATACAGTAGGGCGAGATTTACCAGCAAGGTTAACACTCCAACGCCCAAATCAGTTCAATATTCAAGATTATTGTAGTGAAAAATGGAATTCAGAAAATGTACCTTGCTTTCAGTGTGAGCTGAATTTTATACCATGGGTCAAGTGGAGTGGATTTGAGATGAATCTGGCCTTAGCTATCTAGGCCTTTGGCTGACGCAGAATAATTTCCCCAATGCTTTGCTGGACACTGAGAGAGTCGGAGAAACCTTTAGTAATTTTGGCCAGCCTCCAAGGACGTCGTCCGATGTGAACTTGAGGAGAAATGCTCGAAGTTAGTTGAAAAAGTAGTCGGGAACAAGCTCATTAATGTATTTTCATCGTTGAAATGTTTCAATGCTTCCTTCGAACATGTGGGTTGACGCAATAAGTTTGGGCATGACGCAGCTTATAGTGCACTCGAGTTTGTGTTTGTACCCTAGGAAAAATCAGGTTGTTGATTCCATACTTCTTTCAATCGCAAATCTAGAATGTCCAACCATCTTCGCCTATAAATGAGGGGTAATTGAGCATTGAAAGACTTTTCACAATCCTTGGCATTCAAGTTCATTCATACACACTTTATTAGCAAAAACTTTCACCTATTCCTTCTTAAGAGAATTAATTAGAACGATTGTAGTTCCTTGATCATAGTTTATACCTTTCTTCATCTACTTCGATTCAGGTACCCTCCTCAACTCGATATTTTATCTTCAATGTTTCGCGTTCTTTCTATCTAGGATGAGTGATAGTACCGTTAACCTAGTGAGTAGTTCTGAGAGTGATGCTTCTTCTGCTACAGGAATGCGGACATCCCTTGATTCTCACCCCCTCCCCTTGCTCATGATTGCATGGTCTAGGAAGTTATATCCTTGGCTAAAGATTCTAATTCAGAAAGGGCATTGGTGAAAAACTTTGTTAAGGGGGCTTCTTCTTTCGACTCTTTCAAAACCGTTTTATCAGATAATGGTGAAAGGTTATGTGTTATTGAGGTTCCTATGCCCCATCCCATTTTCAAGGAGTAGGAAATAAAAGCTAACAAGAGGATGAGTGAACACGTTGATGATTTAGTCCAACTTATCCTAAGAAACCATAGTCATGAACCCAACGATGCAAAAGTAAGGAACCACTTGGAATATTAGGGTAGGCCAAATGTAGTGTTTTGGATCACACTCGACAAACATTTTAAAGTCGACCATCTAGATCGGAGGGGCATGACACTAGGAGATCGGACCAATGTAGTTAAATACGGATGGGTGAATTTATAGGTGGTGGTACCCCGTCTATTATGAGTATTGAAGCATCAATAGAAGCTGCTGGCATTATGGTCGACGACCCTCAAGATTGGTGGGATTCTCTAATGGGCCCAGAGAAGAGGATATGTAACACTTTCGACGGTTTTGCGGTCCCGCTTTATGAGTGTATGTTCACAAGGACACGACCATGTAGCTACCTTTCTCCAACTTTGAAGTGGTCGTCCTGAAGAATTTAAAGGTTTCCTCTTACTAGCTTCACACTAGGGCCCAGGCTTACTTGAAGGTATTCTAGATGTGTGTTGAGCATAAGTCTCGAAATCTGTTACTTTGGTTGTGCTTCAACTTATTTTATCTGGTTTGCACTTCCCAAGACAACTACCGCAATCACAGGCTCATTAGCTTCCATTCAGAAGACCCTTGGTTTGACCACTTCACCCGAGACTGGTGCAATTTTCTAAGACTTTCTATTGCTGAAGATCCTTACGCTAGAGGCTCATCTCACCTTCTGCTACTCCTCTATGGTATATTTTTGAAGTATTGGTCCTAACCTCACTTCGATCGAGATGTCCATTTCTACCGTACCAAGCTTGGTCTATTTTCCCCTGATGAGGAGATAATGAAAGAGGGCCTCAAGGACTTGGTTTTAAAGAAGGGTTTTCCCCCGACGAGGTGCCTTCTACTAAACTCAGGAAGAAACAAATTGATACTTACATAACTGTAAGTGCGATTGGTCAGGTGGAGAGGAAGGCAATTTTTGGAAGGATAGAGTATGTCATGATTTTTTTTATATGTATGATCGTACCTTGCAAATAACATGGACAAACTGCAAATGCTCTTCAACCTTGCTTGTGCTCAAAGTATTGAAACTATGGTGCCTTCTTCAATGACTGTTGCTCCTGCTCTAACCATCACTCCTACCTCGGTCACCGAGCGTGCTACCCTCGGGTTCAACCACCTTGTTACTGTTTCAACCACTTTGAATGTGAATGAGGTACCCCCGTCCCCAATTTCAACAAATAGGGGTTGGGATAAAGACTAATACCCCCCCCCCTCCAGGGGAAGAAGGTACACCTAAGCGGTCTCGTCTTTCTAGGGACGATGCTTTAGAGGAGATGGCCATCTTCCTATGGATGCCTACTATTTTTTCCTCCCATCTTGCCCATACTTTTGAGGAAGCTAATGCGGCGGTGTCAACAGAGGACATGTCCTTCGTCTAAAACCTTTCTAAGGAAAAGAATATGGAGTTTGTCTCTGAGGTCACCCATAACATGTATCAGGCATATTCTCTATTATCTCTAGTCACTACTGGCCAAGGAGACGTCTTGGGTACTAGTAATCCCTCAAAGGAAAATGAAGCTTGAAAGGTGAAGTGAAAACCTATGAAACAGAGGTGTTTCACTTTTTAGAAAGAGTTGGATGTACTGCGGGAGAAGATAAAGCTTGCTAACTCTTAGGAAGAGAATGTGAAGACCTATTACTTCCCTCTACCCTTGTTTCTTGGGTAATTGAGCTAGAATCCGCTCTTGTTCCTGAGGAGAAGTGACGCCAAAAGGCCTCTAAATCTATTATTGAGGTGACCTGCTGTGCAGAGGAGGATAGGAAAAATCTTCTACAGTATGTCGAGGCTCTTGTCAAGGCCCTGAAGACTCTAAAAGACAAGGTTGTCAGGCTGAAGTTAATGCTTCATGGTTCCCTTCAGTTGACTATGAAAGCCATGTATGGGGTTCGCGACCGGGTTGTGGAATAGACGAGGAGGTTTTTTCCTACTACTCCAATTCTTATTGATGAGTTAAGCCCCTTCCAGACCTGAAGCTACTATGGAGGGTGATCTCAACACTTCGTCTCCTGGCGTTACCGTTTGACTGCTCCTCTTTTCATTTAATTGTTTTATTTTTTTTCTACAATGTTTCTCAAGCTTTCTGCCTTGGGTGTAATGATGATTTATATTTATGAAAAATATTTTTAATTTAGTGAGTTGCGCAATAGTTAACTTTCAGTCTTGTATTTGGCTCCTTTCATTTATTTTTATGTTGTATTTTGGTTGTTTACGAGTTATTATAGCGCCATGGTTTACTTTATGCCCTTACAATATTAAGTTTGTTTTCCATAAGGGCATTTTCGGTGTTCACTAGTGAGCTATAAGTATGCGCCATGGCATCTACAAAGTGTTGTTTGCTTCGGGTGTAAGAACCCTTATTGCTTTCCTTCTGGAGGAACAGAGGTGCCTCGTTACCTCGAAGTATTTGATGTGCTCTTTGAACTTGCATGACAACGGTCTCTTATAATTCGTGGTTTAGAGCTTTAAACGTTGTTAACCACCATTTTTGGTTGTGGCTCTCTTTGTAATTAGCGTGTTGTTTGTATGATGTATTTAACATTCGCCGTATTTAGCATGTATTAGTTTGTTGTAGTTAGTATTTATTGAATCAATGTATATTTGTTTTTCCCGCGATGGTGTATAAACCTGACAAAATATGGTCCCATCTTGGCACTATGCTCCACTTTACAGAGTATTGTTCCTCAGTCAAAGGTCAATACGCCATATAAGGGAAAAGACAGCGCTTAAAAGTGCTGCCTATACTGGCGTTGCTGTAGGTAAAGACAATACTTTTTTTAAATGCAAAAGCTTTGCCTTATGTCCCCTTTAGGAAGCGCTTCTTTTCAAAAGTGCTTTCTATTGTCACCTTTAGGCAGTGCTTTTTTCTTGAAAAGCGCTTTCTATTGTCCCCCTTTAGACAGCGCTTTTAAAAGCGTTGTCTAATGTATCTTTTAGTTCTCTTTTAGGCAGCGCTTTCTTTAAAAGCGCTTTCTATTCACCACTATAGGCAGCGCTTTCTTTAAAAGCGCTTTCTATTCTCCACTATAGGCAGCGTTTTTTTTACAAAGTGATGTCTAATGTCTCATTTAGGAAGCATTTTTTTGTTAAAAACGATGTCTATTGTGCACGTATGCCAGCGTTTTTTTTGTTAAAGCGTTGGCCTAAGTCTCATTTTTAAATAAAATGGCAGCATATTTTTTAGAAGCGCTAGCAACATGAAACCGTTATAGCAGATAGTTTATATATATATATATATATATATATATATATATATATATATATATATATATATATATATATATATATATATATTCCAAATTTGCATATTACCAATATATATACAACAGCTAGTTTTTGATATATATTCCAAATTTGCATATATATATATATATATATATATATATATATATATACCAACTCTAGCTACAAAACTATGAACTTGTCTTCTGCACATATCAACAACTTAGTAACTTGTTATCTCTATCTTCTGCACCTATCTGAAACAAAACCAACAAATTAAAAGGCATCAGAACCAAGCTATATAACACATAAACCTTATAAATATTGCTATATACCATTATACATCAAGAAAATCATATTTTTTATCAAAATTTATCACAAATGTGGTGTGTCTCTCACAAAGGTGTGTCCCAAATAAGAAATGCTCCCTCGTTGACCCCCTCGATTGTTCCCCTAACAATGGTATCATGAGCCTTTGGTTCGAGAAAAGGGACCGGCTTACTTGTATCTAAAACACTTCCCGCAGGTGTGGGTAGAAGGTGTTCCATTGAGTTCAACGGTGATACAAGTGTATATGGAAGAGAGAGCTTCCACATGAGGGGAAGCATTGTGTATAAACTCACAGTTGAGGGGGAGTGTTGAGAATCAAGTGTGAGGAAGAAGTCCCACATTGATTAGAAAAGAGAAGATTAAACACTTTATATGTGGGAGAACCCACACACCAATCACCTTAAGGTTTTTAGGTGAGTATGTGGTGTGTCTCTCACAAAGGTGTGTCCCAAATAAGAAATGCTCCCTCGTTGACCCCCTCGATTGTTCCCCCAACAAATACAAACCTTTAATTCAACACATAAACCTTATAACCTTATAACCATTACATATAACTCAACATATAAAACTTATAACCATTATAATTCAACACATAACTATAAATTCTTATAACCTTATAACCATTATATATAACTCAACACATAAAACTTATAACCATTATAATTCCAAAACCTTTAACTTCTAAAGATTCACCAAACATAATTACAAATTCCATCAACCCTTAATTCACAACAATTTCCAGAACTGTTCCAATCCAATACAAAACATCACAACAACAAAAAATCTCTATGGACCATAAACTTCACACAAAAGAAAGAAAGACAATACCTTATATAATTCTCATCTCAAGAATGTATTAACTCCATTCCTTCTTAATTTCTTCCAGTTGATCTTTCGAGTAAGTAGCACACTTAAAATCATCAAAGTACTACATAATATAACATTATATGATTTAATTAAAACTAATTAATTAGATGAATTATCTGTTAAATATTAAAATAAATTCTAACCTATAAATCCATACCATGTTTGGAATCTCTATTTGATCCAAAATAATAGTTTCTTTCATAAACCTCAATACGAAATAACCACAATCTATACCATTAAGCTGATGACGACACTATACATATAAAAAAATATGAATATATATCAGAATATATAGTTTAACTTGTTTTATCAAGTAGCATCTGTAGCGCGAATTTTTTCGTGGTTGCGAAGCACTATCGCTTTGGGGTACTACAGTTCGATTCATTTTTTATCCTATTGAAGCTGATTAAGGAAGGGAAATAGATGTCTCCAATTAACCCTGCTTACATACTGAGTTTAAATAGATTAATATTGGTTTATAGATGCTATTAAGATTGTGGGTCTCTCTTAGGTTATTTTGTTAAAAAATAGAGTGCCTGGACTGTTTGTGAGGTTTTTTTTTGGTAGGATGTTAGGACTTGGTGCTTTTGGGTTGATATATGGGGATACTGGATTTGGGTCTTTGATTAGTATGCTCGCTAAGATTTCTGTAATCTTATGCCTATGTATTCCCGTTTAATGAAATAGGGAAATCAAAGCGATCGTAGTTCCTCTTATTCTATGGGAGGAAAAAAGTTGTTTTGGTGTCTTGTTCAAAGCCCAAGACGTGAAGCTAAAGGTGATTTGTATCTTGTTCAAAGCCCAAGATGTGAAGCTAAAGGGTTTTGGATGAGAGAGAATTTGTCATCTCTAAAGGGGGATATTTGGTGTATTTATCACAACTGTTGGGTGACTGATTATATTTGGGATATGTAAATCCAGCAATGCCATAATTTCCTTTATAGGGGATTTTTAACCTGAAGGAGAAGACTTTAACTCAGTGTAGAGCAATGCCATCTTTCCTTAGGAATTTCTCATGCTAAAAGAGGGACAGTGGCGTGGATGTAAATAATCCAGAGGCTTGTCGCTTACAGCAATTAGATGAAGGAAAAGGAGTTGTTGATGTTTGTATGCTGTGAGCAAGGCACATACTTGATGCCAAAAGGTTAATTGACTCAACTGAGGTTTTCCTTATACAAAGCCTAAGAGGAGGCGATTGACCCAACAAGAGGGTGCCTTTTATTTGTTGTCTCGTACGAAGCCCGAGATAGAGGCTAAAAGGGTTGACTCAACAAGAGAGTACTAACAAGTGACTGACTCAACAAGGGAGTGCTTTTTATGTGTCTTGTACGAAGCCCAAGACGGGGGCTAAAAGGTTTTGACTCAACAAGAGAGTCTTTTAAACTCAACAAGAGAGTGTTTGTGTATGTCTTGTACAAAGCCCAAGACGGAGGCTAAAAGGAAATTGACTCAACAAGAGAGTCTTTTATACTCAACAAGAGAGTGTTTTTGGTATCTCGTACAAAGCTCGAGATGGAGGCTAAAAGGAGACTGACTCAACAAGAGAGTCTTTTATACTCAACAAGAGAGTGTTTTAGTATCTCGTACGAAGCCCGAGATAGATGCTAAAAGGAAACTGACTCAACAAGAGAGTCTGAAAAGGTTAGCACCGCTAGGGAGAATCATTTGTACAAAGCCCAAGAGGAGGCTGTCTTATCACTGTGGATTCTGGAGATCCAAAAGCGAGTCCAAGTGTGGGGAACTCTCATGAGAGAAACCGGGTTTCTTCCTATGTTTAAAGGGAACTTGAGAATGTCTTTGAGACTCAAGGGTTTTAGACTGTCCAAGTCTAGAGTTTTATCGTTTGTACAATGCCCAAGAGGAGGCACGGGTATTAAGAGATGGGTATCAACTCCACAACCGCTGGAGTTTTGACACTAGAAAGATTGCTCTAGCAAAGGATGACTAAGTTCTATCTTATACCTTTAAGAGGTCGTCAGAGTCCTTGTAATAAGCCCAAGACAATGCATGAGAACTTCTAAGAAGCCGAAGGGTCCTTGTACAACGCCCAAGAGGAGGCGGGGATGCTTTTAGGAATCCTGTGGGTCCCCAAACCAAGAGAAGTTCAAGACATGCTATTCACAGAGAATAGATCAAGCCAGGAAGGTTCTTGAATTTGGAAGAAACTCAAGAGATGCTATTCACGGAGAATAGATCAACTCTGGGGAGTAGAGTTTCTTTGACAATTTCTAAGAGTGGCAGTCTGAGAAAGGGTTCACCGAGAATGCTGCCTTTCACGTCTCCATATTGTTTAACCCCAAGAGGAGGGAAGACTGTATCTGGAAATCCTACGGGGGATCTAGTTTTGACTGTATTTAAGAGTGGCCAACAAGGCTTTACCTAGTGCTAGACGTAGTTGCCGGGAAAAACTCTAAATAACTATATTAGAATTACATAGTGGATATTGGACAATTATATAAAAGTTTGTGAAAGAAGACTTATAGTGAAACAACCCCACAATACAGTTATATACATATGAAAGTGATAAATGAAAGCGAATAAACACTTACCCGTTGTAGAGCTTCCATGCTGTTTGGTTAGTTGTTCAACAAAGAAAACTTTGATAACAATATTATATTCAAAATCAAAGGAGAAAGTGCTTTAAAAAGTTGTTGGGGCTTACAGCTCGAGGAGAGGCCCAAGGTTTAGCGATGATCGCACCGCTGTTTTGTAAACTGTACAGAGGGACTTATACAATAAGTGAGGCCCACATAGTTTTTATGTACAAGGGGGGTTGGGTCTTACACTCCATTAGAGGCCCAAAGTGTTTTTGTACCAGTGATGGGGCTTACAGCTCAAGGAGAGGCGCAAAACTTTTAAAGGGCGATCGTGCCGAGATTTTTCGTTTAACGTAGAGGGGCTTATACAATACCTGAGGCCCAAAAAGGTTTTGGTTAAACGGGGATTAGGTCTTACACTCTATTAGAGGCCCAAAGAGTTATTTTAAGAAAATGAATGGGTCTTATAGCTCAAGGAGAGACCAAGGGTTTTGTTTTAAAAGGCGACGATCGCGCTGTGATTTTGAAAATACAACGGGACTTATACAACATCTGAGGCCCAAAATGGTTTGTATTTACAAAGGATTGGGTCTTACACTCTACTAAGAGGCCCAAAGATTATTTAAAGAAAAGAAATGGGTCTTATAACACGAGGGTAAGCCCAGATGATTTTTGTTTGAAAACGGCAGTCTTGCTGAGGTTTTTGAAAACACAGTGGGTCTTATACAATGACTGAGGCCCAAATTATTTTGGTTTCAAAAAGGGGTTGGATCTTACACTCTATTAGAGGCCCGAAGTATTTTGAAAATGATTGATGAGGGTTGAAATCAAAGAAACCCTAATTTTGTTTTTTTTTAAAAGTAAATATTTAAAGAAAATCAATAAAAATGATAAAAATACCAAATGAGTTTGAATAAACCACTTGTGATTTTTGTTTAAGGTTTGAAAAATGAGGTTTTAATCACAAGATGAATTAAAACTCATTTGGTTTTGATTTTCAAGGTAAATATTCACTTTTAAATGTTTAAAAATAATTAAAAATGAATTTATTCACAAAAATACCAATTATATTAAATAAATAATATAAATTTGATTTTTTTGTAGAATAAAATATTTTAATATTTTTGTGATTTTTTGCAAAAAGAACCAATAAAAAATAATTAAAATTGAGGAAGTTATTAATTTTTCAATCATTAAAAATAATAAGAAAAACAATAAAAAGTGGAAAAAAAAGCAAAAAAAGGGTCTGGGGCGAGGGGGATTCGAACCCCATACCTCTTGTGTACAGGGCGCGTGCCTTACCACTGGGGTGGTGATACATCCGTTGATTGAAACAAAACCACAAATATACAAGGCTTACCTTGTTTTCTAGGGCTGGCCAAGGCAAGGCAAGACAAGATTTTGGGTAGAAACGTGAAGGCCATAACTTTCTCATTTCTCCATGGATGGAGAGAAAATTTATATGTATCTGGCCTAGAATTTCACAAGAAATCCAATGGTGGTGGTGGTTTTTCCAGAAAACAAATCCTCCTCAAAACCCGATAGTGGTTTTGAAATAGGCCATGTTTTGCATTTTCTGTGCTACCTCTTGGTACAGGTATGGATTACATGATAAATTGGTGCAAACACAACACATATAACATGTATAAGAGATGCATGATCAGTGGACTTCAAAGTAAGGCATATTTCAGAGAGTTCAAGTTGTGATGTAACCTCTTTTTGGAGCTTTTCGGCTATCTGTCAAGTGCTTTGTTCCAGAAATGTTTTGATGCTTTGGACAATCTCAAATGATCCCTTATAAGCTTTTAGAGTGGTTGGAACCAGCTGGAAACCTCAAGAATGGAAATTGGCCCTTTCTTGCAAAATGGGCAAAAGTGGCCAAAATAACAACTTTCTCAAATGGTGTTCTAGCTGTGCGAAACCATTTGGGACAGTTCAAGGATGATATTTGGAGTGCGTTTGAGGTTTTATCTGGTTTGGAAAGTAACTGAATCAAGACATGGCTTGAAAAATGCAAAAAGGCCCTATTTTGAGGTTTTGGGAGGGGACTTTGAGATTTTGGAGTTACAGGTCACTTGTGAGAGTTTGGACAGCTTAGATATGACATATTGGATGTGTTTGGATCATGAGCTGTGACGGAATTGCTCTCTAACTCAAAAACTCAGAGTTACGTTGCTAAAGAAGGCATTTTTTCCTAGAGAAAGAGATTTTGAGGAAAGTAAGTGTTGTAGTGCTTTGGTGTACTCAAACTGAGCACAAATGAGCTCTATTTATAGTAGAGAAAGTTTGTTTTGGCTGCAATAGTGAATGGCAACTGCTGCAGAGGTTCGGCCAATGTTGATCAATGGGAATCCAAGTCTCCTCTAGCCATTGACTAGAGGTTAGGGCACAGGCTGCTGGTTCCCTTGGTCTTGGATAAGTCTTGACTGAATTCAGTTGGAAATGGCTCAGTTCATGCCACCTTGGTGCATCCATTAAATGCTCGAAACCAAAATTGGAGTCTTGTCCCTCTTTTAGGCATTTCTAGGTTTGGCATGCTAGTTTTGGTTCCAAAGACTTGGGAGGCTGATGGATCAGTGTTTGTGCCTCCTTGGTCCCCCCTTGAGGTGTTCAGATGGATAGATTTGCTTGCTCTTTGCAAAATTTGAGCAAATCGAGCAAAATCCCCAAATCTGCCTTGCCATGACAGTTTACAGCAAGGCATATTGGCATGGTCATATCTCATGGCTTAAGTGGAGTTTCATGGAGTTCTTGGCCATTTTGGAAAGCCGTCATATGATACAACATGTATGTGAGCATAGTTGGTCTTGATACTTTTTGGATTCAAGTGAAAAATCCCCCTACTTTTGAAAAAAAAGCAAGACAGATTCTGACTTACTGAAAATTTCACTAAGTGTTGGAAAAAGCGACATTTCATGTTTTCAGCCATTTTGATCATTCCATAACTCAAAATCCATGATGAATTGGAATGAGGTGTAGTTGAAGCTTTTGTAGAAGGCCATGAGAGCTACAAATCCAGCTTTGAATTGGGAAAAATGGCCTTGTGGTTTAGGAGTTATGATCCTCCAAAGTTGGTACCCTTGCCACTTTGTTCCATAACTTAGAAAATTTCTAAGTTTTTATGGTTACCCCTTTTACAAGTTATCCCACTTTTCTTGATTTTTCTTGATGAATGATGATCCCAATCACACATTAACATCATTTTAGGGTCAAAAAACTATAATTGTGAAAAATCTCAAAAAGTCAAAGTTGACTTTTGTGCACAATTGACTTTTTGTCAGATGAATTCCAAACTGTGCAATCCTCTATGAAATCAAGTCCTTGACCTAAATCAAACTTGATGATTTGATTTCATAGGTGTTATAGGGTGTTTTGAACCATATCCCAAGGTTTGGGAGCATGCCTGGGTCAAAAGTCAAAGACACAATTGACTTTTTCCGCGAAACCCTAACTGTGGTTCTGATGAACTTGAAACTTGGGAATCAAGCTTCTTGGATCAATCCATTGTTGCAAATGGATCAATGTGGTTTATTAGAGACCCTAAAATCATGTCTTGAGGTCTTGGCTCATGATTTGTCCCAAAAGTCAACTTAGGGGTGAATTAGGTCAAGAAACCCTTATTCCTGATTTTTAGTGAATGCATCCCCTGAGGCCAAGTTGACTTGATGATTGGGTCCATGAGGTACCTTGGAGTATATTAGGTATGCTTTGAAGCATTGGCTCATTCCCAGAAGAAAATTTTCATCTGGAGGCCCTGGTTGACCAAAACCCTAATTTGGTGACACTGTCGATTTTAAGGCTTAATCCACCTGGAATTGCTGCAACATTGTGCTTGATTCTTGCTGTGGGAGTCCTCTTGATCCATTGTGGATGTTTGAGAGTTTTAGACAAGTTAAAGATCATGTCATTCCTTAATTGATCTTTTGCCTAAGGCTCTGAGAGGGCTTGAAACCCTAATTATTGTTTGTAGTGAATGCTCACCCATCTTTGGGGAGACTGATGAGGCATGATGGTTCATCAATATTGTGATGATGATTTTCACAATGATGGGAAATGTTAGTGGTCAAAGTTTGGGGTATGACAGATGCCCTTATTTAATCTTCTTGGACCCGAAGGTGTGAATGGCGAAGGTATTTGGGCATTCGGGGTGCAAGAGGATTAAATATCGGAATACCCGAACTTTTGATGGCAGTTAGGAATGGTAGTTCACGCATCCTTCTTCTTTTGCTAAGAAATGATGCTTAGAAACGGTAAACTTCCCCTCGATCCTGGTCTTCAGCTAAGGAACTGGTCTCAGTTTTCTTTTGCAATGGATCCTGGTTTCCTACCAAGGAACTGGTCTAAGATTCTGATGTAAACTTCCCCTTGATCCTGGTTTCCTACCAAGAAACTGGTCTAAGTTTCTTTAATAAACTTCCCCTCGATCCTGGTTTTCTACCAAGGAACTGGTCTAAGTTTCTTTAATAAACTTCCCCTCGATCCTGGTTTTCTACCAAGGAACTGGTCTAAGTTTCTGAAATAAACTTCCCCTCGATCCTAGTTTCCTACCAAGGAACTGGTCTAAGTTTCTGAAATAAAATTCCCCTCGATCCTGGTTTCCTACCAAGGAACTGGTCTAAGTTTCTGAAATAAACTTCCCCTCGATCCTGGTTTCCTACCAAGGAACTGGTCTAAGTTTCTGAAATAAACTTCCCCTCGATCCTGGTTTCCTACCAAGGAACTGGTCTAAGTTTCTGATATAAACTTCCCCTCGATCTTGGTTTCCTACCAAGGAACTGGTATAAGTTTCTGATGTAAACTTCCCCTCGATCCTAGTTTCCCACCAAGGAACTGGTCTAAGTTTCTTATATAAACTTTCCCTCGATCCTGGTTTCCTACCAAGGAACTGGTCTCAGTTTCTGATGTAAACTTCCCCTCGATCCTGGTTCCCTACCAAGGAACTGGTCTAAGTTTCTTTTGTCAATAAACTTTCTTGACAAGGGATATTATTCGTTAGCGGTTTTCCTCAAACTTCTCGCTAAATTTTCCTGGGGAGATGCCATTTGATAGGAAAAACTTTTGATGTCAGACTTGCTGGGGAACCCATTCTTCTGAGTTGTAGAGGTGTACAAACTTCTCTGTTTGAGACGCCATTTATCGACTCTATCTGGAAAAACGAGTCTCTTGGGAGACTGCTTTCGCTTGGGGATATTACACCATACTTTTCTCGGAGATCTTCTCGGAGAAATGCCATATGATGGGATCCAATTTTGAGGTACTGATGACCTTTTCGTCAGCGGTTTTTTCGAAGAAAAAACTACTGCGTTGTCGAATCTCTGATTAAGAGGCTTTCTCTGGGGATTTTCCTTAATCTGGGAAAGCGAGGATATCATCTTCAATGGCGCAGAGTGATGTTTGTCGAACGTTTTCTGGTCTTTCAGAGGTTCAAGTTATCAAAGTGGTCAAGGAGCCAACTTCAATCCAGAAATAAACTGGAGGCGAGATTGTTCAGACGCAACACTTCCTGACGAGGAAAGGGCTGACAACTCGATTGAGATGACTTTTATCACTAGGGGACAAGACCGACTGGAGTGATAGTGATGCAATATGAATGCGAATGTAAATCAATAATGCATGTGGTATGTATGTTTATGCTAACAAAACTAACACGACATACAAACTGACGGATGAACACGACTGGATACTCTGCCATTGTGGGGGATGAAAAGTATCACTGGTTCACGATAGCAATTCTGCCTTGCTTAGGAGAAATAGTCCCTGCGAGGAAAACCGTTGGTCGGGCTTAGGAGATAAGAACTCTGCCGGGGGTATCAGATGGGAAAGTCGCATCTGATACATCTGATCCTTCATTCAGGCGCATTGGTTCAGAAGGAGTACTTTGATTCTGCACTTTGAAGCTCGATTACTTCTGGAGAAGCGAGCGACGTTCTTTCGATGTTCAACAGTCAAAAGAAATGCCATCTTTATTTTAAAAGCATAAAAGTTTTAACAAGTAAATTCATTTTTGTTTCGTTTCAAGAATCGTTGATCATGTTTAAATGTCTTTCTATAAAGCTAAAATAAATAAGAATTGCAAACAAAAGCACAAGGGCTCAAATTTTATTGATAGGATGGAAGTCAGCCAAACGCGTGATTCCATGGAGTATTTACAAAGTTAGAAAATGGTAATTTAAGGGAAAAGGGCTACATTGAAACATAACGACCACTATCCTTCTACCAACTTTGAATTCTGGACATCCTGAGCTTCTGTCGAAGATGACCCTGACTGGAGTTTTCTTTCGATGGATGGTGTAACTGCTGTTGGGGAATTTGCCCCTTTGTTGAACATAGTTACTTGCCATTATCCCTAATTTTTGCCTGGATTGTACTTTGATGTTTCCAATCCACCGGGATGATTTTTGATCAGGTCTCTAATTTTTTCCTGGACCACCCTTTTGGGTTTTCAATCCACCGAGACGTTTTTCTTTTAGTTTAGGCGAAGTATTTCTTGACTACATCAACATTTGTGGGGTAGGAAAATTCTTCTCCATCCATGGTTGCAAGTCTCAAGGCGCCGTATGAGAAAGCTTTCTTGACCACATAGGGGCCGTCATAATTCGGAGTCCGTTTGCCCAGAGAATCAGTGAGAAATGATTGTATCTTTTTGAGCACAAGGTCTCCTTTCCTGAAGACGCGAGGTCGGACCTTTTTGTCAAACGCCCTCTTCATTCTTTGTTGATACAACTGACCGTGACATAGTACCGTCATTCTCTTTTCTTCGATCAGATTCAGTTCGTCGTGTTGACTTTGACACCATTTAGGTTCTATTAGCTTAACTTCCATCAATACCCAGGTTGATGGGATCTCTACTTCTATGCGAAGCACTGCTTCCATGCCAAATACTAGAGAGAAAGGGGTTGCCCCTGTTGAAGTGCGGACATATGTTCGATAACCGTGAAGAGCAAAGGGTAGCATCCCGTGCCAATCTTTGTAGGTTACAACCGTCTTCTGAACAATCTTCTTGATGTTTTTGTTAGCCGCTTCTACCGCTCCGTTCATCTTGGGTCGGTAGGGAGATGACTTATGGTGTTCGAACTTGAACTCTACGCACAACTCTTTCATCATCTTATTGTTCAAGTTAGATCCATTATCAGTAATAATCTGGCTCGGAACACCATAATGGCAGATGAGATTGTTTTTGATGAATCGGACCACCACTTGTCGGGTTACATTGGCGTATGATGCTGCTTTGACCCACTTGGTGAAGTAGTCAATGGCTACCAGGATGAACTGATGTCCGTTCGAAGCCTTGGGTTCGATCATGTCAATTATGTCGATTCCCCATATCGAAAAAGGCCATGGGGAAGAAAGAACTTTGAGATGCGTTGGCGGTACATGAATTTTGTCGGAGTATATCTGACACTTGTGACACTTCCTCATGTACTTGTAGCAGTCGGATTCCATGGTCAACTAGTAGTACCCTGCTCTTAGAATTTTTCTCGCCATTGTGTGTCCGTTGGCATGAGTGCCAAAGGATCCTTCGTGAATTTCTTTTATCAGCATGTCTGCTTCTGGTCTGTCTACACATCGGAGCAAGACCATGTCAAAGTTTCTCTTATAAAGTGCATCACCGCTCAGGAAGAAACTGCCAGCCAGTCTTCTAAGGGTTTTTCTGTCCTTTCTTAATGCCCCAGGTGGGTACTCTTGTTTCTGAAGGAAACATTTGATATCGTGATACCAAGATTTGTCGTCTATGACTGCTTCAATCGCGAAGATGTAAGCGGGCCGCTCAAGGCGCATTATGTCAATCTTAGGTAGGTCGTTCCATTGACCTACACTAATCATGGAAGAGAGAGTGGCTAACGCATCAGCCATGTGATTCTCTTCACGAGGGATATGATGAAACTCGATTATGTTGAAGAATGGTAACAACCTTCTCACGTAGTCTTTGTAAGGAATCAATCCTGATTGGTATGTGTTCCAATCTCATTTGATCTGATTGATAACCAGGGCTGAGTCGCCATATACATCCAAGTCCTTGATCCTTAAGTCGATCGCTTCTTCGAGACCCATGATACAAGCTTCGTATTCGGCCTCGTTGTTCGTGCACTTGAACGTAATTCTGGTAGTGAAAGGAATGTGGGTACCCTGAGGTGTTACGATGATTGCTCCAATTCCGTTTCCATAATGATTGACGGCTCCATCAAAGATAAGTCCCCATTGGGAACCTGGTTCTGGCCCTTCACTGGGTAGCGGTTCATTGCAATCTTTCATCTTTAAATACATGACATCTTCGCCGGGGAAGTCAAACCCGATTGATTCCTGATCGTCAATCGGTTGGTGAGCCAAATGATCGGCTAAAATACTCCCTTTGAAGGCTTTCTGAGCATGGTATTCGATGTCGTATTCTGATAACAACATCTGCCAACGGGCGATTCTTCCCGTGAGAGCAGGATTTTCAAATACATGCTTGATTGGATCCATTTCGGAGACCAACCAAGTAGTGTGACGAATCATGTACTAGAGAAGACGTTTGGCTGCCCAAGCCAGCGCACAACAAGTTTTCTCAAGCATAGTATACCGAGTCTCGCAGTCGGTGAATTTCTTTCTTAGATAGTAGATGGCAGACTCTTTCCTTTTGGTTTCGTCTTGTTGGCCAAGTACACAACCCATTGAGTCCCCTAGGACTGTGAGGTAGATGATCAGTGGTCTTCCTTCCACTGGAGGTGACAGAATCGGTGGGTTCAACAGGTATTCCTTAATACTATCGAAGGCGGTTTGGCAGTCTTCTGTCCAAACGCAGTCCTGGTTCTTTTTGAGTAATTTGAAAATCGGCGCACATGTCGGCGTCATGAGGAATATGAATCTGGAGATGTAGTTCAAATGTCCCAGGAATCCCCTGACTTGTTTTTCAGTCTTTGGAGAAGGCATTTCTTGAATGGCCTTGACCTTCTTAGGATCAACCTCAATTCCTTTCTGGCTGACGATGAACCCTAAGAGTTTCCCTGATCGGACACCAAATGTGCACTTGTTGGGATTCAAGCGGAGTTTATACTTTCTCAACCGCTCGAATAGTTTTGACAGGTGGGTCACATGCTCCTCCTCTGTTTTAGATTTAGCAATCATATCATCGACATATACCTCGATTTCCTTGTGTATCATGTCATGAAAGAGAGTAGTCATGGCCTTTGATAGGTTGCCCCGGCATTCTTCAAACCGAACGGCATTACCTTGTAACAAAAGGTACCCCGTGGGGTAATCAATGAAGTTTTCTCCATGTCCTCCGGCGCCATTTTTATCTGATTATAGCCTGATAATCCATCCATGAAGGAGAAAACTTTGAACTTTGTTGTACTGTCTACCAGCATGTCAATGTGCGGTAAAGGAAAGTCGTCCTTTGGACTTGCCTTGTTTAGATCACTCTGATCCACACACATTCTGACCTTTCCGTCCTTTTTCGGAACTGGTACGATGTTGGTTAACCATTGAGGATATTCTGATGTGGTGAGGAAACCCACGTCAATCTGTTTCTGTACTTCCTCCTTGATTTTGATGGCCATGTCCGGGTGAGTCTGTCTCAACCTTTGTTTTACTGGCGGACATTCTGACCTTAACGGTAGATGATGTTCCACGATGCTGGTATCCAACCATGGCATATTCTTATAGGACCAAGTGAATACATCAGGAAACTCTTTGAGAAACTTTGTCAAACCCTCTTTGGCAGTTGGACTAAGCAATGCCCCAATCCTGATCTCTTTCCTCTATTTTTCCGAACCAAAGTTTACCATTTCCAACGGCTCTTTGTGAGGTTTAATGGACCTTTCCTCCTGTTTGAGCAGTCGGGAGATCTCTCCTGGAATTTCGTTGTCAACTTCTTTTCAGCCCCAAATACCAGGAATTCAAAGTTGGGAGAAGGCATCGGATCACGTGTTTCAACGGGGTTTATGACAAGCAATCTGCATGACGTGATGATTCGTGTTTTAGAAGAGATAGAGAGAATGCAAGAGTGTGTGCAGTGTTTTCTCTGAAAACTGCTTATTTTTATTATTGATTTGTTTTTTAGGATTACCATTTTTTGAAAAATGAAAAGAGAAAACATCAATTAATGCGGAAATTACAAAACGACGTTATCTTATTTATGACCAAGTCGATTCTTGAAACTACAGCCCTATAAAACAAAACTATGTCGCTTTGGGCAAAGCGAAGAGGAATATTTACAGAAAGTAAGCCCTATAAAAACATCTGTTTCACCTGGGCAGGGTGAAAGGTTAAAGACGACAATTACTTTGACTTATGAACAATCTTCGGAACATCGGCAGCAACCCATTGGCAGCGAACTCCTCGTTGAATCACAAAGTTTGGTACCTTCCTTGATTTGTCTTCAGAAATAACGCAAATTTCTGGTGGAGCAGGATCATTGGAATCTGTCTCCTAGGCAGAGTTGTCGTATGAGGATTCCTCAGTTGTATTTTGTATAGTATTTGTGCTCTCAGGTGGATCTCCCCACCCAGTTGGCTGAATGTTTTCGAGCCTGATGCGAGAGCTTTCAGGAGCAGTGTATTTGACCATATAGTCGTATTTTCCACTTGGTTGTCCTAAGGTATCCCACACTTCTTTGGAATTGGAGGATTCATCTCTCTCGATGACGTTGACCTCAGGAAAAGCATAGTTGATGAATTCTAGTCCTGCAAACTTTGCAAATTCATCGTCGTGCTGGATATTTTCTGAATGGCCTGAGTGTTGATTCCATGACATAGTGGGGACGCGGGTATTCTGTTCAATGATGCTCAGCTGATTTTCATTGTTCGGCTGATTTTCTTGCCCTGAGCTTCCTGGGTATGGCTGCCAGATAGGCAGTCCATCCATTGGGCCATAGTAGTCGTGGTCAAAGTTGTCTTTCATTAGAGTGTCCTCCTCTAATGAGTTTGGTGGAGCACAACATCCCTCAGGATCATAATCTCTGTATATCATTTCGACGTCTGACCTCGGTATAAATCTCGGACTCTGTGCGGGATAGTAAAATAGCGTAGGCACCTCTTCCTGAGACATATAGTTGTCCTCGTTAAGATAGGACTTCCATTCCTCATCTGTGTCAGAGGAATCTCCCTCGTTGATGGTATGAACTTCTTGAGATATTGGGTGAAGGAAACCTCCACTACGGAAGAAGTCTTGAATGGGATGAAGACTTTCACCGTTAGCTGCTATCTGGGTACAGGTTGAGGAAAAACCAAGACCTTTCTTTGTTTTGTTATCAGTAGGATTGACAAGCTGTCCCCATCCTTTTGCATTGTTTCTTTTGATCACTTCGAGAGCATCTTTGTACGAGAAAATCGAGGTTCCTTTCTTTGATTGATTCTCGTTGCTCACCGAAAGTGCCTGGAACCGAGTTCCAACAACCTCCTCGGGCTCTACATAAGTAGATAATTACAAGTTACTCACGATCAAGGCTTGTTCTTCACAGACCTTGACGAGTTAATCGTTCTTGACGAACTTCAGTTTCTGGTGCAGTGTCGAAGTGACTGCGCCAGCCTAGTGTATCCAAGGTCAATCCTGATTGGTATGTGTTCCAATCTCATTTGATCTGATTGATAACCAGGGCTGAGTCGCCATATACATCCAAGTCCTTGATCCTTAAGTCGATCGCTTCTTCGAGACCCATGATACAAGCTTCGTATTCGGCCTCGTTGTTCGTGCACTTGAACGTAATTCTGGCAGTGAAAGGAATGTGGGTACCCTGAGGTGTTACGATGATTGCTCCAATTCCGTTTCCATAATGATTGACGGCTCCATCAAAGATAAGTCCCCATTGGGAACCTGGTTCTGGCCCTTCACTGGGTAGCGGTTCATCGCAATCTTTCATCTTTAAATACATGACATCTTCGCCGGGGAAGTCAAACCCGATTGATTCCTGATCGTCAATCGGTTGGTGAGCCAAATGATCGGCTAAAATACTCCCTTTGACGGCTTTCTGAGCATGGTATTCGATGTCGTATTCTGATAACAACATCTGCCAACGGGCGATTCTTCCCATGAGAGCAGGATTTTCAAATACATGCTTGATTGGATCCATTTCGGAGACCAACCAAGTAGTGTGACGAATCATGTACTAGAGAAGACGTTTGGCTGCCCAAGCCAGCGCACAACAAGTTTTCTCAAGCATAGTATACCGAGTCTCGCAGTCGGTGAATTTCTTTCTCAGATAGTAGATGGCAGACTCTTTCCTTTTGGTTTCGTCTTGTTGGCCAAGTACACAACCCATTGAGTCCCCTAGGACTGTGAGGTAGATGATCAGTGGTCTTCCTTCCACTGGAGGTGACAGAATCGGTGGGTTCAACAGGTATTCCTTAATACTATCGAAGGCGGTTTGGCAGTCTTTTGTCCAAACGCAGTCCTGGTTCTTTTTGAGTAATTTGAAAATCGGCGTACATGTCGGCGTCATGAGGAATATGAATCTGGAGATGTAGTTCAAACGTCCCAGGAATCCCCTGACTTGTTTTTCAGTGTTTGGAGAAGGCATTTCCTGAATGGCCTTGACCTTCTCAGGATCAACCTCAATTCCTTTCTGGCTGACGATGAACCCTAAGAGTTTCCCTGATCGGACACCAAATGTGCACTTGTTGGGATTCAAGCGGAGTTTATACTTTCTCAACCGCTCGAATAGTTTTGACAGGTGGGTCACATGCTCCTCCTCTGTTTTAGATTTAGCAATCATATCATCGACATATACCTTGATTTCCTTGTGTATCATGTCATGAAAGAGAGTAGTCATGGCCCTTTGATAGGTTGCCCCGGCATTCTTCAAACCGAACGGCATTACCTTGTAACAAAAGGTACCCCGTGGGGTAATCAATGAAGTTTTCTCCATGTCCTCCGGCGCCATTTTTATCTGATTATAGCCTGATAATCCATCCATGAAGGAGAAAACTTTGAACTTTGTTGTACTGTCTACCAGCATGTCAATGTGCGGTAAAGGAAAGTCGTCCTTTGGACTTGCCTTGTTTAGATCACTCTGATCCACACACATTCTGACCTTTCCGTCCTTTTTCGGAACTGGTACGATGTTGGTTAACCATTGAGGATATTCTGATGTGGTGAGGAAACCCACGTCAATCTGTTTCTGTACTTCCTCCTTGATTTTGATGGCCATGTCCGGGTGAGTCTGTCTCAACCTTTGTTTTACTGGCGGACATTCTGACCTTAACGGTAGATGATGTTCCACGATGCTGGTATCCAACCATGGCATATTCTTATAGGACCAAGTGAATACATCAGGAAACTCTTTGAGAAACTTTGTCAAACCCTCTTTGGCAGTTGGACTAAGCAATGCCCCAATCCTGATCTCTTTCCTCTATTTTTCCGAACCAAAGTTTACCATTTCCAACGGCTCTTTGTGAGGTTTAATGGACCTTTCCTCCTGTTTGAGCAGTCGGGAGATCTCTCCTGGAATTTCGTTGTCACCTTCTTTTCAGCCCCAAATACCAGGAATTCAAAGTTGGGAGAAGGCATCGGATCACGTGTTTCAACGGGGTTTATGACAAGCAATCTGCATGACGTGATGATTCGTGTTTTAGAAGAGATAGAGAGAATGCAAGAGTGTGTGCAGTGTTTTCTCTGAAAACTGCTTATTTTTATTATTGAATTGTTTTTTAGGATTACCATTTTTTGAAAAACGAAAAGAGAAAACATCAATTAATGCGGAAATTACAAAAAGACGTTATCTTATTTATGACCAAGTCGATTCTTGAAACTACAGCCCTATAAAACAAAACTATGTCGCTTTGGGCAAAGCGAAGAGGGATATTTACAGAAAGTAAGCCCTATAAAAACATCTGTTTCACCTGGGCAAGGTGAAAGGTTAAAGACGACAATTACTTTGACTTATGAACAATCTTCGGAACATCGGCAGCAACCCATTGGCAGCGAACTCCTCGTTGAATCACAAAGTTTGGTACCTTCCTTGATTTGTCTTCAGAAATAACGCAAATTTCTGGTGGAGCAGGATCATTGGAATCTGTCTCCTAGGCAGAGTTGTCGTATGAGGATTCCTCAGTTGTATTTTGTATAGTATTTGTGCTCTCAGGTGGATCTCCCCACCCAGTTGGCTGAATGTTTTCGAGCGTGATGCGAGAGCTTTCAGGAGCTGTGTATTTGACCATATAGTCGTATTTTCCACTTGGTTGTCCTAAGGTATCCCACACTTCTTTGGAACTGGAGGATTCATCTCTCTCGATGACGTTGACCTCAGGAAAAGCATAGTTGATGAATTCTAGTCCTGCAAACTTTGCAAATTCATCGTCGTGCTGGATATTTTCTGAATGGCCTGAGTGTTGATTCCATGACATAGTGGGGACGCGGGTATTCTGTTCAATGATGCTCAGCTGATTTTCATTGTTCGGCTGATTTTCTTGCCCTGAGCTTCCTGGGTATGGCTGCCAGATAGGCAGTCCATCCATTGGGCCATAGTAGTCGTGGTCAAAGTTGTCTTTCATTAGAGTGTCCTCCTCTAATGAGTTTGGTGGAGCACAACATCCCTCAGGATCATAATCTCTGTATATCATTTCGACGTCTGACCTCGGTATAAATCTTGGACTCTGTGCGGGATAGCAAAATAGCGTAGGCACCTCTTCCTGAGACATATAGTTGTCCTCGTTAAGATAGGACTTCCATTCCTCATCTGTGTCAGAGGAATCTCCCTCGTTGATGGTATGAACTTCTTGAGATATTGGGTGAAGGAAACCTCCACTACAGAAGAAGTCCTGAATGGGATGAAGACTTTCACCGTTAGCTGCTGTCTGGGTACAGGTTGAGGAAAAACCAAGACCTTTCTTTGTTTTGTTATCAGTAGGATTGACAAGCTGTCCCCATCCTTTTGCATTGTTTCTTTTGATCACTTCGAGAGCATCTTTGTACGAGAAAATTGAGGTTCCTTTCTTTGATTGATTCTCGTTGCTCACCGAAAGTGCCTGGAACCGAGTTCCAACAACCTCCTCGGGCTCTACACAAGTAGATAATTACAAGTTACTCACGATCAAGGCTTGTTCTTCACAGACCTTGACGAGTTAATCGTTCTTGACGAACTTCAGTTTCTGGTGCAGTGTCGAAGTGACTGCGCCAGCCTAGTGTATCCAAGGTCAATCCTGATTGGTATGTGTTCCAATCTCATTTGATCTGATTGATAACCAGGGCTGAGTCGCCATATACATCCAAGTCCTTGATCCTTAAGTCGATCGCTTCTTCGAGACCCATGATACAAGCTTCGTATTCGGCCTCGTTGTTCGTGCACTTGAACGTAATTCTGGCAGTGAAAGGAATGTGGGTACCCTGAGGTGTTACGATGATTGCTCCAATTCCGTTTCCATAATGATTGACGGCTCCATCAAAGATAAGTCCCCATTGGGAACCTGGTTCTGGCCCTTCACTGGGTAGCGGTTCATCGCAATCTTTCATCTTTAAATACATGACATCTTCGCCGGGGAAGTCAAATCCGATTGATTCCTGATCGTCAATCGGTTGGTGAGCCAAATGATCGGCTAAAATACTCCCTTTGACGGCTTTCTGAGCATGGTATTCGATGTCGTATTCTGATAACAACATCTGCCAACGGGCGATTCTTCCCGTGAGAGCAGGATTTTCAAATACATTCTTGATTGGATCCATTTCGTAGACCAACCAAGTAGTGTGACGAATCATGTACTAGAGAAGACGTTTGGCTGCCCAAGCCAGCGCACAACAAGTTTTCTCAAGCATAGTATACCGAGTCTCGCAGTCGGTGAATTTCTTTCTCAGATAGTAGATGGCAGACTCTTTCCTTTTGGTTTCGTCTTGTTGGCCAAGTACACAACCCATTGAGTCCCCTAGGACTGTGAGGTAGATGATCAGTGGTCTTCCTTCCACTGGAGGTGACAGAATCGGTGGGTTCAACAGGTATTCCTTAATACTATCGAAGGCGATTTGGCAGTCTTCCGTCCAAACGCAGTCCTGGTTCTTTTTGAGTAATTTTAAAATCGGTGCACATGTCGGCGTCATGAGGAATATGAATCTGGAGATGTAGTTCAAACGTCCCAGGAATCCCCTGACTTGTTTTTCAGTCTTTGGAGAAGGCATTTCTTGAATGGCCTTGACCTTCTCAGGATCAACCTCAATTCCTTTCTGGCTGACGATGAACCCTAAGAGTTTCCCTGATCGGACACCAAATGTGCACTTGTTGGGATTCAAGCGGAGTTTATACTTTCTCAACCGCTCGAATAGTTTTGACAGGTGGGTCACATGCTCCTCCTCTGTTTTAGATTTAGCAATCATATCATCGACATATACCTCGATTTCCTTGTGTATCATGTCATGAAAGAGAGTAGTCATGGCCCTTTGATAGGTTGCCCCGGCATTCTTCAAACCGAACGGCATTACCTTGTAACAAAAGGTACCCCGTGGGGTAATCAATGAAGTTTTCTCCATGTCCTCCGGCGCCATTTTTATCTGATTATAGCCTGATAATCCATCCATGAAGGAGAAAACTTTGAACTTTGTTGTACTGTCTACCAGCATGTCAATGTGCGGTAAAGGAAAGTCGTCCTTTGGACTTGCCTTGTTTAGATCACTCTGATCCACACACATTCTGACCTTTCCGTCCTTTTTCGGAACTGGTACGATGTTGGTTAACCATTGAGGATATTCTGATGTGGTGAGGAAACCCACGTCAATCTGTTTCTGTACTTCCTCCTTGATTTTGATGGCCATGTCCGGGTTAGTCTGTCTCAACCTTTGTTTTACTGGCGGACATTCTGACCTTAACGGTAGATGATGTTCCACGATGCTGGTATCCAACCATGGCATATTCTTATAGGACCAAGTGAATACATCAGGAAACTCTTTGAGAAACTTTGTCAAACCCTCTTTGGCAGTTGGACTAAGCAATGCCCCAATCCTGATCTCTTTCCTCTATTTTTCCGAACCAAAGTTTACCATTTCCAACGGCTCTTTGTGAGGTTTAATGGACCTTTCCTCCTGTTTGAGCAGTCGGGAGATCTCTCCTGGAATTTCGTTGTCAACTTCTTTTCAGCCCCAAATACCAGGAATTCAAAGTTGTGAGAAGGCATCGGATCACGTGTTTCAACGGGGTTTATGACAAGCAATCTGCACGACGTGATGATTCGTGTTTTAGAAGAGATAGAGAGAATGCAAGAGTGTGTGTAGTGTTTTTTCTGAAAACTGCTTATTTTTATTATTGAATTGTTTTTTAGGATTACCATTTTTTGAAAAACGAAAAGAGAAAACATCAATTAATGCGGAAATTACAAAACGACGTTATCTTATTTATGACCAAGTCGATTCTTGAAACTACAGCCCTATAAAACAAAACTATGTCGCTTTGGGCAAAGCGAAGAGGGATATTTACAGAAAGTGATCCCTATAAAAACATCTGTTTCACCTGGGCAGGGTGAAAGGTTAAAGACGACAATTACTTTGACTTATGAACAATCTTCTGAACATCGGCAGCAACCCATTGGCGGCGAACTCCTCGTTGAATCACAAAGTTTGGTACCTTCCTTGATTTGTCTTCAGAAATAACGCAAATTTCTGGTGGAGCAGGATCATTGGAATCTGTCTCCTAGGCAGAGTTGTCGTATGAGGATTCCTCAGTTGTATTTTGTATAGTATTTGTGCTCTCAGGTGGATCTCCCCACCCAGTTGGCTGAATGTTTTCGAGCCTGATGCGAGAGCTTTCAGAAGCAGTGTATTTGACCATATAGTCGTATTTTCCACTTGGTTGTCCTAAGGTATCCCACACTTCTTTGGAACTGGAGGATTCATCTCTCTCGATGACGTTGACCTCAGGAAAACCATAGTTGATGAATTCTAGTCCTGCAAACTTTGCAAATTCATCGTCGTGCTGGATATTTTCTGAATGGCCTGAGTGTTGATCCCATGACATAGTGGGGACGCGGGTATTCTGTTCAATGATGCTCAGCTGATTTTCATTGTTCGGCTGATTTTCTTGCCCTGAGCTTCCTGGGTATGGCTGCCAGATAGGCAGGCCATCCATTGGGCCATAGTAGTCGTGGTCAAAGTTGTCTTTCATTAGAGTGTCCTCCTCTAATGAGTTTGGTGGAGCACAACATCCCTCAGGATCATAATCTCTGTATATCATTTCGACGTCTGACCTCGGTATAAATCTCGGACTCTGTGCGGGATAGCAAAATAGCGTAGGCACCTCTTCCTGAGACATATAGTTGTCCTCGTTAAGATAGGACTTCCATTCCTCATCTGTGTCAGAGGAATATCCCTCATTGATGGTATGAACTTCTTGAGATATTGGGTGAAGGAAACCTCCACTACAGAAGAAGTCCTGAATGGGATGAAGACTTTCACCGTTAGCTGTTGTCTGGGTACAGGTTGAGGAAAAACCAAGACCTTTCTTTGTTTTGTTATCAGTAGGATTGACAAGCTGTCCCCATCCTTTTGCATTGTTTCTTTTGATCACTTCGAGAGCATCTTTGTACGAGAAAATTGAGGTTCCTTTCTTTGATTGATTCTCATTGCTCACCGAAAGTGCCTGGAACCGAGTTCCAACAACCTCCTCGGGCTCTACACAAGTAGATAATTACAAGTTACTCACGATCAAGGCTTGTTCTTCACAGACCTTGACGAGTTAATCGTTCTTGACGAACTTCAGTTTCTGGTGCAGTGTCGAAGTGACTGCGCCAGCCTAGTGTATCCAAGGTCAATCCTGATTGGTATGTGTTCCAATCTCATTTGATCTGATTGATAACCAGGGCTGAGTCGCCATATACATCCAAGTCCTTGATCCTTAAGTCGATCGCTTCTTCGAGACCCATGATACAAGCTTCGTATTCGGCCTCGTTGTTCGTGCACTTGAACGTAATTCTGGCAGTGAAAGGAATGTGGGTACCCTGAGGTGTTACGATGATTGCTCCAATTCCGTTTCCATAATGATTGACGGCTCCATCAAAGATAAGTCCCCATTGGGAACCTGGTTCTAGCCCTTCACTGGGTAGCGGTTCATCGCAATCTTTCATCTTTAAATACATGACATCTTCGCCGGGGAAGTCAAATCCGATTGATTCCTGATCGTCAATCGGTTGGTGAGCCAAATGATCGGCTAAAATACTCCCTTTGACGGCTTTCTGAGCATGGTATTCGATGTCGTATTCTGATAACAACATCTGCCAACGGGCGATTCTTCCCATGAGAGCAGGATTTTCAAATACATTCTTGATTGGATCCATTTCGTAGACCAACCAAGTAGTGTGACGAATCATGTACTAGAGAAGACGTTTGGCTGCCCAAGCCAGCGCACAACAAGTTTTCTCAAGCATAGTATACCGAGTCTCGCAGTCGGTGAATTTCTTTCTCAGATAGTAGATGGCAGACTCTTTCCTTTTGGTTTCGTCTTGTTGGCCAAGTACACAACCCATTGAGTCCCCTAGGACTGTGAGGTAGATGATCAGTGGTCTTCCTTCCACTGGAGGTGACAGAATCGGTGGGTTCAACAGGTATTCCTTAATACTATCGAAGGCGATTTGGCAGTCTTCCGTCCAAACGCAGTCCTGGTTCTTTTTGAGTAATTTTAAAATCGGCGCACATGTCGGCGTCATGAGGAATATGAATCTGGAGATGTAGTTCAAACGTCCCAGGAATCCCCTGACTTGTTTTTCAGTCTTTGGAGAAGGCATTTCTTGAATGGCCTTGACCTTCTCAGGATCAACCTCAATTCCTTTCTGGCTGACGATGAACCCTAAGAGTTTCCCTGATCGGACACCAAATGTGCACTTGTTGGGATTCAAGCGGAGTTTATACTTTCTCAACCGCTCGAATAGTTTTGACAGGTGGGTCACATGCTCCTCCTCTGTTTTAGATTTAGCAATCATATCATCGACATATACCTCGATTTCCTTGTGTATCATGTCATGAAAGAGAGTAGTCATGGCCCTTTGATAGGTTGCCCCGGCATTCTTCAAACCGAACGGCATTACCTTGTAACAAAAGGTACCCCGTGGGGTAATCAATGAAGTTTTCTCCATGTCCTCCGGCGCCATTTTTATCTGATTATAGCCTGATAATCCATCCATGAAGGAGAAAACTTTGAACTTTGTTGTACTGTCTACCAGCATGTCAATGTGCGGTAAAGGAAAGTCGTCCTTTGGACTTGCCTTGTTTAGATCACTCTGATCCACACACATTCTGACCTTTCCGTCCTTTTTCGGAACTGGTACGATGTTGGTTAACCATTGAGGATATTCTGATGTGGTGAGGAAACCCACGTCAATCTGTTTCTGTACTTCCTCATTGATTTTGATGGCCATGTCCGGGTGAGTCTGTCTCAACCTTTGTTTTACTGGCGGACATTCTGACCTTAACGGTAGATGATGTTCCACGATGCTGGTATCCAACCATGGCATATTCTTATAGGACCAAGTGAATACATCAGGAAACTCTTTGAGAAACTTTGTCAAACCCTCTTTGGCAGTTGGACTAAGCAATGCCCCAATCCTGATCTCTTTCCTCTATTTTTCCGAACCAAAGTTTACCATTTCCAACGGCTCTTTGTGAGGTTTAATGGACCTTTCCTCCTGTTTGAGCAGTCGGGAGATCTCTCCTGGAATTTCGTTGTCAACTTCTTTTCAGCCCCAAATACCAGGAATTCAAAGTTGGGAGAAGGCATCGGATCACGTGTTTCAACGGGGTTTATGACAAGCAATCTGCACGACGTGATGATTCGTGTTTTAGAAGAGATAGAGAGAATGCAAGAGTGTGTGTAGTGTTTTTTCTGAAAACTGCTTATTTTTATTATTGAATTGTTTTTTAGGATTACCATTTTTTGAAAAACGAAAAGAGAAAACATCAATTAATGCGGAAATTACAAAACGACGTTATCTTATTTATGACCAAGTCGATTCTTGAAACTACAGCCCTATAAAACAAAACTATGTCGCTTTGGGCAAAGCGAAGAGGGATATTTACAGAAAGTGATCCCTATAAAAACATCTGTTTAACCTGGGCAGGGTGAAAGGTTAAAGACGACAATTACTTTGACTTATGAACAATCTTCTGAACATCGGCAGCAACCCATTGGCGGCGAACTCCTCGTTGAATCACAAAGTTTGGTACCTTCCTTGATTTGTCTTCAGAAATAATGCAAATTTCTGGTGGAGCAGGATCATTGGAATCTGTCTCCTAGGCAGAGTTGTCGTATGAGGATTCCTCAGTTGTATTTTGTATAGTATTTGTGCTCTCAGGTGGATCTCCCCACCCAGTTGGCTGAATGTTTTCGAGCCTGATGCGAGAGCTTTCAGGAGCAGTGTATTTGACCATATAGTCGTATTTTCCACTTGGTTGTCCTAAGGTATCCCACACTTCTTTGGAACTGGAGGATTCATCTCTCTCGATGACGTTGACCTCAGGAAAACCATAGTTGATGAATTCTAGTCCTGCAAACTTTGCAAATTCATCGTCGTGCTGGATATTTTCTGAATGGCCTGAGTGTTGATCCCATGACATAGTGGGGACGCGGGTATTCTGTTCAATGATGCTCAGCTGATTTTCATTGTTCGGCTGATTTTCTTGCCCTGAGCTTCCTGGGTATGGCTGCCAGATAGGCAGGCCATCCATTGGGCCATAGTAGTCGTGGTCAAAGTTGTCTTTCATTAGAGTGTCCTCCTCTAATGAGTTTGGTGGAGCACAACATCCCTCAGGATCATAATCTCTGTATATCATTTCGACGTCTGACCTCGGTATAAATCTCGGACTCTGTGCGGGATAGAAAAATAGCGTAGGCACCTCTTCCTAAGACATATAGTTGTCCTCGTTAAGATAGGACTTCCATTCCTCATCTGTGTCAGAGGAATCTCCCTCGTTGATGGTATGAACTTCTTGAGATATTGGGTGAAGGAAACCTCCACTACGGAAGAAGTCCTGAATGGGATTAAGACTTTCACCGTTAGCTGCTGTCTGGGTACAGGTTGAGGAAAAACCAAGACCTTTCTTTGTTTTGTTATCAGTAGGATTGACAAGCTGTCCCCATCCTTTTGCATTGTTTCTTTTGATCACTTTGAGAGCATCTTTGTACGAGAAAATCGAGGTTCCTTTCTTTGATTGATTCTCGTTGCTCACTGAAAGTGCTTGGAACCGAGTTCCAACAACCTCCTCGGGCTCTACACAAGTAGATAATTACAAGTTACTCACGATCAAGGCTTGTTCTTCACAGACCTTGACGAGTTAATCGTTCTTGACGAACTTCAGTTTCTGGTGCAGTGTCGAAGTGACTGCGCCAACCTAGTGTATCCAAGTTCAATCCTGATTGGTATGTGTTCCAATCTCATTTGATCTGATTGATAACCAGGGCTGAGTCGCCATATACATCCAAGTCCTTGATCCTTAAGTCGATCGCTTCTTCGAGGCCCATGATACAAGCTTCGTATTCGGCCTCGTTGTTCGTGCACTTGAACGTAATTTTGGCAGTGAAAGGAATGTGGGTACCCTGAGGTGTTACGATGATTGCTCCAATTCCGTTTCCATAATGATTGACGGCTCCATCAAAGATAAGTCCCCATTGGGAACCTGGTTCTGGCCCTTCACTGGGTAGCGGTTCATCGCAATCTTTCATCTTTAAATACATGACATCTTCGTCGGGGAAGTCAAACCCGATTGATTCCTGATCGTCAATCGGTTGGTGAGCCAAATGATCGGCTAAAATACTCCCTTTGACGGCTTTCTGAGCATGGTATTCGATGTCGTATTCTGATAACAACATCTGCCAACGGGCGATTTTTCCCGTGAGAGCAGGATTTTCAAATACATGCTTGATTGGATCCATTTCGGAGACCAACCAAGTAGTGTGACGAATCATGTACTAGAGAAGACGTTTGGCTGCCCAAGCCAGCGCACAACAAGTTTTCTCAAGCATAGTATACCGAGTCTCGCAGTCGGTGAATTTCTTTCTCAGATAGTAGATGGCAGACTCTTTCCTTTTGGTTTCGTCTTGTTGGACAAGTACACAACCCATTGAGTCCCCTAGGACTGTGAGGTAGATGATCAGTGGTCTTCCTTCCACTGGAGGTGACAGAATCGGTGGGTTCAACAGGTATTCCTTAATACTATCGAAGGCGGTTTGGCAGTCTTCTGTCCAAACGCAGTCCTGGTTCATTTTGAGTAATTTGAAAATCGGCGCACATGTCGGCGTCATGAGGAATATGAATCTGGAGATGTAGTTCAAACGTCCCAGGAATCCCCTGACCTGTTTTTCAGTCTTTAGAGAAGGCATTTCTTGAATGGCCTTGACCTTCTCAGGATCAACCTCAATTCCTTTCTGGCTGACGATGAACCCTAAGAGTTTCCCTGATCGGACACCAAATGTGCACTTGTTGGGATTCAAGCGGAGTTTATACTTTCTCAACCGCTCGAATAGTTTTGACAGGTGGGTCACATGCTCCTCCTCTGTTTTAGATTTAGCAATCATATCATCGACATATACCTCGATTTCCTTGTGTATCATGTCATGAAAGAGAGTAGTCATGGCCCTTTGATAGGTTGCCCCGGCATTCTTCAAACCGAACGGCATTACCTTGTAACAAAAGGTACCCCGTGGGGTAATCAATGAAGTTTTCTCCATGTCCTCCGGCGCCATTTTTATCTGATTATAGCCTGATAATCCATCCATGAAGGAGAAAACATTGAACTTTGTTGTACTGTCTACCAGCATGTCAATGTGCGGTAAAGGAAAGTCGTCCTTTGGACTTGCCTTGTTTAGATCACTCTGATCCATACACATTCTGACCTTTCCGTCCTTTTTCGGAACTGGTACGATGTTGGTTAACCATTGAGGATATTCTGATGTGGTGAGGAAACCCACGTCAATCTGTTTCTGTACTTCCTCCTTGATTTTGATGGCCATGTCCGGGTGAGTCTGTCTCAACCTTTGTTTTACTGGCGGACATTCTGACCTTAACGGTAGATGATGTTCCACGATGCTGGTATCCAACCATGGCATATTCTTATAAGACCAAGTGAATACATCAGGAAAATCTTTGAGAAACTTTGTCAAACCCTCTTTGGCAGTTGGACTAAGCAATGCCCCAATCCTGATCTCTTTCCTCTATTTTTCCGAACCAAAGTTTACCATTTCCAACGGCTCTTTGTGAGGTTTAATGGACCTTTCCTCCTGTTTGAGCAGTCGGGAGATCTCTCCTGGAATTTCGTTGTCAACTTCTTTTCAGCCCCAAATACCAGGAATTCAAAGTTGGGAGAAGGCATCGGATCACGTGTTTCAACGGGGTTTATGACAAGCAATCTGCATGACGTGATGATTCGTGTTTTAGAAGAGATAGATAGAATGCAAGAGTGTGTACAGTGTTTTTTCTGAAAACTGCTTATTTTTATTATTGAATTGTTTTTTAGGATTACCATTTTTTGAAAAACGAAAAGAGAAAACATCAATTAATGCGGAAATTACAAAACGATGTTATCTTATTTATGACCAAGTCGATTCTTGAAACTACAGCCCTATAAAACAAAACTATGTCGCTTTGGGCAAAGCGAAGAGGGATATTTACAGAAAGTGAGCCCTATAAAAACATCTGTTTCACCTGGGCAGGGTGAAAGGTTAAAGACGACAATTACTTTGACTTATGAACAATCTTCGGAACATCGGCAGCAACCCATTGGCGGCGAACTCCTCGTTGAATCACAAAGTTTGGTGCCTTCCTTGATTTGTCTTCAGAAATAACGCAAATTTCTGGTGGAGCAGGATCATTGGAATCTGTCTCCTAGGCAGAGTTGTCGTATGAGGATTCCTCAGTTGTATTTTGTATAGTATTTGTGCTCTCAGGTGGATCTCCCCACCCAGTTGGCTGAATGTTTTCGAGCCTGATGCGAGAGCTTTCAGGAGCAGTGTATTTGACCATATAGTCGTATTTTCCACTTGGTTGTCCTAAGGTATCCCACACTTCTTTGGAACTGGAGGATTCATCTCTCTCGATGACGTTGACCTCAGGAAAACCATAGTTGATGAATTCTAGTCCTGCAAACTTTGCAAATTCATCGTCGTGCTGGATATTTTCTGAATGGCCTGAGTGTTGATCCCATGACATAGTGGGGACGCGGGTATTCTGTTCTATGATGCTCAGCTGATTTTCATTGTTCGGCTGATTTTCTTGCCCTGAGCTTCCTGGGTATGGCTGCCAGATAGGCAGGCCATCCATTGGGCCATAGTAGTCGTGGTCAAAGTTGTCTTTCATTAGAGTGTCCTCCTCTAATGAGTTCGGTGGAGCACAACATCCCTCAGGATCATAATCTCTGTATATCATTTCGACGTCTGACCTCGGTATAAATCTCGGACTCTGTGCGGGATAGCAAAATAGCGTAGGCACCTCTTTCTGAGACATATAGTTGTCCTCGTTAAGATAGGACTTCCATTCCTCATCTGTGTCAGAGGAATCTCCCTCGTTGATGGTATGAACTTCTTGAGATATTGGGCGAAGGAAACCTCCACTACGGAAGAAGTCCTGAATGGGATGAAGACTTTCTCCGTTAGCTACTGTCTGGGTACAGGTTGAGGAAAAACCAAGACCTTTCTTTGTTTTGTTATCAGTAGGATTGACAAGCTGTCCCCATCCTTTTGCATTGTTTCTTTTGATCACTTCGAGAGCATCTTTGTACGAGAAAATCGAGGTTCCTTTCTTTGATTGATTCTCGTTGCTCACCGAAAGTGCCTGGAACTGAGTTCCAACAACCTCCTCGGGCTCTACACAAGTAGATAATTACAAGTTACTCACGATCAAGGCTTGTTCTTCACAGACCTTGACGAGTTAATCGTTCTTGACGAACTTCAATTTCTGGTGCAGTGTCGAAGTGACTGCGCCAACCTAGTGTATCCAAGGTCAATCCTGATTGGTATGTGTTCCAATCTCATTTGATCTGATTGATAACCAGGGCTGAGTCGCCATATACATCCAAGTCCTTGATCCTTAAGTCGATCCCTTCTTCGAGACCCATGATACAAGCTTCGTATTCGGCCTCGTTGTTCGTGCACTTAAACGTAATTCTAGCAGTGAAAGGAATGTGGGTACCCTGAGGTGTTACGATGATTGCTCCAATTCCGTTTCCATAATGATTGACGGTTCCATCAAAGATAAGTCCCCATTGGGAACCTGGTTCTGGCCCTTCACTGGGTAGCGGTTCATCGCAATCTTTCATCTTTAAATACATGACATCTTCGTCGGGGAAGTCAAACCCGATTGATTCCTGATCGTCAATCGGTTGGTGAGCCAAATGATCGGCTAAAATACTCCCTTTGACGGCTTTCTGAGCATGGTATTCGATGTCGTATTCTGATAACAACATCTGCCAACGGGCGATTTTTCCCGTGAGAGCAGGATTTTCAAATACATGCTTGATTGGATCCATTTCGGAGACCAACCAAGTAGTGTGACGAATCATGTACTAGAGAAGACGTTTGGCTGCCCAAGCCAGCGCACAACAAGTTTTCTCAAGCATAGTATACCGAGTCTCGCAGTCGGTGAATTTCTTTCTCAGATAGTAGATGGCAGACTCTTTCCTTTTGGTTTCGTCTTGTTGGACAAGTACACAACCCATTGAGTCCCCTAGGACTGTGAGGTAGATGATCAGTGGTCTTCCTTCCACTGGAGGTGACAGAATTGGTGGGTTCAACAGGTATTCCTTAATACTATCGAAGGCGGTTTGGCAGTCTTCTGTCCAAACGCAGTCCTGGTTCTTTTTGAGTAATTTGAAAATCGGCGCACATGTCGGCGTCATGAGGAATATGAATCTGGAGATGTAGTTCAAACGTCCCAGGAATCCCCTGACTTGTTTTTCAGTCTTTGGAGAAGGCATTTCTTGAATGGCCTTGACCTTCTCAGGATCAACCTCAATTCCTTTCTGGCTGACGATGAACCCTAAGAGTTTCCCTGATCGGACACCAAATGTGCACTTGTTGGGATTCAAGCGGAGTTTATACTTTCTCAACCGCTCGAATAGTTTTGACAGGTGGGTCACATGCTCCTCCTCTGTTTTAGATTTAGCAATCATATCATCGACATATACCTCAATTTCCTTGTGTATCATGTCATGAAAGAGAGTAGTCATGGCCCTTTGATAGGTTGCCCCGGCATTCTTCAAACCGAACGACATTACCTTGTAACAAAAGGTACCCCGTGGGGTAATCAATGAAGTTTTCTCCATGTCCTCCGGCGCCATTTTTATCTGATTATAGCCTGATAATCCATCCATGAAGGAGAAAACATTGAACTTTGTTGTACTGTCTACCAGCATGTCAATGTGCGGTAAAGGAAAGTCGTCCTTTGGACTTGCCTTGTTTAGATCACTCTGATCCACACACATTCTGACCTTTCCGTCCTTTTTCGGAACTGGTACGATGTTGGTTAACCATTGAGGATATTCTGATGTGGTGAGGAAACCCACGTCAATCTGTTTCTGTACTTCCTCCTTGATTTTGATGGCCATGTCCGGGTGAGTCTGTCTCAACCTTTGTTTTACTGGCGGACATTCTGACCTTAACGGTAGATGATGTTCCACGATGCTGGTATCCAACCATGGCATATTCTTATAGGACCAAGTGAATACATCAGGAAACTCTTTGAGAAACTTTGTCAAACCCTCTTTGGCAGTTGGACTAAGCAATGCCCCAATCCTGATCTCTTTCCTCTATTTTTCCAAACCAAAGTTTACCATTTCCAACGGCTCTTTGTGAGGTTTAATGGACCTTTCCTCCTGTTTGAGCAGTCGGGAGATCTCTCCTGGAATTTCGTTGTCAACTTCTTTTCAGCCCCAAATACCAGGAATTCAAAGTTGGGAGAAGGCATCGGATCACGTGTTTCAACGGGGTTTATGACAAGCAATCTGCATGACGTGATGATTCGTGTTTTAGAAGAGATAGAGAGAATGCAAGAGTGTGTGTAGTGTTTTTTCTGAAAACTGCTTATTTTTATTATTGAATTGTTTTTTAGGATTACCATTTTTTGAAAAACGAAAAGAGAAAACATCAATTAATGCGGAAATTACAAAACGACGTTATCTTATTTATGACCAAGTCGATTCTTGAAACTACAGCCCTATAAAACAAAACTATGTCGCTTTGGGCAAAGCGAAGAGGGATATTTACAGAAAGTGAGCCCTATAAAAACATCTGTTTCACCTGGGCAGGGTGAAAGGTTAAAGACGACAATTACTTTGACTTATGAACAATCTTCGGAACATCGGCAGCAACCCATTAGCGGCGAACTCCTCGTTGAATCACAAAGTTTGGTACCTTCCTTGATTTGTCTTCAGAAATAACGCAAATTTCTGGTGGAGCAGGATCATTGGAATCTGTCTCCTAGGCAGAGTTGTCGTATGAGGATTCCTCAGTTGTATTTTGTATAGTATTTGTGCTCTCAGGTGGATCTCCCCACCCAGTTGGCTGAATGTTTTCGAGCCTGATGCGAGAGCTTTCAGGAGCAGTGTATTTGACCATATAGTCGTATTTTCCACTTGGTTGTCCTAAGGTATCCCACACTTCTTTGGAACTGGAGGATTCATCTCTCTCGATGACGTTGACCTCAGGAAAAGCATAGTTGATGAATTCTAGTCCTGCAAACTTTGCAAATTCATCGTCGTGCTGGATATTTTCTGAATGGCCTGAGTGTTGATCCCATGACATAGTGGGGACGCAGGTATTCTGTTCAATGATGCTCAGTTGATTTTCATTATTCGGCTAATTTTCATGCCCTGAGCTTCCTGGGTATGGCTGCCAGATAGGCAGGCCATCCATTGGGCCATAGTAGTCGTGGTCAAAGTTGTCTTACATTAGAGTGTCCTCCTCTAATGAGTTTGGTGGAGCACAACATCCCTCAGGATCATAATCTCTGTATATTATTTCGACGTCTGACCTCGGTATAAATCTCGGACTCTGTGCGGGATAGCAAAATAGCGTAGGCACCTCTTCCTGAGACATATAGTTGTCCTCGTTAAGATAGGACTTCCATTCCTCATCTGTGTCAGAGGAATCTCCCTCGTTGATGGTATGAACTTCTTGAGATATTGGGTGAAGGAAACCTCCACTACGGAAGAAGTCCTGAATGGGATGAAGACTTTCACCGTTAGCTGCTGTCTGGGTACAGGTTGAGGAAAAACCAAGACCTTTCTTTGTTTTGTTATCAGTAGGATTGACAAGCTGTCCCCATCCTTTTGCGTTGTTTCTTTTGATCACTTCGAGAGCATCTTTGTATGAGAAAACCGAGGTTCCTTTCTTTGATTGATTCTCGTTGCTCACCGAAAGTGCCTGGAACCGAGTTCCAACAGCCTCCTCGGGCTCTACACAAGTAGATAATTACAAGTTACTCACGATCAAGGCTTGTTCTTCACAGACCTTAACGAGTTAATCGTTCTTGACGAACTTCAGTTTCTGGTGCAGTGTCGAAGTGACTGCGCCAGCCTAGTGTATCCAAGGTCTTCCTAATAAGCAACTGTATGTTGCCTGAATGTCCATGACCTGGAAAATGACTTGGAAAGTGTGAGGTCCGATAGTTATGGGAAGGTCAACTTCGTCAATAACTGCTTTCTGAGATCCGGCAAATGCTTTGACGACTACCTCACTGCCCCTCATCGGGGATCCTTTGAATGATAGTCGCATTAAAGTGGACTTCGGCATGACGTTAAGAGCCGATCTGGTGTCTACCAGTACGCTGGCTAAAGCATCGTCCTGGAAGCTGACTGTGATATTGAGCGCCATGTTGTGACTTTGCCCTTCTTCCGGCAGTTCTTCATCACTGAACCCTAAGTTATTGCAGGAAGTGATGTTAGAGACGATGTTGTCGAACTGTCGTATTGATACATCCTGTTCCACAAAGGCTTGCTCTAAGACTTTCTGTAGAGCCTCTCTGTATGCTTCAGAACTGAGTAAAAGTGATAGCACAGAGATCTTTGAAGAAGTTTGTAACAACTGATCAACAATGTTGTATTCACTCCTTTGGATGAGCTTCAACATCTCATCATTGTTCTTTGAAAGGTCGGGATCACTAGATTGACTGACTGGTGGATTAGGAATTTCTGTTAGAGGTTCCTTTTCTCTACTGGGTTCTCTAACTCCTCTGTTAAAGACTCTACCACTCTGTGTTACTCGACTTATGTCTGCAATATTCACGACGGAGGGTAATGGAATTTCCTTCCCATTCTCAACTGTTGTGGCACCGTATCTGTAAAGGATCGCCTTATCGGATTTGTACGGCATTGGTCCCAGCATATAGATAACTACAGGAGCCTTCTGATTTCTTTGACTGTTGTAGGTAACTTCAATCAGTTCCTGGTTAAGAACCTTTGATTCGTCAAGTAGAGGGATGATGGTACAAACATCTTTGGCCCTTTCATGATCATAGATTACAATAACATCTTTAATTTGATCTGCGAAGTAGTCTGGCGTCCAGTTAATAGACCCCGAAACTGAATATTGTTGAATTTCTTTGCGGTCCAACTGACCCTGAAGGGCTGCCCGCACGAGGTAGCATCCTTGGTTATTTTTCGAGCAGACTCTACAGCGCTCGTAGTTATGTGGTGGCACCTGGCCACATCCGCTTTGAATGCAATGCAACCTTACTAGATCTATTTCTGTTGATCGAACATCCTGACTTTGATGTCGAGTAGGGTTCCCGTTAACCACACTGATTTGTTGTGTGTCTTCATCCATATAGATCGGAAGCCACTAGTGGTTTAGCAAGTGTTGCAAAGTTCTTTGCACGAGAGCGCACCCTTGGTTGCTCTCACGGCATACTGTACAGCTCAGATAATCATGTGAAGTGAGAAAACTGAGTTGGACTTGCTTGGCGTGTAACTCCACCAAGTTGGTATTCATCAAACGAATATCAAAGATTTGAACCATGTTAATCTGATAAGGATTTTTATCATGGTAGTCCTGGATCCATCCAAGATCCATCTGACGCTGAAGGGCCTCTTGTACAAAAGAGCATCCCTGCTTGTTTACCGAGCAAGTCAGACAGAAATTGTAATCGTGTCATGGCAGATTATGATACTGGCTTTGCCTTGAGTGCATTGCCACTAAGTTGACATTCATCGCACGGATGTCGTGGCTCTGAATGATGTTGGAATTCGTATAAGTCATGTTGACCCCACGAATTCGATGCTCTTGGATCCACCCGACTTCCAATTGTTCCTGTAGAGCTTATTGCACCACAGAACATCCTTGATTATTCTTAGAGCAGATATCGCACTGGTGATAATTGTGAGGTGGCACATGGCCATATCCACTCTGTCTCCGATGCATCTTGACCAGATTGGTCCTCAATAAGAGTACATCATGAATTTGATAGCTGTCATTAGATTCTCCCTCTATCAAATTTACCGTAGCTTTCTCGTGTTGAGGTAGTGGGTTTGTGAGAACATTCAGATTCATATCTTTGAAAGATAAAACCCTGCTTCTAACAAACTTTTGTACGTCAGATTTGAAACTGAGACAGTTTTCTATGTTATGCCCTGGTCTTTCTTGATGGTAAGGACAAGTCTGATCCGCTTTGAACCAAAAAGGCGATTTTTTCGATACTGTGAGAGGAGACTTGGTTTGGACATGCCCCTTGACCAGTAAGAGTGGAAACAGTTCTGCGTACAACATTGGTATAGGATCAAACCCCGGTGGTCACGTTGTACGGTTGTTGTTGTACGGAGGACGAGCCTGCTGAAGAGGCTGTTGTGTCCTTTGCTGATATTATTGTTGATTAGGTTGGCTCTGCGCAACCTGAGGTTGATACGTAGGAATAGGCGCAGGGTTAATAGCAGGAGTTACAACTGCTACTAGTTGCTAACATTGCCTTTGCTTTCCGAGAGAGATATTCAAATATCCTACTCTTTTTCTTAAGGAGAGCACTACCGTATCGTTTTGTATTACTTGATGATCCAGCGTCTTTAATTAAACGTCCTTCCTGGACCACTTCCTCAAGACGAACTCCCATGCCCACCATCTTGGTGAAGTCACTGGGCGCACTAGCAACCATTCGGTCGTAGTAAAATGAGCTCAAGGTTTTCAAGAAGATCTTTGTCATCTCTTTTTGCTCAAGAGGTGGACAAATCTGGGCGGTAATTTCACGCCATCTCTGAGCAAACTCCTTAAAGGTTTCCTTATCCTTTTGTGTCATTGATCTGAGCTGATCTCTGTCTGATGCCATGTCCAAATTGTACTTTTATTGTTGAACAAAGCCAACATCAAGATCTCTGAAAGTAGCGATCTTAGTGCGATTTAAACCCATGTACCATTTGAGTGCGGCACCGGTTAAACTATCCTAAAAGTAGTGAATCAGTAGCTCCTGGTTCTTTGTCTGAGTTGACATTCACCGAGCGTACATCACTAAATGACTTTGAGGGTAAGAGTTACCCTTATACTTTTCCAAATCGGGCACTTGGAAGTTGTGCGGAACTTTCATATTGGGGACCAAACAAAGGTCTGTGTCGTCCTTTCTAAATAAATCCTGACTGCGAATGGCTTGCAGTTCCTTCTGCATTTCCAGGAATTGTTCCTTGAACTCATTCATTCTGTCGAACATACTTTCGTTCCCACCAGAGGATATCTGTAGAATCTGTCCTTCTGGGACAGTGTGTACCACAGGCGGTGGTAAAGTAATTATGGCAGAGACTCTTGGTGCCTCCCGAAGTTTGTAACCTTCAGGAGTTGCTGTCATGCCCCTGGCATCTTCGCTTTCCCGAAGTTTGTAACCTTCAGGCCCAGCGGCTCCTGATGAAGTTTCCGGATCCTCAGTGATCGGCGGAATATATCCTTGCGGGATATAGTTAATAGGCATGCCCCAGGGACGATCTTTCGGCATTTTGTACCTAGGATCAGACTTCTCCACTATGGGCGTCGATGTGATCTCTGAGATCACAGTCCTTTGTTGTTGCATCTGAGCTTCTGCTAGAGCTTGCATGTCGTTATGAAGCTTTCTTAAATCTTCTTTCAGAGTGTCGATCTCTTCTCTCAACTCTCTGTTCTCTTCCTCGAGATCATCCATCTTTTTCTGACGATTGGCCCAAGTATTGTATGAATGAGACAGTTTGATTCTAGAACTGAGACGCAAATGTGAGATTCGTAGGTAAGAAGAATGCGTTATGCGAGAATGATGAATGATATGCAATGATTATATTAATTATATGTTTTTGTTTATTCAAAGTAAACTTCTACAGTTAGATTGCAAATATCAAACAGTGGGGAAACCCCGTTTTATTGAATTCAAAGGATTGCAGAAATGGAAATACAGTAATTTACATAGTGCTGCGAAAGGAAATCTAAGTTAATGGATCCTGAGTCCTCTCTGAAGAGAGCTCAGATGCTGGTTCTGGTACTTTCCTTTTCTTTAACCGGGGCTCTTCAGCCGTTGTCGGGTTGTCATTCCTTTGCCAAGCGAAAGGAGCGAGCAAATTCTTTTAGTCATCCTGATTCTCTACAGCACGCTGCTCTACAATCTCAATCAGAGCATCCTTTTCTTTTAACAATTGCTGTATTTTCCTGCACTCCACATTGAGAATACGGTACTTGTTCCTCCAAGACCTCTTCTCCTGCTGAACTTTGCTAAGAGTAACCTGGAGCTTTTCTGTCTCAGACATAAAATAAAGGGCAGAGTCCCTTAATGGAAGAACTTCCTGATGAGGGTAAGGCATCCTCAGCTTAAGAGCTCTAGTTTGTACCCAGTGGACATAAGGCTCCACCGAGACACAGTCTGGTTTTCCTAGAGACTCTCTTCCTTTCCTATGAACGTGTTTCCAGGCATGCACTATTTCCGTCTTTAGTGCCCTGTCATTTTCTCTTTCCTTGAAGAAAAGACCTTCCAGATGAGCATTACGCGAGATATGCCTCATTGGGTATCCAAATTAACGACGAACTAACACCGAATGATAATTGATTCCCCCTTTAGTTCCTATAAGGGGTACATTTAGGAAGTTTCCACAACGGTCAATGATTCTCATCCCATCATAGATTCGATTGTACCAATCGATGTCGGAGTTGGTAAGAGACATGATTCTCTACGACCAACGTAAAGTATTCTTTTGATCCTAAAATGCAGCAGACTTTGCCAAATGGGAGGTGAACCATTTTTAAAGCAAGGGCACACAGCACGTGATCATTCCTCCGCTGTATAAATTCCTTAAGTGTACCGAATGATACGCATCTGCGAGCAAAGTCAGTATAGGGTTGCCAATCAGAAAAATCTTAATGGTGTTGATATCTACAAAGTTATCGATGTTGGGAAACAAAAATAACCCGTAGGTGAGAAAAACAAAGATGCTCTCAAAAGCGGCCACGTTCCTTATACTAGCAAAGTATATAGCTTACTTTGTTAAGAACTGGGCTGGCAAACCCTGAATTCCACCCTTAGTGGTTATGTGAGTCCTGACCTCTGACTCATCCAAATAAATTGCTCTTACAATGGTCTGATCCTTTGGAATTTCTTCCAGTCCAGAAAAGGGAGCCTAATCGGTAATATGTAGATCAGTCAGGTGAGAGTATTCTTCCAGCGTTAGTGGTAGCTGATAATTCAGAAATGTGAAACAGTGATAGACCGGATCGTAGAACTGGATTAGTGTGGACATGATTCCTTCAATTATATGGACTCTTAACAAGGACATCAGTCCTCCGTACTTGGCTCTGAAAGCCTCGTGATTGGTTATCATCCTCGCCAGAATTCTCAAATCCTCTAGTTTTGGAACCTTGAAGGTATACTTATGAGTTTTCCTTCTACTGAAATCCATTAGTGCAATCTCCTTTCTCTGACATTTGCAATCGTTGTCTTAGTTTAATTTAAAAGTGAGAGACTAGAAGAGAAGATTTTTCTTTGCTTTAATGTTTTTTAAATGAATGTATGAATGCAGCACATAATAACATAGAAAAACATGGGGTCAAAGGGTCGGTGTCATGAAGTCAAGGCTCTACCCCCCCCCCCCAAAGGTTTATACTGGTGATTTTTTGTACCTGTCCGCAAAATAATTGACCCTTCTTGGGATAACAACAGCAAGCGGATCGCCAGCGAGCTGATGTATCGTAGAGTGATCTCAAATGAGGGTAATATCACGTGACAACTATTTCCGATAACTTCCGCACTACAAAATGGTTTCAGCCTACTAAAAACCTCAGCTTCTCAAATAACCCCGTCGACCACACTACTTTCAACAACCGAAGTCGTATAGGAAATGTATCTGCAAAGGGAGTCTCCACTGAGTTTGATGGTTGACCGAGGACTCTTAGCTGGAATTCACTCCCAGTAAGATTACCCGTATTGCCATCACCTATCTTAGGTGTATACTCAATCTTTCCACATACGACATCACACGCATTCCCATTAGCAGAAAAATAAACACAGATATCAATTAGGAAAAGCAGTATATATATTTGTCTTAATCATCCTAGACCTCTAGTCTCATGATCCTATACAGACAATGGCTCCCCAGCAGAGTCGCAATTTCTGTGGCAGCTTGCTGAATTTAAAGTTTCCCACCGAAGATTGTAAGAAAGAGAAGAAGGCCCCACAGTGGGCGCCATTTTTTCTGAGTGGCACTTTTTAAGGTTTCTACCTAAGAGATGGGAAGAGAACAAGATCTCGTCTCTTCCTCAGTGAAGTCGCCATTTTTTTGTAGCACGAATTTTTGTATGGTTGTGAAGCACTATCGCTTTGGGGTACTACAATTTGATTCATTTTTTATCCTATTGAAGCTGATTAAGGAAGGGAAATAGATGTCTCCAATTAACCCTGCTTACATACTGAGTTTAAACAGATGACTGTTGGTTTACAGTTGCTATTAAGATTGTGGGCCTCTCTTAGGTTATTTTGTTAAAAAATAGAGTGCCTGGACTGTTTGTGAGGGTTTTTTTTATAGGATGTTAGGACTTGGTGCTTTTGGGTTGATATATGGGGATACTGGATTTGGGTCTTTGATTAGTATGCTCGCTAAGATTTCTGTAATCTTATGCCTACGTATTCCGGTTTAACGAAACAGGGAAATCAGAGCGATCGTAGTTCCTCCTATTCTATGGGAGGAAAAAAGTTGTTTTGGTGTCTTGTTCAAAGCCCAAGATGTGAAGCTAAAGGTGATTTGTATCTTGTTCAAAGCCCAAGATGTGAAGCTAAAGGGTTTTGGATGAGAGAGAATTTGTCATCTCTAAAGGGGGATACTTGGTCTATTTATCACAATTGTTGGGTGACTGGATATAAAGGAGAATCACTTTAACTGGGATATGTGAATCCAGCAATGCCATAATTTCCTTTATAGGGGATTTTTAACCTGAAGGAGAAGACTTTAACTCACTGTAGAGCAATGCCATCTTTCCTTAGGAATTTCTCATGCTAAAAGAGGGACAGTGGCGTGGATGTAAATAATCCAGAGGCTTGCCGCTTACAGCAATTAGATGAAGGAAAAGGAGTTGTTGATGTTTTTATGTTGTGAGCAAGGCACAAAATTGATGCCAAAAGGTTAATTGACTCAACCGAGGTTTTCCTTATACAAAGCCTAAGAGGAGGCGATTGACCCAACAATAGGGTGCCTTTTATTTGTTGTCTCGTACGAAGCCCGAGATAGAGGCTAAAAGGCTTGACTCAATAAGAGAATACTAACAAGTGACTGACTCAACAAAAGAGTGCTTTTTATGTGTCTTGTACGAAGCCCAAGACGGAGGCTAAAAGGTTTTGACTCAACAAGAGAGTCTTTTATACTCAACAAGAGAGTGTTTGTGTATGTCTTGTAAAAATCCCAAGACGAAGGCTAAAAGGAAATTCACTCAACAAGAGAGTCTTTTTGGTATCTCGTACAAAGCCTGAGATGGAGGCTAAAAGGAGACTGACTCAACAAGAGAGTCTTTTGTACTCAACAAAAGAGTGCTTTAGTATCTCGTACGAAGCCCGAGATAGAGGCTAAAAGGAAACTGACTCAACAAGAGAGTCTGAAAAGGTTAGCACCACTAGGGAGAATCATTTATACAAAGCTCGAGAGGAGGCTGTCTTATCGATGTGGATTCTGGAGATCCAAAAGCGAGTCCAAGTGTGGGGAACTCTCATGAGAGAGACCGGGTTTCTGCCTATGTTTGAAGGGAACTTGAGAATGTCTTTGAGACTCAAGGGTTTTAGACTGTCCAAGTCTAGAGTTTTATCTTTTGTACAATGCCTAAGAGGAGGTACAGGTATTAAGGGATGGGTATCAACTCCACAACGGCCGGAGTTTTGACACTGGAAAGACTGCTCTAGCAAAGGATGACTAAGTTCTGTCTTATACCTTTAAGAGGTCGTCAGGGTCCTTGTATTAAGCCCAAGAGAAGGCATGAGAACTTCTAAGAAGCCGAAGGGTCCTTGTACAACGCCCAAGAGGAGGCGGGGATGCTTTTAGGAAGCCTGTGGGTCCTCAAACCAAGAGAAGTTCAGGACATGTTATTCATAGAGAATAGATCAAGCCAGGAAGGTTCTTGAATTTGGAAGAAACTCAAGAGATGTTATTCACGGAGAATAGATCAACTCTGGGGAGTAGAGTTTCTTTGACAATTTCAAAGAGTGACAGTCTGAGAAAGGGTTCACCGAGAATGCTGCCTTTCATGTCTCCATATTGTTTAACCCTAAGAGGAGGGAAGACTATATCTGGAAATCCTATGGGGGATCTAGTTTTGACTGTATTTAAGAGTGACCAACAAGGCTTTACCTAGTGCTAGACGTAGTTGCCGGGGTAAACTCTAAATAACTATACTAGTATTACACAGTGGATACTGGACAATTATATAAAAGTTTGTGAAAGAAGACTTACAGTGAAACAGCCCCACAATACAGTTATATACATATGAAAGCGATAAATGAAAGCGGATAAACACTTACCAGTTGTAGAGCTTCCATGCTGTTTGGTTAGTTGTTCAACAAACAAAACTTTGATAACAATATTATATTCAAAATCAAAGGAGAAAGTGCTTTGAAAAGTTGTTGGGGCTTACAGCTCGAGGAGAGGCCCAAGATTTAGCGATGATCGCACCGCTGTTTTGTAAACTGTACAGAGGGACTTATACAATAAGTGAGGCCCACAAAGTTTTTATGTACAAGGGGGATTGAGTCTTACACTCCATTAGAGGCCCAAAGTGTTTTTGTACCAGTGATGGGGCTTACAGCTCAAGGAGAGGCCCAAAAATTTTAAAGGGCGATCGCGCCGAGATTTTTCTTTGGGGCTTATACAATACCTGAGGCCCAAAAACGTTTTGGTTAAAAGGGGATTGGGTCTTACACTTTATTAGAGGCCCAAAGAGTTATTTTAAGAAAATGAATGGGTCTTATAGCTCAAGGAGAGACCCAGAGTTTTGTTTTAAAAGGCGACGATCGCGCCGTGATTTTGAAAATACAACGGGACTTATAGAACATCTGAGGCCCAAAATGGTTTGTATTTACAAAGGATTGGGTCTTACACTCTACTAATAGGCCCAAAGATTATTTAAAGAAAAGAAATGGGTCTTATAACACGAGGGTAGGCGCAGATGATTTTTGTTTGAAAACGGCGGTCGTGCCGAGGTTTTTGAAAACACAGTGGGTCTTATCCAATGAATGAGGCCCAAATTATTTTGGTTTCAAAAAGGGGTTGGGCCTTACACTCTATTAGAGGCCCAAAGTGTTTTGAAAATGATTGATGAGGGTTGAAATCAAAGAAACCCTAATTTTGTTTTTCTTTAAAAGTAAATATTTAAAGAAAATCAATAAAACTGATAAAAATACCAAATGAGTTTGAATAAACCACTTGTGATTTTTGTTTAAGGTTTGAAAAATGAGTTTTTAATCACAAGATGAATTAAAACTCATTTGGTTTTGATTTTCAAGATAAATATTCACTTTTAAATTTTTAAAAATAATTAAAAATGAATTTATTCACAAAAATGCCAATTATATTAAATAAATAATATTAATTTATTTTTTTTTGTAGAATAAAATATTTCAATATTTTTGTGATTTTTTGCAAAAAGAACAAATAAAAAATAATTAAAATTGAGGGAGTTATTAATTTTTCAAATCATTAAAAATAATAAGAAAAATAATAAAAAGTGGAAAAAATAGCAAAAAGAGGGTCTGGGGCGAGGGGGATTCGAACCCCAGACCTCTTGTGTACAGGGCGCGCGCCTTACCACTGGGGTGGTGATACATCCGTTGATTGAAACAAAACCACAAATATACAAGGCTTGCCTTGTTTTCTAGGGCTGGCCAAGGCAAGGCAAGGCAAGATTTTGGTCAGAAACGTGAAGGCCATAACTTTCTCATTTCTCCATGGATGGAGACAAAATTTATATGTATCTGGCCTAGAATTTCACAAGGAATCCAATGGTGGTGGTGGTTTTTCCAGAAAATAAATCCTCCTCAAAACCCGATAGTGGTTTTGAAATAGGCCATGTTTTGCATTTTCTGTGCTACCTCTTGGTACAGGTATGAATTACATGATAAATTGGTGTAAACACAACACATATAACATGTATAAGAGATGCATGATCAGTGGACTTCAAAGCAAGGCATATTTCAGAGAGTTCAAGTTTTGATGCTTACCTCTTTTTGGAGCTTTTGGGCTATCTTCCAAGTGCTTTGTTCCAGAAATGTTTTGATACTTTGGACAATCTCAAATGATCCCTTAGAAGCTTATAGAGTGGTTGGAACCAGCTGGAAACCTCAGGAATGGAAATTGGCCCTTCCTTGCAAAAGGGGCAAAAGTGGCCAAAATAACAACTTTCTCAAATGGTGTTCCACATGTGTGAAACCATTTAGGACAGTTCAAGGATGATATATGGAGTGTGTTTAAGGTTTTATCTGGTTTGGAAAGTGATTGAATCAAGACATGGCTTGAAAAATGTAAAAAGGCCCTATTTTGAGGTTTTGGGAGGGGACTTTGAGATTTTGGTGTTACAGGTCACTTGTGAGAGTTTGGACAACTTAGATATGACATATTGCATGTGTTTGGATCATGATCTGTGATGGAATTGTTCTCTAACTCAAAAACTCAGAGTTACCTTGCTAAAGAAGGCATTTTTACCTAGAGAAAGAGATTTTGAGGAAAGCAAGTGTTATAGTGCTTTGGTGTACTCAAACTGAGTACAAATGAGCTCTATTTATAGTAGAGCAAGTTTGTTTTGGCTGCAATAGTTAATGGCAATTGCTGCAGAGGTTTGGCCAATGTTGATCAATGGGAATCCAAGTCTCCTCTAGCCATTGACTAGAGGTTAGGGCACAGGCTGCTGGTTCCCTTGGTCTTGGATAAGTCTTGACTAAATTCAGTTGGAAATGGCTCAGTCCATGCCACCTTGGTGCATCCATTAAATGCTCCAAACCAAAATTGGAGTCTTGTCCCTCTTTTAGGCATTTCTAGGTTTGGCATGCTACTTTTGGTTCCAGAGACTTGGGAGGCTGATGGATCAGTGTTTGTCCCTCCTTGGTCCCCCCTTGAGGTGTTCAGATGGATAGATTTGCTTGCCCTTTGCAAAATTTGAGCAAATCGAGCAAAATCCCCAAATTTGCCTTGCCATGACAGTTTGCAGCAAGGCATATTGGCATGGTCATATCCAATGGCTTAAGTGGAGTTTCATGGAGTTCTTGGCCATTTTGGAAAGCCCTCATATGATACAACATGTATGTGATCATAGTTGGTCTTGATACTTTTTGGATCCAAGTGAAAAATCCCCCTACATTTGGAAAAAAAGCAAGACAGATTCTGACTTAGTGAAAATTTCACTAAGTGTTGGAAAAAGGGACATTTCATGTTTTCAGCCATTTTGATCATTCCATAACTCAAAATCCATGATGAATTGGAATGAGGTGTAGTTGAATCTTTTGTAGAGGGCCATGAGAGCTACAAATCCAGCTTTGAATGGGGAAAAATTACCTTGTGGTTTAGGAGTTGTGATCCTCCAATGTTGGTACCCTAGCCACTTTGTTCCATAACTTAGAAAATTTCTAAGTTTTTATGGTTACCCCTTTTACAAGTTATCCCACTTTTCTTGATTTTTTTTTATGAATGATGATCCCAATCACACATTAACATCATTTTAGGGTCAAAGAACCATAATTGTGAAAAATCTCAAAAAGTCAAAGTTGACTTTTGTGCACAGTTGACTTTTTGTCAGATGAATTCCAAATTGTGCGATCCTCTATGAAATCAAGTCCTTCACCTAAATCAAACTTGATGGATTGATTTCATAGGTATTATAGGGTGTATTGAATCATGTCCCAAGGTTTGGGAGCATGCCTGGGTCAAAAGTCAAAGACACAGTTGACTTTTTCCGCGAAACCCTAACTGTGGTTCTGATGAACTTGAAACTTGGGAATCAAGCTTCTTGGATCAATCCATTGTTGCAAATGGAAATATCGTTTATTAGAGACCCTCAAATCATGTCTTGAGGTCTTGGCTCATGATTTGTCCCAAAAGTCAACTTAGGGGTGAATTAGGTCAAGAAACCTTAATTCCTGATTTTTAGTGAATGCATCCCCTAAGGCCAAATTGACTTGATGATTGGGTCCATGAGGTCCCTTGGAGTATATTAGGTTATGCTTTGAAGCATTGGCTCATGCCTAGAGGAAAATTTCCATCTAGAGGCCCTGGTTGACCAAAACCCTAATTTGGTGACACTGTCGATTTTCAGGCTTAATCCACCTGGAATGCTGCAACATTGTGCTTGATTCTTGCTGTGAGAGTCCTCTTAATCCATTGTGGATGTTTGAGAGGTTTAGACAAGTTGAAGATCATGTCATTCCTTGATTGATCTTTTGTCTAAGGCTCTGAGAGGGCTTGAAACCCTAATTATTGTTTGTAGTGAATGCTCACCCATCTTTGGGGAGACTGATGAAGCATGATGGTTCATCCATATTGTGATGATGATTTTCACAATGATGGGAAATCTTAGTGGTCAAAATTTGGGGTATGACAACATCACTATTATAATCAAAATTATGAAAATATACATGCACTCTAATCCATGTAATATTGTTTGCTTTACTCTTTGGTACTCGAGCTTTTCTTTGTGATCAGAATATTTGTATAGCTCTAACAAAATATAAACAAATATTTAGAACTATCTCACATAAAAATATATACACACGAATATTTAGAACAATCTGATTTACGTATCAAACATCTTCTTCATATTTGGGTATTTTGTTTGATTACCATCTAACGAATCTAGATAATATACTATTTCTCTCATTAGATTAATCGCAACCAACACCCAATGTCCACTGTAAAATAAAACAAAATTTTAGATGGAAAATTTCTACACAAAGTCAAAAAACGGAAATTATAATAAATGAAGTTAGAATGAAAATCTAACCCAGTATTATATGGTAAAAGAAACAACTTTTATGTATCTTCGTTGGCCATAAATGTACCGACTAAGTACTCTTTGATTGGATTTGGATTTTGATCGATTAACTGTGCGTAGATACATGTGGGAGATAAGATAGCGAATCTTTCTGTCAACTGACGTGTGCGCATTAATTTGTCATACAAGAACCTTAAATAAAAACATAATTAGCATTAGACTATTCATTGAAATGAGTAAATAAATTGTTCAATTAATTCAATAAAGTTTATTCGAGTACCTAATGTATGTATTGATAACACCGATGCCTAATTGATCATGATGAAAAATATGATCCATATCCTCTTTAGAAATTGTTTCGTTATAAGAAAAACCAAAAATACCTTCCTCCATAGGTAGTTCACGAATACCACATTCCATCACATCTGTTGTTTCTAAATGTGTTTCAAGGCACGACCTAAATCGAGAAACAGATTTTTTTTAGGCTCGGTCTTTGCAAGATCCTATTTTTTTTGGACATGTTGCTAAATTCAGGCTTCTTATTCGTGCTCACTTGTTGCAACTCTTGAGCATGAATCTAAATATCATATAATTAGTTAGGTAATGTATAAGGTCATTAAGCTTTTAATTTTGGAGGATAGAATTAACATTTTCTATGCATATATATATATATATCAATGTACCTCTTTTTTTGATGCAACTGACTCGCTTTGCCGCATAATCCCCTTATCTTTTGATTTGGATTTTGTAGGAGTCTAACATTACCATGTAAGTAAAATGTACGTCAATGTAAGAATAACTTAAATGGCTCGTAAAACATTTGAAAACTCAAAGGTTCATAATGGTTTTCAACATACCTCATCATCTATGAAAATGAGGTTTAACGGCCATGCAACATACGGTCTTATTGCGTCTCCCACCAATGTTGCATCTGAAACATCGTCAGGTATAAGTAATAGTGCATCCCCCTCTAAAGCAATATCAATCAACACTTTCAAAAATCCAGCAGAGAGCAGTTTATGGTGAAGTACATCTCCCAAAGTGTTATGCACTTTTCCCTTACCAACCATGCGATAAGTCAGTGACGATAAATAGAGATGACATGGTTAAATGCCCTAAACCAATAATAAATATGAAATTGTTAATGTGTATATATGTCAATTAAAAAATTGTGCTTATTTAATTTCATAATAATATATATAATTACCTCAAGAAGTTTCTATTGAAAATTACAATTGATATTATCTTTGTTGCTAGTATCTTTAAACCCTGAACCTCGCCTTTCTAACATTTTTTTATCCTTTTTCAATTCACGAACTTGAGATCTTAATTCTTCCAACATTTCCATCACTTGTTTATTGCTAGGACTTTTACTCTTTGGATGCTTATACAAGGATGTTGGAGTGACCCCAAATCCTCTACCCTTCACACGAATGGATTACTCAGGAACATTTAATACTTGACTTAGTATGCTCCTGCAATCATGGTCTTCAGCTAGAGATAAAGACTGAGATAGATTCTCCTAAAATTCATATGCATATCGAAAAAGATTAGCGGGTATTAAAAAACATAAATATTATATGTTAATAAACTTTTGATTTAATTAAAGAAATAATGTTGTACTTACACATTGCTCATAAACTTGTTGAACATCTTTGTTAACAACTCCATCCTTACCCACACGAACAACCTTCACTTTTCTCTTCTTCTAACTACACATTAAGACAAATAATAAGATCAATTATAACACATGGGGAACATGTATATCATAGCATTTATATATAGTTACTATTTTTTGCTCTAAGCGTGCATATCCCAAACGCCCTTTTTTGTATGGATACGCGGGTTTTGATGCTCGTTGGCGATTTATGTCACTCACTCTCGGGATAAACAAGTTTAGGCCATATCAGAACACCTGTGGAACAAGTATATAATACAATGTTTATGATAAATTAACATTACAGGGAAATCTAGGGTTCTTCGTTTGGCTACAAAAGTTTCCCATTCTTCAGGTGAAATCAAGTCTGCATACTTCTTTGGACGTTCTGCTTCAATAAAATTTCCTTAGGCATCCTTAAGAAACTTGTTTGTTAAAAAAGCTCGAAACCCTCTGTGTCTTCTTCCGGCCAATTGAAGACAATATTTTTTGTTCATCACCAATGTTAAAAGACCTCTACGAAAAAACATACATAGAGTGTGTTAGTATAAGTAATTTAAAGACATAATCGTCAACAAAAACAAATAACATTACATATGTACCTGTATCTCACTCCATATTTTTTCTTTAGCGGGTTTCAACAATGGAGCTCTCCAATTATCACAAGTGATTGGAATTTGCGAACGAACAATTGCACCAATGTAACTTGTCAACATTGAACCGTTAGGCTCAACTAGTTGGTCTGTTGCATTCCAATGTACGTCATAATTTATTCCGTTATCTCTTGCGCGAATGATTCCCTTCATAATAGTTATTCCTCATGTAATTTCTCTTTCCACATCATGAACTGATTCATTTCCCTCATTCTTAGAAGTATCATGTGAGTTTTCCTCGTTAGTAGCCATTTGACCTGTAATAAAGAAAAACATAAACTCAATATAAAAATCCATAATCCATAGAATATATTAAATGAAAAATATATAATTTTATTGAATGACAGAATATAATTTTACTAGTACCTTTTTCACTAACATCTATTTCTTTTCTTAGTTGGAATATAATTTACTTGTCTCTTAACAACGTGGACGGATGGATTGATCCAAATTCCCTCATTATGATCACTTCTAATATATGATTCATTCACTCTAATATTCTCATCTTGATCATTTCTAATATACAATTCATTCCCTCTAATATATGACTCATTCTCAACATCAATATCACCTTGATCTACAATGTTATCATCAATTACTTTGTTAGATAAAAGCACTATAAACCATTTCATACTTGTCGGATCAGTGACATAGAACACTTGTTTAGCTTGAGAGGCTAGAATAAAAGGCTCATCTTTGTACCCCACCCTATTAAGATCCACTTGCAAAAATCCTGACTTATCCATTAATATGCCACTATTATTTTTAACCCACTTGCAACCAAAGATAGGAATCTTAAACTTCTCATAGTCAAACACGCAAACGTGCTCGATAACCCCAAAATATGACAGATTTGCATATTTGGGGTTTAAGTCCTTCACACTTGAAACGTGCATTGCTTCAGCTACCACAATGACACCGCTATTTTGCATAGTACTTTTATCATCTTGTTCTTTGGTATAAAATGTGTATCCATTAATTGCGTATGCGCTATAAGAAAACACATACAAACTTGGACCATATGCTAAACATCTCAACCTTTTTGTTATTGAAGCGGTATCTGAATAAAACTTTGAATAAATATGATTCTTAACCTTGGTATAAAACTTCGATTGTGCTCTCATACTATCCAATTTTCATTTCTATTTGGATTTAAACCTCATAGTTCATCTTTGTGCATTTCAACATACGACTCAACCTCATTGTCATTGTGCAGAACATATAAATGCACTTGCTCTCGTTCAGCACTTGATATTGTCACAATTTTATTTCCAATTAACATTTTTCCTTCTTTTTTTTCCCGAAAATATGAGATTTGGGGAGTACAATGGATTGAACATTGGACAAATATTCAGTACAAAACTCAATCGCTTCTTCAACAATGTATCGTTCAACAATACAACTCTCTGGTCGACTTTAGTTTTTCACATGCCCTTTTAATATTTTCATATAACGTTCAACATGGTACATTCATCTCATATAAGCTGGTCCACACAATTGTGTCTCTTTCACAAGATGAACAACTAGATGTACCATTATGTCAAAAAACGAGGGAGGAAAATACATTTCAAGCACACATAAAGTAATAACTATTTCTTTTTGCAATGTTGGTAAGATCGCAGGATCGATCACCTTACTACAAATTGACCTGAAGAAAAAAACACAATTTAGTTATGGCGCTTCTTACTTTTTCTGGAAAAATAGAACGTATACCTATTGGTAGAAAATGTTCCATTATAACATGGCAATCAGGTGTCTTTAAACTCTATAACTTGAGGTCTTTCATAGACACAAGTCTTCTAATATCTGAATAGTATCCTTCTGGAACTTTAACTTCACTTAAAAACTTACATAATATTTTTTTCTCCTTTCTAGATAGAGTATAAGCAGCAGGTGATAGATATGTTCATTTTCCTTTCTTTAATGGTCCTAATTCATTTCTTATTCCCATTGTTATCAAGTCCTTTCTTGCTTTAAGGCCATCATTAGACTTTCCTTGTATATTGAGTAACATACCAATAACACTTTCAAATACATTTTTTTCAATATGCATAACATCAAGAAAATATCTTACATACAACGACTTCCAATATGGCAATTCAAAAAAATTGACCTCTTCTTCCACCCATGTTTAACAAGCGTACGTGCAAAAGGCTTGCCAAACTGAGAACTCACATCTTTCACCTTTTCAAAAATTTGGTCACCTGTCAATGTAGGTGGAGCTCTACCAATTTCTAGATTTCCATTGAATGTTTTTCTCCACCCACTGTAGTGATGATTAGAATTTAAGAATCTACGATGACCGAGAAAGACATTTTTCTGACAAAATACCAATCGCGTCCAATCTGTTTTTCTTCAAAAATAGGACATGCACATTGACCTTTAATGTTATACCCTGATAGATTTTCGTATGCTGAAAAATCATCAATTGTGCCAAACAACATCGCCCTCAAATTGAAACTTTCTTTCCTATATCCATCATAAACCTCCACACCGTTCTCCCACAAAATCTTTAAATCTTTGATTAAAGGTGCCAAGTATACGTCTATGTCATTCCCTGGTTGCTTAGGCCTTGAAATTAACATAGATAACATCATGTACTTACGCTTCATACATAGCCATTGAGGTAAGTTATAAATAATAATAATCACATGCCATGTGGTATGTGAGATACTTTGAAGACCATGTGGGTTCATTCCATTAGTAGATAATGCTAAGCGAAGGTTTCTTGCTTCTTCTCCAAAATCAGGATAATGATTACCAATTTTCATCCATTGTGGTGAATCTGCCAGATGTCGAAACTTTCCATCTATAATTCTTTCATCTGCATGCCAAGTCAAGTGTTTTGCATCGGTTTCACTATGAAACACGTGTCTCAGAATTATAGGAAAATACCATAAGACTTTTGCTAGAGACAATTTTTTCTTATATCGAGAGACACCGCATTTAGGGCACTCATTTAACGATGCATATTCATTTCGAAACAAAATGCAATCATTTGGACAAGCATGTATCTTATCATAGCTCATGCCAATAGAGCACAACATTTTTTTGGCCTCATAGGTTCGAAAAGGAAGAACATTATACTCGGGAAGTATATCTTTCATAAGGGCTAATAACTCTGTGAAACTTTTATCCTTGTACAACTTTAATACCGCAGACAACCTTGTGAATTTAGTGCAACCTTTATACAACGGTTTCTCTACATCGCTTACCAACCTCTCAAACATTTTGGGACAATCCTGAAGATCTTCTTCAAGTGCTTCTGCAATCTCTTTGACTCGATCACAATGGTATATATCTGTCTCATTGTAGTTTGAAACATAGGTCATATTATCCCCCAGTTCAACATTCTTGTTACTTATCTCACCATGTAATATCCAACATGTATAACTTCGATCAATTCCATGCCTCATTAAATGTGATACCAACTAAACTGCGTCAATCAGACGCCCATAACAGCAATCTAAGTAAGGACATGTGATTCGACTGGGGTCTTTGGCGTGTTCAACATCAAACTTAACGAATTCTAATACCCTATTCTCATACTCTTTTGACAATCGATTGAAAGACATCCATTTTTTATCCATAGTTTTACTAAGTAAACTAAACAAAAACATTAATTATTCACGTAACTATAGCTAAAGAACAACTAATTACCTGTAGAGAAGTTAGCAACTTCTGGAACCACACAATGTAAGATTCTTGGAAACGATCAGAATTTCACTCTTCACAAGTAACCCCTAGCAAAGATATTCCCGACCAACGTTTATCACGCTGGAAAAAAAGGAATGAGAAGTTAACATGATTAATGAAACAAATAGCATGGCATCGACGCGCAAATTCAATCACAATAATTCAAGTAGCATAGTATACTTTGATTCATCACAAATGACACATTAACACTTAATGTTTCAACTCAAGTAAGTCACAAAAAACAGCTTCATCACTTAAGTCAATTAACTTCAAAGTTCTATCCAACAAAGAATCGTCAATTCAAGCATCAATCAATCACCAAAATTATCAATTCCACATTTAAACTCAATAGCAACTTCATCACTAATAAAAGTTCAAACAATCAACAACATCACAATATTCAACAATTAATTCATGAATGTCATTCAAGTTTCAATCAACAACATCACCAATGACTATAAAAAATAAATTCACAATGTCATCGCTATTAATCATCTTAAACCTCAACAATTAACAACTAATTTCATTATCATTTTCAATCAACAATTAGATCAAAACAAAGTAATCACTAACAATTATCCATCAACAATGTCATTATTATCAATTAATTTCAACAATTCATCACTAACATTCAACATCAACTTACAAAATCAACACTAATTCTCAAAATAAATTCGCCATAAATATCATTATTCATCATCTTCAACCTTACTAAAACAACAATTTCAAAATAAATTCATTAAAAGAACTAACACTAAAGATCCCTAATAACAAAAAACATAAAGAACTAAACTTGGATATAAAAATTAATAGAAAAAAAAGGTCGGAAATACCTTAAAAGTATCAGATGAACGCTGATGGTGGTGGTGGCGAAGCGAGAAAATCAGAAACAGAGGGAGGCAGGCTGGTCGGAGGATCGAAAACGAAGAGAGGAAGGTCGGTCGGAGAGTGTAGCCTTACGAAACGAAGAGAGGAAAGGCCGTTAGGAGGGAGTTGTGAACGGTGAACAGCGGCAGAGTGAGTATCATTTCAGGTTTTGTGAACGGCGGCAGAGTAGTTTAGGTTTCGTATTCTTTGAAAATTTCTAAATTTCTCAATTCTGGTATTGTACATGTTTAATTAGATTTTAGAAATTAAAGACATAAGGCAGCGCTTTCTGAAGCGCTTTCTATTCTATGGCCTATAGCAGCGCTTTCCATAAAAAGTGCTTTCTATTCTATGACCTATAGCAGCGCTTTTATAAAGCGCTCTCTAAAGGTGGCCTCTAAATGTGGATTTAGCAGCACTTTTTAAATGTGGCCTATAACAGCGCTTTCTAAAAGCGCTCTCGTATCTTTGGCTTTTAGCAGCGCTTTTCCAAAGCGCTTTCTTAAGTGGGCCTTTAGCAGCGCTTATTTTTCACTTTAGTTTATTGTTTTAATTTTATTTTTGTACTTATAGCAGCGCTTTGGCCAAAAAACGTTGTCTATGGTGTGCTGTCTTTTTCCTGTTTTAGCGTAGTGTGTATGATCCCTTTATTTGCCCCCGAGGTATGACTCAGATTGAGATGGACGTCTCTGGGCTCCACCGCCAAACGCGTTTGGATTGGCTGGATCCGAAGGGGGTGAACCAATAACGCTGAGAAGAGTGCTCCTTAGTGTGAAGAAAAGTTCTTCTTGGCCTAGGTTAAAATTTTGATTAAGACAAACACTTCAACAAAAAGAAGACAAAGCTTGAAGGCTAGCACAATCAAGCTCAAATGATCATAAGCTTTGGAGATAAAAGGAAAGAATCAAGATGGTTAAATTGTGCCTTGCAATTCATATTAAATATCATAATAGCTCAGAATATATCATGCATATTCATCTCAAACCTTTTGTGCATCATTAAAGTGTTTTAACTTTAGTTCATAATCATAAAAACAAGTATTTGGCCATTTTGTAACAGGTGTAACAAGTTACAAGTTTTTGGTAACCGGTTACAGGTACAAAAACTTTATTTTTTTTATAACATTACAAGGTGTAACCAGTTACAACATTATGGTAACCGGTTACCACTAAAGCAACAACTTTTTTCAACAATCTGTTTCATTCATAAAGATTTCATTGCTTCAAGGAACCACTCCAAATGTTTGTATTCATTCAAAGGGGTTCGTATTGATGTATATAAGGCTTATACATCAGTAAAACGAAAATCAATTCTTTCAAAATGAAATTTTCATATCAATTCAAACAAAGTTGTTAAGTGTTCATATATTTTCAAATGAAACTTTATGCATAAAATTTCACATCATTTAAACAAGTTTCATGCATATCATTTCTGAGCACTTACGTATATATGTTTAGATTGTGTTCAAATGGAAAAAGAATAGCCAAAACTTTCATATATCTTGTAATACAAGTAAGTCAAAAGTGATGCAAACTCAAGTGTTAAATATGTATTATTGTGATCATCAAGTTGTTGGTGATTTTTGTAAAAAGGTTCTTTGAATTATTTTTGGTTCAAAGTCCACTATAGTTGTTGGTGTTGTTGGATATCAAGGAAGTGGTGTGCTTCTTCTTTGTTGTTAGAAGATTGTAAGAGAAGTCTTGGTGTGAGGTTTGTAAAAAGGTTCTTGTAAGAGAAATCTTTGTTCTTTGTTGTTATGATTGTAGCATTTAACAATTAGGATATCAATTATTAAAATTGTGTAACACCTTTATAGATTATCTAACTAATAAAAGCAAAGGTAAGGATACGTACGGTGTAGCCAGCTTGATCTTGGCCTTCTCAACATAGCGAGAGTCCACTTCAGATGCCTTCAAATCTTCGTAACCGACGGGAACCACGAGATGGTCGACTTCGTTGAAGTCATAGCTTGACGAAGACCATTGATACCATGAGGTCATAGAATTGTCTTTTAGAGTACTCTAACACAATATCCTTTGACGAGCATGATGGTGATATATTCTCTGATACTCTTCTTTTGGACAAAAGAGGACGGATATGGAATTGAATATAAATGTCGACCAGAGGTGTCTTTGCTGAAACTTCGACTCCCCTTTGACAGAGTCAGGGGTGTCGCTTCCATTCGCATGTTCGACAAATTTCTGTTTTCCTATAGAACTGGCTATGGAAATCTGGTATTTTGATCACGTCTCGCTCATTAAACTTGTTTTTTCAAGGGCATCTTTATTAACGCGACGATCAATAATCACATAGGAGAGCAGTCTTACTAGGAAAGTGATGATGAAAGCAACGATGATTTCGATCTATATGATGAGGAAAAGGTGTAGTAGTGTCAACATTTTCAACACCTAGTGTCATGGTGGTACAATTCACTATCCACAATGATTACTTCTTCCCCGTAGATAATCTTGCGCTAGACATTCGTTTCACTTTGCTGCAATTAAATAGCTTTAGTAGCAATACGAGCTTCATAGAGAACTATCAAATTTGGCCTAACACAACTTCTGATCAACATTTTGAGATCTTTAATCTCCTAAAAAAATTACTTCGGTAACGCATGTACGGTAGTAATAGCTATGAACTTGTTGTATTCTTGAAGTCACCATGGTAAGTGCTAAACTAGCGATGAATAACCAAGGTAATGTGAGATTAGAATGTTGATCAAGAATCTTCATTATGATTTTGAAGGTGATCACCTTCATCCTTTAATCATTCTAGCGTAAATCTGGATCTAGATTTAGTATCAATCGTTCTTTTACTTCGCAGAATTTTTATGGGAATTAAAGATCATGAAATTTGATGGATCGAAGTTGACATGATGACCGATTAAATCAAACAGGATGAACCTTTTCCTTCGATCGGAAATGCACTTGATTTTTTGATCCTCAAAGGTTACACATTGATGAATCGAAGAGCGAATCATGAAATCGTGGGAAACATATGAATCAAAATTCAATTCCCACATACGGTGTCAATGTGGACGCAGTTGATGAGCACATGATCTTGAATCAGTGGTGTTGATCTCTAATACAGTGCTGCAGGGTGGACCTACAAGGTTAGCACTCCAACTTCTGAGTTAGTTTAAGGTTCAAGATAAGCGTACTGAAAGGTGAAAATTAGGGAATGTAACTTGCTTTCAGTGTGAACTGACGTTTAGTGGAATAGACTTGAGATGAATCTGACCTTAGCTATCTGGACCTTTGTCCGACCCATAACAGATCCAATTCATATATTATGTGTATAGTTGTGTGATTATTTTTTTTATGTTTTAGTTTTACACAACTATATATATATATATATATATATAAAGGATATTTAAATAATATATTGGATGAATTTAAGGGACTAATACACTTTAATAAAATATCAATCAAATTGAAGGTATCAAATTAAAATAATCCTATATTTTATTTAATTCAAAAATAAACTTTAGATTAAATATAACTTTTTTTATGAGCAACATTGCATTAATGCGAATACAAGGTATACTTAACCTTTATACAAAAGAAACATATTACTAACCCAAACAATATAAAGGATTTACCATCAAATCTACTTTAGAACAAAAAAGATGTCCCTTATATATAGCTCAGAACCAATTCCGAGATAACGATTTTACGACCATAACTATATCTCATGCTCCTTTCAATCCAACATTAAAAAGAGTATTATTTCTTATAAACCAAATAGCCCTAACAACAACTAAGGTAATAACAATTCTGTAGTTTTTCTTCGATCTTCCTCTCAAGGCAAAGTCAAAAACTAACAAATGTTCAATAATATCAACATCGACACGGATAAAAATAGATAAACCAATCCAATATAGGAAAACCAATTGCACCTCTAAAGCAACAGGTCAATCAAGAAATAAGTAACGATGAGATTCTTCAGGACCAAAGCATAATTGACACACAAGACTATGCGCACCTGCGATGACTACCCATTTTGCAAGCTCATCTCTAGTTTAGAGCTTATTGAGGAGAAGATGTCAATAAAACCCTTGAATATTACTAGGAAGATTAGCTCTCCAAATGCAGACGAAAGCTGATTTCAGCAAGGAACCCGACTGTGAATTAAGATTTATACGAGATTCAATCTTGAAATATCTGACTTGATAGAGAAACCATTGTGATCGTACCACCATATAAACCTATCAGGGATTTCCCGATTGGTGCAGACTCCATTCAAAATGGTGAGAAAAGTATCAGATTCACGCCTTGATGACTTTGGCAACCACAGATTGATGGATCCCACAAAATTCAATATCCAATCACCATTAAGCCAAAAGCCAGCATAACTAATTTTTAAACGTGGCCCCTGCAAAGAGTCAAACAGAACATAAAATTGTCTACACAGAGGTTCTTGCCCAATCCAACAATCCCTTCAAAAGTCAATATTAGTTCCTGATAACAGTATTTTAGTGTGTTACTTTAACCCAATGTATGTGGCATTTCTAGTTCATGATTTCACTTATGTAGCATGAGTTTAAGGTGTTTTAGCATGATTTAAGCTTTAAGCACTTTATGTTCTTCTTTTACGTTTTCTTTGTGTTTATACTCTAAAAGGAAGTTAGATGATGATGAGAAGAGGCATGACCCCAGTTGTCAGAGTCTGGAGTAGCATGAGGAGCTATTTGGAGAGCTGATGATTTAATCAACCATTTCACCAAGAGAGTTGGAGATTGATGATGAAAATCCAAGAATGACTAGGGCTCACGTGGAAGCCTCATGAAGAGCAATGGATCAAAAGGAATGGATAAGATCAAGAAAGCTAGAGGACAAAAGGTAGTACGGTGGGGACCACTCAGCAGAGAACGCCCAGCACCAACACCACTAGCCGTCTGCTTTGCACCACCAGTCATCTGCTCTGCCCCACCAGCCTGCTATAGCCGCCTGCTTAAAGCAAATTTGTCTCCCACCAACATCTGTACCAGATTACTTGCAAAGGAAGGATTGATGGATAGCTGTCCCACATGAAGGATTTGATTTGGGCCTAACCTTATTTTCCTCAAGAGACCCACGATCTAAGAAAGGAGGAACTACCACTTCCACTCATCACTATAAAAAGAGAGCTTGTGCATTGAAGACGAGAGACGAGAGATTCCACACACAACAATATTTTATTTTCAGTTTTTAAAGTTATTTTCAGTTTCTAGAGTTAGAGTATTTGGATAGTATTCTTTTCTTCTCCAGACATGTAAGTTCTGCTGAGAACTGTCGTGACTGAAGAGAGTTGTTGTTGTTTAACCAACGCAAGAGATCTCCAAGTTATTATTAGGTTGCATTTCTTACTCTACTTGTAAGATGATGTTTACTATTAATTTCATTCCAGTAGTTTGTACTCAGCTCATCATGAGCTAAACCTTTGTTTGATGAGACTAATGAAGTTAGTATAAAAGTTATTTTTATGTTAATATGATGTGTTGGTTAGTGTCTTATTTTGTTATGTGTTTTTATGCTATAAACTTGGTTCTTAGAGTGATCAACTAGGAAAAAAGTAAAGCTTGTTGTTGAGAGAGATCCAATAAACAAGTGGATTTTATAACAAAAGTGGTTAATAAAGTAGGATAGAGATATTCACTTAATTCAACTTGCTTAGAGATAAGAAGTTGAGGCCATAAAAACTTTTCAGAATTAAAATCAGACGTATTTTAGGGTTACAAGTGAGACTTAGAGATTTGTTCCTTTGCCCTAGTTATACATGTTTTGATGCTGTAGAGATACACCACTAGATCACGTTCTGACCTTTTGAGGCACGACACTTCACATCATAAAGGCATATCAAACAACAAATATACTAATGGATTTAGCTCATCAATTACTCTCTCTGATATTTTAACTCCTCTCTAGCTTTAAGTTATTTTAGGTAATTGTGTGTGCTCTTGCTCTTTATTCTCATATTTCTGTTACCTTGCTCATACTTTTCTTAAACAAAGAAAACTAATATTAGTAGTTCAAATACTTTGCACTTCCCTGTGGGTTCGACCTTTACTTTATCACTTGCTACATTACCAAGCATGTATACTTGCATGTGACACCATTACTCTAAACCAATTAAAAGAAAAGTATTACATAAATTAGAGTATATTGTAAGTAACAAGTTTTTGGCGCCGTTGCCGGGGAAGTGAAAAAGTTTGAAAAACTATATTTATTTTTTTCTTTTTTTTTTAAGATTGTATTTGAGCTTTTAACGTTTACTGTGATTTGGTGATACGACAGGCTTAAGCTATTGCATGCGCAGGTCGTTCCAACCAGTTTACAGTGGTTATCCTGAACCTGAAAGAATTCTCAAAGCACGAAGAAGATCTGTACGTGCTCAGCAAATATCTGAAGATTCCTCAACTTCAGCTGTGGCTGAACTTGAAGGAGCAGTGTACGAAGAGGACACGGAAGAAGAAAGCTCATCGTCTTCTTCAGACGAGTCATTACACGAGACAACCATGGCAGAGCCAGATATCATTGGAATTGCCAATGACCGAGCGCGCAGTATTAGGGACTATACTGTATTTGATCCTAATGCTATGAATACTGGCATTGCTAGGCCAGCCATCGTAGCACCACAGTTAGAGTTCAAGCCTATGATGATCCAAATGTTGCAAGCTGCTGGTCAATATTCAGGCTCTCCTTATGAAGATCCTCATTTGCACTTAAAACAATTTCTGGATGTTGCTGACAATTTCAAGATCCTTGACGTGCCAGTGGATTCCTTTAGGTTGAGGCTGTTTCCATATTCTCTAAGGGATCGAGCCAAGAGCTGGCTTAATTCTTTGGAACCAAATTCCATTACTACATGGAATGCCTTGGCAGAAAAGTTTCTGGCCAAGTATTTTCCTCCTTCCAAAAATGAAAAAATGAGAAATGAAATCACATCATTTAGGCAAGGAGAAGATGAAACGTTGTTTGACGCATGGGAAAGATTTAAGGAGCTGTTGCGACAATGTCCACATCATGGGATTCCCATCTGCATACAACTTGATACTTTCTATAATGGATTAATTCCATCCTCAAGGAATATGTTAGATGCATCCAGTGGTGGAGCTCTATTGTCTAAATCCTATGATGATGGTTACAAGTTGATTGAAAGCATTACGGCCAACACTTATCAATGGCCAGTCACAAGGGCCACTTCAAGTTCAACTCAAAAGAAGCCCACTGGAGTTCATGAAGTCACTGAGACCACGGCTCATGCTGCTCAAGTGGCTCAGATCCACCAAATGATGAAGAATCTGATGAATCCTGAAGTGCCAAAGTCTGACCCTGTTAAGGTGGTTACTGACGCTTCTGAGGTTGCCTGTGTCTACTATGGAGGACCACATCTATTTGAAGAATGTTCTGCCAATCCTGTTTCAGTTAAATATGTTGGCAATCCCAACAACAACAGCAGATACAACAATCCCTACAACAACACTTACAACCCAGGATGGCGCAATCATCCTAATTTTTCTTGGAGTAACAATCAAAATCAACCTAAACCGCAAGCAACCACACCTCAAGTTCCACTTGGTTTTTCTAACCCTAACTATGCTGGGGTTAACCAGGGAAACAACCATCTGGAAAATGTGCTCAAGTCCTTTATTCAAGAAGCAAAGAATCAATTTCAAGCACAAGGAGTAAGTATCAAAAACTTGGAGAACCAAGTGGGCCAAATTGCTACGGTTCTAAGTTCAAGAAACTTGGGAAATCTTCCCAGCTCTACTGAGACTCCTAGCAACAAACTGGAGTGAAAAATGTTGAGACTTGCCAAGCTCTTAAGTTAAGAAGTGGCAAGGAAATTGAAGGGACCATTACAAAGAGCAAGGAGTCAAGTACTGCTATGTCTGAGCCCGACAGTCCTGGAGCAAAAGACAATGATGGAGAACCGCCTTCATCCAAACAGCAAAAGCATAAAGATAATGTACTCACTGAAGATTACATTCCTCCAGAAAATCAAGAAGTCATCACTGAAGCCAACAAGAAGCAAAAGTTTGTGCAAGAAAGACCACCACCCCCTTTTCCACAAAGAATCAAAAAAGCAAAAGAAGAGCAACAATTTTCAAAGTTTATGGAGATCTAGAAGCAGCTTCACATCAACCATCACCTTGCAGCTGGCAGATAGGAGTATTTGCTACCCACAAGGGAAGATTGAAGATGTGTTGGTGAGGGTTGATAAGTTTGTCTTCCCTGCTGATTTTATCATTATGGATTTTGGAGCTGATGAGGAGACACCCATTTTGTTGGGAAGGCCATTCCTAGCAACGGGTAGAACCTTAATTGATGTTGAAAGAGTAGAACTCACCATGAGGGTGAACGGGCAGCAAGTAGTGTTCAACATACTTAATGCCCTGCAATACCCAGAATAGGAGGTGGCTGAGTGTTCTATGATATCTAGTTGGGAAGGTTTAATTCATAAAAACCTTCTAAAGGCTAATGATGTGTTGAAAATTGAGTTAGGAAAAGTGGAAGACGAAGGACTAAAAGATGGAGTCATATATGGTCCAATGCCAAAGCAAGAGGAAGAGTGTGTGGAAGTGATAGAATCCACCACTGTTGCGCATAAACAGCAGCTACCTTCCATTGAAGAACCCCCTGAATTGGAGCTTAAGCAACTTCCGGAGCATTTACAGTATGCATATCTGGAGGCGGGACAGAAGCTGCCAGTTATCATAGCTACAGATCTGCAAGAGGAGCAAAAAGAGCAACTGATTTCACTACTGAAGAGACACAAGAAGGCAATTGCATGGCAGATATCTGATATTAAGGGAATTAGCTCAGCAATATGCATGCACAAAATCCTGTTGGAAGAAAATGCTAAGAATAGCATTGAGAGTCAACGAAGGCTGAACCCCATCATGAAGGAGGTTGTAAATAAGGAGATTATCAAGTGGTTAGACGCAGGAATTATCTACCCTATCTCTGATAGTGTGTGGGTAAGTCCAATCCAGTGTGTACCAAAGAAGGGAGACATGACAGTGATAGTCAATGAGAAGAATGAGCTCATTCCTACTAGAACAGTTTCTGGTTGGAGAATTTAAATGGATTATAGGAAGCTGAATAAGGCAACAATGAACGACCATTTTCCTTTTCCTTTCATTGACCAAATGCTGGATAGGTTGGCTGGAAAGGAGTATTATTGCTTCTTAGATGGATATTCAGGCTACAACCAAATTGCAATAGCCATGGAAGATCAAGAAAAAACAACATTCACATGTCCATATAGCATCTTTTCTTTTAGAAGAATGTTGTTTGGACTGTGCAATGCACCAGCCACTTTCCAACGTAGCATGATGGCTATTTTCTCGGATATCATAGAGAATTCCATGGAAGTGTTCATGGATGATTTTTCAGTTTTTGGAGAATCATTTCAAGATTGCCTAAAGAATTTGGAATTGGTGCTAACTAGATGTGAAGAGAAAAACTTAGTCCTCAATTGGGAAAAATGCCATTTTATGATAAAAGAAGGAATTGTTCTTGGTCATAGAATTTTTAAAGAAGGATTGGAGGTAGATCAAGCAAAGGTGGAGGTAATTGAAAAACTACCCCCACCAGTCAACATCAAGGGCATTAGGAGTTTCTTGGGATTTTATAGGAGGTTTATAAAAGATTTTTCAAAAATAACAAAACCTCTCTGCCAGCTGCTGCAGCATGACACGCCTTTTGTCTTCAGTAAGGAATGCCTTGAATCTTTCAACCATTTGAAAAAGGCTTTGATTTCTGCTCCTATAGTCAAAGTTCCAGATTGGTCCAAGCCATTTGAGTTGATGTGTGATGATAGTGACTTTGCCATTGGTGTTGTTCTAGGCCAAAGGCATAGCAAAGTGTTTCACACTATTTACTATGCAAGTAAAACGTTGATAGAAGCACAAATCAACTATACAACCACGGAGAAGGAACGGTTGGCAATAGTATTTGCCTTTGACAAGTTCAGACCTTACTTGGTAGGAACTAAAGTCATTGTGTATATGAATCATGCAGCAATTATATACTTTATTGCCAAAAAAGATGCAAAGCCACGGCTCATACGTTGGGTGCTTCTTCTACAAGAGTTTGACCTGGAAATAAGAGACAAAAAAGGAGTAGAAAACTCAGTTGCTGATCATCTCTCAAGACTTCCTGAAGAAGTTCAACCTCAAGGAAGTGGAGAGATTAAGGAAAGTTTTCCGGATGAGAAGATGTTGGTGATTACTAATGGCATGACTCCTTGGTACGCTGACATTGTGAACTACTTGGTCAGCAGAGTTGTCCCACCAGAATTCAACTACCAACAGAGAAAGAGGTTCTTCCACACTGTAAAGAACTATTTCTGGGATGAGCCTTACCTATACAAGAAGTGTGCAGACCAGTTACTAAGAAGATGTGTTGACTATGAGGAGGCACGCCAGATCTTATCAGCATGCCACAAAGCCCCATATGGTGGACATTTTGGAGGAGTAAGAACTGCAGCCAATGTACTGCAATCAGGTTATATCTGGCCTTCTATTTTTAATGATGCTCATGAATTTACAAAGAGATGGGATAGATGTCAAAAGGTTGGTAATGTGTCCATGAGACAAGAGATGCCGCTCACTAGTATTCTTGAAGTAGAAATTTTTGATGTGTGGGGCATTGATTTCATGGGGCCATTTCCTCCCTCCTTTGGAAATCTTTACATTCTTGTGGCTGTGGACTACGTGTCCAAATGGATTGAGGCAGTAGCAACACCATTCAATGATGCCAAGGTTGTGACTAAGTTCTTGCTCAAGAACATATTGACAAGACATGGCACGCCTAGAGCTATCATCAGTGATGGTGGATCTCATTTTTACAATAAACTTTTTGAAAACCTAATGGCAAAATATGGGATTAAGCACAAGGTTGCTACAGCCTATCATCCACAAACTAGTGGACAAGTGGAGTTGTCCAATAGAGAAATCAAAAGAATCTTGGAAAAGGTAGTTAATCCAACAAGGAAGGATTGGTCCAAACACTTGGACGAAGCACTATGGGCGTATAGGACTTCCTATAAAACTCCCTTAGACATGTCTCCATATAGACTTGTCTATGGGAAGGCTTGTCATCTACCCATTGAATTGGAACAAAAGGCATTTTGAGCTGTGAAGCAATTAAATTTTAATATTCAAAGTGCTGGCCAAGCTAGAATGCTCCAATTAAATGAGTTAGATGAGCATAGGCTGTTCTCATACGAGAATGCTGAATTGTACAAGGAAAAGACCAAGAGGTGGCATGACATGAAATGCCAGAAGAGGGAATTAGTGAAAGGCCAAAAAATTTTACTTTTTAACTCAAGGCTAAAGCTATTCCGTGGAAAATTAAAATCAAGATGGTCTGGACCCTTTATCTTAGAGGAGATTTACCCCCATGGTGCGGTGGAATTGCTAAATGAGAATAATGGAGAGAAATTTAAGGTCAACGGCCAAAGGGTCAAAGCTTACCTTGGAGAATCCTCAAGTAACACAAGGGATGCTCTCCATTTCATTGATTAATGGATTTTTGTGTTGGTCAGGCGATAAGACCTTAAAATAGCGCTACTGGGAGGCAGCCCAGCTTAATGCAATTATTTTTCTTTTGTTTTACTTTGTACAGGATCATGATGTGTTCTACTAGCTTCAGCTTATGACAAGACGAGACATGTCAGCAGCAGACACAAGAATAGTGGAGTGGAGGAATGGAAAAGATTGAAGGAATAAAAAAGTTTTCCTAAGTCCAATGAGATTAATAACAGTGTTGAGCTGGTGTTGATTATTTTTCTCTTGGAAAATCAGAAAAGAATTTGAAACAATTTTCTTAGAAGGAAGAGAGAGAAAGAAAGTGTACATAGGGAGCAAGCGTATTGGGCTTAGTGAAGGAGCAGAGTTATCATGGCCAGGTCTGCCAAGTCAGACACCTCAGCCACCTAAACACGTAAACCCACTTAAGTATGTCTTTTCAGGTGTCAGATCTAGGGCTTTCGCTCCTTGCCCTACGAAACACAAAAACGGAAAAATTTCTCTCTCCACTTCAAAGAAACGTTTTATTTTAATATTTTCTTAAAACTTTTTGCAACCATCCTTACAACTTCCCCACTTTTACCTATACACAAACCTTCAGACAAAAACCTCTTCATCTTCCATTCCACCATTTTTCTCTGAAACCCTAAAAACTTCTCAATCCCGTTTTCTCCTCTTTCACTTCAGAAAAATGACACGTGGTCCCCTAACAGGCCGCCGTTACAAAACCACTGCCAAGAAAAACACCACCCCCACCATTGATATCTCAAGTCAGGATGAAGATGAAACTTTCGTGAATGTGGAAGCTCACAGGCGTTTCACAGAGTATTTTAGCAAGATGAGACTTTTTTTTTAGCGTGGCTTTATTATGGACTCCTCTGAGGAAGACCTGGGACTACCAGGAAGTATTGGAACCACAATCTTGAAGTTGAAATGGGAGCTTTTGTGCAAACAGCATGTTGCTTACAATGCTAACTTAGTCAAGGAGTTCTATGCAAACCTCACCGATCCAGGACACAAACGGTTAAAAGTGCTCATCAGAGGAACAAAGGTCGTGTAGAATGAGGCAAATATCAACTATTATTTCAAACTGGATGCTGTTGAAGATGAGTACCAAAACTTGGTACTACGATATCAGGAAGATGAGTATGACACGTATCTGGAATCATTGTGTGTCCAGGGAGAAAAATGGGTGGACAAAGCCTTGAAGAGGATGGACCTCAGGCCGGAGGTGAAAGTTTGGTACCAATTTTGAAACATTCCATCAGGCCAACCGCTCACAATGAGATGGTTTCTAGGGCAAACTTGGTACTCTTACACTGTATCACCGGCTTGAGACCCATCAATGTGGGAAAAATAATAGTGCAGGAAATCCATGCATGTTCAAAGAAGAAGGAAGGGATGCTCTTCTTCCCCTGTTTAATCACAACTCTGTGTCGAAGACATGGTGTGTCTGAGTACGACTCAGACAATCTTGGGTCCCCTCAACAGCCGCTGGACAAGACACTAATCATGACACTCATGAAGCCTAAAGGAGTAAGGAAAAGAGTAGCTACGAGTCAAACCTCATATGCAACTGAAGAGCAACCAGACCCAGCAATAGAAATCTTGAGGCAGATGCATAGGGATCAACAAGCATTCTTTGCTTACCAAAAGGCCAAGACACAGTGGTTGGAAGAGATGTGGGTCATGCAAGCCCCATCTCATGTGTTGAAGGCTCCAGAGTTTCCAGATCATATTTTGGGAAATGTTGAACCAATGGTTGTTGTTGAAGGAGAAAAGAGACCCACGAAAAAAGAGAAGGGAAAAAAGAAGAAGAAGGACAAAGAGGCAAAGAAGAAAGATGTTGGTGAGACTAGCAAGGGCGTGTCAGCAGACACCAGTCAAAGCCAAAACAAAAAGAAGAAAAAACTAAGGAAGGCTTATCCGTCTCCACCTCCAGAAATGGAGGAAACCCCAAAGAAGAAGAAGCTCAAGGCTGAGTGGAAAAAAAAGGAGGCGGCTGTAGGCATGACACCGCCTGCCAGCCCTGTAAGAAACGCCAACAAATTTGACCTGAATAAGTCAGACCAGGAGGAGGAAGGAACATAGAAGGATGAAGTTTTGGAAACCATGTTATCAGAAGTAGAAAAATATGCTGAGGACTTGAACAAGGTGGAAGCTACTGAGGAGGAAGAAAGGAGTAAGAAAAAGGAGGATGTTGAGGAAGAAAAAGTGTAATCCGAAGGAGGGACTGAGGAGAAGGAAGCGAAAGGAATAAGGAGATATTACTCCTCTACAAAAACTGAGAAAGAGGAAATTGCCAAAGGAGACGACGAAGCTGACAGTGACGAGACAGAAAAGACAGGAGCTGAGCCAGTACCCCTCCCTGTCATGGAACCTGACGCAGATAAAGAAGACAATGTTGCGGCGGAGCAGCCAAAGGAAAGTGGAGAACAGCTACAGCAAAAGGTAAAGAGTCCTATGAAGGCTGCTAGGAAGGAGGTTGTTGCTGCTACAGCCAAAGAGGGAAATGAGAAAGACCTGGGAGCGCAGGAGACCAAAAAGAAGAAAAAGAAGCAACCTCTGCAAGCTCTAAGGAAAAGCTCTAGGCTAAGGGCCTAAGTGGTAAATGTGGAAATAGGCGAGCATTGTCTTGCCACCTCTTATCACTAAACAGTGAGGACACTATCCTTACTAAGTTTGGGGAGGGCATCAGTACTCAGCCTATTTTCACTCAATCTAACCCTGTTTCTGTCTTTTACTGTCGTTTCTACTATGACTACTGTTTTATGTCTAAGTTTGGATATTGTGTTTGGTTGGCCATGTTTTGAGCCAAATGTTTTAGTTTTAAATGTTTTAATTTTCTTGTGGGAATGTTGTAACGCTCCCAGAACATGATGACCTGCAGTTTTATGTTTTGTTTTAATGATATGCGTGGTACTTTTTGGTGATTATTTATTTCATGTTAAAATTATGTTTATCATAACTTAGAATAAGGAAGAACTAGGGAATGTTGGGATTCAACTAAGGCAGGAGCTTAAAATTTTTAATTTCTGGGCTCAAGAAGAAAAAAGGGGAATGAAGTTGTTAGGTGTTAGAAAAGCAAGGTGTAGGAGTTCCACCAAATGAGTTTGGCAGAGGAGATTGATGTTCTTAGTCACGACAGCACTAGGAATCACAAAGGGAAGGATAAAAAGATTTAAATAATGATTAAGACGACCACGGAAGGGATACACTTCACACAAAGACACACAAAAGTGTGTAAAAAGTGGTAAAAACCACCAATAAAGTTCCTGTGCCCGAAACTGGAGGAACAACAAGCGTCTTCATCATAATATTCAGTTGAACTCACATGAGAAGATTCAGAGATAAGGCGTGTTTCCAAAAAAAAAAAGAAAAGAGAAAAGAGAAAAAAGAGAATAATAAGTGAATAAGTGTGGTCCCAAATGTGTTAGTCAAAAATATCAAATGAGAATCAGGACAGAATTCCCTAGTGAAACCAAAAGAGAAGAGACCTCACTCAAGAAAGTACACAAGGAAGGATCACAAAGAGGAAATTGTGGCTTGTTTTCTAGAAGAGTAGGATCATGACATGAGACATCAGTTCCCCTTTGAGCTAGCAAAACTTTGGGACAATTGCAAAGCTGAGCAACTCGCACCAGTACCGCTTCCTGACCCTTCCAATTCTTAAAGCCTCATTACACTGCTAAGCCTGACTGAAGATGTTGAGAACCAAATTCACTTCCCTATGTTTTTTACTCTCACATCACCTGAGGACAGGCGATCATTCAAGTTTGGGGGAGTGATAACACTATTTTAGTGTGTTACTTTAACCCAATGTATGTGGCATTTCTAGTTCATTATTTCATTTATGTAGCATGAGTTTAAGGTGTTTTAGCATGATTTAAGGTTTAAGCACTTTTTGTGCTTCTTTTACGTTATCTTTGTGTTTATGCTCTAAAAGGAAGTTAGATGATGATGAGAAGAGGTATGACCCCAGTTGCCAGAGTCTGGAGCAGCATGAGGAGCTATTTGGAGAGCTGGTGATTTAATCAACCATTTCACCAAGAGAGTTGGAGATTGATGATGAAAAACCAAGAATGACTAGGGCTCACGTGGCAGCCTCATGAAGAGCAATGGAGCAAAAGGAATGGATAAGATTAAGAAAGCTAGAGGACAAAAGGTAGTACGGTGGGGACCACTCAGCAGAGAACGCCCAGCACCAGCACCACCAGCCGTCTGCTCTGCACCACCAGCCGTCTGCTCTGCCCCACCAGCCTGCTACAGCCGCCTGCTAAAAGCAAATTTGTATCCCACCAACATCTGTATCAGATTACTTGCAAAGGAAGGATTGATGGACAACTGTCCCACATGAAGGATTTAATTTGGGCTTAACCTTATTTTCCTCAAGAGACCCACGATCCAATAAAGGAGGAACTACCACTTCCACTCATCACTATAAAAAGAGAGCATGTGCATTGAAGACGAGAGACGAGAGATTCCACACACAACAATATTTTATTTTCAGTTTTTAAAGTTATTTTCAGTTTCTAGATTTAGAGTATTTGGAGAGTATTCTTTTCTTCTCCAGACCTGTACGTTCTGCTGAGAACTGTCGTGACTGAAGAGAGCTGTTGTTGTTTAACCAACGCAAGAGATCTCCAAGTTATTATTAGGTTGTATTTCTTTACTCTACTTGTAAGATGATGTTTCCTATTAATTTCATTCCAGTAGTTTGTACTCTTGTTTTTATGTTAATATGATGTGTTGGTTATGTAGCGAGCGATTTTGGACGCGGTTCTTAAGCGCTGGTCGCTCTCTGCGGTTGAGCTTAAAACTACAGGTCGATTCATTTTTTATCCTATTAAAGCTGATGAAGAAAGGGAAATAGATGTCTCCAATTAACCCTGCTTTGCATATTGAGTTTAAACAGCAGTCTGTTAGGTTACGAATGCTATCAATGTGGGGGGCCTTTGTACTGGTTATTTGTATTTTCGCCAATACGGTTTTCTTTCTTTTTGTCTAGACGGAAGGTTTCTGGCGGGGAACAAGGATTAGGATGTTAGGACTGCTGCTTTTTGAATTACTGCTTTTGATTGATGGAGATATGGGATTTGGGTTTTTTGTTGATTGTGCTCGCTAAGATCTTTTCTTTCGATCTTATGCCTACGTATTCCCGTTTACCGAAATAGGGAAATCAAAGCGTTCGTAGTTCCTCCTATTCTATGGGAGGAAATGGTTATTTTGGTGTCTTGTTCAAAGCCCAAGACGTGAAGCGAAAAGGTGGTTTGTATCTTGTTCAAAGCCCAAGATGTGAAGCTGAAAGGTCTATTTGTATCTTGTTCAAAGCCCAAGATGTGAAGCTGAAGGTCCCAACTTTAGAGAGAATTTGTCATCTCTAAAGAGGGGGTTGTATGTCACAACTGTTTTATAAAGGAGAATTACTTTAACCAGGATTTGTGAATCCGGCAATGCCATAATTTCCTTTATAGGGGGTTTTAACCTGAAGGAGAAGACTTTAACTCAGTGTAGAGCAATGTTATTGAAATTATGGTATCAGACGTGTGATGTTAAGGTGTGATGTCACAACAACACGCTCTGCATAATGGACAGCAATAACAGTAAAATAACACCAAGAATTGTTGAGCCAGTTCGGTTACAACCAACCTACTCTAGGGGCTACCAAGCCAGGGATGGAATTCACTACTTGTAGATATAATTTACAGACTCAATAACCTGTTGACAATCTCCTAAACTTATACTCTACTAATGACTTCCTACCTAAGAAACCACTTAGGTATGAGAACACCACTCAATCCCTTACAAACACTCAAAGAGACCACTTTGAGTGCCCTTGATCTTACTTCACAGCTTCGATCAAGCAACCACTCTCTATTGCTTCACAGCTTCTAGAGAGGACAAAAACTTAACACCTATTCAAACCCTAGAATAGTGTAAATACAATTCGTACAAAATACTCAAGACACTCAGCTTATACTCTTGATCTTCTTTCTGTATTTCTGTCGCTTTTTCCCTTGGTCTTGTGCGCTTTATATAGCTCCTGAATTGGACTTGGACTTGTCACAATATTTGATCAGATTTGTTAATTAAAACTGAATCTTCAAAACAGATTTTATCCCCAAAATCTTTTTAAATCTTCAACCTTTTAATTCTCCAACAGACCTGCAAACAGAAAATATCTATCCCAAGATATTCTCATCCAATGAGTCAACCACTCTCCACAATTCCAGCTAACACGCGTGCCCTAATAACATCACAAAACCTGATGTTATTAATTTTGCAGATCTAATGTCACAACGTCGCCATGTGACATCAGACATCCACTTAAACAACTTAACACAGCCCAGTGTTAAGCACAATGTTGTGACATCAAGCCCATGACATCAAACATTGTTAACCTTCACAACTTAGTACAGGCTAGTACTAAGATTCAATGTTGCAACATCAACACAATGACATCAACATTGAACACCTTGTTGTTTTACCAAAATTCCAGCCAATCCAGGAACTTACAATCTCCCCCTTTGGCTAATTTTGGCTAAAACGCCCTCTGAACCCTCAGAGTCTTCAGCAGCGGAAAATCTTCAGTAATTTTGAAATACACTTCATCAACAGCAGTTTGACAATCTTCATAGTCTTCATTACTAGATCTGCTGCAGCACCATCTTTATTATTGACAACAGCCAATTGGTGCTCCTCCTTGAAAAACATGAACCAGCATCACAGCTGTTCAGTAGCTCACAATGTGCAGCACTTCTCCCCCTTGATGTCTGCCTGGCTGCACTCTTCAAATGCTATGATATCTTCACTAGCAGCTCAGTCTAAACTCCCCCTCAATAACTGTACTTCTGCATCACAACTAGCAGCACTTGACCTTCTTTGATACTCTTGACTCTCTTGGCTATTTCTCCCCCTTTTTAGCCACAATTTGACAAACCTCAACAAGTAAGTCCTATGACACCCTTTGCTGCAAAATCCATGGACAAGTACTCCCCCTGTTATGATTAACAAATGCTCTAGATGAATATGAACATTTGAGCACACTTGCTGAGCACATTCATTTTGGTACCACTGTCCCTTTTTCCACAGATAGTCATTCCCTATCATAATCTTCATCTTCAGACTTCCTGATCAACTTCAGTCTTCTCTACATTCTCCATCCAAGGCAAACCTTCTACTTCATCATTCTCCCGTATGACTATGCAGATGCTCCTTAGATATAATGTAAGCACTAAGTTTCAGATCCAGAACAAAGACATCCTTCACCAAGGATACTCTTGACACTTTTGACACCAGGGTATTACATATGCTCCACTACTGGATTTACTATCAAAATAATCCAAACTCAACACTGTGTCACAAACTCCACAAAATCTCAGCTTACTTAAAAGCTTTACTGAGATCCAGACTCTTCAAGAGATAATGATCAGATCACAATACCTCTACCATTACATCCACCAGTAGTTATTGATACTAGTGAAGTCTTCAAAATCAGTAGTCATGCTAAACTTCACATTCTAATTCACATAAACAGAAACACTTCTTCCACATGTCCAATCTTAATCATCTTCCAGATATAACCACCAGCAAACGTGATGTTACAACATCTTTTGGGACATCAGCTTCACCATCCAAAGGACTCATTGCACAAAGAAGTCCTTCAAGAAGCTCCCAAAAAAACACAGTCAGAGCAGCTTAGTCAGGTTAACATACACACCTGAATACCATAAGTTCCCACACCCTCTCTGAACCATATCCTAACAAACTCAACCATATCCAGAGTATCTATACCAAATTATTTATCCAGAACATACTTCCACCATTTTATGAAAAGCACAGGAATGTTATCTAGTATGGCCTTTTGAATTTTCTCAGAGGTTCTAACAACAACGGCTTCCTTCATTTGAGAGATATCCTGGACATTATCATCATACTTATCTCTGATCTTCCTATTTCTGGAAGAGATGAACACTTTACTCCTGGATTTTGTAGTACCATCCACATAGATCTTCTGCTTATCAGTTCTCATCTTTGGAGGTGACTCAATAGCTTTCCTCTTCCTTGATTTCAGTTGTTTAGCAACCCTATGAACCACTTTTGCAATTAGTTCATCATCACTCTTCTTTATTTTAAGGCTAGAAGTACCTTTCTTGACTTGAGATGTTTTAACATCAGCTCTAGCATCTGCATCTTCCAACCTAAGGATTGTCAACTTGTGAAATTTTTCTTCTGAACTATAGGAGTCATTAGTCAGGTTGTCATCTTTCTTGGCCTTGCAAGTATTCAGCTCCCAACACTTCTTAAGGTCACAGCTTTTGATCCTTCCATCAGCATTTTTGACTCCTTCATCTTGCTCACATAACTGACAACTCACATCATCCAACTTAGGAGTAACAGCACCATAAGTCATTAACCCAGATTGACTTTTCACCATACTTTCACACTTGATGTCATCATATAATGTTACAACATCATCACTAAATAAGCTGTCCACTTGAGGTATCCACTGATAGCAATTATCTTTGGATCTTACTCCCTTTATCACTACCTCATTCTGCTCATCAGCTACCACACATTCATCTTTGGTGTAGCTTACGTTGTAACCTTCATCACAAAGTTGACTTATGCTAATTAAATTAGCACTCAACCCTTGAACAAGGAGCACATTATCAAGAGTAAGGCCATCATGATTCTTCACTCTTCCAACTCCTTCTACTACTCCTTTTTCACCATTGCCAAAAATAAACACCATTTGCATGGCAAGGATTGAACTCTACCAAATGCTTCTTGGATCCAGTCATGTGCTTTGAACATCCACTGTCAAAGTACCATGCATCCATAGCAAAATGTTCATCTGATGTGTGAGCCAATAGACACTTCACCTTCTCCTTAGGTACCCATTGTTTAACAACTTTGGGCATGTACTCTCTCCATCTGTTTTGAGGTTGAGGGTATCCATGCAGCTTGTAGCAAGAGTACTGCATATGTCCAAACCTTCCACAATAATAGCATCTTACCTTTTCATCTCTGAATCTTCTGCCATGATGAGATTGCTTATGCTGCCATCCATAATGTGGTCTCCTCCTACCATAACTGCCCTGCCATCTATTATGTTGATATCTTCTCTCATAAGACGGCTGAGAATGCTGTTTTCTGGATAGTCTCCCATGATGGTGTGGCTTTCTTCTACCATAGATATAAGGAACAGCATTGGTGTATCCACAACCATAACCATACCAGTTGTCCTGATGTTGAGACATCTGATGAGACATGTGCTGTTTGAACTGAGCAGCTTGCATGCTCTCATGGTATTGTGGGGGCATATATTGGCTAGCTCCCTGTGGCTGCTTTCTCTTCTGATAGGGACCAGTCTTCTTCTCAATCTTCTTAGGTTGTGAACCATCAGCTTTCTTAGAGGTAGGATCCTGCTTCTTTGGCTGATGTTGAGATGAAAGTTGGGACACTTCCTTCTTTGAACCTGAAGTGCTTTCTTCTGAAGTTCCCTTGTCCTCATAACCTATCCCAGCTTTATCTCCAGCAGCTTTTTCTGACTGAAGTATCTTGTCAAGTGTGTCTGTACCACAGCTTAGCATCCTAACAGACTTGGTCATTTGATCAAGATGAGCTCTAACTAGCACCACTTCATTTTCCAGATCAGTCTTTTCATTCTCTAGCTGAGCAATTTGTTGCTTGTGGCACTTGTTTTCTTGACAAATCTCAGCACTCTTTAAACACAGCTCTTGATAGGTGGATGCCAACTCCTCATAAGTTACTTCTCCATCACTAGAATCATCATCAGAAACCACAGCTCCTGTTAAAGCTCTCACATGCTTTGCTGACTCGCCTTCACTTTCACTATCAGAGTCAGACCAGGAAACTGTCATGCCCTTCTTCTGCTTTTTTAAGAAGGTGGGACATTCTTTCTTGACATGTCCATACCCTTCACACTCAAAGCACTGCACTCCTTTATCTTGGGCAGTTTTCTCTTCATCCTTCTTGCTGGTGTCAAAAGTCATGTTCTTGACATTAGGCCTGGAGTTATTATTCATTCTCTTGAATACTTTGGTGAACTGTCTTCCCAACATCACTATGGCCTGAGACAGATCCTCCTGGGATTCAGATTTCTTCTCTTTCTCTTCTTCACCATTTGTCATCAGGGCTATACTCTTTGGCTTCTTTTCTGGTTCTTCCTCATTCAACCCAAGCTCAAAGGTTTGAAGAGATCCAATGAGCTCATCAACTCTCATCTTGCTGATGTCTTGTGATTCTTCAATGGTAGTAACCTTCATCTTATACTTCTTAGGTAGGGACCTAAGGATCTTGCTCACAAGCTTTTCATCTGACATCTTCTCACCAAAAGCACTAGATGCATTGGCCAGCTCAAGAACACTCATGTGGAAATCATGAATAGTCTCATCTTCCTTCATCTTCAGGCTTTCAAATTTTGATGTTAAAATCTGAAGTCGTGACATCTTGACTCTGGATGTTCCTTCATGAGTAGCCTGCACGATATCCCACGCTTCCTTAGCAACTTCACAGGTATTGATTAACTTGAAGATATTCTTATCCACTCCATTAAAGATGGCATTTAGAGCTTTGGAATTTCCAAGGGCGAGCTCATCTTCCTCCTTGGTCCATTCTTCTTCAGGCTTTAGCTTAGAGGTGCCTTCTTTATCTTTACCAGCATCGTCCTTCTCACACATGACCGGAGCTTTCCATTCTTTAATAACAGCCTTCCAAGCTCTGCTGTCCAATGACTTTAAGAAAGTAGTCATTCTAGGCTTCCAATACTCATAGTTTGAGCCATCCAATATAGGGGGTCTGTTGAAAAATCCTCCAACCTCTTTGTCATCTTCACACCAGAAAGTATCTTCCCCAGATCTCACCCAGAGCCAGACAGGATGCCTGCTCTGATACCAATTGAAATTCTGGTATCAGACGTGTGATGTTAAGGTGTGATGTCACAACAACACACACTGCACAATGGACAACAATAACAGTAAAATAACACCAAGAATTGTTGACCCAGTTCGGTTACAACCAACCTACTCTGGGGGCTACCAAGCCAGGGACGGAATTCACTACTAGTAGATATAATTTACAGACTCAACAACCCGTTGACAATCTCCTAAACTTATACTCTACTAATGACTTCCTACCTAAGAAACCACTTAGGTATGAGAACACCACTCAATCCCTTACAAACACTTAAAGAGACCACTTTGAGTACCCTTGATCTTACTTCACAGCTTCGATCAAGCAACCACACTTTATTGCTTCACAGCTTCTAGAGAGGACAGAAACTTAACACCTATTCAAACCCTAGAATAGTGTAAATACAATTCGTACAAAATACTCAAGACACTCAGCCTATACTCTTGATCTTCTTTCTGTATTTCTGTCGCTTTTTCCCTTGGTCTTGTGCGCTTTATATAGCTCCTGAATTGGACTTGGACTTGTCACAATATTTGATCAGATTTGTTAATTAAAACTGAATCTTCAAAACAGATTTTATCCCCAAAATCTTTTTAAATCTTCAACCTTTTAATTCTCCAACAGACCTGCAATCAAATCTCCCATGTAACAGAAAATATCTATCCCAAGATATTCTCATCCAATGAGTCAACCACTCTCCACAATTCCAGCTAACACGCGTGCCCTAATAACATCACAAAACCTGATGTTATTAATTCTGCAGATCTAATGTCACAACATCGCCATGTGACATCAGACATCCACTTAAACAACTTAACACAGCCCAGTGTTAAGCACAATGTTGTGACATCAAGCCCATGACATCAAACATTGTTAACCTTCACAACTTAGTACAGCCCAGTACTAAGATTCAATGTTGCAACATCAACACCATGACATCAACATTGAACACCTTGTTGTTTTACCAAAATTCCAGCCAATCCAGGAACTTACAGTTATCTTTCCTTAGGAATTTCTCATGCTAAAAGAGGGACAGTGGCATGGATGTAGATGATCCAGAGGCTTGCCGCTTACAGCGATTAGATGAAGAGGAAGGAGTTGTTGATGTTTGTGTACTGTGAACGAGGCACAGCTTTGATGCTAAAAGGTTAATTAGATTAACCAGTGGTTTTCTTATACAAAGCCTAAGAGGAGGCTAATATGTGTCTCGTACAAAGCCCGAGAGAGAGGCTAAAAGGTTTTGACTCAACGATGGAATCTTTTGGTATCTAGTATAAAGCCCGAGATGAAGGTTATTTGACTTAACAAGAGAGTTTTTGTATCTCGTACAAAGCCCGAGATGGAGGCTAAAATTTGTTTGGCTCAATAAGAACCTTTTTGTATCTCGTATAAAGCCCGAGATGGAGGCGGAAGGGGGATTGACTCAACGAGGGAGTCTCTTATGTGTCTCGTATAAAGCCCGAGAGAGAGGCTAAACATTGTTTGACTCCGCTGGGGAGGATCATTGTACAAAGCCCAAGAGGAGGCTAACTTCACTGGAGAAGGATCATTATACAAAGCCTAAGAGGAGGCTATGGTAACTGTTTCAGTCAAGCGATAGGTCCAGTATACTGATTTTAAAGAGAAAATCAGTTCTTATATGAGCAATACTGTACTCATGGATTTGATTCAAGGATCCGGGTTATTCCTGTTCTTTAAGGAAGCGGGAAATCCGAAGGGTATTGAGACTGTCCGAGTCTACGGGTTTCCTTCCTATTTAACGAAGGGGTCACTTGAGAATGTCTTTGAGACTCAAGGAAGTTAGACTGTCCAAGTCTAGAGTTTCATCTCTTGTACTATGCTTTGAGAAACAGTAGTAGACTCTTTGAAAGGACTGTTCTATGCAGATGACTAAGTTCTATTCCTATACCTCTAGTAGGTCGTCGGGACAATTTGTACGAAGCCCAAGAGGAGGCTAGAAACTTTTAAGAAGCCGACGGGTCCTTGTACTAAGCCCTTGAGAAGGCTATCATTCCCGGAGGAAGAGATCATTATACGAAGCCTAAGAAGAGGCTGTGAATACTTCTAAGAAGCCGTAGGGTCCTTGTACAAAGCCCAAGAGGAGGCGGGGTTGCTTTTAGGAAGCCTGTGGGTCCTTGTACGATGCCCAAGAGGAGGCCGATTGCTTTTAAGAAGCCGATGGGTCCCCAAACCCCGAGAAATTCAAGGCAAGATATTCACAAGGAATAGATCAAGTCAGGAAAGTTCAAGAATTTGGAAGAAACTCAAGAGATGCCATTCACGGAGAAAAGATCATCTCTGGGGAGTAGAGTCTCTTGACAAGTGCTTTTAAGAAGCCCGTGGGTCCCCAAACCCCGAGAAATTCAAGGCAATGCTATTCACCAAGAATAGATCAAAGTCAGGAAAGTTCGAGAATTTGGAAGAAACTCAAAGATGCCATTCACGGAGAATACATTCATCTTGGGGAGTAGAGTCTCTTGACAACTTCTATGAGTGACAGTCTATGAAAGAGTTCACAGAGAATGCTGCCTTTCATATTTCCATATTGTTTAACCCCAAGAGGAGGGAAGACTGTGTCTGGTAATCCTATGGGGATCTAGTTTGGACTATTTCTATGAGTGATCAAAACGGCTTTACCTAGTGCTAGACGTAGTTGCCGAGGAAACTCTAAATATCTATACTATTATTACACAGTTGATATGAGTTTATGAAAGAAGACTTACAGTGAAACAGCCCCACAATACAGTTATATGTATATGAAAGCGGTAAATGAAAGCGTATAAACACTTACTCGGTTGTAGAGCTTCCATGTTGTTTGGTTAGTTGTTCAACAAAGAAAGATTGAAAACAACAGTATATTCAAAATCAAAGGAGAAAGTGCTTTGAAATAAAAAGATTTGGGGCTTACAGCTCAAGGAGAGGCCCAGGGTTTTATCTGTGAGCGCACTGTTTGAATTTGTACAGAGGGACTTATACAAGTGACTGAGGCCAAAAAAGGTTTTCTGTACAAAGGGATGGGTCTTACACTCTCTCAAGAGGCCCAAAGGGTTTAAAGAAAAAGAGTGGGGCTTATAACATGAGGGTAGGCCCAGATGATTTTTCCGTTAAAAATGGCGATCGCGCCGAGGTTTTCTTTTAACGCGGAGGGACTTATACAATAAGTGAGGCCCAAAATGTTTTGGTTAAAAGGGGATTGGGTCTTACACTCTATTAGAGGCCCAAAGTGTTTTTGAATGGGTCTTATAGCTCAAGGAGAGGCCCAAGGTTATTTTTCAAAAGGCGATGATCGTGCCGTTTATTCGAAAATGTACAGAGGGACTTATACAACGAATGAGGCCCAAAATATTTCTGTACAAGTGGGTTGGGTCTTACACTCTCTCAAGAGGCCCAAAGTGATTTGAAAATGATTTATGAGGGTTGAATTAATCCAAAAACCCTAATTTGTTTTCAAGAATGTATTTAATTGAATAAAAATTCAATTAAAAATGATCAAAATTGTTTAACACATGAAAAACAAATTGTGATTTTGGATTAATGCTTCAAAAATTAAGTATTGACCTACAAAATAATTAGAAAGCATTAAAAGTTGCAAAATCAATGTAGAAAAAATATTTAAAATGTCAAAAACAATTAAAATATTAATTCTTTGCAAAAATATCAATTATATGAAATAAATAATATTTTTGGGATTTTTGATAAAATAAAATATTTTAACATTTTTGTGAATTATTAAAAAAAGAATCAACTCAAAATCATTAAAACTCAGAGAGAAATTAATTTTTGAATCAATTAAATAAAAATCACAAAATTCAAATATTCAAATTTCTAAAAATGGCGCCAAGAACAAACTGAAGAACACGCGCGTGTTCTGAGATTCTCAGATTTGCATTTTCTATCCAATCTCCCTGAATACTTGATTATAACATGCAATCCACATATCATTATGCTCGTCTCAACCTCACGATCATGTCCATGTCCATTAATTTCATTTAAATTAAACATATAACAAGAAATCATGAAAAATCCTCAAGAACCCTAATTTCTGCATGAAGGCTAGGATTTTTGATACACGATTCAAACAATGCAATTAATTGAGGGAAAACATTCCATGCATGATTATGAACATATGGCCAAATTATTGTGCAGCAAAAATTGCATGGATCATAGAGTTAGAAGAGCTCATGCTTACCACTTGCAGCTGGTGATCGTGATTTGTGTTGGAGGTGTTACAGCTAGGTTCCAATGATGTGGATAGCTTCCCTAGGTACCAAGTGATGTGTCTGAGTGCTTGGAATGGATTGAAATGGTTTGGAGTTGAATATGGCACCTCAACTGCAAAACTGTCAAGAACTTGAGCAATTGGCTGGTGATTTTTTGAAATCAGTGTTCCAGATGTTATGTGAGTGTTTGGATCACTTCTATATGATGTATGTGAGGTGTGTGAGTGATTGGTTTGATTGGAAAAGCTCTCAAACTCAAAACCCGATAGCTACCTTTCTAAGAAAGGCATTTTTGCCAAGAGAAAGAGATTTTGAGGAAAGCATCTGTTAGATGGCTTTGGTGTACTCAAACTGATCACAATTGAGCTCTATTTATAGTAGAGCAAGTTTGTTTTGCAAGGAATAGTGAATGGCAACTGGTAAGTAGGTTTGGCCAATGGAAATGCAAGTCTCCTCTAGCCATTGATTAGAGGTTAGGGCACAGAGCTGTGGTTCCCTTGGTCTTGGATAAGTCTTGACTGATTTCAGATGAGAATGGCTCAGTCCATGCCACCTTGATGCTTCCATTGAATGCTTCAATCCAAATTTGGAGTCTTGTCCCTATTTTGGCCATTCTAGGTTCAACATGTTATTTCTTGTTCCATGGACTTTGGAGGCTTGGCTCAGTGATTGTCCCCTTTAGATTCAATCCTCAGATGTGTCCAAGTGGATAGGAGCATTTTAATTTGGATGATTTTGGCAAATCGAGCAAAGTTGCAAATTCTGCCTTGCCTTTGACAGATTTCAGCAAGGCAACTTTCCAATGTCATATCTCATGACTCAAATGGAATTTGGCAATGTTCTTGGCCATTTTGGAAAGCCCTTACATGATATAACAACTGTTTGAACATATTTGGTTTTGATCTCTTTTGAATCCAAGTGAAAAATCCCCCTACATTTGGCAAAAAGTGAAGGCAGATTCTGACTTAGTGAAAATTTCACTAAGTGTTGGAAAAAGTGACATTTTCACTTTTCAGCCATTTTGATCACTCCATAACTCAAAATCCTTAATGAATTGGACTTAGGTCTAGTTGAAGTTTTTGTAGAGGGTAATGAGGGCTACAAATCCATCTTTGGATGATAAAAAATGGCTTTGTGGTTTAGGAGTTATGATCCTTCAAAGTTGGTACCCTTGTCACTTTATTTTTAACTTAGAAAATTTTCTAAGTTTTTATGGTTACCCCTTTTACAAGTTATCCCACTTTTCTTGATTTTTCTTGATGAATGATGATTCAAATCATACATTAACATCATTTTAGGGTTAAAAATCCATTTTGGTGAAGAATCTCAAAAAGTCAAAGTTGACTTTTGTGCACAGTTGACTTTTTCTCAAATGAATTCCAAACTGTGCAATTCTTCAGGAAATCATGTCCTTGACCTAAATCAAACTTGATGGACATGTTCCATGGGTGTCATAGGGTATATTGGGGCATGTCCTAGTGCTTGGGAGCATGTCCTGGTCAAAAGTCAAAGTTACAGTTGACTTTTTCCTTAAAACCCTAATTGTGGTGCAGATGAAATTAAGACTTGTTGCTCAAGCTTCTTGGGTTAATCCATTGTTAAAAATGGATCAATATAGCTCATTAGAGACCCTCAAACCCTCTCTTGAGGGCTTGGCTCTTGATTTTCCCTAAAAGTTAACTTAGGGGTGAATTAGGTCAAGAAACCCTAATTCCTGATTTTTGATGTATGCATCCCCTGAGGCAAAATTGACTTGATAAATAGGTCCATGAGGTTCCATGGAGTACATTAGGTTGTGTTTTGAATCATTGGCTCATGCCCAGAGGAAAATTTCCCTCTGGAGGCCCTGGTCGACTAAAACCCTAATTTGGTGGCACTGGCGATCTTGAAGCTTGATCCACCTAGAAGGGAGCAACCTTGTGCTTAATCCTTGAAGTGAGAGTCCTTTTGATCCATTGTGGATGTTAGACAAGTTGAATATCATGTCATTCCTTGATTGATCCTTTGTCTAAGGCTCTGAGAGGGCTTAAAACCCTAATTTTGATTGTAGTGAATGCTCAACAACCCTTGAGGCATTTGATAAGGCATGATGGTTCATCCACATTGTGATGATGATTTGCACAATGATGGGAAATCTTAGTGGTCAAAATTTGGGGTATGACAGATGCCCCAATTTAATCTTCTTGGACCCGAAGGTGTGAATGACGAAGGTATTCGGGCATTCGGGGTGCAAGAGGATTAAATATCGGAATACCCGAAATTTTGATGGTGGTTATGAATAGTAGCTTGCGCATTCATCTTCTTTTGCTAAGCAATGATGCTTAGAAAAGGTAAACTTCCCCTCGATCCTGGTCTTCAGCCAAGGAACTGGTCTCAGTTGCTGAAACATACTTCCCCTCGATCCTGGTTTCCTACCAAGGAACTGGTCTCAGTTACTGAAATAAACTTCCCTTCGATCCTGGTTTCCTACCAAGGAACTGGTCTTAGTTTCTGATTTAAACTTCCCCTCGATCCTGGTTTCCTACCAAGGAACTGGTCTTAGTTTCTTTTGTCAATAAATTTTATCAACAAGGGACGTTATTTGTAGCGGTTTTCCTCAAACTTCTCGCCGAATTTTCCTGGGAAGATGCCATTTGAATGGAAAAGGTTTCGAAGTCAGACTTGCTGGGGAACCCACTCGTCTGAATTGTAGAGGTACATAAACTTCTCTGTTTGGAGACGCCATTTGTCGATTCTACTGGGGGAAAGCGGGTCTCTTGAGAGACTGTTTCCACTTGGGGATCTTACATCATACTTTTCTCGGGATCTTCCCGGAGAAACGCCATGTGATGGGGTCCAATTTTGAGGTGCCGATGACCTTTTCATCAGGGATCTTTTCGGAGAATGGCAGCTGTACTGCCAAATCTCTGCTTAGGAGGCTTTCTCTGGGTAATTTTTCTTTAATCCGGGAAAGCAAGGATATCATCTTCAATGGCGAAGAGTGATGCTGACTGAAGGTTCCTCTGGTCTTTCAGAGGTTGAAGTTATCAAAGTGGTCGAGGAGCCAACTTCATTCCAGAAATAAAACTGGAGGAGAGAGGATGTTCAGACGCAGCGTTTCCTGACGAGGAAAGGGTTGACAACTCGATTGAGAGAACTTTTATCACTAGGGGACAAGACCGACTAGAGTGATCGTGATGCAATATGAAATGTAAATGCAAATCAATAATGCATGATGTATGTATGTTTATGCTGACAAAACTGACGCGACATACAAACTGACAGGTGAACACGACTAGATACTCGGCCATCGCGGGGCGAAGAAGTACCGTTGGTTCAGAATAGCAATTCCACCTTGCTTAGGAGAGATAGTCCCTGTGGGGAATACCGTTGATCGGGCTTAGGAGATAAGAACTCGGCCGAGGGGTGTCAGATGAAACAAGGTCTCTGACACAGTTGATCCCTTCATTCAGGCGTACTGGGTTAGAAGGAGCACTTTGATCCTGCACTTTGAAGTTTGCCTACTTCTGGAGAAGCAATTGATGTTCAACAGTCAAAAGAAATTGTCGTCTTTATTTTAAAAGCAGAAAAAGTTTTACCAAGTAAATTCATTTTTGTTTTATTTCAAGAGTCGTTAGTCATGTTAAAAACGTCGTTCTGTAAAGCTAAAACAAATAAGAACTGCAAACAAAAGCACAAGGGCTCAAATTTTATTGATAGGATGGAGATCAGCCAAACGCGTGATTCCAAAGAGTATATACAAAGTTTGAAAATGGTAATTTACAGGGAAAAGGACTACGTTGAAACATAACGACCACTATCCTTCTACCAACTTTGAATTCGGGGGCATCCTGAGCTTCTGTCGAAGATGACCTTGACCGGAGTTTTCCTCTGATGGATGATGTAACTGCTGCTGCTGAGGGACTTGCCTCTGTTGAACATAGTTACTTGCCATTATCCCTAATTTTTGCCTGGATTGTACTATGATGTTTCCAATCCATCGGGATGTTTTTTTTATATGTCTCTAACCTTTGCCTGGACCGCCCTTTCGGGTTTTCAATCCACCGAGACGTTTTTTTTAGGCGAAGTATTTCTTGACTACATCAATATTCGTGGGGTAGGCAAATTCCTCTCCGTCCATGGTTGCAAGTCTCAAGGCGCCGCCTGAGAAAGCTTTTGTGACCACATAGGGGCCATCATAATTCGGAGTCCACTTGCCCCGGGAATCAGTGAGAAAAGATTGTATCTTCTTGAGCACGAGGTCTCCTTTTCTGAAGACACGAGGTCAGACCTTTTTGTCTAATGCCTTCTTCATTCTCTGTTGATATAATTTACCGTGGCATAGTGCCGTGATTCGTTTCTCTTCGATCAGGTTTAATTCGTCGTGTCGGCTTTGACACCATTCAGCTTCGGTGAGCTTAGCTTCCACCAGTACTCGGATTGACGGAATCTCTACTTCTATGGGGAGCACTGCTTCCATGCCATATACTAGAGAGAAAGGGGTTGCCCCTGTTGAAGTGCGAACAGATGTGCGATAACCGTGAAGAGCAAAGGGTAGCATCTCGTGCCAGTCTTTGTAGGTTACAACCATCTTTTGAACGATCTTCTTGATGTTCTTGTTAGCCGCTTCTACTGTTCCGTTCATCTTTGGTCGGTAGGGAGATGAGTTATGGTGTTCAATTTTGAACTCTGCACACAACTCCTTCATCATCTTATTGTTCAAGTTAGATCCATTATCAGTAATGATCTCGCTTGGAACACCATAACGACAGATGATATTGTTTTTGATAAATCGGACCACCACTTGTCGGGTTACATTAGCGTATGATGCTGATTCGACCCACTTGGTGAAATAGTCAATGGCTACCAGGATGAACCGATGTCCGTTTGAAGCCTTAGGTTCGATCAAGCCAATCATGCCGATTCCCCATATGGAAAAAGGCCACGGGGAAGAGAGAACTTTGAGATGTGATGGCGGTACATGAATTTTGTCGGAGTATATCTGACACTTGTGACACCTCCTCATGTACTTGTAGCAGTCGGATTCCATGGTCAACCAATAGTACCCTGCTCTTAGAACTTTCCTCGCCATAGTATGTCCATTGGCATGAGTGCCAAAGGATCCTTCATGAATTTCTTTCATAAGCATGTCTGCTTCTGGTCTGTCATGTCAAAATTCCGCTTATAGAGTGTATCACCGCTCAGAAAGAAGTTTCCAGCCAATCTTCTGAGGGTTTTCCTGTCTTTTCTGAGTGCCCCAGATGGGTACTCTTGTTTCTTAAGGAAGCATTTGATATCGTGATACCAAGGTCTGTCATCTATGATTGCTTCAATCGTGAAGACGTAAGCGGGCCGTTCAAGGCGCATTATGTCGATCTTAGGTATGTCATTCCATTGACATACACTAATCATAGAAGAGAGAGTGGCTAATGCATCAGCCATGTGATTCTCATCACGAGGGATGTGATGAAACTCGATTCTGTTGAAGAAAGGTAGCAACCTTCTTGCGTAGTCTTTGCAAGGAATCAATCCTAATTGGTATGTGTTCCAATCTCCTGTTATCTGATTGATAACCAGGGCTGAGTCGCCATATACGTCCAAGTTTTTGATCCTTAAATCAATCGCTTCCTCGAGACCCATAATACAAGCTTCGTATTCGGCCTCGTTGTTCGTACACTTGAACGTAAGTCGAGCGGTGAAAGGAATGTGGGTACCCTGAGGGGTAACAATGATTGCCCCAATTCTGTTTCCATAATAATTAACTGCTCCGTCAAAGATAAGTCCCCATTGGGAACCTGGTTCTGGCCCTTCACTGGGTAACGGTTCTTCGCAATCTTTCATTTTTAGATACATGACATCTTCGTCTGGGAAGTCAAACCCGGTTGATTCTTGATCGTCAATCGGTTGATGAACCAAATGATTGGCTAAAACACTTCCCTTAACGGCTTTCTGAGCGTGGTACTCTATGTCATATTCTGATAACAGCATCTGCCAACGGGCAATTCTTCCCGTAAAAGTAGGTTTTTCAAAGACATACTTGATTGGATCCATTTCTGAGATCAACCAAGTAGTGTGACGAATCATGTACTGGCGAAGATGTTTGGCTGCCCAAGCTAAAGCGCAGCAAGTTTTCTCAAGCATCGTGTACCGAGTCTCGCAGTCGGTGAATTTCTTGCTCAAATAGTAGATGGCAGACTCTTTTCTTTTGGTTTCGTCTTGTTGGCCAAGTACACACCCCATTGAGTCCTCTAGGACTGTGAGGTAAATGATCAGTGGTCTTCCTTCCACTGGAGGTGATAGAATCGGAGGATTCAACAGATATTCCTTAATACTGTCGAAGGAGGTTTGGCAATCTTCTGACCAAACACAATCCTGGTTCTTTTTGAGTAACTTGAAAATCGGCGCACATGTGGCGGTCATAAGGAATATGAATCTGGGGATGTAGTTCAAACGTCCCAGGAATCCTCTGACTTGTTTTTCAGTTTTTTGGCGAAGGCATTTCTTGAATGGCCTTGACCTTGTCAGGATCAACCTCAATTCCTTTCTGGCTGACGATGAACCCTAGTAGTTTCCCTGAACGGACACCGAAGGTGCACTTGTTGGGATTCAAGCGGAGCTTGAATTTTCTTAGACGTTCGAACAATTTTGACAGATGTTCAACGTGCTCACTCTCTGTTTTTTATTTTGCAATCATATCATCGACATACACTTCGATTTCTTTGTGTATCATGTCATGAAACAAAGTAGTCATGGCCCTTTGATAGGTTGCCCCGACGTTCTTCAAACCGAACGACATTACCTTGTAACAAAAGGTGCCCCATGGGGTAATGAACGAAGTTTTCTCCATGTCTTTCGGTGCCATTTTGATCTGGTTATAGCCCGAGAATCCATCCATGAAGGAGAAGACTTTGAACTTTGATGTACTGTCTACCAGCATGTCAATGCGTGGTAAAGGAAAGTCGTCCTTCGGACTTGCCTTGTTCAGATCTCGGTAGTCGACACACATTATGACCTTTCCATCCTTTTTGGGAACAGGTACGATGTTGGCTAACCATTGAGGATATTCAGATGTAGCGAGGAAACCCGCGTCAATCTGTTTCTGTACCTCCTCTTTGATTTTGATGGCCATGTCCGAGTGAGTGCGTCTCAACCTTTGCTTTACGGGTGGACATTTCGATCTTAATGGTAAGTGATGTTCCACGATGCTGGTATCCAAACCTGGCATATCCTGATAGGACCAAGCGAATACATCGGGAAATTCTTTGAGAAGCTTTATCAAACCCTCTCTGGCAGTTGGACTGAGCGGTGCCCCAATCCTGATTTCTTTTCTCTCTTGCTCTGAACCCAAGTTTACCGTTTCCAACGGCTCTTTGTGAGGTTCAATGGACATTTCCTCTTGTCTGAGTAATCGGGAGATCTCTTCTGGAATTTCGTTGTCATTTTCTTCTTCGGCCTCGAATATCGGGAAACCAAAGTTGGGAGAAGGCATCGGATCGTATGTTTCAACGGGGTTCAAAACAAGCAATCTGCATGACGTGATGATTCGTGTTTAGAAGAGATAGAGAAAATGCAAGTGTGTGCAGTGTTTTTATTTTACTGCTTGTTTTTATTTGAATTTTTTTTTTAGGATTACCATTTTCTGAAAAAGAAAAAAGAGAAAACAACAATTGATGCGGAAATTACAGAACGACGTTATTTTATTAATGCACAAGTCGATCCTTGAAACTACAGCCCTATAAAACAAAACTTTGTTGCTTCGGGCAAAGCGAAGAGGAAAATTTATAGAAAGCGAGCCCTATCAAAACATCCGTTTCACCTGGGCAGGGTGAAAGGTTAAAGATGGCAATTACTTTGACTGATGGACGACCTTCGGAACCTCGACGGCAACCCATTGGTGGCGAACTCCTCGGTGAATCACAAAGTCTGGCACCTTCCTTGATTTGTCTTCAGAAATGACGCTGATTTCTGGTGGAGCAGGATCATTGGAATCTGTTTCCCAGGCAGAGTTGTCGTAGGAGAATTCCTCTGTTGCATTTTGCATAACATTTGTGCTCTCAGCTGTATCTCCCCATCCAGTTGGCTGGATGTCTTCGAGCCTGATACGAGAGCTTCCGGGAGCGGTGTACTTGACCATATAGTCGTATTTTCCACTCGGTTGTCCCAAGGTGTCCCACACTTCTTTCGAACTGGAGGAGTCATTTCTCTCTATGACGTTCACCTCGGGAAAAGCATAGTTGATGAATTCAAGTCCTGCAAACGTTGCAAATTCATCTTCATGTTGAGTAGTTTCTGAATGACCTGAGTGTTGCCCTCATGACATGGTGGGGACACAGGTATTCCGTTCGATGACGGTCAGCTGATTATCATTGTTCGGCTGACCCTCTTGCCCCAAGTTTCCTGGGTAAGGCTGCCACATTGGCAGACCATCCATTGGGCCATAGTAATTGTAGTCAAAGTTGTCTTTCATCAGAGTGTCCTCCTCTAATGAATTTGGCGGAGCACGGCATCCTTCCGGATCACAATCTCCGTATATCATTTCGACATCTGACCTTGGTATAAATCTCGGACTTTGTGCGGGATAGCAAAAAGGCGTAGGCACCTCTTCCTGAGACATATAACCGTCCTCATTCAAATAGGACTTCCATTCTTCATCCGTGTCAGAGGGATCTTCCTCATTGATAGCATGAACCGCTTGAGACACTGGGTGAAGGAAACCTCCACTGTGGAAGAAATTTTGAAGGGGATGAAGACTTTCATCGCTAGCATCTGTCTGGGTACAGGTTGCAGAAAAACCAAGACCTTTTTTTGTTTTATTGTTAGTAGGAATGACAAGCTGTCCCCATCCTGTTGTGTCGGTACTCTCGACCGCTTTGATAGCATCTTTGTATGAGGAAATCGAGGTTCCTCCTTTGAAATGATTGTCCTTGCTCACCGATAGTGCTTGGAACTGAGTTCCAATAACCTCCTCGGGTTCTATACCAGTAGATGATGACAAGTCACTCACGAGCAAGGCTTGTTCCCCACAAACCGTGACAAGTTGATCGTTCTTGACGAACTTTAGCTTTTGGTGGAGGGTCGAAGTGACCGCTCCAGCCTGATGTATCCAAGGTCTTCCTAATAAACAACTGTATGTTGCCCGGATGTCCACGACCTGGAAAGTGACTTGGAAAGTGTGAGGACCGATAGTTATGGGAAGATCAACTTCGCCGATAACTGTTTTTCTGGATCCGTCGAATGCTTTGACGACAACCTCGCTAACTCTCATCGGAGGTCCTTTGAATGATAATTGCATCAAAGTGGACTTCGGCATAACATTCAGGGCTGACCCTGTGTCTACCAGTACGCTGGCTAAAGCATCGTCCTGGCAGTTAACTGTAATGTTGAGCGCCATGTTATGACGGCGACCCTCTTCGGGTAATTCCTCATCACTAAATCCCAAATTATTGCAGGAAGTGATGTTAGAGACAATGCTATCGAACTGTCTGATTGGTACATCTTGTTCCACAAAGGCTTGCTCCAAGACTTTCTGTAGAGCCTCCCTGTGGGCTTCTGAACTGAGTAACAGTGATAACACCGAGATCTTTGAAGGAGTTTGTAACAGTTGATCGACAATGTTGTATTCACTCCTTTGGATGAGCTTCAGCATCTCATCGTTATTTTTCGAAAGGTCGGGATCACTAGATTGACCGACTGGTGGATCAGGAGCTTCTGTCTGAAGTTCCTTTTCTTTGTTAAGTTCTCCAACTCCTCGGTTGAAGATTCGACCGCTCCGTGTTACACGACTGATGTCTGCAATATTCACGACGGACGGTAATGGAATTTCCTTTCCATTTTCAACTGTCGTTGCACTGAATTTGTAAGGGATAGCCTTAGCTGATTCATACGGTAGTGGTCCCGGTAGATAGATGACTATGGGAACCTTCTGATTTTTCTGACCATCATAAGTGATCTCGATCCATTCCCGGTTGGGAACTTTAGATTCGTCAAGTAGAGGAATAATGGCAAAAACATCCCTGGTCCTGTGATGACCAGAGATCGTGACAACATCCTCAACTTGCTCGGCAAGGTAGTTCGGCGTCCAGTTGATGGGTCCAGAACCCGGATATGGACGAATTTCTCCACGATCGACCTGACCTTGAAGAGCTGCTCTCACAAGGTAACACCCTTGGTTACTTTCCGAACAGACGCTACAACCGTCATAGTTGTGTGGTGGCACCTGGCCACGCCCACTTTGAATACAATGTAACCTTAATAGGTTAGCTTCCACTGATTGGACATCCTGACTTTGACGCCGAGTGGGGTTTCTATTACTGATACTAATCTGCTGAGTATCTTCATCCATATAGATTGGCATCCACCAGTGATTTAACAAGTGCTGAAGTGCCTCCTGGACAAGGGTACAACCTCGATCGTTTTCGCAGCCCGCTTTACAGCTTTGATAGTCATGTGATATTAAGAATCCGAGTCGGACCTACTCAGCATGTAACTCTACCAGGTTGGTATTCATCACGCGAATATCGAAGATCTAAACCATGTTGATCTGATAAGGGTTCCTATCATGGTAGTCTTGGATCCATCCAAGATCCATCTGACGCTGGAGGGCCACTTGTATGAAAGAGCATCCCTGTTTGTTTACCGAGCAAGTCAGACAGGAACTGTAATCGTGCCACGGCAGATTATGATACTGGCTTTGCCTTGAGTGCATCGCCACCAAGTTGGCATTCATCGCACGGATGTCGTGGTTTTGAATGACGTTAGAATTCGTGTAAACCATGTTAACTCCACGAACTCGGTGCTCCTAGATCCATCCGAGATCCATCTGTTCCTGTAGAGTTGCTTGCACTACAGAACATCCTTGATTGTCTTTAGAGCAGATATCACACTGGTGATAGTTATGAGGTGGCACATGGCCATATTCACTTTGTCTACAATGCATCTTGACCAGATTGGTTTTCAACAAGAGTACATCATGAATTTGATAGACGTTGTTAGTCTCTTTCTCAATCAGATTGATTGAAACCTTTTCATATTGAGGCAGCGGGCTCGTAAGAACATTGGGATTTGTATCCTTGAAAGATAAGACCCCGCTCCTAACAAGTTTTTGCACGTCGGACTTGAAATTGAGACAATTCTCAATGTTATGCCCTGATCCTCCTTGATGATAAGGGCATGTCTGATCCACCTTAAACCAAAAAGGCAGATTTTCCGGTACTGTAGGAGGGGACTTAGTCTGGATGTGCCCCTTGGCTAGCAGTAATGGAAACAGTTCTGCGTACGTCACGGGTATAGGATCAAATCCTGGTGGCCGTGTTGTACGGTTGTTGTTATATGGAGGACGAGCCTTCTGAAGAGGCTGTTGTGTCCTTTGTTGGTCAGGTTGGCTCTGCGTAACCTGAGGTTGATACGTAGAAATAGACGCAGGGTTGATAGCAGGAGTCACAGCTGCTACCGGTTGATAATGTCATCTTTGCTTTCCGAGAGAGATATTCCCAATATCTTGCTCTTTTTTCTTAGGGAGAGCACTACCGTACTTTTTAGTACCGCTCATCGATCCAGTGTCTTTTACCAAACGTCCTTCTCGGACGGCTTCCTCAAGACGTACGCCCATGCCGACCATTTCGGTGAAGTCACTGGGCGCACTGGCAACCATTCGGTCATAGTAAAATGAGCTTAAGGTCTTTAAGAAGATCTTTGTCATCTCTTTTTCCTCAAGAGGTGGACAAATTTGAGCGTCAATTTCACGCCACCTTTGAGCATACTCCTTAAAGGTTTCCTTGTCCTTTTGCGACATCGATCTGAGTTGATCTTTGTCGGGTTCCATGTCCAAATTGTATTTGTATTGTTGGACGAAGGCAGTACCAAGATCTCTGAATGTGCTGATCGTGGCACGGTTTAAACCCATGTACCATTTGAGTGCAGCACCGATTAAACTATCCTGAAAGTAGTGAATCAGTAGGTCCTGATTCTCCGTCTGAGCTGACATTCGCCGAGCGTACATCACCAGATGGCTTTCAGGGCAAGAGTTACCCTTGTACTTTTCAAAGTCGGGCACTTGAAATTTGTGCGGGACTTTCACATTTGGGACTAAGCAGAGATCTACGGCGTCCTTTCCAAATAGATCCTGACCGCGAAGGGCTTGCAGTTCCTTCTGCATTTCCAAGAACTGTTCTTGAAATTCCTCCATTCTGTCAAACATAGTTTCCTTCTTACCAGAAGGTGTCTGTGGAATCTGTCCTTCCGGGACAGTGTGCATCACAGGGGGTGGTACCGTGACTACGGCAGTGAGTCTTGGCGTCTCCCGAAGTTTGTAACCTTCAGGAGTCTTCAGTATGCCCCTGGCATCTTCGCTTTCCCGAAGTTTGTAACCTTCGGGCCCAGCGGCTTCTGTTGTGATTCCCTGATCTTCAGTGATCGGCGGAACATATCCTCCCGGGATATAGTTAACAGGCATGCCCCAAGGACGATCTTTCGGCATCTGATACCTAGGATCATACTTCTCTGCTATGGGCGTTGAGGTGATCTCTGAGATCACAGTTCTTTGTAGTTGAGCTTCTGCCATGGCTTGCATGTCGTTACGAAGCTTTCTCATATCCTCTCTTAGAGCGTCGATCTCTTCTTTCAACTCTCTGTTTTCTTCCTCAAGATCACCCATCTTTTTCTGACGATTGGCCCGAGTATTATACGAATGAGACAGTTTGACTCTAGAATCGAGACACAAACGTGAGATTCGTAGGGAAGAAGAATATGCGATGTGAGAATAATGAATGCAATGATTATATTAATTGTTTAAGGTTTAATTAAAATAAACTTCGACAATTAGATTGCAAATATCAAACAGTGGGGAAACCCCTTTTTATTGAATTCAAAGGATTACAGAAATGGAAATACAGTAGATTACAAAGTGCAGAAACAGAAACCTAAGCTAATGGGTCCCGAGTCTTCTCTGAAGAGAAATCGGGTGCTGATTCTGGTATCTTCCTTTTCTTTGACCGGGGCTCTTGGGCCGTTGTCGGGTTGTCATTCCTTTGCCAGGTGAAAGGAGCGAGCAAATTCCTTTGGTCATCTTGATTTTCTATAGCATGTTGCTCCAAAATTTCAATTAGAGCATCTTTTTATTTTAGTAATTGTTGTATTTTGATGCACTCTACGTCGAGGGTGCGATACTTGTTCTTCCAAGACCTTATCTCCCGTTGAACTTTGTTGAGAGTAACCTGAAGCTTTTCAGTTTCCGTCATGAAGTACATGACAGATTCCCTCGGCGGAAGAATTCCGTATTGAGGATAAGGCATCTTCAGCTTGAGAGCTCTAGTTTGTACCCAATGGAGATAAGACTCCACCGAGACACAGTCTAGTTTTCCTAGAGACTCTCGTCCTTTCTTATGAACGTGTTTCCAAGCGTGCACTATTTCCATCTTTAGTGCTCTATCATTTTCTCCTTCCTTGAAGAAAAGACCTTCCAGATGAACACCCAGTGGGATATGTCTCATCGGGTATCCAAATTGACGGCGAACCAATACCGGATGGTAGTTGATTCCTCCTTTAGTTCCTATGAGGGGTACGTTGGGGAAGCTTCCACAACGATCAATGATCCTGATTCCATCATAAATCCTATTACACCAATCTATATCAGAGTTGGTAAGAGACATGATCTTCTGCGACCAGCGTAGGGCACTCTTACAATCCCAAAAAGCAGCAGACTTGGGCAAGTGAGAGATAAACCATTTGTAAAGCAAAGGTACACAGCATGTGATCTCCCCTCCGCTGTACAAATTTCCCAAGTGTACAGAATGATACGCATCTACGAGCAAAGTCGGCATAGGATTTCCAATGAGAAAAACCTTAATAGAATTAATATCGACGAAGTTATTAATGTTGGGAAACAAAAATAACCCGTAGGTCAGCAAGACAAAGATGCTTTCAAAAGCAGTCACGTTTCCTATACTGGCAAAATACATGGCCTTTTTTGTCAAGAACTGGGCTGGCAAACCTTGGATGCCACCCTTAGTGGTTAGGTGAGTCCTGACCTCGGACTTGTCCAAATGAATTGCTCTCGCAATGGTCTGATTCTTTGGAATTTCTTCCAGTCCAGAAAATGGAGCTCGATCTGTAATGTGTAAATCAATCAGGTGAGAATACTCCTCCAGCGTTGGTGCGAGCTGGTAATCTGGGAATGTGAAACAGTGATAAACTGGATCATAAAACTGAATGAGCGCATCCATGATTCCCTCAATCACATGGGCTCTTAACAGTGGTAGTAAACCTCCGTGCTTGGCTCTGAAAGCCTCTGGGTTAGTGATCATCCTTGCTAACCTTCTCAAATCCTCTAGTTTTAGAACCTTGAAGGTATACTGGTGAGTTCTCCTTCTACCGAAATCCATTAGTGCAATCCTTTTCTCTGATATTTGCAATCACAATCTCAGTTTAATTTGAAAAAACAAAGAGACTAGAAGAGAAGATTTTTTTGAATTTTTTTTAATGTTTTATTAAATGAATGCATGAATGCAGCACACAAAAACATAGAAAAAACATGGGGTCAAAGGGTCGTTGTCATGAAGTCAAGGCTCTACCCATCCCCAAAGGTTTATACTAGGGTGATTTTTGTACCTGTACTCATTATCATCAGCTCCTCCCAGGAAAGCAAAACAACAAGCGGATCGCCAGCGAGTTGTAGAGCAATCTTAGAGTAAGTGCCATTCACCGAGAATAGATCACCAGCCTCAAATGAGGGTAGTATCGCGTAACAACTATTTCCGATAGTTTCCGCACTACGAAAGGGTTTGGCTCCTCAGCTTCTCAGACTTAACAACCGGCCCATTGTCTAGGTGAGAGAATGGGTTGCGTTGGTCAGCCTCCACTGAGGTTGATGGTCGACCCCATCGCCATCACTTATCTTAAGTGTATACTCAATCTTTCCACATACGGCATGACCCGCATTCCCATTAGCAGAAAAATAAACATGTATAGCAATTAGGAAAAGCAGTATATATATTTTTCCTAAACACCCTAGACCTTTAAAGCTATGAATCCTAAGTTCCTGACAGAAAATGGGTTCCCCGGCGGAAGCCCCAATCTGTGGTATTCACACAAGTGAAGAGAAGGAAGAAAGAAAACAGAGACGAATCGGCCCCACGGTGGGCGCCATTTTTCTGCAGCGAGCGATTTTGGACGCGGTTCTTAAGCGTTGGTCGCTCTCTGCGGTTGAGCTTAAAACTACAGGTCAATTCATTTTTTATCCTATTAAAGATGATGAAGGAAGGGAAATAGATGTCTCCAATTAACCCTGCTTTGCATACTGAGTTTAAACAGCGGTCTGTTAGGTTACGAATGCTATCAATGTGGGGGGCCTTTGTACTGGTTATTTGTATTTTCGCCAATACGATTTTCTTTCTTTTTGTCTAGACGGAAGGTTTCTGGCGGGGAACAAGGATTAGGATGTTAGGACTGATGCTTTTTGAATTACTGCTTTTGATTGATGGAGATATGGGATTTGGGTTTTTTGTTGATTGTGCTCGCTAAGATCTTTTCTTTCGATCTTATGCCTACGTATTCCCGTTTACCGAAACAGGGAAATCAGAGCGTTCGTAGTTCCTCCTATTCTATGGGAGGAAATGGTTGTTTTGGTGTCTTGTTCAAAGCCCAAGACGTGAAGCGAAAAGGTGGTTTGTATCTTGTTCAAAGCCCAAGATGTGAAGCTGAAAGGTCTATTTGTATCTTGTTCAAAGCCCAAGATGTGAAGCTGAATGTCCCAACTTTAGAGAGAATTTGTCATCTCTAAAGAGGGGGTTGTATGTCACAACTGTTTTATAAAGGAGAATTACTTTAACCAGGATTTGTGAATCCGACAATGCCATAATTTCCTTTATAAGGGGTTTTAACCTGAAGGAGAAGACTTTAACTCAGTGTAGAGCAATGCTATCTTTACTTAGGAATTTCTCATGCTAAAAGAGGGACAGTGGCATGGATGTAGATGATCCAGAGGCTTTCCGCTTACAGCGATTAGATGAAGAGGAAGGAGTTGTTGATGTTTGTGTACTGTGAACGCTGCACAGCTTTGATGCTAAAAGGTTAATTGGATTAACCAGTGGTTTTCTTATACAAAGCCTAAGAGGAGGCTAATATGTGTCTCGTACAAAGCCCGAGAGAGAGGCTAAAAGGTTTTGACTCAACGATGGAATCTTTTGGTATCTAGTATAAAGCCCGAGATGAAGGTTATTTGATTCAACAAGAGAGTTTTTGTATCTCGTACAAAGCCCGAGATGGAGGCTAAAATTTGTTTGGCTCAATAAGAACCTTTTTGTATCTCGTATAAAGCCCGAGATGGAGGCGAAAGGGGGATTGACTCAACGAGGGAGTCTCTTATGTGTCTCGTATAAAGCCCGAGAGAGAGGCTAAACATTGTTTGACTCCGCTGGGGAGGATCATTGTACAAAGCCCAAGAGGAGGCTAACTTCACTGGAGAAGGATCATTATACAAAGCCTAAGAGGAGGCTATGGTAACTGTTTCAGTCAAGCGATAGGTCCAGTATACTGATTTTAAAGAGAAAATCAGTTCTTATATGAGCAATACTGTACTCATGGATTTGATTCAAGGATCCGGGTTATTCCTGTTCTTTAAGGAAGCGGGAAATCCGAAGGGTATTGAGACTATCCGAGTCTGTGGGTTTCCTTCCTATTTAACGAAGGGGTCACTTGAGAATGTCTTTGAGACTCAAGGAAGTTAGACTGTCCAAGTCTAGAGTTTCATCTCTTGTACTATGCTTTGAGAAACAGTAGTAGACTCTTTGAAAGGACTGTTCTATGCAGATGACTAAGTTCTGTTCCTATACCTCTAGGAGGTCGTCGGGACAATTTGTACGAAGCCCAAGAGGAGGCTAGAAACTTTTAAGAAGCCGACGGGTCCTTGTACTAAGCCCAAGAGAAGGCTATCATTCCCGGAGGAAGAGATCATTATACGAAGCCTAAGAGGAGGTTGTGAATACTTCTAAGAAGCCGTAGGGTCCTTGTACAAAGACCAAGAGGAGGCGGGGTTGCTTTTAGGAAGCCTGTAGGTCCTTGTACGATGCCCAAGAGGAGACCGATTGCTTTTAAGAAGCCGATGGGTCCCCAAACCCCGAGAAATTCAAGGCAAGCTATTCACAAGGAATAGATCAAGTCAGGAAAGTTCGAGAATTTGGAAGAAACTCAAGAGATGTCATTCACGGAGAAAAGATCATCTTTGGGGAGTAGAGTCTCTTGACAAGTGCTTTTAAGAAACCCGTGGGTCCCCAAACCCCGAGAAATTCAAGGCAATGCTATTCACCGAGAATAGATCAAAGTCAGGAAAGTTCGAGAATTTGGAAGAAACTCAAAGATGCCATTCACGGAGAATACATTCATCTTGGGGAGTAGAGTCTCTTGACAACTTCTATGAGTGACAGTCTATGAAAGGGTTCACAGAGAATGCTGCCTTTCATATCTCCATATTGTTTAACCCCAAGAGGAGGGAAGACTGTGTCTGGTAATCCTATGGGGATCTAGTTTAGACTATTTCTATGAGTGATCGAAACGGCTTTACCTAGTGCTAGACGTAGTTGCCGGGGAAACTCTAAATATCTATACTATTATTACACAGTTGATATGAGTTTATGAAAGAAGACTTACAGTGAAACAGCCCCACAATACAGTTATATGTATATGAAAGCGGTAAATGAAAGCGTATAAACACTTACTCGGTTGTAGAGCTTCCATGCTGTTTGGTTTGTTGTTCAACAAAGAAAGATTGAAAACAATAGTATATTCAAAATCAAAGGAGAAAGTGCTTTGAATAAAAAGATTTGGGGCTTGCAGCTCAAGGAGAGGCCTAGGGTTTTATCTGTGAGCGCACTGTTTGAATTTGTACAGAGTGACTTATACAAGTGACTGAGGCCAAACAAGGTTTTCTGTACAAAGGGATGGGTCTTACACTCTCTCAAGAGGCCCAAAGGGTTTAAAGAAAAAGAGTGGGGCTTATAACACGAGGGTAGGCCCAGATGATTTTTCCGTTAAAAATGGCGATCGCGCCGAGGTTTTCTTTTAACGCGGAGGGACTTATACAATAAGTGAGGCCCAAAATGTTTTGGTTAAAATGGGATTGGGTCTTACACTCTATTAGAGGCCCAAAGCATTTTTGAATGGGTCTTATAGCTCAAGGAGAGGCCCAAGGTTATTTTTCAAAAGGCGATGATCGTGCCGTTTATTTGAAAATGTACAGAGGGACTTATACAACGAATGAGGCCCCAAATATTTCTGTACAAGTGGGTTGGGTCTTACACTCTCTCAAGAGGCCCAAAGTGATTTGAAAATGATTTATGAGGGTTGAATTAATCCAAAAACCCTAATTTGTTTTCAAGAATGTATTTAATTGAATAAAAATTCAATTAAAAATGATCAAAATTGTTTAACACATGAAAAACAAATTGTGATTTTGGATTAATGCTTCAAAAATTAAGTATTGACCTACAAAATAATTAGAAATCATTAAAAGTTGCAAAATCAATGTAGAAAAAATATTTAAAATGTCAAAAATAATTAATATATTAATTCTTTGCAAAAATATCAATTATATGAAATAAATAATATTTTTTGGATTTTTTTATAAAATAAAATATTTTAACATTTTTGTGAATTATTAAAAAAAGAATCAACTCAAAATCATTAAAACTCGGAGAGAAATTAATTTTTGAATCAATTAAATAAAAATCACAAAATTCAAATATTCAAATTTCTAAAAATGGCGCCAAGAACAAGCTGAAAAAACACGCGCGTGTTCTGAGATTCTCAGATTTGCATTTTCTATCAAATCTCCCTGAATACTTGATTATAACATGCAATCCACATATCATTATGCTCGTCTCAACCTCACGATCATGTCTATGTCCATTAATTTCACTTAAATTAAACATATAACTAGAAATCATGAAAAATCCTCAAGAACCCTAATTTCTGCATGAAGGCTAGGATTTTTGATACACGATTCAAACAATGCAATTAATTGAGGGAAAACATTCCATGCATGATTATGAACATATGGCCAAATTATTGTGCAGCAAAAATTGCATGGATCATAGAGTTAGAAGAGCTCATGCTTACCACTTGCAGCTGGTGATCGTGATTTGTGTTGGAGGTGTTACAGCTAGGTTCCAATGATGTGGATAGCTTCCCTAGGTACCAAGTGATGTGTCTGAGTGCATAGAATGGATTGAAATGGTTTGGAGTTGAATATGGCACCTCAACTGCAAAACTGTCAAGAACTTGAGCAATTGGCTGGTGATTTTGTGAAATCAGTGTTCCAGATGTTATGTGAGTGTTTGGATCACTTCTATATGATGTATGTGAGGTGTGTGAGTGATTGGTTTGATTGGAAAAGCTCTCAAACTCAAAACCCGATAGCTACCTTGCTAAGAAAGGCATTTTTGCCAAGAGAAAGAGATTTTGAGGAAAGCATCTGTTAGATGGCTTTGGTGTACTCAAACTTATCACAATTGAGCTCTATTTATAGTAGCGCAAGTTTGTTTTGCAAGGAATAGTGAATGGCAACTGGTAAGTAAGTTTTGCCAATGTTGTCCAATGGGAATGCAAGTCTCCTCTAGCCATTGACTAGAGGTTAGGGCACAGAGTTGTGGTTCCCTTGGTCTTGGATAAGTCTTGACTGATTTCAGATGAGAATGGCTCAGTCCATGCCACCTTGATGCTTCCATTGAATGCTTCAATCCAAATTTGGAGTCTTGTCCCTATTTTGGCCATTCTAGGTTCAACATGTTATTTCTTGTTCCATGGACTTTGGAGGCTTGGCTCAGTGATTGTCCCCTTTAGATTCAATCCTCAGATGTGTCCAAGTGGATAGGAGCATTTGAATTTGGCTGATTTTGGCAAATCGAGCAAAGTTGCAAATTCTGCCTTGCCTTTGACAGATTTCAGCAAGGCAACTTTCCAATGTCATATCTCATGACTCAAATGGAATTTGGCAATGTTCTTGGCCATTTTGGAAAGCCCTTACATGATATAATAACTGTTTGAACATATTTGGTTTTGATCTCTTTTGAATCCAAGTGAAAAATCCCCCTACATTTGGCAAAAAGTGAAGGCCGATTCTGACTTAGTGAAAATTTCACTAAGTGTTGGAAAAAGTGACATTTTCACTTTTCAGCCATTTTGATCACTCCATAACTCAAAATCCTTAATGAATTGGACTTAGGTCTAGTTGAAGTTTTTGTAGAGGGTAATGAGGGCTACAAATCCATCTTTGGATGAGAAAAAATGGCTTTGTGGTTTAGGAGTTATGATCCTTCAAAGTTGGTACCCTTGTCACTTTATTTTTAACTTAGAAAATTTTCTAAGTTTTTATGGTTACCCCTTTTACAAGTTATCCCACTTTTCTTGATTTTTCTTGATGAATGATGATTCAAAACATACATTAACATCATTTTAGGGTTAAAAATCCATTTTGGTGAAGAATCTCAAAAAGTCAAAGTTGACTTTTGTGCACAGTTGACTTTTTATCAGATGAATTCCAAACTGTGCAATTCTTCAGGAAATCATGTCCTTGACCTAAATCAAACTTGATGGACATGTTCCATGGGTGTAATAGGGTATATTGGGGCATGTCCTAGGGCTTGGGAGCATGTCCTGGTCAAAAGTCAAAGTTACAGTTGACTTTTTCCTTAAAACCCTAATTGTGGTGCAGATGAAATTGAGACTTGTTGCTCAAGCTTCTTGGGTTAATCCATTGTTAAAAACGGATCAATATAGATCATTAGAGACCCTCAAACCCTCTATTGAGGTCTTGGCTCATGATTTGCCCTAAAAGTCAACTTAGGGGTGAATTAGGTCAAGAAACCCTAATTCCTAATTTTTTATGTATGCATCCCCTGAGGCAAAATTGACTTGATGAATGGGTCCATGAGGTTCCATTGAGTACATTAGGTTGTGTTTTGGATCATTGGCTCATGCCTAGAGGAAAATTTCCCTCTGGAGGCCCTGGTCGACCAAAACCCTAATTTGGTGGCACTGGCGATCTTGAAGCTTGATCCACCTAGAAGGGAGCAACCTTGTGCTTAATTCTTGAAGTGGGAGTCCTTTTGATCCATTGTGGATGTTAGACAAGTTGAAGATCATGTCATTCCTTGATTGATCCTTTGTCTAAGGCTCTGAGAGGGCTTAAAACCCTAATTTTGATTGTAGTGAATGCTCAACAACCCTTGAGGCATTTGATGAGGCATGATGGTTCATCCACATTGTGATGATGATTTGCACAATTATGGGAAATCTTAGTGGTCAAAATTTGGGGTATGTCAGATGCCCTTATTTAATCTTCTTGGACCCGAAGGTGTGAATGGCGAAGGTATTCGGGCATTCGGGGTGCAAGAGGATTAAATATCGGAATACCCGAAATTTTGATAGTGGTTATGAATGGTAGCTTGCGCATTCATCTTCTTTTGCTAAGCAATGATGCTTAGAAAAGGTAAACTTCCCCTCGATCCTGGTCTTCAGCCAAGGAACTGGTCTCAGTTGCTGAAACAAACTTCCCCTCGATCCTGGTTTCCTACCAAGGAACTGGTCTCAGTTACTGAAATAAACTTCCCCTTGATCTTGGTTTCCTACCAAGGAACTGGTCTTAGTTTCTGATTTAAACTTCCCCTCGATCCTGGTTTCCTACCAAGGAACTGGTCTTAGTTTCTTTTGTCAATAAATTTTATCAACAAGGGACGCTATTTGTAGCGGTTTTCCTCAAACTTCTCGCCGAATTTTCCAGGGAAGATGCCATTTGAATGGAAAAGGTTTCGAAGTCAGACTTGCTGGGGAACCCACTCGTCTGAATTGTAGAGGTACATAAACTTCTCTGTTTGGAGACGCCATTTGTCGATTCTACTGGGGGAAACGGGTCTCTTGAGAGACTGTTTCCACTTGGGGATCTTACATCATACTTTTCTCGGGATCTTCCCGGAGAAACGCCATGTGATGGGGTCCAATTTTGAGGTGCCGATGACCTTTTCATCAGCGATCTTTTCGGAGAATGGCAACTGTACTGCCAAAGCTCTGCTTAGGAGGCTTTCTCTGGGTAATTTTTCTTTAATCCGGGAAAGCAAGGATATCATCTTCAATGGCAAGAGTGATGCTGACTGAAGGTTCCTCTGGTCTTTCAGAGGTTCAAGTTATCAAAGTGGTCGAGGAGCCAACTTCATTCCAGAAATAAAACTGGAGGAGAGAGGATGTTCAGACGCAGCATTTCCTGACGAGGAAAGGGTTGACAACTCGATTGAGAGAACTTTTATCACTAGGGGACAAGACCGACTAGAGTGATGGTGATGCAATATGAAATGTGAATGTAAATCAATAATGCATGATGTATGTATGTTTATGCTGACAAAACTGATGCGACATACAAACTGACAGGTGAACACGACTAGATACTCGGCCATCGCGGGGTGAAGAAGTACCGTTGGTTCGGAATAGCAATTCCACCTTGCTTAGGAGAGATAGTCCCTGTGGGTAATACCGTTGATCGGGCTTAGGAGATAAGAACTCGGCCGAGGGGTGTCAGACGAAACAAGGTCTCTGACACAGTTGATCCCTTCATTCAGGCGTACTGGGTTAGAAGGAGCACTTTGATCCTGCACTTTGAAGTTTGCCTACTTCTGGAGAAGCGATTGATGTTCCTTTGATGTTCAACAGTCAAAATAAATTGTCGTCTTTATTTTAAAAGCAGAAAAAGTTTTACCAAGTAAATTCATTTTTGTTTTATTTCAAGAGTCGTTAGTCATGTTAAAAACGTCGTTCTGTAAAGCTAAAACAAATAAGAACTGCAAACAAAAGCACAAGGGCTCAAATTTTATTGATAGGATGGAGATCAGCCAAACGCGTGATTCCAAAGAGTATATACAAAGTTTGAATGATTTGCACAATGATGGGAAATCTTAGTGGTCAAAATTTGGGGTATGACAGGTTAGTGTCTTATTTTGTTATGTGTTTTTATGCTATAAACTTGGTTCTTAGAGTGATCAACTAGGAAAAAAGTAAAAGCTTGTTGTTGAGAGAGATCCAATAAACAAGTGGATTTCATAACAAAAGTGGTTAATAAAGTAGGATCGAGATATTCACTTAATTCAACTTGCTTAGAGATAAGAAGTTGAGGCCATAAAGATTTTTCAGAATTAAAATCAGACGTATTTTAGGGTTACAAGTGAGACTTAGAGATTTATTCCCTTGCCCTAGTTATACATGTTTTGATGCTGTAGAGATACACCACTAGATCACGTTCTGACCTTTTGAGGCACGACACTTCACATCATAAAGGCATATCAAACAACAACTATACTAATGGATTTAGCTCATCAATTGCTCTCTCTGATATTTTAACTCCTCTTTAGCTTTAAGTTGTTTTAGGTAATTGTGTGTGCTCTTGCTCTTTATTCTCATATTTCTGTTACCTTGCTCATACTTTTCTTAAACAAAGAAAACTAATATTAGTAGTTCAAATACTTTGCACTTCCCTGTGGGTTCGACCTTTACTTTATCACTTGCTACATTACCAAGCATGTATACTTGCATGTGACATCATTACTCTAAACCAATTAAAAGAAAAGTATTACATAAATTATAGTATATTGTAAGTAACAGTTCCTCTGGCCACTTTGTACGCAATGCAGTTACCAAACCATTTGACATCTGCACCCTAAGGTCCCAAAGTAATCCCTAGATCTCGCGGCCATAAGGAAGATTTTGAATTGTATAAAGGAGCGGATGAATCAAGAGGTGAATCCCTAATGTCACCGCATTTTAACGAAAGCACCCTGTGCCAAACTGAGTATTCCATTGTTAAAATCTTCTAGTCCCATTTGCTCAAAAGTGCCCGATTGAACATTTCACAATGCTTTACCCCTAAGGTCCCCATCAACTGTAGATCTACAAAATGTGGACTAAGCTACCCAATTAATCCTCTTATGATTATCTTCTCCATTCCACAAGAAGGTACGCTGAATTTTTATGATCTCATAGATTTTATTACTCAAGTAGTGAATTTTTATATATCACTATCAACTAAGATCTTATTAAATTTATCTTACTAAAAGTCAAGGGTTAATTAACCTAATCACATACTTAAGGTGTATAGTTTGTTTTGAAAATCTTGTGCAAATTTCAAAATTTTGATTTTATCTCACCCGCAAGGCGTCTACTAGACGCCATAAGACAAATGTTGAATCGTATTATTAGAATTTCAATTCCACTTCCACCTTATCTACGAAGTAAGTGTCTTAGTCTTTATATCATACTTAAGTTGTTTTTCTGTGATTTGCATGAGTGAACTTTAATTCGGTAGAGGGAAATTTAAAGAAACAAATTTTCTGAATTCATGATTCTAAAAGTTTAAGTGATCTTTGATTGTAATTGGGGATGAAAATAGGTTGGGGCAAGTTAGGCTTTGCCAAACCTGAGTCTGACCTATTGAAAAAATTCAAAGCCTAAGTTTGACCTTTAGTCTATCATAGGCTTATTTTTCGATCCGAGTCTAGACTTTTCAAATGCTTAATTTACATACTAGCCTACTTAAAAACCTACTTCATTTGAGCATTTGCAAATAAGAAATTCAAATAATGTTAAATAGACTAATGAACTAAAAGATTGCCGAGACTAAATGATTGTTTTCATTGACTCGCTTGAGTTTACCTATTAGCATAAGTTTTGTGATACTATTTGTTTGAGAGAACTTATGCAAACAACTTATGACATTGTTTATAAGATTTTTTTCATCTCATTTTCATAAGTTCTTTAAGATAACTAATCTTTATATATGTATTTTAATTCAAATTACAAAATACAATATAATAATAAAGTTATTCGAATTTATTTAAATAGATCGCATGATAGGCTTAAAAGACTTTTTATGTAGCCTCTGACCTAACATTTTAATTAGCTAAATAGACTTATAAAAAGTTTATGGTTTTCTATTTAAAGAAAGCCTAGTCTCTATTGGGTCTGTATAAACTATGTCGTAGGTCACTGTTAATTTGTTTGATATATTCATATCCTTAATTTTAATGTAAAAATTGAAAAATAAATTTAAATTTTTTAAAACCGAGTGATTCATATATTAAGAGGGTGAGGTTGAGAAATGAAATATAAATGAGTAGATATTAAAAAGTATTATTATGAATTTTTTTACTAATTTATTGTAATTCATTTTTTATATAAACTCTTAATTGGTTGAGGATCGTAGGGTTGTTTTCTCTTTCATAGTTGATCATTTTAGATTGAACTAAAGAAACAATTTATGTATTAACCCTAGATTGGTTGATCCATTGATAAATTATCCAATTCTTTGGGTGCCTAGCTCTTGCAGATTCGGTAACCTAAATGGATGAATCAACAGCAACAATACATTCAAAATGTTTCACCACGCAAATATGACATCTATTAAGATTTAAGAACATAGAATATGTTCTAAACTCGAATAAAATACCAAATGAATATTTTTAATACCAAAAACATTGCTTTATTTACGCGTACAGTTTGTCTTTTTGTGGATGCAAAAACAAAATCTACAATGGTTTCGATACTATAAACACTTAATTGGCAATTGTGTCTCCAACGAAAAATGGAAATTCAGATATATTCATTCACAGAATAGTTTCTTTAAGCATTTAATTTTCAGAGACAGGAATAAATTAGAAGTTTGAGACATAAATTTGATTTGTCACGAATAAATTAGAAGTTTAAGACATAAATTTGATTTGTCACGATCATTTAGAAATCTGAGTATCTAGCCGATTCCAATCTTATCATTTAGATAAATAAATAATTCACCTTTTTGATATATTATGGCTAGTTTTTCTCTTCTCATTTTATCACTTAGATTCACCATATTAAATATTGGGGTACCTAGTGATAGGATAAAAAAGAGATAAAGAACATGAAACTAGTTGCAAGAGGGAATTATTCCTTATTTGAAAGAAAATAAAAAATTAATGATAGATGAAGATAATTACGGTAGAAAAGGTTTTGGTATGGTGATACATGTATTTTGTAAGGTTATCATTCCAATGTTTAAATCACTAAAATGAGAGAGAACGAACTTGCAAGTGCGAGTGTGAATAAATATATGTATGTGATTCATAGTCAAACTTATATAGGGCGTGATAATTAGAATCATTACCAATTGGTCTGATAAATACAAAAGGTTGTTGAGTGAGCATCAACGATTGGGATGAAGATGGAGGTCTGCTACTGTTTGGTGCTTCCCCGTAGATGTTCACCTGCTGAATGGGAGCTTGTGATTGGATTTAGTCTTTAGAGTATTTGAGTGTACTTGAGTGTTGTTACAAGATCGAGGTCCCATCTTGACCATTGATCGTGACTTTTTGTTCTACTTGGCTTCGCTATCGTTGATCTTAGGGCTTTCTATGTTTATAAATAGGTATGACGAAGTTGGTTTTCTCTTTCCATCTTCTTCTGCCCCCGAGTGCTATCAACCTTCTTCATTTCTCTATGATTTCAATGATAACTATTGTATCTTTTTGTGTTTTAAACTCTTTGTTTTGTGGCCTTTATCTTCATTCTTTAGAGTCTGCAACTTTTTGGGTTCCCAACAACTTGTTCTTCATTGCTTCATTTTTCATTCTTCAGAACTTGCTAAATATTCAATCTAGCTAACGCCCATATCTTTTATTCTTTGTTTTGCATTAGCCTTTTTAGTCATAACCAACATAGGAAACTCAAAGTCCCATATCGAATTCGAAGTAATAAACCCGGTGAAATAAGAGATGTCATCTTAGGAGTAAGAAACCTAACAATAAGCATCATTGAAGTTAGAGAGCCCATGGAGGTGAAAAACCTAGAGATAAATATTGTTGAAGTGAGGGAGACTGGTCATCTTAGGAGTTGCAACATGATTTGATGCCATATTTTGACGAATCTCATTGAATTGTCCTGTAGCATACAAGGAAAAACTATTAAAAGTGACATCTTGGACAATCAAATGATCATGAATAGCTCTAAAACGCTCCTTGCTGCCATTGGCCCCAACCTTGTGACTTATTATGTGCACCTGCAAAACCTTGTCACTTAGGAGGATCTTCACGAGCATGCTAAGAATCCACCATGTCTACATCCACATTCTGATTCGGTTCTTTTACCAATGTTCATAAACCACATCAATACCAAATTTAGCAGGGTCATCATAGTTATATATGACCTTACCTGAGCCTTTCATCTTGTAGTAGTACGCCTTGAGATCTTTATCCCAATGGTATCTCATATGCTTCATGGTGATTAAATTGAATTCTTGAGTCGGTCCAGGAGAAATGGTCACAAGATTCGGCATAACAATGTTGAAGTGCTTCAAAATGTTAGCAATTTTGAATCATAACAAAGGGAAGACCCTCGGTTACACTCTTTTATAGCAAACACCGGGTAAGCAAAGTAGATAAGCCAATTCATACGAACTTTGTTTTGAAGGATATACATCAGATGAATTTTGGCAATGTCAATCCATGATTGACCACTCTTCCTTGGATGTAATATATGGGTCATCATCCAATGAAGGATATGCGGATCTCTCTTCAAATAACCTTTTGATGCGTTAGCAGATAGCCATACCCCAATTTTCTCCACCCTTCATATGCTTTCGAGTGGCTTTTCTTTCGAATAAATGAGATAGCATAGTTGGTAAGAAGGTATGTGTAAGAAGTTTAATCATAAGGTCGCGGGTTCAAGTCTCATTGCATTACTTTTTGTATTTATTTTCCTTTTTGTGTGTTTTCATTAAAAAATGGTAAAAAGATAATTTTTCGATTATTTAATTACTATTTTCGTTTTTTTATTTAGGAGTATTTTAAAAATTAATTTTTTTATTTTTAAATCTTTATTTTATGCATTTAAAAAAATCAAAAAAGAAAGAGATATTCTTCCAAATTACAATGTCTCCATATTAAATCTTACACCTGGTCACATTCCCTTCCAGATTCATAGTCTTGCTCACCAAGACTTGAATCAGATTTTAATCTCTAAAAATCCAGCCTAAAATAGATGGATCAGACTTAATTGCAAATCTTAAAATCCATCTATAAATGAGACTTTTTTTCACAAGGAGGGAACAGGTAGAAGCGGCGGTATTTTTCCGGATCAACTGTGGTTCCATATTTATCATGTGTGTTTTGCTTCCACTGTTGTGCATATATTGTTATAATCTTTATGAATTCTTCTTTCTTTAACTAGATATGCATGTGCGGTCTACATACATACATGATTTGTTCTTTCTATTATGTATACATGTGTGGTCTATCATTTTTTTTACTGTTTCTTATATATATCATATATATCATATGCATATTGAAATAGGAAGATGTAGTTCATATTTGCATATATAGTTTCTTATTTATATCATATATATTTTGTGAATACTGTATGTTTTACATTTTATAATATATATGTTCGTGTTGCTTATTTTTAGATTTTTATACTTTTTATATTTATGTATATATACTGTTACGTTCTTCATATAGATGTATACATATTGATTTTTATATTTTATATTTTATTTTATCTTTGATTTAAGTTATATATTGACTTACTTATTTTTAAATTTGTAATATATATAATTTTTTTTATTGTATATACATGACGTTTTGTTTTAATATATGTGCAGATGCAGACATCTAACAAGAAAATCTTCAAGAAAATAGTATCCCTAAAAACTATTTTAACAAGGCAGATGAAAGACAAGAAATTGACAAAGTATTGGATTTCATTTATGCCTTGTTCACAAAAATCCAACTGAAAATAATTTGGAAGCAACATCATCAATACCTCAAGTTCATGGGATTGCTACCAAACAAAAGAAAAAAATAAAATAGTGAGGTGGTGTAAATGAATGCTTATCTGAACCTAAAAACATTAAAGAGACACAACCAAAGCATAAAATGCGGAAAATGAGAATTAAAGTCACTAAACATATAACAAGATTAACTAAAATTAACGCTAAAAGAAAGCATAAAAACCATCGATCAAACTTACAATCAATTACTGGTCCTTTAGTTTGTTTACTCCTAAGTCCTTAATGAGAAAACCTATGATTATCAACCTAATTACTACGTCCATAGATAATACGGGTTGAAATCACGCATTATAATGTCAACAGTATTCCAATTGTTACAGGGTATTCCTAGTCCTAGGTAATATCTATTGTAGCCTAATCGCGCAAAAGCATTAAAAATGGTGGTCAAACCTAATTGCTAATCGTAAATCAGTCCCTATTGGTCCGACCGAGAAAGCATTAGAAACTGTTCTGGACTGGGCCGAGGCTGCCCAACAGTCGAGCAGGCCCAACCCATATAGCATGGGGAGGCCCAATAAGACCCCTCTGCGGGGCAATTGACTGCTGCAAGCATACCAACGTCTCCCCCGAGCACTTCAGTGTCGGGCACTTGGCCAACGGGGCAGGAGGACCTCGCACCCTGGCGGATAGGTACATCCCCGACATACTGGCTTCTCCCCCCGCGAAGATACCGCACATCGCTCCTCGACAGATATGGCTCCTCCCCGCGAAGCCTTGTCCGTCGTACGCTTGACAGGTCCTCGACACAGAAGGCTCCTCCCCAGCGAGGAGTGTCTAACGGTCCGTACCACGTAGACACGTTCCAAGTAACCACTCCACTCCCGAAGGATTCGGTCTGCCCAAATCTCGGAAATCTAGGAGCGGTTACCCCAGGGTGAAGACCACGCGCTGGTCTTCACTACGCCACGTAAGCCCTGGCAGTTACTTGGATTGGGCCTGACAATCCAGCCCAGTGCAAGTAACCGTTGTCCCCGCGCTGGGGGCTCTCTATAAATACCCTCTCACTTGAGAGGGTCAGGTTATGTCATTTTTCTCACTCTTCTTGTATTTGCTGTTACTCTGTGCACTCCCTAACTTGAGCGTCGGAGTACCTTGCAGGTACACCCCCCCCCCCCCCCCCCCCCCCCCGCCGTCGTTCAACCTCACCGGAGCCGGAGCTCAACGGACGTCGTTGGCCACCAGTAACTGTCTGATCCAGGTACGATCAGTGGCGCCGTCTGTGGGAACTCTATAAGCTTCCCCGTTTTCTCCTCGATAAACCAAAGCTTCCTCTATTCATCACCATGGCCAATCCGACCGTCAACCAGGCTCTGGACACCGTGCTCGCGCAACTGGAGAACGGGGGCCACCGTGAGGACGCCATCATCCTCCACGGCGACGAATGCGACATAAGGGACGGACAGACCGCCTCCCCGGACTCCCAGGATGCGACCATCAACGTCGTCCACACGGACGACCAGCAAACCCCTCTCCAGCCAGTGGCTCCGCCGCCCAATGCGGACCCAAGCACCGTGGCCCTGTTTGTATTGATCAACCAGACCAATCAGCTGATCGCGCAGCAGAACACCAGAATCGAAGCCCTGGAGCAAGGACGGGCACGACGATCTTCCCCGCGAAGACATCGTCGTCCCCCATCACCTCGCCGCTCTCCTTCCCCGCGGAGGACCCCTTCTGAAGATTCCCGGAACCCGTCTCCCGTACGCCATGGTCGACGACCGCGTCTCGAGCGCCCCCAGCCGGCGATCACCCAGAAGCGCCCTCGTTCCCCGCCTCGAAAGGAACCCAGGGCCTCCACCATCTCTAAGAAGTCCAAGCAGGCTGAAGAGAGACCAAAGAACCGTTCGAGGAACTCCCCACCACGGCACCATGGATCACCTTCGAGATCCCCGGCTGGTAGCGACGACGAGGACCAAAGGACCCCCTTGTCGTGGGAAATCGTGGACGCCCCAATCCCTCCGGGCATGGAGAAACCACCACCATTGGGGACCTACGACGGACTGACCGACCCCGACGATCACGTGGAGAGTTTCGAAGCGATGCTCGACTTTCGAAACGTCAGGGGAGCCATCAGGTGCAGGTTATTTCCCACCACCTTGCGGAAGGGAGCCATGACATGGTACAAGGGTCTGGAACCTGGTTCGATCACGTCATGGAAACAACTGAAGCAACGCTTCACCAAACACTTCACCGCGTCACGTCGACACCCGAAGACAGAGGCTGCCCTAGAAAAGATCTTCCAAGGGAGGAACGAATCCCTTCGAAATTACATTGAGAGGTTTAACAAGGAAGCCGTCGAGGTCCATACGACCGACGACATGAAGAAATACTTAATTATTCACGGACTGCGCGCCGGGTCGGACTTTGCCAAATCAATTGGCCTCCGAAGACTCCGGCGTCTCGAGGACCTTCTCGCTCGAGCCCAGAAGTACATCGAACTCGAAGAGACGGAAGCAGCCCAGATCGCTCTTGAGACGAGACGTAGGGAAGGCCCCCGCGGCCACAAAGATGATGACGCTTCTCCCTGACGGGGAGGAGAAAAGAAGAAAGAAAACCGCAATCGAGATCTCCGGGAATAGCGCGGGCCAGCTGGCCGATTCACGGAGTACACGCCGCTCAACACTTCTCGGTCTCGGATCCTCTCAGACTGCCAGAATTCTGAGTTTGTGAAAGGAGGAGTTCGCTTCCCGAAGCCCGCGGCTCCCAAACCAAACGTTGACAAATCTAAGTACTGCAGGTTCCACCGAAGCCACGGCCACGTGACCGAAGATTGCATCCACCTCAAGGATGCCATTGAGATTCTCATCAAAGAAGGGCACTTGAAGAAGTATGCCCAACAGAATGACCCTCCTCGTCCCAGCTCAAAGGAATCACAGAACGTCGAGGAGACAACACCTCCTCCCGGCGACAGCCAGCTTCAGGTCGGCCTCAATGTCACTCGACCCGAGGACTTCTTCGTCCCCCCAATCATCGAGGGCGAAGAGGCAATCCGCAACATGTGGGCGACTTTCCCCGACGAGGGCCCCGTCACGGCCCGTAGTACCTGGGAAGGCTTCCCCAAAGCAATGGTTATCTCCGGAGGCGACCCCGGGAAAATATCGGTTGGGTCGATCAAACGGAAGTTTGACGAGCTGGAATCCGCGACATCGTCGAAGGCGACCACCCTCGAGAAAGTACGGGGAAACTCCAATCCCATCACCTTCTACCTCGAGGAACTCCCCGGGGGAGCACCAAACGCCACTATTCCCCTCCTGGTCAGGGCCCAAATGGCGAACTTTGACGTCCGAAGAATCCTAGTCGACCAGGGGAGCTCGGTCGACATCATGTATTCTCATTTGTTCGGGACCCTTCAGCTGGACGAGAGGCATTTGACCCCGTACGTCAGGTCAGACCTACAGGGGTTCAATGGAACCACCACCAGACCATGGGGTTACGTGGAGCTAATGGTTACGTTCGGGGCCGAAGACACGGCCCGACAGGTGAAGATCCGTTTCCTGGTGGTTGAATGTCCATCCCTTTACAACTGCATCCTCGGAAGGACCACCCTTGCTGAACTCACGGCGGTCCCGTCAACGGTTCACCTCAAAATGAAGTACTACACGAGGAGGGGACGAGTAGTGATGATGCACGGGGACATCGACGCGGCTAGGAGATGCTTCGACGCCGCCGTCAAGGGCCTAAGTTCCGTTGGCCCCAAACCTAAGGTCGTGGCCAAACCACCCCAAGACGTCGGACAGGTACCTCTCCCGCACGTCAACGCGGTCGACCTCGACAGCAGGTTCTCCGGCGAGCCCGATGAAGACAGAGTCAAAGACCACGACCACCAGGCGGAAAACAACGGGAAGCCTCTCCACCCAGCACGCCCCATCCCAGATGGAGATTTCGAGCTTGTGGCCCTCGGAGACGGCCCAGATCGCAACGTGAAGATCGGCACCGGGATCCCCGACCTAGCCAAAGAGCAGCTGAAAGCATATATGAGGGAGAACGCTGACCTCTTCGCGTGGAGCGCATCCGAGATGCCTGGCCTCGACCCCGAGGTGGCTTGCCACTAGCTCGCAGTAGATCCGGCCGCTAGGGCCATAGCACAACGTAGGCGTAAGCAGTCTCCCGAGAAAGCGGAAGCTGCTGAGAAAGCTGTAAAAGACCTCCTAGAGGCAAATTTTATTTCGGAAGCCAAATACACGACATGGCTGTCCAACGTTGTACTTGTTAAGAAAAATAATGGAAAATGGAGAATGTGCGTTGATTATACTGATCTTAACCGGGCTTGCCCGAAAGACTGTTATCCCTTGCCTAACATCGACCAACTGGTCGACAATTCTGCAGGTTACAAACTACTATCTTTCATGGAAGCCTATTCAGGATACAACCAAATTCCCATGGACAAGGTCGACAAGCAACACACGGCCTTCATGACCGCGTCGGGCAACTACTATTATAACGTAATGCCCTTCGGTCTGAAAAATGCCGGTGCGACCTACCAACGGATGATGAACAAGGTCTTCCGGACTGAAATCGACGACATGCTCGAAGTTTACATGGACGATAAGATCGTCAAGTCTGCAGAAGAAGTCAACCATGCCGCGCACCTCAAGAAGGTGTTCGACACGGCGAGAAGATGTCGTATGAGGTTTAATCCCGACAAATGCACCTTCGGTGTCCGGGCGGGAAAGTTCCTCGAATTTTACCTCACGGAACGAGGAATCAAGGCAAACCCCGACAAGTGTAGAGCCTTTTCCGAGCTCCCTACTCCGGGCTCGAAGAAGTCAATACAATCATTGAACGGAATGCTCACAGCCCTTTCCCGGTTCGTCGCCAAATCCGCACAGTACGCACTCCCCTTTTTCAAACTCCTCCGGCAAAAAGCGGAGTTTGAGTGGAGCGAGGAATGCGAACAAGCACTCGCACATTTGAAACAAGTCATATCGCAACCCCCGGTCCTCTCGCGACCCGAGAACGGGGAAACACTCTTCTTATATCTTGCGAACACGAGCGAAGCGGTCAGCGCCGTCCTCATTCGGGAAACACCAGATAGACAGAAGCGAGTTTACTTCACGAGCAAAGCTCTCCAAGGCCCCGAGCTCAGGTATCAGCAGATCGAGAAAGTCACACTGGGCCTCGTCACCGCGGCCAGAAGACTACGCCACTACTTCCTCGCCCATACCATCATCGTGAGGACCGACCAGCCGATCAGGCAACTCCTCAGACGACCGGATATGGCGGGGAGGATGCTCAGGTGGTCACTCGAGCTGGCCAAATTCGACATCCGATATGAAGGGAGGAAAGCCTTGAAGGCACAGGTACTGGCCGACTTTGTAGCAGAGATGACCGTCCCAGAACCCTCAACCAACGGGTCGCAGAAATGGACAATCTATGTCGACGGAGCATCCAGCCCGAAAGGAAGCGGAGCGGGAATCATCCTCGAAAACGAGGAAGGCATCCTCATCGAGGTGTCCCTCGAACTGTCCTTCCCGACTTCGAACAACCAAGCCGAATACGAGGCCTTCCTCGCGGGACTTAGGCTGGCCGAGGACCTTGGCGCCAAGGAGGTCAAGCTTTTCACCGATTCTCAGCTCGTAGCCTCGCAAGTCCGAGGAGAGTACCAAGCTAAGAACGACAGTCTCATAGAATACTTGGCCTTGGTGAAAGAGAAGATGAAACAGTTCACCTCGGCGGAAGTATCTCACATCCCCCGGGAGCATAATGCCCGAGCGGACGTCCTGTCAAAATTGGCGAGCACGAAAAAGAAAGGCGGGAACAAATCCGTCATACAAGAGGTCCTTTCCCGCCCGAGCATTGACAAACCAGGCATGATTTCAGACATCAATGCCATCGGGGACAGCGATTGCTGGATGACCCCGGTATACGGATACCTCACGACGGGCAAACTACCCGAAGATCCCAAAGAAGCAAGAATGGTCAAGAGACGGGCGTGCTCGTACACTATAGTCGAGGATAAACTATACCGGCGAGGATTCTCTATTCCCCTCCTCAGATGTGTCGAAGATACCAAGGTCCCCGGCATACTCCAGGAGATCCATGAGGGAATCAATGCGCAGCACCTCGGCGGACGATCGCTAGCTCGTAAAGCACTCCGGGCAGGATATTACTGGCCCACCATGCAACAAGACGCCAAGGAGCACGTCAAGAAGTGCAATAAATGCCAGCGGCATGGGAACATGCACCTCGCTCCCCCCAGCGAGCTCACGACGCTATCCTCCCCGTGGCCGTTCGCATGGTGGGGGATGGATATCCTCGGACCTTTCGTCCAGGGGTCGTATCAAAACAAATACCTCATCGTCGGGGTAGATTACTTCACGAAGTGGATTGAAGCAGAAGCATTGGCCAAAATCACTGCCTTCAACATACTACGTTTCTACAAAATAAATATCCTCGCCCGGTTCGGAGTGCCTCAAGCCATCGTCACAGACAACGGAACCCAGTTCACCGACAGGAACTTCCAAGACTTCGTCACAAAACTAGGCACGAAGCAGCACTTCACGTCGGTCGAGCACCCTCAAACGAACGGACAGGCTGAGGCCGCGAACAGAGTGATCCTTCGAGGATTAAGACGGCGACTGGGCGACGCCAAACAACGGTGGGTCGAAGAGCTACACAGCGTTCTCTGGGCCTACCGAACAACCCCACACTCCACGACCGGGGAGACCCCTTTCCGTTTGACCTATGGAACGGAGGCAGTGATCCCTGTGGAGATCAGAGAACCCTCGAGGAGGACGGAAGCCCCCCTCGACGGGAACGCGAACGACGAAGCCTTGAGGGAAGAACTCGACTTCGTCGAGGAAACACGCTCGGGCGCTTCTCTCCGAGAGGCGTCACTTAAACAAAAAATAACACTACGTTATAACGACAGAGTCATTAAACGTGATTTTCAGGTGGGCACCCTCGTCCTACGAAGGAACCAGAAAGACTCGCGAGAAGGCAAACTCGCCGCGAACTGGGAGGGCCCGTACCGCGTCCGCGCGAAAACGGGGACAGGAGCCTATTTCCTTGAAAATCTGCACGGGGAAGAACTTGCTTGACCATGGAACGCTGAAAAGCTAAAACAATATTACAGTTAAACACTGTCGCGGCTCACTAGCACCGCGATTATGGGGACGCGCTAGGGTACAAGCGCGACACCCCTATAAGAACACGACGATCAGAGACCGCGTTGTGTGTGCGCGAGGACATTTGATCCGGCGGGGATACCTCGATCGAGGCTCACCGTCGTCGTGCCAACCGGGCATAACACCCAGCTCGCGATGGGAAGTTCATGCCACGAGACTAGGACCTCGACCGAGCTCTTAGCCTCGTTGAAGGTCGGAGTACTCCTCCGGCCGCCCGACCAGCTCTCCACGAGGTCAGGGACTGTCGAAGTCGAGCAAATCCCAAAGCCTTATTACTTGGGCAAAAATAAAGTATAACAAGTCACACATCACACACGATCAAAGTCAATAAAGAGGTATTACGAAGTGCAGATACGGGGCAAAACCCTTAGTACAAAAAAGTTACAAATATAAGCCCACAAGCCGGGCAAAAATAAACATCGTGCAAATAGTACATCAACTAAGCCCACAAACCGGGCGAAAACAAAACGGCTCGCAGGCCGACCAAAACAAAGCTAAAAAGAAAAGCCTACTCAGCTGCGGCCCCGTCAGGCTCCTCGTGCACTTGGATGTCGTGCTCCCGCAGAGGATGCACGCTCTGGCCATCCACCACCTTAGCGTCGGGGTCAATCCCTTCGGTGACGAGATCTGGGTTGAGAACCTGAAGCTGAGCCACGGCACTGCGGAACCCTATACCCGTGGTTTCAATAGCATCATCCTCAGACAACCGGAGATCATGCTCGAGCTTCCGGAGATGGGCCACTAACGCTGCACGAGTGGTTAGGAGCCTGTCTCCCTCAGTTTCCCCCTCGGCCGGCCGCACAGCATCCTCCAACTCGGCAATCCTTTCCTTAAGCCGCTTCTCCTCCAACTCCAGTTCAGCGATTCGGGCAAGGTGGCCTTTCTTTGTCTCCTCGGCTTCCTTAAGCTTGGCCTCGACCAGCTACTCCTGCTTGCTTTGCTCTTTGTTCAGATCTCGGCACTCTTTTAGTTCCTTGCGCATACCGAGCATCTCAACCCCCAAGGTATCCAGCGCCTCCTGCAGGCGGGCCAGTTCAGCAGCAGGGCGGGTCTCGTCATTTAGAATGATGGCAGTCGAGCAGATACGCATGACGGCCGACAGGTCCTCAAAAATTATCTTCCTCCTCACTTCAGTAGCGGTCCCCAGCACAGTTTGGATCTCGGAGGGAAGGGTGCGAGGGTAAGTGACCTCGGAAAAGAAGTGAGGTTTTTGATGGCAGGGGGGAAGGTCAAAGCTGGAAGGAACCGGGGGACTGTCTTCACCACCCAGGTCGACGACCTCCGCAATGTGTTGCCTCTTCGGAGTCCCTTGGGTAGCCGGGGATTGGCTTCCCACAGGAGTTGTGCGATCACCCGCGGTCCCCGACACAGCGGCGGCAGGCTGAGACTGAGTGGATCCTTCGGGGGCAGCGGCCGTGGAAACACCCTCGTGCGGGGCCCCAGAAGGGACAACTTCTTGATCATTAGAGCGCGACGCCTCTTCCCGGGCCTGCGCTTCCCGGGCCCTCTTCGCTTTCAGTTTCTTCAACCTCTCCTCGGCTCCGGCCATTGTTCCTGCAAAAGGAAAGAAAACGTTAGTAAAGCGAGAAACACAGATACGAGGAAGACCTAAAGCGAGGACGTTTTCACCACCTAACAATTTGATGTCCTCCTCGTCGGAGAAGGTCTCGAGCAGAACGCGGGTGTTTATCAGGCGACGGTCTTTCTTCACCTGCCCATCTGCACCTATTATAGGCTGGCCGTCCAGCATCTCGTGTCGAGCTTCGGTAAAACTGTCAACGAAAGCTACAATTTTATCGTAGGCTTCCCGCTCGTAGGCCTCCATCTGAACAGGCTTCGTTTTATATTTGTCAACTCCTTTCTTAAAATGTTCCTCCGTCCAGTACAAAGGAAACTTTGGCTCCAGCACCTCCTCGGAACGGCCGTCGACATCGCGAGTGACTTTTCGGTACAATGAATATATCGCTTCGAGGGTGACCGGCTTCACGTAGAAATAGCGGAACTTGAAATCTCGGATGGAATCCAAGTAAGTGTGGAACAGAGCCTTGCTCTGCTTGAAGGACACCCAGCCGTGTCGACCTCCGGCCGATGACCGTTGAAGGTGGAATATGCGGAAGAAAAGGCGAACGGTTGGCACGATCTCCAAATATTTGCATACGAGCTCGAAGGCCCGGATGAAGGCCAGCGAGTTCGGATGAATCTGCGAAGGGGCCAACTTCAACCAGTCAAAGATCCCCTCCTAAAAATCCGTGAAAGGCAGCCTCCACCCCGCCTTCTCGAACATAAACTCGTATAAGGGGACCCGCATTCCCCGGTAAGGGGAGCATATCCGGTGATGCTCCTCGGGACGAAAAACCTTCCAGGATTGACCACTTCCAATTAGTCGGTGCTCGACGGTACAAAAAGCATCGCCCACATCTGGGTACACGAAGATGGACGACATCTCCAGGGCTTCGCTACAGACCCAATCCTCGAGCGGCCTCTCCTACGCAAAGGCCATGTGAGCCATGGGGGAGTCGGGCTGGTCGTCGTCGGTTTCCTCGAAATATCCTGCGGCCACCTCCGCAGCCAAATCGTCCATTTACCTGAAAAGCAGAAGGAAACGGTGAATTCGATTGGTCGTATCAAATTCACCCCTCCACCGCTGTTCAAGCGAACGGGCGAGGAAGGGTCAAGGCTTTCTCAACTCCCCGACGCGATCGGCCGAGGATCAACTTGCCCACCGGGGAACTCATCGTCTCCCCGGAAGGTTCTGCCCCATGTCCCCGCGGCACTAACAAATATACTGATTATTAAGGACCCCGAGACATTCAATGGGTCCCCGACGTGTTCGTCCCTGATACCCGAGATATTCATCAAAAGCGAGCAAAGCTCTTCGCATTCTCTCCCTCCACAACTAAAGATTCCCACCGTATTCGCCAGGAATCCCTTCGTCTCTCATGGGAATATCATCAATTCACCAAGGAAACGTCCTACACTAGTTAAAATTGAAGAAAAACGCGAAATAAAGGTCCGATTTGAAGCAAATACCTGGTAAGCGGCGGTGTAGGGTTCCGGCACGGAGGTTTCCGGCTATGGTACGGCGGCAAACGGCTGTCCTAGCGGAGGAAATGCTTCCGACAGAGAGTGCCCGGCGATTGACGGCGGCGAGCTACGACGGAAGAGGTTAGAGAGAGAAGGAGAAAGATTCTTGAGAGAGAAGCGGAAAAGTGAAGAATGAGCGAGGGGAGCGGCTTTTATAAGCGGTTCTCGCGAGACTCGACGGGCGTAGGGCACTTGAGTGCGCTACCCTAGCCAGCCGCCCTAGCCTCCCTAGGTAATGATGGCAGGCGACACGTGGCACGCATGCAGCCACCCGTCTCCCCACGCGTGTCGTTTTGGTTTTCCCCAACGCTTCGAATCCGAAACCCTTCATCTCCCCGACCATACGACCAGACACATCTGTCTGACGCCCGACGCTCATCCGGCCGAAGGAATTTCGCATAGGAGAACGACCTCCTCGGTTCCTCTCTTAGCATATCCTCGGCATGCCAATAACCCTTAAGTCATTGCTCTGCCACCTCAGAGCAACGACTTGGGGGGCTCCTATTCTGGACTGGGCTGAGGCTGCCCAACTGTCGAGCAGGCCCAACCCATATAGCATGGGGAGGCCCAATAAGACCCCTCTGCGGGGCACTTGACTGCTGCAAGCATACCAACGTCTCCCCCGAGCACTTCAGTGTCGGGCACTTGGCCAACGGGGCAGGAGGACCTCGCACCCCGGCGGATAGGTACATCCCCGACATACTGGCTTCTCCCCCCGCGAGGATACCGCACATCGCTCCTCGACAGATATGGCTCCTCCCCGCGAAGCCTTGTCCGTCGTATGCTTGACAGGTCCTCGACACAGAAGGCTCCTCCCCAGCGAGGAGTGTCTAACGGTCCGTACCACGTAGACACGTTCCAAGTAACCACTCCACTCCCGAAGGATTCGGTCTGCCCTAATCCCGGAAATCTAGGAGCTGTTACCCCAGGGCGAAGACCACGCGCTGGTCTTCACTACGCCACATAAGCCCTGGCAGTTACTTGGATTGGGCCTGACAATCCAGGCCAGTGCAAGTAACCGTTGGCCTCACGCTGGGGGCTCTCTATAAATACCCTCTCACTTGAGAGGGTCAGGTTAGGTCATTTTTCTCACTCTTCTTGTATTTGCTGTTACTCTGTGCACTCCCTAACTTGAGCGTCGGAGTACCTTGCAGGTACACCCCCCTGCCGTCCTTCAACCTCACCGGAGCCGGAGCTCAACGGACGTCGTTGGCCACCAGTAACTGTCTGATCCAGGTACGATCAGAAACCTTGAGTGATTAAATTGATTATGAAAAACTAATGTATTACAGAAAAATAAGAACTCATGGTCCTTACAAAATCAAATCAGGGTCACCCCCCTAGCATGGAGAGAAAATACAATGTAAAAAGTAGACATTACAAGAATTTGGATAAACTCGGATCGTCAATGGCTTCCGCTCATGAAAATCCTTCCCCTTTCGAAAACCTTGTGCTCTCCAATCTTTGATCGTAAAATTCTTCTCCAGTCAAAAGTCTCTTTTTTAGCGTCCCAACTCATCTAAATAGCGAAAAGTCAAATAACAGTAGGTGGAAATGCCAAAAATACCCTCTGGGTCAGTAAACAGTTGAAATCAGCAAAAACGGGAAAAATCAGCGTCAAGGCCAACACGGTCCGTGTCATATATATATATATATATATATATATTGTTAATTCTATTTTTTATTATTAGATTATTCGGATTGAACCATGTCGATACGCTGTTTATATATTGGTGTGTGTTCTGGACTGGGCCGAGGCTACCCAACAGTCGAGCAGGCCCAACCCATATAGCATGGGGAGGCCCAATAAGACCCCTCTGCGGGGCACTTGACTGCTGCAAGCATACCAACGTCTCCCCCGAGCACTTCAGTGTCGGGCACTTGGCCAACGGGGCAGGAGGACCTCGCACCCCGGCGGATAGGTACATCCCCGACATACTGGCTTCTCCCCCCGCGAGGATACCGCACATCGCTCCTCGACAGATATGGCTCCTCCCCGCGAAGCCTTGTCCTTCGTACGCTTGACAGGTCCTTGACACAGAAGGCTCCTCCCCAGCGAGGAGTGTCTAACGGTCCGTACCACGTAGACACGTTCCAAGTAACCACTCCACTCCCGAAGGATTCGGTCTGCCCTAATCCCGGAAATCTAGGAGCGGTTACCCCAAGGTGAAGACCACGCGCTGGTCTTCACTACGCCACGTAAGCCCTGGCAGTTACTTGGATTGGGCCTGACAATCCAGCCCAGTGCAAGTAACTGTTGGCCCCCGCGCTGGGGGCTCTCTATAAATACCCTCTCACTTGAGAGGGTCAGGTTAGGTCATTTTTCTCACTCTTCTTGTATTTGCTGTTACTCTGTGCACTCCCTAACTTGAGCGTCGGAGTACCTTGCAGGTACACCCCCCCCCCCACCCCCGCCGTCCTTCAACCTCACCGGAGCCGGAGCTCAACGGACGTCGTTGGCCACCAGTAACTGTCTGATCCAGGTACGATCAGTGTGTATGATGTGTGACATTTACGGTGGTTTGATCTGGTTGCGATGATCGCATTTTTGCGTTAGCAACATTATTATTTTTTAAACACGCTTTAAAATTTCTTTTGCTTTACGTTTTTTTGATAAATTTAGATCCGCACAATTTTTAGTCCTTCTTGCGATGATCACGTTAAGTGTAGCAAGCTAGTTGTGGTTTTTATTGGTTTATGTGAGGTGTGTTGTAAAAAATATCAAAAGCTATCACCATTTACACATGGCCATTGTTGTTGAAGCTCAAAGATCATAATCAACACAACAACAATAAATTGGTACATAAGCTGTTGATGAAGAAGACAACAATGTAAATCAGTCAAGTCATCAACCACCTTCTCGTCTGAGCTACATTGAAGATCTGAAGCAAGGCGTTGTTGCTCAAAGCTTGTTAAACCAAGAAGACGAAGAAGAAGAAGATCTACAAGATGTCAACAAATGTCAAATCAACATACATCTTTGTAGTTTCTTAAGATAGAAAGGAGTTGTTGCTCATATCTTGCTTGAACACTTATGTGTTCTTTTGTACTTAAACTTAGGAGTAATCTGCTTGTTAAGAAGCATCATTGTAATCTCCTGTATAACTAATTCTTGGTGAATTAGGATTCCTTGAGTGGTCTGTGTGACCGGAGACTTGAGAAGACAATGGCGAGATGTCATTGTGGTAAATCCTGAAATAGGGTCAGTAGGCATTATATTCATTGCGATGAATCCCTGAACGTCTAGCTGTGAAATCCTAGCAGTAGATCTTGAAGATTGGAACCTGCAGGTCAATGTTCGTTATATTCATTAAGTTGAATCCCTGAAAGGTTCATTATGTGTTAGTCACAGATGCGGTTGTGCAAGTGGTTAGTCACCGGCAGTTGCACGTGCATCTGTAATCGAGATTGATTATAGTGGATTAAGTCCTTGTGTTCAAGGCGAAATCACCTAAGGAGGGTGGACTGGATTAGCCTTGTCGTGAACCAGGATATATCGTGTGTTCTTTACTCTTGTTATACCTTATGTTATTGTTTATGTTTCAGTATTGAGTATCAGAACCTTACATAAGCAGGTCAGAACCTTGCAGCTTAACTCTGATAAGCTTCCGCACTGTAAGTTCTGAATAATGCATATTGTGTTCAGACTCTTGTTGGTTCTTATGCTTCACACTTGGCAAGTCTGAATGTTACTTCGTGAGTCAGAGTCTCTCAATGAACTCTGATGATATCTCAGCATCTTAACGATAAGAAGCGAAAAGTTGTTAAAGAGTAAATACACAATTCAACCCCCCCCCCCCCTTCTTGTGTCTTTCTCGCACCTTAAATTGGTATCAGAGCTCCGGTTCTGTTATTGATGGATATCAAAACACTTAACAGTTTCAGAAAAAGATCCAGATGTGGTGCGTAGAAATACTTTGGGTGAGATTTCAATCCACCTACAATTTCAGTAACAGCTCAGAAGATGACTATGTACAAAATTGTAATCAACATGATTATTTGAGCAAGTCACTGATTCTGGAAGTTTTTGCAGTTGTCAAACAACTAAATCTTCCTCACCTAAGCTTTGAAGAAGTTTGAAGAATCAGCTTATATGATAGATTCATCAGATAAGAAGTAGTATCTGTTGAATGCTTATCTCAGAAGATACGTGTGGATGAACCACGTATTTTGCTCAAGGTTGAATCATCAGAAAACAAGAAATCTTGTTTGCTGAAGATTAATTCTTTATGAGTTTTTGAGATGTTTTCAAGAAACAGATTAGGTCCCCCCTTGACTTTCTCGTTTGAAACTCGTTTAGAACTTCTTCATGTAAAGAAGAAAGATTGATGTTCTATGATTTTGAGCTTCAGAATAAAGTCTATTGAATTCAGAAAACTGAAGAATTCAAACTCTTAGAAATGATTCAACATCTGAATCTTGACTGATCAAGAAGTTGAGATTCAATGAAGAGTTGAATATTGTTTCCTTGGAAAGCTTTGTAGAAAACTGAAAGAATATTTAGGAAGATGATGTCCAATGAGTCATCAAGAATTTGTTAAGAAAAGATTTCTAAGTCTTGATTATCATAGTTAAGTTCTGTTAACTTGAGATTCTATCTCAGTTGAACCAGTTGTGATTGGTCAGACTCTATCTGATAAGATTCTCAGAACCTCATTAATCCCAAATCAGAAGATGTTCAATTTGATGCATTAAACTAAAGTCATCTCTTGAAGTCAAAAGGATTTAAGTTATTGGTATCCTTCAGAATAATGATCAGTTGACTTTCTTTTCAGAAGCTGATGTGCTAATAATCCTCTGATAGACTAATTCTAAACAAATTAGATCAGCCTTGCAAGAATAAGATTATCATGCAAGCTATGTCATGTGTTACACACGTGTTTGATGATACTCACTTTTGATCAAGCTCTGCATCTGTTCGAAGAAATAAAGTCAGAAGACATCTATATTTTTCAAGTATCAGACTACTCCGAAGGAAGTAGAAGCTAAAAGATGGTGATCAGAAGCTCAGAGTCAGATTGGAAAGCACTCTGAATCGCTGTAAAAAGATTTCAGAATCTCTAAGGTATGTTTGTCTTCGTTCATCCTCATTATTGGAATTTAAAACAGTAGCAATAATTTAAACTTCGTCATTCACTGACATATTAGGATTATTAAAACTATAATAAGATTCTCACGCATTTATGATTAGACAATTTTCAAGAATTAAATAAGCTATTATGATTACGATTGTGTTAGCCACCCTTCTACTACTCATAGGTATACGGCGTTTAGAGTCTATCACACATCTTTTCGCTGACTACCACAGCTAATTATAGCTAGTCTCGAAAATGATGAACCTCACGTGTTCCAGCTTAATAAATAGCTACTAAATCCCAAAGTCCTCCTCACACCATCATCTCCACTCTAGGGAGGATCATTATCTAAGTATCAAATAGGTTGAACCTCGTCTCTCAAATAATTCGACATTGCTCAAAATGTCTTCCCACAACATCAGAGGAGAAACATCTGATCTAGAACTCCTGAAGGAATTCACGTTGAATTTAAACCTTCTGCCACAACTCAACAAAACAAGTATTCTCCTTGGAATTGAATTTCAGGACTGGGAAAACTACTTCAACATGCTTGTTGGACCTGTCTTTCCGTCACTTGTAACTGAGTTCTGGGCAAATGCATGAGCACTAGAATATGACTTTGGCAAAAATGCTATTTTGTCTGTGGTTGTTGGTTGTCCAGTCTTGATCAACCCTACTATCATAGCTAAAGCCATTAGGTGTGTTGAAGATGGTGTGACTGTGGAAAGAAATATCAACAACCATAGCTTCGACAGGCATATGCACGTCATTTTTGAAACTGAGGGGCGTCCCACTCAACCATGTACCCTCACTCCAATTGCTAAAGATTAGTACAAGCTAATGGTGACTAATTTAAGACCAAGAGAAAGAGCAGGAGGATGGTTGTCTGACAAAGAAAGATTATTTATTTTATTTTTAGTGTCTAGGATCAAAATAAACCTACCCCATTCCATGTACAACCATCTAAAGGAAGAAATTAATCTGTCTAGGGAAGACACAGTTTACCAAGTTCCCCACTGCAGGGTTATCTCCCATATTCTGGATCTTCAAGGAGTAGTTGGTCATTGTAGAAGAAATGGAATGACTGAGAAGATCCTTCCTGAGTTTTATCAACCTATGACGTTCTTAGTCTAAGATAGGAAGTCAGTCTTTCTAGAATCATAGGTTAATTATGGTTCCTATCTGATTATACTTATGTGTTTAAAATGGATATGTATCTTCATGATTAATTATTAAAGTATTCCTAACTATGAATTGCTCATTCTCGTGAATAATTTGCTTGTTTTGATTAACTTACTGGAAATTAAATCAAAATAATTAAGCATCTTAATCAATAATAAGTGACTATTAAAATTCACACGAAAAGGTTTAGGATCATCTTGAAAACATAAATCCCTCTTAGGCCGTAATTAGGTGAATGTTACTATTACCACTCATAATAATTAAGTCATGACTCTGATAGGATAATCTCCTTTAAGAAATTAATCATTACACCTCTTTTCCCACATTGCTTAGCGTTTCTAGAAAAATCAACAGTTGCTCTTTCAAATCCTCCAAGACCTTACTCTATTCATTCATCTATAAAAGCGCTAAACCCTAAATCAGTAACCCAGTGTTCACCCATTTGAATCTTAAGAAAATCCTGCCTAAATACCTTCTATCTTCTTCATTCTACAATGGCTTTCGTCTCCCAAAATGCCTTAACTCCCATAACCACACAGATTCCAATTGACAGTCTCATCGTCATGTCAGTAACAATTGTGAACCTCAACAATCTAAAATCAAATGGATGTGATATTACTCCTTCGATGGAAACCCAAGGTTGGAGTAACTATTTCAAGAGGTTGGAAGGACCAACCTACGGTTGTTTGGTTAAAGAGTTCTGGAATCACGCTAATACTGGCACAACAGTCATTGCTTCTTCTATTTTTGGAAGGAAAGTTTTCATATCTGAAAAGACCTTCTCAGACCTTCTGATGCATGACAATAACGGATTCAGAATCACTAAGGATCTACTTAATGAGGAAAGAGAGGCTAAGGTCATGACTTCTATCTTCAGAGAAGGAGTGGCAGTTGAGAACCAAATATTCTCAAATCTGAAGGAACCACTACAAGTTTGGTTTAGAATCCTGCAAGGAAGTATTTTTCACCATCTTCCTTCAAATCAACTTAATGACACTCAAAAGTGTGTCCTGTTTCTTCTCCTCAAAGGAATTAAGATGCATCTTCCTTCAATCCTCTTCAAACTTCTGAAGGAAGCTTAAAAAGACTCCAGAACAAGTTCTGAAGTGAAAGTCAGACATATTCCATATGGAAGACTCATTTCTGATGTTTTGGTTGAATCAGGAGTAGTTGATGATATTTTAATCAATGAGGGAGAATCAAGAAAGCTGCTTAAAAGCGCAGGAAAGATTCTCATATTTAAGAATCTTAAAAGAGAAGATGCTGATCTGGATGACACGTCACTTAGGAAATTGACGTTGGCCACAAGGGTTCCTGTTGAAGGCTTTCCAAACTTCTCAACATATAATCAAGCAGATATAGGGAATTACCTGGAGCAATTTAAGGAAGACGACATCAGTATCTGGATTAATATGAAGAATATTACTGATGTGCTTCAAGAACTCTCTGGATGGAAGAGAATGGGAAAGAAGCAAGTAAGTGCTGATGATGAGGAACCTTCCTCAAAAAGGAAAAAACTGTAAATAATGTATTAACATCCTTCAAGGATAATGCCATCACAGGAATTCAAAGCCTGGTAGATGCTTCCAGTTCAAACATAGATCCCTTAGAAATGAGAAAAATCTGGACTGATTTCCATTAATGGATCTCAGAAGAAATTGTGAAGAGCAAGATATTAGTTGTCACACATGCAGAAGAAAAACAGCTGCATGCCTCAAGAACTGATGAGTCTGGAAATTCGTTATCATCCTTTTCATCTTCATTAGGCTCCTTTTAGTCTAACCCCTAGGAACCTATTCTCATAAGATCTATGTTTTGATTATTTTGAATTAACATCAACTTATGCTTTGAACTTAATTTTGTGTGAAACTCTGTTTTGTGTTGTCTCGTGTTGATAGTTTCATGTTATTATTAATAAATGAAAATGCTCTAATCTCTAAAGATGTTTATCACTATATTGCTCTTTATCATATTGGTTATGTTCCAAATGCTTTTATGCTCAAACTTTTTGATGATGTCAAAAAGGGGGAGAAAATAGAAAATGTGATTTTGATTTGATTAGAAAGAGTGCAAACTCAAACAAGTAAATCAATCATATAAAATGCGTTTACTACTAACGTTGTTTGATGTTTAACCAAGGAACTCTGAACAAGTTCACTAGGCATTCTTAGAACAGGTTAAGAAAGAAGAACTCTGATAGAAGTTCTTATGAACTGTTTGTTTATATGATCGAAGTTGTACACTTCGTGAACATGTGTTCAGAATCAGATCTACCCAGTACTGTTTAGAAGTTGAGAACTTTCTGAAAGTCAAAGTTATCAAGATCTCTGTTTCACTTGGTTCAGAAGCTGTAAGCTGTCTGAGAATATGATATTCAGAACATAAGAATTAGAAGAAGGAAAGCTCTAAAAACAAAAACTCTGAAAGCAGTCAAAGTAAAATCTACATCTCAAGATTCTCTTCAGAAGAACTGTGCAAATCAGAAGTCAAGGACTATCTGAAGATCTGGATTGAAGATCCATGAAGAAGTAGTTCTGATGTTTACCAAGAACCAATTAAAAGGAAAATGATTTGGTATCAGACTAAATCAATAATTGGTAATCAGACTCAGTATATAAGGATTGGTATCAGACTTAGTCTGAAGTAATATCAATCAGAGCAAAGCTGTGAAATAGTGTCAAATACCTTCATTGGTATCATTTCAGCACACAAAGGAATTACCTTCAAGTGGTATGAGAAAAATACCTCAGTTGGTAATCATAATCAACTTACTCTGGTATAACTTAGTATCAGACTAGAATCAACCATTGGTACCAGATTCAGGATCAAGCGTTGATTGATCACTAAATTAACCTTTTATTGGTATCTGATAAAAAATCAAGCTTAGATAAACCACTGAGTTGTGATAGTAACAAGGTTCTGAGATGAATGCCTGTGTTCAAAGTCAAACTCTGAAAATTCATGATCTTTATTGGTGATTGTAAATTTAAATTTTCTGAACTACGTTCTGAAGATCCCAATATCTGACTTATGGAAATTAAGGAGAGATTATCTAGAATATTCAAATGTTAAATCCTAAAATCTTCACAAAGTCTGAAACTCAGGGGGAGTTTCTTAAGACAGTGTCTGGTTCTGATAACTAGCGAAGCTATGTTATTAGACAAGAACTGATATGTTCCTATGCTTAAATGATTTTACTGAAAAGTAGGAAATGCTTCAGATGTCTCTGAAGATTATAAGCTCTGATATGACGTTAAATGGAATTAAGTTCTAAAGATCTAAAGATGGAAGTTCTGATGAACTAGTCCAGATGCTGAAGACTTTTGTCTCCTTAAAGACGAGATAGAAAAGTAATCCTTTTCTATTCTTTGTTCTGGCAACTCAAGTTGTTATTTTGTAAGTCTTTGGATCAAATAAGATTCTAGATAATCACAGATAAAACTTTGAGGTTAACACATTCAGGGGGAGTTGTTGTTCCAGACTCTGAATATGTTTGTTTGGTGATTACCCTGTATAAAATGTTCAATCAAAATACTTGGTTTTGTCATCATCAAAAAGGGGGAGATTGTGAGAGCAAGAATTGTCTCTACAAGTCAAATCTATGTTTTGATGATAACAAGCGTATTTGTGAAAGAACCATTTTGTGTTCTAACGTGTGTTGTGTGCAAATCATATTTACAGAAGATATCAAATCCTACAAAGCACCAGCCAGATGAGCGTAATTGATTATATGCGAAGTTACTATATGTGACACAAGTCGCAAGAAGCAAGAATGCTTTTGTATCTGATCATGATCAGTCAGATCCAAGGATGCCGATATTGCTGTTGTAATGCTCTTGTGGATGCTCTCTGAAAGTGGTTGTGATTATGAAGATTACGAAGCTTCTAAAGAAGACAATTTTATAAAGAACCGAAGTGCTGAAGATTCCTATGACTTGAAGTTCTGAAGGCTGAAGGCTCTGAAGACCAAGTGTAGAAAGACTCTGAAGACTTATGCATTCTGAAGTCTGTGGTCCCAAAGGTCAAGTGCTGAAGACTCTGAAGACAGATTCCTAATGGACAAGCTCTGAAGATCTGAAGACTTGAAGCAATGAAGAATAACAGGTTTCTAGACAAGTGCTGAAGTTCTGAAGGCTGATTCCTAATGGACGACTTTAGAAGACTGAAGACTTGGAGATTCGGATACCCTGTTATATGTCTCTACTCATGCTTCAATTAATTACCATCAGAAGCCTCTGAATATTTGAAGAGAAATGTTACCGTTGTGAAAGACTGTACACTGCGCCCAAGAAGATATATCATGTCACTTCCTCCACAGTAAAAAGGAGATGTGTCAGTACAGCTGTATCATTACACAACGTCTCTTTCCAATAGCCAACAGTAATTCAAACGGCTATATTTTACTGGGCTATTTAAAGAAATGAGTATTTTCTTCTGAAGGCATCGATTCATTCCATCAATGGAGAATTGATCATGTCATTGTGTGAAGATGGCAACAACGATGAGTTCTCGTTGTAAAAAATATCTAAAGCTATCACCATTTACACATGGCCATTGTTGTTGAAGCTCAAAGATCATAATCAACACAACAACAATAAATTAGTACAGAAGCTATTGATGAAGAAGACAACATTGCAAATCAGTCAAGTCATCAACCACCTTCTTGTCTGAGCTATATTGAAGATCTGAAGCAAGGAGTTGTTGTTCAAAGCTTGCTCAACCAAGAAGACGAAGAAGAAGAAGATCTACAAGATGTCAACAAATGTCAAATCAACTTACATCTTTGTAGTTTCTTAAGATAGCAAGGAGCTGTTGCTTATATCTTGGTTGAACACTTGTGTGTTCTTTTGTACTTAAACTTAGGAGTAATCTGCTTATTAAGAAGCATCATTGTAATCTCCTGTATAACTAATTCTTGGTGAATTAGGATTCCTTGAGTGGTCTGTGTGACCGAAGACTTGAGAAGACAATGGCGAGATGTCATTGTGGTAAATCCTGAAATAGGGTCAGTAGGCGTTATATTCATTGCGATGAATCCCTAAACGTCTAGCTGTGAAATCCTAGCAGTAGATCTTGCGAGATTGGAACCTGCAGGTCAATGTTTGTTATATTTATTAAGTTGAATACTTGAACGGTTCATTGTGTGTTAGTCACAGTTGCGGTTGTGCAAGTGGTTAGTCACCGGCTATTGCCCGTGCATCTGTAATCGGGATTGATTATAGTGGATTAGTCCTTGTGTTCAAGGAGAAATCACCTGAGGAGGGTGGACCGGATTAGCCTTGTAGTGAACCAGGATATATCGTGTGTTCTTTACTCTTGTTATACTTTATGTTATTGTTTATGTTTCTGTATTGAGTACCAGGACCTTACATAAGCAAGTCAGAACCTTACAGCTTAACTCTGATAAGCTTCCGCACTGCTAGTTCTGAATAATGCATATTGTGTTCAGACTCTTGTTGGTTCTTATGCTTCACACTTGGCAAGTTTGAATGTTACTTCGTGAGTCAGAGTCTCTCAACGAACTCTGATGATATCTCAGTATCTTAATGATAAGGAGCGAAAAGTTGTTAAAGAGTAAATACACAATTCAACCCCCCCCCCCTTCTTGTGTCTTTCTCGCACCTTCAATCCTAGATTCATGTATGTGGATCATAATGCGCATTTTAAAAGAATGAATGCAAGCTACGACAAGGTGATATCGTCCAAAGTACAGAAGTACGAAATTTTCCTAGTTTAGACATCATTAAAAAAAAGTAATAAGGATCCTTGCCCTCGCATACTCCCCCTTTTTTATGATGGCAAAACCTTGCAAAACTTTCCACATATTGAGTACTTGTGAAGAGCATTCTACCTCTGACTGTATGCATTTTTCCCTTTGTGAAATTCTAATCTTTCTTTGTGAAACACTTGCTTTTGCATTCTCCCCCTTTGAAAACATCAAAAAGAGTGAAGCAAATGGTCATTTGTAATCAAATCATATTCATATTTACGCAAACATATGCTTTGCAACAGATAAGTCATCAACAGACATCCACATATAATGTTGCTAATGCAAGAAATATAGAATTAAATAACACAAGAAACATATAGAAGTAAAATTAAGGCATTACACGCCAGAATTTGTTCATTTCATGTCTCAAGATAATCAAAATAACAAAAACAAAACCAAACACAAAATAAAATGCCAAATAATATGCAGGACACCAACACAACTCAACAATCTAAGGTCTTCTGCCCCTATGTGGTTGACCTCTCCCCCGTGAAGGAATGATCCTGATAATGTGTTCCTTGTGCATCTAGGCGTTCATTCAAACTAAGAACACTCATGTTGAGTGTGTCGAAGCTAACTAAAAGAGCATGATGCTGACTTGCTGCTGTTTCAGCCATATCATCAAACCTGCTCAAAACTCTTGACGCAAACATATCAAAATTTTCATTTTGTGCTTGAATCTGACCCAACATAGCTTCAAACCTTTCTTCTTGAAGGGCTACAAAATTCTGTTGTTGAAGCTGCATATTCCGTAGCATATCAAGGACTTCAGAATTATCGGTTTTATATTGAGGTGTAGAAGGAGGCATATAAGAGGTGCCTTGGTTAGTCCAAGCATTTTGTTTCCCTTCTCCCCATCCTTGGTTGGCATAAGGATCCTGCACTGGTGCACCACCTAACCAAGCACTATCATCATTACCGTCAAAATGAGGATCGATATCCATATGATGAGTTTCCTCATCTTCCTCTTGGTCTTCCTCTTCATCCTCATCTAAATCCCGAATCCTTGCACTCGAGCCTTTAGTCTTGACCATATACCTCTTCTCTTGTGGATCCCAGATGCAACCCATCAGAGTCATAGTCTTCTGACTAAACTCTCGGTCACTAGAAATGAAGATATAAGGAATGTCCTGAACATCGATTCCAGCACGATCCAATATGCTTTGGATAAATGACCCATAGCATAAGGATGTTCCTCTACTAGATTCCTTCACGATAAAGATTCGAATAGCAATATAATATAGCCAGTTAACCTTCTACTTATTCTTGAGCAGATAAACCAAGTGCACTTCGGCTTTATCAACTCTAGAATATCCTCCCTTATTTGGTCGTATAATATGAGAAATAATCCATTGTAGGATTCTATCTTGTTGCTTTAACAGACTAGTAGTGACCGATTTTGGAAAGAGATCACTTGCAACAAATTCCTTTGGATAAGGGTCTTTCAGCATAGAATTCAGAGCAGACTTAAATTCATAATCTTGAGCCAATTTAGTATCGGTTATTTTAAGATCAGGAGACAGACGTGGACACATATCAAATAGGTCTCTCCAATCAGTGTTATCAACCTTTAAACTCTTACCCCCTAACTTGTAACCAAAGTCATAATCAGTGAATTTTCCTTTCAAACCAGTGTAAAACAGCCTAACCATGTCCTCATTGTAATTTGTACTACATTCTAAGAAATTATTTAACTTTTGATGGTCTAGCATGTGAATAATTTCTAGAATGTGCATTCTCTTAGCAATTTTTGGATAATAGACAAACTGCTTAATAACTGACGGTTTCTTAAAATTCTTATCATAAACCTCAACAAGCTCATCAGAGAGAAAAGACATAGCGTTTACCGAAATTTCAAATGAAGTTTGTGATGGAGGTTGTGAAGTAGATGCTCGAGAAGTAGAAGCCCTAGTTGACCTCTTACCTGTTACCCTTGAAGATGCCACTGAAACTCCTTTGTTGGGGAAGATTAGAAGTACCCGCAGTAGAAAATAGTGTAGAAAGACAAAATTTCTCACTAATTTGGATTTGGAATTCCTAATTTGAGAGAGTTCTTGAAATGGGTTTTTAGGGTTAGTTGAAGAGTTGAGAGAGTTGTTGGTGTAGAGAGAGATGAAATGATAAGATGAAATGCAATGAATGAAAATGATAAGATAAAATGAATGAAAATACTCAATTGATAACATGCAGTTCCCAATACAAATAGCAACGTTTTATTTTTAAAAAAAATTCAGACTCACGAGCGATGCGTTGACCTCAAGCATGAAATGCATCGACGCACGCGTATTAAATTTCCAAAAATTTGAAACGTTCAGTATGGGTCAACGCATGAGGATCCCTTAGGTCGACGCATGACTGACAGAAACATTTATGTTTGAATTGGGAAGATCATGAGTTGACCTATACCCTGTTTAGGTCGACGCATGCAGTAGAAACATGAAAAAAAAAGAAAAAAAAACAAGATATGAATGCAGCACACAAACATAAATAGCAAGCCTACACTTTTTCAAAACATCAAAATGGACTAAAAAGAGAATCTAAACTATCAATTAAACACCAAGATAGCACTCCAAACATAGTACAAACATACATGTAGTCAAGATAAATCAAATAGATAGGACCGATAGTACCTCCAATGGTGATGAACGATGAATGCCTTCACATAACTTGAGCTTTCCAATATGGTTAAACAATGTATAGATAAGCATAGATAGAGAACATACAATAATGACATTTAAAAATGAAATGAGATATCAAGAACGCCATGTTCCCTACGAATAAGGTTTTATCGCAAGTGGTTTTATAAAAATGTCGACAAGTTGATTTTGCTATCAACGTGCTTGAATACGACATCACCTTTCTCTACATGATCCCTAAGGAAATGGTGGCAGATTTCAATATGTTTCGTGCGTGAATGTAGTACTGGATTTTTGGTTAAGTTAATGGCACTCGTGTTGTCACACAAAATAAGAATACGATCAAGTTTAACATTGAAGTCGAGTAATTGATGCTTAAGCCACAAGATTTGGGCACAACAACTACCGGCTGCGACGTATTCCGCCTCGGCTGTTGACAAAGCAACGAAAACTTGCTTTTTGCTATGCCTACTCACTAAGGAATTTGAGAAGAAATGACAAGTGCCACTAGTGCTCTTCCTATCCGATTTGCAACCGGCAAAATCAGAATCAGAATAGCCAACCAAAGTACAATCACTTCCCTTGGAAAACCATAGCCCATACTTTGGAGTACCACATAGGTATCTAAGTATGCGCTTAACCGCTTTTAAATGTGATTCCTTGGGACATGATTGATATCTAGCACATATACAAACACTAAACATGATATTCAGTCGAGATGCGGTAAGATAGAGAAGAGAACCTATCATACCTCTATACTTCTTTACATCGACGACCTTACCATTCTCATCTCGATCTAAGTTTACACATGTTGGCATTGGAGTATCAATTGCTTTTGCGTTAGCCATATCAAAGTGCTTGAGTAGCTCATAGCAATACTTTGTTTGGCTCACAAACGTTCCTTCTTCGAGTTGTTTGATTTGGAGTCCAAGGAAGTAGTTTAGCTCCCCCATCATACTCATCTCAAACTCACCCTGCATCAACTTAGAAAATTCCTTGACCAAATGCATGTTAGTAGATCCAAAGATAATGTCATCTGCATAAACTTGTACTAAAATGAAGTGTTTTCCTTTACGCTTAATAAAGAGAGTAGTATCAACCTTCCCTCTTGGGTATTCTTGGTTGAGTAAAAAACTGTTAAGACGCTCATACCAAGCCCTAGGGACTTGTTTGAGACTGTACAAAGCACGTTTAAGCTTATAAACATAATTAGGATACTCATGACTTTCAAAACTAGGAGGTTGAGACACATAGACCTCTTCATTAATGTATCTGTTCAGGAAAGCACTCTTAACTCCATTTGAAATAATTTGAAATTCTTAGAACAAGCATAGGCTAGCAAAAGGCGTATAGCCTCAAGTCGGGCAACGGGAGCATAAATTTCCTCATAGTTTATGCCCTCCTCTTGGTTATACCTTGTTCCACTAAACGGGCCTTGTTCCTAGTCATTACTATGTTTTCGTCAAGTTTGTTTCTAAATACCCATTTGGTACCAATTACTCGATGGCCTCGCAGAGGGGGGACAAGGTCCCAAACCTCATTTCTTTTGAATTGATTCAATTCCTCTTGCATTGACAAAAACTAATGTTCATCGAGTAAGGCCTCTTTGGATTTTTTAGGCTCAATTTTAGAGACGAAAGCAAAGTGATAACAAAAGTTACTTAGCTTGGATCGCGTAGTTACTCCTTTTGATATGTCTCTGAGTATATTGTTGATAGGATGATCCTTAGAGGATTTCGAAGCTAAAGGAAGGTCATCGTTGCTAATTGGATGATCCTCCTCAATCTTTTCAGAGATGTGATCTTCCTCCTCATCAACTTTCACCGATTCAGGTTAATCAGTCCCTTTTTCAGTGTCTCTGAGTATGTCTTCTGAAGATACACCTGCACCATGAAAAGAAATATCTTTCCCGACATTTTTCGAATAAGATTCGTAAAAAGTAACATACACAGATTCTTCTATAGTAAGTAACCTTTTATTGTATATTCTATATGCTTTACTAGTTTGAGAGTATCCAAGAAAGATACCTTCATCGGCCTTTGAATCAAATTTACCAAGATTCTCCTTACCATTATTTAACACAAAGCATTTACAACCAAAAACATGAAGATGCGATACATTAGGCTTCCTTCCTTTTAAAAGCTCATATGGTGTTTTGTTGAGAATAGGACGGATAAACACCCTATTCAAAACATAACACGTCGTATTAATAGCATCGACCCAAAAGTATTTAGGAAGGCCACTCTCATTGATCATAGTTCTTCCTAGCTCTTCTAAAATGCGGTTTTTACGTTCCACAACTCCATTTTGTTGAGGAGTACGTGGAGAGGAAAAATTATGATCAATGCCATGCTTATCACAAAATTCTTCAAAGAGGTGGTTTTCAAATTCACCCCCATGATCGCTTCGGATTGTGACAATGCTAGTATTTAATTTATTTTGAGATAGCTTGGTAAACTTCTCAAATGCATCACTCTTGCTAGCTAGGAAAATAGTCCAACAAAATCTAGAGTAGTCGTCTACAATCACAAAACCATAGTAATTACCACCCAAGCTTTTGATCCTAGATGTTCCAAAAAGGTCTATATGGAGAAGTTCAAGAGGTCTCGTTGTAGAAACAACATTTTTGGATTAGAACTAGATCCTTGTTTGCTTCCCCATTTGGCACGCATCACATAAGTGATCTTTTGAAAATTTTATTTTGGGTAGGCCGACAACTAGATCCTTTGAGACTATTTTATTTAGAAAGTCAAAGTTGACATGCGTTAAGTGCCTATGCCATAGCCACGAGTCTTCACTCATGGTGACAAGACATTTAGTGCTAGTCAAAAATACTTCACTCAAGTCAAGCATATAGACATTGTTTACCCTCAGGCCTTTAAACACATCATCCTTCTTATCATTGTGTTCAATCATGAAACAATCTTTTGAAATTAAACTTTATAACCTTTATCACATAATTGACTAATGCTAATAAGATTGTGTTAAGACCTTCAACTAATAGGACGTCTTAGATAGTAGTAGAGGAGGGATTACCTACACTACCTTTACCGAGTATAGCTCCCTTGTTATTGTCACCGTATGTCACAAATCATTTCTTCTTTGCCACAAAGTCAATGAATAAGGAAATGTCTCTTGTCATGTGTCTTGAGCATCCATTATCGAGAACCCATCTTCTCTCCGTAGACTCAAAACATTGAACGTACACAATTAAATAAGGGAAATAGGTACCCAATTTTTATTGGGTCCTTGGGTGTGAGTGAATCTTTGGTTGCATTTGGGCAACCATTGGAAAATACCTTTAGGAACAAAGATTCTCCTAAATTGGCATTTAGTTATGGAGTGTCCATTCTTGCAACAATATAGACAAGTTAGGTTAACATTAGTGTTACTTTTGCTATTTTGATCTCTAATCACATATGTATATTTTTGATAAGGATTATTCATGCTTTTTCTAAAATGTGATCGATTAATAGCAAATGTGACTTTAGGTTCTAAAGCCTTGTCTAGTTTGGCTTTAAGAGTTCTTACCTCCTTTTACCAAATGTGACAAGTTTCACAACTTGCCCAATTTAACCAAGTACATTTGTCATCCTTGATTTTAACTTTTGTTGCTTCCACCATTGAGTTCTTAAGAGCTTCTAATTCCTTTTTAGAATCAGAAATCTTTTTCTCTAAATGTGAAAAAATTTGCTTATTTGAAGCTAAGCGTTTAAAATCTTCTTTAGCCTCATAGTGTAAAGTATCAAAAACATTTTGCAATTCGGAATGAGACATTTTATTAGAGTGTTCATACTTAGAATGTCTTACCTTCTTTTTATTCTTTTGATGACCCGAGAGACAAAGATTAACGAATTCGTCTTTATCACTTGAGCTATCTTCACTAAAGGACTCATTATCACTTTCCCAAGCAATGTATGTCCTTCTAGGTTTGTTCATTTTCTTTTGTTGACGATTCTTGTCTTTTCCTTTGTATTTCTTCATTAATGGACAATCCGGCTTATAGTGACCGACCTTTCCACAATTGTAGCATGAACCTTTTGATTTAGCACTCTTATTTCCTTCATGCTTAGAGGACTTGGATTGTCGTCAAAAGTTGATGAGATTCTTGTCTGAATGTTGAATTCCATTTTTCATTATATATCTATTATATCTTCTCACGAACAGCCCCATATCTTCATTCGTATCTTCATCATCATCACTTGACTCACTTTCATTAAGCTCTTTTGTGGAGGACTTTGAGCTAGAAGCCTTTAGAGCTATAGACTTCTTGTCCGTGTCTTTCGACTTCTTTTTCTTTTCCTTCTTCTCGTGTTGGTTGAGACTTATGAGCTCTTGCTCATGTTCCTCAAGCTTGCCAAACAAAGTTGTGATGTTCAAAGTCATAAGATCATTATCTTCCTTTATGGTTGTGATCTTAGGTTGTCATTCCCTATTAAAACATCTCAAAATTTTATTAGTAGCAACATCATTGGAAACGGGTCTACCAAGTGAATTTAAAAGATTGATTAGGTGAGTAAATCTCTTTTGCATTTCAGTAATGGTTTCACCATGTTTCATGTGAAAGAGATCAAACTCTTGTGTTAAAGTATTGATTCAAGCTAGTTTGACATCATTAGTTCCCTCATGGATAACTTGTAATGCGTCCTACATAGCCGTAGTAGTAGTACAATGGGAAACTCTATAATATTCATCAACTCCCAAAGAGGATATGAGAATATTTCTAGCTTTCCAATCATAGTTATATTTTTTCTCATCTTCATCGTTCCGTTGTGCTTTCGGCTTAGGCACAACAACGTTATCCGTACTGGTCATAGTTATTTCAATAGGACCATTTTGAATAATGTTCCATACCTTTCTATCAATATAGTTGATATGCCCTCGTATACAATCTTTCCAATAAATGTAGTTTTCACCATTAAAAACTGGTGCTCTATTGTACGCCCCTTTACGTTCGTTAGCCATTTTCTAAAAAGCTATATGCAAAGCACTAGATGAACCAGTGCTCGTGATACCACTTGTTAGACATGGAACTGATCTAGAAGGAGAGTTGAATAGATCACTAATTTTTTTATTAAAATCGGCGCTTAAAATTTTGTTTCAAAAATGTGCGGAAGCGGCCTTTAATTTAAAATCGTCTAAACGAACCGTTATTGGTAATATCAGATATGCAAGGCCGAATGGAATAATATTGATGAGATAACGGAATCAATAGTGTTCCCAATCAACCAATTCAATTAAAGACCACTTTGAATTAACCGGTTTCCAATGAGTTATAGATGATAAAATTGAATTGACAATTTTACGAACAGTTTGTGTGCGATCAATATGTCGAACACTTGGTGTGCACAACACTCCAAGTTCAATTTCCTATGAAATAATAGTGCAGAAATTTTCACAATTGCAATCAAATTGATTGAAATGAATTTACAAAACAGTTTTTCATCACTACAAAGTAGTAGAAATTTATCGAACTGTTGATTTCACACAAACATTAACAACACAAAGTAAAGAAATATATATATATATATATATATATATATATATATATATATATAGAGAGAGAGAGAGAGAGAACGACACCTGATTTGTTTAGGAAGTTCCCTTTTCATCCTCGCTTCGGGTACGTCTGCACCCAATTCTAAAACTAGAATTGAGATATGTATAATATCTAGTTGCAAAGTTTTGTACAAGAGAAGTTATAGCTACCACACACTCAAACCTAAATGTTTATGTTGATTCTATCCACTTCTCTCCCCTTGATTCCAGCCAAATGAAGACCATTAAACTCTTCAATCAAACCTCCGGTTACCGCTACTCACTTGATTCTTCAAGTCTTTCACTCAGCTGATTTTTATCGCAAGATGTTCGACCCTAAATATTTCAATACAATCCTCCGGTTACCGCTACTTCCTTGACCAAACTCGCCGTTCTTCAAGGCTTTTCACTTGGCTGAATCTGTACTGCAAAGATTTGTGCAAAAATCCCCCAAATCCCTCAAGATCTTGGAGGACAAAACCCCCAATGGTTTTATTCAAGAACATCCCACTAAAATATCAACCCAAACTAGATATATATATGTGTGATTGTTGAAGAATGCAAGTGTGAGAATGAAGATGACGAGCAGTTCAATGTATATTTTCGATTTTCTTGTTGGTTATGTACAAAAAAATGAAGCATATATATATGACTATGAAAACATAACAGAAATAATAGCTTTTTGAATCACAAAGATGCAGAAAAATGAGCTCAAATGTGCGAGAGGTCGACCTCCATAACCTGTGAGTCAAACTGAACATGCCAGAAAGCAAACCTGCACACAAAATGAAATTGTGCGTCGACCTGAACCCTGACCATGCATCGACGCCTGAGCACCCGAGAGCTCCAAGATTGTTTTCAATCAGTATATGTCGACCTACACAGCAGTTGTAAGTCGACACAAGGATGCCAGAATGTCACAAACACCATTTCTATCAATTTTGAGTCGACCTAAGCTCTGTATGTGTCGACCTAATGCATCAAGAATTATTTAAAACACATTTTACACATAGGGAATGATCCTATATGCCTAGATTCATGTATGTGGATCATTATACGCTTTTTAAAAGAATGAATGTAAGCTAAGATAAGGTGATACCGTTCAAAGTATATAAGTACGAAATTTTCCTAGTTTTGACATCATTAAAACAAAGTAGTAAGGAACCCTGCCCTCACATCATCCACCTCATGGCCACCTCCATGGCGAACGCCAGGCTGGACGCCGTGTGCGAAAACTACTCCTTTTTCTCTGTTTTTTATTTGGTTCGCTCCGTTTATTCATGTACAGTACTCACTGGTTTATGTACCTAAAATATAGACAAAATACTAGAATAATACTAGAAATGAAAACAAAACGATTCTAAAACTTGTGTGAGTCGAACCAAATACGCAGCGTGTTTCGGTGTTATCAAGTTTCCACCTTCGTGGAAAGGTTATAGAAAGAAATTGCTGCATAGTTCTGAGGACTTCTCTCTGGAGAAAATCTAAAAGTACCTTTGAATCGAGGAGGAATTAAAGGACTAGGAGAAATTAGAGTTCGCTGGATTTTCCAAATCCAATGTTGTTATCCCTAAAGAAAAAAGAAACACGATGGCATGAAGAACCATCTTGGCCTAAGGAAGGAACATAACAAGTCCAAGAATGTTGGCGGTCCGAAAGGTCCAAAAAACAGATGTTTCCTGGGTGGTAAACCCGACCACTATGCTCAAAATTACAGGTATAACAAGTTCAAAAATGAGATCAATGTAGTTCATTCAAATGACGACATAATCGCTACAGTGAGCGAAATAATGGCAATCAAACGCAAGGTGTAGGGATAGTGGTATGATACATGTGCTACCGTACATGTCTCTTATGACAAGGCTATTTTCAAAACTTATTCTGAGGCATATGATGGACAAGAAGTACAAATGGGAAATGAAGTATGATATAGAGTTGTTGGAACTGGATTCGCTGAACTCAACTTCACTTCTGGAAAGAAAGTCACCCTTGTCAATGTGCTACATGTCCCGGACATGAATAGGAATCTAGTTAGTGGAGATTTGTTGGAAAAACCGAGTATTAAATCTGTATATGAATCAGAGAAAATTATATTGACCCGTAATGGTGTATTTGTTGGAAAAGGATATTTCGTTGAGGGAATGATCAAATTGTACTACCGACAATATTATTAATGAAATTTCTAATTTTACTTACATGCTTGAGTCTATTTCTTTATGGAATAATATATTAACACATACCGGTATTAGTTCTATGAAGAGACTAATTAAATCTGGTTTGATCTCATGTAATATAAATGGTTTCAAAAAATGTGAATTAAATCAAAGATGATTAAGAAACCTTTCAAAAGTGTTGAAATAAATATAAATCTACTTGATCTTATACAATAAGATTTGTGTGAATTTAACGGCATGTTAACCCGTGGGGGAAATAGATATTTTATTACATTCATCGATTATTCTTCTAGATACACATATGTATATCTTTTAAAGCATAAAGATGATGCTTTTAATGCATTTAAAACTTACAAAGCAGAAGTAGAAAATCAAATAAGTAGAAGTATCCAAGTCCTTAGGAGTGATATGGGTGATGAATATTTTTCTATTGAATTCGATGCATTTTGTGAAGAACATGGCATTATACATGAATGTTTCGTACTTCGCACACCACAACAAAATGGTATAGCCTAGACATAGAATCGAACATATAAAGAGATGATGAATGCCATGTTAATGCATTATGAATTACCATTCAATTTGTGGGGTGAAGCATTATTGTCCGCTTTCCACATAATTAATAGAATTCCTTTGAAGAAAACCGGTATTTCTCCATATGAGGTATGGAAAGGAAGAGCACCAAATATTGGTTACTTTAGAGTGTAGAGGTGTGTTGCCTACTATAAAAACATATATCCTAAAAGAACTAAATTGGTTCCTCGAGGGATAAAATGTGCATTTTTAGGATATGCACCAAATAGTAAAACATATAGACTTTTAAACTTAGAGTCTAATGTGATTATAGAATCTCAAGATGTAGAATTTTTTTAAAATCTTATTACTAAGGATAAGGAATATGAGTTTCCCACAAATAAAGAATATTGTGAAGAAGATTCTTCTTGGATTATAGAGATACAGTCTGAAAGTACTTCTCGAGTTATTGAAACATAACTCGGGCCCAGGATAAGCAAGAGAATATGAAAAACAAAGGCTCAAGGACCGAACGAAATCGATCCTTAACTTATTTTCTTTTATATAGTTGAAGGAAATTGTGAGAATTATGTTCAGAGCATTCCTATTATTCTTCAAGTAGAGGATGATCCTAAAACCTACAAGGAAGTAATGGCTTCAAGAGACTCTTCCTTTTTGAAGGACGCCATCCAAGACGAAATGGATTCAATTATGTCAAATCACACTTGGGAACTTATTGATTTGCCAAACGGATCAAGGCCCATTGGATGCAAGTTGGTGTTTAAAAATAAGTATCATAGCGATGATACTCTAAACACTTATAAGGATAGATTAGTAGTAATGGGATTTAGACAAAAAAAGAGGGTGTTGATTACTTCGACACATATGCACCAGTGGAAAGGACAACAAAAATTAGAGTATTGTCTGCATTAGCCTCTTTGAAAGACCTTATAGTTCATCAAATGGATGTTAAAACAACATTTCTAAATGGAGATCTCGATGAGGAAATCTACATGGAGCAACCGGAAGGATATGTGATACATGGAAATGAATGAAAGGTGTGTAAGCTTGTCAAATCCTTATATGAACTAAAACAAGCACCGAAACAATGACATAAAAAATTTGACTATGTTATACTTTTAAATGGCTTTATTCCCAATTCTTGCGACAAGTGTTTATACACAAAGGTGCGCAATGAAATTGTAATATTACTTTGTCTCTATGTTAATGAGATGTTGATAATTAGCAGTAATATGAATGGAATTTCATAGATAAAGAGGTTTCTGACTTCTACATTCAAGATGAAAAATCTTGGACTAGTTAACACAATTTTAAGGATCAAAGTAAAGCAAAATAGTGGGGGTTGTAAACTTAGTCAAACACACTATATTGAAAAAAATGCTTGATAAGTTCAAACACCTATGCTTTAAAGAAGTAACTGCTCCATTTGATCATGGCGTCAAACTTCAAAACAACAATGGAAGAGCAGTGGCTCAATTAGAATATGCAAGTGCAATAGGGTGTCTTATATATTTAATGCAATGTAATAGACCCAATATATCAATTTCAGTTAGTAAAATGAGTAGATTTAATAGTAATCCAAATAATGAATATTGGAAGGAAATCACAAGAATTGTTGGCTATCTACTAAAAATAAAAAATCTTGGACTTCACTATGGTAGGTTCCTCGCCATACTAGAAGGATATACCGATGCGATTTGGATATCTAATGTGGGAGACCATAAATCCACAACTGGGTGGATATTTACACTAACTGGAAGAGAAATTTCTTGGAAGAGGAAGAGACAAATACGCATTACTCTTTCAACCATGGAATCAGAGTTTGTGGCTCTTGCTTCCGCTGGTCCAGAAGCAGAATGGTTGAGGGACCTACTGTTGGAAGTTCCATTGGCGAAAGACAATGTTTCAAAGGTTTTGATATATTGCGATAGCCAAGCCACTTTAGCTAGAGCATTCAGCAAAGTGTATAATGGAAAGTTTAGACACATAGGACTTAGACACTCCTTCGTGATAAAATTAATTTAGGATGGAATAATTTCACTCACCTATATACGAACGAGCTTGAAACTCCTTGAATAAGAGTTCCAAAAGTGGCGGCAACCTAGTCTTACGTTAACAGAACATTAACCTCAAGATTCAATGGGTAACAACAAGGCGTTGATTTGGACGTTTGCCGACATTTGATAATAATGTTGACTATTTTAAATTGAGGGTTGAGTTTTTCTAAACTATTAATGAAGTTCAATACCAAGAATAAGTATCTCATGGAAAAGCATACAATATGAACTTCACTTATGTGAATTTCGAGATGGTGTCGTTTCAAAGTGAGAGTTGGAGTTTTTTTCACAAAAAATTCATGAAACAGGAAAAAACATGACCACAAATAAGTGCTAGGCAAGATATGTAGGGGAAGAACCCTTAACAAATGTGTGTAACGTAATGCTGGCATAATCATATGGATTAATGGTTTAAAAGTATAGCTACCTAACATTCCGATTATACTTTGTGTTATCCTCGCTAAGGTTAAGTTTTAAATCGAAAGACACCTAACTTTATTAACATTCTTTATACCTCCTTTTCTAAAATTAGACTTGTCATTATTAGAACAAGTGGGGGATTGTTGAAAATTATGGACAATCAATGCCCATGCGAGTGTTTCAATATGACAAGAAATGTTTAATTGAGTTAATGACAATAAATGCATTGTCAATAATCTCACATAGAAAGCGGTACTCACATTAAAAGCATTCATAAAGACTTAAAAACAGTAAACTCAATAAAAGGAGTTAAAGAGGATAAAGTGCCATATGGAAAAATATGGTGGTCCCTAAGCACTATGTCACATGTCTCATCCAAACAACCCCTTGTCGGTGTCGCCACCGACGACACCGACTCCGTCTAGGAGACCGGGTCCAAGAGCGTGGACATCGAGGCTGTAACACCCCCAATCTATACCCCCAACCAAATAAAGCAGTAAAAGAAAATTTGAAATTTCGTCAGAGTATATCTAAATTATCATGGCATAGACTGGGAGAATCACATTATATTGAAACAAACATACAACACCTGCTCATAAAGATATGTAACAGTGGGGTAGCAATCAACAGAGGAACTCAGTTCCTTACACCCACATTTCAGATTTTAGAATAAAAGCGGAAAATCTAAAACTGAATAATTATAATATATATATATATATATATATATATATATATATATATATATATATATATATATATATATATATCACATTAAGTTTGTCATACATCAAGATATACATGCCAAAGCCAAAAGATATATATACATAATACACAATATTCACAAACGGCCTCCCTAACTACCCGGTGTCACATATCAGAGCCGACCGACAAAAGAATGAAGACGCAAAGCTTCACAAAAATACCTCCAGCAACTCTAATCTGTAATGCCTCATAGAGCATTATGAAACAGCAGAAGGGTGAGAAAAACAACCATAATATAATTGCACACCATTATATATATAACACCAAAAACACACATATATACGATTCTCACCACAACTCACGCCATAATTCAAACACAAGGCAATATAGGGAATAATTCATATTTCCATCACCAACACATATCCATATATCAATTTTACCCACAATTCCACACATAAAACAACCATAATGATTTATGCAATGCAAGAGACCGACACAACGACTCTATGCATATGCACATGCGGTACCGACTTCCAATGTTTCTCATCACTAGTTCACTCAGGAACTCTGCTGGAATCATCGCTCGTTACATCACGACAACTCCCCGTCGGGCATACGATGTTCCCCGTCACTCACACCTCTTTGTATAAGGCACACGACGTTTATGGATCGCTCACACCTCTTTGTATAAGGCACACGACCCGATCGCCCACACCTCTTTGTATAAGGCACACGATCGTCTATAATCATCGCTCACACCCCACATGGGCACACGACGTTATAGCGGATTCCCTCTAGAATCAAGCCGTCACTCAGGACGTCACAACAATGCATACCATGATTCATGACATTTAATATGCACACATAAATGCATTCATTTACATCAACAAAATCACACTTTGCACTTATGCCCAAAACAATGCATTTAATTGCCATACGGCCACAAATCATCACAACACCATCTAAACACATACATTTACATCATACAACAGCACCTTGCATAATACACATCAATTACGCACACTTATAACGACAAAAGTCGACAATCGACATTATTCCCGATTTTCTGACATAATTAAATCGGCTAACAATTTCAAAATCATCCTAATAAGAAAGTACAGCTCAATAGCTTTCCAACGATACCAAGAATGTAAAAATCGGATAAACAGAACCAAAGTTACGAAAGAAAACGAAAAACGATATTTTGAAAAGTCTCATTTTACCATTCTCCTGGCCATACGCGTAGTGCCCAAGGCCATATGCGTATTGCCCAAAATCCTCACCATGCCATATGCGTAATGCCCAAGGCCATACGCGTATGGGTAGAAACCATTTTTCCCCAAAATTCACGTTTTAATTCCAATACGCGTAGGGCCAACACCATACGCGTATTGCCCTGAAATGCTACGCGTATCATACGCAAATGGGCAGATGGCCGAGCAAAATAACATCCCATAGGTGTATTGGCCCATGGCTCGCCCATGTTACGCGTATTGCCAAGGTCCATACGCGTATGAACATGCCCCATACGCGTATGACCTGGAAAAACCAGAAAAATTTCTGCAAAACTTGTTCTGCGTTTTCTTAACCCAAAATCTTCCAATTTTCACCTACACCCAGAAAATTACCAATACAATGCATAGCAACATGTATCTATCATGTATCAACAATAATGAACACTAAAAACATGATTTCAAGCACATTTAATCAATTTGACACAATATGGGTTTTACTAAATATTTTCATTTCAATCCAACAAACATCACAAATACACATACATTATCATACACAATCATACAATAATTGAGTTTCGCACCCTTACCCGATTAAACCAATTCTAGGAGTTGATTTCTTTGATTTTCCAAGTTTTCTTACTATTTCTCTCCTTCTTCTCTTTTCTCCTCTTTTTCTTTCTTCTCCCTTTCTTTCTTTCTATTTTTCTCTCTTTCTATTCTATTCTTACTAACTTAATTAAAAATATTATGAAATGACCAAAATACCCCCACACTCAAATATCTCGCAAATGTTCCCAAAACCCGATAAAATATCACAACATTGAAAAATAACATATTTTCAGATAAAAGTCGAAAATAAATTAAAATAATAATAAAATAATCAAACGACTCGATTAATTAAAACTCACACAAAACTGGGGCGTTACAGAAGCGCTAGTGGCGGCTCGTAGGCGGCACTTGAGCACTTAGGCACGACGCATTGGAGCAATCAGGCTACTTGCGCCATTATACGGTGGCACGGCAGCCACGCTCCAGCGGTCTGCATGCACCGTCTTAAGTTTAATTATTGCTTCTGGTTTTATTCGTTGCTTAAAGTTTGAATTTCGAACTCAAAATATGCAACACTTCATAAAGTTGTGCATAATGTAACCATAAGCGAACCATTGCAAATTTATGTTGAAAAGATGTTGTTTCATCAAGAATTGCAACCTTGTGAAACAACGCATGCATGATCTATAAATACATTATTCAGAACTCAAAAATCATAACAAAAAATCGTGCATCCTTTTCACATAATTCCAGACACTCTTTCCTGCATTCGAATCTTCATCGGTCTTGTGTCGATTCGATTAAAAGGCTGAATTATCCTGAGTATTCTTGCGTTTCAACTCTAAAACTATAAGTGAGTGTTTGAAATACTTTTAAGAAAAGTGACATCATTCACGATTCAGACCTGAATCCATTAAACCCTAACAATTTATTTAACAAATCATTAGCATAGGCGAGTTGGAGAACCAAAATATTGATAACTATATTGTCTAAATGCATGGAAAAGTGTAAATGGCAATATGCTTATTCCTCTTTGTCATCATGATCCAACAGAAATGGCATCATTAATCATTTTCTTTTATTCTTTCTTCTACTTGAAGGGATTTTGGTTACACATTAAGAGAAAAACCATCGTACGTAGTCTTGATTCAAACATGCATATAGTGCTGCATTGCATCACTTTTTTTGCTTTCACTTACTAGAAATTGCTGTCATGCTTGTTCATTCGTTGGCCATGCGCGCACTATACTGAGTGTTCTGACTAGCTACTTGCCTTTTTAGGACCAATCAAGTCATTATTGCTATAGTTACAACTATTTCGAGGGAGATGATAAGGGAAAGAAATAGAAAAGGTCCATTACTTTCCTAAGTTATATATGATTTTCTTTATGAAAGTGAAAAGAGACAACATAGGTGTTTTAAAAATGGATGAATCGAATATGCCATATTTCAACCGGTTAAACTCTTAATTGTCTTTACTCAAAATCATTATAAAATGGTTGATTTCAAAAATGTTTCACTTTCTATATTTGAGCTCAATAAAGAAATCTTTGATTCAAGTTATTGGGTTAACCCGATAGATTATTCATATTGCTTACTCTAACCAATGTTTCGAATAAACTATTGGAATAATAAAATGACGTAAAACAAGAATTGAAAGAAAGACAAATGAATATATGTATTAATAATAGGGAGACACCCACATCATTCTTATTATTGCGTCAAGTCGATATTGTTATTTTGTGTGCACGCACGTAGATATGTAATTTATATTTTGAATATGTTTTGATGAAAATTCTCTAAAAATGTAAGTTTATGCTTAAATTACATACAAAACCAAATAAACTTTATTATTGCATAAGGGTCGCGTTGTTTGTAACCATTTATCATAGACTTATTTTCTACGTTTCTCTCTTGATTGCTTGATATATCTTTGTGAATATACAAATTCCTTAAATCGTCTTGAAACGTGTGACATTGTACAATATTTTGCATATATTGAATGTGTTAGGGTTTCTTCTAGCTTCAAAGAAGTTTTGTTCCTCGATTTTAAAATTTTATATTTTACATACAAAATATGCTGCATAAAGTGTTAATTCTCGAGCAGATTTAGGAGTTGACATTTTAAAGATACTATGTAAAGTTGATCTCCTCTTTTGAATTTTTTTCTATGATTAGTCATTGTTAAATTTTAAAATTATTGGGGCATTTTTATTTATCAAACATCATGATTGTGCATACATTGATAAATGCCACTCGTGTTTAGGTAACTCGTTGTCTTCACACGATTTCCAAACATGTTTCTCATATTAAAATGTGTCATTAAGGAAAGTTATTTGATATCATGTTGGATTCTTTTTATATTGCAATACTTCAAAACTTCATCTTGATGTAAAGTTTTTAGTACTTTCTCCGGACATCATCACTTTGCAATCTTTTATTAAAATGTTTCTAGCATTTAACACAAACAAAATATCTTCTTCTAACATATCTTCGATGACATTTCAAAATCCTAAAATGTCATAAAAATTAACTTAAGACATTTACCTGATCCTGATGAGGATGGAGCAAGATGAGCAATATAAAAATCTCGAGTACTAATCCCTTTCACTCTCAACCATGAGAGTTTAACATTTCTTGGTTCTCTCTCGTCCTCAAATTTCTTGAAACGTGTTCAATCGCCATTTCCAAACCATCCTATGTATCATCTCCATGCCTTTAGAACTCACGTTAAAGTCGTTTTCTTAAAATGCATTTAGGCCCGTGCTTGGTAATTTAAAACCACCAAGCATTAAAATTCATTTGTTAATTAGGTCTCTGTATATATTTACCATGTTGAAATGTAATTTCTTGTGTCAAAGCAAGTCTAACTTGACAGAAATAAGAATATGTTAAAATTAGTCTAATGTATGTGTGTTGAGTTGTGTTAGATGTCGAAGTCTCGAATCAAGTTGTTTGACATAGGATTTCGACTTAGACCAAAATAGAAATTTTGGGCTTTTGTGTTTTTGTGCTTTACCTTAGGGAGTAAGGTAGCTCAATTATAAATAGAGAGAGTAACCCCTATTTTGAGTAAGAAGAATAGAAAATAATATTGTAACACGTAAAGTGCAGTTGCACAGTTGAATAATATTTTCTCTGTTTGAGAGCAGAGTTACTCTGCAAAAATCATCTTCTCTTCCCCTATTTTGTCAAACCCTAATCTTCTTCCTTATTCAATTCTTTCTTCTTTCATTGTTAATTGTTGTGCAGAATCATTTTTGCAATCAAGGTGTGATTGTTTCACTTGAGTGAAGAGTGAAAAATAAGGGATTTCGATCGGTTGATTGAATCTTATTCATCAAGATTGATTCGGAATTCTGAAAGTTTTGGGTTAATTTCAACATCTGGTATCTAGTGCATTGGATGAGCGATTTATGGGAAGAAAATCACAATGGCAATGAATCATCCGAACAGATTTTTTTTGGCGAGTCTTCCGATTCTCAAAAACAATAATTATGAGAATTGGTGCAAACAGATGAAGGTAGTTTTCTGTTATCAAGATCTTTGGGATCTTGTGAAGGAAGGAGTAACACCGCTTGCAGAAAACGTGACATATCAAGAAAATGTTGCATATAAAGAATTGAAGAAGAAAGATTATAAAGTTCTTTTTATAATTCAGCAATGTATTGATCCTGATAATTTTGAAAAGGTTAGTGATGTAGAATCAGCAAAAGAAGCATGGGAAGTTGGAATGGCAACAAAGGCAAAGGAGGCTACAACAATTCGACTAGTCGAAATCAGCAAGAAGGAAACTGGTCGAATCATAGAAAACCCTAGAACCAAAGCAACCAAAGAGGTTGTGCTGCAGGTAGAGGAAGATGTGGTGGTTGAAAAACTGACAAAAGTCACATTCAGTGTTACAATTGTTAGAAGTATGGTCACTATTTTAGTGATTGTCCAGAAAAGAAGAAGAATCAAGAAATTGATGCAAAACTGGCGAAACATGAAGAAGAAGAGATGTTGTTGATGGTCACAACAAGAGATGAAGAAGGATTCCAGGACCAATGTTACTTGAACTCAGGATGCTCATCACACATTACTGGTTGGAAAGATTGGTCTGTCAACATAAAGTCCTGAATGAAGAACATGGTAAAATTTACAAATAACAATACTCTAGCAGCTGAAGGTATTGATGATGTTCTGATTATGAGGAATGATGACAAGAGGTCAGTAATTTCCAATGTATTGTACATACTATGAATGAAGAGTAATTTGCTCAGCATAGGACAACTGGTCGAAAAGAACTACAAGGCGTCGATTGAAGACAAGATGGTGAGAGTTCTTGATTCAGGTGGTAGGTTAATCTTGAAGACACCAATATCTCATAATAGAACCTTCAAGATTGAACTTAATGTGATGGAGTATAAGTGCCTTGCAACTGCAGCCATCAAAGATGAATGAATATGGCATTATAGACTTGGTCATCTCAATTTGAAAGACATCAAAGATTTGAAGAGAAGAAATATGGTTTCAGGATTACCAGAAATTGACTTTCCAAGTCAAGTGTGTGAAGAATGTGTTTAGGCGAAGGAGCACAAGAACACCTTCAGCAAGGATTTAGGAAGCAAGTCTAAGGAAATTCTCGAAGTCATATACTCTGATGTATGTGATCCTATCCAGGTGGAATTGATTGGAGGTAACGAATACTTTGTCACGTTCATAGATGATTTCAGTCAAAAACTGTGGACTTACCTGATAAAGAAGAAAAGTTAAGTGATATGGGTATTTGCCAAATTTAAATCTACGGTCGAAAGACAAAGTGGTCGAAAGCTAAAGATTCTGAGAAGTGATGGTGGTGGAGAGTATATGTCGAAAGATTTCGATGCATTATGTGAGAAAGAAGGGATTCTGCATGAGGTGGTGTCACCTTACACTCCACAGCAGAATGGAACTACAGAAAGGAAGAATAGAACCATCATGAATATGGTAATAAGTATGTTGAAAGGCAAGCATCTACCCAAAGAATTACGGGGAGAAGCTGTGTCTACTGCAGCATACATCTTGAATAGATGTCCGACAAAAAGGCTAGAAGGAATTACGCCAGAAGAATGTTCGTCTGGTGTCAAGCCTAGCCTAAGTCATTTGAAGGTGTTTGGATCTATGACACATAGACATATGCGAGATCAGTTGAGAAGAAAACTTGATGATAAGTTCGGTCAAATGATCCTAATAAGATATCATTTGACTGGAGGATACAAGTTGTTCGACCTAGTGAACAAGCAAGTGGTGATCAGTAGGGGCGTGATCATAGATGGGGTTAAAGAATGGGATTGGACTGAGAATGTTAAGAATGATTCAGTGAGAATCTTATGTGAAGAACCAGGTAGTGAAGTCGAAAGAGAAGTTCAACAAGAAGAAGTCAGAGGTGAACCATGCCCAAGAAGACCTCAACGAACAAGACGCATGTCTGCAAGGTTGCAAGAATGTGTGATTACATCAGATGATGTGGTCACTGAAGAAGGTGAGCTGGTACACCATGCTTTCTATGAAGATGTCGAACTAGTGAATGAGTTGAGGCATTGAAAGATTTGAAGTGGGTGAAAGTAATGAATGAGGAACTGAAGTCCATCGAAGTTAACAACACTTGGTCACTTGTCGAATTGCCTCAAGACAAGAAGACAATTGATGTGAGTGGGAATACAAGGTGAAGTTAAATCCAAAAGGAGAAGTAACTCGACACAAGGCAAGACTTGAAGCAAAAGGATTTCTTCAGAAAGAAGGAATCGACTTCGACGAAGTTTTTGCACCCATTGCAAGGATTGAAACAATCAGGTTGGTTACTGGTCTAGCAAACATGAAAAACTGGCAAGTATGTCAAATGGGTGTGAAATGTGCATTCTTGAATGACCCCTTAGTTGAAGAAGTTTATGTCGCACAACAAGCCGGGTTTGTGAAATAAGGCAAAGAAAGAAAGGTGTACAGGCTGCACAAAGCCCTGTATGGACTTAAGCAAGCTTCAAGAGCTTGTTATAAGAAGATAGATAGCTTTCTAAGGGAGAAGAAATTTGTGAAGTTCACAACTGAGCATGGAGTATATGTAAGGAGAAGCAATAGTGAATTACTTATACTATGTCTCTATGCCGATGACCTGTTGATAACAGAAAGTTGCAAGAAGGAGATCGAAGACTTCAAACATGACCTAAGTGAGGAGTTTGAAATGTCATACTTGGGAAATCTCTCATACTTCCTTGGTATCAAATTCTACAAGAGCAGTAGAGGTTTGATGATGCATCAAAGAAGATATGCAGTCGAAATACTCAAGAGATTTGAGATGCAAGATTGCAACCCAACTTCGACTCCAGCTGAGCCAATACTACAACAGTCGAAAGATTAAGATGAAGATGATGTCGACCCAACCCAATATAGAAGACTTATTGGGTCAATAAGATACCTTTGTCACACAAGGCCTGACTTAGCATACCGTGTTGGTATGGTAAGTAGATTCATGCATAAGCCAAAGGTATCACACCTAGCAACGACGAAGAGGATACTAAGGTATCTGAAAGGAACTCTCAACTATGAAATTTTGTTTCCTACAGTTGATGAAGGAAAATAATGCAAGTTAGTGGGATACACCAACTCAAGTTGGTGTAGTGATGCTGAGGATAGAAATCCACAGCTGGCTATGTGTTTATGTTAGGTGGTGCACCAGTTGCTTGGAGAGAAAAGAGTCAATAGTGGCATTGTCGTCGTGCAAAGCAGAATACATAGTTTCTTCTCTCTGTGCATGTAAAGCAATGTGGATGGTGAACCTGGTCGAAGAGATTACAGCGAAGAGTCATGGAGCAATTACCATGAAGATCGACAACATGTCAGCTATCAACGTAGCGAAAAATCCGATAGCACATGGACGAAGCAAGCACATCGAAATGAGGTTCCACTATCCTCGAGAGCAGGTAGCAGAAGGGAATATGAACTTGGAACATTACAGAACTGAAAATCAGATTGCAGATATCATGACAAAAGGAGTGCAAGTCGAAGTGTTCAAGAAGTTAAGGTTTATGCTGAATATAGATAGCTTACACACAATGATTTAGGTGGTGTGTTGAAAATGTATTTCCTTGTGTCAAAGCAAGTGTAGCTCGACAGAAACAAGGATGTGTCGAAATTAGCCTAGTGTGTGTGTGTGTGTGTCGAGTTGTGTTAGATGTCGAAGTGCCGAAGCAGGTTTCTTAACATAGGATTTCGATTTAGACCAAAATAGAAATTTTGGGCTTTTGTGTTTTTGGGCTTTACCTTAGGGAGAAAGGTAGCTCAATTATAAATAGAGGGAGTAACCCCTATTTTGAGTAAGAAGAATAGAGAATAATATTGTAAAACAAAATAGAAAATTGCAGTTGCACAGTTGAATAATATTTTCTCAGTTTGAGAGTAGAGAGTTACTCTGCAGAAATCATCTCCTCTTCCTCTATTTTGTTAAACCCTAATCTTCTTCCTTATTCAATTTTCTTTCTTCTTTCATTAATAATTGTTGCGCAGAATCATTCTTGCAATCAAGGTGTGATTGTTTCACTTGAGTGAAGAGTGAAGAACAAGGGATTTTGATCGGTTGATTGAATCTTGTTCATCAAGATTGATTCAGAATTCTCAAAGTTTTAGGTTAATTCCAACATACCCTTGTTGAATTGAGTTGATTTGATTTGAAGAGAAGAAAATGGGAAATTTTGAAAAATAATTATATTTATAATATCATCACACTAAGTAAGAGCAACTTAATTTATAATTTACTTGTGTCATTTACTTTTTAGATCCCTTTATTTTTCTCCTTTTCACATCTCTTATGGTGTGTATGTTATTACCTTGCATGAAGACAGACATGAGATCCCAACAACAAGAATACAAATCGCATTGTAAAACGATTCTTTAGTTTAAAATGTTATTTCAAATTTCATACGATCATTATTAAAAAAAATTCATATACCAACGAACATCTTTAGTGACTATTAAAAAAAGCGTTGGTATAGATAACATTTAGAGTCTGAAATTATAAGTCATTGGTTGGTATAGGATATCCAATACTCCTGAATAAAAGACACACAATTTTTCACTCTATCTTAAAAACAATCCCCTTGCTAGAATCTAACTGAGGAAATGAATCCCATTTTATTATATTTTTACTCAACCTTTAATAATAAATCCCCTTTTATTACTATTATTTTACTCAACCTTTAATAATAAATCCCCTTTTTTATTCAAACTTTTATTTTTGTAAAAAATATATTGTGAGCTTGTTTTCCATCAAGAAAAAATTAGGGAAATTTCCTTTGCCTCCGAATTCATTACGTTTCCCTCCCAATTCATCTTTTGTGAAATTATCCTGCTTTTGAGTCATTATTCATTCTGCTTCCAACAAGTTCAACAATTCCTCTTCCATGTTCATCAAAAACCAATAAGTTCAACGATTCCTCTTCCTTGTTCATATGCATTTGCGATTAGGGTTTTTTCATACTTCTACTCTAGTCTTTCTGTTATTCACATGCACCTTCCTTGGAGGGGATTTGACACTTGCAAGAGCTTTCACAGTACTTTCTATGTTTGTTGTTTTTTGATTTTCTCTCTTCATACTTTCAACTATATTAACTTTTTCTCTCTTCATTCTAGTTTTTTATTCTCTCTTCAGATTAAAAACGAATTGAGATGGATTTGTTAGGTTAATATCAACATAATTTGTTGCAATAAAATACTTGTTTTATTCATTATTCTCACTTTTCTATTGTTATCAATAGAATACTCATGAATCGATATTTTGTTGTTCATCAAAACTACAAAGATTTTAAAGCTAGAACTCCTTCTGCTTAACTGACACTATACCAGATTTGTAATGATATTTATCTAAAAATCCAATACATTTAGAAGATCCATTTTTCATAGTAATTTTGTTTTACTTACTAGGTATCACATTGTAGCTCAGTGATACAAAATCAATCATCTCAGGAAGATTTGAATATTATTTTATAAGCTGCAAGACATGTATATTATATTTTATTCTTTGAATTTATATTTTGAATATTATAAAAACATTTATTAAGTTGAGTTTGTACTTTTTTCTTCTTTCTTTTCCTGGACTAGTTCTTTTGAAGGTTACTCTTCTCAAAATGAAGAAAAGAATTCATAAATTGTAAGAGGCACAAGGAAGCATAAAACAAACTTGTTTGGATTTAAAACACTTGTTTATATTCCCTAATTTATCCTTAATTATTTAGAATTTTATTATATTCCCTAATTTATCCTTAATTATTTATTTTAATTTCAATATTGTCCTTATTTTTTGCTCTCCTTCAATTTGTTTATGTTATGTAGACCAAACTAAATGTCATGTATTAGCTGCAAATAATTTTTTCTAAGATTAGAAATTATATGTTAAACTTTAGTACTAATTTTATTTACGAAAAACTTTAGTAGGATTAGGAATTATATGGTTTCGTAGGATTAGGAATTATATGTTAAACTTTTGTCCTAATCATACATGTTAGCAAACAGTTTTTCGTAGGATAGGAATTATAGTAAAGTTCAATTATTTTCTCATATAATGTGATTTATATCTATCTGGCTAGGTAGTAGATAATATGGATAATATGTAAATTGGAATACTAATCAATTGAAGAACACACAATATTTGAATGTGATTTGTGATAAAAAAAATCTACGAATTTTTTAGGATGTGCTTTGTGATAAAAAAAAGTGGACATTCTAACATTACTTGTTCATTTTTTTAACATTCTAACATTATTTTACCTCTTTTTAATTATAGAAATTGTTTTATTGGGTTAGATGAATTATTAAGATCAAAGAATTGTTATTAACAAATAGTTTGATTTGCGTCGAAGAGCTATAGTTTAATTAATGTTTGTTGTTTTTTACTGTTATGTTTGAATGTCTTGTGAGGATAAAAACGTAATTTAGTTTTAACATCTCTCCCCTCCCCTTGTGAACCAAACATATATGTAGTTAAAAATTCATCCCCTCCCCTTCTTTGAACTAAATATACATTTAGTTAAAATACCTCCCCTCCCCTCTAATCCCTTCCCCTCCCCTCTATTAAATTCCCTCCCCCTCCCTCCGTTGAACCAAATGGACCCTAAATCAATCTTTTATTTTCATATATTTTTTAATTGTTTATTTTAATTTTTTTTAACTTACGAGTTAAAGACTACCAATGTATTTTAATTTATTTTAACTTTGGAGTTATAGAGCAATGTAATAAACATTTGACATGTAAACTAAAACAGTTGAAGCCAAAATATGTTGATTTTGTTCGAATATAATGATTTAACTATAATCTAGGCTCAAATTTTGGTACCTTTTAACTTTAATGCTTTTTTTAATCAAAAGAAAAGTATTACTCCCTCCGTCCTAAAATAATTTTCATAGTTGGTCATTCCGCATAGATTAAGCAAATGTAATAAATGAAAGAGAGCTAATAGTATTTTTACCAAATTATCCTTGTTTATTATTGGTATATTTGAACTATCATAAATGTAGAGTGTGTCGTACCCCAAATTTTGACCACGAAGATTTCCCATCATTGTGCAAATCATCATCACAATATGGATGTACTTTCATACCTCATCAGTCTCCCCAAAGATGGGTGAACATGCACTACAATCAAGAAGTAGGGTTTTGAGCCCCCTCAGAGCACTTAGGCAAAGGATCAATCAAGAAATGATATGATCTTCAACTTGTCTAGCCTCTCAAACATCCGTGAAGGATCAAAGGGTCTCCCACATCAAGAATCAAGCACAAGGTTGCAACATTCCAAGTGGATCAAGCCTCAAGATTGCCAGTGTCACCAAATTAGGGTTTTGGTCGACTGAGGCCTCTAGATGAAAATTTCCATCTGGACAAGAGCAAATGCCTTGGGGGTCCATCTATCAAAAAATCCATCCACCATGGCAAAATCACCTTGGGGGTCCATCTATCAAAAAATCAGGAATTAGGGTTTTGACCTAATTCAACCCTTGAGTTAACTTGTGAAGTGAGGCATGACTTGAAGCTTCAAAATGAACTTCAAAGACCTTAAATACATCATATTAGCATGATTACAAGATTTGATTGATTCAAAGAGCTCAAGTTATAAGCCACAAGAACTCAAAACCATATGATCACAACTTAGGGTTTCTGATGGAAAAAGTCAACCCTATCCTTGACTGTTGGCCTACCCTTGATCTCAAACCTTGGGGAGGGGTCCAAGACATTCCTAAATACCCTTGGAGGCCATCCAATAAGTTTAATTAAGCCCAAGGATTGATTTCACAAAAGGATCACAAAGTCAAAATTTCATCTGATGAAAAAGTCAACTGTACAAAAGTCAAAGTTTAACTTTTTGGATTTTTGGTCAAGGTTCCTTAACCCTAAAACAATGTTAATATGTGATTTGAATCATCATTCATCAAGAAAAATCAAAGAAAGTGAGTTAACTTGTTAAAGGGGTAACCATAAAAAAACTTAGAATTTTTCTAAGTTATGGAACAAAGTGGCTAGGGTACCAACTTCCAAGGACCATAACTTGAGATCCAAGCAACTATTTTGGGTGATCCAAAGCTGGATTTGCAGGTCTTGCTACACTATACAAAAGCTTCAACTACATCAAGTTCCAATTCTTCATGGATTTTTAGTTAGTAGTGGATCAAATTGGTGAAAAAACCTAAATATGTCAAAAAACACTTAGTGAAAATTCTGCCTTGTAATTTCAGCATGAAACATCAAACTTCCAAGGCATTTTTCACATTGATCTAAGATGAATCAATGAAATCTTTAAACTTCAATGTTTTAGTACATCATTCAAGCTTTTCAAAATGTACAAGAAGTCTCTCTAATTCATTTTGAGCTGAGAGATACATCTATGGGAAGTTAGCTCCAAAATCTGATTTTTCACTAAGTCAGAATTGTGCATTTGGTCGAATTTGCATATTATGAGTCATCCAAGACATGTTTATCCATCTGCACACCTCAGGGGGAGACCAAGGAGGAACAAACACTGATCCATAAGCCTCCCAAGTCTTTAGAACTACATGTAGGTGTGTCATCCCTAAAAGCTAAAGATGCCTCAAGACTCCAATTTTGTTTTGAGACATTCAATGGATGCATAGAGCTGGCATGTATAAGTCCATGATCAACCATATGAGTCAAGATAAGCTCATACAACAGAGGACCATAGGCCTGTGCTCTAATCTCAAGTCAATGGCTAGAGGAGATCTGAGATTCCATTTGATCCACATTGGCCAAAGGCCTGCTGTAGTTGCCACACACTGTTGCTTGCAAAACAAACTTGACACACTATAAATAGGCCTCAATTGTGATCAGTTTGAGTACACCAAAGGTCCTAAACAGATGCCTTTCTAAAAATCACCACTTTCACTCCAAAAACACCTTCTCTTGCAAGTCACTATCGGGTTTTGCATTTGAGAGTGATTCCAACCAAACCAATGGTTCACACACCTCACATATAACATATAGAGGTGATCCAAACTCTTACATAACATCTGGAACACCAATTTCACAAAATCACCAGCCAACTGTTCAAGTTCTTGACAGAGTTGCAGTTGAGGTACCATCTTATGTTTCAGCTCATTTCAAACAACTCCAAGCATTCAGACACAACCCTTGGCACCTAAGGAAGCTGTCCAGATCATTGGAACCAACTTACAACACCTCCAACTCAGAATTCGATCATCAGCTGCAAGAGGTAAGCCTGACACTCTCAAACTCCATGATCCATGCATCATAAATGAATTTTTGAGTTACCATCTTGTTTCTGCATGTGTATAGAGTAATAACCCTCAATCAATTGCCATGAATCAATCGTCTATGGAATTTCATATTGGTTTATGCAAATTAGGGTTCATCTGTGTTCATCATGATTATCTCACTCCACACTAAAAATAAATGAAATTAAATACCATAGTCATGATTGTGAGTCAAAAACGAGCAAGTTTGATATTTGGATCATGTGATTTCATCAAGTAATCAGTGAGAAATCATCAATTTTGCAAATCTGCAAAAATCAGAACACGCGCGTGTTCTTGACGCCATTTTTTAAATTTTTGAATATTTGAATTTTTGTCATTTTATTTAATTGATTCAAAAATTAATTTCTCTCTGAATTTTAATGATTTTGAGTTGATTCTTTTTTTTCAAAATTCACAAAAATATTAAAATATTTTATTTTACAAGAATTTCCCAAAAATATTATTTATTTCATATATTTGTTATTTTTGCAATGAATTAATTTTTATTTGTTTTTGAACATTTAAAATATTTCTCTCTCTTGATTTTCCAAATTTAAATGGTTTTTAATCATTCTATGGATAAAAACATGATTTTTCAAACATTAATCCAAGATTACAATTCATTTTTTCACATGTTTGATTAAATCTTCCATAATTTTATTAATTTTTAATCAAAATTAATTCCATTTTTTAAGTAAATTAGGGTTTTGATCATTTCCACCCTCACCATTACTTTTTTCAAACTCTGGGCCTCTAATAGAGTGTAAGACCCAATCCTTTTTTTTAACCAAAACCATTTTGGGCCTCAGACATAGTATAAGTCACAACACATTTTCAAAAAAACCTCGGCGCGATCGCCAGTTCAAAATCAAATCACCTGGGCCTCTGCTTGAGCTATAAGTCCCACTTTTTTTCTTAAAAACACTCACGGGCCTCTAATAGAGTGTAAGACTCAATCCTTATTGTACATAAACATTTTTGGGCCTCAGTCATTGTATAAGTCCCAGTACAATTTTCAAAACAACGGTGCGATCACTGTTTTACCATGGGCCTCTCCCTGAGTTGTAAGCCCCATCTCTTGTATAAAAAACACTTTGGGCCTCTAATAGAGTGTAAGACCCAAGCCTCTTTTATACATAGAATAATTTGGTCCTCAATCATTATATAAGACCCACTGTGTGTTCAAAATTCTCGGCGCAATCGTCGCCTTTTAAACAATAAATAATCTTTGGGCCTCTAATAGAGTATAAGTCTCATCCTTTTATAAATAAAATAAACTCTGGGCCTCTCCTTTAGTTGTAAGACCCATCCCTCCGTACAAAAAAACCTCTTTGGACCTCAGACATTGTATAAAACCCATTACAGTTTACAAACAACTGTAAGGTTATTGTTTTTCATCTGGGCCTCTCCTTGAGTATAAGCCCCAACAATCTTTTTCAAAAACAACTTCCCTTTTGATTTAGGTTCAAATATACAGTTGCTATCAAAACTTTCTTTGATTTCTTAAACAACTAACAATACAGCTATGGAAGCTTGCTCACCTGAAAGTTTTTAGCAGCTTTACTTTACATGCTTTTATATATATATAACTGTATTGTGGGAAGCTGCTCACCTGTAAGTCCTTTTTTCATATCCTTTTAAATACTTGTCATATATCAACTGTATATATACTAGTATACCTGCTTAGAGTTTTCCCCAACAACTATGTCTAGAACTAGGTGAAGCCAGTTGGTCACTCTTTAATACAGTCAAAACTAGATCCCCATAAGATTTCCAGATACAGTTTTGCCTTCTCTTGGGCTTAAACAATATGGAACAAAGAGAAAGGCAGTATTCTCAGTGAACCTTTTCTCAGACTGTCACTATTAGAAATTGTCAAAGAAATTCTACTCCCCCGAAATGATTCATTCTCAGTGAATGATGTAACACCCCCTTTCTATACCCCCAAATAATCACTTAATCATTTAGGCACATATTTAAGATTTCGTCAGAGTATAATTATAAACATAGTATAAAAGAGGTATGTCACATTATACATGAAATTAAAACATTCAACACCTGCTCAACCATTGATATGCAACAGTGGGGTAACTTTGCAACAGAGGAACTTAGTCCTTACACCCACATCTCAATATTTAGAATAAAAGCGAAAAATCTAAACATTGAATAACATCAAACATATATACATATATATACCATCAAGTATTATCCACCAGTATAATTCATGTTTACATAAACATTCATCGACCAGATACATGTACAAATGTATCACAAAAGAATCATATATATCCTAGCTACCCGGTGCTACATATCATAGCCGACCGACCAAAAGAATGAAGACACGCTTCACAAAAAGACCACAGCATACCTACTCTGCAATGCCTCATAGAGCATCATAAAATAGCAGAAGGGTGAGAAATATTATCATAATAACAATGCATATAATTATATATCTTAGCATAAAAATACACATATTCCACATTCTCACCACAATTCATCACAACTCACTCATATACATCACAATGTATTTATATACAAAGCCAAGCATATTCATCATGCATACTTTCACAATTCTTATCATTCCACATAAACATACATATTTATGTTTATTCATCAATGCACCATTATAAAGATGATAAATGCAAATCATAGAGACCGACTCACGACTCTATACAAATGCAATGCGGTACCGACTCAATCATCTCAAGTTCACTCAGGAACTTATTGGAACCATCGCTCGTTACCAATGTAACTCCCCGTCGGGCCTACGATGTTCACCCATTGCTCACACCTCACATAGGCACACAATGTTTATGGATTGCTCACACCTCACATAGGCACACAATCCAATTGCTCACACCCCACATGGGCACACAATCGTTTGTAATCATCGCTCACACCTCACATAGGCACACGACGTTACAACGGATTCTCATTAGAATCACACAACACAAGAATGCACATCATTATGCTTCACATGCAAAATGACTCAAGACATTCTTGAAATGCATACATATTCACAATATATTCATGCATTCATCTCATACTATCACATACAATCTATATACATTCACATCAATGCACTATTGTATGATTCACATCAAAAACACACATTCAAACGGTAAAAGTCGCTAAATAACACTATTCCCGACTTTCTGACATAATTAAATCGGCTAACAATTTCCAAATTATCATGATAATAAAGTACAGCTCAATAGCATCACAATGATACCCAGAATGTAAAAATCGGATAAGCGGATCAAAAGTTACGAAAGAAAAACGAAAACGATATTTGAAAAATCACGTTTTTACACTTCTCCTGCCCATCCGCGTATGGACCAATTCCGTACGCGTATGGCCCAAAACTCGTACGCGTACAATACGCAAATCACCAGATGACCGGGAAAAATGAAGTCTCATACGCGTATTGGCCCTGAAACGTGCCTCCCATACGCGTATTGCCCAAGTCAATACGCGTATGGCCTGCCCCAATACGCGTATGGCCAGGCGAAATGCAGAATTTTCCTGCAGAATTTTGTTCTGCGTTTTCACCCAAACCACACCCAAATTCATCATCTAAACCTAGAAAAATACCAATTTGATGTACAATAACATATATCTATCATGTATCAACAACAAGGAACACGAAAACATCATTTCCAACACTAATTAATCAAATTCTAACACTTTCTACACAAATGGGTTCATACCAAAACTCATAAAAATCAACAACAACAACAACACAATCATACATAATGATATACATTGGTAAGATAATAAGATTTCACACCCTTACCCGGATTAAATCGATTCCTAGAAGTTGTTTTGAAGATTTCCAAGCTTTCCCTCTTTTTCTCTCTTTTCTCTTCTTCCTTTTTCTTTCTCTCCTTTTTCTCTCTATTTTTTTTTCTTTCTCTTTCTCTCCTATTTCCTCTTCTTATATCTTTTTCTTTTCTATTTCTTTTCCTACTCAAATTCAATTAATTCATTTTCTCACACAATTCTATTTCCACTAAATTTCTAACTTATCATTAATTGAGAAATGTCTAAAATACCCTCCATTCTAATTTTCCCGAAAACTCTCAAAAACGGTAAAATAACATAACATGTCAACATAGCATATTAACACACCAATTTCACAAACAAAAATAATTTGTCACTCAATTTAAATAAAAGACTCAACAAAATGGGAAAAATCGGAATCGGGGCGTTACAACTCTCCCCCACTTTAGAAATTTTCGCCCTCAAAAATATTACCTGATTCAAACAACTCCGGATACGACTCTCGCATCCTACTCTCTAGTTCCCAAGTCATATTGCCTTCCGCAGCGCCTCCCCACGCCACTTTCACAAGCGCAATATCCTTGCCTCTTAGCTTCTTAACTTCACGGTCCAAAATCCTAATCGGTAAAGCTTCAACCGTAAGGTTATCTCTCACTTCAACCTCGTCCATAGGAATAACATGTGACGGATCCGGAACATACTTCCGAAGTTGCGAAACATGGAATACATCATGCAAATTCGAAAGATTCGGAGGCAACGCCACACGGTAAGCCACAACACCAACTCGTGCAGAAATCTGATACGGACCAATAAAACGAGAAGTCAACTTCTTCGACTTCAAAGCACGACCCACACCCGTAACCGGCGTAACTCTCAAAAACACATGGTCGCCTTCTTGAAACTCAAGATCTTTCCTTCTCTTGTCATGATAGCTCTTTTGTCTACTTTGAGAAGCTTTCATCTTCTCACGAATAAACTTCACTTTCTCCGTCGTTTGTTGTACCATCTCCGGTCCAACTATCGTCCTCTCACCGGTTTCATGCCAACACAAAGGTGTTCGACATCTCTGACCATACAAAGCCTCAAATGGTGCCATACTTATACTTGAATCAAAACTGTTATTGTAGGTGAACTCAATCAACGCCAAATAACTATCCCAAGCACCACCTTGCTCGAGCACACAAGCACGCAATAAATCCTCCAACGATTGAATTGTCCTCTCGGTTTGACCATCCGTTTGCGGATGATAAGCCGAACTCAATCTTAGCTTAGAACCCAAAGCCTTTTGTAAACTCTCCCAAAACCTCGATGTAAATCTAGGATCTCTATCCGATACAATACTCTTAGGAACTCCATGTAACTTCACAACCACAAGAACATAAATCTCGGCTAACTTCTCCAAAGGATAACTAATATCAATTGGAATGAAGTGAGCAGATTTAGTAAGCCTATCAACGATTACCCAAATAGCATTATGACCTCTTTGCGTATTCGGAAATCCTGTAACAAAATCCATCGATATACTATCCCATTTCCACTCCGGAATGTCCAACGGTTGCATCAATCCACTAGGCTTTTGATGTTCCACCTTAGACTTTTGACAAGTTAAGCACGCATACACAAATTGAGCCACATCCCTCTTTAATCCGGACCACCAAAAGATTTTCTTCAAATCTTGATACATTTTATTCGCTCCCGGATGAATACTTAAGTTACTTTGGTGTCCTTCTTCCAATATCATCTTTTTCAACTCCGCATCATCGGGAATACAAATACGACCACGGAATCTCAAAACTCCAAAATTATCAACCTTGAAATCCTCATTCTCATTCATCATCAAATCAACGAACTTCAAATCCAACTTTTGCTTTTCACATACGGTTGCAAGAAAATCATTCGTAACATGTAGCATACCAAGTCTCACACTTCTCGGCGTCATTTCACAAACCAAACTCAAGTCTCTAAAATTCTCCAAAAGTTCCCATTCTCTCATCATCAATGCGGACATATGTAACGACTTCCGACTCAAAGCATCGGCCACCACGTTTGCCTTACCCGGATGGTAATTCAAACCAAAATCATAATCCTTCAAAAGCTCTAACCACCTTCTTTGTCTCATGTTCAATTCTTTTTTATCAAATAAATATTTCAAACTCTTGTGATCACTAAAAACTTCAAATCTTGCGCCATAAAGATAGTGCCTCCAAATTTTCAAAACAAACACCACGGCCGCTAACTCCAAGTCATGTGTAGGATAATTATTTTCATGCACTCTCAATTGTCTTGAAGCATAAGCCACAACTTTTCCATCTTGCATCAAAACACCACCTAAACCAGTCAAGGAAGCATCACAATACACAACAAATGGTTCCGTCGGATTTGGCAAAATCAAGATCGGAGCCGTTGTCAACCTTCTTTTTAGCTCATTGAAACTCTCTTCACAATGAATATCCCAAATGAAAGCCTTTCCTTTACAAGTCAATTGCGTTAACGGAAGTGCCAACTTCAAAAATCCCTCAATAAACCTCCGATAATAACCCGCCAAGCCTAAAAAGCTTCGAATCTCCGTAACCAATCTAGGAGCCTCCCATTGCACCACCGCATCAATCTTGGATGGATCAACACTAATACCACTACCGGAAATAACATGTCCAAGAAAACTTACTTCCGACAACCAAAATTCACATTTCGACATTTCGACCCGTTGGCAGATGTTTTTATCAGAATATGACATAGAATATCACGCTCAGAAAGCCGTCAAAGGAAGTATTTTAGCCGATCATTTGGCTCATCAACCGATTGACGATCAGGAATCAGTCGGATTTTACTTCCCAGACGAAAATATCATGTATTTAACAGTGAAAGATTGCGATTAACCACTACCTAGTGAAGGGTCAGAACCAGGTTCCCAATGGGGACTAATCTTTGACGGAGCTGTCAACCATTATGGAAACGGAATTGGGGCAATCTTCATAACACCTCAGGGTACCCACATTCCTTTCACTGCCAGACTAACATTCAAGTGTACAAACAACGAGGCCGAATACGAAGCTTGTATTATGGGTCTCGAAGAAGCGATTGACTTAAGAATCAAGAACTTGGATGTGTATGGAGACTCAGCCCTGGTTATCAATCAAATCAAAGGAGATTGGAACACATGCCAATCATGACTGATTCCTTACAAAGATTATGCGAGAAGGTTGTTACCATTCTTCAACATAATCAAGTTTCATCACATCCCTCGTGAAGAGAATCACATGGCTGATGCATTAGCCACCCTCTCTTCCATAATTAGTGTAGGACAATGGAACAACGTGCCTAAGATTGACATAATGCGCCTAGAAAAGTCCGCATACATCTTCACGATTGAACCAGTCATAGACGATAAACCTTGGTATCACGATATCAAAAACTTCCTTCAGAAACAAGAGTACCCGCCTAGGGCATCAAGAAAAGACAGGAAGACGCTCAGAAGGCTGGCAGGCAACTTCTTCCTGAGCGGTGATACACTCTATAAGAGAAACTTTGACATGGTCTTGCTCCGATGCATAGACAGACCAGAAGCAAACATGCTGATAAAATAAATTCACTAAGGATCCTTTGGCACTCATGCCAACGGACACACAATGGCGAGAAAACTTCTGAGAGCAGGGTACTATTGGTTGACAATGGAATCCGATTGCTATAAGTACATGAGGAAATGTCACAAGTGTCAGATATACGCAGACAAAATCCATGTACCACCAACACATCTCAAATCTCTTTCTTCCCCATGCCCTTTTTCTATATGGGGAATCGACATGATTGGCATGATCGAACCCTAGGCTTCAAACGGACATCGGTTCATCCTGGTAACCATTGACTACTTCACCAAGTGGGTCGAAGCAGCGTCATACGCCAATGTAACCCGATAAGTGGTGGTCCGATTTATCAAGAACAATATCATCTGCCGTTATGGTGTTCCAAGCCAGATCATTACTGATAATGGATCTAACTTGAACAACAAGATCCTGAAAGAGTTTTGCGCTGAGTTCAAGATCGAACACCATAACCCATCCCCCTACCGACCTATGATGAACGGCGCGGTAGAAGCGGCTAACAAGAACATCAAGAAGATTGTCCAAAAGATGGTTGTAACCTACAAAGACTGGCATGAAATGCTACCCTTTGCTCGTCACGGTTATCGCACATCTGTATGCACTTCAACAGAAGCAACCCCTTTCTCTCTAGTATATGGCATGAAAGAAGAGCTCCCCATAGAAGTAGAGATCCCATCAATCTGGGTATTGATGGAAGCTAAGTTAATAGAGGCTGAATGGTGTCAAAGTCGACACGATGAATTAAACCTGATCGAAGAAAAGCGAATAATGGCTCTATGTCATGGTCAGTTGTATCAGCAAAGAATAAAGAAGGCGTTCGACAAAAAAGTCCGACCCTGTGTCTTTAGAAAAGGTGACCTTGTGCTCAAGAAGATACAATTATTTCTCACTGATTCTCGGGGCAAATGGACTCTGAACTATGACGGCCCCTATGTGGTCAAGAAAGCCTTCTCAGGCGGTGCCTTGAAACTCGCAACCATGGATGGAGAGGAATTTACCTACCCCACGAATGTTGACGTAGTCAAGAAATACTTCGCCTAAACGAAAAAAAAACATCTCGGTGGATTGAAAACCCGAAGGGGCGGTCCAGGCAAAAATTAGAGACATAAGTGAAAAATCATCCTGATGGATTGGAAATCTCCAAAGTATAATCCAGGCAAAAATTAGGGATTAATGGTAAGTAACTACGTCTGACAAGGTTGAATCCCTCAGCGGTAACTCCATTCGACGAAAAACTTCCAGTCAGGGTCATCTTCGACAGAAGCTCAGGATGTCCCGAATTCAAAGTTGGTAGAAGGATAACGGTCGTTACGTTTCAATGTAGCCCTTTTCCTGTAAATTACCATTTTCTAAACTTTGTAAATGCTCTATGGGATCACGCGCTTGGCTGATTTCCATTCTATCAATAAAATTTGAGCCCTAGTGTTTTTGTTTGCAATTCTTATTTGTTTTAGCTTTACAGAATGACATTTTTTAACATGATCAACGATTCTTGAAATAAAACAAAAATGAATTTACTTGTCAAATTGTTTCTGCTTTTTAAAATAAAGATGGCAATTCTTTTGACTGTTGAACATCGAAAGAACATCGACCGCTTCTCCGAAAGTAATTGAACCTCAAAGTGCAGAATCAAAGTACTCCTTCTAAACCAGTGCACCTGAATGAAGGATCAACTATGTCAGAAACCATGTTTCATCTGACATCCCCGGCCGAGTTCTTACCTCTTAAGACCGATTAAACGACTCTTTCTCCCCCACAGGGAATACTTCTCCTAAGCAAGGCAGAATTGCTATCTTGGACCGACGGTACTTTTCATCCCCCGCAGTGGCCGAGTATCCAGTCCTGTTCTTCACTTAGTCTGTATGTCGCGTCAGTTTTGTTAGCATAAACATACATACATCATGCATTATTAATTCATATTCATAATCATATTGCATAACTATCACTCTGGTCAGTCTTGTCCCCAAGTGATAAAGTCCTTTTTATCAATTGAGTTGTCAGCCCTTTCCACGTTGGGAAAAGTATCACCTGAACAATCTCTCCCCTAGTTTATTTCTGGATTGGAGATGGACCTTGACCACTTTGATAACTTGAACCTCTGAAAGGCAAGAAAGCCTTCGACAAACGTCACTCTTCACCATCGAAGATGATATCTTCGCTTTCCCGGATTAAGGAAAATTCCCAGAGAAAGCCTTTCAACGAAAGACTCTCGGCAATACAGCAGTTTCTCTCTGAAAGATTTGTTGTCAATGAGGTCATCAACATCTCCAAATTGGATTTCTTCACATGTCATTTTTCCGAGAAGATCTCGAAGAAAAGTATGATGTAATATCCCCAAATAGGAAACAACCTCTCAAGAGCCTCGTTTCCCCCAGTAGAGTCAACAAATGGCGTCTCTAACAGAGAAGTTTGTACACTTCTACAGCTCAAACGAATGGGTTTCCCTAGCAAGTCTGACATCAAAATCTTTTCCATCAAATGGCATCTCCCTCAGTAGTAAAACTCGACGAGAAGTTTGATAAAAACCGCTACACATAGCGTCCCTTGTCAAGAAAGTTTATTGACAAAAGAAACTAAGACCAGTTCCTTGGCTGAAGACCAGGATCGAGGGGGAGTTTATATCAGAAACTGAGACCAGTTCCGTGGCTGAAGACCAAGATCGAGGGGAAGTTTATTGATGATGCGTCCGCAAGTGCACGGAAATATCGAAGTAATATAAAAGATTGTCGAACCCACAAAGACCAATGTCAACCTACCGTAATCTATCGTTGCTTTGTAAAGCTAAGACTGATGAATATTTAATTAAGAGGAAACTAGAACTGAAACTAAAAATGAACTTAGAAAATATGATAATAAAGAGAGGCCGGAATATGAATTCCGCGCTCCTAAAGGACTTTGTAGAATTCGGGTACTGATTACAACTATAACTTAGTTCCGTAGAATATATCGACTTAAAAACTCCGCCTCACGCTCTCGCGGTATTAACTAAAGTCATGTTCCCTAATCCCGAGATTTTGCTCTCGCTCGCCCGGTAACTAGGAAATATATTTTGAAAGCCAATAATATCCTAAACGTATCTAAAGCGCTCTCGCTGTATTTAGATATGTTGCCTAATTTCCACTATCCGGTTCGACCCCACGCTCTCGCAGTGCCGGCTCTAACCTTAATTAATTTCTCACTCTCGTGACAAAATCGTGTTAAATAACCTCTCACTCTCGTGACAAAGCTATTTAAATTAGACTTGGAAATTAAAACCAAAACAGAATTTTAATCATAAGTTCACACCTATTATTTTCTACCGAGTCTCGTCGATAACGACGGTCCTCTTACGCCGGACTCTAAACTATTTAGCCGAACATGGAATTAAATGAAAACAACATAAACATGGTAAATATAATCAATGACAGCATGCTTAAACAATTATGAAATGTAATAACAATAATAATAATAATAATAAAATGATAAAATAGCGAACCTGTAAATACGAGAAAATAAACGGAGACTTGAATTAAAAGAAACTGGAAATAACTTCAATAAAATGATGGCAAGATTGTTGATCCAAGCAGTTACACAGTGAAATTCTGGTACAGATGTGTGATGTCATAGTGCAATGTCACAACATCGCAATCTACTGAACAAGGCACACTGAATTGTTCACCCAATTCGGTTCAACAACCTATATCTGGGGGCATACCAAGCCAGGAAGGAAGTCCACTATTAGTAGTATCAAATTACAGACTCAACAGACCAGTTGACAATCTACCTAATTTAATCACTACCCAATGACCCTTCTACCTAAGTCCTCCCTAGGTAAGAGACTCCATCTCACTTCCTATCATCACTATGATGTCTAGCAGTCAACTACACCGTCACTGTATCAACAACTTGATTACCAATAACTGTACAATCATAGAAGACACCCTTCCATGACACCCTTTGGAGTTGCTTCAAAGCTTCCTCCAAGAATAATACCAAACTCAAACTCATTACCAACAGGTTTCTGAGTTACACACAGTGACCCTCTTACAACCCGAGTGGTTCACTTAGATAAAGCCCTAAAGATCTACATCTTGGACCCGTACTTCCTCTAGGTTACAAGCATTCTATTTATAATATAATCCCAACTGGATTTGGGCCTTCAAATCATATCATATCTTCTGTAACAAATCCGCTTCTAAATAGATCTTCAATCATATCTTCAATTAAATCTTCAATTATAACTCTGAATATTCTCCATATCTTTGTTCTTTAAATGCGCAACAAACTGATCTTCATAACAGAATATATCTCTTCCTTGATCTTCGCCTATATTCTCTGATTCTCTTTAGCAGAATTTCTCATTCACACCAGAAACACGTGCAGCCCTAATTAGTCATCCCAGACCTGATGTTGTAATGTTCTGGTATAGTGATGTTAAGACTTCGCATGTGACATCACTCTTCAGCACTTTAACTCTTCAACACTATTTACAACCCAGACTGTTAGCAAGTCATGTTGCAACATCAACCATGACATCAACATTGTTTTAACAAAATTTCAGCCAATTACAAGAACTTACAATCTCCCCCTTTGGCTAATTTTGGCTAAAACAACTATATAACCATTACAACTCAGATTACAGCAGTTATTACAACTCTATACTACTGTCAGTAGTTATCAGTAACCACTGAACCTAACAGTAACTGTCAGTAGCTACTGTGAGCAGCAATCCGGAGATCCATCTTCTAGGGAATAATTGAATGATGTTAAGACATCATGTCTGACACCTTCTTTTGGCAGCACAGCCCACCACAATCACTTCAGGCAGCACATCAGGAGGAAGAAGTAGAAAGTCCCGAAGTTATGCACTCAGATTACAGATATCTGGTGTACATGAGGAAGAAGATTTTAGACACAACCCCTTAATACAGCACATTTCTTTTTCCTTTCAACTCAGACCCGGAATCATTGTGGAAGACTCCCCCAGAAAAGAAATGTTTGTCCCTTCATCAAAGACCCATGGTGGCATAAGATAATTGTGCACACCGTCATTGATCAGACACTGGGTTTAGATCATGGCATAAGAGGAAACTTAAGAAGTGCCATTCAACTAACCCAGGTAACTCAGAACACAAGTCACAACTGTGTTCATAACTCAGGACACAAGTCACAAAGACTCAACACCAACTCAGGGATGTACCATCTTCTTCTGCTGCATTAGAAACTGCAGACTCCAGGCATAACATCTGCACAGGGCACTTAACTAGATCCTCTTCTTTCTCCCCCTTTTTAGCCACAAATTGGCAAAGGGACCCCTCACAGAACCAGACCCAGTAATTGCTCACCCAAACACGAATAAACCCCATATGACTTATGAGACAAGAACACTCACTGGCTGAAGGGGAACTGAAAACCCCTATAAATAGCTGACCAGTAACTTAGAAATTAACGAGCCTTCGAATATGTTCAATGTTCTTGGTCAAACAAACGCTATTTTAGGTATCAAAAACTGTATTCAAATTCAATGCCTATCTTCCAAAAACTGCCTTGACTGACTTAAATATTTCACAACTGAATCTTACCATAAATTAGGCCAATAACGCTCCATGCATAGTCGAAGCCACGTGTTTCACTTTATCCTAACACCACCGTCCAAAATACTTCCCTTTTTGGCTCAAAAACATGTCCTATATCATGTTCTGACATCTCTTCAGACATTGCTTGTTGGCTCATTAACCCAAGACTTTACACACATCTTCTTATCTAATGGGTATTGATACAACTTCTCACAACTTCTTCTAGATTGCTTCCAACCATCAGCCATGTACACCACTTTTGCTTTTCAGACCTCTCCTGTATAGGCACTAACTTTACACAGCTATGACAGGTCCCATCATCACACTGCACAAGTTTGATCAGTACACATGCTGTAATAGGCTATAGTAAACAGCCTTACACTCAATGATATCCCACCAATAATGCCATATTCCTCATGGGGATTTTAGGTACAAGATATGCCAAGTCCAAAAGATAAAGGCCCATTTGATTGGAAATTTCTGACACAAGATAAACACCCTTCTTTCCTTACATTCACCAGATCCTAATGAAGTCTTCAACATGAAAGTAGCCATGTATTCCCTGAACTACTCACCATCAAGATTAGAATCTGCCCATTCTAATCCACACTATGTCAAAACTGCCACTTCAGACTATAATGCTGCTTCTTCAAACTCCATAAGTATGGTACATACCCAACCATAATGTTGTGACAACATGTAGGACATCAGCATGAGATAAAAGACCATCCCACTTAACTAGACAAGACCTAGTCTTATCCTACTAGGACCACTTCCACCCAGGCACCAAGCACGAAGTTCTGGTAACCAATATGTCAAGAAAAGCAGGTTCCCAAGAAAAACAGATTCCCACACCAAAGACTACTCTGACTGGTCAGGCGATACAAACAATGCCATATTATCCATATTAAATACCAAACCTCCTTGCTCCTATCAGCACACCAAGGAAGGAAACATGAGTCAGTCTAACAAGAATGCAGCAAGGAGACACATGCAAGAGGACAAGAAGCCAGATCCTCAGAAGTTGAAGGACACAACACTGTCCAAAGCTGGAGCATCTTCTGGAGCAACAAGAACACGCAAGACATCAGAAACTAGGATGAAGACTATCAAGAAAAAACAAGAGCAGCTTCAAGCATCTGATGATGAATGGGATGAAGATTGGAAGACTTTTCTTGATTCGGGGGGTTGGGATAATCTTTAGACACTTTGTTTGTTGTTTTTACTAATCTTGTAAGCTTTCATCAATGCAATAAATTTCTGTTTTACTTCTGTTCCATTTACACAGCTGTACAAGACACTAAATCCTCATGTAAACAACTTTCCAATTTGCTTCAAACTAAGTGTCAACACCATAAGCTTCAGTAATATCATTCTCCCCCTAAAAAGAACATCTTCCATCAACACAAACCCCTACTGAGTTCTTCCAAAACTTGCATAGAAACGCAAATTTTCCATAAACAAAGCTATCCTTCAGACTCCTCCTCAGAAGCATGTGCACATATGATTTAAACAATTAGCTTCACAAGGGTAGAACCATTTATGTCCACACCCACATGCCATCCAATAGCCTAATGTCATAACATGTTATCTGACATTATCTCCTCACAAGATTCAACCAATCAATGCAATCATCACAATCCATAGACAAGTATTCCCCCTGTCATGGTTCACTAATGCTATAGATGAGGATGAACATTTGAGCACACTTGCTGAGCACATGCATTTTGGCACCATTGTCCCTTTCTCCACAGGCATTCATTCCTTACCATGCTCTCCATCTTCAGACTTCCAATCAATACCTGAACTACATTCTCCATCCAAGGTAGACCTTCTACTTCATCATCCTCCTGTATGCCTATGTAGACGCTCCTCAGACATAATGTAGGCACCACGCTTCTGAATCAGAGCATAATCTTCCTTCACCAAGGATATCCAACCAGATACTGTCCCAACACACGTTAGAACCTCTGCCACCCACCAAGACATCATCACCATGATTCTTGATATGCTCCATCAACTGGAACATTTGATCCAACTCCAGGACGCTCAAATCTTGAAAATACTTTCATAAAGTAAATTCTCAACCCTTCTGCAGTCCAATACTTTAACCTCAGACAAATACACAGTCTCCCGTCAATGTATATTGTCATCAGTTGACTGCACAACTCTATCCAAAGCAGACAAATATTCAACTATTGTCATGCAAAATACAACATATTATCTGGTCTGACATCCTTTTTCCGCAGTCTTGAGGCACTGATTGATCCTTCTTTTTCTAATCCATCCCACAGATCACATTAGATTAGGTAAGTGGCTTGACCTGATACTTCATCGTGAGCATAATGTTTTAACACCACCAGTCACATGACCCAGCATACTCTCATCTTTCAAGCATCTTCAAACCTTTGATGCCATCCTTGTTAGGTTACCACAACTAAGCTTAAGAGATAACTTATCAAGATCTTCACTCCCGTATGAAAACTTTGACAGTGATACTCTTTTGCTTTGTCTTCATCTTCTTCAGATCCTTCCAGCCACAAGGCTGATGCTAACACCAATTCCAATTGACCAAGGACTGATTGACATATTAAGCTCAGCTTCTTTCTTGATGAATCTCCATACCTCCCAGATGCCTCCTCTTCCAAGTCAGGAGTAGGTTCCAAACAGACGTGATCAACACATTTGTTTAGCCCCCAAGCATCTGTTATGTCACACTCTGCCTTTAACACACCCCAGAGATTGACTTTGGAGGCAAGAAAAAAAACGCTTCTAACTTTCTTCAGACCCCTTTTCAACAAGCTCATATACGAGTTCCTTTATGAGTGAACTTGGGATGAACCACAAGTATCTTTGGCAACTCTAACACGCTAGTTGAAGATATCCTTAAGTATCACCTCACCAAGTGATACAGAATGTTGCAGCCTTAACACAAAACCACCAGGAATTTTCCATCAGATAAAAATATGCAGCGGAACACGCACCAGAAAACTCCTTTGCAACCTTCAGGCAAGACCCTGTACAAACACGACACTCCATGTGCACTAGGACAACATAGGTTTGAAACTAAATCAAACCACACAGCAGTTCACCACCAAAGTTACAAGCCTGATAACAATAGACAGGTCCAATACACACCCTGTCATGAACAGTTCATCCTCCACTTCAAGGGATCATACAAAAATCTCTATGAACTGACCAAGTCCAACCACCATCTCAGCAAAACTATTTTCCTTGCTCATGAACCAGAAAGTATCTTCCCTAGATCTCATCCAAAAACAGACAGGATGCCTGCTCTGATACCAATTGAAATTCTGGTACAGATGTGTGATTTTTTAGTGCAATGTCACAACATCGCAATCTGCTGAACAAGGCACACTGAATTGTTCACCCAGTTCGGTTCAACAACCTACATCTGGGGGCATACCAAGCCAGGAAGGAAGTCCACTATTAGTAGTATCAAATTACAGACTCAACAGACTAGTTGACAATCTACCTAATTTAATCACTACCCAATGACCCTTCTACCTAAGTCCTCCCTAGGTAAGAGACTCCATCTCACTTCCTATCATCACTATGATGTCTAGCAGTCAACTACACTGTCACTGCATCAACAACTTGATAACCAATAACTGTACAATCATAGAAGACACCCTTCCATGACACCCTTTGGAGTTGCTTCAAAGCTTCCTCCAAGAACAATACCAAACTCAAACTCATTACCTACAGGTTTCTGAGTTACACACAGTGACCATCTCACAACCCGAGTGGTTCACTTAGACAAAGCCCTAAAGATCTACATCTTGGACCCGTACTTCCTCTAGGTTACAAGCATTCTATTTATAATATAATCCCAACTGGATTTGGGCCTTCAAATCATATCATATCTTCTATAACAAATCTGCTTCTAAATAGATCTTCAATCATATCTTCAATTAAATCTTCAATTATAGCTCTGAATATTCTCCATATCTTTGTGCTTTAAATGCGCAACAAACTGATCTTCATAATAGAATATATCTCTTCCATGATCTTCGCCTATATTCTCTGATTCTCTTTAGCAGAATTTCTCATTCACACCAGAAACACGTGCAGCCCTAATTAGTCATCCCAGACCTGATGTTGTAATGTTCTGGTATAGTGATGTTAAGACTTCACATGTGACATCACTCTTCAGCACTTTAACTCTTCAACACTATTTACAACCCAGACTGTTAGCAAGTCATGTTGCAACATCAACAATGACATCAACATTGTTTTACCAAAATTTCAGCCAATTACAAGAACTTACACACAGATTACAGGCCTAAAAACTAAAGAGGGAGTAATTCCTCGATGTGAGAAAATACTCCTTTTACAATTGTAATTTTCTGCCTAAAACTATGAAAAGCGCTTTCGTGCATAAAACTTGGCTCCCCAAAAATATAAAAAAAAAAACTACTATATATAGAGTAACAATGTGTCTGATAACTCCCGAAGATCATGTGTGAGTCATGGAGAAAGTGGGAGAAAACCTTCCCAGTAGTTCTGTAGTGGGTGGTTATAAGACCAGGCGTGGAGAGAAATAAGGAACGTCATTGAAATATTCTGAGAAAACCAAGCCATGTCGGTCACCATACGCCTTGTGACGAGGGTCACACTTTGAAGGCATTACGGTCGCCACATGTCTTGTGACGGTCGCCATGCTCTTTGAGTGCAGAAACTTAATTTTGCTGTCAACTGTCTTCTTTTCTCCTCTTTTCTTCCCTATTCTTTCTTCTTTTCTCATGCAGGTTGATTGAGATAAAATACCTGAAAATGAACTTGAACACTTGCAAATAAAACGTGAATAAATGAAAAACGATAAAATAATTCATGCAAGTTAAGTCAATTTAACGATATTATTTCGCGTTATCAAACTCCCCCACACTTAAACCTTTGCTTGTCCTCAAGCAAAACATGACTCGCGAGAAAATAGTGAATACGGATACTCATCCTAGGCTACCAACTCTACTTCGGTTAAGTTTGTGTCGATATGTACTTACTCACACACTAAGGATATCGTAACAACACGATTTTGCTTTTGCGGTCATCAACCTCCCTCCTATACAAACCAATCATGTCATTATACCTAAGCCTAACTCACTCATCCTTCTTTTATCCCTTTTCATTTTCGCACAATCACATTAAGCCCGTTATTCTTTCACACTCATGGTAGGATGGCCTGTTAGTGACTATGATCTCATTATTATCATTTTTTTCTTTTTGCACAATGGGTTAAATATCAATAAAATAAAGAAGTTTGCACCGTTGGACTAAATGATCGGGTGAGGATCACCTAACTTAGAAGGGGCATTTCTTTTCATTCATTCATTTGTTTTTCTTAGTTTACCTTCTTAAGCCTGAGATCATACACTTATTTGCATCGACTTCCTACTTAGTGCGTGCTTAGGATGGTGCTGACCGCTAAATAAACTACTTAGGGACTACTAAAGGGGTGAGAACTTAAGGCTATGGCATAACAAGTACTCAAATTGATTTCCCTAATTTAGAGGCTCACGGTGTTAGGACGATACTGATCTTGTGGAATTTTCCCAAGTCTTAAAATTCAACCTCAATTTCGTTTGTAACCTAAGATTTTCAAAAGAAACACTATTTTTAACTAAAAAATTTTCAAAATATTCGGTATGGCTAAAGAGAATGGGGAGATCGATAAACAACATAAAATCACGCATAAAGACTCGACATCACATGCACAGACGTACGGAACATTAAAACAGAAAAAATTTTAAAATCATGCTAGAAAACAGTAAATCTAACTAGAAAGCGGTAAAATGAAAGTGGTAAATGTTCCTCCCCCACACTTAAACCAAACATTGTCCTCAATGTTTTGATAAAAGGTGGTAGAGGAAGGATAGAATCTGTATGAATGCCACAACCAAATTTGCTCTGAATCTTCCCATTTTGTCCCTGTCTTCGCTGGCCACTTCTACTCCGGCGTCTTGTACTACGAGTTATCTGAAATTGCTGAAACTTCACTTTACTGAAGCCGCTCATCACACTATTTGTTTTCGACGGAAGTAGCTGCAAAAAAATGTTAGAAAAATACGGTGCGGTGTGTGCAGGTGGAACCTGACCATGCGAAAGGACAAGGAGAAGGTGAGTTACGAACGGGAGAGATATGCCCTCTCATATCATACTCATTATTGGTGTCACCACCAGCAGCAACATTCGTAGGAATGTCCGTGGGCACCAACTCATCTTAAGGGATTGTCATCTAGAGATCTTTCGCCTAAATATAGCTGAGCGTGATAAGTGATATAATTCTTTATTTTCTGCAAACACAAACAGTAAAACATTAAATTAAAAGCTAGTGGGTTACCTCCCACGCAGGGCTTTGTTTAACGTCGATAGCTCGACGGCTAATAATTTTCGGTTTCCATGGCCACTTATCAAGCCATGTCACATATCCCTCACCTTTTCTTTTCTTCCTTCTGTGGGGTGGTTCATTCTTTTGAACTTCTGGTGGTGGTTCTGGATCTATCCTAAGTATCAATTTTTCAAGCTTGGGCTTAACTATTTCATCCACCATCTCAAAGTCTAACCTTACCCTCCTAACAGTAATGATATCCCTAGTTTCATGGTCCTCAAATTTTCTCTTTTTACGCGGGACCTTAGATAAAGGTGCATTGGTGTGGATATTTTCCAATATCTCCACATACGTTTTGGATTGGGAGTCTAACTTAGCCTCTACAAACCTTTGCGGGAAATGAATCGGTGGGGTATATGGAGGAGGAACGACATTAGGTGCTTCCTTCGCTACCTCTTCAACAACCTCCCTTTCGGGTGGTGTCGTTGAATTTTTCTCAATCTCTACTCACTTCTCACCAGAACTCTCCTCAACCTCATTATCACTCTCCTCAACCTCATTATCACTCTCCTCGGGATTCTCGATTTGTTTTTCATTAATGGTTATTACAACATCCACATGCTCCCCAGGGGAGGGTCCTATAGGTGTCTGTGCAATCAGGGAGATTTGAGTCTCCAATGCCTCAGTGAGAGTTGCGAGGGACTCGACCATAGTGTTTATCTGCCTAAGGGTTTCATAAGTATCGAGATGTTGTCTTCTAAGCTCTTTATTCTGGAGAGTTTGTGTCTCAACAAAGTGCTCCATCATAGATTCTAACCTAGAATTAGTTGTTGTTTCAATGAAATCCGCCATTAATGTTTCGAGGTTGGAATTCACAGATTCTTGTGGTTCCTCGAAATATTAGGAATGGTGATCGTAGAGGAAATTTGGGTGCGGTTCCTCGAGATATTGGGAGTGAGTCAGTGTCACATTGAAATCCGGCATTAATATTTCTAGGTTGGAATTATGAGATTCTTGCGACTCCTTAAAATGTTGGGATTGGTAGTTGCAGAGGCAATTTGGGTGAGAATGAGTTAGTGATGCATTGAAATTCTCCATTTGTATTTCGAGGTTGGAATTATGGGATTCTTGCGATTCCTCGAAATACTGGGAGTGGTGATTGTAGAAAAAATTTGGGTGATACATAATAATGAGTGTCTTAGTCTATACGGTGCAACAACGAAATAACAATATTGACTGTTGGTCCCCGGCAATGGCGTCAAAAACTTGATGCGTCCGCAAGTGCACGGAAATATCGAAGTAATATAAAAGATTTTCGAACCCATAGAGACCAATGTCAACCTACCATAATCTATCGTTGCTTTGTAAAGCTAAGGCTGATGAATATTTAATTAAGAGGAAACTAGAACTAAAACTAAAAATGAACTTAGAAAATATGATAATAAAGAGAGGCCGGAATATGGATTCCGAGTTCCTAAAGGACTTTGTAGAATTCGGGTACTAATTACAACTATAACTTAGTTCCGTAGAATATACAGACATAAAAACTCCGCCTCACGCTCTCGCAGTATTAATTAAAGTCGTGTTCCCTAATCCCGAGATTTTGCTCTCGCTCGCCCGGTAACTAGGAAATATATTTTGAAAGCCAATAATATCCTAAACGTATCTAAAGCGCTCTCGCTGTATTTAGATATGTTGCCTAATTTCCACTATCCGGTTCGACCCCACGCTCTCGCAGTGCCGGCCCTAACCTTAATTAATTTCTCACTCTCGTGACAAAATCGTGTTAAATAACTTCTCACTCTCGTGACAAAGCTATTTAAATTAGACTTGGAAATAAAAACTAAAACAAAATTTTAATCATAAGTTCGCACCTATTATTTTCTACCGAGTCTCGTCGGTAACGACGGTCCTCTTACGCCGGACTCTAAACTATTTAGCCGAACATGGAATTAAATGAAAACAACATAAACATGGTAAATATAATCAATGACAACATGCTTAAACAATTATGAAATGCAATAACAATAATAATAATAATAATAATAAAACGATAAAATAGCGAACCTGTAAATACGAGAAAATAAACGGAGACTTGAATTAAACGAAACTAGAAATAACTTCAATAAAATGATGGCAAGATTGTTGATCCAAGCAGTTACACAGATTACAGGCCTAAAAACTAATGAGGGAGTAATTCCTCGATGTGAGAAAATACTCCTTTTACAATTGTAATTTTCTGCCTAAAACTATGGAAAGCGCTTTCGCGCATAAAACTTGGCTCCCCAAAAATGTAAAAAAAAACTACTATATATAGAGTAATAATGTGTCTGATAACTCCCGAAGATCATGTGTGAGTCATGGAGAAAGTGGGAGAAACCCTTCCTAGTAGTGTTGTAGTGGGTGGTTACAAGACCAGGCGTGGAGAGAAATAAGGAACGTCATTGAAATATTTTGAGAAAACCAAGCCATGCCGGTCACCATACGCCTTGTGATGAGGGTCACACTTTTAAGGCGTTACGGTCGCCACATGTCTTGTGACGGTCGCCATGCTCTTTGAGTGCAGAAACTTAATTTTGTTGTCAACTATCTTCTTTTCTTGTCTTTTCTTTCCTATTTTTTCTTCTTTTCTCATGCAGGTTGATTGAGATAAAATACCTGAAAATGAACTTGAACACTTGCAAATAAAATGTGAATAAACGAAAAACGATAAAATAATTCATGCAAGTTAAGTCAATTTAACGATATAATTTCGCGTTATCAATTGACAAAAGAAATTGAGACCAGTTCCATGGCTGAAGACCAGGATCGAGGGGAAGTTTCACCCTTTTCTAAGCATCATTGCTTAGCAAAAGAGGATGGATGAGCAAACTGCCATTCATAACCACCGTCAAAATTTCGGGTACTCTATTTAATCCTCTTGCACCCTAAATGTTCAAATATCTTCGCCATTCACACCTTCGGGTCCAAGAAGATTAAATAGGGGCATCTGTCATACCCTAAAATTTGACCACCAAGATTTCCCATCATTGTGCAAATCATCATCACAATATGGATGTACTTTCATACCTCATCAGTCTCCCCAAAGATGGGTGAGCATACACTACAATCAAGAAGTAGGGTTTTGAGGCCCCTTAGAGCACTTAGACAAAGGATCAATCAAGAAATGACATGATCTTCAACTTGTCTAGCCTCTCAAACATCTATGAAGGATCAAAGGGTCTCCCACATCAAGAATCAAGCACAAGGTTGCAATATTCCAAGTGGATCAAGCCTCAAGATCGCCAGTGTCACCAAATTAGGGTTTTGGTAAACTAAGGCCTCCAGATGAAAATTTCCATCTGGACATGAGCCAATGCCTCAATATATGGTCCAATAAGCTCAAAAGGATCTCAATAACCCATCCACCATGGCAAAATCACCTTGGGGGTCCATCTATCAAAAAATCAGGAATTAGGGTTTTGACCTAATTCAACCCTTGAGTTAACTTATGAAGTGAGGCATGACTTGAAGCTTCAAAATGAACTTTAAAGACCTCAAATACATCATATTGGCATGATTACAAGATTTGATTGACTCAAAGATCTCAAGTTATAAGCCACAATAACTCAAAACCATCTGATCACAAATTAGGGTTTCTGATGGAAAAAGTCAACCCTATCCTTGACTGTTGGCCTACCCTTGATCTCAAACCTTGGGGAGGGGTCCAAGACATTCCTAAATACCCTTGGAGGCCATCCATGAAGTTTAATTAAGCCAAAGGATTGATTTCACAAAAGGATCACAAAGTCAAAATTTCATCTGATGAAAAAGTCAACTGTACAAAAGTCAAAGTTTGACTTTTTGGATTTTTGGTCAACCAAGGTTCCTTAACCCTAAAACAATGTTAATATGTGATTTGAATAATCATTCATCAAGAAAAATCAAAGAAAGTGAGTTAACTTGTTAAAGGGGTAACCATAAAAAAACTTAGAATTTTTCTAAGTTATGGAACAAAGTGGCTAGGGTACCAACTTCCAAGGACCATAACTTGAGATCCAAGCAACCATTTTGGGTGATCCAAAGCTGGATTTGCAGGTCTTGCTACACTCTACAAAAGCTTCAACTACATCAAGTTCCAATTCTTCATGGATTTTTAGTTAGTAGTGGATCAAAGTGGTGAAAAAACCAAAATATGTTAAAAAACACTTAGTGAAAATTCTGCCTTGTAATTTCAGCATGAAACATTAAACTTCCAAGGCATTTTTCACATTGATCCAAGATGAATCAATGAAATCTTCAAACTTCAATGTTTTAGTACATCATTCAAGCTTTTCAAAAAGTACAAGAAGTCTCTCTAATTCATTTTGAGCTGAGAGATACATCCATGGGAAGTTAGCTCCAAAATCTGATTTTTCCCAAAGTCAGAATTGTGCATTTGGTCGAATTTGCATATTATGAGTCATCCAAGACATGTTTATCCATCTGCACACCTCAGGGGAGACCAAGGAGGAACAAACACTGATCCATAAGCCTCCCAATCTTTGGAACTACATGTAGGTGTGTCATCCCTAAAAGCTAAAGATGCCTCAAGACTCCAATTTTGTTTTCAGACATTCAATGGATGCATAGAGCTGGTATGTATCAGTCCATGATCAACCAAATGAGTCAATATATGCTCATACAATAGAGGACCATAGGCCTGTGCTCTGATCTCAAGTCAATGGCTAGAGGAGACTTGAGATTCCATTTGATCCACATTGGCCAAAGGCCTGCTGCAGTTGCCACACACTGTTGCTTGCAAAACAAACTTGACACACTATAAATAGGCCTCAATTGTGATCAGTTTGAGTACACCAAAGGTCCTAAACAGATGCCTTTCTCAAAATCACCACTTTCACTCAAAAAACACCTTCTCTTGCAAGTCACTATCGGGTTTTGCATTTGAGAGTGATTCCAACCAAACAAATGGTTCACACACCTCACATATAACATATAGAGGTGATCTAAACTCTTACATAACATCTAGAACACCAATTTCACAAAATCATCAGCCAACTGCTCAAGTTCATGACAGAGTTGCAGTTGAGGTACCATCTCAAGTTCCAGCTCATTTCAAACCACTTCAAGCATTCAGACACAACCCTTGGCACCTAAGGAAGCTGTCCAGATAATTGGAACCAACTTACAACACCTCAAACTCAGAATTCGATCACCAGCTACAAGAGGTAAGCCTGACACTCACAAACTCCATGATCCATGCATCATAAATGAATTTTTGAGTTTCCATCTTGCTTCTACATGTATATAGAGTAATAACCCTCAATCAATTGCCATGAATCAATCGTGTATGGAATTTCATATTAGTTTATGTAAATTAGGGTTCATCTGTGTTCATCACGATTATCTCACTCCACACTAAAAATAAATGAAATTAAATACCATAGTCTTGATCGTGAGTAAAAAACGAGCAAGTTAGATATTTGGATCATGTGATTTCATCAAGTAATCAGTGAGAAATCATGAATTTTGCAAATCTGCAAAAATCAGAACACGCGCGTGTTCTTGGTGTGTCCTTGGCGCCATTTTTTAAATGTTTGAATATTTGAATTTTTGTCATTTTATTTAATTGATTCAAAAATTAATTTCTCTCTGAATTTTAATGATTTTGAGTTGATTCTTTTTTTAAAAATTCACAAAAATATTAAGATATTTTATGTCACAAGAATTTCCTAAAAATATTATTTATTTCATATATTTGTTATTTTTGCAAAGAATTAATTTTTATTTGTTTTTGAACATTTAATATATTTCTCTCTCTTGATTTTCCAAATTTAAATGATTTTTAATCATTCTATGGATAAAAACATGATTTTTCAAACATTAATCCAAGATTACAATTCATTTTTTCACATGTTTGATTAAATCTTCCATAATTTTATTAATTTTTAATTAAAATTAATTCCATTTTTTAAGAAAATTAGGGTTTTGATCATTTCCACCCTCACCATTACTTTTTTCAAACTCTGGGCCTCTAATAGAGTGTAAGACCCAATTCTTTTTTAACCAAAACCATTTTAGGCCTCAGACATTGTATAAGTCCCAACACATTTTCAAAAAAACCTCGGCGCGATTACCAGTTCAAAATCAAATCACCTGGGCCTCTCCTTGAGCTATAAGTCCCACTTCTTTTCTTAAAAACACTCATGTGCCTCTAATAGAGTGTAAGACCCAATCCTTATTGTACATAAACATTTTTGGGCCTCAGTCATTGTATAAGTCCCAGTATAATTTTCAAAACAACAGTGCGATCACTATTTTTCCATGGGCCTCTCCCTGAGTTGTTAGCCCCATCTCTTGTATAAAAAACACTTTGGACCTCTAATAGAGTGTAAGACCCAACCCTCTTTTATACATAGAATAATTTGGGCCTCAGTCATTATATAACACCCACTGTGTGTTCAAAAATCTCGGCGCGATCGTCGCCTTTTAAACAATAAATAATCTTTGGGCCTCTAATAGAGTATAAGTCCCATCCTTTTGTAAATAAAATAAACTCTGGGCCTCTCCTTGAGTTGTAAGACCCATCCCTTCATACAAAAAAACCTCTTTGGGCCTCAGTCATTGTATAAGACCCATTACAGTTTACAAACAACGATAAGATTATTGTTTTTCATCTGGGCCTCTCCTTGAGTATAAGCCCCAACAATCTTTTTCAAAAACAACTTCCCTTTTGATTTAGGTTTAAATATACAGTTGCTATCAAAACTTTCTTTAATTTCTTGAACAACTAACAATACAGCTATGGAAGCTTGCTCACCTGTAAGTTTTTAGCAGCTTTACTTTACATGCTTATATATATATATATATATATATATATATATATATATATATATATATATATATATATATATATATATAACTGTATTGTGGGAAGCTGCTCACCTGCAAGTCATTCTTTCATATCCTTTTAAATACTTGTCATATATCAACTGTATATATACTAGTATACCTGCTTAGAGTTTCCCCGGCAACTAGGTCTAGAACTAGGTGAAGCCAGTTGGTCACTCTTTAATACAGTCAAAACTAGATCCCCATAAGATTTCCAGATACAATCTTGCCTTCTCTTAGGCTTAAACAATATGGAACAAAGAGAAAGGCAGTATTCTCGGTGAACCTTTTCTCAGACTGTCACTATTAGAAATTGTCAAAGAAATTCTACTCCCCAGAAATGATTCATTCTCAGTGAATGACATTTCTTGAATTTCTTCAAACCTCAGAACTGTTCACAAAATGACTCATTCTCGGTGAATGACATCTCTTGAACTTTTCTTTGGTTTGGAGCCACAGGCTTCCTAAAAGTATCCCCGCCTCCTCTTGGGCTTTATACAAGGACCCTCCGGCTTCTTAGAAGTTCTCATGCCTTTTCTTGGGCTTAATACAAGGACCTTGAAGACCTCCTAAAGGTATAGGACAGAACTTAGTCATCCTTCGTTAGAGCTGTCTTTCTAAAAAGCGTCAAAACCTCAGACCAATTTTAGGGTTGATACTCATCCCTTAAAAGAGTCAGCCTCCTCTTGGACGTTATACAAAGATAAACTCTTCCATACCAATAGACTTAGACAGTCTAAATCCTCTTTCGGATCTCAAAGACATTCTCAAGCACTTTAAAAATATAGGAGAAACCCCGGTCATTCTGGATCAATTTCCAGCAGAGTTAAAACCCAGTCTCTCTCCTAAAATTCCCCAGCCAGGGTCAATTTATCATCAGTATAACACTATCCCAAATCAGAACCTCAAGGCATCTGATACCTCAACTCTTCTGTAACCCTCAGCAAGAGTTGATTCCCCCATTTAGACCTGCCTCGGGATCTCAATAATCCCCAGCAGAAGCTAGCCTCCTCTTAGGCTTTGTATAATGATCCTTCCTTTCCTCAACATAGTTAGCCTCCTCTTGGGCTTTGTACAAAGGTTCTCCCTTAGCGGAGCTAACCTTTTCAGACTCTCTTATTGAGTCAATCAACTTTCAGACTCTCTTGTTGAGTCAATCACCTTTTCAGACTCTCTTGTTAAGTCAACCCCTTTTTAGCCTCAATCTTGGGCTTTGTACAAGACAGATAAAACCATTCTCTTGTTGAGACAATCTTTTACAGCCTCCTCTTAGGCTTTGTATAATGATTTCCCCTAGCAAAAGTTAGCCTCCTCTTAGGCTTTGTATAATGATTTCTCCAGCTTGTTCAGCCACAATCCTGGGCTTTGTACCGGACAGATAAAAGCACTCTCTTGTTGAGTCAAACCCTTTTCTGCCTCAATCTTGGGCTTTGTACAAGACACCATATAAATTTCCCTAAACAGAGTCAATCCTCTTTTTCAGCCTCAATCTTGGGCTTTGTACAAGACACCTAAAATATCCTCAGCCGAGTCAGTAAAGTCTCAGTTTAGCCTCAATCTTGGGCTTTGTACAAGACAGATAAAGATTTCTTTCCCATCGAGTCAGTCTTCTTTTCAGCCTCAATCTTGGGCTTTGTACAAGACACATACAAACCCTCCCCGGCGGAGTCAAAATCCTTTTTTAGCCTCAATCTTGGGCTTTGTACAAGACAGATAAATACTTCCCCAGCAGAGTCGATTCCCCCTAGCCTCCTCTTAGGCTTTGTATAATGATATCCCATAAGAGTCAGTCTCTTTTAGCCTCAATCTTGGGCTTTGTACAAGACATATATAAAAACTCTCTTGTTGAGTCAGCCTTTTCTAGCCTCCTCTTAGGCTTTTTATAAGGATTTCCCCAGTGGAGTCAATCAACCATTTAGCCTCAACCTTGGGCTTTGATCAAGGCACATACAAAAACCAAAATCCCTTCAGAGGAAATCAAAATCTCTGTAGGAAGTCATTTCTCTGTTTATCACTATACAAAACAGAAATCAAAACAAACCCTAATCCCAGATAATTATTGTAAGTGGCACACTTGTTGATACAAATATCCAAGTTGTCGTCCATCTTTTATCCTGGTAAATCCCTTTCATCTAATTGCTGTAAGCGGCAAGCCTCTGGATTATTTTCATCCACGCCACTGTCCCTCTCTTAGCATGAGAAGATCCTAAGGAAAAATGGCATTTCTCTACACTGAGTTAAAGTTTTCTCCTTCAGGATAAATCCCTTATAAAGGAAATTATGGCATTGCTGGATTCATATATCCCAGTTAAAGTAATTCTCCTTTATAAGCAGTCACCCAACAATTGTGATAAACAGACAAAGATGTCTCCCTTTAGAGATGACAAATTCTCTCTCAGTCAAACCTTTTAGCTTCAATCTTGGGCTTTGAACAAGACACCAATACTCAACCTTTTAGCTTCAATCTTGGGCTTTGAACAAGACACCGAAACATCTTTTTCCTCCCTTAGAATAGGAGGAACTACGATTGCTCTGATTTCCCTGTTTCATTTAAATAGGAATACGTAGGCATAAGATTGTGAAATCTTAGCGAGCATACTAATCAAAAACTCTAGGTCCATTACCTTCATACCAATCAAAACCTAGGTCCAGTACCTTACCTAAAAACTTCAGAAAACCCGAACATCAACAAAAACTCACTCTCTCTCATATTTCCCAAGAAACTTTCCTAACCCATTAACGGATAAACACCATCAAGTACAAAGCAGAACCTAAAACTAACAACATGTGGATAACCATATATAGGATGGGTAACTGACAACTCCCCATTGTATAACCTGACCCTGAACTCCCCGAATCTCTTTAAGCATTTGTTCAATTAAATATTCGCGTGCAAGGTTAGTTTTAGATAGCTTCACTTTCCCTTCCAGCTTCACGGGATAAATAAGAAATCAGAAAGTAGCACCCCTCCTCTTCATTGAGGAGGAAACCCAAATTCTCTGCGATAAGGTGGTCGCGTCACCGACAAAAATCGCACGCTACAGAGTGAGAGAATAATAAATTGAGAGTATTAATTAGAGGGCATAATTGGAAGAGAAACATTATAATTGCCTTGGAAACTAAAATGCAACACTTATATTTTGACAAATTTTTTTAAAAAATGCGGCAATTATTTTGGGATAGAGAGAGTAACAAGGATGGCCAAAATCCCAGCAAACATGTACGTCCGTGTTCAAGCACGTCACCAATAACAACTTACAATCAAGAAAATTTTAATTAACTGGGTTGTAAGCTTTCTCAAAGATAATACAATCTAATTTACCAACATTTACCCCATCTACTTGAAGATGCCCTTTAATTAAAACAAACTGATTAGAAGAAATAATTGCATCTATCACAGTGGCAAGTCTATAAGCTAACACTTTAGTAACCAACTCATACAAACAAATAATCTGAATTAACATCATATTTCCTAAGCCACATATTCCTAGATTTTTGAGAAATTTAATAACATTTGGAGTGAAGAAGGACCCAAAGATTAGTAAGATTCCTAGTTCTAGAGGCAACGTCTTCCTCTGTGTCATACCCCAAATTTTGACCACTAAGATTTCCCATCATTGTGCAAATCATCATCACAATATGTATGAACCATCATGCCTCACGAAATGCCTTAAGGATTGTTGAGCATTCACTACAATCAAAATTAGGGTTTTAAGCCCTCTCAGAGCCTTAGACAAAGGATCAATCAAGGAATGACATGATCTTCAACTTGTCTAACCTCTCAAACATCCACAATGGATCAAAAAGGACTCCCACTTCAAGGAATAAGCACAAGGCTGCTCCCTTCTAGGTGGATCAACTCTCAAGATCGCCAGTATCACCAAATTAGGGTTTTGGTCGACCAGGGCCTCCAGATGAAACATTTCATCTGGACACAAGCCAAAGATCCAAAACACAACCTAATGTACTCCATGGAACCTCATGGATCCAAGCATCAATTCAATTTTGCCTCAGGGGATGCATACATCAAAAATCAGGAATTAGGGTTTCTTGACCTAATTCACCCCTAAGTTGACTTTTGGGAAAAATCATGAACCAATACCTCAAGAGAGGGTTTGAGGGTCTTTAATGAACTATATTGATCCATTTGGAACAATGGATTAATCCAAGAAGCTTGAGAAAAAAAGCTCATTTTCATCTGCACCACAATTAGGGTTTCGCGAGGAAAGTCAACTGTAACTTTGACTTTTGACCAGGACATGCTCCCAAACCCTAGGACATGCCCCAATATACCCTATGACACCCATGGAACATGTCCATCAAGTTTGATTTAGGTCAAGGGCATGATTTCCTGAATAATTGCACAATTTGGAATTCATCTGATAAAAAGTCAACTGTGCACAAAAGTCAACTTTGACTTTTTGAGATTTTTCACCAAAATGGATTTTTAACCCTAAAATGATGTTAATGTATGATTTGAATCATCATTCATCAAGAAAAATCAAAGGAAATGGGATAACTTGTAAAAGGGGTAACCATAAAACTTAGAAATTTTTCTAAGTTATGGAAAAAGTACCACTAATACACTAACTTTGGAGGATCATAACTCCTAAACCACAAGGCCAATTTTTTTCATCCAAATATGGATTTGTAGCCCTCATTACCCTCTACAAAAACTTCAACTAGACCTAAGTCCAATTCATTAAGGATTTTGAGTTATGGAGTGATCAAAATCAAGAAATCACACTTTGTTCCAACACTTAGTGAAAATTTCACTAAGTCAGATTTTGCTTCACTTTTTGCCAAATGTAGAGGGATTTTTCACTTGGAATCAAAAGAGATCAAAACTAAACTTGTTCAAACAGTTGTTGTATCATGTAAGGGCTTTCCAAAATGGCCAAGAACATTGCCAAATTCAACTTACCCCATGAGATATGACATTGTCAAGTTGCCTTGCTGAAATCTGTCAAAGGCAAGGCAGATTTTGCATTTTGGCTCGATTTACCAAAATCAGCCAAATTCAAATGCTCCTATCAACTTGGACACATCTGAGGATTGAATCTAAAGGGGACAATCACTGAGCCAAGCCTCCAAAGTCCATGGAACAAGAAATAACATGTTGAACCTAGAATGGCCAAAATAGGGACAAGACTCCAAATTTGGATTGAAGCATTCAATGGAAGCATCAAGGTGGCATGGACTGAGCCATTCTCATCTGAAATCAGTCAAGACTTACCAAGACCAAGGGGACCAAAGCTCTGTGCCCTAACCTCTAGCCATTGGCTAGAGGAGACTTGCATTTCCATTGGACAACATTGGCCAAACCTACTTACCAGCTGCCATTCACTATTCCTTGCAAAACAAACTTGCTCTACTATAAATAGAGCTCAATTGTGATCAGTTTGAGTACACCAAAGCCATCAAACAGATGCTTTCCTCAAAATCTCTTCTTTCACTCCAATTTTGCCTTCTAAGGCAAGTCACTATGGGGTTTTGAGTTTAAGAGCAATTCCAATCAAACCAATCACTCACACACCTCACATACATCACATATGAGCTAATCAAACACTTAGATCACTTCTGAAACACCAATTTCACAAAATCACCAGCTGGTTGCTCAAATTTTCAACCAAGTTGCAGCTGAGGTACCACAAATTGATCCAGCCAATTTCAATCAAGTCCAACCATTCAAACACACTCCATAGGGTGTAGGGAAGCTGTTCAGATCATCACCACTCATCTGTAACACCTCCAAATCAAAAATCACATTGCACTTGCTGTCACGGCTTAGAGGTAAGCATATACTTGGTCATCTCTCAATCTATGCATATTTCCTCGCACAATAATTTGGCCATGTGTTCATAATCATGCATGGAATGTTTTCCCTCAATTAATTGCATTGTTTGAATCGTGTATCAAAAATCCTAGCCTTCATGTAGAAATTAGGGTTCTTGGGGATTTTTCATGATTTCTTGTTATATGTTTAATTTAAATGAAATTAAGTGTTATAGACATGATCATGAGGTTGAGACAAACATAATGATATGTGGATTGCATGATATAATCAAGTATTCAGTGAGATTGAGGAGAAAATGCAAATCAGCCAAACCCAGAACACGCGCGTGTTCTTGGTGTGTTCTTGGCGCCATTTTTGAATAATTTAAATATTTGAATTTTGTGATTTTGTTTAATTAATTCAAAAATTAATTTCTCTCTGAGTTTTAATGATTTTGAGTTGATTCTTTTTTTAATAATTCACAAAAATGTTAAAATATTTTATTTTCTCAAAAAATCCCAAAAATATTATTTATTTCATATAATTGATATTTTTGCAAAGAATTAATATTTTAATTGTTTTTGACATTTTAAATATTTTTTCTACATTGATTTTGCAACTTTTAATGCTTTCTAATTATTTTGTAGGTCAATACTTAATTTTTGAAGCATTAATCCAAGATCACAATTTGTTTTTCACATGTTAAACAATTTTGATCATTTTAATTGAATTTTTATTCAATTAAATACATTTTTGAAAACAAATTAGGGTATTTGGATTAATTCAACCCTCATAAATCATTTTCAAAACTTTTTGAGCCTCTAATAGAGTGTAAGACCCAATCCTTTCTTGACCAAATCATTTTTGGGCCTCAGTGTATTGTATAAGTCCCGATACCGTCAAAAACAAACGGCGCGATCGTCGCCTATTCAAAGAATCAATTGGGCCTCTCCTTGAGCTATAAGACCCATTCAAAACATTTTGGGCCTCTATTAGATTATAAGACCCAATCCCCTTTTAACCAAAATCTTTTTTGGGCCTCACTTATTGTATAAGTCCCTCTGCGTTAAAAGAAAACCTCGGCGCGATCGCCACTTTTTAAACGAAAAATCATCTGGGCCTACCCTCGTGTTATAAGCCCCACTCTTTTTCTTTAAACTTTTTGGGCCTCTTAAGAGAGTGTAAGACCCATCCCATTTTACAGAAAACCTTTTTGGGCCTCCGTCACTTGTATAAGTCCCTCTGTACAAATTCAACAGTGCGCTCACTGATAAAACCCTGGACCTCTCCTTGAGCTGTAAGCCCCAAAATCTTTCTTTTTCAAAGCACTTTCTCCTTTGATTTTGAATATACTGTTGTTTTCAATCTTTCTTTGTTGAACAACTAACCAAACAGCATGGAAGCTCTACAACCGAGTAAGTGTTTATACGCTTTCATTTACCGCTTTCATATACATATAACTGTATTGTGGGGCTGTCTCACTGTAAGTCTTCTTTCATAAACTCATATCGACTGTGTAATAATAGTATAGATATTTAGAGTTTCCCCGGCAACTACGTCTAGAACTAAGTGACGCCGTTTCGTTTAGTCATAGAAATAGACAACTAGATCCCCAATAGGATCACCAGATACAGTCTTCTCTTCGGCTGTCCTCATTAGGAATTGTCAAGAAACTCTATTCCCAGAGATGAATGTATTCTCCGTGAATGGCATCTGTGAGTTTCTTCCAAATTCTCGAACTTTCCTGACTTTGATCTATTCTCGGTGAATAGCATTGCCTTGAATTTCTCGGGGTTTGGGGACCCACGGGCTTCTTAAAAGCATCGGCCTCCTCTTGGGCATCGTACAAGGACCCACAGGCTTCCTAAAAGCAACCCCGCCTCCTCTTGGGCTTAGTACAAGGACCCTATGGCTTCTTAGAAGTATTCACAGACTCCTCTTAGGCTTCGTATAATGATCTCTTCCTCCGGGAATGATAGCCTCCTCTTGGGCTTAGTACAAGGACCCGTCGGCTTCTTAAAAGATTCCAGCCTCCTCTTGGGCTTCGTACAAATTATCCCGACGACCTCCTAGAGGTATAGGAACAGAACTTAGTCATCTTCATAGAACAGTCCTTTCATAGAGTCTACTACTATTTCTCAAAACACAGTATAAAAGATGAAACTCTAGACTTGGACAGTCTAATCTCCTTGAGTCTCAAAGACATTCTCAAGTGACCCCTTCGTTAAATAGGAAGGAAACCCGCAGACTCGGACAGTCTCAATACACTTCGAATTTCCCGCTTCCTTAAAGAACAGGAATAACTCGGATCCTTGAATCAAATCCAGGAGTACAGTGTTGCTCATATAAGAACTGATTTTCTCTTTCAAAATCAGTATACCAGACCTGTCACTTAACTGAACAGTCACCATAGCCTCCTCTTGGGCTTTGTACAACAATTCTCCCCCCAGCGGAGTCAAACAACGTTCGGCCTCTCTCTCGGGCTTTGTACGAGACACATAAGAGACTCCCTTGCTAAGTCAATTACCCCTTTTGCCTCCATCTCGGGCTTTATACGAGATACAAAAAGGTTCTTATTGAGCCAAATAAACAACAACCTCCATCTCGGGCTTTGTACGAGATACAAAAACTCTCTTGTTGAGTCAAATAGCCTTCATCTCGGGCTTTATACGAGATACCAAAAGATTCCCTCGTTGAGTCAAAACCGTTTAGCCTCTCTCTCGGGCTTTGTACGAGACACATATCAGCCTCCTCTTAGGCATTGTATAAGAAAACCACTGGTTAATCCAATTAACCTTTTAGCATCAAAACTGTGCCTCGTTCACAGTACACAAACATCAAACAACTCCCTTCATCTAATCGTTGTAAGCGGCAAGCCTCTGGATCATCTACATCCATTCCACTGTCCCTCTTTTAGCATGAGAAATTCCTAAGGAAAGATAGCATTGCTCTACACTGAGTTAAAGGCTGCCCCTTCAGGTTAAAACCCCCTATAAAGGAAATTATGGCATTGCTAGGATCCGCGTATCCCGGTTAAAGTAATTCTCCTTTATAAAACGGTTGTGACATACAACCCCCTCTTTAGAGATGACAAGTTCTCTCTAAAGTTGAGACTTTTTCAGCTTCACATCTTGGGCTTTGAACAAGATACAAATAGACTTTTCAGCTTCACATCTTGGGCTTTGAACAAGATACAAACTACCTTTCGCTTCACGTCTTGGGCTTTGAACAAGACACCAAAAAACAATCATTTCCTCCCATAGAATATGAGGAACTACGAACGCTCTGATTTCCCTGTTTTGGATAAACGGGAATACGTAGGCATAAGATTGAAAGAAAAATCTTAACGAGCACACTAAACAAAAACCCAAAATCCCATATCAAAAGCAGTAATTCAAAAGCATCAGTCCTAACATCCTAATCCTTGTTCCCCGCCAGAAACTTTCTGTCAAGGTAAAAAGAAAGAAAACAGTATTGGCGAAAATACAAATAACCAGTACAAAGGCCCCCCCACATTGATAGCATTCGTAACCTAACAGACCGCTGTTTAAACTCAGTATGCAAAGCAGGGTTAATTGGAGACATCTATTTCCCTTCCTTCATCAGCTTTAATAGGATAAAAATGAATCGATCTGTAGTTTTAAGCTCAACCGCAGAGAGCGACCAGCGCTTAAGAACCGCGTCCAAAATCGCTCGCTACACTCTGAAAGGAAATCATCCTCATCTTTCAAGTCCAAAAACATAATATTCTACTACATCACACTCTAGTTTCCATAACACCAAACACATCTTTTCCCCAACGCTTAAGTTCACCTTTAAGAAATTTGAGTTCCAATTTAAGAACAAATATCTTTCAACCAACAAAAATAGGGTTGATAATAATAAGTTAAGTGTGAGTTGAAGTCCCACATTGGTTATAAATATAGAGACTTGGTCATTTATAAGTGGGAGAATCCACACACCTATCACCTTAAAATATAGGGTGAATATGTGGTGTCTCTTTCACTTATGTTGCTCTTAGTCCAATGTTGATGCTCTTTCTCATGACCCAATAAATGGTATCATGAGCCTTTGATTTTAGTAAATGGATCGACTTACTTGTATCGAAATGTCCAAGAAAGAGGTACTCAAGTGTGAGTTAGAGTCCCGCATTGGTTTTAAATGTGGAGACTTAGGCATTTATAAGTGGGAGAACCCACAAACCTATCATCTTAGAGTGTGTTTGGTTCAAATGAGGGGGAGGAAAAGGGAGAGATTTTAATGGAGGGAAGCAAAAGGGAGGGGAGGTGAAGAATTTTTTATTATATATATGTTTGGTTCAAAAGAGGGGAGGGAAGGGGAAGTGAAGGATTTTAATTAAAAATATGTTTGGTTCACCAGAGGAGATTTTATTAATAATTTACGGTCTTATCCTTATAATCTTATATAACGGATATGATATTTAAAGATGAAAAATTTAGGAAAAAAAATTGGCAATAAAATTTTTTAATATTGAGTGATTAAAAGGTCATAGGTTGCCACAACGTTAAAAATATTAAATACATTTGATTCATATTATAATTCTCCGACACAAATTAAACTATGTGTTTATAACAATTTTTAAATACATAAAATCACTTATTATTGAATTATATATATATATATATATATATATATATATATATATATATATATATATATATATATATATATATATATATATATATTACAATGTAATAAATAATAAATAAATAAAAGATTTAAAATTTGATATATAAGAAAATATAATAAAATGCATAACAAATTTAGAAAAAATCTAAATAAATAAACACAAAAAATAAAAATTATAAAAAAAATATTGTACTGATTATAATTTATATTAAACACAAAAATAAAAAAACTAATAATAATTTGAGGTTGAATAATAGTTACAATACGATGATGGAAGAAATAAAGAAAAATCACACAAAAGAGAAGTAGGAATACAAGAAAAAAATAATTTTGAAATATTAAAATAAAACTGAAGATAATTTAGTAAATATAATAATTTATTAAATAAAAAAACTCATATTTCATTTCTTCTTCTCCAAATCCCTCCAATTTAGGAAGTAAAAAATGTGATTTGAAGAAATTTTACTTCCCTCCCCTCTCCTCCCATCCTAAAAATTGAACCCAACATATTTTATTAGAAATATCTCATCCTCTCATCTCCATCTATCTCGAACCAATCATATTTTTAAAATTTTAGATGAATATATAATATCTTTTTCATTTGTGTGTTGCTCCTGATTTAATACTAATGCTCCTCTGCATAGCCTAATAAATAAAACTCTTATAAATAATTATAATTTATTAATTTAGTAAAATAATGTATAAACTTTTTTTGATACAAAATAATGTATAACTTAGTATCATCTTTTTCTATGAAGTAATAAAGTGACATTAACAAGAAAAAAGAAAATATATATTATCAGTAGTGTCACAATCATTCATTATACTGATTTTAGAAATAGTAAAAAAGTTTTAAAAAAATATATATATTTTAATGGTCTACCATTGTATTTGACTGAGAGTGTAAAATATCTTGTTATGAGATATGACATGATAATATATTTATAAATGAGATATATTACCATATTATAAATCCATTATGTTAAATTTAAATTAAGTATTCTTCATAACAAATCATATTTTAAAATAATATTAAAATCCATCTAATATTCATGGATCACGAGTCAAGTCACACTCCAAATATAAGTCTTGGACACGAAGAGGTGTAAAGTTCTCACATAAAATAATAAAAATAAAAAATGTGTTTAGCTTTCACTATAAATTATATGATATGTTATGGGAGCCAGTTGGAAAACAGAAGAATTCGTCACTTCCTAGCTGGAGTTTGCTCCCTTTGCAGATATCACAGTTCACATTATCAAAATAGAATAGTTTCTGAAAGAATGACGAAATAGTTTCGTGTAAACAAAACTCTAGTTATCACAAACATTTAAAAACCATTGATGTCACAGTTTATACTGCTACTAAATTAAATATAGTTTTCCCCTTGTTTTGGACCCCTCACTCAGACACTTTTCGGCAGACAGATACTATATGCGCTTTTAATTAGAACCACAAAATACGTTGGAATATTTGATGAGTTTTGACCTAGTTATAATATTTGTTGACATATAGTAACCAATTAGTTGGATATGTGTCATTGCCAAGTAGTTCTTGAGTAGGATGCATGATGATTGTTAATTTCTACGTAGCATAAACAAAGTGGCCATACACCTAACTATACTTTAACACATTATATTGAGTGAGATTTTTATTTGTCTCTTTTGATTTTAATATTTGAGTATTTCAAATCATTATCAAATATCTTTACTAATATGGATAGCATATATTGTCGTATGTCTGAGAAGATAATGATTTCTTTTAACGTGAAAAATTTAATTTATCAACTTAATTATATCATTGCATTAATGATATGAGATTTTTAGATGAGTGAGAAGTTGAAACAATAGGTGTCTTACTTTTTGGAGGAAGGAAATTAGATTGAATTAAATATAACTAGCCAAGTAGTCGTGCTTTAGCACGGGTTTATTATAATAAAGAATGAATTATATATTTCATTTGTTGTGTTTTGTTTCAAGAGATTAAAGATAAAAAGGGAAATTACTGGGTTTAGTTATAGTGGGAGAAAATTGTATGCAGGAGCTGTGCAAATATTTTTAGTTTTTTTTGTAAGCAAAAATTGGATTAAAGGAGCACTAGAGATACTCAAAATCCAAAATACAAAGGAACCAACAACAAAAGCAAAACAGAAAATCCAAACCAACTAAAAACACAAAGCCTAACCGTCAAGTGGATTCTGACAGAAAGCCAAAAAATTACAGTTGAAATGAGAATTTTCTCTAGCTTTACACCACTTCCAAGCCAAAGTTTTGATATCGCATACAAGACCTGACAAACTGAACTTGGCCTCCTTAAAGATGATCTGGTTCCTACATAGCCAAATGCTCCAAGTAACAGCTAACCAAATTATTCCGCCCCTAACTGCGAAACTCTTTTCAGCAGAAAAAGACTTGATCCACTCCAAGTAACTCTCCCAAAAGTTATTTTTATCGTTCACCGACACGCCTAACCACTCCTTAATCTTCTTCCAAACCAATCTAGCCCAGTAGCAACCAAAAAATAGATGAAAAGAGTCTTTGACGCCGTTAGTGCAAAAAGAGCAATACAAATTAGAAGATTGAGTAACGATACCTCTCCTTAAAAGCTGGTCAACCGTCGAGATTCCATTGAAGCAACATCTCCGGGCGAAGGCCCGGATTTTCAACGGGACAGGCGCATTCCAAAACAAAGTACAAGCCTTAGACTTGCAACTATCAATTTCAATGACTTCGCCAATATCCCGAAGACACATATAACCAGAACTAGCAGATTACCCAACAGTTGGGTCCTGCTCCCAACACACAAGGTCCTCTTTACCTTCAACCAACCTACAGTTAAACAGGTCAGCTTTCAGAATAGCTTACAGTTAAACATGTTAGTTTTCATTATAATAACTTTGTAGCGTTGATCAAATCTAACGGTATGTTTTAGAGGTTTTACTGGTGAGGGATTAAATTAAACCCTCACTTTAAATTTCACCTGTTTATTATTATATATAAAAGAAAAATATTTTATTTTATTTATTTATTTATGACAAATATTTATCATGATTTTGTATATATATTTACATGTCCTAGTTTAACATGTCGATTTTATTTTCAACTTTATTACTATATACATCAATCTTTTGTGCTAACCAAATGATACATTGAGAATAATCTCTAAGTATCTAAATACCTAATACAAAAAGATGTGTCCAAGATCTTTCATCGTTAAACTTTTGTTAGAGATTTTTTGATTTCACACAATAATCATATATCATTTCTGACTGGTTCACAGCACCTTATGATTGTATCAGGAGGATGACTTAATCCTTCTATTCTTGTAATAGGGTTCCAGCACCCCTTGTGCTGGTGTTTTATATATCTATTTGCCTATTAAAAAAATATCATTTCTGACTAAATAAAATAAAATCAACACATTAAACTAGGAATATAAACTCACTCCCATTAAACTTGTAAACTCCAATAATTTTTTATAATAGACATCTCAAAACCAAACGAGACAATTACATTATGAAATATTGTGGTGTCACTAATGAGACAATTTCATTAACACATAAATAGATTTATCTATTCGAAAACCATTAACTTTGTATCTATTGACACAAAATTTTCTCATGCTGCACTATATTGTATTTCTTAATGTCGTCATTAAGAAACACTAACTTGATATCCATCTTATGAAGCTCCAAAAATTATAACAAGTAACATGTGTCACTAGTATGCTAATAGAGTATTTCAATCATACCAAATAGAATTTTTCTTTTTAGTCAATTTTTTATGACACTTCATGCTCTAGTTCTTGCGGATGTTGAGTTTGATCTTCAAGAATTAATTTCTTAATTTAATTGAGAGAAAGAACAATAAAATTCGTATGAGGGTACAAATTTGCTATATAAATAACAACTGTATGAATTGAGTCAGAACCAATTTTTTCCCACTCAATTTTAATCTTTGACCATATCTCTCCCCCAAACTCAATATTCTCAAGACACATTACAAAATTTGTCTCAAAATATTCTTTAACTTAGGACTAAAGTTTATATTTCTCAAAATTTTCAACAATTCTAGATTGTCACAAGTCATGACTGAATTAACTAGAATAATATTTGAATTTAAAAGACAAATTGAATTTATCATTAAAAAAAAGAAGTTATCATATTAAAACAAAACTTTATTCATTCACCAAATTATCTTTTAAATGCAAATTTAATCTTATAATGACAATCTAAAATAAATTAAAATAAGTATCAATCTTTACCAAATTTTTACCCTTTAAATTGATATATATTTCAACACCATTGAACATTTGTCAGTTCAAATCATATTTTCTTATTATTATTTATTGCTCTTATCCTTTGAGGTATTTACCGAATTAGCATATTTTATTTTCTCTTGTTTCAATCTTTTCTTTATTGCACACTTTATGAAATTATTCTATTAAAGAATAATTTCTAACTTTAATAGTTATAAACTTAATTGTGCAAAGAGAATATCATATGCTAAATTTTCGACAAAGTCACATAATTGACGAAACTATAGTGCTTTAGCAAGATTAAATAATTTCATAATGCGCTTCAAATATTTTCTTTGCTTAATAATTTTAATGAAAAGTCATCACTGTAATGAGAGTTTGAGTTTCTCTTTATTGCTTTAGAAGCGCTAGAATTTAAGCAAAGATAATATGAAAAAATTTATGTCATCTTAAATAACACCTCTAATGTCTCTGGATTGCAATGCTTTAAGATCATAGACCTGTGTAATTTGGAGTGTACTCACTTTTTAAACTTGAGTCTCACTTTAAATATATTAAGTTGTAAGAGAATTTAAGTTTCTCCATCCTTTTGTAAGGTCTAGATCCAAGAACATAATGTTCATATTTTATTCCTAAAAGTTAAAACGTTTGAGAATCAAAATCTAACTTATTTTGCAAATACATAAACTATATTACTTTATAGATAACAAAAAAATATGTACTCACCAAAATACCAAGTGCATCATTTATGTCAAGTCTTTAGACAACAACATCAATTGCTAGTAGTATTTTGTTACAATGATCAAACATTGACAATTAATATTGATAAACAATAAATCTTTATAATCGTCACATATTTACCATCATAGGTGTGAATGTAATTCACTGAATACTTTCATGAGTTTATGTTCACACGACTTTATTAGGCACATCAATAAATTATTATAGATACATGCAGATATTTAATTGTAAATTGTAAGACAAGAATTAACAGCAAGCGGTGCTCTCAACGTAATGATCAAATATTGGTAATAAGTCATGTCAGATAATGTGCGTCTTTGACACCAACCATTACCCACTTGGAAAATAAAAATTAATAATTATCACATATTCACCATCACAGGTATGTAATTATCCGGACAAACTGTGTCTTCCTTTTCGCCGACTATAATAGCTTGCATGAATAATTCTATACTACATCTTTTGTAATTCCAACTGAATCAAATATACGCAACAGAGGTTACTTTTGCAACTTGTTGTTTCAACCAACTCAATCAAAAAATTACTAGACAATTTAATAAATTAAATGGGAAAAAAGTCTTAAATTTACAAGGCACTACCTATAAAATGTAGGTCGGATCTGTAAGCTTTGTCGCATTCCTCATAATCATAAGATTATTTAGCGACCTTAATGTGAGAACAAACTCACAAGAAAACAAGAAATAACATGAAATAAAATAAAAAAATTATTGTAGAAACTTAATAACTATAAAATTCAAACATCATAATCATGCTATAAACCAAATATTCAATTTCAATTAAAAAAAAAATTGAATATTTTTCTATAGCAAAAAATTATTTCATGCTAAAATTGATTCACAGACATACTTAATGACTCTTTAAATAAATGAACAATTATTTTAGAATCGAAGTTTCCTATAAAAAATAAAAAATAAAAAATCAAACAAATCTTCACATGCTTATAAATAAACCATAAATCTAGAATTTAAATTTCTTAAAATTTAAAGAGTCAAAGTCATAATTTAGTACTTAACAAAATCGGATCACAATATTTTGAGATTTACTATTAAGTGTTATATAAAGGTAATTGATCTTCCAATAAATTATATATAATTATCGAATTATATATATATATATATATATATATATATATATATATATATATATATATATATATATATATATATATCAAATTCACATATGAACCAAATAATTATTTAAATAAATTATTTTAGAATCAATAAAATCAATTCTAAAATCCAAAGTATCTAGAATTTAAAGAATCAAATCTTTAGATTTACCTTATAATTTTGAGAGACATTCAAAATATTCAAAAAATTTCCACAAATAATATATAATAACTAAATATATATTAAACAAATAAGTATTTGTCTTATCTCTCAAAATTCTAAATTCATGTGCAGAATTTTTGTGAGTCAAATTGATTGATAAAACAATAATTAAAAAATAAAATAAAAGGGTTAAATATGTTTAAGGTCCTTATAAATATCCCACCTTTTAAGATTGGTCCCTCTAAAATTTTTCTTCAAACATTGATCCTCCAAAAATTTTCCGTTTCCAAATGTAGTCCTAACGTTAATTTCATCTAACGGAAAGTGATGTGGCATGCCAACTGTGCAGATTTCATTTCATTGACCAGTCAAAAAATGATTTTTTATGTTAAATGCATTTTCCTCCTTCTCTCTCTCTCACTCCTCTTCTTCTTTCCCTCTCCACCTTTTTTTCTACCCTCATTTCTCTCTCTCTCACACAATCCTTCTTCACTCTTCTTCACTCCTCTTCTTCATTTTTCTCTGTTTTGGGTACATAACTTAACACCAAGTTTATTCATGTTGATCAAAGAAATCAAACAACTTTGAAGGCATAAAAAGTTTCGGTTGAACATCCTCAGCTTAGTTATGTGCAAAGACAAGAAGCTAGAGGAATTCATATTTTGCAGTGTTTTATATAAATGTCTGATATTCTTAAACTTTGTATTTTGATTTCTCAAGTTCCACTTTGTAGATTGGCAAGAATTTACAGTGTGAATAAGATACATGATTTAATATATAGTTACATTCGTCTTAAATATTTATTAGTATATTTTTCAATTTAAATTGTTACAATGTTTTCACTCTTACTTTGTTGTGAAATAATGGTATCTAACTAAGCGAAATATATCAACCAATTCAAAGATAACAACTTTGAACATTCAAGTATCTCCACAATTTGTCACAACAGTAACACCAAACATATAAATATAAATATATATAGTGTACATGGCTCATTTGTGAACTTGGTACAAAATATACTTTCATTCATTTTCTTAGAAGAATGTTGAGATAGTACAAAACAAATGTAACTTATATACAGTTATACATTGATTCTAATCTAGTGACATCTAAATGCTATATATTTGTAAAGAGAGAAGACTTTGCCAAATTAAAAAAAAAAATAAAAACAAAGTTGTTTCCTAAATTAAAAGGAATCAAACATACTAATTAATATACACCAACTTATAATAACAGTTGTTTGTAGATATGAAAACCTCATACCCCTTGCTACATGGACACTTGAAAGTAAGGCTTAAAACATTTTCAGCCCACTCTACTCACACAGCTTATTCAATATCATGAATGTCAAAGACATCTTGCAGAACCTCCTGCAAAATAAAAACAAATTAAATAATCTAACCAAAATGATTACTCAACCAACCAAAGATATTTTGGAGAACCCCCTGATATTTAGTATTAGTGTTCAATCTATGAAAAATATTATGTATAGTATTAATTTCTAAATAGTTTACGGATGTAAATAATAATTAAAACTAAAATAAATAAATAGTGTTGATTTAATTTAAATTTGAATGTAAAGAATAATTAAACCTAATAATATATGGTCTCATCTTCTTCATGACAATAGGCTTAACCTTCACTTTTCAGTGTAATCATACCACAACTTTACCATAACATAGCAGTTGAAACTATAAAGATTCTTCTTACAATACTACTTTCCCACAACATACATTTCTTATGCATGTGAAGAAAGTTAGCCTCCATTTTATAATATAGTTTAACATAGAAGGCCTATATTATTAATATAAATTTACATTCATTCTAACATATATTGAACAAAAACACTTTATCGGCTACGATGGACTTTATGTCTCCCAAATTGGCATGATTCCTGACTATAACTTTATTATCTATTATATTTGTATATGAACTAACAACATGTATTGCACTTCCTGTACTTACTAATAATATATATCGTACTGGTACTAATTAATTGCATGCTGTTTTTACTATTTTTCACAGGAAATAAGTACTGGAGTGGGCTTCTGCATGATTATTATGGTCCCAGAGCTGCTATTTATTTCAAAAATTTAATAGAAAGCTTAGAGAAAGGTGAGGTTTTCAAGCTAAAGGAATGGAGAAGAGAGTGGATAAAACTTACCAATGATTGGCAAAGCCGCAGAAATATATTTCCGGTTGTAAGTAGAGGAGACGCTTTAAACACTTCTCGGTGGCTCTTCAACAAATACCTCAACCTTAGCAATCCTGAGACACTGGAGAGCTGGACTGAATACTATTAAGTGAAATTTTAATGAACAGTTCTGTTAAATTAAATGTATATGAAACCAAAACCATGTTGTTAAGGTGGAAAAGGAAATAATGGTTTCCCAGTTGGTGCAAAATATGTATAATAAACTATGGTATTGAACAACAATTAACAGAAAAAGAAAAGAAAAGCAGTGTGATATTGATATTCAGATCTCAATGCATGCAACAGAGAAATGAGAAAGAGAGAGAGAAATGAGAGAGAGAGAAAGAGAAATGAGGGTAGAGAAAAAGGTGGAGAGGGAAAGAAGAAGAGGAGTGAGAGAGAGGAGAATAAATGTAATATAAAAAAGTACTTTTTGACTGGTTAATGCACACATGGCATGCCACGTCATCTGCCGTTAGTGAAAACTAACGGCAGAGACTACATTTGGAAACGGAAAACTTTAGGAGGATCAAACCTTGAAGAAAATTTTTTTAGGGACTAAACCTCAAAGTTGGGTTATTTTCAGGGACCTAATACTTATTTAACCTAAAATAAAAAGATTTGATAATAAAACTTTTTTTAATTCAAAACCAAGAATCAAATTACCAAAATAAGATTTAAATTCAATATTTATCTTTCTCAAATAATTGACATGAATATATATTTCTAAATATACTATCTATTGTCATAAATAAACGATTGAAAATCAAAATTCTTTAAAAGAAAATAGATTTTAGGATTCTCAATATGTTTAGCATAATATATATTAAATAACATATCTTCCAAAAAAACCAAAATTTTCACAAATATTTTTCTTCCAAAAAATATTCAAATTTTAATTTACAAACAAATCTTTATCATATAGTTTCTATGTCAAACTCAAAACTTTTCATTATCACAAATATAATTCTAGGAATTATAACTTAAAATAGATCCTTATCATGATATTACAGTTTTCAAATCACAAGTATAATTTCAAATGTGATCACTAAAACAAATATCATTTAAATATATACTATAACCAAAATTATTTTCAAATTCACACAAAATATGAAAGATCCTAAATCCATATAAATCTTTTGAAAATAAATATAAGACACAAACCATAAACTTAATGGTAAGTGTAACAAAAAAAAAATACTAAAAAATTATCATTAAAACTTCATTCCTCTTAAAACATATATATCAATATTGAAAGGAAAAAACCATGAATTTCAAATATATGTTTCATGATCCAAAATAAATAAATAAAAAACATTGATGTTTAGCGGACAAATCTCAATAAACTAGTATGGTCCTAGAGGTCGAGATCTAACTTTATTTCCTTTCTATATGGTATTATCTTTGGTTGTTTTCTTCTTTTTTACTAGGATGATTCAGTGTGGTTGATACTCATATATTTGTTGTGTTTTTTTATTTACACTACTACAAAATATACATTTGATAACACCGTATTACTACGATCATCATGCCAACCGTAGTAATATCTCATTTTTAATGCGCTTGATTTTTTTAATTTTATAAAAAGGCTTTTGATCACGGTTCATAATAACAATTGTGGTCATAGATTAAGAGTTACAAGCTTTGAATCTCAACATCAACATTTTTCCATTTTTCTCAATAAATAAAAAAAAAGTGTGTGTCCCTTAATATATATTGTTAAGTAAATTTTGAAAAACTTTTAACTACGATTGTTTTTACCAACTGTGGTTATATGTGTCATATTTTACTACGGTTGGTATTTGCAACCGTTGTGAAATTCTTTCCTACAAAATTAAAACACAATAGATTATCTATTTCCTTCATAACACATGTCCTAGCGAACCAGACGACAGTGATAGCGAAATCTTCATCTTCCTTCATTTATTGGAACGTCCAATATTCACCATCTTTATTCATTTCTTGGAACGAAAATCAATTATTGGTCCCTTCCTCCTCTTCAAAGTACGATATGTTGTCTTTATGTGTTCATTGTTCATTGTTAATCGCTTGGTCTCTCTCGCACTGTGGTGAGGTTTTCCTTTATGCGGTGTGGATTTTCATTTTTTTGCAATTGGATTACTTTATGTTTTAGTTTTATTCAGATTTTGTGATATTTTTGTTGCTATGAGGCTATGTGATGTTGTCATGTGTCATGTTCTCACGTTGTGATGTTTTTTATAAGGTTATGTTTTTAATTTTTGTTTTGTTTTTATAACTCTAATGCAAATGAATAAATAAACGTGGTTAAGAATTCGCTTTAGGTTTTGATTTTGCAAATGAAATTGTTAGGTTGTTGATCGATGTCATGAATTGTAGAGGCTGGTTATGAATATCCTTTAGGTTTTGGTCTTATATTATTGTGATGGATATATTAGTATGCATATAACCATATAAGTATGTTGTGTGTGTAGTAATGTGTCATTCACATTAGTCTTTTTATATAAATTTCAGAATTTGTTATGGATCATAGTTGGATGAAAGCTCATAAATTAGGTCTGGTGTATGATAAAAGAGTTCTTGAATTACTTGAATTCGCGAAACAAAATCTTTCCGTCAATAATGGTCTCTTTTATTGTCCTTGTGTTGATTGCAAGAATATTAAAAAATGTTCAAAGAAAGAAATATTACATCACCTATGATGTAATGAAATATGTCAAAATTATACAACATGGACGTGACATGGAGAAGTGGATAAAAATAAAAATGTGACGTCACAAATGCATGAAGTTGATGAAGATATGAATGATCAACTAAAAGATATGATCTGTGATATTGGAGAATCGTCTTTTTTGGAAGTCCATATTTATGATACTTTATGCAATGATAAAGACGCACCTTTATATAAGGGGTGCTTAAGTTTTACATGATTGTCTCCATTGTTAAATTTGTTTAATCTGAAGACAAATAGTGGATGGTCAGATAAAGGTTTCACATAATTTCTTGATTTGTTGAAACAAATGCTACCAGAAGATAATAATTTGTCAGGTTTGTTTTTATGAGGCAAATTAGATATTGTATCCAATGGGTTTGGAGTATATCAAAATACATGCATGCCCTAATTATTGCATATTATACAGGAAAGAGTATGAAAATTTGGATCAATGTTCGAAATATGGTGAGTCACGCTACAATTTGAATGCAAATAATGGTGATGACAATGACAATGTTAACAAGAAGCGTCCTCCAGCTAAAGTGTTATGGTACTTGCCAAAAATTTCAAGGTACAAGAGAATTTTTGCTACTGTGAATTACGCAAAGATATTAGATGACATGCAGATGAAAGAAAACATGATGGAATCATTTGCCATGTAGTTGATTCTTTGCAATGGAGGAAAATTGATTTGGTGTTTCTAGATTTCACCCTTGAGTCAAGAAACCTTAGGCTTGGGTTTGCCACATATGGAATGAACCCATTTGGTAATCTGAGTACTAACCATTCTTCGTGACACGTCTTTCTCACGATTTACAACCTATCTTCTTGGTTGTGCCTGAAATGAAAGTATATGTTGTTAAGTATGATGATTTCTGGACCAAAACAACCTGAAAATGACATAGATGTTTATTTAAGTCTATTAATTAAATATTTAAGACTTTTTGGGAGGAAGGCGTTGATGTTAATGATGCATATTCTGGTGAAAAGTTTAAGATGTGTGTAATGTTATTTTGCACAATCAACGACTTTCCTACATATAGTAATTTGGATGGATACAATGTCAATGGACATAAAGTATGTCCTATATGTGAATCTAATACATGTTTTCACCAACTTAAGTTTAGAAAAAATACATTTTACCTTGGGCATCAGATATTTCTAAACCCCAGTCATCCTTATCGTAGATTGCAGAAAGCTTTTAACGGAGAGTGGGAGTTTGAAATCGCTCTTAAACCTTTAATTGTTGATGACATTTATCAACGAAAAGAATACTTTATTGTTGTATTTGGAAAGAATAAAAAAGGTATTGTTGAGGGAAAATTTTGGAAAAAGAGATCGGTGTTCTTTGATCTTCCATATTGGTCTAGCCTCGATGTAAGACATTGTCTTGATGTGATGCATGTAGAGAAAAATAGGTGTGATAGTTTGATATGAACACTTCTAAATATTTCTAGGAAGACTAAAGACAGTAAGCATTCACATTTAGATATGGTGAAGATGGGTATACGACAACAATTGGCTCTAGAAGATAGAGGAAAAGAACTTATTCGCCTCTGACATGTCACACTCTATCTAAAAAGGAAAAGAAAAGTTTTTTCGAGTATTTGCATGGTATGAAAGTTCCATAAGGTTACTCATCAAACATCAAGAAACTTGTATCAATGAAAGATCTCAAATTAGTTTGCCTAAAATCTCATGATCGTCGTGTATTTCAAAACTTCTACCAGTGGTTATTCGTGGCATTCTTTCAAAAGATGTATGAGTAACTATAACCAGATTGTGCTTATTGTTCAATACTATATGTAATAAAGATCTTAATTTTAAAAAATTAGATTAATTAGAAGATGAGATTCTATTAATCTCGTGCAATTGGAGATGTATTTTCCTCCATCATTTTTTGACATTATGGTTCGGACCCGGATCCACTCCTGCCAAATTCATCTTGCTGCCCCTTATGCTCTTATCACAGCCCTTCATCACCATTTTGTCTCTCTTATCAATACTATATTTTTATTTATCTATTTTTGATAAAGTTTCAACCATTGGATGAGCACATGAGGGAAGGCTGAACATAAATGGCAGGAGAGGATATATTTCCTTATGGTTCACTTGCTTGTTCATATAGTAAGAGAAAGTAGATTTGTGGTCCAGCTTATTTAAGGTGGATGTATCCAATAGAGAGATAGATGAGTATATTTAATGGATATACAAATAATCATCACCAACCAGAAGCTTTGAACATTAAAAGGTATATCACAGAAGAAACTATTGAATTTTGTTCAAACTATTTTTTGGAAACAGAGTCTATAGGATTTCTAAAGTCTCGTCATTCTGACAGATTTGGACGTAGAGGTACTCAAAGTTTAAATGTTAATTCAATGGCTCAGGATAAAGTTCTTGAAGCATATTTTTATATATTGAATAATCTTGATGAGGTTCAACCTTATATAGCTACTCACAAAAGAGTTATGAAGAAAAATTATCTCATAATGAGTAACATGTGGTTGTTAACAGAGCATAACAAGAAATTCATAAGTTAGTTTAATGAAAGGATTTCTAATGATGATAGTGCATCAGAGATGATAAATTGGTTTTCGTACATGCCAAAATTCAATGTGATAACTTGGACTGCATACGACATTTCTAACTTTTCCTTTTATACAGAAGCAAAAGATGATCGTAGTACAATGCAAAAAACTTGGGTTGGTTGAGGCTGAATCCATGTATTTCTCTAGTTCAAAAGATAAGAATTTTATATTGACATCTTAAGCGTTCTATGGTATCATTGAGGAGATTTTGGAGATTGATTATGTTATTTTTAAAGTGTCTTTATTTAAATGCAAGTTGGTTCCCAATAACAATGGTGTACTAACTGATGAGTTAGGATTCTCAAGGGTTGACCTTAGCAAGAGAACTTATATGACCGAACCATTCATCATGCCTACACAAGCAAAACATGTTTTTTATGCGACAGACCCTTCAGACTTATCGAGGAGATGGTCAATTGTTCTCCAAACAAAATACAATTTTCATAGTGATGAAATTTTTTATATTCCTTCCACTTCGTCTTATGCAACACAAGTGCCTATTTCATGTGAAGAAGTTGATAGAGATGATGTGCATGCTATTCGTAACGATCATCAAGAAGACATATGGGAAAATTAACAAGTAAATATTTTTTAATCTTTATTTATAATGTATTGTAAGTTATAATTTCTAAGCGAAATTCTGGTATCAGACGTGTGATGTTAAGGTGTGATGTCACAACAACACACTCTGCACAATGGACATCAATAACAGTAAAATAACACCAAGAATTGTTGACCCAGTTCAGTTACAACCAACCTACTCTGGGGGCTACCAAGCCATGGATGGAATTCACTACTTGTAGATATAATTTACAGACTCAACAACCCGTTGACAATCTCCTAAACTTATACTCTACTAATGACTTCCTACCTAAGAAACCACTTAGGTATGAGAACACCACTCAATCCCTTACAAACTCTCAAAGAAACCACTTTGAGTAACCTTGATCTTACTTCACAGCTTTGATCAAGCAACCACTCTCTATTGCTTCACAGCTTCTAGAGAGGACAGAATACGACACAACAATTCACCCTAGAATTCTGGTTATACAACTCGTACAAAATACTCAAGACACTCAGCCTCTGCTCTTGTTTTTCTCTCTGTATTTCTGTACCTTTTCCTTTGATCTTGTGCGCTTTATATAGCTCCTTGAATTGGTCTTGGACCTACTATAATATCTCCCAGATTTGTTATTTAAAACTGAATATTTAAAACAGATTTTCTCCTAAAATATTTTTAAATCTTCAACCTTTTAAATCTCCTACAAATCTGCACCAGATCTCCTATGCAGCAACAAATATCTATCCCAAGATATTCGCATCCAATGAGACAGCTTGCTTTCCACAATTTCAGCTAATACGCAACCCTAACAACATCACAGCCTGCTGTTGTTAATTCTGAAGATCTGATGTTACAACATTGCCATGTGACATCAGACATCCAACTTCAGCTATTAATTACTTAACACAGCCCAGTGTTAAGACTTCAATGTTGCAACATCAGCACCTTGACATCAACATTGAACATACTTTATTTTACCAAAATTCCAGCCAATCCAGGAACTAACAATCTCCCCCTTTGGCTAATTTTGGCTAAAACAATCTCTGCACTCTGCATCTTCAGAGACTTCAGCAGCGGAAAAACTTCAAAAATTTGAAACTCCATTAGCAGCAGTTTGAAAATACTCATAGTCTTCATCACTTGATCTGCTGCAGCACCATCTTCATTATTGACAATAGCCAATTGGTGTTCCCCCTCAAGAATATGAACCAGCATCACAGCTGTTCAGTAGCTCACAATGTGCAGCACTTTTCTCCCCCTTGATGTCTGCTTGGCTGCACTCTTCAAATGCTATGATATCTGCATCACTAGCAGCATTTGGCAGTAACACTCTTTGATACTCTCTTGACTTTCTTGGCTATTTTCTCCCCCTTTTTAGCCACAATTAGGAAAACTTCAGTTAGAAGCCCTATTAACTATAGTCAGTACACCCAAGCTCTTATTGTTAGCCTCATAGTCAGCAACCAGGCAAAACAAATCATAGAAGGAAACTAAAAACAAAACTAGTGCATATAACAACACAATATTCAAATTACATAACCATCATAGCAAGAGAAAAAAAACTAAACTAAAGACTAAAACTACTATCTAATAACAGCAGATGGAGGTTAGTCTTCATCCGAGCTTGTACCATCAGCATCTTCATCACCCTCATCTGACCTGGAATCCTCAGTGTCGCCATTCCCATTATCTTCCCCCTGTTCCAAGTCTTTAATCATCTGCTCAATCTTCATTTTCCTGTCAGTGCTGGTCTTGATAACCATATCAAGATCCTTGCAGGTTGCCTTTAATTCTTCAATCCGCTCAGATTTTGTACTGACCTTCTTAATCCAAGAACTTGATGTTGTAACAATGTCTGGAACATGACTCCCAGCAAACAGTTTGGGATGCAGAGATAAAGCTGACTCCCTCTTACATGCTACCTCTGAACTGGTTAAGATTCCAGGATGTTGATCTAAGATCATTCCACAGATAAGGGAAGGGAATGATATAGGCATTTTGATGGCATTGGTGGCACCATGCTTCACTACTTGATCAAATATATAGCTTCCATAGTTGAACTTGACCTTTTTCCCTACAGTATAGATGAACCTTCCTAATCCCACAGTTATAGTGGTTTTGTGATTAGTAGGTACCCAGTTGGCCGCACCAATTATGTGCAATATAGCATACTTGATACTGAGTTTGCTAGCTGTTAATTTATTTTTCAGTGGCCACACCTTAACTTGAGTAGCAGTGATCTTTCTACACACTTCATTATCAGTCACCTCCAGCTCACACTCTTCTTGCTCATCTCTTCCCAGATATTTATTGACAGTACTAGGGGAGAAATCAACACACTGTCCCCTAACAAACACCTTCATGTAGTTCACACTTCTATTGTCAGAAATGTCTATGGGAATGTTGACAACAAATTCCTTAACAAGTCCACTATAGCACTTAGAGAATCTGGTCACAGTCTTTAGAAGTCCAGCTCCATGAATGAGGTCCATAATTTCTTTCATCTCCAAGACATCTTTTCCAAGCTCCCTTTCCAGAGCTAACCTCCTTTGGCACACAAACTTCCACAAGGATGCACTGCTCGCATAATGGAAGGATATGTTGTCCACTGGCACTTCAGGGACCTTATCAGAAATTCTCTTTAGAATGGTCTTTCTGACTAGTGTGATGTCATGGACATCTTCCTCAACTTCATCCTCAGACTCAGATTCTTCTCTAACCTTTCTCTTTTTGGAAGGTGTAACAACCTTGCTCCAAGGTTTTGTGGGACCAACAACAGTTTTCTTCTTTCCTTCAGTAGGCTTCTTAGGAGAGGATTCATTGGTCTTTCCTTTCCTTGTCTGTAGTCTCTTGGTAATACTTGGAACAACATTTCCAATGACTTCATTGTCAGATAAGTCATCCACATTGATCACGTCCTCACTCTTTTCTTCTTCAGGAGTAGTTTTATCATTAATTCCCTCATGCACATCTTCTTCTTCTCCTCCTCTTTCAGAATCCTCAATGACAGACACGGCAAGTCTATGAAGATCAGATTCTTCTCCTTGCATGTCTACCTTTTCTGCTGGCATCTGATTCAACGGTACAGAAATTCCTTTCACAGGTATTCCTTTGTCCAGTATTTTGGTTGCCAGATTACCCATACTCTTGTCAACATCAAACTTCTCCTCAACAGCTTGAGAGGATGATGACCTAACTTCAGTTTTATTTACTGTGGTTGAGGGTTTAGGGTTACCTGACTCGGGAAGAGCACTAGAAATGTGTTCTTCGGAAGAAACCCTAGTTCGTACCTGCTCAGAGTTCTTGGAAGGGAAAGACACCGTTCCTTTGTGACAGACTAGGTTTGGAGAAGAACTTTCTATTCTGTTGAGATTTAGGGAGATGAAACGTTGCGATGAGAATTCTTTGGTAAGTCTTGATGTAGTATCAATATGGTAAGGCGCCTGATTTTGAATACTCTTTAAAGACCAATTACTAATTTTCTCCCTCCATAAAGACTTTCCTTTTAAACAGTTCACATCAAGACTCATTAACTCTGAGTGACCTTTCAGCATCCTGATGTCATAGTCTGATGTTATAACATCGACTTGAACATCATTAGTTGAATTTCCTTCAAGTGAAATCCACTGATAGCAGTTGTCTTTGGTTCTGGCACCCTTCATAACAACCTGATTATGTTCATCAGATACCACACACTCATGCTTAGTGTAGTTTACCTTGTACCCTTCATCACACAACTGGCTTATGCTGATCAAATTTGCATTTAAACCACTGACAAACAGAACATTGTCAAGTTCAGGTCTACCATCACCTTGCACCTTCCCAACTCCTGCAACAACACCTTTTTCTCCATTGCCAAAAACAACTTCAAGAGAGGGACAATGACTGACTTCAGCAAACATGGATCTACATCCAGACATGTGTTTGGAACACCCACTGTCAAAATACCATGTTCCTTCTTTAAACTCTCTATCAGCCATGTGAGCCAATAAGCACTTCACCTTTTCCTTAGGTACCCATTGTTTAACAACTTTGGGCCTGTACTCTCTCCATCTGTTTTGAGGTTGAGGGTATCCATGCAGCTTGTAGCAAGAGTACTGCATATGTCCAAACCTTCCACAATAATAACATCTCACCCTTTTGTCTCTGAATCTTCTGCCATGATGAGATTGCTTAGGCTGCCAGCCATAGTGTGGTCTCCTCCTGGCCTGCCATCTATTATGCTGGTATCTTCTCCCATAAGACGGCTGAGAATGTTGTTTCCTGGATTGTCTCCCATGATGGTGTGGCTTTCTTCTTCCATAGATATAAGTAACAACATTGGTGTATCCATATCCATAACCATACCAGTTGTCCTGATGTTGAGACACCTGATGAGACATGTGCTGTTTGAACTGAGCAGCTTGCATGCTCTTGTGGTATTGTGGGGGCATATACTGACTAGCTCCTTGTGGCTGCTTTCTCTTCTGATAAGGACCAGTCTTCTTCTCAATCTTCTTAGGTTGTGAAACATCAGCTTTCTTAGGGGTAGGATCCTGCTTCTTTGGCTGATGTTGAGATGAAAGTTGTGACACTTCCTTCTTTGAACCTGAAGTGCTTTCTTCTGAAGTTCCCTTATCCTCAGCCACATAACCTATCCCAGCTTTGTCTCCAACAGCTTTTTCTGTCTGAAGGATCTTGTCAAGTGTGTCTGTACCACAGCTCAGCATCCTAACATACTTGGTCATTTGATCAAGGTGAGCTCTAACTAACACCACTTCATTTTCCAGATCAGTCTTTTCATTCTCTAGCTGAGCAATCTGTTGCTTGTGGCACTTGTTTTCTTGACAAATCTCAGTACTTTTTAAACACAGCTCTTGATAAGTAGATGCTAACTCCCCATAAGTTACTTCTCTATCACTAGAATCATCATCAGAAACAACATCTCCTGTTAGAGCTCTCACATGCTTTGCTGACTCACCTTCACTTTCACTATCAGAGTCAGACTAGGAAACTGTCATGCCCTTCTTCTGCTTTTTCAAGAAGGTGGGACATTCTTTCTTGACATGCCCATATCCTTCACACTCAAAGCACTAAACTCCTTTATCTTGGGCAATTTTCTCTTCATCCTTCTCTTTTGACTTGCTGATGTCAGAAGATATGTTCTTGACATTAGGCCTGGAGTTATTATTCATTCTCTTGAATACTTTGGTGAACTGTCTTCCCAACATCACTATGGCCTGAGATAGATCCTCCTGCGATTCAGAACTCTTTCCTTTTTCTTCTGCATCATTTGACACCAAGGCTATACTCTTTGGCTTCTTTTCTGGTTCTTCCTCATTCAACCCAAGCTCAAAAGTTTGAAGAGATCCAATGAGCTCATCAACTCTCATTTTGCTGATGTCTTGTGATTCTTCAATGGCAGTAACCTTCATCTTATACTTCTTAGGTAGGGACCTAAGGATCTTCCTCACAAGCTTTTCATCTGACATCTTCTCACCAAGAGCACTGGATGCATTAGCCAGCTCCAGAACATTCATGTGGAAGTCATGAATAGTCTCATCGTCCTTCATCTTCAGGCTTTCAAATTTTGATGTTAAAATCTGAAGTCTCGACATCTTAACTCTAGATGTTCCTTTATGTGTAGCCTGCAAGATATCCCATGCTTCCTTAGCAACTTCACAGGTATTGATTAACCTGAAGATATTCTTATCCACTCCATTGAAGATTGCATTCAGAGCTTTGGAATTTCCAAGGGCAAGCTCATCTTCCTCCTTGGTCCACTCTTCTTCAGGCTTTGGCTTAGAGGTGCCTTCTTTATCTTTGCCAGCATCATCCTTCTCACACATGACAGCAGCTTTCCATTCTTTAATAACAGCCTTCCAAGCCCTACTGTCCAAGGATTTTAAGAAAGTGGTCATCCTTGGCTTCCAATAGTCATAATTGGATCCATCCAAAATAGGGGGTCTGTTGACGAATCCTCCAACTTCTTTGTCCATCTTTACACCAGAAAGTAACTTCCCTAGATCTCACCCAGAGACAGACAGGATGCCTGCTTTGATACCAATTGAAATTCTGGTATCAGACGTGTGATGTTAAGGTGTGATGTCACAACAACACACTCTGCACAATGGACAGCAATAACAGTAAAATAACACCAAGAATTGTTGACCCAGTTCGGTTACAACCAACCTACTCTGGGGGCTACCAAGCCAGGGATGGAATTCACTACTTGTAGATATAATTTACAGACTCAACAACCCATTTACCATCTCCTAAACTTATACTCTACTAATGACTTCCTACTTAAGAAACCACTTAGGTATGAGAACACCACTCAATCCCTTACAAACTCTCAAAGAAACCACTTTGAGTAACGTTGATCTTACTTCACAGCTTTGATCAAGCAACCACTCTCTATTGCTTCACAGCTTCTAGAGAGGATAGAACACGACACAGCAATTCACCCTAGAATTCTGGTTATACAACTCGTACAAAATACTCAAGACACTCAGCCTCTGCTCTTGTTTTTCTCTCTGTATTTCTGTACCTTTTCTTTTGATCTTGTGCGCTTTATATAGCTCCTTGAATTGGTCTTGGACCTGCTACAATATCTCCCAGATTTGTTATTTAAAACTGAATATTTAAAACAGATTTTCTCCTAAAATCTTTTTAAATCTTCAACCTTTTAAATCTCCTACAAATCTGCACCAGATCTCCTATGCAGCAGCAAATATCTATCCCAAGATATTCGCATCCAATGAGACAGCTTGCTCTCCACAATTCCAGCTAATACGCAACCCTAACAACATCACAACCTGCTGTTGTTAATTCTGCAGATCTGATGTTACAACATCGCCATGTGACATCAGACATCCAACTTCAGCTATTAATTACTTAACACAGCTCAGTGTTAAGACTTCAATGTTGCAACATCAGCACCTTGACATCAACATTGAACATACTTTGTTTTACCAAAATTCCAGCCAATCCAGGAACTAACACTAAGGTTATTTACTAACAAATATTATTATTTGAAATTATGTGTTTAAAGTCAAGACACCAAGATATTATTATTTGATGTAATGATGTGTAAATTCTTGATTGTTTTGTGCACTTTTTATTTTGATGTAATGTACAATTTTTTATTCTTAATACAATTTTGTCTTTGGTGTAATACAACTTTTAGTCTGATACGATTCACAAATGGGTGTATTGTTGTCTCTGGTCTGATAGGATTTAGAAAAATTTAGGTTAAAAAATTGGAAATTCTGTAAAATAAGAAAATATATATTTAAAAAAAAATTTCACAATGGTTGTTTAATACAACCGTTATTATAGGTAGAGCGCTATCGAAAATAATAAATGCCAAAATAGACGTTGTTGGTTATCGAACCCAGGATCTTTAAATAATTTCAAAACGGTTCTTTAAAACAACCGTGGTTATAGATAGTGCACTTTCCATTTTACTACAAGAGACAATAGAATATAGTTATAAATAACACATTTACAACCACACACTACCTAACAATAGATGTTCAACCATCATTATATGTCTTTTCCAATTAGTATCATATGTATTTTTTATAATAGTGTTAGTTGTTACTTAGTTTCTCTTATTCTATGGCACTTGCCTCCACCTCCTCCGCTCTTTGGACTCTTGGGCATTTCTTGCCTATTATACATATAATTATAATATTTGTATATAAAAAACTAATATATTGTTGATAAAAAGTATATATTCCGCTAATCTTTAGATATAACAATATTAATCTTTAATTTTTATGTTGAAAAAAATATATATTTAAAAATATATATTTAAACACCAAATTGAGATAATATATTTGACTTGTAAAAAAAATACATTAATACTTAGCGCATTCTTGATTTGAATAAACGAAAAAAAATTGTTTATAAAATAATGTTTCTTAAAATTTTTAAATTAGGTTACAGAACTCTTAAATAATTTAATTTTTATTAAGGTAGATTTACAAATAATTTAAAATTTTAAAACCCTAATTCCAAATTATGGAAGGTTGCATATCTGATTAAATACTCTTTTTAGTTTAGGGTCTTAATTATAAATTATTAATAAGTTTATAAAATTAATTACAAACTCTTTTAGTTTAAATATCCATTAAAAAACTTCTAATATGGGTGAAGAGGGGTTCGGAAGGCTGCATTTGGTTGGCAACTACTTGGTATTTGTGGTGTTTGAGGAATGGTATCATTTTTGGAATGAAGTTTGGAATGTGTTAGATGCGGTTTGGAGTATTAAAGAGGTTATTTGGAGGTGGTCGTTCATCGGAAAAATTACTATTACCAATTATAGTTTTTATGAATTTTGTAAGTTTCTTTTGATCTACTTGTCTTAAGACTTAATTGGTGTTGTAATTTTCTTTTTTGTCGAGCTTTGTCTCATCCCTTTTGTAAGCGGTTTCGAGAACCCTTTGTTCTCGCATTAATCTACTCCTTGCTTATAAAAAAAAAACTTCTAATATGAATCTGATGAACATTTTTATTTGTTGTAAATTTCAATAAAATATTTCATGTTTTCTACTTTATATTCAATTTTATTTTTATTAAAAATAGTATTTTTTTTCTCTAAATTATTTTTGATAAATTCATATTAAATACATCTATTTTAAAATAGTGCAAAGACCTCTCGAATAATTAAAGTTGTTTCAAAATTTGATTTCAAAGAAAAAGGAGAAAATGCTTTTATAATTAAAAAAAAATAGAATAATGATATTCTTACATTAAATCCATATACTACATTGTATATACTATTCATCAATACGATGATCAGTGTTTATTATAAAAATTAAATAATTTTTTATTTAAAAGATATAATTATTTTTTTAATTTTTTAATTTTTTTTGAATTACTAGATATTAATATAAAATATTGATGATCAGTGTTTATTATAAAAATTAAATAATTTTTTATTTAAAAGATATAATTATTTTTTTAATTTTTTAATTTTTTTTAAATTACTAGATATTAATATAAAATTGTGTGATTAATAAACTTTATCATTTCATTAACCAACATTATACATATCATTAATCAACTTTATTTTACTATTAAAAATTAATTTTAATATCTGGACGTCTATTAACCAACTTAATCATTTCATTAATTAACTTTTTACTTTTTATTAACTAACTTTGTTTTACTAGTAAAATTTATTTTTAATATTTGGGTGTTTATTAACCAACTTGATTATTCCATTAACGAATTTTGTATATTTTATTAATCAGTTTTTTATATTTCATTAACTAATTTTATTTTATTTTAAAAAGACATTGTTCATATACTGTGTACGGACATCATTCACATATAATGTTCATGCATATATTATTCTTCATCTGACATTGTTCATACAATATTTACTGTTCATCGCATTTATTAACAGTATATTTGATGTAGTATATGATATTGGTGTAGACATAACATTCTGCTGAAAAAATACCACTGGAGTTTAGTTGACATGTACTACATCAATTTATTCAATACTAAGTAATTTTTCTAGATTAATTTATTTCAAAATAAACTTAAATATTAAATAAATTTTATTTATGAGATATAAATGTTCCACCAAACTCTAGAATATCAAAGAATTTATTTAAAAACACTAATAATGTTTAAACTCAAAATTTGGACACACTCATAAAATAAAAAATAAAAAATAATTAAATAGTGTATATTTTTATAATATTTAAATGACATATAATTTTGTGTGTCCAAATAATAATTTATTGGCTTATGACCGAATAAGCATTTCTCGTAGTATCTATTGTCTAATTTGCTAGCTCCATCATATATTGGATAAAAATATGATAATATAAAAATTCTAGTGAACCAACATAATTATTGTTTTTTTCTAGACATGGAAAGAGCCATCAGCAACACATATTATATTCAAACAAATCTGTTGACTATTTAACATTATTTAGAGATATATTTATTTAATAGGAGTATATCCAAATTATATGCAACTTTATGCAATAGTGTTTAAGATATGAAGATTATCTAACGCACTCGAATCTCTTTATATATATATATATATATATATATATATATATATATATATATATATATATATATAATCTTATTTTGTAATCTAATATTGATTGATAGCATTAACCTCAATATCGATTCTCAATTGGTTCCTTCTTCACTAACTCTGGGACAGAAACAGTATTAATATGCCCAAATTTCTATGAGTGATAGATCATATGAGTGGGGGAAGTTAAAAATAATTTAGCAATAACTTAGCATGGATAATACTGAATCAACAAAATAATATATTAAATGTTAACAATGGTGAACATATAGAAATAAGAAATATATAGAAGAAAAAAATTTCTTTGCCTAAAGATTTTAAAATACAGGTTGCATCAGAATATATATTATATGCTAGAAAAGATTAAAAAATAAAGACCAAACGACTCAAACAAAGATACAATAATAATAATAATAATAATAATAATAATAATAATATCTAATATTTAATATTTCCCCTCAAACTCAAGATGTATTTGCAGAGAGCATTGAGAGTTTGACAATCAATAATCGAAAATGTTTAATGGAATACATCTTTGTAAATAAATTAGCAATGTGTAAAGGAGATGAGACAAACAGTAGAGTAAATGTTGTTCCTATAGGATTAACCATTCGGATTGACTGCAATTTAGCAATGCAACAACTTGGAGAAGTGCCCAAGTGATCAAGATTGGTCTTAGCTTTCTCAAGCTATATGAAGCTACAGAAAGGTCACATGCATGTTAGGCGCGATGCTAAAGCATGTTGGTACGACATCTAGGTCTTGTGCAACAGGCACTAGAATGTTGTGTTTTGAAGTGTGTTATACAGAAGATTGGTCAAAGATTTTATTGTTATTAATTTAACAATATGATTATATTATTTGTTTGACAGCAGGATGAAATTTAATTCGGATTTAAATTTGAATTTGAATTTTAAAAAATCATATCTTGTTAGAAATTTTTAAGGAACACATCAAATATCTAACACATATTGTATTAATTCTGGACGAATTCAACATATTATCCAAGAGGAAAAGCCCAGAGTTACCACTACTATAAAATAGACCTTTTCTAACACCTATTTTACAATGGTCTTCCTGTTATCCGTGGTAATAGTTCTTTTTTTGGACGCTGTTTTTTTCTATGTACTAAAGGACATTTCACAACGGTTATAGGTACTAACCGTAGTAAAATGTACCTAGAGTGAAAGGGTTCGAATCCGAGTTCCAAAAATTTTCTATTTATCGTGACATAATCACTACTACAAAATGCGCAAACACCAATGGCAGGTTTACAACATATTCATTTACACCGTTGTAATAGGTTATAATGTTCGCGCATCAGTGAGTATCAGGATTTATTACTACGGTTGTCTAATAACACCGTAGTAATATATGATTTGTAGCAAGCTTTGATCCCCAACAAATATACGTTTTCAATTTTTTAGACTACATTAAGTGTGTGTCACTTAAGTCCATTATTTAAAAATTAAATTGTAAATGATTTTACAACGATTAATAAACCAATCGTTGTTATATGACTTTAAAAAAAATAGAAAATAGAAAATTATTTAACCAAGATATTTAACCACGATGTTACTAAACAACTGTTGTAAAATTTGAAAATTGCATGACGGTTGTAATTTTTAACCGTGATGAAAAGTTATATTTTTAAGTATATAAGCCAACGTATCTATCGTTCACTACATAGCAGCCGTTTCTCTCAAAAGAAAACCCTAACATATTTCCCTCTTCCCTCTCATAACATAACTCTAAACATACTTCAACCTTCAGATACGTCTTCAGATCCGTCTTCATTAATCACTAACTTGAGGTTGGTTCATTACACTTATGCTTCAATTTCGTTTACTTGTCTTGTTAAAAATGGGTTCTAATTTTTTTTCTTGAATGTTCTCATTTTTTTAGATCCATCATCACCACCTTAACAAATACAAGAAGTATGCTTTCACTATGTTACATATGGTTTGTGTAGCTATGAAGAAAAATACAAGAAGTATAAAGCCATTGTGTTAACTTCATTCACCTTGTACTTTTTTTTCATAGCTTCATGAACTAGATGAAATAGGAAAGTGTCTCGGCAAATCCTTCCATAAAGTTTCACCGTATACTTTTTTTTCATTCTTTTCCATAAAGTTTCCATCAAATTTTTCCATTAAAATGTCTCAGCAGTCCGGCTGTAGCCATGGAAGCGGGTCCTCAAATCGTTCAAGGTACGTATGCAAATGTGGTCTCAATGCTCCATTGATGACGGCATGGACCAACTCGAACCCAGGCCGCCATTTCTATGGTTGTGGGATGTATAAGATTCAAGGATACAAACAATGCTCTCACTTTGCTAGGTTGGATGACGAGATAGATCCTAGAGCAAAACAAATAATTTCTTCACTAGTAAAGAACTTGAATGAGGAGAAGGGAATGGTTAACACTTACAAAGTCAAGGAGGACGAATTGATGTTGAAGGTGAAGATCCTGAAGAAACAGTTGAAGATTACCTGGATTTTTTTATTTTTAGTGTTCATTGCATTTGTTATAATGACGAATTAGGTTATAGTTGATTAGGTTTGTATGTTTACTGATGGTGTAATGGTTGATGTATTGGTTACATAAGATTCATTTGATGATGTTACAGTGTATCATGAATATAATACAAGTATAGTTAAAATTCTATAAATTAATAATGTTAGGACCGGAGAAATTTATTAATTTAGAGAGTTATTAATTTATCGATAAATTAATAATTATTAATTTAAAGAGTTTTTACGTAATTATACTATACATACCAAACAAAAAGGCAAATTAGCCTATGCCTCTTAGAATTACGTTGCAGCGAACCTTGGGACTCAACGTAAATTAGTAACTACTGTGTTCATATGCATTGGAAATCAATAATGACTTTTGAAGTACAGTAAATGTAAACAAGAGGAATAAATGTGTTCAATGTATTCTTAAGCAAGTTTGGCATACTGTATATAAATTACATGAATGTGTTAGAGTATTCAAACCATATCTCACAAGATGACTTCTCATCTAAAAGGTGTTGCAAAATCAACTATGTCATATCAAATACGTAAGGAGTTGTGTCAACTATGTCAAGACCTCGAGACTATGATCAATCAATGTGGCTATCGTAATAAGATGGATATCGACAATCTAATGAACTACCCAGGTGAAAATGAAGCATGTTCGGAGGTTCAGAGTTTAGAAGATATTGTGGGTACTATCATTGAAAACAATGCAGAGGATGACGGCGAAGATGATACGGTGTCTTTGGAGCTTGTCACGCGAAAGGAAGCACTTATGGCGTCGAACACTCTTCACAACTTTATGATACAATACAAAAATACAACACCTGAGCTATTGGATGCAATAAGAAAAGTTAGAGATGAGCTCCAAATAGACTTGAACTTTAAAGGAAAACAGACACCTATTGAATCATATTTCAATAGAGTGTAATATATTTTTTTCAGTTTCTATGAATTATTAATTTATGATTTTCTTGGGACCGAAAATTATAAAGGGATCTCCCGAAAAATTATTATCTTATTATTTTATCGAGTTTTTCAATTTTTTACATTGGCCCAAGTCGGGACCGAAAAAATTTATTATTTTAGAGAGTTTATTAATTTACCGAGTATTAATTTAAAGAGTTTCTACTGTAATATTATTATAACTTTATCACAAATCTGTGTTGTATTTTCTGCTGTGATATGGGGAACAGTAATATAGGATAAAAATTGGTATAAATTATAAAAGCAGGATATAATTGTAAATTCTGCAGAAAATTTTACAACGGTTATTTATCATAACTGTTATAATAACTCGCGCGCTGTCCAGTAAAAAAAAAAAAAAAAGAACTGCGCAGCTGGGAATCGAACCTAGGACCATCACTTTATCACAACAGTTTTTTGGATAAACCGTTGTGATAGGGCGCACACTTTCCAGTTTATTACAACGGTTACAGGGCCGTAATTGTAAGTATCATATATATAACCACACTCTACAAAACAACGCCTGGTCCTGCGTGGTTATATATCTTTCCCAACCGTTGTTAAAGGCCTGTTCCGTAGTAGTGAATGGACTTGACCTTGTATATGACCATGGTTTTTATAACCAATCGTGGTGTGAGTTGCAATCATCTCATCACGGTTCGTATTGTCAACCGTGGTAAAAGGTTTTACTTATTTATACATAAGAGAAATTATCTCTCGCTTGAATACATTACAACCGTCTCTCTCAAAACAAAACCCTAACATCTCTTTCACTCGTCTCTCTCAAAACAAAAACCCTAACATCTCTGTCACTCGTATCTCTCAAATGGAAACTCCAAACTTATGTTGCCAACTCGTCTTCTTCGAATGATACCTTTGTTGTATCAAATCTTAGCAAATGACTACTTTACAGGTCCTTCTTCACTATAGTTTATATTTCGAAATTTGTTTATGTTTTATTGTTTATGTTTCAATAGCTTGTTTCGTAATATTTGGACTTTTTACTTGTTTTTACTTGTAGGTAGGGATGCTTGTTGTAACACCCTAAACCCCCGCGACAATTAATAATAAAATATCATAGTAAAATAAAATATACAATCTCTAGGATGCTACTTTCAACAGTACACCTGCTTAAGCATACGACATGTAACACATAAATAACTTCAATAAAACCATCCATAATAGATCTTCTCATATAGCAGCGGAAATTCAACAAAAGCATAACATGTTTAATACCATCGTAAATTAAATAAAAGCCACAACGTACAATAAAATAAATAACAGTAAGCGTTGTTAGGTCTTTGATTGGCTACATTTTGGCTAAAAAAAGTTTACAACAAGATGTTGGGTAAGATGTCCTGACATGGTTGATCAGACATCAGTACAGATGTGGTTATAATACTTGGCAGGATGTCGAGTAAGATGTTGAAGCATCATCAACTGTCATGACAGCATTACTGTTATGACAGATGTCATAACGTCTTGATTTGTTACAACAGGTACTACTGTTATGTGTTACAGACAGATGTCATGACATCTTAGTCTGGTACAGCAGGTGTTGTTGTTTTGCTGTCATGTTATGGTTAATCAAGATGTCGAAGGAGATGTCAGGACATCTTTGTCTGATACAGCAGGTGCTGCTATTCTATATCTCTTGACGGATTTGATTTGATTTGATGAGATATTTTTGGATATACCTCATCATTATACACAGACCAAGGAGATTTATTATAAACAAAGTGCAGATTTGATTGGATTTCATAAAAAAGATCTTGAAAACTTTTTAGGAAACTATTTGGAGATTTGTTCCTATTTTTGTGGGGAAGATCTTGCAGCTGAATTAAAATGTGAATATTAGATCTGATTGAAGAGTCCAAGCCCATACTGCAAGAGTCTATAAATAAGGACTTGCTAGACCTAAAATAGGTGACACACACAATAACAAGTCGTTGGGGCAACATAAGGATTTCGGGTTTTGAGAGTCCCTTGTGTAGTTTATAAGTCACCCATGTATCTTTTGATACTATGTGGTCGACATAGGTTGTTGCTGTAACTTGTTCTCACTCAAAGCTTTGAAGCAAGAGTTGAGTATTGTTCTTGGTTGAAGCTTTTAAGCCAAACCGAGTATTGTTGTTAGTCAAGAGTCTTGGCTGAATTTTGTATTGGAAGGGGTGTCTTTCAATAGGGTAGATACAGTTATGGTGTAGTAACTATTAGATAATCACAGGTTGTTATTTAGGAAGTGAGAGGGGGTTCTCTTATCATTTAGATGTGACTTCTAATGATAAAGTCTTCATTAGGTAGTGATAGGTTAGCGTGGGTGCTTTCTGTAAACCTGAGGTTGTTTGCATAAAACTATACTACTGATAGTGATTACTTCTTCCTGGATTGGTATCCCCCAGATGTAGGTGAGTTGCACCGAACTGGGTCATCATATTCTGTGTTGTTTATCATTCTGCTATTTTCAGTTCGGTCTTGATTAACATGTTGGATCAGATGTCGTGACATCTGTGATGGAGCAGTTCTGATATTCAATGTATCAGTCTGCTGTTGCGCCTCTGAGTTTAAATGATTATGTAGCACAATGCCTTGACATGTATAAGGACATCTGTTGTCTGCATAGGCCAGAATTTGAAGCGTTCCAAATCTCCAGTGTTACACATCATAACAGACGCCAACTCAACAAAATAAAATAGAAGACTTCATCTTCACTAACTTCAACTCCGCACTAATCTTGATTATCTGCACGTTATCCATGTAGAGGTAACATTCAAACAGAAGAGGTGAGATTCTCAAATCAACAAAAGAAATGCATAATATAAATATAAAAGCATTTAATCAATTACACCATTCACCCTATCATTACTACATCAACAAAATCACACTTTTCCACCTAAGCAGATAATCATACAATTCTCAAATACAACACAACATAATGCAATGAAATGAGACTCACAACTCGACTCAATGCATGTGGTACCAATTCGATCCCTTTTTCATGATCATAATTCCCGTCAGAATTTCCATATAAGTCGCTCACACCTCACATGGACACACAACATCCGTGATCGTTCACATCCCACATAGGCACACGATCACCTCAACAACAACCACAACACGATTCTATTTCAAAGAATCCAGATAAGACGCTCACACCCCACATGGGCACACGACTTATCACACAACTTATGCAACATGGCATGCATACAACAACAACATACAATGACAAAAAAATACATATGACTAACAATAAGCAAATACATCACACCACAACTATACAACACGCAGCATACACCTGCCAAAACATGCAACAATCGCAATCCACATCTACAACACGCATTCACATGACCGAATTCACCAATTCAACGTGCAACACATAACAACATACATGAAAACCCAATTAACACGTCAAATAATTGGAAGTCTGGTGTCGAAATTAATTTTAACAAAAATTATATGAAACCAGATTCCCAACAATTCGAACAGCGACTAAAACATACATACGGATTAAAAGTTATGAATTTTTAAAGTTTAAGAAAATTTTGTCCGTACAGTAGCAAAACAGCACCGTCATGCTCGCTACAAGTTCACCCAGCGAACTATCATTTGCTAGGAGTTCATCTAGCGAAGTCTCCAGCGAACAAACCCTCCCATACAAAAACCTGAGACTCACTTTTTCTCCTCCCCATTCGTTTCTCATTCGCCCAGCGAACTGGAGTTCGCCAGGAGTTCGCTCAGTGAACCTGGGGCGAACTTCTCCACCACTTATTCCAAAATTTCTCTTCTTTCCCTTTGCTCGCTGCCTCATTCGCCTAGCGAATCCGGGGCTAACATTATCCCAACGAACTTTCATTCGCACAACGAATTGCGCGATTCTGCAATTCTGCAGTTGCGATTTCAGCACACGCCAACCCCAACCTTTCTCCAATTCTACCCACAAACAGCCCCGAAAATTCACATACAATCATAGGTTATCATATAAACAAATAGAAATACATAAACCACAATTCAACCGGTCAATTTATGCATTTTTCCTCTTATCAAAACCTCCGACACGCAAAAACCCCAATCCCAAATCAACACAACAACACATATGGATGATCCTAATGGTTTATCTACCCTCATACAAATATTATGAAACCCTTAGAGATTAGAGAACCCCACCCTTATCTTAGAGTTCTTGACAAAAACCTTGGCCTCAACAATGGCTTTCTCTTCCCTTTTGCCCTAGCTCTCCTCTTTCTCTTTTCCTCCAAAAATACGTACTGAATGATTTTTCCCTCTAATCCCCTTTTCTATTTTCTAATATTCTTTTTAATTTCATAATATTATTATTATTATTGTCTAAATATTATTATTATTATTATTATTATTATTATTATTATTTTACTAATTAAATAATAATAACAATATTTCTTAATAATTCACATTAATAATATTAATCAAATATTCCTAATATTAATTAATTAATTACTAACCACACCACTCCTCTCTACACAATTGGTCACACACCCCCAACACCTTAATCTCTACAATTCTAAGGTCACTACCCCATATTAAGGGCAACCCAAACACGACCAAAACACACATAATCGCACACATATACACAACATCATATAATTCTAATTACGAAAAATAATAAAAATAAATCGGGGTGTTACAACTCTCCCCCACTTAGAATATTTTTCTCCTAAACAATTTACCTCATACGAACAACTCCAGATACGATTCTCGCATCCTTCTCTCTAACTCCCAAGTCATATTTCCACCGGCAGCGCCTCCCCACACTACCTTCACAGGGGTGATCTCTTTACCCCTCAATTGCTTTACCTCGTGGTCTTCAATCTGTAGCGGTAAGGCCTCAACCGTAAGGTTATCCCTTACTTCCACATTATCCATCGGGATCACATGTGATGGATCCAGAACATACTTCCGAAGCTGTGACACATGGAACACATCATGCAAATTCGACAAATTGAGTGGTAACGCCACTCTGTAGGCAACATGTCCAACCCTTGCAGAAATCTGATATGGACCAATAAACCGAGGAGTAAGCTTCCTCGACTTCAACGCACGTCCAACACCGGTCACCGGTGTGACTCTCAAAAACACATGGTCTCCTTCTTGAAACTCAAGATCTTTCCTTCTCTTATCACATTAGCTCTTCTGCCTACTCTGCGAAGCTTTCATCTTTTCCCGAATCAGCTTCACTTTTTCAGTAGTCTGCTGAACAATCTCCGGTCCAATTACTGCGGTCTCTCCAGATTCATGCCAACACAAAGGCGTCCGACACCTCCGACCATACAAAGCTTCAAAAGGCGCCATTCTAATACTGGAATGATAACTGTTATTTTAAGTGAACTCAATCAACGACATATGGCTATCCCAAGCACCACCCTGCTCAAGTACACAAGCCCTCAATAAATCCTCCAAAGATTGTATAGTTCTCTCCGTCTGTCCATCCGTCTGCGGATGATAAGCTGAACTCAATCTCAGTTTTGATCCTAAGGCTTCCTGCAAACACTTCCAAAATCTGGAAGTGAACCTTGGATCTCTGTCTGACACAATACTCAATGGAACTCCATGCAACTTCACAATCACCCGAGTATAAATCTCTGTCAGCTTCTGCAAAGGAAAACTGATATTAATCCGATGAAATGTGCAGATTTCGTCAATCTATCCACTACTACCCAAATGGAATCATGTCCTCTTGGAGTATTAGGCAACCCAGTCACAAAATCCATAGAGATGTTATCCCACTTCCACTCTGGGATATCTAACGGTTGCATCAAACCATCAGGTTTCTGATGTTCCACCTTCGACTTCTGACAAGTCAAACAAGCATACACAAACTTAGCCACATCACGTTTCAATCCAGGCCACCAAAATATCTTCTTCAAGTCTTGATACATCTTCGTAGCACCTGGATGGATACTCAAACAACTCCTATGACTCTCTTCTAGAATCATCCTCTTCAATTCAGGATCATCAGGAATACAAATCCTATCATGGAACCTCAACACACCTTGTCCATCCACTCTGAATTCGTTACTCTCTGTCTGTTCATTCCCAATCATTAAATCCACCAGTTTCACATCCAGCTTCTGACCTTCTTTGATACTATTAAGAAATTCATTATTGATCTTCAGCATACCCAACATTACACTATGCAGTGTCTGTTCACAAACTAAACTCATATCTCTGAACTGTTTGATAAATTCCAATTCTTTAACCATTATAGCAGACAAATGCAAAGTCTTCCGATTCAAAGCATCATCCACGACATTCGCTTTATCGGGATGATAGTTCAAGCTAAAATCATAATCCCTTAAGAATTCTAGCCACCTTCTTTGTCTCATATTCAACTTCTTCTGATCAAACAGATACCTTAGGCTCTTATGATCACTATACACTTCAAATCTAGAACCATAGAGGTAGTGTCTCCAAATTTTAAATACGAAAACCACTGCAGATACAACCTTAACTGACAGGAAAACCACTCCATGAGTCGGATAATTCCTCTCATGGACCCTTAACTGACGGGAAGCATTAGCCACAACCTTACCATCCTACATTAACACACCTCCTAAACCCATCAAAGAAGCGTCACAATACACCACAAACGGTTCATTTGGTTCGGGTAGAATCAAAATCGGAGTTGTAGCTAATCTCTTCTTCAGCTCGATGAAACTCTTCTCGCAGTGAACATCCCATACAAACGCTTTACCTTTGCAAGTCAACTGAGTCAATGGAAGTGCCAACTTCGAAAAGCCTTAAAAAAAACCTACGGTAATAACCAGCCAAGCCCAAAAAGATTCTAATCTCAGTTACCGACTTTGGAGACTCCCACTGTAGAACTACATCCACCTTGGATGGATCCACAACAATACCATCACCTGAAATAACATGACCAAGAAAACTTACCTCTTTCAACCAGAATCCGCACTTAGATCTCCTCTGACTTAGAATAGATTAGAATGTCGTCAATAAAGACAACCACAAATTGATCCAAGTAAGCATGAAAAATTGATTCATATACTCCATGAATACACCAGGTGCATTAGTAACTCCGAACGGCATCACCACATACTCATAATGTCCATATCGAGTTCTGAAGGTCGTCTTCTAAATATCTTCATCCTTCACTCGTATTTGATGATAACCCGACCTCAAGTCAATCTTTCTAAACACACGTGCACCGACTAACTGATCCATCAAGTCACCTATTCTTAGAAGCGAATACTTGTTCTTAATCGTCACTTTATTTAGCTGTCTGTAGTCGATACATAACCTCACACTGCCATCCTTTTTCTTCACCAACAACACCGGAGCTCCCCAAGGCGACACACTTGGTATCGCCAAAGTCCTTATTAAAGATTGATAGTGGACAATTCAAACAAACTAGGGAAGTGGTCACCGATCCCTTTGCAAGAGTTTCGACAACCATCTCTCCCTTCATAGGAGAAACAACAAGGCCTAGCCTTCTCACACAATTAGCAGCAATAAACGAGTGAGTAGCACCAGTGTCAATAATAGCAATCAAAGGCGTATTATTAATGTAACATATACCTCTGATCAGTCTGTCATCACTGGAAGTCTGAGTCCCAGTCAAAGCGAACACCTTTCCTCTAGTTGAAGCTTGCTTTGGCTTCTGGCAACGAGTAATAATATGGCCCTATTCTCCACAGTTGTCGCAAGTCACCACATTAACTTTCCAGTTAGTAATCAGATGTCTAGCATGTCCGCACTTGAAGCACTTCTTCATATCACTCGTGCACTCACTGACACGATGACCTAGCTCACCACACCCGTAACACTTTAGAGGAGCAGGGGCACCTCCCCCACTCGACTTCTTTCCATCAGCGTGTTTCTGTTTACCTTTCTCAGCTAGAGCTTCATAAGGCTTCCCACGTTTCATCGGTTGTTTTCCCCTCCTCTCGGCCAACCCTTTATAGTGAGTCGATCGAGCCTTGCTATCTTCCTCAAATATCCTACAACAATCCACCAAATCTGGAAACCTTCTGATTCACTGATAACCAATCGCCTGTTTGATCTCAGACCTCAATCCATTCTCAAACTTGACACACTTTGAGAACTCAGCAGTTGTCGCACTGTAGTGAGGGTAAAACTTAGCCAGATCTAAGAATTTGGCATCATATTTCGTAACCTTCATGTTACCCTGTGTAGTGGGGAAATCATGAGTGTAAGCTATTGATTAACTTAACTCAAAAATAAACAAGAGTCGCCACCTCACTATTATTTTTATCCAAAAAGGAAAGGAAAAAAGATCGAACAAAATCTAAAGAGTTCTAAAAGAACAAAGAGATAAAGGGTAAGGGGGTTGGTTATGTAAAGGGAAGGTTTTACGCACCAAATACATCTATAGTACTCTATAGGAGCCCTTTGATGTATTCATGCTTTTTGGTCTGAAAATGGTTTGCTTGTAAAGAGATTGGGGAGATGAGAAGAGAAATATTTTTTAAGATTTTTGTGTTTGGAGAGACTTATCGCCTCATGCCTACGTACCCACGATGTGCAATGTAGGACCAAAACCTCGTAGTTCGTGGTACAAAGAACAAAAATATGTTGGTTTTGGTTGATTTTAAGTGTAAAGACAAGTCGTCATTTCCAAGCGAATAATTCCTCTTAAAAAAATGAATCATGTCTAAACTTAAGAAAAAGTTTAAAAGAAAAAAGTGCATAAAGCACAAAAAAGAGTTTGATGAGTTTTTGTAATTTTTATGTTTTTATAAAATGGTAAAAATATGATTAATATTGATTGACATTTATTAAAGAAAACAAAGTTTAAAAATCACTTGACCAAAGTCAAGGTTTTATTATGAAAGCGGTTTTAAGTTCGAAAACAAGAAGGTTTTGAAAAAGAGAGGAAGTTTTGAAAATTGAAGAAGGGGTGGAGAAGAAGTGACTATCCTAGTGCATAAAAATAAAAGCTAAGGATAAGAAAGATCTAACCACATGGATAAGCTCCATAGCATAAGTATTTTTCCCTTTTTTAATTTGGTCTTGATTCAAAATAAGTCTTCAAAAGAGGACTCCAAGTATCCAAAATCCAAGGTTTTCCATCACAAACTCCCAAGCATAGGTTAGGATCCTAATTCTAAGTCCATAAGTCCATAATCAAGAGTATAGGTCCTCCAAAGCAAGGGATAGTGGCCATAGTCCAACATTAAAAGCTCAAGTCTTTTAGTGGTTTAATCCTTTATTAATGTTTTAAGTCCAAAATGGACAAACGAAAAACAAAGCACAAGATAAAATGGTCCAAGTGGACAAAAGAAAAATGACATAAACATAAACATGATATGATAAATGGCATAAAGCATAAAAATAAAGAGAGATAGGGAGTGAGAAGGAAAAGTAAAGAAGTTAGAAGTTAGTAGTTAGTAGCACGAGGCTCTAGTGCCATAAGCCTTCACCGATTATTCCGTTTCGCGTTATGAACTATAGCGATTAAACAATGAACTTAGGCCAAAGTTAATGAACTTGACAGAAGATTGGTAGAACCAAAGCCTCTACAATGCCAAGTTTCAAAGATTATGGACCTAATACAAAAGTTTAACCAACATTGGGTCGACGCGACCAATCAAGGTCCAGACCACGAAAGATCAAGTTCTGAATTAGATAAAGAGGGAGAAATGTTGCGCTATGTTAAGCAATCACCGAGTAATTTACGGAGTAATTACCCTACAATGTGGCCGGTCAATAGCTCTTTATGCTAATGCATGCTAGATGAACGATATGTAGATCATCATCCGAAAGCAATACCGCACGAAAAGAAAAGAAGGTAACGATCTAGTCTTGATCGAAATTCAACAACGGAATTCCAAGATCTATAAGACTTTCATCAATCAAAAGAAAAGAGAAATAGATGAAGAGAAGGCCAAATTAAACCACAAAAATATGTGATCTAAGGCTAAGAACAAAGGAAGAGGGAAGAAAATGGCAAAAGAACCAAAACAGTCCCAAAACAGAGCCAAAATAGCATTCTGGACACTGGTTAATCAGTTAACACAAATGGTTAATCGGTTAACCAGTGCAGATTTTGAATTTTCTGCGCATAATAGAGTGTTAATCAGTTAACCAGTTTACACTGTATTTGGTTAATCGGTTAACACTGCACTAGAAGCAAAAAAATATGCAAAATTCAGCATGATCCTCTTTCAAAACATTTTTCAAACACCTTATGATCATGGATTGAATTTTCACGAATTTTAAAGTAAAAATAGACAAAGAAACTTGCAATCAAACAACAATATATGATCCAAAGGATCAACAACAAGAAGCACCAAGGATCTACATTTTGAATGATGAATATGAAGCTTTAACAATGGTAGAAGATGAATTACCACTCCAAATCAGAAAATTCCTTTGAATTGCAGCAAGATCTACACTCCAAAGCCTTGATCTACTATGATTGATGAACAAAACAAGAAATGATGAAGGTTTAGCTCAAAGTTAAGCAAGAATCAATGTGAATTCTTACTAACTTTCAAAAGAAGAAAGAAGAGCTTTAGTGAATTTGTGGTTGGAGAGATAAATTGGAAGGGGTTTTTTGGCTCTCAAAAGCTTGGGAAATGAGTGAAATGAAGCTCTATTTATAGATATTAGGCTTGGGAATTTGGTGGTTTGGAATTAGGTTTGGATGATCAAAATTAGGATTGGAATTCAAATTTGGAGGGAAATTAAAAAGAGTGGTGATTAGTGAAGGTACATGGTGGGGAATGATCAAAATGATGTAGGGAATTAAAATGGGATGGTCTAGAATATTCCACATGTGATAAAAATTGGTGCCAATTGCTGAATTTGAATTTGCTACTATTTTTTCAAATTTTCACGAAGGTAACTGGTTACTCACCACAGGGTAACCGGTTACTCAGTGCAAAATTTGTGAAAAATGAGCATTTTGTTGCACTGTTGTGGTTCCGGCTCAATTCTTTTGCTCGTCAAAGAAGTCATGGAAATAAACACATAAACCTTGGAGTCTCTTGAATAGTAATCAATTAAATCTTGGAGACTCTTGATCAGATGAATTTTTGAATTGTTTGCAGATCAACTTTTGACTTTATCAGTTAAAATTCAATCGAGCTGAAGGACTGTTGTTTTTGGTATTTTTAACCTGTTCTTCCCCTGAAAATGTTAGTGAAAGAAAACAAGACATTTTTGGATTTTGATTAATGGTTAGTAAACATAAACAAAATAAGAAATAAAACAGCTAACAAACCCACACATACTCAAAGATCCCTGCAAGGCACAATCCTACAAAAGAGGGAACCAACGTGTGATCTTGTCTGTGGTATGAGATCCAAAAGGACATGTGGGATCTTAGGGGTAAAAATTAGGGTATTACAGCTGCCCCTATTTAAGTTTCTTCTATTCGGAGATACGAAGATGGGCATCTTTGTCTCGACGAGATAGAAGAGACTTAAATATAACAACAACCAGATTTTTGGCCCTAAGAGACCACAAAATAATATGAAAATGCAAATGATATGCAGACACAAGACCACTGTGGGGAGAATATGCCATGGGAGATAAACAAAAGTTGGGAGCAAAAGAAAAAAAGAAAAGACTCCGCAGGGGAAAACACATTCCAACAAGGGAGGAAACGACCCGGGAACATGGATATACCTCAACAGGGAAGACCTAGCACAACAAGGGTCCACTGGGGAATATCAATACCTCAACAATGAACTATCTCTAGCATACCGAAGAGACTAACCACCCATCGGAGTAGAAAACCTCAACAACGAACTGTCCCATCTAAACGAAGAGATTTACCATTCATCGGAGTGGAAGAATCTCAACAACGAACTATCCCGTCTAACCGAAGAGACTTACCATTCATTGGAGTCACAAAATCTCAACAACGAACTGTCCCATCAAACTGAAGAGACTTACCATTCATCGGAGTCACAAAATCTCAACAACGAACTATCCCATCAAACCGAAGAGACTTACCATTCATTGAAGTAACAAAATCTCCACAACGAACTGTCCCGTCAAATCGAAGAGACTTACCATTCATTGGAGTCACAAAATCTCAACAACGAACTGTCCCATCAAACCGAAGAGACTTACCATTCATCAGAGTCACAAAAGGTATCAACTGCATCGCCTCAGGCTTCTCAAATAACGGAATGCCACAAAACAGTATTAGAATCATACGCAGATTTCAGCTGAAGGGCGCAGAATCCTCAAAGGTGCAAAATAAATGCACATTCAATCTAGGCTTCACAACCTAGAGATCTAAGCAAATGTTGCAAGGGACCAAAGTTCAATCCAAGAACAAGCTGGAGAGAAACGGTCAAATAAGACTCATCCCGAGGAGGATATATCTCAACTGGGGATCAATTCCATCCAGATAATGAACTGGGAAGGAATCTTCCACGGGAGATAAACTCAGTGGGGAATCAACAAAGATAGGCATTTTTCTGCTTACGGGTCGACACTCTAAATGGGGAGAGGACACACATGCTCTGCGGGGATAACAACACCAGAGAACAAAGAAGCACCAAGACAAATGCAAAATGCACCATGCAACAACAGTATGCTATGCACAATAAATGAATGCGCATGCGATGCTTATGAGCATGAATATGCTGACAAAACAGACATAAAAGAAAAACAGAGGGTGGAATAAACATCACAACACCACTGAATACTCGGCTAATCTCAACAAGATGGAGATATCATTAGAAACTCTGCTAGGGGTTTAGCTGAAGAAATCGTGCAAGAAATAAACAAAAGCCATCAAAGGAAAATAAATCCTACTACAAGGCTCAGTTCTTGCTGGAGAAGAAGATACTCCTTGGGGAGAAACCCAAATATCAATCTTCTAACATAGATGATCCACAAAAAGGATAACAACGTAAACTCTGCTTTGAGAAAGGCAAGAAAGCTATTGGGGAATCATACAACCCAAATCTTCCTGACTTTCCCTAGGAATAGTAAAAATTCACAGAAACTCCTATTTCAAAAGGATGAAGAGATCTGCTGCGGAAACATAATGAATCCGCTGGGAATTATAGACATATAAAAATTTATGCAAAAATCCACTGGGAAAACAAAGCAGATCTGCTGGAGATATGAGAACACTCTCAGAGGATTAACCAATTCTGAGCAAAACATCCTGGATTTGCTGGGAAAACAGCAAAATGGTCAAACTGTGGAGGATTTTAGATCAATACTCATCATGAATGAGAGAAAACCCAACAGGTGACTAATATATCAATATTCCTTGAATACAGTTATCATGAATGACTTCACTGGGGAATAGTCACAATATTAATGCACAATCTTCACTAGGAGGATAAATCTCTGAAAAACAATCTGGAAAGAAGTACATCTTGGACTTGTCGGGGAAATGAGAAATTAGCCTCACTGCTTTATGATTGGAGAACAAACGAAACAGTAATGCTCTGTCTCCGTCGGGGAATCAGCAAGGATAAATCATCCTGGAGAGAAATACATCCACAGAGCAAGATAAGAATCCAACAAACAACCACTAAGTCAATGCTTCTTAAAGGAAAAATAACATGGCTCTCTGTTTGGGGATATTCAAAGCAACCACAACACGTCTAGAGGGTAAAACTATGAGTGAAGATTCCTCATATGATTTCAGCTGGGGATAGCAAAAATGAATCTCTGCGTGGGAACTACCATTAAGGAGAGGTGGACCTCAAGACTACTCAACTGCTTGACCACAACATAATCATTTGGAGAAGATTCGGATCAAGACCTAGCTGGGGAGAAACCAAACAACATTGGACCTTATGAATCATAACAAACCCGTCACCTCTTCAACAACTGATCACATTCACAGGAAAAAGTTCTGCTAAGGAAATATCAACAAACTCTACTGGGGATCTGTCAATTAATTCTGCCAAAGGAGCGAGAACGAACCCTGTTGAGCAAAACATTGATCCTACCATTCTTGGAATAACCGTTGACATTCTTTTTTATATTCATGAATCAAAGGAAAATATTTTTATAATTTTCAAAAATTCAAATCAATTATTCACATTTTGTTTCAAAAATCATCATAAAAAATAAATGAAATTTTGCAAACAGAAACAAAATAAGAATTTCAAACAAAGGGACAAAGGCCCAAATTTTATTAATAGAATGGAAGTCTGCAAATGGCGTAACTCCATGGATCATTACAAAGTTTGAAAAATGGTAAATACATGGAAAGGGTTACATTGAAATACAATGACCACTATTCTCCCTAACAAATTTAAATTCCGTTGTGCTCAGAACTTCAGCTGAGGATGATTGAAGCAGAATACTTGATAGACAATGTTGCTTTCAAACGATCAAGACTGGCCAGATGCAGTTACTTGCCATAATCCCTAACTTTTGCCTAGATTGCCCTCTCGGGTTTTCAATCCACCGGGATGATTATTTCTGTTTTTGTCTCTAATTTTTTCCTGGACCGCCCTTTCGGGTTTTCAGCCCACCGAGACACTCCTTTTTGCCTAAGCCGCCCTTTCGGGTTTTCAACTTAGCGAGCTGTTCTTTTATTTTTTAGGCAAAGTATTTCTTGACTGTATCGGCATTCACAGGACGAGTGAACTCTTCACCATCCATAGTTGTAAGAAGTAATGCACCGCCAGAGAAGGCTCTCTTAACAACATATGGGCCTTCATAATTAGGAGTCCACTTGCCCCTAGAATCATTGGTAGAAGTTGAGATCCTTTTGCGCACGAGGCCGCCTTCTCTAAACACACGAGGTCGAACCTTCTTGTCAAAAGCTTTCTTCATTCTCTGTTGATACAATTAGCCATGACACAAGGTCGTCATTCTTTTTTCTTCAATAAAATTCAACTGATCGTATCTTCTTTGCCACCATTCAGCCTCAGACAATTCAGCTTCCATCAAAACTCTCATAGAAGGGATTTCCACTTCTACCGGGAGCACTGCCTCCATACCATAAACAAGAGAGAAAGGGGTTGCCCCTGTTGAAGTGCGGACAGATGCACGATACCCATGCAAAGCAAAAGGGAGCATCTCATACCAATCCTTGTAAGTAACAACCATCTTCTGAACAATCTTCTTAATATTCTTATTAGCAGCTTCAACAGCCCCATTCATCTTAGGTCTGTAAGGAGAAGAATTATGATGCTCAATTTTAAACTCATCGCATAATTCCTTCATCATCTTGTTATTCAAATTCGACTGATTATCAGTGATAATCTTGCTCGGAACACCATACCGACTGGTGATTTGGTTCCTGATAAACCAGACCACTACTTGCTTGGTCACATTGGCATATGATGCTGCTTCAACCCACTTAGTAAAATAGTCAATAGCCACCAATATGAAACGGTGTCCATTCGACGCTTTAGGCTCAATCATTCCAATCACATCAATGCCCCACATGGAGAAAGGCCATGGAGAAGAGATAACATTGAGAGGAGTTGGAGGCACATGAATTTTGTCAGCATAAACCTGGCACTTATGGCACTTCTTCACAAATTTGCAACAGTCAGATTCCATTGTCAGCCAATAGTAACCTTCCCTCAACATCTTCTTAGCCATTGCATGCCCATTGGCATGGGTACCAAAAGATCCTTCATGAATTTCTTTCATCAACATGTCTGCTTCATGTCTATCCACGCATCTGAGCAAGACCATGTCATAATTTCTTTTATACAGTACATCATCATTCAAGAAGAAACTACCAGCCAATCTTCTCAAAGTCTTCTTATCCTTCTTGGATGCCCCAAGCGAGTACTCTTGATTCTGAAGAAAGCATTTGATATCATAATACCACGGTTTATCATCAACAACCTCTTCAACCACAAATACATGAGCTGGCCTATCAAGCCGCATAACATCGATTTTGGGAACATCATTCCACCGATTCACCACAATTATGGAGGATATAGTGGCTAAAGCATCCGCCATTCGATTTGCTGCTCTGGGTACATGGTGAAACTCAACCTTATTGAAGAAAGTTAACAACCTTCTTGCATAATCTCGATAAGGAATCAAATTAGGTTGACGTGTCTCCCATTCTCCTCTAATCTGATTAATCAATATGGCTGAATCTCCATATACATCAAGAATCTTGATTCTTAAATCAATGGCTTCTTCCAATCCCATAATACATGCTTCATACTCAGCCACATTATTTGTGCAAGTGAACATCAACATTGCAGTGAAAGGAATATGAGAACCATGGGGAGTAACAATTATTACCCCAATACCATTGCCATACTCATTAACAGCTCCGTCAAAAATCAAACCCCAACGGGATCCAGGCTCAGGTCCTTCGTCAGGTAACGGCTCTTCACAATCTTTAACCTTTAGATACATCACATCCTCATCAGGAAAATCAAACCAGATTGGTTGATAATCATCAATTGGCTAGTGTGCCAAATGGTCAGCCAAAACACTTCCTTTTATCGCTTTTTGAGTTTGGTACTCGATATCATATTCTGAAAACAACATTTGCGAATGAGCGATCCTCCCAGTTAAAGCAGGCTTTTCAAAGATATACTTGATTGGATCCATTTTGGATATCAACCAAGTTGTATGATTCAACATATACTGGCGAAGGCGCTTGGCAGCCCAAGCTAAAGCACAACATATCTTTTCAAGCATTGAGTACCGAGACTCACAATCGGTGAACTTCTTGCTCAAATAATAAATGGCAAATTCTTTTCGACCAGATTCATCTTGTTGACCTAGAACACAGCCCATAGACTCTTCCAGCACAGTCAAATACATGATCAAAGGTCTTTCTTCCACGGGAGGAGACAAAATCGGAGGTTCAAGCAGATACTCTTTAATTCTTTCAAAAGCTTTCTGACAATCCTCTGTCCAGACACAACCCTGATCTTTGCGAAGAAGCTTGAAGATCGGCGCACATGTGGCAGTCATATTGGATATAAATCGGGAGATATAATTCAAACGTCCCAATGCCTTTTTGTTTTAGGCGCAGGCATTTCCTGAATAGCTTTAACTTTGCCAGGATCAACTTCAATGCCTTTTTGGCTGACAATAAAGCCCAACAATTTTCCAGAACGGACACCAAAAGTGCATTTATTAGGATTCCAATGGAGCTTAAACTTTCTCAAACACTGAAACAACTTCAATCTGTACTCAATATGATCTTCTTCGGTCTTTGACTTATAAATCATATCATCCACATATACCTCAATTTCTTTATGCATCATATCATGGAACAAAGTAGTCATAGCTCTCTGGTACGTTACACCAGCATTTTTCAAATCGAAGGGCATTACTCTATAGCAGAATGTTCCCCAGGGTGTAATGAATTTTGTTTTTTCCATATCCTCGGGTGCCATCTTTATCTTATTATAACCGGAAAATCCGTCCATAAAAGAAAAGATACTGAATTTGGCAGTATTACCTACCAGCATGTCAATGTGTGGCAATGGAAAATCATCTTTTGGACTCGCTTTATTCAAATCTCTATAGTCAACGCACATTCAGACTTTGCCGTCTTTCTTTGGAACAAGCACAATATTGGCCACCCATTGAGTATACTCAGAAGTCACAATAAAAGCAGCATCAATCTGCTTTTGAACCTCCTCTTTGATCTTCACAGCCATGTCAGGATGAGTCCTTCTCAATTTCTGTTTCACAGGTGGACATTCAGGCTTCAATGGTAAATGGTGCTCCACAATATCAGTATCAAGACTAGGCATGTCTTGATAGGACCAAGCAAACACGTCAACATATTCTCTAAGAAGCTCCACAATCCTCTTTTTAACATCTGACTGAAGCAGTGCCCCAATCTTGACTTCTTTTACATCATCATCTGAACCTAGATTCACCAATTCCACTGGCTCCTCATGAGGCTGAATGGTTTTTTCGTTGTGCTCAAGCAACCGAGAAATTTCATCTGGAATCTCCTCAATATCCTCTTCTTCAGCTCCAAACACATGGAATTCAAAGTTGGGAGGGGGCATACGGTCATTGTTTTCAATGGGTTTAACAATCAATCTGCACAATGATTTATGTTCGATTTTAGAATATGAACAAGAAGTGCAAGTATCATGCAGATAAAAGTGATTATCACATTATTATTTTTTGGTTTTTTTATGTTACCATTTTTCAGAAATAAAGTAAAAAGGGAAAACATAATATGGATAAACAAAATAACATTTTATTGATGATGATAAAATTTGAAACAAAGCCCTCACAAATTCACTTTCACCTTAGGCATAGTGAAAGGATTTTTGAAAGAAACAAAAACAAATTACTTTGAAATATGAACAACAGTGGGAACATCAACAGCTATCCAATTCTGGCAGATCTGTCCATGTGTCACAAAATTGGGAAGTTCTTCCTCTTTATCATCTTCAATGATGGTAGCAGTAGAGTGATCTTTACTAGGGCAATCTTGAACCATATTGACAGACGCCTTGCCATGATTGGGCAGCGGATTCGATTGTACATTAGGGTTGGAATCTTCAAAAGACAAAATACCACTCCTAGCCAACCTTTACACTTCCATCTTCAATGGATAACAGTTCTCAGTGTCATGCCCAGCTCCTCCCTGATGGAAAGCACAATGAGCTTCAGGCTTATACCACCATGGTGAATCTTTTGGAACAGTAGGTGGTGGACGGGTCTGAGCAAGATCCTTCTTAATTAAACAAGGAAGCAAATCGGTATATGTCATCGGAATCAGATCAAAATCTTTCTGAAAACGGCCCCGCTGATTGTTTGGATGATTAGAACGTTGTTGCTGAGCAGGAGCTGCCTGAACAACAGGAGTTGAACTGATAACAGGAGTGACAGATGCAACATGTTGCTGACACTGATTATTTCTATTGCGAGGTCTTCTATACCTTTCTCGAGAAACGGCATTGGTCTCTCCTTCTTTCTTTTTGGCAAATCCTCCACTATATTTTTTGGAACTTCCAGTAGAATTGCCATCTTTCGACAAACGTCCCTCACGGACACCCTCTTCCAATCTCATCCCCATATTAACCATCTTAGTGAAATCACTTGGGGCACTAGCAATCATACGCTCATAATAGAAAGGACTCGGAGTTTTCAGGAAAATCTTGGTCATCTCCTTTTCTTCCAAATGAGGGTTGATCTGAGCAGCAATCTCGCGCCACCTCTGCGCGTATTCTTTGAATGTCTCCTTATCTTTCTGAGCCATTGCCCGAAGCTGGTCACGATCAGGAGCCACATCCACATTATACTTATACTGTTTCACAAACACCTCACCCAAATCTTCGAAAGTGCGAACTCGAGTACTGTCGAGTCCCATATCCCATTTCAAAACTGCACCACACAAACTATCTTGAAAGTAGTGAATGAGAAGCTGATCATTATCCTTCTGAGCCGACATCTTACGAGCATACATAGTCAAGTGACTCAACGGACAAGAGTTACCCTTATACGTTTCAAAGTCAGGAACTTTGAACTTATGCGGTATCTTCACATTAGGAACCAAGCGTAACTCATGAGCATTCTTTCCAAACAACTCTTTACCTCTCAGAGCTTTGATTTCTTTCTGCATTTCAGCAAACTGGTCTTGAATATCTTCCATTCTATCATAAGTACTGACATTCTCACTTGGAGCAGTATAGAAAATTTGTTCTTCACCAAAAGGAGCAGTATGAACCACAGGCGGTGGCACAGTAATCACAGGTTAAACGGTAGGAACAACTGGAATTTCAGGAGGTGGTGGTGGTTGATAACCCTCAGGAACAAAGTGTCATACTCCAAATTTTGACCACTAAGATTCCCCATAATTGTGCAAATCATCATCACAATATGGATGTACCATCATGCCTCATTAGTCTCCCCAAAGATGGGTGAGCACTCACTACAAACAAAAATTAGGGTTTCAAGCCCTCTTTGAGCCTTAGACAATGGATCAATTAGGAAATGACATGATCTTAAACTTGTCTAACCTCTCAAACCTCTATAATGGATAAAAAGGACTCCCACTTCAAGGATTAAGCACAAGGCTGCTCCCTTCTAAGTGAATTGAGCCTCAATATCGCTAGTGTCACCAAATTAGGGTTTGGTTGACCAGGGCCTCCAGATGGAAATTTTCCTCTGGGCATGAGCCAATGCTTCAAAGCATATCCTAATATGCTCCATGTAACCTCATGGACCCAATCATCAAGTCAATTTTGACCTCAGGGGATGCATTCATCCAAATCAGGAATTAGGGTTTTTTGACCTAATTCACCCCTAAGTTGACTTTTGGGACAAAACGTGAGCCAAGACCTCAAGAGAGGATTTGAGGGTCTCCAATACACCACATTGATCCATTTGCAACAATGGATTGATCCAAGAAGCTTGAGCAACAAGTTTCAATTTCATCTGAACCACAGTTAGGGTTTCGCGGGAAAAGCCAACTATAGCTTTGACTTTTGACCAAGACATGCTCCCAAACCCTAAGACATGATTCAATACACCCTATAACACCTATGAAATCAACCTATCAAGTTTGATTTAGGTCAAGAATTTGATTTCATAGAGGATCGCACAGTTTGAAATTCATCTGACAAAAAGTCAACTGTGCACAAAAGTCAACTTTGACTTTTTGAGATTTTTCACAATTATGGTTCTTTGACCCTAAAATGATGTTAATGTGTGATTGGAATCATCATTCATCAAGAAAAATCAAGAAAAGTGGGATAACTTGTAAAAGGGGTAACCATAAAATCTTAGAAAATTTTCTAAGTTATGGAACAAAGTGGCTAGGGTACCAACTTTGGAGGATCATAACTCCTAAACCACAAGGCCATTTTTTCCCATCCAAAGCTGGATTTGTAGCCCTCATGGCCCTATACAAAAGCTTCAACTACACCTCATTCCAATTCATCATGGATTTTGAGTTATGGAATGATCAAAATGGCTGAAAACATGAAATGTCACTTTTTCTAACGCTTAGTGAAATTTTCACTAAGTCAGAATCTGCCTTACTTTTTCCAAATGTAGGGGCATTTTTCACTTGGATCCAAAAAGTATCAAAACCAATTATGATCAAACAGTTGTTCTATCATATGAGGGCTTTCCAAAATGGCCAAGAACATCACCAAACTCAACTTGAGTCATGAAATATGACAATGGTAATATGCCTTGCTGAAAACTGCCAAGGCTAGTCAGAATTTTGCACTTTTGCTCGATTTGGCAAAATCAGATAATTCCAAGCCTTGCCATCACTTTAGACACATATGAGGATCAAATATAAAGGGAACAAACACTGATCCAAGCCTCCAAAGTCTTTGGAACAAGAAGTAGCATGCCAAACCTAGAAATCCCTAAAAGAGGGACAAGACTCAAGTTTTGGATTGGAGCATTTAATGGATACACCAAGGTGGCATGGACTGACACATTTATAACTGAATTCAGTCAAGAATGATCCAACAACTAGGGAACCAAAGGCATGTGCTCTAACCTCTAGTCAATGGCTAGAAGAGACTTGGCTTCCCATTGATCAACATTGGCCAAACCTCTGCTGTGGTTGCCATTCACTATTGATCCCAAAACAAACTTTCTCTGCCATAAATAGAGCTCATTTGTGCTCAGTTTGAGTACAACAAAGCCATCAAACAGATGCTTTCCTCAAAATCCCTCTCTTTAGGCCAAAATGCCTTCTTTAGCAAGGTAACTCTGAGTTTTTGAGTTAGAGAGAATTTCCATCAACGTTCATGATCCTAACACATCCAATATATCATATCTAAGCTATCCAAACTCTCACAAGTGACCTGTAATTCTTAAATCACAAAGTCACCTCTCAAAACCTCAAAATAGGCTTTTTGTGCATTTTTCAAGCCATGTCTTGATTCAGTCACTTTCCAAACCAGATAAAACCTCAAACACACTCCAAATATCATCCTTGAACTGTCCCAAATGGTTCCCCCCATCTGGAACACCATTTGAGGGAGTTGCTATTTTGGCCATTTTAACCCCTTTTACAAGAAAGAGCCAGTTTGTGTTTTTGCAGGTTCCAGCTGATTCTATTCATCCTAAAAGCTTCTAAGGGATCATTTGAGAGTGTCCAAAGCATCAAACCATTTCTGGAACAAGAAAGTTGGCTGATTGCACAAAAAACTCCAAAAGCTCAAAAGAAAGGTAAGCATCATGACTTGAACTTTCCAAAATATGCATTGCTTTGAAATCCACTGATCATGCACATCTCATACATGTTATATATGTTATGTTTGAACCAATTCATCATGTAATTCATGCCTGTACCAAAGTGTAGCATAGAAAATGCAATTATAGGCCTATTTCAAAACCACCATCGGATTTTGAGGAGGGAGCATGATCTGAAAAAAAATACCACCAGCATTGGATTCTTTGTGAAATTCTAGGCCAGATGCATATAAATTTTGTCCCTAACCATGGAAAAATGAGAAAGTTATGGACCTTCCTGTTTCTTGCCAAAACTTGCCTTGGCCAGGCGTAGAAAACAAGGCAAGCCTTGTGTATTTGTTGTTTTGTTTCAATCAACGGATGTATCACCACCCCAGTGGTAACGCGCACGCCCTATAGCCTTGAGGTCGTGGGTTCAAACCCCACCCAGGCCATTTTGTGTTTTCTCACATTTTTGTTATTTTTCCAATATTTTCATGTTTTATTAATTAATTGGAAAATTAATAACTCCTTCAATTTTAATTATTTTTGTTTGGTTCTTTTTGCAAAAAATCATAAAAATGTTGAAATATTTTATTCCCCCCAAAAATTAGATTTATATTATTTATTTAATATAATTAGTATTTTTGTGAATAAATGTCTTTTATTTGTTTTTAAACCTTTTAAAAATAAATATCCATTTTGGAAAATCAAAACCAAGTAGGTTTTAATTCATCTTGTGATGAAAGCCTCATTTTTCAAACCTAAAACCAAAATCACAAGTTGTTTATTCAAACTTATTTGGAATTTTTATCATTTGTATTAATTTTCTTTGAATAATTATATTAAAAAATGATGAAATTAGGGTTTTATTGATTTTCACCCTAACAAACTTTTCCGAACACTCATGGGCCTCTAATAGAGTGTAAGACCCAATCCTTTGTAATTACAAACCTATTTGGGCCTCACTTATTGTATAAGTCCCGTTGTATTTCAAAAGTTCGGCGCGATCGTCGCCCATTTAAAACAAACCATCTGGGCCTCTCCTCGAGCTATAAGACCCATTCAAAATCATTTTGGGCCTCTAAAAGAGTGTAAGACCCAATCCCCTTTTAACCAAAACCTTTCTTGGGCCTCAGATATTGTATAAGTCCCTCTGCGTTAAAAGAAAAGCTCGGAACTATCGCCAGTTCAAAAAAACAAATCATCTGGGCCTACCCTCGTGTTATAAGCCCCATTATTTTTCTTTCAATCATTTTGGGCCTCTTGAGAGAGTGTAAGACCCATCCCCTTGTACAGAAAACCTTTCTTGGGCCTCAGTCACTTGTATAAGTCCCTGTATAATTTCAAAATGACAGTGCGATCACTGATAATACCTTGGGCCTTTCCTTGAGCTGTAAGCCCCAATTTTCCTTTCCAAAAGCACTTTCTCCTTTGATTTTGCATATAATATTGTCATCAAAGTTTTCTTTGTTGAACAAACTAACCAAACAGCATGGAAGCTCTACAACCGAGTAAGTGTTTACCCGCTTTCATTTACCGCTTTCATATGTATATAACTGTACTGTGGGGCTGTTTCACTGTAAGTCTTCTTTCATAAACTCATATCGACTGTGTAATAATAGTATAGATATTTAGAGTTTCCCCGGCAACTACGTCTTTAACTAGACAAAACCTCGTCTCCCTACATCTGACGTTATACCGGATATTTCAACATAACCTAAACCATGAGAATTTTCTTTCACAACAATTTTTGATAACTAGATTTAAGAAATCTCCCCCTTGAATAGTTCATATACAGAAGGCCAATGTTCCAAGCGAAACCCCTTCTGGAACTGTTCATCAGCCTCCTCTTGGGCTTAGTGCAAGGACCCACAGGCTTCCTAAAAGCATCCCCGCCTCCTCTTGGGCGTTGTACAAGGACCCGTCGGCTTCATAGAAGTTTTCACAGCATCCTCTTAGGCTTCGTATAATGATTCTTCCTCTGGGAAGATAGCCTCCTCTTGGGCTTCGTACAAATTGTCCCTCGACTGCTTAAAAGTTTTCTCGCCTCCTCTTGGGCTTCGTACAAATTGTCCCGACGACCTCCTAGAGGTATAGGAACATAAATTAGTCATCTTAATAGAACAGTCTTTCAAAGAGTCTAGATCTTACTACTACTATTTCTTAAGCATAGTACAAAAGATAAAACCCGTAGACTCGGACAGTCTAAAGCTCCTTTGGATTCCCCATTTCCTTAGAGAACAGGAAATAATCCCGATCCTCAGATCAAATCCATGAGTACAACATTACCCATAGAAGAACTGATTTTCTCTTTTAACCAACATACTGGACCTGTCACTCAACTGAAACAGTTACCTTAGCCTTCTCTTGGGCTTTGTACAAATGATTCTCCCTAGCAGATCAAGCCTTTTAGCCTCCATCTCTGGCTTCGTACGAGATACTAAAACACTCTCTTGTTGAGTATAAAAGACTCTCTTATTGAGTCAAAGCCTTTTATCCTTCATCTCGGGCTTTGTACGAGATACAAAACACTCTCTTGTTGAGTATAAAAAGACTCTCTTGTTGAGTTGATCACCTTTAGCCTCCATCTCGGGCTTCGTACGAGATACAAATCACTCTCTTGTTGAGTATAAATGACTCTCTTGTTGAGTTAATCCATTTTTAGCCTCTATCTCGGGCTTCGTACGAGATACAAATCACTCTCTTGTTTAGTATAAAAGACTCTCTTGTTGAGTCAATCCATTTTTAGCCTCCATCTCGGGCTTCATACGAGATACAAATCACTCTCTTGGTGAGTATAAAAGACTCTCTTGTTGAGTCAAACCCTTTTAGCCTCCGTCTTAGGCTTTGTACAAGACACATATAAAAACACTCTCTTGTTGAGTCAACCCTTTTAGCCTCTATCACGGGCTTCGTACGAGACACAAAAGCATCCTCTTGTTGGGTCAATAGCCTCCTCTTAGGCTTCGTATAAGGAAAACCTAGGTTGAGGCAATCAACCTTTTAGCATCAAATCATGCTTTGATCACAACATACAAACATCAACAACTCCTTTTCCCTCGTCTATTTGCTGTAAGCGGCAAGCCTCTGGATTATTTACATCCACGCCACTGTCCCTCTTTTAGCATGAGAAATTCCTAAGGAAAGATGGCATTGCTCTAAATTGAGTTAAAGTCTTCTCCTTCAGGTTAAAAATCCCCTATAAAGGAAATTATGGCATTGACGGATTCGCATATCCCAGTTAAAGTAATTCTCCTTTATAATCAGTCACCCAACAGTTGTGACAAACAGACCCTCTTTAGAGATGAAAAATTCTCTCTAAAGTCAAAACCCTTTAGCTTCATATCTTGGGCTTCAAACAAGATACAAATAGACCCTTCAGCTTCACATCTTGGGCTTTGACCAAGATACAAACCACCTGTAGCTTCATGTCTTGGGCTTTGAACAAGACACCAAAACACCATTTCCTCCCATAGAATAGGAGGAACTACGATCGCTCTGATTTCCCTGTTTCGGTAAACGGGAATACGTAGGCATAAGATTGAAAGAGAAATCTTAGCGAGCACACTAATCAAAAACCGAAAATCCCGTACCTTTATACATCAATCGAAAAACATCAGTCCTAACATCCTACCAATAGCATAGTCCCGTCATTTCAGTCTTAACAAAATAAGCAGAAAGAGGCCCCACTTCCACATAGCATCCGTAACCTAACAGACCGCTGTTTAAATTCAGTATGCAAGCAGGGTTAGTTGGAGACATTTATTTCCCTTCCTTCACCAGCTTCAATAGGATAAAAAATGAATCGACCTGTAGTACCCTAGAGCGGCAGTGCTTAAGAACCACGTCCAAAATCGCTCGCTACAGAAAAGTGGCGCCCACCGTGGGGGCCCGTCTTTCTTTCTTACAATTTAAGGTGAAAACCTTGGACAAGTTATTTTCATGACGGTTCCATCGGGGAATGTCATTATGGCTAGGATCGGCCCTCACTAGGATATTAGGTCAAAACCTTTTAGTTGGGAAGGTGCCACATGGCGACTCCGCCGGGGAGCCATTTTCTGTCAGGAACATAGGATTCATAGCTCTTAAAAGTCTAGGACATTAGTGTCGCTCCCGGGATTTTCATCCTGGTACAAACACGAAAGTGGCACCGAAACAGAGTCGCCAGCAATGTGTATTTATCCCAATAGAGGGAAAGGAAACACTGCGTAAACCTGAGGGAAAGGAAAGAGCATGGTCTTGCGACCAAGAGAAGTGGGTTCGGGAGTCGGTTACGCGCGAGGAAGGTATTAGCACCCCCCACGCGTCCATCGTACCCGATGGGATCCACGCTTGCAGCTTCAATCAAAGGGTGTAAGGAAAGTGTTAGTTCTTTATTTTTAAGGGTTGGCATTAATTTTGTAAAACAAATAATAGAAGCAATGTGTTAGATAGGATAGTTTATCTTGCTAAGGAAGAACAGGTTGAGCTGAAGTAGTTTCAAAATCTGGTATAACATGTCGTATCAAGATGTCCCATGCAGGTTCATTCGACATCGTGCCAGAACTGAATAGAATTTACAATTCTGTTATGTTTTTACAGATGCAGAAGATTCAGGAAATTATACGCAAATTCCATGTGGCGCTGAATTAAAAGGTCTGAAGATTCAAGTCTGAAATTGAGAAGAATATGGGAAAATATACACTTTCTAAATATGGAGATATTTTAGGAAGTTAAAGATTGAAGTCCTGTTTTGTAGCAGAAGTTTCTGCTGATTTGTAGCAGCTCATTTGCTGTGTTTTTGTAGGCCCAAAATCTAGTTGGGAAAAGGTTATATATAGATGTTTTGTAACCTAGTTTTGGAACGCAACCAAAGATGTAAGAGTTCTAGTATTAGGGTTGGTTCCTATACCACTCGACATGTGAGTTGGACAGCTTGTAAGTGTGATCCTCGAAGCTGTTAAGTAAGAGGAGTATTATTCTTGGAGGAAGCTTTTAAGTAACTCTAAGTTGTGTCTTGGAAGGGTGTCTTCCTTGTTGAATTGTTGTATAGGTAAAGAGCCGTTGATGCTGTGGCGGATTGTCAACTGCTAGACATCATCGCGATGATTGGGAGTGAGAAGGGTTTCTCATATCTAGAGAGGATCTAGGTAGAAGGGTCATTGGGTAGTGATTAAGTGATAAGCTGTAAACGGGGAGTTTAGCTTTGAATTGATACTACTGATAGTGGACTTCATCCTTGGCTTGGTAGCCCCCAGAGTAGGTGTGTTCAACCGAACTGAGTTAACAATTTTGTGTGTCTTGCTCTTATCTTTTCAGTACCATGATTATTGCAATATACCTTGCCCTTTGTGATCATGTCAGACTAGATGTCGAACGGCATGTTCTAGGACATCTGAATTCCGCACATGTACCAGAATTTCAGAAAGGTTACTGGAAAAGGAACTGCTATCTGGAGAACTGGAAAAGGAAAGGAGAGAAAGAGAAACAAATGTAGGGAAAATAAAAGAAGTGCTCGAATGGGCCCTACCCCACTGCCTACGTATCTCATCGGGTAAGGGAAAATTTTGTTTGTATTTTTTATGGAAACGTCAGAGTGCGCGTCCCAGCAGTTAGGTGTTGCAGCTCGCTATATGGAGACTTAGGCGTTACCTGTTTGCGGTAGAACATACCTGACGAGTCCTTAAGGAAGGAATGAAGAGAAATTGTTTGTTTGTTTTTGTCTTTTAAGGAGAAGTGTTTTGATTATTGGTGTGTATAACGCATATTGTATTTAAGTCTTTCACGTAGGATCGAATGCCTCGCATATCGACCCAAGACGGGACGTATGATAAACATTCTAAGAAAGTGAGAGAAGACCCCTCACCATCTTATTCTCACATGAAAGGCTCAAATACAATATATGTTATGCCTTTATTAAGTGTTTTTAATTTTTGTTTTGAGATGAGAAAAAGAGAGACCCAAAAGGTTAAGAAAGGTAAAATCTAATGAGGGAGACTAAGACTCAAACCCTAAAGTTATCATACATGGATGTTCCTAATGTCAAGTGTGGTATGAGAACTCTTAAACTAAAAGAGAAAAAGGGATAACACTACCTAATGCTTATCCTACCTCACTTTAATCAAAGATTAAAGTTGAGCTAGGATCCCAAAGGGATGTGAAAAAATTCTACACATAGCATTATATCATGCTATTCATAAAAGAGAAATCTGAAATTAATCAATAATGAGCAATTGAAATTATGGTCAACAATTAATCAACAATAACCAAGTTAGAGTTAAAATGCGAAGTAAACATCAAGATTAAATTCTAACAAGAAAAGTTAATTTGTCTAACTCTAAAATTAATCCTAAAATTAGTTCAAGGCAATTCTAAACTAAATCTCAAAAATATTAATCCTAAAGTTAAATCTAGAATTAAAACTAATATTAATCCTAAAAGTAATTCCAATTAATTTCTAAAATATAATTCTAACTAGTCAAAGTCTAAAATCAAATCTAACTACTAAAAGTGAGTTAACCACAACTAGGATTAAGAACTAAAATCAAAACCAAAATTAAATTCTAATTCCTCTAATCAAAATTTAATTATAAAAAAAATATGTTTAATTCTAAAATTTAAACTAATTACAAGATTAATCTAAATACTATCTAATTAAAAGATTAGAATTAATTTGATTAAAAGTTAGAATTAAAATGAACAAAATAGGGGGTGCACAAAGATTAAGGGTGGTGATAAAAAAAAAAGGCACAGGAGCTGGGCTTAGGGCCTTTGGCCCAAGAAAACTCTTCGCATGCAGCTGCAGGGGGTGCGCAGCGTTAAAAATTGGGGTGCGGACATCAGCAATTCGTTCGGGCCTTGGCTCAGGCCCAAGATGAATCCAAGAAGGCTAGGGGAGGTGTGCGAATGAAACAGGAGGTGTGGATAGTGATAATTGCCAAGGGCTTGAGAGCCCAGCCCACATTACTGAAAACTTAACCTAAAGAAACAAAAATGTGAACATCAACCCTAAGGAACCTCACGCCTCCTCAGCCTCTTCCGTCTTCCTCGTCCTACTTCTCTCAACGCCATCACCTTCACAAACCCGCCGGAGCTCTCATCTCTCACCATCATCACCGTAAATAATCTTCTTCCTTTTTCTTCTCGTCAGATTCTACAATGGCTTCATCTCTTTTTCCTCTCCTTCATTAGTGTTTAACGGAAACCGCTCCGCCGCACCGTGCCGGCGATGGCAGAGGACACAAAGCATTCACCACCACCTCACTCAAACAAAACACCTCCTCACACACTCACCCCCTCACGGCGGAACAACAAACACCAATCGCACTTCGCGAATCACAGTGTAGCGAGCGATTTTGGACGCGGTTCTTAAGCGCTGGTCGCTCTCTGCAGTTTGAGCTTAAAACTACAGGTCGATTCATTTTTTATCCTATTGTGAGCTGAATAAGGAAGGGAAATAGATGTCTCCAATTAACCCTGCTTGCATACTGAGTTTAAACAGCGGTCTGTTAGGTTACAGATGCTATCAATTAGGGGGGCCTTTGTACTGGTTATTTGTATTTTTGCCAATACTGTTTTCTTTCTTTTAATCTAGGCAAAGGGTTTCGGACGGGGAACAAGGATTAGGATGTTAGGACTGGTGCTTTTGAATGACTGCTTTTGATTGACGGAGATATGGGATTTGGGTTTTTTGTTGATTGTGCTCGCTAAGATCTTTTCTTTCGATCTTATGCCTACGTATTCCCGTTTATCGAAACAGGGAAATCAGAGCGTTCGTAGTTCCTCCTATTCTATGGGAGGAAATGGATTTTTGGTGTCTTGTTCAAAGCCCAAGACGTGAAGCGAAAGGTAGTTTGTATCTTGTTCAAAGCCCAAGATGTGAAGCTAAAAAGGTCTATTTGTGTCTTGTTCAAAGCCCAAGACGTGAAGCTGAAAGACCTCGGCTTTAGAGAGAATTTGTCATCTCTAAAGAGGGGAGAAGGAGAATTACTTTAACTGGGATACGTGGATCCGAGCAATGCCATAATTTCCGAAGAAAGGGTTTTAACCTGAAGGAGAAGACTTTAACTCAGTGTAGAGCAATGCCATCTTTCCTTAGGAATTTCTCATGCTAAAAGAGGGACAGTGGCATGGATGTAGATGATCTAGAGGCTTGCCGCTTACAGCGATTAGATGAAGGAAAGAGTTGTTGATGTTTGTGTACTGTGAACGAGGCACAACTTTGATGCTAAAAGGTTAATTGGATTAACCAGTGGTTTTCTTATACAAAGCCTAAGAGGAGGCTACTTTCCGCTAGGAAAATCATTATACAAAGCCTAAGAGAAGGCTAATTTGTGTCTCGTACAAAGCCCGAGAGAGAGGCTAAAATGGTTCGACCCAGTGGGGCATATCGTTATACAAAGCCTAAGAGGAGGCTAGCAAAGAGTTGACTCAGTTGGAGAATCTTTTATACTCAGTAAGAGAGTGTTTTTTGTATCTCGTACAAAGCCCGAGAGAGAGGCGAAAAGGGTAATTGACTCAACGGGGGAGTCTCTTATGTGTCTCGTACAAAGCCCGAGAGAGAGGCTGAAACGTTGTTTGACTCCACTGGGGAGAATTTTGGTATCTCGTATAAAGCCCGAGATGGAGGCTATTGTAACTGTTTCAGTTGAGTGACAGATCCAATATATTGATTTTAAAAGAGAAAATCAGTTCTTATATGAGCATCACTGTACTTAGGGATTTGATTTGAGGATCAGGGATATTTCCTTCTCTTTGAGGAAACGGGAAATCCAAAGGGTGTCGAGACTGTCCGAGTCTGCGGGTTTCCTTCCTATTTAACGAAGGGTGCTTGAGAATGTCTTTGAGACTCAAGGAAGCTGGACTGTCCGTGTCTAGAGTTTTATCTTTTGTACTATGCTTTGAGAAACAGTAGTAGACTCTATGAAAGGACTGTTCTATGAGGATGATTAGGTTCTGTTCCTATACCTCTAGGAGGTCGTCGAGACAATTTGTACGAAGCCCAAGAGGAGGCTAGAAACTTTTAAGAAGCCGACGGGTCCTTGTACGAAGCCCAAGAGGAGGCTATCATTCCTGGAGGAAGAGATCATTATACGAAGCCTAAGAGGAGGCTGTGAATACTTCTAAGAAGCCGTAGTGTCCTTGAATAATGCCCAAGAGGAGGCCGATGCTTTTAAGAAGCCCGTGGGTCTATCATCTCCCTTCCATTAGGAGAGATAACTCTTTTAAAGATAAAAACCACTGGTAAACGTGCGAGGTTTACTATCCAGTGACTTTTAGCTTTTAAAGAGGGTTCCTTAGTTAAGGTCCAAGATTATGACCGTAGTGGGTACCCAAACCCCGAGACATTCAAGGCAAGCTATCCACAAGGAATAGATCAAGTCAGGAAAGTTCGAGAATTTGGAAGAAACTCAAAGATGCCATTCACGGAGAATACATTCATCTTGGGGAGTAGAGTTTTTTGACGATTCCTAAGGAGGACAGCCGAAGAGAAGACTGTATCTGGTGCTCCTATTGGGGATCTAGGCGTCTATTTCTACGAATAAGTGAAACGGCGTCACCTAGTTCTAGACGTAGTTGCCGGGGAAACTCGAAATATCTATACTATTATTACACAGTAGATATGAGTTTCTGAAAGGAGACTTACAGTGAGCAGCCCCACAATACAGTTTATAATATGAAAGCAGTAAAATGAAAGCGATAACCACTTACTCGGTTGTAGTGCTTCCATGCTGTTTGGTTAGTTGTTCAACAAAGAAAGATTGAAAACAACAGTATATTCAAAATCAAAGGAGAAAGTGCTTTGAAAAAGAAAGATTTGGGGCTTACAGCTCAAGGAGAGGCCCAGGGTTTTATCAGTGAGCGCATTGTTTGACTTTGTACAGCAGGACTTATACAAGTGACTGGGGTCCAAAAAGGTTTTCTGTACAAAGGGATGGGTCTTACACTCTCTCAAGAGGCCCAAAAAGGTTTAAAGAAAAAAGAGTGGGGCTTATAACACGAGGGTAGGCCCAAATGATTTTTCGTTTAAAAATGGCGATCGCGCCGAGGTTTTCTTTTAACGCGGAGGGACTTATACAATAAGTGAGGCCCAAGATGTTTTGGTTAAAAGGGGGATTGGGTCTTACACTCTAATAGAGGTGTAGCGAGCGATTTTGGATGCGGTTCTTAAGCGCTGGTCGCTCTCTGCGGTTTGAGCTTTGACTACAGGTCGATTCATTTTTTATCCTATTGTGAGCTGAATAAGGAAGGGAAATAGATGTCTCCAATTAACCCTGCTTTGCATACTAAGTTTAAACAGCGGTCTGTTAGTTTACGGATGCTATCAATGTGGGGGGCCTTTGTACTGGTTATTTGTATTTTCGCCAATACGGTTTTCTTTCTTTTTTTACCTGGGCAGAAGGTTTCTGGCGGGGAACAAGGATTAGGGTGTTAGGACTGATGCTTTTGAATTACTGCTTTTGATTGATGGAGATATGGGATTTGGGTTTTTTGTTGATTGCGCTCGCTAAGATCTTTTCTTTCGATCTTATGCCTACGTATTCCCGTTTACCGAAACAGGGAAATCAGAGCGTTCGTAGTTCCTCCTATTCTATGGGAGGAAATTGGTTTTTGGTGTCTTGTTCAAAGCCCAAGACGTGAAGCGAACGGTGGTTTGTATCTTGTTCAAAGCCCAAGATGTGAAGCTGAAAGGTCTATTTGTGTCTTGTTCAAAGCCCAAGACGTGAAGCTGAAAGACCTCGACTTTAGAGAGAATTTGTCATCTCTAAAGAAGGGTTTGAAGGAGAATTACTTTAACTGGGATACGCGGATCCGAGCAATGCCATAATTTCTGAGGAAATGGGTTTAACCTGAAGGAGAAGACTTTAACTCAGTGTAGAGCAATGCCATCTTTCCTTAGGAATTTTTCATGCTAAAAGAGGGACAGTGGCATGGATGTAGATGATCCAGAGGCTTGCCGCTTACAGCGATTAGATGAAGGGAAAGGAGTTGTTGATATTTGTGTACTGTGAACGAGGCACAGCTTGATGCTAAAAGGTTAATTGGATCAACCAGTGGTTTTCTTATACAAAGCCTAAGAGGAGGCTACTTTCCGCTAGGAAAATTATTATACAAAGCCTAAGAGGAGGCTATTTGGTGTCTCGTACAAAGCCCGAGAAAGAGGCTAAAAGGGTTCGACCCAGTAGGGCATATCGTTATACAAAGCCTAAGAGGAGGCTATTTGTTTGGCTCAATATGAACCTTTTTGTATCTCGTACAAAGCCCGAGATGGAGGTGAAAGGGGGATTGACTCAACGAGGGAGTCGCTTATGTGTCTCGTACGAAGCCCGAGAGAGAGGCGAAAAGGTTGTTTGACTCCACTGGGGAGAATTTTGGTATCTCGTACGAAGCCCGAGATGGAGGCTATTGTAACTGTTTCAGTTGAGTGACAGATCCAATATACTGATTTTAAAAGAGAAAATCAGTTCTTATATGAGTAACACTGTACCCAGGGGTTTGATTTGAGGATCAGGGATATTTCCTTTTCTTTGAGGAAACGGGAAATCCAAAGGGTATTGAGACTGTCCGAGTCTGCGGGTTTTCTTCCTATCTAACGAAGGGTGCTTGAGAATGTCTTTGAGACTCAAGGAAGTTAGACTGTCCGTGTCTAGAGTTTTATCTTTTGTACTATGTTGTGAGAAACAGTAGTAGACTCTATGAAAGGACTGTTCTATGAGGATGACTAAGTTCTGTTCCTATACCTCTAGGAGGTCGTTGGGACAATTTGTACGAAGCCCAAGAGGAGGCTAGAAACTTTTAAGAAGCCGACGGGTCCTTGTACTAAGCCCAAGAGGAGGCTATCATTCCCGGAGGAAGAGATCATTATACGAAGCCTAAGAGGAGGCGGTGAATACTTCTAAGAAGCCGTAGTGTCCTTGAATAATGCCCAAGAGAAGGCCGATGCTTTTAAGAAGCCTGTGGGTCTATCATCTCCTTTCCATTAGGAGAGATAACTCTTTTAAAGATAAAAACCACTGGTAAACGTGCGAGGTTTACTATCCAGCGACTTTTAGCTTTTAAAGAGGGTTCCTTAGTTAAGGTCCAAGATTATGACCGTAGTGGGTACCCAAACCCCGAGACATTCAAGGCAAGATTATCCACAAGGAATAGATCAAGTCAGGAAAGTTTGAAAATTTGGAAGAAACTCAAAGATGCCATTCACGGAGAATACATTCATCTTAGGGAGTAGAGCTTCTTGACGATTCCTAAGGAGGACAGCCGAAGAGAAGACTGCATCTGGTGCTCCTATTGGGGATCTAGGCGTCTATTTCTACGAATAAGCGAAACGGCGTCACCTAGTTCTAGACGTAATTGCCGGGGAAACTCGAAATATCTATACTATTATTACACAGTAGATATGAGTTTATGAAAGGAGACTTACAGTGAGCAGCCCCACAATACAGTTTATAATATGAAAGCAGTAAACGAAAGCGATAACCACTTACTCGGTTGTAGTGCTTCCATGCTGTTTGGTTAGTTGTTCAACAAAGAAAGATTGAAAACAATAGTATATTTCAAAATCAAAGGAGAAAGTGCTTTGAAAAAGAAAGATTTGGGGCTTACAGCTCGAGGAGAGGCCCAGGGTTTTATCAGTGAGCGCACTGTTGAATTTGTACAGCGGGACTTATACAAGTGACTGGGGCCCAAAATGGTTTTCTGTACAAAGGGATGGGTCTTACACTCTCTCAAGAGGCCCAAGAAGGTTTAAAGAAAAGAGTGGGGCTTATAACACGAGGGTAGGCCCAAATGATTTTTCGTTTAAAATGGCGATCGCGCCAAGGTTTTCTTTTAACGCAGAGGGACTTATACAATAAGTGAGGCCCAAGATGTTTTGGTTAAAAGGGGGATTGGGTTTTACACTCTAATAGAGGCCCAAAGTGTTTTGAATGGGTCTTATAGCTCAAGGAGAGGCCCAGATGGTTTTTATTTTTAAACGGGCTACGATCGCGCCGTTTACTTGTACAGAGGGACTTATACAATGGATGAGGCCCAAAAAGTTTTTGTACAAGGAGGGATGGGTCTTACACTCTCTCAAGAGGCCCAAAAAGGTTTAAAGAAAAGAGTGGGGCTTATAACACGAGGGTAGGCCCAAATGATTTTTCGTTTAAAATGGCGATCGCGCCAAGGTTTTCTTTTAACGCAGAGGGACTTATACAATAAGTGAGGCCCAAGATGTTTTGGTTAAAAGGGGGATTGGGTCTTACACTCTAATAGAGGCCCAAAGTGTTTTGAATGGGTCTTATAGCTCAAGGAGAGGCCCAGATGGTTTTTATTTTTAAACGTGCGACGATCGCGCCGTTTACTTGTACAGAGGGACTTATACAATGGATGAGGCCCAAAAAGTTTTTGTACAAGGAGGGATGGGTCTTACACTCTCTCAAGAGGCCCAAAAAGTTTTGAAAATGATTTGTGAGGGTTGAATTAATCCAAAACCCTAATTTGTTTTCAAAAATGTATTTAATTGAATAAAAATTCAATTAAAATGATCAAAATTGTTTAACATATGAAAAACAAATTGTGATCTTGGATTAATGCTTCAAAAATTAAGTATTGACCTACAAAATAATTAGAAAGCATTAAAAGTTACAAAATCAATGTAGAAAAAATATTTAAAATGCCAAAAACAATCAAAATATTAATTCTTTGCAAAAATATCAATTATATGAAATAAATAATATTTTTGGGATTTTTTGATAAAATAAAATATTTTAACATTTTTGTGAATTATTAAAAAAAAGAATCAACTCAAAATCATTAAAACTCATAGAGAAATTAATTTTTGAATCAATTAAACAAAATCACAAAATTCAAATATTTGAATTTCTAAAAATGGCGCCAAGAACAACACCAAGAACACGCGCGTTTTTCAGTTTGCCCTGATTTGCGTTTTCTATCCAATCTCCATGAATACGTAATCATATCATGCAATCCACATATCATTATGCTCGTCTCAACCTCACGATCATGTCTATATACTTTAATTTCATTTAAATTAAACATACAACAAGAAATCACGAAGAAACCTCAAGAACCCTAATTTCTGCATGAAGGCTAGGATTTTTGATACACGATTCAAATAATGCAATTAATTGAGGGAAAACATTCCATGCATGATTATGAACATCTGGCCAAATTATTGTGCGAGGAAATATGCATAGATTGAGAGATGACCAAGTATGTGCTTACCTCCAAGTCGTGACAGCAAGTCCAAAGTGATTTTTGATTTGGAGGTGTTACAGATGAGTTGTGATGATCTGAACAGCTTCCCTACACCCTATGGATTGTGTTTGGATGGTTGGACTTGATTGAAATTGGCTGGATCATTTTGTGGTACCTCAGCTGCACTTTGTTTGAAAATTTGAGCAACCAGCTGGTGATTTCATGAAATTGATGTTTCAGAAGTTATGTGAGTGTTTGATCAGCTCATATGTGATGTATGTGAGGTGTGTGAGTGATTGGTTTGTGCAGAACTGCTCTCAAACTCAAAACCCGATAGCTACCTTGCTAAGAAAGGCATTTTTGCCAAGAGAAAGAGATTTTAAAGAAAGCATCTGTTAGATGGCTTGGGTGTACTTAAACTGACCACAATTGAGCTCTATTTATAGTAGAGCAAGTTTGTTTTGCAAGGAATAGTGCATGGCAGCTGGTAAGTAGGTTTGGCCAATGTTGGCAAATGAAAATCCAAGTCTCCTCTAGCCATTGACTAGAGGTTAGGGCACAGAGCTTTGGTCCCCTTGGTCTTGGATAAGTCTTGACTGATTTCAGATGAGAATGGCTCAGTCCATGCCACCTTGATGGTTCCATTGAATGCTTCAATCCAAATTTGGAGTCTTGTCCCTATTTTGGCCATTCTAGGTTCAACATGCTATTTCTTGTTCCATGGACTTTGGAGGCTTGGCTCAGTGATTGTCCCCTTTAGATTCAATCCTCAGATGTGTCCAAGTGGATAGGAGCATTTGAATTTGGCTGATTTTGGCAAATCGAGCCAAAATGCAAATTCTGCCTTGCCTTTGACAGATTTCAGCAAGGCAATTTGACAATGTCATATCTCATGGTGTAAGTTAAATTTGGCAATGTTCTTGGCCATTTTGGAAATCCCTTACATGATACAACAACTATTTGAACAAGTTTGGTTTAGATCTCTTTTGATTCCAAGTGAAAAATCCCCCTACATTTGGCAAAAAGTGAGGCAAAATCTGACTTAGTGAAAATTTCACTAAGTGTTGGAAAAAGTGACATTTTCACTTTTCAGCCACTTTGATCACTCCATAACTCAAAATCCTTAATGAATTGGAATGACTTGTAGTTGAAGTTTTTGTAGGTGATAATGAGGGCTACAAATCCATCTTTGGATGAGAAAAAATGGCCTTGTGGTTTAGGAGTTATGGTCCTCCAAAGTTGGTACCTTTGCCACTTTATTTTTAACTTAGAAAAATTTCTAAGTTTTATGGTTACCCCTTTTACAAGTTATCTCACTTTTCTTGATTTTTCTTGATGAATGATGATTCAAATCATACATTAACATCATTTTAGGGTTAAAAATCCATTTTGGTGAAGAATCTCAAAAAGTCAAAGTTGACTTTTGTGCACAGTTGACTTTTTATCAGATGAATTCCAAACTGTGCAATTCTTCATGAAATCATGTCCTTGACCTAAATCAAACTTGATGGACATGTTCCAAGGGTGTCATAGGGTACATTAAGGCATGGTCTAGGGTTTGGGAGCATGTCCTGGTCAAAAGTCAAAGTTACAGTTGACTTTTCCCTTAAAACCCTAATTGTGGTGCAGATGAAATTGAGACTTGTTGCTCAAACTTCTTGGATCAATCCATTGTTCCAAATGGATCAATATGGTATATTAGAGACCCTCAAATCATGTCTTGAGGTCTTGGCTCATGGTTTGTCCCAAAAGTCAACTTAGGGGTGAATTAGGTCAAGAAACCCTAATTCCTGATTTTTGATGAATGCATCCCCTGAGGCAAAACTGACTTGATGCATGGGTTCATGAGGTTCCATGAAGTATATTAGGTTATGTTTGGGATCATTGCCTTGTGCCCAGATGAAAATTTCCATCTGGAGGCCCTGGTCGACCAAAACCCTAATTTGGTGACACTATCGATCTTGAGACTTGATCCACCTATAAGGGAGCAGCCTTGTGCTTAATCCTTGAAGTGGGAGTCCTTTTGATCCATTGTGGATGTTTGAGATATTAGACAAGTTGAATATCATGTCATTTCTTGATTGATCCTTTGTCTAAAGCTCAGAGAGGGCTTGAAACCCTAATTTTGATTGTATTGGATGCTCACCCATCTTTGGGGAGACTGATGAAGCATAAAGGTACATCCATATTGTGATGATGATTTGCACAATGATGGGAAACTTTAGTGGTCAAAATTTTGGGTATTACAGATGCCCCTATTTAATCTTCTTGGACCCGAAGGTGTGAATGACGAAGGGATTCGGGCATTCGGGGTGCAAGAGGATTAAATATCGGAATATCCGAAATTTTGATGGTGGTTATGAATGGTAGCTTACGCATTCATCTTCTTTAGCTAAGCAATGATGCTCAGAAAAGGTAAACTTCCCCTCGATCCTGGTTCTCAGCCAAGGAACTGGTCTCAGTTTCTGATTTAAACTTCCCCTCGACCCTGGTTTCTTACCAAGGAACTGGTCTCAGTTTTCTTTTGAAATAAACCTCCCCTCGTTCTTGGTTTCCTACCAAGGAACTGGTCTTAGTTTATGATTTAAACTTCCCCTCGATCCTGGTTTCCTACCAAGAACTGGTCTCAGTCTCTGAAATGAACTTCCCCTCGTTCCTGGTTTCCTACCAAGGAACTGGTCTTAGTTTCTTTTGTCAATAAACTTTATTGACAAGGAACGCTATGTGTAGCGGTTTTCCTTCAAACTTCTCGCCGAATTTTCCTGGGGAGATGCCATTTGATGGAAAAAGCTTTGATGTCAGACTTGCTGGAGAACCCAACGTCTGAGTTGTAGAGTTGCACAAACTTCTCTGTTGGAGACGCCATTTGTCGATTCTACTGGGGAAAGCGAGTCTCTTGAGATACTGTTTTCATTTGGGATCTTTCATCATAATTTTCTCGGGATCTTCCCGGAGAAACGCCATATGATGGGGTCCAATTTTGAGGTGCCAATGACCTCCTCATCAGTGGTTTTTCGGAGCAAAAACTGGCGTGCTGCCTAATCTCTGATCACGAGGTTTTCTCTATGGATTTTCCTTAATCCGGGAAAGCAAGGATATCATCTTTGATGGCAAAGAGTGACATCTGTTGAAGGTTTCTCTGGTCATTCAGAGGTTCAAGTTATCAAAGTGGTCAAGGACCACCTTCTTTCCAGAATTAAACTGGAAGCGAGGTTGTTCAGACACAGTATTTCCTGACGAGGCAAGAACTGACAACTCGATTGAGAGAACTTCTACCACTAGGGGACAAGACCGACTAGAGTGATATCGATGCAATATGAAATGTAAATGCAAATCAAAAATGCATGAAGTACGTATGTATATGCTGACAAAACTGACGCGACATACAGACTAATGGATAAACACAATTGGATACTCGGCCATCGCGGGGCGAAGAAGTACCGTTGATTCAAAATAGCAATTCCACCTTGCTTAGGAGAGATAGTCCCGTTGGGAACTATGTTGATCGGGCTTAGGAGATGAGAACTCGGCCGAAGCGTGTCAGACAAAACAAGGTCTCTGACACAGTTGACCCCTTCATTCAGGCATACTGGCTTAGAAGGAGTACTTTGATTCTGCACTTTGAAGTTCGCTTACTTCGGGAGAAGCGATCGATGTTCTTCTGATGTTCAACAGTCAAAAGAAATGCCATCTTTAATTTAAAAGCAGAAAAAGTTTAACAAGTAAATTCATTTTTGTTTTATTTCAAGAATCGCTGATTAAGTTTAAACAATGTCGTTCTGTAAAGCTAAAACAAGTAAAGAATTACAAACAAAAGCACAAGGGCTCAAATTTTATTGATAAGATGGAGATCAGCCAAACGCGTGATTCCAAAGAGTATATACAAAGTTAGAAAATGGTAATTTACAGGGAAAAGGGCTACGTTGAAACATAACGACCACTATCCTTCTACCAACTTTGAATTCGGGACATCCTGAGCTTCCGTCGAAGATGACCTTTGACTGGAGATTTCCTCCGATAGATGATGTAACTACTGCTGCTGAGGGATTTGCCTCTGTTGAACATAGTTACTTGCCATTATCCCTAACTTTTGCCTGGATTGTACTATGAGATTTCCAATCCATCGGGATGATTCTTTTCATGTCTCTAACTTTTGGCTGGACCGCCCTTTCGGGTTTTCAATCCACCGAGACGTTTTTTTTTTTAGTTTTAGGCGAAGTATTTCTTGACTACATCAACATTCGTGGGGTAGGCAAATTCCTCTCCGTCCATGGTTGCAAGTCTCAAGGCGCCGCCTGAGAAAGCTTTCGTGACCACATAGGGACCATCATAATTTGGGGTCCATTTGCCCCGAGAATCAGTGAGAAATGATTGTATCTTCTTGAGCACAAGGTCTCCTTTCCTGAAGACACGAGGTCGGACCTTTTTGTCGAACGCCCTCTTCATTCTCTGTTGATATAACTGACCATGGCATAGTGCCGTGATTCACTTCTCTTCGATCAGGTTCAGGTCGTCGTGTCGATTTTGACACCATTCAGCTTCAGTGAGCTTAGCTTCCATTAATACCCGGATTGATGGGATCTCTACTTCTATGGGAAGCACTGCCTCCATGCCATATACTAGAGAGAAAGGGGTAGCCCCTGTTGAAGTACGGACAGATGTGCGATAACCATGAAGCGCAAAGGGTAGCATTTCGTGCCAATCTTTATAGGTTGCAACCATCTTTTGAACGATCTTCTTGATGTTCTTGTTAGCCGCTTCTACCGCTCCGTTCATCTTGGGTCGGTAGGGAGATGAGTTACGGTGTTCGATCTTGAACTCTGCACACAACTCTTTCATCATCTTATTTTTCAAGTTAGATCCATTATCAGTAATGATCTCGCTTGGAACACCATAACGGCAGATGATATTGTTTTTGATAAATCGGACCACCACTTGTCGGGTTACATTGGCGAATGATGCTGCTTCGACCCACTTGGTGAAGTAGTCAATGGCTACCAGGATGAACCGATGTTCGTTTAAAGCCTTGGGCTCAATCATGCCAATCATGTCAATTCCCCATATCGAAAATGGCCACGGGGAAGAAAGAACTTTGAGATGTGATGGCGGTACATGAATTTTGTCGGAGTATATCTGACACTTGTGACACCTCCTCATGTACTTGTAGCAGTCGGATTCCATGGTCAACCAATAGTACCCAGCCCTGAGAATTTTTCTCGCCATTGTGTGTCCGTTGGCATGAGTGCCAAAGGATCCTTCATGAATTTCTTTCATGAGCATGTCTGCTTCTGGTCTGTCGACGCATCGGAGCAAGACCATGTCAAAATTTCTCTTATAAAGAGTGTCACCGCTCAGGAAGAAGTTTCCAGCCAATCTTCTAAGGGTCTTTCTATCTTTCCTGGATGCCCCAGGTGGATACTGTTGTTTCTGAAGGAAGCATTTGATATCGTGATACCAAGGTCTGTCGTCTATGACTGCTTCAATCGCGAAGATGTAGGCGGGCCATTCAAGGCGCATTATGTCAATCTTAGGTATGTCGTTCCATCGACCTACACTGATCATGGAAGAGAGAGTGGCTAATGCAGCAGCCATGTGATTCTCATCACGAGGGATGTGATGAAAGTCGACTCTGTTAAAGAAGGGTAACAACCTCCTTGCATAGTCTTTGTAAGGAATCAATCTGATTGGTATGTATTCCAATCTCCTTTTATCTGATTGATCACTAGGGCTGAGTCGCCGTATACGTCCAAGTTTTTGATCCTTAAATCAATTGCTTCTTCGAGACCCATAATACATGCTTCGTATTCAGCCTCATTGTTCGTACATTTGAACGTAAGTCTAGCAGTGAAAGGAATGTGGGAACCCTAAGGGGTAACAATGATTGCCCCAATTCCGTTTCCATAATGATTGATTGTTCCGTCAAAGATAAGTCCCCACTGGGAACCTGGTTCTGGCCCTTCACTGGGTAGCGGTGCAATCTTTCATCTTTAGATACATGACATCTTAGTCTGGGAAGTCAAACCCGATTGGTTCTTGATCGTCAATCGGTTGATGAGCCAAATGATCGGCTAAAATACTTCCTTTAATGGCTTTCTGAGCATGGTACTCTATGTCATATTCTGATAGTAACATCTGCCAACGGGCAATCCTTCCCGTGAGAGCAGGTTTTTCGAATATGTATTTGATTGGATCCATTTCGGAGACCAACCAAGTAGTATGACGAATCATGTACTGGCGTAGACATTTGGCTGCCCAAGCCAAAGCGCAACAAGTTTTCTCAAGCATTGTGTACCGAGTTTCACAGTCGGTGAATTTCTTGCTTAGATAGTAAACGGCAGACTCTTTCCTTTTGGTTTCGTCTTGTTGGCCAAGTACACATCTCATCGAGTCCTCTAGGACTGTGAGGTAAATGATCAGTGGTCTTCCTTCCACTGGAGGTGATAGAATCGGAGGATTCAACAGATATTCCTTGATACTGTCGAAGGCGGTTTGGCAATCTTCTGTCCAAATGCAATCCTGGTTCTTTTTGAGTAATTTCAAAATCGGCGCACACGTCGCGGTCATAAGGAATATGAATCTGGAGATGTAGTTCAAACGTCCCAGGAATCCTCTGACTTGTTTTTCAGTTTTCGGAGAAGGCATTTCTTGAATGGCCTTGACCTTGTCAGGATCAACCTCAATCCCTTTCTGGCTGACGATGAACCCTAGTAGCTTCCCTGAACAGACACCGAAGGTGCACTTGTTGGGATTCAAGCGGAGCTTGAATTTTCTTAGACGTTCGAACAATTTTGACAGATGTTCAACGTGCTCACTCTCTGTTTTTTATTTTGCAATCAAATCATCGACATATACCTCGATTTCTTTGTGTATCATGTCATGAAACAGAGTAGTCATGGCCCTTTGATAGGTTGCCCCGGTATTCTTCAAACCGAACGACATTACCTTGTAACAAAAGGTACCCCAGGGGGTAATGAACGAAGTTTTCTCCATGTCTTTCGGCACCATTTTGATCTGGTTATAGCCCGAGAATCCATCCATGAAGGAGAATACTTTTAATTTTGCTGTGCTGTCAACCAGCATGTCAATGTGTGGTAAAGGAAAGTCGTCCTTTGGACTTGCCTTGTTTAGATCTCTGTAATCAACACACATTCTGACCTTTCCATCCTTCTTGGGAATGGGTACGATGTTGGCTAACCATTGAGGATATTCAGATGTAGCGAGGAATCCCGCGTCAATCTGTTTCTGTACCTCCTCTTTGATTTTGATGGCCATGTCCGGGTGAGTGCGTCTCAACCTTTGCTTTACTGGCGGACATTCCGATTTCAACGGTAAATGATGTTCCACGATGCTGGTATCCAACCCTGGCATATCCTGATAGGACCAAGCGAACACATCGGTGAATTCTTTGAGGAGCTTTATCAAACCCTCTCTGGCAGTTGGACTGAGCAGTGCTCCGATCCTGATTTCTTTTCTCTCTTTTTCTGAACCCAAGTTTACCGTTTCCAACGGCTCTTTGTGAGGTTCAATGGACCTTTCCTCTTGTCTGAGTAGTCGGGAGATCTCTTCTGGAATTTGGTCGTCATTTTCTTCTTCAGCCTCGAATAACGGGAACTCAAAGTTGGGAGAAGGCATCGGATCGTATGTTTCAACGGGGTTTAAAATAAGCAATCTGCATGACGTGATGATTCGTGTTTAGAAGAGATAGAGAAAATGCAAGTGTGTGCAGTGTATTTATTTTACTGCTTGTTGTTATTATTGAATTGTTTTTTAGGATTACAATTTTCTGAAAAAGCAAAAAGAGAAAACAGCAATAAATGCAGAAATTACAGAACGACGTTATTTTATTAATGCACAAGTTGATCCTTGAAACTACAGCCCTATAAAACAAAACTCTGTCGCTTTGGGCGAAGCGAAGAGGGAAATTTACAGAAAGCGAGCCCTATCAAAACATCCGTTTCACCTGGGCAGGGTGAAAGGCTTAAAGATGGCAATTACTCTGACTGGCGAACGACCTTCGGAACATTGACAGCAACCCATTGGCGGCGAACTCCTCGGTGAATCACAAATTCTGGCACCTTCCTTGATTTGTCTTCAGAAGTGACGCTAATTTCTGGTGGAGCAGGATCATTGGAATCTGTCTCCCAAGCAGAATTGTCGTAGGAGGATTCCTCTGTTGTATTTTGCATAGCATTGGTGCTCTCAGCTGTATCTCCCCATCCAGTTGACTGGATATCTTCGAGCCTGATACGAGAGCTTTCGGGAGTAGTGTACTTGACCATATAGTCGTATTTTCCACTTGGTTGTCCCAGAGTGTCCCAAACTTCTTTGGAACTGGAGAAGTCATCCCTCTCGATGACGTTGACCTCAGAAAAAGCATAGTTGATGAATTCTAGTCCTGCAAACATTGCGAATTCATCTTCATGTTGAGTAGTTTCTGAATGACCTGAGTGTTGATCCCATGACATAGTGGGGACACATGTATTCTGTTCATTGATGCTCAGCTGAGTTTCATTGTTCGGCTGACTTTCTTGCCCCAAGTCTCCTGGGTAAGGCTGCCACATTGGCAGGCCATCCATCGGGCCATAGTAATTGTAGTCAAAATTGTCTTTCATCGGAGTGTCTTCCTCCAATGAATTTGGCGGAGCACGGCATCCTTCCGGATCACAATCCCCGTAGATCATTTCGATATCTGATCTTGGTATAAATCTCGGACTTTCTGTAGGAAAGAAAAAAGGCATAGGCACCTCTTCCTGAGACATATAGCCGTCCTTGTTAAGGTAGGACTTCCATTCTTCATCTGTGTCAGAGGGATCTTCCTCATTGATAGCATGAACCGTCTGAGACACTGGGTGAAGAAACCATCCACTGTGGAAGAAGTTTTGAAGGGGATGAAATCTTTCATCGTTAGCAGCTGTCTGGGTACAGGTTGCAGAAAAACCAAGACCCTTCTTTGTTTTATTGTCAATAGGAATAACAAGCTGTCCCCATCCTTTTGTATCGGTACTCTCGACCGCTTTGATAGCATCCTTGTATGAGGAAATCGACGTTCCTCCTTCGGATTGATTGTTCTTGCTCACCGATAGTGCTTGGAACTGAGTTCCAATAACCTCCTCGGGTTCCACACAAGTAGATGATGATAAGTTACTCACAAGCAAGGCTTGTTCCCCACAAACCGTGACAAGTTGATCATCCTTGACGAACTTTAGCTTTTGGTGGAGGGTTGAAGTAACCGCTCCAGCCTGATGTATCCAAGGTCTTCCTAATAAACAACTGTACGTTGCCCGGATGTCCATGACCTGGAAAGTGATTTGGAAAGTGTGAGGACCAATAGTTATGGGAAGATCAATTTCGCCGATAACTGTTTTTCTGGATCCGTCGAATGCTTTGATGATGACCTCGCTGACTCTCATCGGAGGGCCCTTGAATGATAATTGCATCAAAGTGGACTTCGGCATAACATTCAGGGCTGACCCTGTGTCTACCAGTACGCTGGCTAAATCATCGTCCTGGCAGTTAACTGTGATATTGAGCGCCATGTTATGACGGCGACCCTCTTCAGGTAATTCTTCATCACTAAATCCCAAATTGTTGCAGGAAGTGATGTTAGAGACAATGCTATCAAACTGTCTGATTGTTACATCCTGTTCCACAAAGGCTTGCTCCAAGACTTTCTGTAGAGCCTCCCGGTGGGCTTCTGAACTGAGTAACAGTGATAATACTGAAATCTTTGAAGGAGTCTGTAACAGTTGATCAACAATGTTGTATTTACTCCTTTGGATGAGCTTCAGCATCTCATCTTTGTCTTTTGAAAAGCCGGGATTGCTAGATTGACCGACTGGTGGATCAGGAATTCCTGCCTGAAGTTCCTTTTCTTTGTTGGATTCTCCAACCCCTCGGTTGAAGATTCGACCACTCCGTGTTACACGACTGATGTCTGCAATATTCACGACGGAGGGTAATGGAATTTCCTTTCCATTCTCGATTATTGTTGCACCGTATTTGTAACGAATTGCCTTAGCTGATTCATACGGTAGTGGCCCCGGTAGATAGATGACTATGGGAACCTTCTGATTTTTCTGACCATCATAAGTAATTTCGATTCGTTCCCGGTTGGGAACTCTAGATTCGTCAAGTAGAGGAATGATGGCAAAAACATCCCTGATCTGGTGATGACCAGAGATGGTGACAGTATCCTCGACTTGATCGGCAAGGTAGTTCGGCGACCAAATGATGGGTCCCGAACCTGGATATGGACGAATTTCTCCACGGTTCACCTGACCCTGAAGTGCTGCTCTCACAAGGTAACACCCTTGGTTACTTTCCGAACAGGCGCTACAACGGTCATAATTGTGTGGTGGCACCTGGCCACGCCCACTTTGAATGCAATGTAACCTCACTAGGTTAGCTTCCACTGATCGGACATCCTGACTTTGACGACGAGTAGGATTCCTGTGATTGATACTAATCTGCTGAGTATCTTCGTCCATATAGATTGGCATCCACCAATGATTTAACAAGTGCTGAAGTGCCTCCTAGACAAGGGTACAACCTCGATCGTTTTCCCAACCTGCTTTACAGTTTTGATAATCATGTGATACTAAGAATCCAAGTCGGACCTGCTCAGCATGTAATTTTACCAGGTTGGTATTCATTACGCGGATATCGAATATTTGAACCATATTGATCTGATAAGAGTTCCTATCATGGTAGTCTTGGATCCATCCAAGATCCATCTGACGCTGGAGGGTCTCTTGTATGAAAGAGCATCCCTGTTTGTTTACCGAGCAAGTCAGACAAGAACTGTAATCGTGCCGCGGCAGATTATGATACCGGCTTTGCCTTGAGTGCATCGCCACCAAGTTGGCATTCATCGCACAGATGTCGTGGTTTTGAATGACGTTGGAATTCGTGTAAACCATGTTAACTCCACGAACTCGGTGCTCTTGGATCCATCCAAGATCCATTTGTTCCTGTAGAGCTGCTTGCACTACAGAACATCCCTGGTTGTCTTTAGAGCAGATATCACACTGGTGATAATTATGAGGTGGCACATGGCCATATCCACTCTGTCTACAATGCATCTTGACCAGATTGGTCTTTAACAAGAGTACATCATGAATTTGATAGACATTGTTAGTCTCTTTCTCAATCAGATTGACTGCAGCTTTCTCGTGTTGAGGCAGCGGGTTTGTGAGAACATTAGGATTCGTATCTTTGAAAGATAATAGCCCGCTCCTAACAAGCTTTTGCACGTCGGATTTGAAATTGAGACAAGTCTCAATGTTATGCCCTGAACCTCCTTGATGATAAGGGCATGTTTGATCCGCTTTAAACTAAAAAGGCAGATTTTCTGGAACTGAAAGGGGAGACTTAGTCTGAATGTGCCCTTTAGCCAACAGTAACGGAAACAGTTCTGCGTACGTTACGGGTATAGGATCAAATCCTGGTAGCCGTATTGTACGGTTGTTGTTATATAGAGGACGAGCCTGCTGAAGAGGCTGTTGTGTCCTTTGTTGGTCAGGTTGGCTCTGCGCAACCTGAGGTTGATATGTAGGAACAGGCGCGGGGGCGATAGCAGGAGTAACAGCTGCTACTGGCTGATAACGTCGCCTTTGCTTTCCGAGGGAGATATTCCCAATATCTTGCTCTTTTTTCTTAGGGAGAGCACTACCGTATTTTTTAGTACCTCTCGTTGATCCAGTGTCTTTCACCAAACGTCCTTCTCGGACGGCTTCCTCAAGACGTACACCCATGCCGACCATTTCGGTGAAATCACTGGGCGCACTGGCAACCATTCGGTCATAGTAAAATGAGCTTAAGGTCTTTAAGAAGATTTTTGTCATCTCTTTTTCCTCAAGAGGTGGATAAATTTGAGCGGCAATTTCACGCCACCTTTGAGCATACTCCTTAAAGGTTTCCTTGTCCTTTTGCGACATCGATCTGAGTTGATCTCTGTCGGGTGCCATGTCCAAATTGTACTTGTATTGTTGGACGAAGGCAGTACCAAGATCTCTGAAAGTGCTGATTGTAGTACGGTTTAAACCCATGTACCATTTGAGTGCGGCACCGGTTAAACTATCCTGGAAGTAGTGAATCAGCAGGTCCTGATTCTCTGTCTGAGCTGACATCCGCCGAGCGTACATCACCAGATGGCTCTGAGGGCAAGAGTTACCCTTGTATTTTTCAAAGTCGGGCACTTGGAACTTGTGCGGGACTTTCACATTTAGGACCAAGCAGAGGTCTGCGGCGTCCTTTCCAAATAGATCCTGACCGCGAATGGCTTGCAGCTCTTTCTGCATTTCCAAGAAAGTCTCCTGGAACTCCTCCATTCGGTCAAACATAGTTTCCTTCTTACCAGAAGGTGTTGGTGGAATCTGTCCTTCCGGGACAGTGTGCACTACAGGGGGTGGTACCGTGACTACGGCAGTAAGTCTTGGCGCCTCCTGAAGTTTGTAACCTTCAGGAGTCTTGAGTATGCCCCTGGCATGTTCGCTTTCCCGAAGTTTGTAACCTTCAGGCCCAGCGGCTTCTGTTACGATTCTCTGATCTTCAGTGATCGGCAGAACATATCCTTCCGGGATATAGTTAACAGGCATGCCCCAAGGACGATCTTTCGGCATCTGATACCTAGGATCATACTTTTCTATGATGGGCGTTGAGGTGATCTCTGAGATCACAGTTCTTTGTAGCTGAGCTTCTGCCATGGCTTGCATGTCGTTACGAAGCTTTCTTATATCCTCTCTCAGAGCGTCGATCTCTTCTTTCAACTCTCTATTTTCTTCCTCAAGATCATCCATCCTTTTTTGACGATTGGCCCGAGTATTATACGAATGAGACAGTTTGACTCTAGAATCGAGACATAAACGTAAGATTCGTAGGGAAGGAGAATACGCGATGTGAGAATGATAAATGCAATGATTATATTAATTGTTTTTTTTTTTGGTTTAATAAACTTCGACAATTAGATTGCAAATATCAAACAGTGGGGAAACCCCTTTTTATTGAATTCCAAAGGATTACAGAAATGGAAATACAGTAGATTACAAAGTGCGGAAACAGAAACCTAAACTAATGGGTCCCGAGTCCTCTTCTTTGACCGGGGCGCTTGGGCCGTTGTCGGGTTGTCATTCCTTTGCCAGGTGAAAGGAGCGAGCAAATTCCTTTGGTCATCTTGATTCTCTACAGCATGCTGCTCCAAAATTTCAATCAGAGCATCTTTCTCTTTTAATAGTTGCTGTATTTGGATACACTCTACGTCAAGGGTGCGGTACTTGTTCTTCCAAGATCTTCTTTCCTTTTGAACTTTGTTGAGAGTAACCTGAAGCCTTTCAGTTTCCGTCATGAAGTACATGACAGTTTCCCTTGGCGGAAGAATTCCGTAACGAGGATAAGGCATCTTTAGCTTGAGAGCTCTAGTTTGTACCCAATGGAGATAAGGTTCCACCGAGACACAGTTCGGTTTTCCCAGAGACTCTCGTCCTTTCTTATGAACATGTTTCCAAGCTTGCACTATTTCCATCTTTAGTGCTCTGTCACTTTCTCCTTCTTTGAAGAAAAGACCTTCCAGATGAACATCCAGTGGGATGTGTCTCATCGGGTATCCAAATTGACGAAGAACTAATATCGGATGATAGTTGATTCCTCCTTTAGTTCCTATGAGGGGTACGCTGGGGAAGTTTCCACAACGGTCAATGATTCTGATTCCCTCATAAATCCTATTACACCAATCTATATCAGAGTTGGTGAGAGACATGATCTTCTGCGACCAACGTAAGACACTCTTGCAATCCCAAAAAGCAGCAGACTTAGGCAAGTGAGAGATAAACCATTTGTAGTGCAAAGGTACACAGCATGTGATCTCCCCTCCGCTGTACAAATTTCCCAAGTGTACAGAATGATACGCATCTGCGCGCAAAGTCGTCACAGGGTTTCCAATAAGAAAAACCTTAATAGCGTTGATATAGACGAAGTTATTGATGTTAGGAAACAAAAATAACCCGTAGGTGAGCAGGACAAAGATGCTTTCAAAAGCAGTCATGTTCCCTATACTAGCGAAGTACAGAGCTTTCTTTGTCAAGAACTGGGCTGGCAAACCTTGGATGCCACCCTTAATGGTCATGTGAGTCCTGACCTCAGACTCGTCCAAATAAATTGCTATAGCAATAGTTTGATTCTTTGGAATTTCTTCCAGTCCAGAAAACGGAGCTCGATCAGTGATATGTAAACCAGTCAGATGAGAATACTCCTCCAGCGTTGGTGCAAGCTGGTAATCCGGGAATGTGAAACAATGATAAACCGGATCGTAGAATTGAATGAGCGCGTCCATGATTCCCTTAATCACATGGACTCTTAACAGTGGTAGCAAACCTCCGTGCTTGGCTCTGAAAGCCTCTGGGTTAACGATCATCCTTGCTAACCTTCTCAAATCCCCTAGTTTTGGAACCTTGAAGGTATACTGGTGAGTTCTCCTTCTACCGAAATCCATTAGCGTAATCCTCTTCTCTGATATTTGCAATCACAGCCTTAGTTTAATTTGAAAAACAGAGAGACTAGAAGAGAAAGTTTTTTGAATGTTTTAATGTTTTATTAAATGAATGCATGAATGCAGCACACAAAAACATAGAAAAACATGGGGTCAGAGGGTCGTTGTCATGAAGTCAAGGCTCTACCCATCCCCAAAGGTTTATACTAGGGTGATCTTTGTACCTGTACTCATTATCATTAGCTCCTCCCAGGAAAGCAAAACAACAAGTGGATCGCCAGCGAGTTGTGTGCAATCTTAGAGTAAGTGCCATTCACCGAGAATAGATCACCAGCCTCAAATGAGGGTAGTATCGCGTAACAACTATTTCCGATAGTTTCCGCACTACAAAAAAGGGTTGGCTTTTCTTAAGTGTATACTCAAACTCACCACATGCGGCATCACACGCATTCCCATTAGCAGAAAAATAAACACGTATAGCAATTAGGAAAAGCAATATATATATTTGTCCTAATCATCCTAGACTTATAAAGCTATGATTCCTAAGTTCCTGACAGGAATGGGTTCCCCGACGGAAGCCACAATCTGTGGTTCCCTGCCTAAGAGATGGACCAGCATAGGTCAATCTTTCTCTTCGGTAGAGTTCCCATTTTCCGTAGAAAACGGGGATGATGCCCTAAGGCAGAAAAGGAGACTCCCCAGCAGAGTCGCCATTTTATAAGGAAAATAGAAAGAAAGAAAAATAGGCCCCACGGTGGGCGCCACTTTTCTGTAGCGAGCGATTTTGGACGCGGTTCTTAAGCGCTGGTCGCTCTCTGCGGTTTGAGCTTTGACTACAGGTCGATTCATTTTTTATCCTATTGTGAGCTGAATAAGGAAGGGAAATAGATGTCTCCAATTAACCCTGCTTTGCATACTGAGTTTAAACAGCGGTCTGTTAGGTTACGGATGCTATCAATGTGGGGGGCCTTTGTACTGGTTATTTGTATTTTCGCCAATACGGTTTTCTTTCTTTTTTTACCTGGGCAGAAGGTTTCTGGCGGGGAACAAGGATTAGGGTGTTAGGACTGATGCTTTTGAATTACTGCTTTTGATTGATGGAGATATGGGATTTGGGTTTTTTGTTGATTGCGCTCGCTAAGATCTTTTCTTTCGATCTTATGCCTACGTATTCCCGTTTACCGAAACAGGGAAATCAGAGCGTTCGTAGTTCCTCCTATTCTATGGGAGGAAATTAGTTTTTAGTGTCTTGTTCAAAGCCCAAGACGTGAAGCGAAAGGTGGTTTGTATCTTGCTCAAAGCCCAAGATGTGAAGCTGAAAGGTCTATTTGTGTCTTGTTCAAAGCCCAAGACGTGAAGCTGAAAGACCTCGACTTTAGAGAGAATTTGTCATCTCTAAAGAAGGGTTTGAAGGAGAATTACTTTAACTGGGATACGCGGATCCGAGCAATGCCATAATTTCCGAGGAAAGGGGTTTAACCTGAAGGAGAAGACTTTAACTCAGTGTAGAGCAATGCCATCTTTCCTTAGGAATTTCTCATGCTAAAAGAGGGACAGTGGCATGGATGTAGATGATCCAGAGGCTTGCCGCTTACAGCGATTAGATGAAGGGAAAGGAGTTGTTGATGTTTGTGTACTGTGAACGAGGCACAACTTGATGCTAAAAGGTTAATTGGATCAACCAGTGGTTTTCTTATACAAAGCCTAAGAGGAGGCTACTTTCCGCTAGGAAAATCATTATACAAAGCCTAAGAGGAGGCTATTTGGTGTCTCGTACAAAGCCCGAGAAAGAGGCTAAAAGGGTTCGACCCAGTAGGGCATATCGTTATACAAAGCCTAAGAGGAGGCTATTTGTTTGGCTCAATATGAACCTTTTTGTATCTCGTACAAAGCCCGAGATGGAGGCGAAAGGGGGATTGACTCAACGAGGGAGTCGCTTATGTGTCTCGTACGAAGCCCGAGAGAGAGGCGAAAAGGTTGTTTGACTCCACTGGAGAGAATTTTGGTATCTCGTACGAAGCCCGAGATGGAGGCTACTGTAACTGTTTCAGTTGAGTGACAGATCCAATATACTGATTTTAAAAGAGAAAATCAGTTCTTATATGAGTAACACTGTACCCAGGGGTTTGATTTGAGGATCAGGGATATTTCCTTTTCTTTGAGGAAACGGGAAATCCAAAGGGTATTGAGACTGTCCGAGTCTGCGGGTTTTCTTCCTATCTAACGAAGGGTGCTTGAGAATGTCTTTGAGACTCAAGGAAGTTAGACTGTCCGTGTCTAGAGTTTTATCTTTTGTACTATGCTGTGAGAAACAGTAGTAGACTCTATGAAAGGACTGTTCTATGAGGATGACTAAGTTCTGTTCCTATACCTCTAGGAGGTCGTCGGGACAATTTGTACGAAGCCCAAGAGGAGGCTAGAAACTTTTAAGAAGCTGACAGGTCCTTGTACTAAGCCCAAGAGGAGGCTATCATTCCCGGAGGAAGAGATCATTATACGAAGCCTAAGAGGAGGCGGTGAATACTTCTAAGAAGCCGTAGTGTCCTTGAATAATGCCCAAGAGGAGGCCGATGCTTTTAAGAAGCCCGTGGGTCTATCATCTCCTTTCCATTAGGAGAGATAACTCTTTTAAAGATAAAAACCACTGGTAAACGTGCGAGGTTTACTATCCAGCGACTTTTAGCTTTTAAAGAGGGTTCCTTAGTTAAGATCCAAGATTATGACCGTAGTGGGTACCCAAACCCCGAGACATTCAAGGCAAGATTATCCACAAGGAATAGATCAAGTCAGGAAAGTTCGAGAATTTGGAAGAAACTCAAAGATGCCATTCACGGAGAATACATTCATCTTGGGGAGTAGAGCTTCTTGACGATTCCTAAGGAGGAAAGCCGAAGAGAAGACTGTATCTGGTGCTCCTATTGGGGATCTAGGCGTCTATTTCTACGAATAAGCGAAACGGCGTCACCTAGTTCTAGACGTAATTGCCGGGGAAACTCGAATTATCTATACTATTATTACACAGTAGATATGAGTTTATGAAAGGAGACTTACAGTGAGCAGCCCCACAATACAGTTTATAATATGAAAGCAGTAAACGAAAGCGATAACCACTTACTCGGTTGTAGTGCTTCCATGCTGTTTGGTTAGTTGTTCAACAAAGAAATATTGAAAACAATTGTATATTTCAAAATCAAAGGAGAAAGTGCTTTGAAAAAGAAAGATTTGGGGCTTACAGCTCGAGGAGAGGCCCAGGGTTTTATCAGTGAGCGCACTGTTGAATTTGTACAGCGGGACTTATACAAGTGACTGGGGCCCAAAATGGTTTTATGTACAAAGGAATGGGTCTTACACTCTCTCAAGAGGCCCAAGAAGGTTTAAAGAAAAGAGTGGGGCTTATAACACGAGGGTAGGTCCAAATGATTTTTCGTTTAAAATGGCGATCGCGCCAAAGTTTTCTTTTAACGCAGAGGGACTTATACAATAAGTGAGGCCCAAGATGTTTTGGTTAAAAGGGGGATTGGGTCTTACACTCTAATAGAGGCCCAAAGTGTTTTGAATGGGTCTTATAGCTCAAGGAGAGGCCCAGATGGTTTTTATTTTTAAACGGGCGACGATCGCGCCGTTTACTTTTACAGAGGGACTTATACAATGGATGAGGCCCAAAAAGTTTTTGTACAAGGAGGGATGGATCTTACACTCTCTCAAGAGGCCCAAAAAGGTTTAAAGAAAAGAGTGGGGCTTATAACACGAGGGTAGGCCCAAATGATTTTTCGTTTAAAATGGCGATCGCGCCAAGGTTTTCTTTTAACGCAGAGGGACTTATACAATAAGTGAGGCCCAAGATGTTTTGGTTAAAAGGGGGATTAGGTCTTACACTCTAATAGAGGCCCAAAGTGTTTTGAATGGGTCTTATAGCTCAAGGAGAGGCCCAGATGGTTTTTATTTTTAAACGGGCGACGATCGCGCCGTTTACTTGTACAGAGGGACTTATACAATGGATGAGGCCCAAAAAGTTTTTGTACAAGGAGGGATGGGTCTTACACTCTTTCAAGAGGCCCAAAAAGTTTTGAAAATGATTTGTGAGGGTTGAATTAATCCAAAACCCTAATTTGTTTTCAAAAATGTATTTAATTGAATAAAAATTCAATTAAAATGATCAAAATTGTTTAACATGTGAAAAACAAATTGTGATCTTGGATTAATGCTTCGAAAATTAAGTATTGACCTACAAAATAATTAGAAAGCATTAAAAGTTACAAAATCAATGTAGAAAAAATATTTAAAATGCCAAAAATAATCAAAATATTAATTCTTTGCAAAAATATCAATTATATGAAATAAATAATATTTTTGGGATTTTTTGATAAAATAAAATATTTTAACATTTTTGTGAATTATTAAAAAAAAGAATCAACTCAAAATCATTAAAACTCAGAGAGAAATTAATTTTTGAATCAATTAAACAAAATCACAAAATTCAAATATTTGAATTTCTAAAAATGGCGCCAAGAACAACACCAAGAACACGCGCATTTTTCAGTTTGCCCAGATTTGCATTTTCTATCCAATCTCCATGAATACGTAATCATATCATGCAATCCACATATCATTATGCTCGTCTCAACCTCACGATCATGTCTATATACTTTAATTTCATTAAAATCTAACATACAACAAGAAATCACGAAGAAACCTCAAGAACCCTAATTTCTGCATGAAGGCTAGGATTTTTGATACACGATTCAAACAATGTAATTAATTGTGGGAAAACATTCCATGCATGATTATGAACATATGGCCAAATTATTATGCGAGGAAATATGCATAGATTGAGAGATGACCAAGTATGTGCTTACCTCCAAGTCGTGACAGCAAGTCCAAAGTGATTTTTGATTTGGAGGTGTTACAGATGAGTTGTGATGATCTGAACAGCTTCCCTACACCCTATGGATTGTGTTTGGATGGTTGGACTTGATTGAAATTGGCTGGATCATTTTGTGGTACCTCAGCTGCACTTTGTTTGAAAATTTGAGCAACCAGCTGGTGATTTCATGAAATTGATGTTTCAGAAGTTATGTGAGTGTTTGATCAGCTCATATGTGATGTATGTGAGGTGTGTGAGTGATTGGTTTGTGCAGAACTACTCTCAAACTCAAAACCCGATAGCTACCTTGCTAAGAAAGGCATTTTTGCCAAGAGAAAGAGATTTTGAAGAAAGCATCTGTTAGATGGCTTTGGTGTACTCAAACTGACCACAATTGAGCTCTATTTATAGTAGAGCAAGTTTTTTTTGCAAGGAATAGTGCATGGCAGCTGGTAAGTAGGTTTGGCCAATGTTGGCAAATGAAAATCCAAGTCTCCTCTAGCCATTGACTAGAGGTTAGGGCACAGAGCTTTGGTCCCCTTGGTCTTAGATAAGTCTTGACTGATTTCAGATGAGAATGGCTCAGTCCATGCCACCTTGATGGTTCCATTGAATGCTTCAATCCAAATTTGGAGTCTTGTCCCTATTTTGGCCATTCTAGGTTCAACATGCTATTTCTTGTTCCATGGACTTTGGAGGCTTGGCTCAGTGATTGTCCCCTTTAGATTCAATCCTCAGATGTGTCCAAGTGGATAGGAGCATTTGAATTTGGCTGATTTTGGCAAATCGAGCCAAAATGCAAATTCTGCCTTGCCTTTGACAGATTTCAACAAGGCAATTTGACAATGTCATATCTCATGGTGTAAGTTAAATTTGGCAATGTTCTTGGCCATTTTGGAAAGCCCTTACATGATACAACAACTGTTTGAACAAGTTTGGTTTAGATCTCTTTTGATTCCAAGTGAAAAATCCCCCTACATTTGGCAAAAAGTGAGGCAAAATCTGACTTAGTGAAAATTTCACTAAGTGTTGGAAAAAGTGACATTTTCACTTTTCAGCCACTTTGATCACTCCATAACTCAAAATCCTTAATGAATTGGAATGACTTGTAGTTGAAGTTTTTGTAGGTGATAATGAGGGCTACAAATCCATCTTTGGATGAGAAAAAATGGCCTTGTGGTTTAGGAGTTATGGTCCTCCAAAGTTGGTACCTTTGCCACTTTATTTTTAACTTAGAAAAATTTCTAAGTTTTATGGTTACCCCTTTTACAAGTTATCTCACTTTTCTTGATTTTTCTTGATGAATGATGATTCAAATCATACATTAACATCATTTTAGGGTTAAAAATCCATTTTGGTGAAAAATCTCAAAAAGTCAAAGTTGACTTTTGTGCACAGTTGACTTTTTATCAGATGAATTCCAAACTGTGCAATTCTTCAGGAAATCACGCCCTTGACCTAAATCAAACTTGATGGGCATGTTCCATGGGTGTCATAGTGTATATTCAATCATGTATTAGGGTTTGGGAGCATGTCCTGGTCAAAAGTCAAAGTTACAGTTGACTTTTCTCTTAAAACCCTAATTGTGGTGCAGATGAAATTGAGACTTGTTGCTAAGGCTTCTTGGATCAATCCATTGTTCCAAATGGATCAATATGGTATATTAGAGACCCTCAAATCATCTCTTGAGGTCTTGGCTCATGGTTTGTCCCAAAAGTCAACTTAGGGGTGAATTAGGTCAAGAAACCCTAATTCCTGATTTTTGATGAATGCATCCCCTGAGGCAAAATTGACTTGATACATAGGTTCATGAGGTTCCTTGAAGTATATTAGGTTATGTTTTGGATCATTGCCTTGTTCCCAGATGAAAATTTCCATCTGGAGGCCCTGGTCGACCAAAACCCTAATTTGGTGACACTGTCGATCTTGAGACTTGATCCACCTAGAAGGGAGCAGCTTTGTGCTTAATCCTTGAAGTGGGAGTCCTTTTTGGTCCATTGTGGATGTTTAAGAGATTAGACAAGTTGAAGATCATGTCATTTCTTGATTGATCCTTTGCCTAAGCACTCAGAGAGGGCTTGAAACCCTAATTTTGATTATAGTGGATGCTCACCCATCTTTGGGGAGACTAATGAAGCATAAAGGTACATCCATATTGTGATGATGATTTTCACAATGATGGGGAATCTAAGTGGTCAAAATTTGGGGTATTACAGATGCCCCTATTTAATCTTCTTGGACCCGAAGGTGTGAATGACGAAGGGATTCGGGCATTCGGGGTGCAAGAGGATTAAATATCGGAATATCCAAAATTTTGATGGCTATGAATGGCAGCTTACGCATTCATCTTCTTTAGCTAAGCAATGATGCTTAGGAAAGGTAAACTTCCCCTCGATCCTGGTCTTCAGCCAAGGAACTGGTCTCAGTCTCTTTTGAACTTCCCCTCGTTCTTGGTTTCCTACCAAGTAACTGGTCTTAGTTTCTGATTTAAACTTCCCCTCGATCCTGGTTTCCTACCAAGAACTGGTCTTAGTTTCTTTTGTCAATAAACTTTCCCTCGTTCCTGGTTTCCTACCAAGGAACTGGTCTAAGTTTCAGAAATAAACTTCCCCTCGATCCTGGTTTCCTACCAAGGAATTGGTCTTAGTTTCTTTTGTCAATAAACTTTCTTGACAAGGGACGCTATGTGTAGCGGTTTTCCTTCAAACTTCTCGCCGAATTTTCCTGGGGAGACGCCATTTGACGGAAAAAGGTTTGATGTCAGACTTACTGGGGAACCCAACGTCTGAGTCGTAGAGTTGCACAAACTTCTCTGTTGGAGACGCCATTTGTCGATTCTACTGGGAAAGCGAGTCTCTTGAGAGACTGTTTTCGTTTGGGGTTACATCATACTTTTCTCGGGATCTTCCCGGAGAAATGCCATATGATGGGATCCAATTTTGAGGTGCCGATGACCTTTTCATCAGTGGTTTTTTAGAGCAAAACTGGCGTGCTGCCGAATCTCTGATCACGAGGCTTTCTCTGTGGATTTTCCTTAATCCGGGGAAGCAAGGATATCATCTTTGATGGCGAAGAGTGACATCTGTTGAAGGTTCTCTGATCTTTCAGAGGTTCAAATTATCAAAGTGGCCACGTGCCGACTCTGATCTACAGATACACTGGTGGCGAGATTGTGCAGACGCAACACTTCATGACGAGGAAAGAACTGACAAAATCGATTGAGAAAACTGTTTATCACTAGGGGACAAGACCGGCTAGAGTGATAGTGATGCAATATGAAATGTAAATGCAAATAAAAAATGCATGATGTATGTATGTATATGCTGACAAAACAGACGCGACATACAGACTAATGGATGAACATAATTGGATACTCGGCCATCGCGGGGCGAAGAAGTACCATTGATAGCAATTCCACCTTGCTTAGGAGAGATAGTCCCGTTGGGAGCTATGTTGATCGGGCTTAGGAGATGAGAACTCGGCCGAGGCGTGTCAGACGAAACAAGGTCTTTGACACAGTTGATCCCTTCATTCAGGCATACTGGCTTAGAAGGAGTACTTTGATTCTGCACTTTGAAGTCCGCTTACTTCTGGAGAAGCGATCGATGTTCTTCTGATGTTCAACAGTCAAAAGAAATGCCATCTTTAATTTAAAAGCAGAAAAAGTTTAACAAGTAAATTCATTTTTGTTTTATTTCAAGAATCGCTGATTAAGTTTAAACAACGTCGTTCTGTAAAGCTAAAACAAGTAAAGAATTACAAACAAAAACACAAGGGCTCAAATTTTATTGATACGATGGAGATCAGCCAAACGCGTGATTCCTAAGAGTATATACAAAGTTAGAAAATGGTAATTTATAGGGAAAAGGGCTACGTTGAAACATAACGACCACTATCCTTCCATCAACTTTGAATTCGGGATATCCTGAGCTTCCGTCGAAGATGACCTTAACTGGAGTTTTCTGACAGATGAATGCTGTAACTGCTGCTGAGGGACTTGCCTCTGTTGAACATAGTTACTTGCCATTATCCCTAATTTTTGCCTGGATTGTACTATGAGATTTCCAATCCATCGGGATGATTTTTTTCATGTCTCTAACTTTTGCCTGGACCGCCCTTTCGGGTTTTCAATCCACCGAGACGTTTTTTTTTAGTTTAGGCGAAGTATTTCTTGACTACATCAATATTCGTGGGGTAGACAAATTCCTTTCCGTCCATGGTTGCAAGTTTCAAGGCGCCGCCTGAGAAAGCTTTCGTGACCACATAAGGGCCATCATAATTTGGGGTCCATTTGCCCCAAGAGTCAGTGAGAAATGATTGTATCTTCTTGAGCACGAGGTCTCCTTTTTAGAAAACACGAGGTCGGACCTTTTTGTCGAACGCCCTCTTCATTCTCTGTTGATACAACTGACCGTGGCATAGTGCCGTGATTCGCTTCTCTTCGATCAGGTTCAGTTCGTCGTGTCGATTTTGACACCATTCAGCTTCGGTGAGCTTATCTTCCATCAATACCCGGATTGATGGGATCTCTACTTCTATGGGGAGAACTGCCTCTATGCCATATACTAGAGAGAAAGGGGTTGCCCCTGTTGAAGTGCGGACAGATGTTCGATAACCGTGAAGAGCAAAGGGTAGCATTTCGTGCCAATCTTTATAGGTTACAACCATATTCTGAACAATCCTCTTGATGTTCTTGTTAGCCGCTTCTACCGCTCCGTTCATCTTGGGTCGGTAGGGAGATGAGTTATGGTGTGTTCGATCTTGAACTCTGTACACAACTCTTTCATCATCTTATTGTTCAAGTTAGATCCATTATCAGTAATGATCTCGCTTGGAACACCATAACGGCAGATGATATTGTTTTTGATAAATCGGACCACCACTTGTCGGGTTACATTGGCGAATGACGCTGCTTCGACCCACTTGGTGAAATAGTCAATGGCTACAAGGATGAACCGATGTCCGTTTGAAGCCTTGGGCTCAATCATACCAATCATATCGATTCCCCATATGGAAAATGGCCACGGGGAAGAAAGAACTTTGAGATGTGATGGCGGTACATGAATTTTGTCGGAGTATATCTGACACTTGTGACACCTCCTCATGTACTTGTAGCAGTCGGATTCCATGGTCAACCAATAATACCCGGCCCTGAGAATTTTTCTCGCCATTGTGTGTCCGTTGGCATGAGTGCCAAAGGATCCTTCATGAGTTTTCTTTCATGAGCACATCTGCTTCTGGTCTGTTGCCGCATCGGAGCAAGACCATGTCAAAATTTCTCTTATAGAGAGTGTCACCGCTCAGGAAGAAGTTTCCAGCCAATCTTCTGAGGGTTTTTCTATCTTTTCTGAGTGCCCCAGATGGGTACTCTTGTTTCTGAAGGAAGCATTTGATATCGTGATACCAAGTTCTGTCGTCTATGACTGCTTCAATCGCGAAGATGTAAGCGGGCCGTTCAAGGCGCATTATGTCGATCTTAGGTATGTCATTCCATCGACCTACACTAATCATGGAAGAGAGAGTGGCTAAAGCGTCAGCCATGTGATTCTCATCACGAGGGATGTGATGAAAGTCGACTCTGTTGAAGAAGGGTAACAACCTCCTTGCATAGTCTTTGTAAGGAATCAATCCTGATTGGTATGTGTTCCAATCTCCTTTTATCTGGTTAATAACCAGGGCTGAATCGCCGTATACGTCCAAGTTTTTTATCCTTAAATCAATCGCTTCTTCGAGACCCATGATACATGCTTCGTATTCGGCCTCGTTGTTCGTACATTTGAACGTAAGTCTGGCAGTGAAAGGAATGTGGGAACCCTGAGGGGTAACAATGATTGCCCTAATTCCGTTTCCATAATGATTGACTGCTCCGTCAAAGATAAGCCCCCACTGGGAACCTGGTTCTGGCCATTCACTGGGTAGTGGTTCATCGCAATCTTTCATCTTTAGATACATGACATCTTCGTCTGGGAAGTCAAACCCGATTGATTCTTGATCGTCAATCGGTTGATGAGCGAAATGATCGGCTAAAATACTTCCTTTAACGGCTTTCTGAGCGTGGTACTCTATGTCATATTCTGATAGTAAAATCTGCCAACGGGCAATCCTTCCCGTGAGAGCAGGTTTTTCGAAAACGTACTTGATTGGATCCATTTCGGAGACCAACCAAGTAGTATGACAAATCATGTACTGGCGAAGACGTTTGGCTGCCCAAGCCAAAGCGCAACAAGTTTTCTCAAGCATTGTATACCGAGTTTCACAGTCGGTGAATTTCTTGCTTAGATAGTAAATGGCAGACTCTTTCCGTTTAGTTTCGTCTTGTTGGCCAAGTACACATCCCATTGAGTCCTCTAGGACTGTGAGGTAAATGATCAGTGGTCTTCCTTCCACTGGAGGTGATAGAATCGGCGGATTCAACAGATATTCCTTGATACTGTCAAAGGCGGTTTGGCAATCTTCTGACCAAACGCAATCCTGGTTCTTTTTAAGTAACTTGAAAATCGGCGCACACATCGCGGTCATAAGGAATATGAATCTGGAGATGTAGTTCAAATGTCCCAGGAATCCTCTGACTTGTTTTTCAATTTTCGGAGAAGGCATTTCTTGAATGGCCTTGACCTTGTCAGGATCAACTTCAATTCCTTTCTGGCTGACGATGAACCCTAGTAATTTCCCCGAACGGACACCGAAGGTGCACTTGTTGGGATTCAAGCGGAGCTTGAATTTTCTTAGACGTTCGAACAATTTTGACAGATGTTCAACGTGCTCATCCTCTGTTCTTGATTTTGCAATCAAATCATCGACATATACCTCGATTTCCTTGTGTATCATGTCATGAAACAGAGTAGTCATGGCCATTTGATAGGTTACCCCGACATTCTTCAAACCGAACGGCATTACCTTGTAACAAAAGGTAACCCATGGGGTAATGAACGAAGTTTTCTCCATGTCTTTCGGCGCCATTTTGATCTGGTTATAGCCCGAGAATCCATCCATGAAGGAGAAAACTTTGAACTTTGCTGTGCTGTCTACCAGCATGTCAATGTGTGGTAAAGGAAAGTCGTCCTTTGGACTTGCCTTGTTCAGATTTCTGTAATCGACACACATTCTGACCCTTCCGTCCTTTTTGGGAACGGGTACAATGTTGGCTAACCATTGAGGATATTCAGATGTAGCGAGGAAACCCGCGTCGATCTGTTTCTGTACCTCCTCCATGATTTTGATGTCCATGTCCGGGTGAGTGCGTCTCAACCTTTGCTTTACTGGTGGACATTCTGATCTCAACGGTAAGTGATGTTCCACGATGCTGGTATCCAACCCTGGCATATCCTGATAGGACCAAGCGAACACATCGGGGAATTCTTTGAGAAGCTTTATCAAACCCTCTCTGGCAGTCGGACTGAGCAATGCTCCGATCCTGATTTCTTTTCTCTCTTTTTCTGAACCCAAGTTTACCGTTTCCAACGGCTCTTTGTGAGGTTCGATGGACCTTTCCTCTTGTCTGAGTAGTCGGGAGATCTCTTCTGGAATTTTGTCGTCATTTTATTCTTCAGCCTCGAATACCGGGAACTCAAAGTTGGAAGAAGGCATCGGATCGTATGTTTCAACGGGGTATAAAACAAATAATCTGCATGACGTGATGATTCGTGTTTAGAAGAGATAGAGAAAATGTAAGTGTGTGCAGTGTTTTGATTTTACTGCTTGTTTTTATTATTGAATGTTTTTTAGGATTACCATTTTCTGAAAAAGCAAAAAGAGAAAACAACAATTAATGCGGAAATTGCAGAACGACGTTATTTTATTAATGAACAAGTCGAATCTTGAAACTACAGCCCTATAAAACAAAACTCACTCGCTCTGGGCAAAGCGAAGAGGGAAATTTACAAAAAGCGAGCCCTATCAAAACATCCGTTTCACCTGGGCAGGGTGAAAGGTTTAAAGATGGCAATTACTTTGACTGGCGAACGACCTTCGGAACCTCGACGGCAACCCATTGGCGGTGAACTCCTCGGTGAATCACAAAGTCTGGCACCTTCCTTGATTTTCCTTCAGAAATGACGCTGATTTCTGGTGGAGCAGGATCATTGGAATCTGTCTCCCAGGCAGAATTGTCGTAGGAGGATTCCTCTGTTGTATTTTGCATAGCATTTGTGCTCTCAGCTGTATCTCCCCATCCAGTTGACTGGATATCTTCGAGCCTGATACGAGAGCTTTCGGGAGCGGTGTACTTGACCATATAGTCGTATTTTCCACTTGGTTGTCCCAGGGTGTCCCACACTTCTGTGGAATTGGAGGAGTCATCTTTCTCGATGACGTTGACCTCGGGAAAAGCATAGTTGATGAATTCTAGTCCTGCAAACGTTGCAAATTCATCTTCATGTTGAGTAATTGCCGAATGACCTGAGTGTTGATCCCATGACATGGTGGGGACATAGGTATTCTGTTCAATGACGCTCAGCTGAGTTTCATTGTTCGGCTGACTTTCTTGCCCCAAGTTTCCTGGGTAAGGCTGCCACATTGGCAGGCCATCCATCGGGCCATAGTAATTGTAGTCAAAATTATCTTTCATCGGAGTGTCCTCCTCTAATGAATTTGGCGGAGCACAGCATCCTTTCGGATCACAATCCCTGTATATCATTTCGACATCTGATCTTGGTATAAATCTCGAACTTTCTGTAGGAAAGCAAAAAGGCATAGGCACCTCTTCCTGAGACATATAACCGTCCTCATTAAGATAGGACTTCCACTCTTCATCTGCGTCAGAGGGATCTTCCTCATTGATAACATGAACTGTCTGAGACACGGGGTGAAGAAAACCTCCACTGTGGAAGAAGTTTTGAAGGGGATGAAGACTTTCATCGTTGGCGGCTATCTGGGTACAGGTTGCAGAAAAACCAAGACCCTTCTTTGTTTTATTGTCAATAGGAATGACAAGCCGTCCCCATCCTGTCGTATCGGTACTCTCGACCGCTTTGATAGCATCTTTGTATGAAGAAATTGAAGTTCCTTCTTTGAACTGACTGTCCTTGTGTACCGATAGTGCTTGGAACTGAGTTCCAATAACCTCCTCGGGTTCTACACAAGTAGACGATGATAAGTTACTCACAAGCAAGGCTTGTTCCCCACAAACCGTGACAAGTTGATCATTCTTGACGAACTTTAGCTTTTGGTGGAGGGTTGCAGTAACCGCTCCAGCCTGATGTATCCAAGGTCTTCCTAATAAACAACTGTATGTTGCCCGGATGTCCATGACCTGGAAAGTGATTTGGAAAGTGTGAGGACCAATAGTTATGGGAAGATCCACTTCGCCGATAACTGTTTTTCTGGATCCGTCGAATGCTTTGATGACGACCTCCCTGACTCTCATCGGAGGGCCCTTGAATGATAATTGCATCAAAGTGGATTTCGGCATAACATTCAGGGCTGACCCTGTGTCTACCAGTACGTTGGCTAAAGCATCGCCCTGGCAGTTAACTGTGATATTGAGAGCCATGTTATGACGGCGACCCTCTTCAGGTAATTCCTCATCACTAAATCCCAAATTATTGCAGGAAGTGATGTTAGAGACAATACTATCGAACTGTCTAATTGTTACATCCTGTTCCACAAAGGCTTGCTCCAAGACTTTCTGTAGAGCCTCCCTGTGGGCTTCTGAACTGAGTAACAGTGATAATACTGAGATCTTTGAAGGAGTCTGTAACAGTTGATCAACAATGTTGTATTTACTCCTTTGGATGAGCTTCAGCATCTCATCTTTGTCTTTTGAAAAGTCGGGATTACTAGATTGACCGACTGGTGGATCAGGAATTTCTGCCTGAAGTTCCTTTTCTTTGTTGGATTCTCCAACCCCTCGGTTAAAGATTCGACCGCTCCGTGTTACACGACTGATGTCTGCAATATTCACGACGGAGGGTAATGGAATTTCCTTTCCATTCTCGATTATTGTTGCACCGTATTTGTAAGGGATTGTCTTAGCTGATTCATACGGTAGTGGTCCCGGCAGATAGATGACTATGGGAACCTTCTGATTTTTCTGACCATCATAAGTAACCTCGATCCGTTCCTGGTTGGGAACTTTAGATCCGTCAAGTAGAGGGACGATGGCAAAAACATCCCTGGTCTGGTGACGACCAGAGATGGTGACAACATCCTCAACTTGACCGGCAAGGTAATTCGGCGACCAAATGATGGGTTCTGAACCTGGATATGGACGGATTTCTCCGTGATCGATCTAACCCTGAAGAGCTGCTCTCACAAGGTAACACCTTTGGTTACTTTCCGAACAGACGCTACAACTGTCATAGTTGTGTGGTGGCACCTGGCCACGCCCACTTTGAATGCAATGTAACCTCACTAGGTTATCTTCCATTGATCGGACATCCTGACTTTGACGACGAGTAGGATTCCTGTGATTGATACTAATCTATTAAGTATCCTCGTCCATATAGATTGGCATCCACCAGTGATTTAACAAGTGCTGAAGTGCCTCCTGGACAAGGGTACAACCTCGATCATTTTCGCAACCTGCTTTACAGCTTTGATAATCATGTGATATTTAGAATCCAAGTCGGACCTGCTCAGCATGTAACTCTACCAGGTTGGTATTCATTACGCGAATGTCAAAGATCTGAACCATGTTGATTTGATAGGAGTTCCTATCATGGTAGTCTTGGATCCATCCAAGATCCATCTGACGCTGGAGGGCCTCTTGTATGAAAGAGCATCCCTGTTTGTTTACCGAGCAAATCAGATAGGAATTGTAATCGTGTCGCGGCAGATTATGATACTGGCTTTGCCTTGAGTGCATCGCCACCAAGCTGACATTCATCGCACGGATGTCATGGTTTTGAATGACGTTAGAATTCGTAGAGACCATGTTTACTCCACGAACTCGGTGCTCCTGGATCCATCCGAGATCCATTTGTTCCTGTAGAGCTGCTTGCACTACAGAACATCCTTGGTTGTCTTTAGAGCAGATATCACACTGGTGATAATTATGAGGTGGTACATGGCCATATCCACTCTGTCTACAATGCATCTTGACCAGATTGGTCTTTAACAAGAGTACATCATGAATTTGATAGACATTGTTAGTCTCTTTCTTAATCAGATTGACTGCAGCTTTCTCATGTTGAGGCAGCGGGTTCGTAAGAACATTAGGATTCGTATCTTTGAAAGATAAGAGCCCGCTCCTAACAAGGTTTTGCACGTCGGATTTGAAATTGAGACAAGTCTCAATGTTATGCCCTGAACCTCCTTGATGATAAGGGCATGTTTGATCCACCTTAAACCAAAAAGGCGGATTTTCCGGAACTGAAAGGGGAGACTTAGTCTGAATGTGCCCCTTAGCCAGCAGTAACAGAAACTGTTCTGCGTACGTTACGGGTATAGGATCAAATCCTGGTGGCCGTGTTGTACGGTTGTTGTTATATGGAGGACGAGCCTGCTGAAGAGGCTGTTATGTCCTTTGTTGGTTAGGGTGGCTCTGCGCAACCTGAGGTTGATACATAGGAACAGGCGCGGGGCCGATAGCAGGAGTAACAGATGCTACTGGTTGATAACGTCGCCTTTGCTTTCCGAGAGAGATATTCCCAATATCTTGCTCCTTTTTCTTTGGGAGAGCACTACCGTATTTTTTAGTACCACTCGTTGATCCCGTGTCTTTTACCAAACGTCCTTCTCGGACGGCTTCCTCAAGACGTACACCCATGCCGACCATTTCGGTGAAATCACTGGGTGCACTGGAAATCATTCGGTCATAGTAAAATGAGCTTAAGGTCTTTAAGAAGATCTTTGTCATCTCTTTTTCCTCAAGAGGTGGACAAATCTGAGCGGCAATTTCACGCCACCTTTGAGCATACTCCTTAAAGGTTTCCTTGTCCTTTTGCGACATTGATCTGAGTTGATCTCTGTCGGGTGCCATGTCCAAATTGTACTTGTATTGTTGGACGAAGGCAGTACTAAGATCTCTGAATGTGCTGATCGAGGCACGATTTAAACCCATGTACCATTTTAAGGCAGCACCGGTTAAACTATCCTGAAAGTAATGAATCAGCAGGTCCTGATTCTCCGTCTGAGCTGACATCCGCCGAGTGTACATCACTAGATGGCTCTGAGGGCAAGAGTTACCCTTATATTTTTCAAAGTCGGGCACTTGGAATTTGTGCGGGACTTTCACATTTGGGACCAAGCAGAGGTTTGCGGCGTCCTTTCCAAATAGATCCTGACCGCGAATGGCTTGCAGCTCTTTCTACATTTCCAAGAACTGTTCCTGGAATTCATTCATTCTGTCAAACATAGTTTCCTTCTTACCAGAAGGTGTCTGTGGAATCTGTCCTTCCGGGACAGTGTGCACCACAGGGGGTGGTACCGTAACTACGGCAGTAAGTCTTGGCGTCTCCCGATGTTTGTAACCTTCAGGAGTCTTGAGTATGCCCCTGGCATCTTCGTTTTCTCGAAGTTTGTAACCTTCAGGCCCAGCGGCTTCTGTTGCGATTCCCTGATCTTCAGTGATCGGCGGAACATATCCTTCCGGGATATAGTTAACAGGCCTGCCCCAAGGACGATCTTTCGGCATCTGATACCTAGGATCATACTTTTCTATGACGGGCGTTGAGGTGATCTCTAAGATCACAGTTCTTTGTAGCTTAGCTTCCGCCATGGCTTGCATGTCGTTACGAAGCTTTCTCATATCCTCTCTCAGAGCGTCGATCTCTTCTTTCAACTCTCTGTTTTCTTCCTCAAGATCATCCATCCTTTTCTGATGATTGGCCCGAGTATTATATGAATGAGACAGTTTGACTCTAGAACCGAGACACAAACGTGAGATTCGTAGGGAAGAAGAATACGCGATGTGAGAATGATGAATGCAATGATTATATTAATTGTTCTTTTGGTTTAATCAAAATAAACTTCGACACTTAGATTGCAAATATCAAACAGTGGGGAAACCCCTTTTTATTGAATTCCAAAGGATTACAGAAATGGAAATACAGTAGATTACAAAGTGCAGAAACAGAAACCTAAACTAATGGGTCCCGAGTCCTCTTCTTTGACCGGGGCGCTTGGGCCGTCGTTGGGTTGTCATTCCTTTGCCAGGTGAAAGGAGCGAGCAAATTCCTTTGGTCATCTTGATTCTCTACAGCATGCTGCTCCAAAATTTCAATCAGAGCATCTTTCTCTTTTAGTAGTTGCTGTATTTTGACGCACTCTACGTCGAGGGTGCGGTACTTGTTCTTCCAAGACCTTCTTTCCTTTTGAACTTTGTTGAGAGTAACCTGAAGCTTTTCAGTTTCCGTCATGAAGTACATGACAGTTTCCCTCGGTGGAAGAATTTCGTAACGAGGATAAGGCATCTTTAGCTTGAGAGCTCTAGTTTGTACCCAATGGAGATAAGGCTCCACCGAGACACAGTCCAGTTTTCCCAGAGACTCTCGTCCTTTCTTATGAACCTGTTTCCAAGCTTGCACTATTTCCATCTTTAGTGCTCTGTCATTTTCTCCTTCTTTGAAGAAAAGACCTTCCAGATGAACACCCAGTGGGATGTGTCTCATCGGGTATCCAAATTGACGAAGAACTAATATCGGATGATAGTTGATTCCTCCTTTAGTTCCTATGAGGGGTACGCTGGGGAAGTTTCCACAACGGTCAATGATTCTGAGTCCCTCATAAATCCTATTACACCAATCTATATCAGAGTTGGTAAGAGACATGATCTTCTGCAACCAACGTAAGACACTCTTGCAATCCCAAAAAGCAGTCGACTTGGGCAAGTGAGATATAAACCATTTATAAAGCAGAGGTACACAGCATGTGATCTCTCCTCCACTGTACAAATTTCCTAAGTGTACAGAATGATACGCATCTGCGAGCAATGTCGGCACAGGGTTTCCAATGAGAAAAACCTTAATAGTGTTGATATCGACGAAGTTATTGATGTTGGGAAACAAAAATAACCCGTAGGTGAGCAAGACAAAGATGCTTTCAAAAGCAGTCCCGTCCCCTATACTAGCGAAGTACAGAGCTTTCTTTGTCAAGAACTGGGCTGGCAAACCTTGGATGCCACCCTTAGTGGTCATGTGAGTCCTGACCTCAGACTCGTCTAAATGAATTGCTATTGCAATAGTCTGATTCTTTGGAATTTCTTCCAGTCCAAAAAATGGAGCTCGATCCGTGATATGTAAATCAGTCAGATGAGAATACTCCTCCAGCGTTGGCGTAAGCTGGTAATCCGGGAATGTGAAACAATGATAAACCGGATCGTAGAATTGAATGAGCGCGTCCATGATCCCCTTAATCACATGGACTCTTAACAGTGGTAGCAAACCACCGTGCTTGGCTCTGAAAGCCTCTAGGTTAACGATCATCCTTGTTAACCTTCTCAAATCCCCTAGTTTTGGAACCTTGAAGGTATACTGGTGAGTTCTCCTTCTACCGAAATCCATTAATGCAATCTTTTTCTCTGATATTTGCAATCACAGTCTTAGTTTAATTTGAAAAACAGAGAGACTAGAAGAGAAAGTTTTTTGAATGTTTTAATGTTTTATTAAATGAATGCATGAATGCAGCACACAAAAACATAGAAAAAACATGGGGTCAAAGGGTCGTTGTCATGAAGTCAAGGCTCTACCCATCCCCAAAGGTTTATACTAGGGTGATTTTTGTACCTGTACTCATTATCATCAGCTCCTCCCAGGCCAGCGAGTTGTAGAGCGATCTTAGAGTAAGTGCCATTCACCGAGAATAGATCACCAGCCTCAAATGAGGGTATTATCGCGTAACAACTATTTCCGATAGTTTCCGCACTACGAAAGGGTTTGGCTTTTCTAGGTGTATACTCAATCTTTCCACATACGGCATCACCCGCATTCCCATTAGCAGAAAAATAAACACGTATAGCAATTAGGAAAAGCAGTATATATATTTGTCCTAAACATCCTAGACTTATAAAGCTAAGAATCCTAAGTTCCTGACAGAAATGGGTTCCCCGGCGGAAGCCCCAATCTGTGGTTCCCTGCCTAAGAGATGGACCAGCATAGGTCAATCTTTCTCTTCGGTAGAGTTCCCATTTTCCGTAGAAAACGGGGATGATGCCCTAAGGTAAAAAGATCTTGGCAAAGACTCCCCAGCAGAGTCGCCATTTTCAAGGAAAACAGAAACAGAAAGAAAGAAAGGCCCCACGGTGGGCGCCACTTTTCTGTAGCGAGCGATTTTGGACGCGATTCTTAAGCGCTGGTCGCTCTCTGCGGTTTGAGCTTAAAACTACAGGTCGATTCATTTTTTATCCTATTGTGAGCTGAATAAGGAAGGGAAATAGATGTCTCCAATTAACCCTGCTTGCATACTGAGTTTAAACAGCGGTCTGTTAGGTTACGGATGCTATCAATGTGGGGGGCCTTTGTACTGGTTATTTGTATTTTTGCCAATACTATTTTCTTTCTTTTAATCTAGGCAAAGGGTTTCTGACGGGGAACAAGGATTAGGATGTTAGGACTGGTGCTTTTGAATTACTGCTTTTGATTGACGGAGATATGAGATTTTGGTTTTTTGTTGATTGTGCTCGCTAAGATCTTTTCTTTCGATCTTATGCCTACATATTCCCGTTTACCGAAACAGGGAAATCAGAGCGTTCGTAGTTCCTCCTATTCTATGGGAGGAAATGGGTTTTTGGTGTCTTGTTCAAAGCCCAAGACGTGAAGCGAAAGGTAGTTTGTATCTTGTTCAAAGCCCAAGATGTGAAGCTAAAAAGGTCTATTTGTGTCTTGTTCAAAGCCCAAGACGTGAAGCTGAAAGACCTCAGCTTTAGAGAGAATTTGTCATCTCTAAAGAGGGGAGAAGGAGAATTACTTTAACTGGGATACGTGGATCCGAGCAATGCCATAATTTCCGAAGAAAGGGTTTTAACCTGAAGGAGAAGACTTTAACTCAGTGTAGAGCAATGCCATCTTTCCTTAGGAATTTCTCATGCTAAAAGAGGGACAGTGGCATGGATGTAGATGATCCAGAGGCTTGCCGCTTACAACGATTAGATGAAGGAACAAGTTGTTGATGTTTGTGTACTGTGAACGAGGCACAGCTTTGATGCTAAAAGGTTAATTGGATTAACCAGTGGTTTTCTTATACAAAGCCTAAGAGGAGGCTACTTTCCGCTAGGAAAATCATTATGCAAAGCCTAAGAGGAGGCTAATTTGTGTCTCGTACAAAGCCCGAGAGAGAGTCTAAAAGGGTTCGACCCAGTGGGGTATATCGTTATACAAAGCCTAAGAGGAGGCTAGCAAAGAGTTGACTCAGTTGGAGAATCTTTTATACTCAGTAAGAGAGTGTTTTTTGTATCTCGTACAAAGCCCGAGAGAGAGGCGAAAAGGGTAATTGACTCAACGGGGGAGTCTCTTATGTGTCTCGTACAAAGCCCGAGAGAGAGGCTGAAACGTTGTTTGACTCCACTGGGGAGAATTTTGGTATCTCGTATGAAGCCCGAGATGGAGGCTATTGTAACTATTTCAGTTGAGTGACAGATCCAATATACTGATTTTAAAAGAGAAAATCAGTTCTTATATGAGCATCACTGTACTCAGGGATTTGATTTGAGGATCAGGGATATTTCCTTCTCTTTGAGGAAACGGTTAATCCAAAGGGTGTCGAGACTGTCCGAGTCTGCGGGTTTCCTTCCTATTTAACGAAGGGTGCTTGAGAATGTCTTTGAGACTCAAGGAAGCTGGACTGTCCGTGTCTAGAGTTTTATCTTTTGTACTATGCTTTGAGAAACAGTAGTAGACTCTATGAAAGGATTGTTCTATGAGGATGACTAGGTTCTGTTCCTATACCTCTAGGAGGTCGTCGGGACAATTTGTACGAAGCCCAAGAGGAGGCTGGAAACTTTTAAGAAGCCGAAGGGTCCTTGTACGAAGCCCAAGAGGAGGCTATCATTCCCGGAGGAAGAGATCATTATACGAAGCCTAAGAGGAGGCTGTGAATACTTCTAAGTAGCCGTAGTGTCCTTGAATAATGCCCAAGAGGAGGCCGATGCTTTTAAGAAGCCTGTGGATCTATCATCTCCCTTCCATTAGGAGAGATAACTCTTTTAAAGATAAAAACCACTGGTAAACGTGCGAGGTTTACTATCCAGCGACTTTTAGCTTTTAAAGAGGGTTCCTTAGTTAAGGTCCAAGATTATGACCGTAGTGGGTACCCAAACCAAGAGACATTCAAGGCAAGCTATCCACAAGGAATAGATCAAGTCAGGAAAGTTTGAGAATTTGGAAGAAACTCAAAGATGCCATTCACGGAGAATACATCCATCTTGGGGAGTAGAGTTTCTTGACGATTCCTAAAGAGGACAGCCGAAGAGAAGACTGTATCTGGTGCTCCTATTGGGGATCTAGGCGTTTATTTCTACGAATAAGTGAAACGGCGTCACCTAGTTCTAGACGTAGTTTCCGGGGAAACTCGAAATATCTATACTATTATTACACAGTAGATATGAGTTTCTGAAAGGAGACTTACAGTGAGCAGCCCCACAATACAGTTTATAATATGAAAGCAGTAAAATGAAAGCGATAACCACTTACTCGGTAGTAGTGCTTCCATGCTGTTTGGTTAGTTGTTCAACAAAGAAAGATTGAAAACAACAGTATATTCAAAATCAAAGGAGAAAGTGCTTTGAAAAAGAAAGATTTGGGTCTTACAGCTCAAGGAGAGGCCCAGGGTTTTATCAGTGAGCGCACTGTTTGACTTTGTACAGCGGGACTTATACAAGTGACTGGGGCCCAAAAAGGTTTTCTGTACAAAGGGATGGGTCTTACACTCTCTCAAGAGGCCCAAAAAGATTTAAAGAAAAAAGAGTGGGGCTTATAACACGAGGGTAGGCCCAAATGATTTTTCGTTTAAAAATGGCGATCGCGCCGAGGTTTTCTTTTAACGCGGAGGGACTTATACAATAAGTGAGGCCCAAGATGTTTTGGTTAAAAGGGGGATTGGGTCTTACACTCTAATAGAGGCCCAAAGTGTTTTGAATGGGTCTTATAGCTCAAGGAGAGGCCCAAGGGTTATTTTGAAAAGGCGACGATCGCGCCGTTTGTTTTTTACGGTATCGGGACTTATACAATATACTGAGGCCCAAAAAATGATTTAGTCAAAAAAAGGATTGGGTCTTACACTCTATTAGAGGCCCAAAAAGTTTTAAGAAAAAAGAAATGGGTATTACTACTCGAGGGTAGGCCCAGATGCTTTTTTTTAAAAAAGGCGACGATCGCGCCTTTTACTTGTACAGAGGGACTTATACAATGGATGAGGCCCAAAAAGTTTTTGTACAAGGCGGGATGGGTCTTACACTCTCTCAAGAGGCCCAAAAAGGTTTAAAAATGATTTATGAGGGTTGAATTAATCCAAAACCCTAATTTGTTTTCAAAATGTATTTAATTGAATAAAAATTCAATTAAAATGATCAAAAATTGTTTAACACATGGAAAACAAATTGTGATCTTGGATTAATGCTTCAAAAATTAAGTATTGACCTACAAAATAATTAGAAAGCATTAAAAGTTGCAAAATCAATGTAGAAAAAATATTTAAAATCCCAAAAACAATTAAAATATTAATTCTTTGCAAAAATATCAATTATATGAAATAAATAATATTTTTGGGATTTTTTGATAAAATAAAATATTTTAACATTTTTGTGAATTATTAAAAAAAGAATCAACTCAAAATCATTAAAACTCAGAGAGAAATTAATTTTTGAATCAATTAAACAAAATCACAAAATTCAAATATTTGAATTATTCAAAAATGGCGCCAAGAACAAGCTGAAGAACACGCGCGTGTTCTTGGTTTCTCAGATTTGCGTTTTCTATCCAATCTCCATGAATACGTAATCATATCATGTAATCCACATATCATTATGCTCGTCTCAACCTCACGATCATGTCTATGTACTTTAATTTTATTTAAATTAAACATACAACAAGAAATCACGAAGAAACCTCAAGAACCCTAATTTCTGCATGAAGGCTAGGATTTTTGATACACGATTCAAACAATGCAATTAATTGAGGGAAAACATTCCATGCATGATTATGAACATATGGCCAAATTATTGTGCGAGGAAATATGCATAGATTGAGAGATGACCAAGTATGTGCTTACCTCCAAGTCGTGACAGCAAGTTCAAAGTGATTTTTGATTTGGAGGTGTTACAGATGAGTGGTGATGATCTGAACAGCTTCCCTACACCCTATGGATCGTGTTTGGATGGTTGGACTTGATTGAAATTGGCTGGATCATTTTGTGATACCTCAGTTGCACTTTGGTTGAAAATTTGAGCAACCAGCTGGTGATTTTATGAAATTGATGTTTCAGAAGTAATCCAAGTGTTTGATCAGCTCATATGTGATGTATGTGAGGTGTGTGAGTGATTGGTTTGATTGGAATTGCTCTCAAACTCAAAACCCGATAGCTAGCTTGCTAAGAAAGGCATTTTTGCCAAGAGAAAGAGATTTTGAGGAAAGCATCTGTTAGATGGCTTTGGTGTACTCAAACTGACCACAATTGAGCTCTATTTATAGTAGAGCAAGTTTGTTTTGCAAGGAATAGTGCATGGCAGCTGGTAAGTAGGTTTGGCCAATGTTGGCAAATGAAAATCCAAGTCTCCTCTTGCCATTGACTAGAGGTTAGGGCACAGAGCTTTGGTCCCCTTGGTCTTGGATAAGTCTTGACTGATTTCAGATGAGAATGGCTCAGTCCATGATGGTTCCATTGAATGCCTCATTCCAAATTTGAAGTCTTGTCCCTATTTTGGCCATTCTAGGTTCAACATGCTATTTCTTGTTCCATGGACTTTGGAGGCTTGGCTCAGTGATTGTCCCCTTTAGATTCAATCCTCTGAGCTGTCCAAGTGGATAGGAGCAATTGAATTTGGCTGATTTTGGCAAATCGACCAAAGTTGCAAATTCTGCCTTGCCTTGACAGATTTCAGCAAGGCAACTTGGCAATGTTGTATCTCATGGTGTAGGTTGAATTTGGAAATGTTCTTGGCCATTTTGGAAAGCTCTTACATGATACAACAACTGTTTGAACAAGTTTGGTTTTGATCTCTTTTGATTCCAAGTGAAAAATCCTCCTACATTTGGCAAAAAGTGAGGCAGAATCTGACTTAGTGAAAATTTCACTAAGTGTTGGAAAAAGTGACATTTTCACTTTTTAGCCACTTTGATCACTCCATAACTCAAAATCCTTAATGAATTGGAATGACTTGTAGTTGAAGTTTTTGTAGGTGATAATGAGGGCTACAAATCCATCTTTGGATGAGAAAAAATGGCCTTGTGGTTTAGGAGTTATGGCCCTCCAAAGTTGGTACCTTTGCCACTTTATTTTTAACTTAGAAAAATTTCTAACTTTTATGGTTACCCCTTTTACAAGTTATCTCACTTTTCTTGATTTTTCTTGATGAATGATTATTCAAATCATACATTAACATCATTTTAGGGTTAAAAATCCATTTTGGTGAAAAATCTCAAAAAGTCAAAGTTGACTTTTGTGCACAGTTGACTTTTTATCAGATGAATTCCAAACTGTGCAATTCTTCAGGAAATCATGCCCTTGACCTAAATCAAACTTGATGGGCATGTTCCATGGGTGTCATAGGGTATATTCAATCATGTATTAGGGTTTGGGAGCATGTCCTGGTCAAAATTCAAAGTTACAGTTGACTTTTCTCTTAAAACCCTAATTGTGGTGCAGATGAAATTGAGACTTGTTGCTCAAGCTTCTTGGATCAATCCATTCTTCCAAATGGATCAATATGGTATATTAGAGACCCTCAAATCATCTCTTGAGGTCTTGGCTCATGGTTTGTCCCAAAAGTCAACTTAGGGGTGAATTAGGTCAAGAAACCCTAATTCCTGATTTTTGATGAATGCATCCCCTGAGGCAAAATTGACTTGATGCATGGGTTCATGAGGTTCCATGAAGTATATTAGGTTATGTTTTGGATCATTGCCTTGTGCCCAGATGAAAATTTCCATCTGGAGGCCCTGGTCGACCAAAACCCTAATTTGGTGACACTGTCGATCTTGAGACTTGATCCACCTAGAAGGGAGCAGCTTTGTGCTTAATCCTTGAAGTGGGAGTCCTTTTTGATCCATTGTGGATGTTTAAGAGATTAGACAAGTTGAAGATCATGTCATTTCTTGATTGATCCTTTGCCTAAGCACTCAGATAGGGCTTGAAACCCTAATTTTGATTATAGTGGATGCTCACCCATCTTTGGGGAGACTAATGAAGCATAAAGGTACATCCATATTGTGATGATGATTTGCACAATGATGGGGAATCTAAGTGGTTAAAATTTGGGGTATTACACACAGTGGTAATCACCTCTCCGAACACATGCTTCAAAACGCCATGGTGACCTCCAAGCAAAAACTCAGGACCTTCGCAGATGCGATTCTACACGCGGCTCAAACTTCAATGGAGTTCCCTGCAGCAACACGTTTGAGTCGTAACTTGACGACAATACGATTCCATCGCTTCGAGGTTTAGATTCGAGTTCGAAATTCATATTTGGCATCAGTTCGCGTAGAAGCGAGAGATTCAGAAGAAATAGGCGAATAAACTCAAAGCTCTTTCCGTCTCAACGAAACTCCTCCTCACCAAGACTCACTCATACTCTCACGGCAGAAACTTAACGCAATGGAAACAACACAAGCTTATACTAACCAGCAACAATCGAATTGCGGATTCAAAGCAACAAACAAATTATCACGCATCAAAGTTTGGAACAAATTTGACGTACCTATCGGAGTCGCTCCGATGGCGCTTCGAAGAAGGCAGAAGAAAACCAGAGATAGCCTCAGGTACGAATTCTGTATCCTTTTCTTCCTCTTTCGGCTTTGATCTCTGCTATTCATTGTTGTTCATTCTGTAAAACTCGTCAATGCCGATTGGTGTTGAGTTTGCTGTTGCTGCGATTGTATGATGAATTTCTCCTGTGCATTCTTGAATTTCTTCTTCTTGTAATTTGTTGAATTTCTTGATGATTTATTGAGTTCTTGAGATGTTGAATATTTATCTTCTGAATTTTGTTGCAGGTTTCATGAAGTTGCAGAGAATGAAATTTGACGATGAAGCTCTGGTGAAAACCGAATTAGGTTTGAAGATGGATTCAAGAAGAAGCTTGAAGGTTAAAGAGTTTGTTACAGAGTGAAGAGAAGAGTGGAGAATTGAAGATTGAATCTCAAAGAGAGAAGCAAGATCAAGAGTGAAGAAGAGGTGAATTTATAGAGCAGCTTGGAATGATCCAGAAGAAAAAGTTTGTTACGAGTCTGTTATGATAATAATAGAAAAACGGTGTCCAAACCAAGAGAATAAGAGAATAATAGAAAAACGGTGTCCAAACCAAGAGAATAAGAGAATAAGAGAGAAATGGTGTCCAAACCACGGGAATAAGAGAGTAAGAGAGAAATTCGTAGGGGATGCAAAAGAAATAGTGTCATAACCAAGAAGGTGAGAGAAAAGGGAATAGGAAGGACTCCGCTGGGGATCCACATAAAGGGATGGTGTCATAACCAAGAGAATAAGGAGACTCGGTATATTAACTAGCTGGCAGTGGTTAACCGAAGAAAGATGGTAGGACCCTGGCGGGGAAAAGAAGCTAGTGTCAACAGACAGACTGTGATAAACTGAGAGAGAGAGTGCTGAACCAAGAGAAGGTGTTTGACTCTGAAGGGGCCTCGGTATATTAACTGAATGGCAGTGATTAACTGGGGAAGAAAAGACTGCAACTCTGTGGGGATAGAGAAGCATTCATTTTAACAGAGAAAACTGTGATCAACTAGAAGAACGGGTGTGGGACCGAATGAAGGTCGTGACCTAAAGGACGGGTGTAGGACCGAGCAAAGGTCGTGACCCAAAGGACGGGCGTAGGGCCGAGCAAAGGTCGTGACCCAAAGGATGGGTGTAGGACCGAGCAAAGGACGTGACCCAAAGGATGGGTGTAGGACCGAGCAAAGGTCGTGACCCAAAGGACAGGTGTAGGGCCGAGCAAAGGTCGTGACCCAAAGGACGGGTGTAGGACCAAGCAAAGGTCGTGACCCAAAGGACGGATGTAGGACCGAGCAAAGGTCATGACCCAAAAGACGGGTGTAGGACCGAGCAAAGGTCGTGACACAAAGGACGGGTGTAGGACCGAGCAAAGGTCGTGACCCAAAGGACGGGTGTAGGACCGAGCGAAGGTCGTGACCCAAAGGGGTTCGTTAAACTGATTGAACAAATAGTACTCAACCGAAGAAAAGGTATTTAAACCAAAGAAAGGTTACTAACCCAAGGTTGCAAGTATTCGTACCAAGAAAGGTTGCCAACTGCTGGGGGTTCGGTGTTTACAGACGGACTATAATTAACCGAGAAAAATGAGTTATTAACCTAGAAGAAGTGATTAACTCAAAAAGGGCTCAGTATTTTAACAGACGGACCGTGGTTAACTGAAGAGATGGGTGATTAACCAAGGATAGGTGATTAACCCAAGAGAACTCAGTATTTTAACAGACAGGTTGTGGTTAACTGAAGAAAAGGGTGATTAACCAAGAATAGGTGATTAACCCAACAAAGGAGAAGAACCAAGAGAAGGTTGCGAACTCCTGGGGAAAAATGGTCGTGACAGGAAAACTGTGTTGGACCAAAGAAAGAGAATTGAGACTCTTCAGGGTAATCAAAAAACAATGATTGACCGCAAGAAAAGGATAGGGTATTGAAACGAAGAAAGCTTGCTAACCCAAGGAACAAAGGATCGTAACCAAGAAGGTGATTGATCAAGAGAGAGATTGAGATAGGAGTGATCAAGGGTCGAAAGAGATTGCAAAGAGCAAAGAGAGATCAAGGATCGAAAGAGATTACGAAGAGCGAAGAGTGATCAAGGATCGAAAGAGATTGCGAAGAGCGAAGAGTGATCAAGGATCAACTCGACTGGGGAACAGAGAGCACACTACCGCCTGGAGATAAAGGAGATTGGAACACATACCAATCAGGATTGATTCCTTACAAAGACTATGCAAGGAGGTTGTTACCCTTCTTCAACAGAGTCGACTTTCATCACATCCCTCGTGATGAGAATCACATGGCTGACGCTTTAGCCACTCTCTCTTCCATGATTAGTGTAGGTCGATGGAATGACATACCTAAGATCGACATAATGCGCCTTGAACGGCCCGCTTACATCTTCGCGATTGAAGCAGTCATAGACGACAGATCTTGGTATCACGATATCAAATGCTTCCTTCAGAAACAAGAGTACCCATCTAGGGCACTCAGAAAAGATAGAAAGACCCTCAGAAGATTGGCTGGAAACTTCTTCCTGAGCGGTGACACTCTCTATAAGAGAAATTTTGACATGGTCTTGCTCCGATGCGTCGACAGACCAGAAGCAGATGTGCTCATGAAAGAAATTCATGAAGGATCCTTTGGCACTCATGCCAACGGACACACAATGGAGAGAAAAATTCTCAGGGCCGGGTATTATTGGTTGACCATGGAATCTGACTGCTACACGTACATGAGGAGGTGTCACAAGTGTCAGATATACTCCGACAAAATTCATGTACCGCCATCACATCTCAAAGTTCTTTCTTCCCCATGGCCATTTTCCATATGGGGAATCGATATGATTGGTATGATTGAGCCCAAGGCTTCAAACGGACATCGGTTCATCCTTGTAGCCATTGACTATTTCACCAAGTGGGTCGAAGCAGCGTCATTCGCCAATGTAACCCGACAAGTGGTGCTCCGATTTATCAAAAACAATATCATCTGCCGTTATGGTGTTCCAAGCGAGGTCATTACTGATAATGGATCTAACTTGAACAATAAGATGATGAAAGAGTTGTGTGCAGAGTTCAAGATCGAACACCATAACTCATCTCCCTACCGACCCAAGATGAACGGAGCGGTAGAAGCGGCTAACAAGAACATCAAGAGGATTGTTCAGAAGATGGTTGTAACCTATAAAGATTGGCACGAAATGCTACCCTTTGCTCTTCACGGTTATCGAACATCTGTCCGCACTTCAACAGGGGCAACCCCTTTCTCTCTAGTATATGGCATGGAGGCAGTTCTCCCCATAGAAGTAGAGATCCCATCAATCTGGGTATTGATGGAAGCTAAGCTCACCGAAGCTGAATGGTGTCAAAATCGACACAACGAACTGAACCTGATCGAAGAGAAGCGAATCACGGCACTATGCCACAGTCAGTTGTATCAACAGAGAATGAAGAGGGCGTTCGACAAAAAGGTCCGACCTCGTGTTTTCAGAAAAGGAGACCTCGTGCTCAAGAAGATACAATCATTTCTCACTGACTCTCGGGGCAAATGGACCCCAAATTATGATGGCCCTTATGTGGTCACGAAAGGTTTCTCAGGCGGCGCCTTGAGACTTGCAACCATGGACGGAGAGGAATTTGCCTACCCCACGAATGTTGATGTAGTCAAGAAATACTTCGCCTAAACTAAAAAAAAACGTCTCGGTGGATTGAAAACCCAAAAGGGCGGTCCAGGCAAAAGTTAGAGACATGAAAAAAATCATCCCGATGGATTGGAAATCTCATAGTACAATCCAGGCAAAAATTAGGGATAATGGCAAGTAACTATGTTCAACAGAGGCAAGTCCCTCAGCAGCAGTTACAGCACTCATCTGTCAGAAAACTCCAGTTAAGGTCATCTTCGACGGAAGCTCAGGATGTCCTGAATTCAAAGTTGATGGAAGGATAGTGGTCGTTATGTTTCAACGTAGCCCTTTTCCCTGTAAATTACCATTTTCTAACTTTGTATATACTCTTTGGAATCACGCGTTTGGCTGATCTCCATCGTATCAATAAAATTTGAGCCCTTGTGCTTTTGTTTGTAATTCTTTACTTGTTTTAGCTTTACAGAACGACGTTGTTTAAACTTAATCAGTGATTCTTGAAATAAAAAAAAATGAATTTACTTGTTAAACTTTTTCTGCTTTTAAATTAAAGATGGCATTTCTTTTGACTGTTGAACATCAGAAGAACATCGATCGCTTCTCCAGAAGTAAGTGGACTTCAAAGTGCAGAATCAAAGTACTCCTTCTAAGCCAGTATGCCTGAATGAAGGGATCAACTGTGTCAGAGACCTTGTTTCGTCTGACACGCCTCGGCCGAGTTCTCATATCCTAAGCCCGATCAACATAGCTCCCAACGGGACTATCTCTCCTAAGCAAGGTGGAATTGCTATCAATGGTACTTCTTCGCCCCGCGATGGCCGAGTATCCAATTATGTTCATCCATTAGTCTGTATGTCGCGTCTGTTTTGTCAGCATATATATACATACATCATGCATTTTTTATTTGCATTTACATTTCATATTGCATCACTATCACTCTAGCCGGTCTTGTCCCCTAGTGATAAACAATTTTCTCAATCGAGTTTGTCAATTCTTTCCTCGTCAGGAAGTGTTGCGTCTGCACAATCTCGCCACCAGTGTATCTGTAGATCAGAGTCGGCACGTGGCCACTTTGATAATTTGAACCTCTGAAAGATCAGAGAACCTTCAACAGATGTCACTCTTCACCATCGAAGATGATATCCTTGCTTCCCCGGACTAAGGAAAATCCACAGAGAAAGCCTCGTGATCAGAGATTCGGCAGCACGCCAGTTTTGCTCCGAAAAACCACTGATGAAAAGGTCATCGGCATCTCAAAATTGGATCCCATCATATGGCATTTCTCCGGGAAGATCCCGAGAAAAGTATGATGTAACCCCAAACGAAAACAGTCTCTCAAGAGACTCGCTTTCCCCAGTAGAATCGACAAATGGCGTCTCCAACAGAGAAGTTTGTGCAACTCTACAACTCAGACGTTGGGTTCCCCAGCAAGTCTGACATCAAACCTTTTTTCGTCAAATGGCGTCTCCCCAGGAAAATTCGGCGAGAAGTTTGAAGGAAAACCGCTACACATAGTGTCCCTTGTCAAGAAAGTTTATTGACAAAAGAAACTAAGACCAGTTCTTGGTAGGAAACCAGGATCGAGGGGAAGTTTAAATCAGAAACTAAGACCAGTTCCTTGGTAGGAAACCAGGATCGAGGGGAAGTTCATTTCCGAGACTGAGACCAGTCCTTGGTAGGAAACCAGGAACGAGGGGAAGTTTATTTCAAAAGAAAACTAAGACTAGTTCCTTGGTAGGAAACCAGGATCGAGGGGAAGTTTACCTTTTCTAAGCATCATTGCTTAGCCAAAGAAGATGAATGCGTAAGCTGCCATTCATAGCCATCAAAATTTCGAGTATTCCGATATTTAATCCTCTTGCACCCCGAATGCCCGAATCCCTTCGTCATTCACACCTTCGGGTCAAAGATGATTAAATAGGGGCATCTGTAATACCCCAAATTTTGACCACTTAGATTCCCCATCATTGTGAAAATCATCATCACAATATGGATGTACCTTTATGCTTCATTAGTCTCCCCAAAGATGGGTGAGCATCCACTATAATCAAAATTAGGGTTTCAAGCCCTCTCTGAGTGCTTAGGCAAAGGATCAATCAAGAAATGACATGATCTTCAACTTGTCTAATATCTTAAACATCCACAATGGATCAAAAAGGACTTCCACTTCAAGGATTAAGCACAAAGCTGCTCCCTTCTAGGTGGATCAAGTCTCAAGATCGACAGTGTCACCAAATTAGGGTTTTGGTCGACCAGGGCCTCCAGATGGAAATTTTCATCTGGGCACAAGGAAATGATCCAAAACATAACCTAATATACTTCATGGAACCTCATGAACCCATGCATCAAGTCAATTTTGCCTCAGGGGATGCATTCATCAAAAATCAGGAATTAGGGTTTCTTGACCTAATTCACCCCTAAGTTGACTTTTGGGACAAACCATGAGCCAAGACCTCAAGAGATGATTTGAGGGTCTCTAATATACCATATTGATCCATTTGGAACAATGGATTGATCCAAAAAGCTTGAGCAACAAGTCTCAATTTCATCTGCACCACAATTAGGGTTTTAAGAGAAAAGTCAACTGTAACTTTGACTTTTGACCAAGACATGCTCCCAAACCCTAATACATGATTGAATATACCCTATGACACCCATGGAACATGCCCATCAAGTTTGATTTAGGTCAAGGGCATAATTTCCTGAAGAATTGCACAGTTTGGAATTCATCTAATAAAAAGTCAACTGTGCACAAAAGTCAACTTTGACTTTTTGAGATTTTTCACCAAAATGTATTTTTAACCCTAAAATGATGTTAATGTATGATTTGAATCATCATTCATCAAGAAAAATCAAGAAAAGTGAGATAACTTGTAAAAGGGGTAACCATAAAAGTTAGAAATTTTTCTAAGTTAAAAATAAAGTGGCAAAGGTACCAACTTTGGAGGACCATAACTCCTAAACCACAAGGCCATTTTTTCTCATCCAAAGATGGATTTGTAGCCCTCATTATCACCTACAAAAACTTCAACTACAAGTCATTCCAATTCATTAAGGATTTTGAGTTATGGAGTGATCAAAGTGGCTAAAAAGTGAAAATGTCACTTTTTCCAACACTTAGTGAAATTTTCACTAAGTCAGATTCTGCCTCACTTTTTGCCAAATGTAGGAGGATTTTTCACTTGGAATCAAAAGAGATCAAAACCAAACTTGTTCAAACAGTTGTTTTATCATGTAAGAGCTTTCCAAAATGGCCAAGAACATTGCCAAATTCAACCTACACCATGAGATACAACATTGCCAAGTTGCCTTGCTGAAATCTGTCAAGGCAAGGCAGAATTTGCAACTTTGGTCGATTTGCCAAAATCAGCCAAATTCAATTGCTCCTATCCACTTGGACACCTCAGAGGATTGAATCTAAAGGGGACAATCACTGAGCCAAGCCTCCAAAGTCCATGGAACAAGAAATAGCATGTTGAACCTAGAATGGCCAAAATAGGGACAAGACTTCAAATTTGGAATGAGGCATTCAATGGAACCATCAAGGTGGCATGGACTGAGCCATTCTCATCTGAAATCAGTCAAGACTTATCCAAGACCAAGGGGACCAAATCTCTGTGCCCTAACCTCTAGTCAATGGCTAGAGGAGACTTGGATTTTCATTTGCCAACATTGGCCAAACCTACTTACCAGCTGCCATGCACTATTCCTTGCAAAACAAACTTGCTCTACTATAAATAGAGCTCAATTGTGGTCAGTTTGAGTACACCAAAGCCATCTAACAGATGCTTTCCTCAAAATCTCTTTCTCTTGGCAAAAATGCCTTTCTTAGCAAGGTAGCTATCAGGTTTTGAGTTTGAGAGCAATTCCAATCAAACCAATCACTCACACACCTCACATACATCACATATGAGCTGATCAAACACTTGGATTACTTCTGAAACATCAATTTCACAAAATCACCAGCTGGTTGCTCAAGGTTTTAACCAAAGTGCAGCTGAGGCACCACAAAATGATCCAGCCAATTTCAATCAAGTCCAACCATCCAAACACGATCCATAGGGTGTAGGGAAGCTGTTCAGATCATCACCACTCATCTGTAACACCTCCAAATCAAAAATCACTTTGAACTTGCTGTCACGACTTGGAGGTAAGCACATACTTGGTCATCTCTCAATCTATGCATATTTCCTCGCACAATAATTTGGCCATATGTTCATAATCATGCATGGAATGTTTTCCCTCAATTAATTGCATTGTTTGAATCGTGTATCAAAAATCCTAGCCTTCATGCAGAAATTAGGGTTCTTGAGGTTTCTTCGTGATTTCTTATTGTATGTTTAATTTAAATGAAATTAAAGTACATAGACATGATCGTGAGGTTGAGACGAGCATAATGATATGTGGATTACATGATATGATTACGTATTCATGGAGATTGGATAGAAAACGCAAATCTGAGAAACCAAGAACACGCGCGTGTTCTTCAGCTTGTTCTTGGCGCCATTTTTGAATAATTCAAATATTTGAATTTTGTGATTTTGTTTAATTGATTCAAAAATTAATTTCTCTCTGAGTTTTAATGATTTTGAGTTGATTCTTTTTTTAATAATTCACAAAAATGTTAAAATATTTTATTTTATCAAAAAATCCCAAAAAATATTATTTATTTCATATAATTGATATTTTTTCAAAGAATTAATATTTTATTTGTTTTTGGCATTTTAAATATTTTTTCTACATTGATTGTGCAACTTTTAATGCTTTCTAATTATTTTGTAGGTCAATACTTAATTTTTGAAGCATTAATCCAAGATCACAATTTGTTTTCCATGTGTTAAACAATTTTTGATCATTTTAATTGAATTTTTATTCAATTAAATACATTTTGAAAACAAATTAGGGTTTTGGATTAATTCAACCCTCATAAATCATTTTCAAAACTCTTTGGGCATCTTGAGAGAGTGTAAGACCCATCCCCCCTTGTACAAAAACTTTTTGGGCCTCACTCATTGTATAAGTCCCTCTGTACAAGTAAACGGCGCGATCGTCGCCCGTTTAAAAATAAAACTCATCTGGGCCTCTCCTTGAGCTATAAGACCCATTCAAAACACTTTGGGCCTCTATTAGAGTGTAAGACCCAATCCCCCTTTTAACCAAAACATCTTGGGCCTCACTTATTGTATAAGTCCCTCCGCGTTAAAAGAAAACCTCGGCGCGATCGCCATTTTTAAACGAAAAATCATTTGGGCCTACCCTCGTGTTATAAGCCCCACTCTTTTTTCTTTAAACCTTTTTGGGCCTCTTGAGAGAGTGTAAGACCCATCCCTTTGTACAGAAAACCTTTTTGGGCCCCAGTCACTTGTATAAGTCCCGCTGTACAAAGTCAAACAGTGCGCTCACTAATAAAACCCTGGGCCTCTCCTCGAGCTGTAAGCCCCAAATCTTTCTTTTTCAAAGCACTTTCTCCTTTGATTTTGAATATACTGTTGTTTTCAATCTTTCTTTGTTGAACAACTAACCAAACAGCATGGAAGCACTACAACCGAGTAAGTGGTTATCGCTTTCATTTTACTGCTTTCATATTATAAACTGTATTATGGGGCTGCTCACTGTAAGTCTCCTTTCAGAAACTCATATCTACTGTGTAATAATAGTATAGATATTTCGAGTTTCCCCGGCTACTACGTCTAGAACTAGGTGACGCCGTTTCACTTATTCGTAGAAATAGACGCCTAGATCCCCAATAGGAGCACCAGATACAGTCTTCTCTTCGGCTGTCCTCCTTAGGAATCGTCAAGAAGCTCTACTCCCCAAGATGAATGTATTCTCCGTGAATGACATCTTTGAGTTTCTTCCAAATTCTCGAACTTTCCTGACTTGATCTATTCCTCGTGGATAGCTTGCCTTGAATGTCTCAGGGTTTGGGTACCCACTACGGTCATAATCTTGGACCTTAACTAAGGAACCCTCTTTAAAAGCTAAAAGTCACTGGATAGTAAACCTCGCACGTTTACCAGTGGTTTTTATCTTTAAAAGAGTTATCTCTCCTAATGGAAGGGAGATGATAGACCCACGGGCTTCTTAAAAGCATCGGCCTCCTCTTGGGCATTATTCAAGGACACTACGGCTTCTTAGAAGTATTCACAGCCTCCTCTTAGGCTTCGTATAATGATCTCTTTCTCCGGGAATGATAGCCTCCTCTTGGGCTTCGTACAAGGACTCGTCGGCTTCTTAAAAGTTTCCAGCCTCCTCTTGGGCTTCGTACAAATTGTCCTGACGACCTCCTAGAGGTATAGGAACAGAACCTAGTCATCCTCATAGAACAGTCCTTTCATAGAGTCTACTACTGTTTCTCAAAGCATAGTACAAAAGATAAAACTCTAGACACGGACAGTCTAGCTTCCTTGAGTCTCAAAGACATTCTCAAGCACCCTTTGTTAAATAGGAAGGAAACCCGCAGACTCGGACAGTCTCGACACCCTTTGGATTTCCCGTTTCCTCAAAGAGAAGGAAATATCCCTGATCCTCAAATCAAATCCCTGAGTACAGTGATGCTCATATAAGAACTGATTTTCTCTTTTAAAATCAGTATATTGGATCTGTCACTCAACTGAAACAGTTACAATAGCCTCCATCTCGGGCTTCGTACGAGATACCAAAATTCTCCCCAGTGGAGTCAAACAACGTTTCAGCCTCTTTCTCGGGCTTTGTACGAGACACATAAGAGACTCCCCCGTTGAGTCAATTACCCTTTTCGCCTCTCTCTCGGGCTTTGTACGAGATACAAAAACACTCTCTTACTGAGTATAAAAGATTCTCCAACTGAGCCAACTCTTTGCTAGCCTCCTCTTAGGCTTTGTATAAATATATGCCCCACTGGGTCGAACCCTTTTAGCCTCTCTCTCTCGGGCTTTGTACGAGACACAAATTAGCCTCCTCTTAGGCTTTGTATAATGATTTTCCTAGCGGAAAGTAGCCTCCTCTTAGGCTTTGTATAAGAAAACCATTGGTTAATCCAATTAACCTTTTAGCATCAAAGTTGTGCCTCGTTCACGGTATACAAACATCAACAACTCCTTCCCCTTCATCTAATCGCTGTAAGCGGCAAGCCTCTGGATCATCTACATCCATGCCACTGTCCCTCTTTTAGCATGAGAAATTCCTAAGGAAAGATGGCATTGCTCTACACTGAGTTAAATTCTTCTCCTTCAGGTTAAAACCCTTTCTTCGGAAATTATGGCATTGCTCGGATCCACGTATCCCAGTTAATGTAATTCTCCTTCTCCCCTCTTTAGAGATGACAAATTCTCTCTAAAGCCGAGGTCTTTCAGCTTCACGTCTTGGGCTTTGAACAAGACACAAATAGACCTTTTTAGCTTCACATCTTGGGCTTTGAACAAGATACAAACTACCTTTCGCTTCACGTCTTGGGCTTTGAACAAGACACCAAAAACCAATTTCCTCCCATAGAATAGGAGGAACTACGAACGCTCTGATTTCCCTGTTTCGGTAAACGGGAATACGTAGGCATAAGATCGAAAGAAAAGATCTTAGCGAGCACAATCAACAAAAAACCCAAATCCCATATCTCCGTCAATCAAAAGCAGTAATTCAAAAGCACCAGTCCTAACATCCTAATCCTTGTTCCCCGTCAGAAACCCTTTGCCTAGATTAAAAGAAAGAAAACAGTATTGGCGAAAATACAAATAACCAGTACAAAGGCCCCCCACATTGATAGCATTCGTAACCTAACAGACCGCTGTTTAAACTCAGTATGCAAGCAGGGTTAATTGGAGACATCTATTTCCCTTCCTTATTCAGCTCACAATAGGATAAAAAATGAATCGACCTGTAGTTTTAAGCTCAAACCGCAGAGAGCGACCAGCGCTTAAGAACCGCGTCCAAAATCGCTCGCTACACCTGGAAACAGTGGATAAGCAGATCATCATTGTCTATGTAGGAAGCCATTTTTCTGCAATACATGGTGACGTGGCTTCGTGGACAACTCAACCCCTTGTACTTAGGCAAAACAGGCACCTTGAACTTCTGGGGTAGCACAACATTTGGGAGCAAGCACAAGTCTTTGGCATCCATGTCAAAGGCAGAGAAACCCTCAATAGCTCTGATTCTATCCTCTAATAGCTTGTAGTCTGCAGGTTTGTTTTGATTAGCAGGTCTGGCAAGAACCTGAGGATTTGGAGGCTGAGATGCGGCTGGAGCAAGCACTTGAGGAGAGGCAGACTGAGATGGATGTATCAACCCAGAATTAACCATCTGACCAGAAATCTGACCCATTTGAACACCGTACGGGTAACCAGGAGGAGGTGCCATAGCAGCTACAGATGCCCCAGGGTAAGGCATTCCAGAATGAACATTGTGAACAACAATTTGTGCAGATTGAGACAAGACCGGAACATGAACATATTCATCTTCATCGAGGGTCTCCATATCATTTGGCACAGGAGGCTGACGAGTCTGTGTTTGAGGAATCTCATGATCATCCGGGTTCCCCACAGGAGGTGGAATAGGAATAGGCATGCCCCATGGGTAAGCAACAGAGTTCCCATTGGGCATGGGCACAACAAAGGGTTGATATGGCACAAAGGCATTGCCACAGGCAGTATGAGGAGTGAAATTCAGGGGCATTCCCCAAGGAAAGGCAGTAGGCACCTGATTCGGATCAGGCTGAGAGCTTGGCAAATCGGTAGTAGGTTGAACAATAGTCTCAACTGGCGCTTCAACAACTGCAGAAATAGGAGTGAAAACAGTTGCATCAGTGACAGTGGCGACAGCAGCAGAGGTAACACTGGCATCCCTCTGAGTATGAAGGAGTTCCATGATGGCATCCATGTTATCCTGGAATTGACCCATCCTACCCTGGAACTGAGTCAAGGTCTCCGTGTAAGCGGTATTATCTGAATCACCCATGATTTTTGACTTGTTGGATCTGAGGAAGTACCGGTATCAGGTCGTCACTGTCTTCTGGATGATGAAGGGAAGAAAGTGAGCTTTTTCTGGTTTGAATGCAATGCAAATGTATGTATGTACATGTTACTTATGCAGATGGAGTGCAGATGAAATATGCAACACCCAATGATGCAAAGGTTAGATGATGTAAAAGTTCAGCATACATATGTTGATGCAATAACTCAAGTTCAAAAGTTCGGCATACATGATGATGCATTAACACTATGCAATAATGTAAGTTAGAGATGCAACAACTTCTGGATAATCTGCATATGTAGCTATGTGTAGCTGCGAACATCTGATGCGCATGAGAGAACAAAGGTATGAAGTGGCTTGGTTTCCTGCAAAAACCCATCCCCCTCACAGGTGTGATCTAGACACAACAAGGTGGTCCCTAAAAAAGGTCGCCCAAACCATAGGACTCAGAGTGAAAACCCCCCGCCGTAGTGAATTCTCACAGGACGGAAGTATTCTCAAGCGAATCACGATCTGGGATGTGGCTCTCGTGATAACCCAACGCGCAAAACGCAGGCCTTACGACTATCCACGTTCTAGCCTATGTGTATACTAGGCCCGGTGTTAGGACCTTTCTCTCCAATAATATCTATCCATCCCAATAACAGCAAAAAATAGCAGATATCCAGAATATGCAGCATATGAATATTCAAAGCAGTAAAGAAATGCGATAAATAAACATAAAGCTAAAGCAAGTAAAATAAAGCTAGTAAAGCGCGAAAGATAAACACTCAAACAAGCAAGAGAGCAAACAAAACTAGGTGAGACCCCTCAAGGGATGGACCAGCAATAGGTCAACCAGTCCCCAGCAGAGTCGCCAGTTGAAGATGGCTGGTTTCTACCTGAGTGAATCACACACTCAAAGATATAACAGAGTCGCCACCGAACTTTATTTAGGCCCGAAGGACAGGGAAAATATCGATAAAACCCAAGGGGAAGAGAAACGGGAACGGGGGGTCGGTTATGCGAAAGGAAGGTACTAACACGTAACGCATCCGTCGTACTCGACGGGAACCATTTCGCTTGCTTCTAGGCTTATCTATCTAAAGGCTTCAAGCTAAAAGAAAGAAGAGAGAGAAGAAAGAGGAAAAAAGAAAGAAGAGAAAGAAAGTGCTTGCGGAGAAACAAGGTCCTCGTGCCTACGTACCCTCATAGTACAATGAGGAAATCAGAGCGTCGTAGTTCATGGAACCAGGGGACGAAGAAAAGGAAAGAAAGGAGGAAGGCGGAGGAAAGGTGGAAGTGTGCTCGCCAAGACATTGCGTCTCGTGCCTACGTATCATACATCCAAAAGAATGCAGAATCAGAGCTTCCGTAGTTCGGGGAATTGAAGGAAAAGGAAAACAAGAAAGAAACAAGGAGACGAAAGAAGTGGTGTCGAAACCAAGAGCAAAAGAAAGAAGGAAATTCCACTGAGGATTCCAAAGAAATGGTGTCAAAACCAAGAAAAGAGTGTAAAGGAAAGAAATAGTAACTGCACTGAGAATAAAGTGCGAGAATGGTGTCGAAACCAAGAGAATAAAGGAATAAAGGGGAAATGGTGTCTAAACCAAGAGAATAAGGGAATAAGAGAGAAATGGTGTCTAAACCAAGAGAATAAGAGAGAAATGGTGTCCAAACCAAGAGAATAAGAGAATAAGAGAAAAACGGTGTCCAAACCAAGAGAATAAGACAATAATAGAAAAACGGTGTCCAAACCAAGAGAATAAGACAATAATAGAAAAACGGTGTCCAAACCAAGAGAATAAGAGAATAAGAGAGAAATGGTGTCCAAACCACGAGAATAAGAGAGTAAGAGAGAAATCCGTTGGGGATGCAAAAGAAATACTGTCATAACCAAGAAGGTGAGCAAAGGGAATAGGAAGGACTCCGCTGGGGATCCAAATAAAGGGATGGTGTCATAACCAAGAGAACAAGGAGACTCGGTATATTAACTGGCTGGCGGTGGTTAACCGAAGAAAGATGGTAGGACCCTGGCGGGGATAAGCAGCTGGTGTCAACAGACGGACTGTGATAAAGCGAGAGAGAGAGTGCTGAATCGAGAGAAGGTGTTTGACTCTGAAGGGGTCTCGGTATATTAACTGACTGGCAATGGTTAACCGGGGAAGAAAAGACTGCAACTCTGTGGGGATAGAGAAGCATTGGTTTTATTAGAGAAAACTGTGATCAACCAGAAGAACGGGTGTGGGACCGAATGAAGGTCGTGACCCAAAGGACGGGTGTAGGACCGAGCAAAGGTCGTGACCCAAAGGACGGTCGTAGGACCGAGCAAAGGTCGTGACCCAAAGGACGGGTGTAGGACCGAGCAAAGGTCGTGACCCAAAGGACGGGTGTAGGACCGAGCAAAGGTCGTGATCCAAAAGACAGGTGTAGGACCGAGCAAAGGCCGTGACCCAAAGGACGGGTGTAGGACCGAGCAAAGGTCGTGACCCAAAGGACGGGTGTAGGACCGAGCAAAGGTCGTGCCCCAAAGGATGGTTGTAGGACCGAGCAAAGGTCGTGACCCAAAGGATGGGTGTAGGACCGAGCAAAGGTCGTGACCCAAAGGACGGGTGTAGGACCGAACGAAGGTCGTGACCCAAAGGGGTTCGGTAAACTAACTGAACAAACAGTACTCAACCAAAGAAAGGGTATTTGAACCAAAGAAAGGTTACTAACCCAAGGGTGCAAGTATTCGTACCAAGAAAGGTTGCCAACTGCTGGGGGTTCGGTGTTTACAGACGGACTGTGATTAACCGAGAAAAATGAGTGATTAACCTAGAAGAGGTGATTAACTCAAAAAGGGCTCAGTATTTTAACAGACGGACCGTGGTTAACTGAAGAGACGGTTGATTAACCAAGGATAGGTGATTAACCCAAGAGAACTTAGTATTTTAACAGACAGACTGTGGTTAACTGAAGAAAAAGGTGATTAACCAAGAATAGGTGATTAACCGAACAAAGGAGAAGAACCAAGAGAAGGTTGTGAACTCCTGGGGAAAAATGGTGGTGACAGGAAACCTGTGTTGGACCAAAGAAAGAGAATTGAGACTCTTCAGGGGAATCAAAAAACAATGATTGACCGCAAGAAATGGATAGGGTATTGAAACGAAGAAAGCTTGTTATCACAAGGAACAAAGGATCGTAACCAAGAAGGTGATTGATCAAGAGAGAGATTGAGATAGGAGTGATCAAGGATCGAAAGAGATTGCAAAGAGCAAAGAGTGATCAAGGATCAAAAGAGATTGCGAAGAGCAAAGAGTGATCAAGGATCGAAAGAGATTGCGAAGAGCGAAGAGTGATCAAGGATCGACTCGACTAGGGAACAGAGAGCACACTACCGCCTGGAGATAGAGGTGAGTAAGCCAAGCACAGGGTCATTCGTCCCCTACCTGAAGTAGTCAGAATGAGAGTAGGAATTCTCCCTTCTCATTTCTTCTCTAACACACAGGGTGTAATGCGGAAGTTGAACCGGACGGCACAACAGCTCCAAGTTGTACAGTGCTCCTACGTAGAGAAACGGACAGCGTAACGACGTCAATTTGTACGATGCTCTGATGCAAGGTGTAGCACGAACTCCAACTCTATGAGGGGATCAAGAGAAAAAGCTCTAAAGTAGGCCTAAAGAGAGGAAAAGGGATGATCGATTAATCGAAACAAAGTTTCGATCAATTAATCAAGGGAGAAACATGCTAACAACTTTCCAAAGAGGATGAAAAGTCATTAAAGCAAAGAGGAGTGAATTATTGATTATACAAGATTAAGTTTATCCATGTAGAATAACCTTAATGCAAATTTGAAATGGAAGGTACAAAATAGTGCCAAGTGATCATCAAAATGCCACACAAAATCATGTATCATGTGAACACGGATAGTGCAAGAATTACTATGTTCATACAATGCTAAGAACATGAAACAAATGAATAATCGAAAATGTGTATTGAAAGTTCAATGACAATCAATGACATTAAAAACATCCATAAAATCAAGCATGACAATCAATGGAAGTTAAAATGAAGAAAGCATGGCAAACACACTTGAACAAGCATGAAAATGGCCTTCTGGTTTAGTGTTAATCGATTAACACAATTGCACGGCAAAGTGTTAATTGATTAACACGTGAAAAAGTACAAAAAAGCACTGGTTAATCGATTAACACAATTGCACTGCAATGTGTTAATCGATTAACACTGTACAGGGAGCAGAAAATCAGTTTTGGAAAAGTGCTTTTGGCCAACTTTTTGATTGTGCAATAACTCCAATGCTAGGGAAAACAATTATGCACGAAAAATCAAGTTTAGAAAGAGCAAATGATCAATAATAGAATCAATTAAACAATCAAGATCATGGATCAAGCAAAAGTATAATCAATTCACATGTAAGAACATCAAAATTACATCGGAAACGATACGAAAACGATCGAAACAGAAAAATGAAAGAGATCCACCAACCTACAAGGCTGAGATGTGCCTTGGTAAATGTTGCAAAGTGATCTTGGTGCAGAAGATTAAAGAAAACCATAGGATCCTTGAATTGTAGACGAAACGCGTCGAAACCGATCAAAAACGCGAAAATGCACCAAAATCGAACTTGCACCAAAATAAATGGTGTGAAACCCTTGGATTGAAGTAGAATAAGATGTAATTCCAGAAATCCAACCAAAGAATGCCAAAGGATGAAGGTTAAGCTCAAGAATTAATCACTTTCAATGTGAAAATTGATTATCCTTCAAGAATAAGAGCTTTTGGTGAGGTTTTAGGATGAGAAGTGAGATGAAGATGAAGAATGAGTAGAGAAATCAGAGAAAATGTGAGAGAATTGAGAGTAAAATGTGAGAAGTTTGGTGAAGAATGGTAGAGAATGGTTGAGGCCTTGAAAAGTGAGTGAAGGTGTGTTTATATAGATTTTAGGTTTGGAGTGTGAGATGGTTTGGAATTTGGTTTGGAATTAGCTTTGGGTTTGGAGCTAGGTTAGGAGTTAGTTGGACTTGACTCACCGAGTCAAGGCGGTTAACTCGGTTAGTTAGAACCAACTCGGTAACAATCCCAAGGTGAATTCCAACATCCGAATATCCCCAATTAAAACCACTACGAACTTATCCAAAATCACGACACAATCAAATCGGCCACTAAATCTCAACACCATTTTTTTTATAAGAAAGAACACCTTAATCCAAGTTACGAATCAAAAGTTATGGATTTAGAAAAAACTTAAGTTTCAATTTTGCTCCAAGTCGCGCTAAGCGGGCTCCGTCCCGCGCTGAGCGCGCTGCTCTCGGGTTGGAGAGGTTCAAAATTCTGCAGACCGCGTTGAGCGGGCATCTGCGCGCTGAGCGGGCACTGTGATTTTCAGAAAAATAACCCTTCAACAGTCCTTCCTAAAACTCACCATTTCATCTCAAATCAGTTCCAACCAGCATAACAAGTATCAACAACCCACCAAAAGGAACTCTTAATATCAATATTACATCCACACATAAGGGTTTTCTTAAGATTTCCATTAATGCTCTAAAACTCCAAAGACTCCAAACCTCACCAGAACTCTAAGTTTTGCTTTCCATAGTCTCAATACCATTATACACATCATGTTTGTTATTCCGTTCAATCATCCTTCCTTCTTGGTACTAACCATACTGGAGCTTTCCAAGACGACACACTTGGCCTCACAATTCTCCTTTCCAGTAAATCTTCCAACTGCTCTATCAGTCCGGGTACTTCTAATGCTAACATCCAATATTCCATCCAGGAATACATCTGAAAATCACACACAACTGGCAGCCTATCATTGTGGCCTTCCTGCCAATTTCCAGAACAATATCATCACAAACATAACAAACATCTTAGTCCCATCTCCTAAGAGTTTTCTACTTACTTAGCAAATCCAAACCTCAAATCCGTCTCATCTTCGTCCAATTTGAGTTCACACTTTACTCTCTAAGAACAACCATTAATAATACCCAATCGTTCTCTCTCAATGACTTCCCAACTGGACCAACATACCAAAACCTCTAATCCATCTCATCTTCCGATATTAGAATCTTCATTGACTCAAGAAAACAATCCGTAATCATTTTCTTAATTCCAAACAATTCATTGCACACACTATCAAAGCCGGAAAGACACGTCTATTCCATCCAACATAATTCCGTCTACTATCAACAAGAGAGTAAGGGTGATCAGTTCCTCAATTTGTCAATAGACAGCCGACAATCATGATAGGGCATAAACCGTCTTCACCAAACTATAATAGCATTGCCTGCATCTCGTGCACAAAACTACCTAAGGCACAAATCCTTAATTGACATAAACCTTACCTCCGCATCCCCTCCAGAATTCGGGAACCACACTGTCCAAACAACACTTACAATCTTACAACCAACGGCACACAACCGAAGCAACTTAGAGAAGTACAAGCTTCTCCCCCACTTATCTCATTCTCAATCCTGAACACAAAAGATTAGGAAACCAGAAAGTACTAACAGTGCTTCCACACATATCACGTACTAAGGGACAAACAACAACGACAGTATTCCACTGTCACATCAACTGACTCAACAACTTGTCTGGACGGACCGACCTGCTCTGATACCACTATTGTAACACCCCAATTCCCATCGCGAATAAATAATACATAAACTAATCAGAGTAGATAAAAATTTATTTTTCCTACAGAAACAGGGATGCCACAATTAAGGAAAGAAAACATCAATCCCTGCTCATGAATTTTGATACATAACACAAAATGGAATAACCTCAAAGGGAAACTTTTTCCATATAAAAGGAAAGCTCAATTATGGAATAAAGCGGAAAGATCCATAACTGACTTGTTTTACAAATAAATGGTTTTACAACATCAAAATATACATACAAAGATAATACAAAATAAATCTAACAAGGGTATACAAATAACTAAATCGTTCCCCGACTCCCGTGCTACGTATCAGAGCAGACAGACCAACAAAAGGATGGAGAACTAATCTGCACCAAAACCTCCAAGACTACTAATTTGCAATTGCCTCATAGAGCAACAAACCACAGCAGAAGGGTGAGAAATAACAACTAAATCAAGATTGCATACTAATATGAAAAACATATAATTAACATACATAGTTATTCTCACCACAAGCATCACATTTAATACACATATCATATACCAATTATACTAACACAATCACATATTCACACATAAGGCACACCAAATTTATGACATATGGAAACACATTACCACATCATATAGCATATGCCTATACAACAACCAATGCATTTATCACATATGCACATCAATTCACCAATCCAATCATAAATCTCAACACATACTCAATCAATTCACAATTTCACACATAATCACATAATCAATCCATTCATGATTCATGCAAATGCAAAGAGACCGACACAACGACTCTATGCAAATGCCATGCGGTACCGTCCATCCATCATTCTCATCACTAGTTCACTCAAGAACTATTGGAATCATCGTTCGTTACTTAATGTAACTCCCCGTCGGGCATACGATGTTCCCCGTCGCTCACACCCCACACATTCACACGACGTTTATGGATCACTCACACCCCACACAGGCACACGACTCGATCGCTCACACCCCACACGGGCACACAATCATCTATAATCATCGCTCACACCCCACACGGGCACACGACATTATAGCGGATTCCCTCTGGAATCGATTCGTCGCTCACACCCCACACGGGCACACGACATCACAAGATGCATATCATGATGCTTGACACACAAGAACTCATGACAATCAAATGCATCTTCACAAATCAACAATATGATTTATCTCATCATCATTATTCATGCATTTCAAACCAATTCAAACAATGCATTTCAAACCATAACGGCCACCACACAACATACATTGAATTTCACATAACCAATGCATTTCATCACAAACCACAAACCACAACAATCATACAATCACAATTACTCCCACAAGGGATTCACACCACAAAGGCTACCCACAATACATCATAATAACATACATTGATATTCAATCAAACAATGTATTTTTCCATACAACATCATAATTATCACATGCATTAACATCATATAAACCACATAAAAGCGCCACGTTACATAACAAGAGCACAACACACATTAAAACACCAACCGCGCGCATTTAACGCGATAAAAACCCGACAACCCAACTATTTTTCAAAAACAAGAATTAATTAAATCATATTTTACCCTCCAAACCATTTTTAACAGAAAGAATATTTCATTAGCTTTCCAACGCTTCGAACGGGGACCAAAACGAACTTACAAATCAAAAGTTATGAATTTTTGAAGTTTTGTAAATTTTCATTTTTGCCCAGACCGCGCTGAGCGCGCAGACTGGGTGCTGAGCGCGCTACCTGCTGAAACTCAACCTTAAAAACACCATTTTTAGACTTCCGGACATCCGTTTTCGATTTCGTAAAAAGCTGTGATCTCAGAATTCGACGTACTACAATATTTTCACCATTAAAAAGCCATCCAACACACTTTCCACGGTTGAAATATTTTGAAACATAATTTTATCAATTTAACCCAATTCCAAACACGATCAAAATCGCTCGAAAACACACAAACAACCATTCCCGATTAAATATCAACCTATACCAATGTTACCAGACATATCCAAACACTTTTACTCGATCACAACATCAATTTGCACAAAAACATCGATATATATCAAAAACGCAAAAGTTATGAAATCAACTCAATTCAATCAAACGATCACGCTAAATCACGACCCAACATCACTCGACTCTACTACGCGAGTTATTCCGACTTTCGTCCGTGAAAACATTGATTTCTAATCATTTCTACCATTTCGACCTAAAATAAAAACTATAAGAAAACAACCAAAACAATCCAAGAAAACATACACATATACATATGCAAGCAAGATATAATCGAAACTTCTCACCCTTACCCGATTATTCGCGCTTGAAACGAAGTTTTCTTCGATTTTCCTCTTTTTCCTCTTCTCTCTTTTTCCTTCTCTTCTCTTTCTCTTCTTCCCCTTTTCTTTCTTTTCTTTTCCTTTCTCTCTCTTTTCTCTCTATTTAAATGAAAACATAAAACTTATCCAAGCAAAAGACCAAATTACCCCTCAGCTCAAATATCTCCCAAACGCTCTCAAAATGCGATAAAACATAAACATACCGATGAAATATATTTCGGGAAATAAAAGTTGAGAAGAAATTATAATTTAATGCAAATATTTTATCTATCAGAGAAATTAACCAATTAACTCAATTAGCAGGTAAAATACAATAAATTCACACATTTCACAAAATTCACATAAATGAAATAAATAAATAGAATTAAACAAATTGGGGCGTTACAGACAGCTTGTCATTCCTACTGACAATAAGACAAAGAAAGGTCTTGGCTTTTCCTCAACCTGTACTCAGACGGCTACGAACCATAAAGGTTTTCATCCCATTCAGAACTTCTTCCACAGTGGAGGTTTCCTTCAACCAGTGACTCAAGAAGTACATACCATCAATAAAGATGATTCCTCCGATACGGAGGAAGAATGGAAGTCCTATCTCAACGAGGACGGTTACACGTCTCAGGGCGAAACGCAAACTCCCTTATTCTTTCCTGCACAGAGCCCGAGATTTATACCGAGGTCAGATGTCGAAATGATATACGGAGATGGTGATCCGGAAGGGTGTTGTGCTCTGCCAAACTCATTAGAGGAGGACACCCTGATGAAAGACAACTTTGACACCAGTTACTATGGCCCGATGGATGGCCTGCCTATCTGGCAGCCTTACCCAGGAAACTTGGGGCAAGAAAATCAGCCGAACAATGAAAATCAGCTGAGCATCATTGAAAAGAATACCTGCGTCCCCACCATGTCATGGTATCAACACCCAGGCTATCCTGAAAATACCCAGCACGATGATGAATTCACAACGTTTGCAGGACTAGAATTCATTAACTATGCTTTTCCCGAGGTCAGCGTCATCGAGAGGGATGATTCCTCCAGTTCCAAAGAAGTGTGGGACACCTTGGGACAACCAAGTGGAAGGTACGACTTCATGGTCAAATACACCGCTCCTGAAAGCTCTCGTATCAGGCTCGAAGACATCCAGCCAACTGGGTGGGGAGATACAGCAGAGAGTACAAATACTACGCAAAATACAACAGAGGAATTCTCCTACGACAACTATGCTTGGGAGACAGATTCTAATGATCCTGCTCCTCCAGAAATCAGCGTTATTTCTGAAGACAAATCAAGGAAGGTTCCAGACTTTGTGATTCACCGAGGAGTTCTCCGCCAATGGGTTGCAGTCGATGTTCCGAAGATTGTTCATAAGTCAAAGTAATTGGCATCTTTACTTTAACCTTTCACCCTGCCCAGGTGAAATGGATGTTTTGGTAGGGCTCGATTTCTGTAAATTTTCCCTCTTCGCTTCGCCCAAAGCGACAGAGTTTTGTTTTATAGGGCTGTAGTTTCAAGAATCGACTTGTTCATAAATAAAATAACGTCGTTCTGTAATTTCTGCATTAATTGTTGTTTTCTCTTTTTTCTTTTCTCAAAAAATGGTAATCATAAAAAACAAATAAAATAAACAAGCATTTTTTTAAAAAAATACATTGCACACACTTTTGCATTCTCTCTATCTCTTCTAAACACAAATCATCACGTCATGCAGATTGCTTATTTTAAACCCAGTTGAAACATACGATCCAATGCCTTCTCCCAACTTTGAGTTCCTGGTATTTGGGGCTGAAGAAGAAGTTGACAATGAAATTCCAGAAGAGATCTCTCGATTACTCCGACAAGAGGAAAGGTCCATTGAACCTCGCAAAGAGCCGTTGGAAATGGTCAACTTGGGTTCAGAAGAAGAGAGAAAAGAAATTAGGGTTGGGGCACTGCTCAGTCCAACTGCCAAAGAGAGTTTGACAAAGCTTCTCAGAGAATTTACCGATGTGTTCGCTTGGTCCTATCAGGATATGACAGGGTTGGATACCAGCATCGTGGAACATCACTTACCGTTACGGTCAGAATGTCTGCCAGTAAAACAGAGGTTGAGACGGACTCATCCAGACATGGCTGTCAAAATCAAAGACGAGGTACAGAAACAGATTGACACGGGTTTCCTCGCCACGTCTGAATATCCTCAATGGTTAGCCAACATCGTACCAGTTCCAAAAAAGGACAGAAAAGTCAGAATGTGTGTCGACTACAGAGATCTAAACAAGGCTAGTCCAAAGGACGACTTTCCTTTACCACACATTGACATGCTGGTAGACAGTACAGCAAAGTTCAAATTTTTCTCCTTCATGGATGGATTCTCGGGCTATAATCCGATAAAAATGGCGCCGAAAGACATGGAGAAAACTTCGTTCATTACCCTATGGGGGACCTTTTGTTACAAGGTAATGTCATATGGTTTGAAGAACGCCGGGGCAACCTATCAAAGGGCCATGACTACTCTGTTTCATGACATGATACACAAGGAAATCGAGGTATATGTCGATGATATGATTGCCAAATCTAAAATAGAGTAGGAGCATGTGACCCACCTGTCAAAACTATTCGAACGTCTGAGAAAGTACAAACTCCGCTTGAATCCTAACAAGTGCACCTTCGGTGTCCGTTCAGGGAAACTTTTAGGGTTCATCGTCAGCCATAAAGGAATTGAGGTTGATCCTGACAAGGTCAAGGCCATTCATGAAATGCCTTCCCCGAAAACTGAAAAACAAGTCAGGGGATTCCTGGGACGTTTGAACTACATCTCCAGATTCATATTCCTCATGACCGCGACATGTGCGCCGATTTTCAAATTACTCAAAAAGAATCAGGATTGCGTTTGGACAGAAGACTGCCAAACCGCCTTCGACAGTATTAAGGAATACCTGTTGAACCCCCCGATTCCATCACCTCCAGTCGAAGGAATGCCACTGATCATCTACCCCACAGTCCTAGAGGACTCCATGGGTTGTGTACTTGGCCAACAAGACGAAACGAAACGGAAAGAGTCTGCCATCTACTATTTAAGCAAGAAATTCACCGACTGCGAGACTCGGTACACTATGCTCGAGAAAACTTACTGCGCTCTGGCTTGGGCAGCCAAACGTCTTCGCCAGTACATGATTCGTCACACTACTTGGTTAATCTCTGAAATGGATCCAATCAAGTATGTCTTTGAAAAGCATGCTCTCACAGGAAGGATTTCCCGTTGGCAGATGTTATTATCAGAATATGACATTGAGTACCACACTCAGAAAGTCGTTAAAGGAAGTGTTTTAGCTGATCATTTGGCTCATCAACCGATTGACGATTAGGAATCAGTTGGATTTGACTTCCCAGATGAAGATGTCATGTATCTAAAAATGAAAGACTGCGGTGAACCACTACCCAGTGAAGGGCCAGAACCAGGTTCCCAGTGGGGACTAATTTTTGACGGAGCAGTTAATCATTACGGAAATAGAATTGGGGCAATTATCATAACACCTCAGGGTACCCACATTCCTTTTACCATCAGACTTACGTTCAAGTGCACAAACAATGAGGCCAAATACGAAGCTTGTATCATGGGTCTCGAAGAAGCGATCGACTTAAGGATCAAGAACTTGGATGTATATGGCGACTCAGCTCTGGTCATCAATCAGATCAAGGGTGAGTGGAACACATACCAATCAGGACTGATTCCTTACAAAGATTATGCAATAAGGTTGTTACCTTTCTTCAACATAATCGAGTTTCATCATATCCCTCGTGAAGAGAATCACATGGTTGATGCCTTAGCCACCCTCTCTTCCATGATTGGTGTAGGTCAATGGACCGACTTACCTAAGATTGACATAATGCGCCTTGAGAGGCCCGCTTACATCTTCGCGATCGAAGCAGTCATACATGACAAACCTTGGTATCATGATATCAAATGCTTCCTTCAAAAACAAGAGTACCCACCTGGGGCATCCAGGAAAGATAGAAAAACCCTCAGAAGACTAGCAGGCAGTTTCTTCCTAAGCGATGATGCGCTCTATAAGAGGAACTTTGACATGGTCTTGCTCCGATGCGTAGACAGACCAGAAGCAGACATACTGATAAAAGAAATTCACGAAGGGTCCTTTGGCACTCATGCCAACGGATATACAATGGCGAGAAAAATTCTAAGAGCAGGGTACTACTGGTTGACCATGGAATTCGACTGCTACAAGTACATGAGGAAGTGTCACAAGTGTCAGATATACTCAAACAAAATCCATGTACCGCCAACACATCTCAAAGTTCTCTCTTCCCCATGGCCTTTTTCCATATGGGGAATCGACATAATCGACGTGATTGAGCCCAAGGCTTCGAACGGACATCGGTTCATTCTGGTCGCCATTGACTACTTCACCAAGTAGGTCAAAGCAGCGTCATACGTCATTGTAACCCGACAAGTGGTGGTCCGATTTATCAAAAACAATATCATCTGCCGTTATGGTGTTCTGAGCCAGATCATTACTAATAATAGATCTAACTTGAACAATAAGATGATTAAGGAGTTGTGTGCTGAGTTCAAGATTGAACACCATAACTCATCTCCCTACCGACCCAAGATGAACGGCGCGGTAGAAGCGACTAACAAGAACATCAAGAAGATCGTTCAAAAGATGATTATAACCTATAAAGATTGGCACGAGATGCTACCTTTTTCTCTTCACGGTTATCGCACATCTGTCCATACTTCAACAGAGGCAACCCATTTCTCTCTAGTATATGGCATGGAAGCAGTGCTCCCCATCGAAGTAGAGATCCCATCAATCTGGGTATTGATGGAAGCTAAGCTAACATAAGCTGAATGCTGTCAAAGTCGACACGAAGAACTGAATCTGATCGAAAAAAAGTGAATCACGGCACTATGCCACGGTCAGTTGTATTAGTAAAGAATGAAGAAGGCGTTTGACAAAAAGGTCCGACCTCGCGTCCTCAGGAAAGGAGACTTCGTGCTCAAGAAGATACAATCATTTCTAACTAATTCCCGGGGCAAATGGACTCCGAATTATGACGGCTCCTATGTGGTCAAGAAAGCTTTCTCAGGCGGCGCCTTGAGACTTGCAACGATGTATGGAGAAGAATTTGCCTACCCCACAAATGTTGACGTAGTCAAGAAATACTTCGCCTAAAAAAACGTCTCGGTGGATTGAAAACCCGAAAGGGCGGTCCAGGAAAAAATTAGAGACATGATCAAAAATCATCTCGGTGGATTGGAAATCTCAAAGTACAATCCAGGAAAAAGTTAGGGATAATGGCAAGTAACTATGTTCAACAGGGGCAAGTCCCTCAGCAGCGGTAATGCCATCCATCAGAAGGAAAACTCCATTCAAGGTCATCTTCGACAGAAGCTCGGGATGTCCCGAATTCAAAGTTGGTAGAAGGATAGTGGTCGTTATGTTTCAATGTAGCCCTTTTCCCTTAAATTACCATTTTCTAACTTTGTAAATACTCTATGGAATCACGCATTTGGCTGACTTTCATCCTATCAATAAAATTTGAGTCCTTGTGCTTTTGTTTATAATTCTCATTTGTTTTAGCTTTATAGAACGACATTTTAACATGATTAGCGATTCTTGAAATAAAACAAAAATGAATTTACTTGTTAAAACTTTTTCTGCTTTTAAAATAAAGATGGCAGTTTCTTTTGACTATTGAACATCGAAAGGACATCAATCGCTTCTCCAAAAGTAAGTGAGCTTCAAAGTGCATAATCAAAGTACTCCTTCTAAACCAGTACACCTGAATGAAGGATCAGCTGTGTCAGATGTGGGTATTCCGTCTGACACCCTCGGCAGAGCTCTTGCCTCCTAAGCCCGACCAACGGTTGTCCCCGCAGGGACTATCTCTCCTAAGCAAGGCAGAATTGCTATCGTGAACCATTGATACTTTTCATCCCCCACAGTGGCTGAGTATCCCATCGTGTTCATCCGTCAGTCTGTATGTCGTGTCAGTTGTATCAGGATAAACATACATACATCATACATTATTGATTTACATTCGCATTTATATTGCATCACTATCACTCTAGTCGGTCTTATCCCCTAGTGATAAAAGTCTTCTCAATCGAGTTGTCAGTTCTTTCCTCGTCAGGAAGTGAATCATCTAAGCAATCTCTCTCTGGTTGATCTCTGGACTAGAGACGGTCCTCGACCACTTTGATAACTTGAACCTCTGAAAAATAAGAAAACGCTCGACGAATGTTACTCTTCGCCATTGAAGATGATATCTTCGCTTTCCCGGATTAAGGAAAATCCTCTGAGAAATCCTCACGACTAAAGACTTTTAGCAACACATTGGTTTTCCTCTCTAGAGAATCGATGTTCATAAGGTCATCGGCACCTCAAAATTGGATCACATCATATAGCATTTCTCCGGGAAGATCCCGAGAAAAGTATGATGCAATATCCCCAAGCGAAAGTAGTCTCTCAAGAGTTTCATTTTCCCCAATTGAGTCGACAAATGGCATCTTCAACAGAGAAGTTTGTACCCCTCTACAATTCAGACAGATGGGTTCCCCAGCAAGTCTGACATCAAGAGTTTTTCTATCAAATGGCATCTCTCCAGGAAAATTCGGCGAGAAGTTTGAGGAAAACCGCTACAAATAGCGTCCCTTGTCAATAAAGTTTATTGACAAAAGAAACCAAGACCAGATCCTTGGTAGGAAACCAGGATCGAGGGGAAGTTTATTTCAGAAATTGAGACCAGATCCTTGGTAGGAAACCAGGATCGAGGGGAGGTTTATATCGGAAACTGAGACCAGTTCCTTGGTAGGAAACCAGTATCGAGGGGAAGTTTATTTCAGAAATTGAGACCAGTTCCTTGGTAGGAAACCAGGATCGAGGGGAAGTTTGTATCAAAAATTGAGACCAGTTCCTTAGTAGGAAACCAGGATCGAGGGGAAGTTTACCTTTTCAAAGTATCATTGCTTAGCAAAAGAAGAGGGATGTGTGAACTACCATTCCTAACCGCCATCAAAATTTCGGGTATTCCGATATTTAATCCTCTTGCACCCCGAATGCCCGAATACCTTCGCCATTCACACCTTCGGGTCCAAGAAGATTAAATAGGGGCATCTGTCATACCCCAAATTTTGACCACTAAGATTCCCCATCATTGTGAAAATCATCATCACAATATGGATGTACCATCATGCCTCATTAGTCTCCCCAAAGATGGGTGAGCACTCACTACAAACAAAAATTAGGGTTTCAAGCCCTCTTTGAGCCTTAGACAATGGATCAATCAAGAAATGACATGATCTTCAACTTGTCTAACCTCTCAAACCTCTACAATGGATCAAAAGGACTCCCACTTCAAGGATTAAGCACAAGGCTGCTCCCTTCTAAGTGGATTAAGCCTCAAGATCGCCAGTGTCACCAAATTAGGGTTTGGTCGACCAGGGCCTCCAGATGGAATTTTTCCTCTGGGCATGAGCCAATGCTTTAAAGCATATCCTAATATGCTCCATGGAACCTCATGGACCCAATCATCAAATTAATTTTGACCTCAGGGGATGCATTCATCAAAAATCAGGAATTAGGGTTTTTTGACCTAATTCACCCCTAAGTTGACTTTTGGGACAAAACATGAGCCAAGACCTCAAGAGAGGATTTGAGGGTCTCCAATACACCACATTTATCCATTTGCAACAATGGATTGGTCCAAGAAGCTTGAGCAACAAGTTTCAATATCATCTGAACCACAGTTAAGGTTTCGCGGGAAAAGTCAATTGTAGCTTTGACTTTTGACCAGGACATGCTCCCAAACCCTAAGACATTATTCAATACACCCTATAACACCTATGAAATCAATCCATCAAGTTTTATTTAGGTCAAGGGTTTGAATTCATAGAGGATCGCACAGTTTGGAATTCATCTGACAAAAAGGCAACTGTGCACAAAAGTCAACTTTGACTTTTTGAGATTTTTCACAATTATGGTTCTTTGACCCTAAAATGATGTTAATGTGTGATTGGAATCATCATTCATCAAGAAAAATCAAGAAAAGTGGGATAACTTGTAAAAGGGGTAACCATAAACACTTAGAAAATTTTCTAAGTTATGGAACAAAGTGGCTAGGGTACCAACTATGGAGGATCATAACTCCTAAACCACAAGGCCATTTTTTCCCATCCAAAGCTGGATTTGTAGCCCTCATGGCCCTCTACAAAAGCTTCAACTATACCTCATTCCAATTCATCATGGATTTTGAGTTATGGAATGATCAAAATGGCTGAAAACATGAAATGTCACTTTTTCTAACACTTTGTGAAATTTTCACTAAGTCAGAATCTGCCTTACTTTTTTCCAAATGTAGGGGAATTTTTCACTTGGATCCAAAAAGTATCAAAACCAATTATGATCAAACAGTTGTTGTATCATATGAGGGCTTTCCAAAATGGCCAAGAACATCACCAAACTCAACTTGAGTCATGAGATATGACAATGGCAATATGCCTTGCTGAAAACTGCCAAGGCTAGGTAGAATTTTGCACTTTTGCTCGATTTGGAAAAATTAGATAATTTTAAGCCTTGTCATCACTTTGGACACATCTGAGGATCAAATCTAAAGGGAACAAACACTGATCCAAGCCTCCAAAGTCTTTGGAACAAGAAGTAGCATGCCAAACCTAGAAATCCCTAAAAGAGGGACAAGACTCCAATTTTGGATTGGAGCATTTAATGGATGCACCAAGGTGGCATGGACTGACACATTTGCAACTAAATTCAGTCAAGAATGATCCAATAACTAGGGAACCAAAGGCTTGTGCTCTAACCTCTAGTCAATGGCTAGAGGAGACTTGGCTTCCCATTGATCAACATTGGCCAAACCTCTGTTGTGGTTCCCATTCAGTATTGATCCCAAAACAAACTTGCTCTACTATAAATAGAGCTCATTTATGCTCAGTTTGAGTACACCAAAGCCATCAAACATATGCTTTCCTCAAAATCCCTCTCTTTAGGCCCAAATGCCTTCTTTAGCAAGGTAACTCTGAGTTTTTGAGTTAGAGAGAATTTCCATCACAGTTCATGATCCTAACACATCCAATATATCATATCTAAGCTATCCAAACTCTCACAAGTGACCTGTAATCCTTAAATCACAAAGTCACCTCTCAAAACCTCAAAATAGGATTTTTGTGCATTTTTCAAGCCATGTCTTGATTTAGTCACTTTCCAAACCAGATAAAACCTCAAACACACTCCAAATATCATCCTTGAACTGTCCTAAATGGTTCCTCCTATCTGGAACACCATTTGAGGGAGTTGTTATTTTGGCCATTTTAACCCCTTTTGCAAGAAAGGGCCAGTTTGTGTTTTTGCAGGTTCCAGCCGATTCCATTCATCCTAAAAGCTTATAAGGGATCATTTAAGAGTGTCCAAAGCATCAAACCATTTCTGGAACAAGAAACTTAGCAGATTGCACAAAAAACTCCAAAAGCTCAAAAGAGAGGTAAGCATCATGACTTAAACTTTCCAAAATATGCATTGCTTTGAAATCCACTGATCATGCACATCTCATACATGTTATATATGTTGTGTTTGAACCAATTCATCATGTAATTCATGCCTGTACCAAAGTGTAGCATAGAAAATGCAATTATAGGCCTATTTCAAAACCACCATCGGATTTTGAGGAGGGAGCATGATCTGAAACAAATACCACCACCATTGGATTCCTTGTGAAATTTTAGGCCAGATGCATATAAATTTTATCCCCAACCATGGAGAAATGAGAAAGTTATGGACCTTCCCGTTTCTTGCCAAAACTTGCCTTGCCTTGCCTTGGCCAGGCCTAGAAAACAAGGCAAGCCTTGTGTATTTGTTGTTTTGTTTCAATCAACGGATGTATCACCACCCCAGTGGTAAGGCGCGCGCCCTATAGTCTTGAGGTCGTGGGTTCAAACCCCACCCAGACCATTTTGTGTTTTCTCACATTTTTTCTATTTTTCCAATATTTTCATGTTTTATTAATTAATTGGAAAATTAATAACTCCTTTAATTTTAATTATTTTTTATTGGTTATTTTTGCAAAAAATCACAAAAATGTTGAAATATTGTATTCCCCAAAAAAATTAGATTTATATTATTTATTTAATATAATTAGTATTTTTGTGAATAAATGTCTTTTATTTGTTTTTAAACCTTTTAAAAATAAATATCCATTTTGGAAAATCAAAACCAAGTAGGTTTTAATTCATCTTGGGATGAAAGCCTCATTTTTCAAACCTAAAACCAAACTCACAAGTTGTTTATTCAAACTTATTTGGAATTTTTATCATTTGTATTAATTTTCTTTGAATAATTATATTAAAAAATGATGAAATTAGGGTTTTATTGATTTTCACCCTAACAAACTTTTCTGAACACTCATGGGCCTCTAATAGAGTGTAAGACCCAATCCTTTGTAAATACAAACCTATTTTGGGCCTCACTTATTGTATAAGTCCCGTTGTATTTCAAAAGTTCAGCGCGATCATCGCCCGTTTAAAACAAACCATCTGGGCCTCTCCTCGAGCTATAAGACCCATTCAAAATCATTTTGGGCCTCTAATAGAGTGTAATACCCAATCCCCTTTTAACCAAAACCTTTCTTGGGCCTCAGATATTGTATAAGTCCCTCTGCGTTAAAAGAAAAGCTCGGCGCTATCGCCAGTTCAAAAAAACAAATCATCTGGGCCTACCCTCGTGTTATAAGCCCCATTCTTTTTCTTTCAATCATTTTGGGCCTCTTGAGAGAGTGTAAGACCCATCCCCTTGTACAGAAAACCTTTCTTGGGCCTCAGTCACTTGTATAAGTCCCTGTACAATTTCAAAACGACAGTGCGATCACTGATAAAACCCTGGGCCTCTCCTTGAGCTGTAAGCCCCAATTTTCCTTTCCAAAAGCACTTTCTCCTTTGATTTTGCATATAATATTGTTATCAAAGTTTTCTTTGTTGAACAAACTAACCACACAGCATGGAAGCTCTACAACCGAGTAAGTGTTTACCCGCTTTCATTTACCGCTTTCATATGTATATAACTGTATTGTGGGGTTGTTTCACTATAAGTCTTCTTTCATAAACTCATATCGACTGTGTAATAATAGTATAGATATTTAGAGTTTCCCCGGCAACTACGTCTAGAACTTGACAAAACCTCGTCTTCCTACATCCGACGTTATACCGGATATTTCAACATAACCTAAACCATGAGAATTTTCTTTCACAACAATTTTAGATAACTAGATTTAAGAAATCTCCCCCTTGAATAGTTCATATACAGAAGGCCAATGTTCCAAGCGAAACCCCTTCTAGAACTGTTCATCAGCCTCTTCTTGGGCTTAGTGCAAGGACCCACAAGCTTCCTAAAAGCATCCCCACTTCCTCTTGGGCGTTGTACAAGGACCCGTCGGCTTCTTAGAAGTTTTCACAGCCTCCTCTTAGGCTTCGTATAATGATTCTTCCTCCGGGAAGATAGCCTCCTCTTGGGCTTCGTACAAATTGTCCCGACGACCTCCTAGAGGTATAGGAACAGAAATTAGTTATCTTAATAGAACAGTCTTTCAAAGAGTCTAGATCTTACTACTACTATTTCTTAAGCATAGTACAAAAGATAAAACCCGTAGATTCGGACAGTCTAAAGCTCCTTTGGATTCCCGTTTCCTTAGAGAACAGAAAATAATCCCGATCCTCAGATCAAATCCATGAGTACAACATTACCCATATAAGAACTGATTTTCTCTTTTAACCAACATACTGGACCTGTCACTCAACTCAAACAGTTACCCTAACCTTCTCTTGGGCTTTGCACAAATGATTCTCCCCAGCGGAGCAAGCATTTTAGCCTCCATCTCGGGCTTCGTACGAGATACTAAAACACTCTCTTATTGAGTATAAAAGACTCTCTTGTTGAGTCAAAGCCTTTTAGCCTTCATCTCGGGCTTTGTACGAGATACAAAACACTCTCTTGTTGAGTATAAAAAGACTCTGTTGTTGAGTCGATCACCTTTAGCCTCCATCTCGGGCTTCGTACGAGATACAAATCACTCTCTTGTTGAGTATAAAAGACTCTCTTGTTGAGTCAATCCATTTTTAGCCTCTATCTCGGGCTTCGTACGAGATACAAATCACTCTCTTGTTGAGTATAAAAGACTCTCCTGTTGAGTCAATCCATTTTTAGCCTCCATCTCAGGCTTCGTACGAGATACAAATCACTCTCTTGGTGATTATAAAAGACTCTCTTGTTGAGTCAAACCCTTTTAGCCTCCGTCTTAGGCTTCGTACAAGACACATATAAAAACACTCTCTTGTTTAGTCAACCCTTTTAGCCTCTATCTCAGGCTTCGTACGAGACACAAAAGCATCCTCTTGTTGGGTCAATAGCCTCCTCTTAGGCTTCATATAAGGAAACCCTCGGTTAAGGCAATCAACCTTTTAGCATCAAATTATGCTTTGATCACAGCATACAAACATCAACAACTCCTTTTCCCTCATTTATTTGTTGTAAGCAGCAAGCCTCTGGATTATTTACATCCACGCCACTGTCCCTCTTTTAGCATGAGAAATTCCTAAGGAAAGATGGCATTGCTCTAAACTGAGTTAAAGTCTTCTCCTTCAGGTTAAAAATCCCCTATAATGGAAATTATGGAATTGCTGGATTCACATATCCCAGTTAAAGTAATTCTCCTTTATAATTAGTCACCCAACAGTTGTGACAAACTCTCTCTAAAGTCAAAACCCTTTAGCTTCATATCTTGGGCTTCGAACAAGATACAAATAGACCCTTCAGCTTCACATCTTGGGCTTTGAACAAGATACAAACCACCTTTAGCTTCATGTCTTGGGCTTTGAACAAGACACCAAAACACCATTTCCTCCCATAGAATAGGAGGAACTACGATCGCTCTGATTTCCCTGTTTCAGTAAACGGGAATATGTAGGCATAAGATTGAAAGGGAAATCTTAGTAAGCACACTAATCAAAAACCCAAAATCCCGTACCTTCATACATCAATCGAAAAGCATCAGTCCTAACATCCTACCAATAGCATAGTCCCGTCATTTCAGTCTTAACAAAATAAGCAGAAAGAGGCCCCACTTCCACATAGCATCCGTAACCTAACAGACCGCTGTTTAAATTCAGTATGCAAGCAGGGTTAGTTGGAGACATCTATTTCCCTTCCTTCATCAGCTTCAATAGGATAAAAAATGAATCGACCTGTAGTACCCCAGAGCGGTAGTGCTTAAGAACCACGTCCAAAATTGCTCGCTAAACAAAGTTATGAGGCATGCTCCAGGGGAAACTAGGAGGCATGGAGTATTGAGGAACACTGGCAGGCACCATAGAGATGGGCGTGGAGACAATCTCAGAAATGACTGTCTTTTGCACAGGAGTTGAAAGCGGAGGAGGAGGTGGTGGTGGCTAATTCTGAGCAACCACCATGGCTTCCATCATAGCAGTGAGTCTTTCCAAACCATCCTTTAGAGTTGATACTTCTTCACGAAGCTCACAGTTCTCTTGTTGCAGTTGATCCATCTTTCTCTTCTGATTAGTCCGAGTATTATACTGGTGCGACAACTTGGCTGAATGAAGACCAAAAGAAAACAATAAGACACCTGGAAAAGGCAAGAAGCAATGCAAGAGATGATGCTTGATGTGCAAGATGCAAATGCAAAGTTTCAAGGAATTATAAGGTATATTGCAAACATTGTTATCTGAAATACCAAAATCTCATTCATCAATGATGGAAAAGATTACATCTTGGAAGTACAGATTCAAGAATCCTAAAACAATGGAGAATAAAGAAAACTAGATCCCTAGAGAATCCTATGAGAAGAAGCCCCAGCTCTATCTTCTAGCTCCTTGATGTGGGCCTGCATCTGAGTCTTCTTAATCAGCAACTGATCAACGATCAACTTCCAAGGAGATTCTGAACTCTTCGGAATATCGGAAACTGACTGAATGCGAGAGGAAAATAAATCCTCTTGCGTCTTTCTCTTCTTGTTGGCAACTTCATCTTCATTCTTCTTCTTTAAGTGCTCTTGAAGCCTTGCATTCTCTATCTCAGCAATCTGATACTTGTTCTTCCAAGCATCTCTCTCTTGTTGCATCTCGGCCAAAGCGATCTGAAGCTTCTCTGTGTCTTCCATAAAGTAGAGAATAGGCTTCTTATCAGTTATAGATAAAGGTTCCTGACGCGCATAATGCATCTTCAAAGTAATAGCTCTATTTTTAACCCGCTGGAGGTAAGGTTCCGAAGAGACACAATTCAGAATTCCCAAACTTTCCTTTCCTTTTCTACGAATGCTGCACCAAGCTTCCACGATTTCTCTCTTGAGAGCAACCTGAGATTCTTCTTCCTTGAAAAAGAGACCAGCCAAATGAATGTTCTTCGGTACCTCTCGCAAAGGATATCCCAACTGACGACGAGCCAACACCGGATTGTAGCTGATTCCTCCCTTTGTACCAAGAAGAGGCACGTTGGGAAAATCACCACAACTATCAATAATCATCGCTCCAGAAGGAACACGGCTACACCAATCAATATCAGAATGAGTGAGAGACATAATCTTCTGCGACCAATATAAACCATCCTTGAGATTCCAGAAAGCTGCAGACTTCGGCAAGTGAGAAATAAACCACTTGTAAAGCAAAGGTGCACAACAGATAATCATCCCTTCACCATGGAAATTCCTGAGGTGAATAGAATGGTAAGCATCGGCTAGCAAAGTGGGAATTGGATTCCCAATCAAGAAGATCTGAATAGCTTTGATGTCGACAAAGTTCTCAACATTCGGGAAGAGAAATAGTCCGTAAATAAGCAAGGCAAGAATAGCCTCAAAAGTAACTATGTTCTTCACACTAGCAAAGTGATGAGCTCTATCCATCAAGAACTTAGCGGGTAACCCAAGAATCTTTCCTTTAGTATCCATGCGAGCCTTAATCTCGGAAATCTTCAAGTGAGTAGCCTTCGCAATAACATCATGCTCGAGAGCGGAGTCCAAACCAGAGGAAATTCGACCATAAGCAGGCAAACCAAGCAGGAGAGAATACTCCTCTAGCGTAGGTACCAACTGATAATCAGGAAAGGTGAAACAATGAAGCAAAGGGTCATAGAACTGAACCAAAGTAGCAAGCAATCCTTCAGCCATGTCAACCTTCAAGAGAGATAAAATCCTTCTGTATCTGGACTCAAACTTCTTGGTATCAGCAACCAAAGATCCTAACTCTCTCAAACCCCCTAACTTAGGACTCTTGAAAGTGTACTTCTTGGTACTTCTCCTTCCAAAATCCATAACAAAAGTTCCTGCAATGTTTGCAATAACACCTTTAAATTCCTTGAAACCTTCTAAAAGAATGCTCATGAATGCATGAGTGCATGAATGCAACACCCACAAACAAGATCACACAAAGCACACGGGTCAAGGTTCACGTCACGAGCATGAAGCCAAGGGTAAGAACCAATCCCACAAAGGTATGTACTAAGGTTTTGTCTACATTGTACCTGCAGAAAACAATGGTTCTAACAAAGTGCCCAGGGTCCACAATCCACTATCAGACACACCAGCACACCGATTTGCTCGGAGGTTGGTAGTTATCCTCAAGAGAATCTAACCTGAGTGTAGCATCGTGTGACAGCTAAGTCAGATTTGCATCTTCATAGCTTCCGCGCTACGATCCTAAAAAGGCTAAGATGGGTTAAGGGTTACTACGGTTCCCAGTGTTATAGGCTTCTATGGAAAAAGTAATGCCTTCTCGATCGCTCGATCGGCATCAGTAATTCCAAAAAGGCAACCACCGAGTGGATAGATTCTCAAGTTCTTCTTTTTCAGGATTCGACTCCTTCAAAGTTCCCTTGACTATACTATCCTCCTATCTCAAAGTGCACTCTGGTCCGGGTATAGGACCTATCTCACACACAGAGGATCTCCCAAACAGAACAAACAAATAACAAGCAAATCAAACAAAAAGCAATAAATAAATCAAAGTAGGCTAAACCCCTCAAGGGAGATGGGTCCCCAGCAGAGTCGCCACTTTTCTGTAGCGGGGAAATCGTGAGTGTAAGTTATTGATTAACTTAACTCAAAAATAAACAAGAGTCACCACCACACTTTTATTTTTATCCAAAAAGGAAAGGACAAAAGGAGCGAACAAAACCTAAAGAGTTCTAAAAGAACAAAGAGATAAAAGGATAATGGGGTTGGTTATGTAAAGGGAAGGTTTTACGCACCCAATACATCTATAGTACTCTATAGGAGCCCTTTGATATATTCATGCTTTTTGGTCTGAAAATGGTTTGCTTGTAAAGAGATTGGGGAGATGAGAAGAGAAATAGTTTTTAAGCTTTTTGTGTTTAGAGAGACTTATCGCCTCATGCCTACGTACCCACGATGTGCAATGTAGGATCAAAACCTCGTAGTTCGTGGTACAAAGAACAAAAATATGTTGGTTTTAGTTGATTTTAAGTGTAAAGACAAGTCGTCATTTCCAAACGAATAATTCCGCTTAAAGAAATGAATCATGTCTAAACTTACGAAAAAATTTAAAAGAAAAAAGTGCACAAAGCACAAAAAAGAGTTTGATGAGTTTTTGTATTTTTTATGTTTTTATAAAATGGTCAAAATATGATTAATATTGATTGACATTTATTAAAGAAAACAAAGTTCAAAAATCACTTGACCAAAGTCAAGGTTTTATTATGAAAGCGGTTTTAAGTTCGAAAACAAGAAGGTTTTGAAAAAGAGAGGAAGTTTTGAAAATTGAAGAAGGGGTGGAGAAGAAGTGACTATCCTAGTGCATAAAAATAAAAGCTAAGGATAAGAAAGATCTAACCACATGGACAAGCTCTATAGCATCAGTATTTTTCCCTTTTTGATTTGGTCTTGATTCAAAATAAGTCTTCAAAAGAGGACTCCAAGTATCCAAAATCCAAGGTTTTCCATCACAAACTCCCAAGCATAGGTTAGGATCCTAATTCTAAGTCCATAAGTCCATAATCAAGAGTATAGATCCTCCAAAGTAAGAGATAGTGGCCATAGTCCAACATTAAGAGCACAAGTCTTTTAGTGGTTTAATCCTTTATTAATGTTTTAAGTCCAAAATGGACAAAAGAAAAACAAAGCACAAGATAAAATGGTCCAAGTGGACAAAAGAAAAATGACATAAACATAAACATGATATGATAAATGGCATAAAGCATAAAAATAAAGAGAGATATGGAGTGAGAAGGAAAAGTAAAGAAGTTAGAAGTTAGTAGTTAGTAGCACGAGGCTCTTGTGCCATAAGCCTTCACCGATTATTCCGTTTCGCGTTATGAACTATAGCGATTAAACAATGCACTTAGGCCAAAGTTAATGAACTTGACAGAAGATTAGTAGAACCAAAGCCTCTACAACGCCAAGTTTCAAAAATTATGGACCTAATACAAAAGTTTAACCAACATTGGGTTGACGCGACCAATCAAGGTCCGGACCACGAAAGTTCAAGTTCCGAATTGGATAAAGAGGGACAAATGTTGTGCTATGTTAAGCAATCGCCGAGTAATTTACAAAGTAATTACCCTACAATGAGGCCGGTCAATAGCTCTTTGTGATAATGCATGCTAGATGAACGATATGTAGATCGTCATCCGAAAGCAATACCGCACGAAAAGAAAAGAAGGTAACTATCTAGTCTTGATCGAAATTCAACAACGGAATTCCAAGATCTATAAGACTTTCATTGATCAAAAGAAAAGAGAAATAGATGAAGAGAAGGCCAAATTAAACCACAAAAATATGTGATCTAAGGCTAAGAACAAAGGAAGAGGGAAGAAAATGGCAAAAGAACCAAAACAGTCCCAAAACAGAGCCAAAATAGCATTCTGGACACTGGTTAATCGGTTAACACAAATGGTTAATCGGTTAACCAGTGCAGATTTTGAATTTTCTACGCAAAACAGGGTGTTAATCGGTTAACCAGTTTACACTGTATTTGGTTAATCGGTTAACACTGCACCAGAAGCAAAAAAAATGTGCAAAATTCAGCATGATCCTCTTTCAAAACATTTTTCAAACACCTTATGATCATGGATTGAATTTGCACGAATTTTGAAGTAAAAATAGACAAAGAAACTTGCAATCAAACAACAATATATGATTTAAAGGATCAACAACAAGAAGCACCAATGATCTACATCTTGAATGATGAATATGAAGCTTTAACAATGGTAGAAGATGAATTACCACTCCAAATCAGAAAATTCCTTTTAATTGCAGCAAGATCTACACTCCAAAGCCTTGATCTACTATGATTGATGAACAAAACAAGAAATGATAAAGGTTTAGCTCAAAGTTAAGCAAGAATCAATGTGAATTTTTACTAAATTTCAAAAGAAGAAAGAAGAGCTTTAGTGAATTTGTGGTTGGGGATATAATTTGCAAGGGGTTTTTTGGCTCTCAAAATCTTGGGAAATGAGTGAAATGAAGCCTCTATTTATAGATTTTAGGCTTGGGAATTTGGTGGTTTGGAATTAGGTTTGGATGATCAAAATTAGGATTGGAATTCAAATTTGGAGGGAAATTAAAAAGAGTGGTGATTAGTGAAGGTACATGGTGGGGAATGATCAAAATGATGTAGGGAATTAAAATGGGATGGTCTAGAATATTCCACATGTGATCAAAATTGGTGCCAATTGTTGAATTTGAATTTGCTACTATTTTTTTCAAATTTTCACGAGGGTAACCGGTTACTCACCACGGGGTAACCGTTTACTCAGTGCAAAATTTGTGAAAAATGAGCATTTTGTTGCACTGTTGTGGTTCCGGCTCGATTCTTTTGCTCGTCAAAGAAGGCATGGAAATAAACACATGAACCTTGGAGTCTCTTAAACAGTAATCAATTAAATCTTGGAGACTCTTGATCAGATGAATTTTTGAATTGTTTGCAGATCAACTTTTGACTTTACCAGTTAAAATTCAATCGAGCTGAATGACTGTTGTTTTTGGTATTTTTAACCTGTTCTTCCCCTGAAAATGTTAGTGAAAGAAAACAAGATATTTTTGGATTTTGATTAATGGTTAGTAAACATAAACAAAATAAGCAATAAAATAGCTAACAAACCGACACATACTCAAAGATCCCTGCAAGGCACAATCCTACAAAAGAGGGAACCAGCGTGTAATCTTGTCTGAGGTATGAGATGCAAAAGGACATGTGGGATCTTAGGGGTAAAAATTAGGATATTACACCCTGCTCCAGTTCCAGAAACTCAATTTCTTTCTTTCCTCAGACATCTTCAGGAAAATGTTTCCTCAAGAACTCCCTACTGAACACTGCCTAAGTGATTTCCTCTCTCGTTGCTCCCAACAGTTGACGAGTGTTAACCCACCAATCATCAGCTTCCTCAGCCAGCATGTGAGTACCTAACCGTACCTTTTGTGCCTCAGAACATTCCATAATCCAAAAGATTCTCTCGATCTCCTTGAGCCAAGCCTGCGCTCCATCCGGATCATATCTTCCCTTGAAGGTAGGCGGCATATTCTTCCGAAACTCGTCATTCTCACCAGCATGAGGCCGGTTCTGCACCACCTGAGCAACTGCCTGCAAAGCAGCATCAATAGCACCATAGTTCCTTCCAGCCATTCTAAATCTGTTACACACCAACAACAAAACACAATGGTTAAGGAAACTACATCGACAGTAATCAACTATCACACGACAACGACTCGACAACCTGGCCGGACAGACCAACCAGGCTCTGATACCACTATGTAACACCCTAAACCCCCGTGACAATTAATAATAAAATATCAGAGTAAAATAAAATATACAACGTCTAGGATGCTACTTTCAACAGTACACCTGCTCAAGCATACGACATGTAACACATAAATATCATCAATAAAACCATCCTTAATTGTTCTTCTCATATAGCAGCAGAAATTCAACAAAAGCATAACATGTTTAATACCATCGTCAATTAAATAAAAGCCACAACGGACAATAAAAGAAATAACCGTAAGCATTCCAAATCCCCAGTGTTACACATCATAGCAGACGCCAACTCAACGAAATAAAATAGAAGACTTCATCTTCACTAACTTCAACTCCGCACTAATTATCTGAACGTTACCCACGTAGAGGTAACATTCAAATAGAAGGGGTGAGATTCTCAAATCAACAAAAGAAATGCATAATATAAATATAAAATCATTTAATCAATTCACCATTCACCCTATCATTACTACATCAACGAAATCACACTTTTCCACATAAGCAGATAATCATACAATTCTCAAATACAACATAACATAATGCAATGAAATGAGACTCACAACTCGATTCAATGCATGTGGTACCAATTTGATCCCTTTTTCATGATCATAATTCCCGTCGGAATTTCCATATAAGTCGCTCACACCCCACATGGGCACACGACATCCGTGATCACTCACACCCCACATGGGCACACGATCACCTTAACAACAACCACAACACAATTCTATTTCAAAGAATCCGGATAAGACACTCACACCCCACATGGGAACACGACTTATCACACAACTTATGCAATATGACATGCATACAACAACAACATACAACGACAACAAAATGCATATGACTAAAAATAAGCTAATACATCACACCAACACTATACAACACGCAACATACACCTGCCAAAACATGCAACAATCGCAATCCACAGCTACAACAAGCATTCACATGACCGAATTCACCAATTCAACGTGTAACACATAACAACATACACGAAAACCTAATTAACGAGTCAAATAGTTGGAAGTATAGTATTGGAATTAATTTTAACAAAAATTATATGAAACCAGCTTTCCAACGATTCGAACAACGACTAAAACGGGCATACGGATTAAAAGTTATGAATTTTTAAAGTTTAAGAAAATTTTATCCGTACAGCAGCAAAACAACACTGTCATGCTCGCTACAAGTTCGCCAAGCAAACTATCATTCGCTAGTAGTTCGCCTAGAGAAGTCTCCAGCGAACAACCCCTCCCATACCAAAACCCGAGACTCACTTTTCTCCCCCCACCCCCATTCGCTTCTCATTCACCCAGCGAACTGGAGTTCGCCAGGAGTTCGCTCAGTGAACCTGGGGTGAACTTCCCCACCACTTATTCCAGAATTTCTCTTCTTTCCCTTCGCTCGCTGCCTCATTCGCCTAGCGAATCTGGGGCGAACATTCGCCCAGCGAACTTTCATTCGCACAGCGAATTGCGCAATTCTTCAATTCTGCAGTTGCGATTTCAGAACACGTCAGCCCCAACCTTTCTCCGATTCTACCCACAAACAGCCCCGAAAATATACATACAATCACAGGTTATCATATAAACAAATAGGAATACATAAACCATAATTAAACCGGTTAATTTATGCATTTTTCCTTTTATCAAAACCTCCGACGCGCAAAAACCCCAATCCCAAATCAACACAACAACACAGAGGGATAATCCTAATGGTTTATCTACCCTCATACAAATATTATGCAACCCTTGGAGATTAGAGAACCCCACCCTTACCTTAGAGTTCTTGACAAAAACCTCGGCCTCAACAATGACTTTTCTCTTCCTTTTTGCCCTAGCTCTCCTCTTTCTCTTTTCCTCCAAAAACTCGTACTGAATGATTTTTCCCTCTAATCCCCTTTTCTATTTTCTAATATTCTTTTTAATTTCATAATGTTATTATTATTATTGTCTCAATATTATTATTATTATTATTATTATTATTTTACTAATTAAATAATAATAACAATATTTCTTAATAATTCACATTAATAATATTAATTAAATATTCCTAATATTAATTAATTAATTACTAACGACACCACTCCTCTCTACACAATTGGTCACACACCCCCAACACCTTAATCTCTACAATTCTAATGTCACTATCCCATACTAAGGGAAACCAAGACACGACCAAAACATGCATAATCACACACATATACACAACATCATATAATTCTAATTACAAAAAATAATAAAAATAAATCGAGGTGTTACACTTGTTTCAATAATGAGGAATAAGCTAAAGTGAGCGTTGTAAAAAGTTAGGGTTTTGGGGCATGTACGTTTCTTAAACATATTCTGAGTTGATATGTTTGTTGTATCATGTATGTTGTTTATGGGTTATTGTTGATGAATGTTGTTGTTAATGTTTGTTTAAAATATGAGTTTATTATATCTTATGTGGTTTGAGTATTTTTCCAATCCCTTACCGAATATATAACTTTTCATATTGCATTAGAAAATTATAATATGATAGATAAAGTTATACTAGAAAACAAGTACACGTTCAATTCTAGACAAGAATTCTTCAGTCTGTTATCTGCATATTGTTCTTTAATTGTTAGAACTTTATTTGATGATTGTAGTTCTTCAACCACCCCTCTCTCCACCTCTAATTTTGTTTGCAAAGTAAACAATATTTTTCAAAATAAACTAGAGGTGAAGGAAGGGGAGGTTGAAGAACTAAGATCATTAAACAAAGTTCTAACTGTTAAAGAGAAAAATGCAGATAACAAGTTGAAGAACTCTTGTTTAGCATTGAACATAAACTTGTTCTTCTAATATAACTTAATTAGTCATATTATAATGTTCTAGATCAGATTTAAAGGTTATATGTTTAGTGAGCATTGGCGAAATAAGCATTCCGCATAATTTATAATAAACTCAGTGTATATATCACAATGGTTGTTTATACCAACCGTTGTTAATTGTTATGCATTAAAGAATATTACAACGGTTGTTTAACATAACCATTGTGGTAGGTAGCGCACTACATAGCTTATAGTCAAGGTCGCACGACCGTGGTGGAAAGAATCATACATACAATAACACCTTACCTCATAATGGTTGGTCTGACATGGTGATATCCCTTTTCCAACCGTTGTGATAGGTGTTTTTCATAGTAGTGTACATTACTGTATAAAGAGCTCAAACCTACATTGAAAAGAAAGCACTCCCATTGAAGATCTTAGAGTGTCTAGGTTTTGTACCTTGTTTTCACGCTAATGCCCTAATAGGATTAATGTTGAATCTTTATGTAAACCTCTATGTTTCAATATCTTCGTAAAGAAGGTTTGTCTAGTTGATTTGTAATCAACATTGTTTATTATGTTTCAGTAACTTGGTATAAAAGGTCTGTCTAGTTGACTTGTAATTTTCAACATTATTTATCTTGTAAAGATTGAAGTTGATCACTAGGTATTAGTGGTTGTTTACCCATGTCACTTGGATTGTGGTAGAGAAGAAAGTGAGTAGGTTTTCATATTTACGGGGAGACTCTAAATAGAAAGTCATTGGATAGTTAAGAAGAGGCATTGAACAACATATGATTTGTTGTTGCTTGTAAGTCTAATTATATTAAGCTACTAATAGTGACTTTATTTTCTCGGGTTGTCGACTCAGCCTCTCAGACATAGGTGTAGTTTCACCGAATTGAGTAAACAATTTGATTGTGTTCTTTATTTCTTTTCTACTCCATCATTTATTACTAGTTAGTGTATTGTTTCTGGTGTATCTTGTCGCACCCGTTGTTGGAGCATCGTGTTTGACATTCGTCCCCTGAGAAATATAATTTCAATTGGCATCATAGCATGCACCCTAGCCTATTAGGTGAGCTCCATGGAAGATAAATTATGCTCATATAGAGGCAATGAAAGATGGAGGATCGGTCAACAAACCACCTGTTTTAGCGGGCATAAACTATGATTATTGAAAGATAATGATGGTGGTTTTTCTAAAATCATAGGGAAATAAAACTTGGAAAACTGTAATAAAAGGATGGAAACATCCAGTTGTTACTTCTGAAGATAACTCAACTAGCCTAAAACCATATGTTGATTGGACCAAAGTTGAAGATAATAAAGCCCTTATAAACTCCAAGGCTCTAGATGTTATTCTCGAAGGGGTTGATAAAAACATGTTAAGTTTACTTAATACATGTTTCGAAGTTAAAGAAGCATGGGATATTCTAAACTCGGCTCATGAAGAGTCATCAGAAACTCATATGTCAAAGCCCCTATCAACAAGGATTGAGAATCTTAGAATGAAGGAAGAATTCTATGGCATCTCCAAGGCTTACTCTGGTAAGTATATTACTGAAAGTGAGCCTGATGATGAGGGATTAACTAAGGAAGAAATAGCTGAATCTAGTAGGCCTGTATTAATGAGGTAGGAAGAAGCCTGCAGAGAAATCGAGAACCTGAAGAAAACTATAACAATTTTCATCAAGAAAATTAAAATCTTTTTACTACGATCACTAGTCAGGGTGAAAATATTTGTGTTCTAACATCCAAGATGGAGGAGTTAGTAAAGTTTGTAAGAGCTCAAGACATGCCAGACAAAATTATGGAAGATGAGGAGAAGTCAAGAACTGGTACTGAATTGCTAAAAGATTTACAAGTTGAAGAAAAGAAGCTAAGAAACTCTGCAGCCATAGGATTTGACTACAATCATGTAAATAAAAAGGATCAGAAGTTCCAGCATCGAGCTCGATATGCGCACCACCATTCATAAGGGCTACAATAAAAGATGCCATCATTGTGGAAAATATGGACACATAAGTCCAAATTGTTACAAACTCTATGGTTTTCCACAACACCATATGCATATAAGGTTCAAAAGGAAAGAGGAAAAGGTTCAAGTGAAGAAGGTGTGGAAACCCAAAGTTGAAGTCACAAGTATTTTAGCTCATACCTCTATTAGAGTATCCTCTTGAGATGATTGGTATTTTGATAGTGGTTGTTCCAGACACTTGACAAGGGAAAGGTCATATCTTGAAGAGCTACAACCTTAACCTAACAACTATGTCACCTTTGGTGATGGTGTTATAGTAAGAGGAAGAATTGACGGAATAGGGAAACTAGTATATTTTGGTCTACCTAGCCTTGATAATGTCACTACTACAAAATGTATATACAACAACGTCGGGGTTATCACGGTACCACGAAGGACAGTGATTACATCTTTTACTTAACGCGCGAACATTTTCATTTATTTACTTATTGAAATTTTGATATAATATAATCACGGATGAAACATACAACCGTGTTTATATAATCACCCTTTCATGGGTTTGAATCTCAGCACCCTCAAATGTTTTATTTCTTTAACATTTAGTCGCACCTTTGATTTTTATTTATTTTTAATTTCAAAATAAATTTGATACCGCCATGGTTGAGTAACTCAACCGTTATGACTTGTTTTAAATAATTTTAATTGTAATATACTGACGCTTCAAATGTTTTATTTCTTTAACATTTAGTTGCGCCTTTTTATTTTTATTTAGTTTTAATTTTTAAATAAATTTGATACCATCACGGTTGCGTAACTGAACCGTTCTGAAATATTTTTCATTTTGTTTTAAATATTTTAAATTGTAATATACTGGGGCTTCTTTATGAAATTTAATTAAGCAAGTAATATATCACCACGGTTCTGGTTGTTGACTGTGGTGGTATCATTCATTCATTTTTATCACAGCTAACTAGCTTGTCTCTTCAGTAGCCATTCTTTGTTGAGAAACGATACGATACGAAACACCATTTCAACCTTAACGTTCAGTACTGAGAAAGGAAACACCATATCAACCCTAACATTCATGGTTCATCATTTTTTCATCAGTTGTTCAACGGTTCATCTTTTTTCATCGGTTCAACGTTTTCCATTCGTTGTTCATTTTCAACCTGTAGTCATCGGTTCATTTTCAACCCTAACACCAATGCCAACACTAACATCATCGTCATCGTCAAGGAGGAATACAATAACAACACTATCTGTTTCAACCCAAATATTCACCTTGACTTATTCATCACATTTACGTTACGTAAAACTTTTTTTTCCATGCATCTATAGTAAACTTTAGTTTCCATTGTTGTTGATGTTGTTGTTCTTCTTGTTTTTATGGTTGTTGTTGAATATGTGTGATAAAACTTGATTAATATTTTGTTGTGGTTGTTATTGTTGTTGTTGTTGTTGTTGTTGTTGTTTTTGAAAATAGATTCCGTCTTCGTCGTATTTTTCATCTAGTGGCGAGGAAACTATGACAAATGATACTCAAAACAAAAAGAAAAGATCACAAAGAGGTGCCACAATGCTTACCAAAGTAACAAAAGTCCACAAATCTTGTAATAAATTTACTATCGTGTTTGATTCGTATTATAAAGTAGTTGATGGTGAATACTCTTTGCTTTTTAAGAGTTATGTTGTGTTCCTTGGACGTAGAAAAGTTAGTATATTTATAGATGATTGGAAACAAGCGCCAAAGGCTCTCAAAGATAGCATATGGACAAACGCTAAGGTATTAATATTAATTTTCATCATTTTGATACGACTTTCTATAATTTCTGATACATTTTTTTGATTTAAATGTAGTTGACTTTTGAGATTAAGAATGGTGATAAGCACTTAAAAAAAGTGTTTAAGCCATGCTGCTACGTGTTGGAGGAGCTTTAAGTCACGGCTCACGTGTGACTACATTAGGAAGCCTAAGATTGGTTTTGAGCGTCCATGGGTGAGATATAGTTTTCTCTCGAAGAAGGTTTGGAAAAAGTTTGCGACGAGCCATCGTTCTGAGACATTCCTGGTTAATGCTAGTGTTATTTATCTTGATAATTTTATGCTAATGATTTATAGATATTAATCATATTTTCACTATGTTTATAACAGACTAAAATTCAAGAAGTAATACAAAATAAAGCGAAAAACATTTACTCTCATAGATTGTCTCGTGGGGAGTACAGGAAACTTGAGAAAAGAATTATGGATGAAAAAAACAACAAATGGGATATGAGAACACGATTAGTCATGATCGCAACCTGGCGTAACGCGAAAAACAACCGGGGGAAAAAATAGAGTCGTCGTCGAACGTAATTTATCCTGACAGGGGAAAGGAAACGATCAAAGAAACCTCAAAAGGGAGAAGACATGGTCATCGCAACCAAATCCTAGGTTCGGGAGTCGATTACACGAGAGGAAGGTATTAGCACCCTCTCACGTCTGTTGTACTCAACGGGATCCACGCTTGTTGTCTAATCAAAGGGTGTGTTATCTAAAGCCTACTACTAAACAGAAATGAAAAAGGAAAAGAAAAAAGGAGACTCGATAGGACTTCGATGTCCTAGGCCTACGTATTCCCTCGTGTAATGGGAAAGTCAGAGTCAACGTAGTTCGGAGGACTACGGGTGATGGGGGGAAGATTGTTCGTCAAGACGTCGCCGTCTTGTGCCTACGTATCCTCATTCATACGAGAATTAGGAAGTCAGAGCATCCGTAGTTCGTGGTTAAGACTACAGATTGGTTAAGTGCTTTTTATGAGCGGCGTTAAATTTGTGTTCCAGGAGTTAAGGTCGATGCCTGTTTGCAGTAGAATGGAGGTAACATACTATTTTCTGAAAATGATTTGACATCAATCCTGAAGGATAAAAATATTTTCATTTGGTTTGTGAGTTTTAACATAAGTGAGTTGACTTTATTTGAGACTCGTATCGCACTAAAGTCTATGACATAGGATCGAATGCTTCGCAAGATCGACCCAAGACGGGACGTATGCAAAGCACTCTAGACAAGGTAAGGAGAGACTATGGCTTATCACTTTCCATGTACTTAAGGCTCGTGGCGCACAATACTCGTCGTATTTATTAAGTGTTTTGATTTTAGTTTGGGATGAGAAAGAAGACTCAAAGGTTCAAAAGAAAGACTAAGGGAAATTAGCTCCTAAATGTTGTCATGCACAATGGTCCTAAAGTTGGGATTGAAAGGGAACTATACTTAATGTTAGCCTACAAAGAGATGGACCTAAGGTTAAGGTTTGAAAGGGACTATCCTAATTGTTATTATACAAAGGATTAAAAGCCTAATGTCTCTCCTACCTCTAACTTAATCAGAAATTAAGTTGAGCTAGGAATCCTAAGGGATCATGTGAGCAAGCACAAGTAAACATTACACCATTCAATCACAAACATAAGCAAACTCAAGACTTAACCAAGTCTCAAGACCCAAAAGAAAAGAAAGAAGAAACAGAGATGAGAGAGAAGTAAGTCAAGTAAGAGAGAGAAGTCTCATGAGAGGAAGATGCAACATCAAGTAACAAAAACAATGAGGTTCAAACAATTAGGCATAAGAATCAAACAATGCAAGCATTAAGTTCAATCAAACAAGGTAAACATCAACTTCAAGTCAAAATAAAAAGAATGTGCACATATTTCAAACCAAATTCAAAGATTGGAAGTTAAAGCAATTAGGCAAAACAATGCACCAAAGCATACACAAATGACTTAAGATCAACCAAGAAGTATTATCAATTAACAAACAAAGTTAAATGAAATCAAACAAGGTAAGAACCAAGGTAGGGCAGTAGCTACATCATATCACATCCAACTCAGGTCAATGATCAAAGAAAGAGCAAGAGGATTCAAGGCATGTATCTCAACAAAATTCAATAATTTGTCAACAAATAAATCATGTAAAACACACCTCAAAAGAGTAAACATCTGAGATTAAGGAATGAATCCAAGAAGGGGCAGTAGTGTGTGTGTGTGTGTGTATGTGTGTGTGTGTGTGTGTGTATGTGTGTGTGTGTGTGTGTGATAACCAATTCAAAGTCAAGTTCAACATGTCAATCAAGAAACATGAGCATCACATCACAACAAGTTCACACAAACAAGCATGTATCTATCTAAGTTCTTCATGAAAGAGAATCAAAGTTCATGTGAAGTTCAAGAAGTGAAAAACATGAAATTGAGCAACAAATACAAGTCAAGGTAGCATTAAAAATCAATTACCCATGTCCTCTAAACATCTTAAACATCAATCAAGTGCATACAAAAAACAAATTCAAAACTAGGTCAAGTATTCATGCACACACACTTCAAAAACAAGATCATATTGATGCATCAATCAAAGATAGGAGTGTCAGGGCAAGTTGTCTCTATACTCGATTTTAATGATGTCGAAACATTTATGTGTAGAATAGCATATAATGTCTAGCATAGATAGAATACACATGTAGGATCATATGTAATGCATACTATGTGGTTTTAAATGTGTTTGATCATGTTAATAATGTTGTATGTGCATTAGGTGATGTTAGGAACCTTTAGAAATGTCAAAATATTGAGTTTTGCAAGTTTCAAGGGTTTGAGTCGACTCGCAACCCTGTTCTGGTCGACTCAACTATGTTGCATTTCTTAGTGTTGGCAGTTGGAGTGCTCGTGTCGACCCTCTGGTCGACTCATACTGTCTGCATTCAAGATTGTTAAAAACTGGGAGGCTTACGTCGACGCATGCCCTGGTCCGATCGACGTAAACATGAGTTTTCTGCGCAGCGTGGTTGACGGGTTTACTCAGGTCGACCCTCCCACCTGTACAGGTCGACCGTTCGCTGATTTGCACTAATTTTTCTGCTGTGTTTTGATTTCAAAATTATGTTATTCCTGTTACTTTGTTATAGCATAGTATATATATATTGTTTTGGCTCATTTTTACATCATCAACTAACAAGAAACGTAAATTAGGCACTGATTTTTCTCTTCATCTTCATCTTCAACCTTAAATTCTCTAACAACTACACATAACCATTTTTGTTAGTGTTGTGTATTTTGTGAAGTGATAACGTTTAGACTTAGGTGTGTTGTATCCTTCGTGCTGGTTTGAGAATCAGTGGGTGTTTCTTGAATAAAACCCTAGGTTTTGTCCTCCAAGAATCCGGGTGATTTTGGGGGTTTTTGTATAAATCGTTTCTCTACAAGGATTCAGCCGTGCGAAGGTGATTGAAGAACGGAGTGGTTGGTCAGTCTAGTAGAAACAATCAGAGGATCATACGAGAAAGATTTGGGATCGAATTGTGGAAGATCGAAATCGACAGAGTGAAGGGGATTGAAGTCTTGCGGGTTCTTGCAATCGAGTAGCGTGAGACGGTGATTTGTTCGACCAAATTTGAGGCACTTGATTCATCTTGAATCAAGGGGAGAGAAGACTTTGCATAGACATCAAAGACGTTGAGGGTTTGGTGTATCAGTTTTTCTCTTGTATAAACAATTGCAACCGTAATATATACATATCTCAATTCCATTTTTGGAATTGGGGGCAGAGGTACCCTTAGCGAGGACGATTGGGGAACTGCCTAATCAAATCGTGTTTGTTCTCTCTTTCCCTATCCGTTTACGTTTTTTATATTGTTTAAACTTGTGAGTTATCAATTGATTGAAAATTTCTGGTATAGTGTAGTATAGAGCTGAATTATTGATTTGTAAAAACACTACAATCCCTTGGATTGTATTTGGATTAGCTCTACAATCACATTTCTTTGAAATTTACACTTGGAGTGCCTCGCACGCCAAGTGTTTGATAAATTGATTGAGCACAAGTTTCTAAAGCGCTTTGTGAATTAAGTTTGTTGTATTCACCCGTTGGTGATTGGAAAATATCAAGCGCATATATTTGAGTTGATTACATTGTGTATGGTTGATTCTGTTTGGTTTTCTCATCCGCCGCATCATTTGTAGTGGCTTTACGCATATCTGATTTTTCAAGTAGCGGTTCGTTGTAGACGAATTGATTCAGTGGTTGCTTCCGCATTAAATTTTCAAAACTAATTTTGGAACACCATTAGCGTTTAATAAATTGTGGGATCTATTCAACCCCCCCCCCCTTCTAGATCCAAGCCATCGTCTAATAAGTGGTATCACGAGCTCCTATTTATCTGGTGCTTCGATATAATTTCTTAGAAAATGGCGAACGAACCTGAAGGGGCTTATAATAGAGCTCCAGTTTTTACAGGCGAGAATTATAGCTACTGGAAAGATTGTATGCGCGTGCATATAAATTCCATTGATCGGAAGGTTTGGAATGTTATTTAGAATGGTCCTATTGAAATAACAATGACCGATGAAAATAATGTAGTTGTGCCCAAGCCGGAAGCACAATGAAATGATGAGGATGAGAAAAAGTACAGTTATGACTAGACATATCGGAATATTTTGATCTCCTCTTTAGGAGTTGACGAATATTATCGAGTCTCTCACTGTACAATGGCCAAAGCCATGTGGGATGCTTTACAAGTAGCCTGCGAGGGCACTAATGAAGTGAAAATGGCCCGAATCAACACATTAATGCAAGAGTTCGATCTCTTTTACATTAAGCAAGGGGAAACCATTGCTGACATGCAAAAGAGGTTCACTCATATAATCAATAAATTACATACACTTGGTAAACCAGTTCCCAATGAGGTTGCTACTAATAAAATCTTGAGGTGTCTTAACAGGGAGTGGTAGCCAAAGGTCACCGCAATTACGGAGGCCAATGATTTAACTACTCTAGACCTCACAACATTATTTGGCAAACTCGATGAACATGAGCAAGTGCTCATCAACCTGGAAAAACATGAGAAGAGTGTAAAGAAAGAGAAAACAAAGGAAACAGAAAAAAAAAAGTCGATTGCTCTTAAGGCTTCTCGTTCAAAGTCCACATCACAAGAGCAAAGTGAAAATGAAACCAACAATGATGAAGATGATGATTCGAGTGATGACATGAGGCTATTTGTGAAAAGATATAATAGGTACATTCAAAAGAATGAAATTCAGCACTCGGATAAAAATCTCGTCAAATTCAGAAGGCAATAAAAAAATGAAGGCAACAATAGTGGCAAGTCGAGAGGATATTGTTACAATTGTGGAAAGTCCGGGCACTACAAGCCGGACTCTCCATCACTCAAGAAAGACAAGGATAAGGATAAGAGTCGTCAACACAAAAAGTCAAATAAATCTAGACGAGCATACATCGCTTGGGAGAGCGATAGCGAATCAAAAAAAGATGACAGCTCAAGTGACGAAAGTGAATCTGTCAATCTATGTCTTATGGCACATCGAAATAAGAAGAAAGAGGTAAAACACTCTAAATACGATCACTCTAATAATATGTCTCATTTAGAATTACAATAAGCTTTTGATATGTTTCACCATGAGGCTAAGGAAGCTTTTCAATGCTTAGCCTCGAACAAAAATATTTTTTCATATTTGGAGAAAAAGATCTCCGATTCCGAAAAGGAATTGGAAGCTCTTAAAAACTCTATGGTGGATACATCAAAAGCTGAGATTGAAGAGGACAAGTCTCCTTGGTTCAATTGGGGTTGTGATACTTGTCATATTTGGCAAAAAGAGTTGAGAACCCTTAAGGCCAAATTAGACAAGCCTCTAAAGCCTAAAGTTACTTTTGCTATTGATCAATCACACTATCGAGAAAGTATGAATAATCCGTATCAAAGGTATACATATGTGATTCGAGATAGAGATAGCAAAGGTAATTCTACACTGAACCAAAATTGCCTATATTGTTGTAAACAGGGTCATACTATTGCTAAATGTCGTTTTAGTAGATTTCTTGTTCCAAAAGGCATTTATCGATGGTTGCCCAAATGCAACCCTGTTTTCACTCACCATAAAGGACCCAATAAGAATTGGGTACCTACTTTCCCTTGATTGACTATGTAGGTACAAAGTCTTGAGACCACCGAAAGAAGATGAGTTCTAGATAGTAGCTGCTCAAGATATATGACAGGAGACATATCTCTTTTCATCGACTTTGTGGCGAAGAAAAAGGGGTTTGTTACCTACAGAGACAACAACAAGGGACAAATTCTCGGCAAAGGTAGTGTAGGTAACCCCTCATCTACTACTATCTCTGATGTGCTTCTAGTTGAAGGCCTTAACCATAACCTTTTAAGCATTAGCCAATTATGTGACAAGGACTATAAAGTAACTTTTTCTAAGGATTGTTGCATAATTGAGAACAGTGATAAAAAGGATGTGTTTAAGGGCTTGAGGGTGAATAACGTCTATATGCTAGACTTAAATGAGGTATTGTTGAATGGCGACAAGTGTCTAGTCACCATGAGTGAAGATTCATGGTTATGGCATAGATGGTTGGCGCATATCAATTTTGATTTGCTTAACAGAATAGTCTCTAAAGACCTAGTCATCGGTTTGCCCAAAATCAAATTCACAAAGGATTTCCTTTGTGATGCTTGTCAAATGGGGAAGCAATCAAGGATCTCATTCAAATCTAAAAACATTGTTTCAACTATGAGACCCCTTGAGCTCCTCCATATGGACCTCTTTGGACCATCTAGGATCAAAAGCCTAGGTGGTAACTATTATGGTTTTGTAATAGTCGATGACTTTTCTCGGTTTTGCTGGACTATTTTCTTAGCAAACAAGAGTGATACATTTTCGGCCTTTGAAAGATTTGCCAAGTTATCCCAAAACAAATTAAACACGAACATTGTATCAATTAGAAGTGATCATGGGGGTGAGTTCCAAAATCATCTTTTTGAAGCATTTTGTGAAAGCCATGGAGTTGATCATAATTTTTCCGCACCACGTACCCCTCAACAAAACGGGGTTGTGGAACGTAGGAAGGATTATGATCAGTGAGAGTGGACTTCCAAAATACTTTTGGGCCGACGTCATACGTACGGCTTGTTAAGTTTTGAATAGGGTGCTCATCCGGCCTATTCTAAACAAGGCACCGTATGAACTTTTAAAAGGGCGAAAGCCCAATGTCTCTCACCTTCACGTTTTTGGTTGTATGTGTTTTGTGTTGAATAACGGTAAAGAGACACTTGGTAAGTTTGATGCTAAGGCCGACGAGGGTATTTTTCTTGGATACTCTCAGTCAAGTAAGGCATATAGGATTTATAATAAGAGGTTGCATATTGTTAAGGAGTCGGTACACGTTACTTTTAATGAGTCTTATCCGAAAAATGTCAGAGAAGGTAGTTCTTTTCATGGTGCTGGTGTATCTTCAGAAGACATACTCAAGGACACTGATAAAGAAATTAATCAACCGGAAGCAGTGCGTATTGAGGAGGAAAAGGATCACCAACCAATGAAGAGTGAGGAGGATCATCCGTCTAATAAAGATGACCTTCCTCCAGCTTGGAAGCCTTCCAAAGACCATCCCATCGACAACATTCTCGTTGACATCTCTAAGGGAGTAACTACCCGCTCCAAGCTAAGTAACTTCCTTTATTACTCCGCTTTCATTTTGCAAGTTGAGCCTAAAAATCCAAAAGAGGCATTACTCGATGAGCATTGGTTTTTATCAATGCAAGATGAACTAAATCAATTCAAGAAAAATAAGGTTTGGGACCTTGTCCCCCCTCCGCGAGGTCATCGAATAATCGGCACCCGATGGGTGTTTAGGAACAAGCTCAACAAAAGTGGAGTTATAACTCGAAACAAAGCGCGGCTTGTAGTGCAAGGGTATAACCAAGAGGAAGGAATCAACTATGAGGAAGAAACTTATGCTCCGGTTGCCCGAATCGTGGCTATACGCCTTTTACTTGCTTATGCTTGCACTAAAAATTTCAAATTATTTCAAATGGACGTTAAAAGTGATTTCCTTAACGGATACATCAATGAAGGGATTTATGTAGCCCAACCTCCGGGTTTTGAATCCCATGAATATCCCGATCATGTTTACCAACGTAAACGTGTTTTGTACAGACTTAAACCAGCCCCTAGGGCTTGGTATGAACATCTAAGAAAATTTTTACTTGATCAAGGGTATTCAAGAGGCAAGGTTGACACAACCCTCTTTATTAAACGTCAAGGAAAACATTTAATTTTGGTAGAAATTAATGTTGATGATATCATTTTAGGGTCTACTAACATGACCTTGGTCAAGGAGTTTTCTAGTTTGATGCAGGGCGAGTTTGAAATGAGCATGACGGGGGAGCTTAACTATTTCCTCGGATTGCAAATCAAGCAACTCGAAGAGGGCACGTTTGTAACTCAGACGAAATATTGTCTTGAGCTTCTCAAACATTTTGACATGGTAAACTGCAAGGCAATTGATACTCCGATGCTTACTTGTGCTAACCTAGATCATGACGAGAATGGTAAGGATGTAGAGGTAAAGAAGTACAGAGGTATGATTGGATCTCTCCTCTATCTTACCGCATCATGACCCGACATTATGTTCAGTGTTTGCATGTGTGCGAGGTATCTATCACGTCCTAAGGAATCTCACTTGAAAGTCGTTAAGCACATACTTAGATACCTCTCCGGTACTCCAAAGTATGGGCTTTGGTATTCCAAGGGAAGTGAGTGCTCCTTGGTTAGCTACTCCGATTCTGATTTTGCCGGGTGCAAGTCGGATAGGAAAAGCACTAGTGGCACATGGCATTTTTTCTCAAATTCCTTGGTGAGTTGGCATAGCAAAAAGCAAGTTTTCGTTGCTTTGTCAGCAGCCAAGGCGGAATACGTTGCCGCCGGAAGTTGTTGTGCTCAAGTCCTATGGCTTAAGCAACGATTGCTCGACATCAATTTAAAATTTAAGTGCATTCCTATTTTATGCGATAACACAAGTGTCATTAACCTAACTAAGAACCCCGTATTGCATTCGCGCACTAAGCATATCGAAATATGTCATCACTTCCTTAGGGATCATGTAGAGAAAGGTGATGCGGTCTTTGAGCATGTTGATACTAAAAATCAACTTGCTAACATTTTTACAAAACCACTCGCTACAGAGCCTTTCTTTCACATCCAGGGAACTAGACGTTCTCGACATCTCGGATCGTGCTTGAGAATTCATCAATATACTGGCTCTCCATATATATATATATATATATATATATATATATATATATATATATATATATATATATATATATATATATCTGTGTGTGTGTGTGTGTGTGTGTGCTTGTTTATGTCTTTTACTAACAATATAAAGAATTATTGAGCCATATGTGAGGGCATTCATCGTCAATCGCGATTAAGGTAACATCGTTCCTCTTCATAAGTTTCTATTAAATGAATGTACCATGTTGAGTGTTGAAACTGATGTTTATTACAAAATTAAGCATATTTTATCCATTTAAATGTTTGATGTTTGTGTTGGCTTCTTATTTATCCAAAATTATTGCATAAATGACACATCTATACGGTTTTTGCAATGTTTCACTGGTTGAGTCGACCTAAACAGGACTTCGGTCGACTCACCAATATGGGATTTATTCACGCTTAGAGGCTGGGGTGCTCAGGTCGACCCTTTGGTCGACTCAAAGCATTGATATCTGTTATTGTAGAAAATACACAAGTATGCATCGGTGCACACAGGCCAGCGGTCGACGCGTCGCTGACCCATTCTGAAAAACTCTTGGGGTTCACGTGTTTCTTTTACCCATTTATTGATTTTTATGCTTTTCATGATTCTTTTAAGTGTCATTATTAGATTATGTTCATTGCATCAAAACATTGCATCATTCTCCTCATATTCTCCTCTTCCCTAAAAATTCTATAAACAAACCCTAACCCCAAATCTTTCAACAACCACATTTGGGTTTCTCATCAACTTGATACAACTCAGTCACTATTCATACTTCTCAAGCATCTATCTAAATGGCTTCTTGAAGAATTACTCGCAAAAGAGTCACAAGGGACCCATCATCTCAAGCTGGTACTTCTCAACCTCCTCCTAGTTCACCGGTAACACTTTCATCTCTTGTATCTGATGAATTCTCTGCTCTATATGAAACCAAATTGAGCAAACGTTCTATTGTTAAACAATATGTTTACTACCGTCGTGCGGCTGAAAGAATGCATATAGAGGAAGTCATGGAATTGTTGGATTTTCAAAATTTCAGAAAACTTTTAGAATGTGATACTAAATACAATGAGGACTTAGTTCGAATCTTCTATACTGGTTTGATGGGTAAGTTTGAGGGTTATATGTTTAACTGTAAGTTAGGGAATAAATTTGTTGTGATAAAGGATTCTACTTGGAAGGATTTGTTTAGTATGCCTGTGCTCAATGATGGTCCTGCAGAACATGCAACTGATACGAAGAATGTTGATAATTATAACTTTAAGAGTGCTTTGAACTCTATGCTGAAGAAACCGTATTCGGAACAAGTTGTGAACAATGATCTATTTCTGAAAACGGTGACAACCGGGCGTTTGAAACCCGTTGACAGAATTCTGCAGTGGATTGTATCACATTCTTCAACCCAAGAAAGGCGGATATTCTAGGGTTGATCAGCTTGAGGTCCACTTGATGTATATTCTGAAAAATAAAATCAAAATCAGTTGGCCTTATTATTTTGCAAGCAGGATGTACACTCTGCGTGACTCCGGTAGAGGGACCGCGTTGTCTTACGCCTCCTTCATCTAAATTGTGCTCAACCATGCAGAAATTTGTGTTCCTGGTCTTTCGTACAAATCTCTCACCACTGACCAAGAATTTAGTCAGAAGACATTGACCATGATGGGGCATCTCTGGGATATTAAAGAGAAAAGGTGTCGGTATATTGTGAAATCAAACACCGCTATTTTGCAGGAATCTGATGAGAGTGATGAAGAAGAAGGCAAAGAAGAAGAACAACAAAGTGAAGACGAAGAAGAAAATCAGATGGATACAGGTTTTGATGGTCAAGATAACAGTGCTTGGATGCCTCACTCCTCTACCATGGAATCTGAGGAAGACCAAGGCTAGGGTCAATGACAACATACCGGTGCATGGATGCCTCAATCATCTACCATGGAAACTGAGATTGACCAAGGCTGGGGTCAATGGCAATATACTAGTTGGACCACTCTTTGTTCTAATTATATGCCATCAACTCAAGGTTTGGATTACCAAGACTCCTACTTTACACCTCTATCACCTCCGCGTCCTCAACAAAATAATGAGGAACTTCTTGAACTTATGAGGAACATGCAACTCCAACACCAGCAGTTTGCCACAGATCAAGATGAACGTTTCACGGCACTGCACGGTGAGCTTCAAGTGCACACCAACAACTTCGATGCTTTTGCCAACAATGTAATGGGAAGGTTCAACACCATGGCTGAGACAGCTGCAAACCAAAACTGTGCCCTTACAACTAGTTTCAACGTTCTGAACAGAGCTGTGCTGGAATTGACTGAGCAATTGACATACAACCTCCTCCACCACCTCATGACCATCATTCTCGCGGAAGAGGTCAACACTTTAGGGGGAGGAGGCCTTGAGGATTTTCTGTTGCATCTCATATCATCTATGATTATGTTTTGTTGTCGCATTTCTTCGTCGTGACTTTATTATGTGTTTTCATTTTGTGCTTATCGCTTTTTAGTGGTCTTGTACTTTTTACCTTTCAGCTTTTTTATACCGTGACAATGTATTGAACCATATTTTGTGTTTATTAAGCTTTTTGGCTTGTTAGTTTTATTGTCATGTTTCTATTTATCTTACTATGTTTCTCATTAACTAGCATTTTATGTGGATGTGTGTTAATGGTTACGTGTTGCAATTTCTGTAAAAATGCCAAATTCAATATTGTATCTTTGATATATTGTTTCTTTCCTTATTTTTGATGTTATCAAAGGGGGAGAAGAAACTGCAAACAATAACAGCTATTGAGATTGATCAAACCAACAACGGATGCATGAAGTTAGGGGGGACGCATGAAGTTATGGGGAGGATGATACCCCAAGCTTGACCTTTTGCTAACTGTTTTGCCAATATCGAAAAGGGGGAGTATGTGAGGGCATGCTGTCTCTACACTCGGTTTTAATGATGTCAAAACATTTATGTGCAGAATAGCATATCATGTCTAGCATAGATAGAATACACATGTAGGATCATATATAATGCATACTATGTGGTTTTAAATGTGTTTGATCATGTTATTAATGTTGTATGTGCATTAAGTGATGTTAGGAACCTTTAGAAATGTCAAAATATTGAGTTTTGCAAGTTTCAAGGGTTTGAGTCGACTCACATCCCTGTTCTGGTCGACTCAACTATGTTGCATTTCTTAGTGTTGGCAGCTGGAGTGCTCGCGTCGACCCTCCGGTCGACTCATACTGTCTGCATTCAAGATTGTCAAAAACTGGGAGGTTTGCGTCGACGCATGCCCTGGTCCGTTCGACTCAAACATGAGTTTTTTGCGTAGTGTGGTTGACGAGTTTGCTCAGGTCGACCCTCCCACCTGTATAGGTCGACCGTTCGATGATTTGCACTAATTTTTCTGCTGTGTTTTGATTTCAAAATTCTGTTATTCCTGTTACTTTGTTATAGCATAGTGTATATATATATATATATATATATATATATATATATATATATATATATATTATTTTGGCTCATTTTTACATCATCAACTAACAAGAAACGTGAAATAGGCACTGATTTTTCTCTTCATCTTCATCTTCAACCTAACATTCTCTAACAACTACACATAACCATTTTTGTTAGTGTTGTGTATTTTGTGAATTGATAACGTTCAGACTTAGGTGTGTTGTATCCTTCGTGCTGGGATGAGAATCAGTGGGTGTTTCTTGAATAAAACCCTAGGTTTTGTCCTCCAAGAATCCGGGTGATTTTGGGTGGTTTTTGCACAAATCGTTTCTCTACAAGGATTCAGCCGTGCGAAGGTGATTGAAGAACGGAGTGTTTGGTCAGTCTAGTAGCAACAATCGTAGGATCGTACGAGAAAGATTTGGGATCGAATTGTGGAAGATCGAAATCGACCGAGTGAAGGGGATTGAAGGGTTGCGGGCTCTTGCAATCGAGTAGCGTGAGACGGTGATTTGTTCGACCAAATTCGAGGCACTTGATTCATCTTGAATCAAGGGGAGAGAAGACTTTGCATCAACATCAAAGATGTTTAAGGGTTTGGTGTATCAGTTTTTCTCTTGTTTAAACAATTGCAACCGTAATATATACATATCTCAATTCCATTTTTAGAATTAGGGGCAGAGGTACCCTTAGCGAGGACGATTGGGGAACTGCCTAATCAAATCGTGTTTTTTCTCTCTTTCCCTATCCTTTGACGTTTTTGATATTGTTTAAACTTGTGAATTATCAATTGATTGAAAATTTCTTGTATAGTGTAGTATAGATCAGAATTATTGATTTGTAAAAACACTACAATCCCTTGGATTGTATTTGGATAGGCTCTACACTCACATTGCTTTGAAATTTACACTTGGAGTGCCTCGCACGCCAAGTGTTTTATAAATTGATTGAGCACAAGTTTCTAAAGCGCTTTGTGAATTAAGTTTGTTGTATTCACCCATTGGTGATTGGAAAATATCAAGTGCATATATTTGAGTTGATTACATTGTGTATGGTTGATCCTGTTTAGTTTTCTCATCCGCCGCATCATTCGTAGTGGATTTACGCATGTCCGATTTTTCTAGTAGCGGTTCATTGTATACGAATTAATTCAGTGGTTTCTTCCTGTCATACCCCAAATTTGTCCTACATGTGCATAACTTTCATCTGTCACGCCCTCATTTTCACCTTAAACCTTCTTTTTTATCTAATATCCATTTTTATCTTTTTTACCCATTATTCATATCCATTTCTCTTTATCCATTTTTATTAATATCCATTTTCACTTCCCATTACAAATATCCATATCCATTTCTATTTAAAATTCATTTTTCTATAACCAAATTCATTTTATCCATTACATCATTCATATCCAAATTCAATCCCTTTCACCTTCAAATAATATCCAAAACCATATCTTTAATCCATTCCACTTTTAAATTCCATTTTCTAACCATTTTCATTTTAATATCTATTTTTATTATCTTATTAGTTCCAATCTATCCTTTCTCCTATTAAATTCAAAATCCAATATCCAATGTATATACCCATTTTGTCTATCTGCTTCCAAAATTCATTTCAATTCTTTTTTTTATACACAATCATGTTCCAATTTGAATTCATATTCAATTCCAAAAAGGACCAAAATGTGTTCATTAAAACTTACAAATACCATAATAAAAAAAACCGTAAGGTAGTACATAACCCTACAAAGTCCCACAAAACCTAATTATGCCAGTTACTGTTAAGCCTAAGACAAGAAAAAACCAAAGACCAAACTTCATGTTTTGGTTCTGAATGCAAGTGGCCCGTATTGGATCCCACTTCAAAAACTTCCATCAGCTACCAAATAACACAACCTGCAAATACAGTTCGTACAAACACAATGCCACCTCTGCCGTACACCCCACACCACACAAGCTCTGATCTACAACGTACACAACATCCACGCCAGACCATAAAACACAAAACCTGCTACAAATTGGTACAACCTGCATAACAAGACAAATCTAAAACGTAATCAACAAGTTTATCTTGTTTTAAAAAGAGAAAGAAGAGAAAACATTTGGGGGGGGCGAAAAAAAAACTAACCTTAAATTAACTTCTTTTTAATTCTACAGAAACCAACAAGACCCAAACTCTTCAGGCCGGCGACTTAACAACCGCCTCTGTTTCAATTTCGCAAATCCAATCCTACCTCTCTCCACTCTTCATCATTCACCCATAAACACAACCGTAAATCCCAAACCAACACGGCCTTTAAAACCTCACCATAAACCAACTACTGATAAGAAAAATACCACAACACCTTCACGAAAATGAACCCTTTCATCATCACCCAACTTTAACCACAGCTTCTCTCCATTTTTCTGCAAAAAAAAACAACTATCCTCAATTCTTCACCAACAGCGAAAACCTTCACCACATATTCATCTCAGAGGAGTTTTCTCATTCCTCACCTCACTCTTCAGTTCTCAAAGGCTGCAAGATAAACGAATAAGTGGGAACTTTGCAAAAAGTTTTTTTTTCCATAGCAGAAACTTCAAAGCATCATCAACAGCCATTACCAACACGGTATGTTCGAAGAAAGTTCACAACGTAAACGTAGCAGAACTGAGTAGAAGAAAAAGACGTAAGGAGCGGAAGTAGAGTCGAAGAGAAAGCAAAGGATAAGAAGCGAAGTACCTAGCTTCTGTTGGCGTTTTGCGGTTGTCGAAGACGCCATCGGAGCGACTCCGATAGGTACCTCGATCTCGTCCCAAAATTTGATGTGTCATAATCTGCTCATATGTTTACTGTTTCTAATTTGCAATTTGGGTTTTGTTGCTCTGAGATCGTGTTTGTCGGTTTTGATGTAAATATCTTTTGCTTTGTGGCCGTGTTGTCAAGTGTGCGTGAGATCGTTGTGTGCTATTGTTTCTTCTGTATTTTGTTTTGTGTAAGTGTTGAACGAAGAGTGGCGAGGTGGTTGCCGCGGCATTGGAGAGAACGGAGCAAGGCGGCGGCCATGGTGGATCGAAGAAACGAGAGAAGTAGGGCGAGTGAGAAAGAGAAGAAGTGCGGCGGAGGGAGAATGTTTTCGAGAACGACGGCGATGGAGGAGGTTGTGACGGCGCGGTGTAGCTTTGACCATTTCCGGCAATAATTTGTGGAGTTCGAATGAGGAATGGCGGCACAACGAAGGTGATGGTGAAAAGGGGGCTAGGGTTATGTTGTTCTGATTATTTAGAATTTTATGTTGTTTTTTATTTTATGTTTATTTTTTCCTTCATCGCTGATTTGGACCGGCCTTTGGGCCTGTTGTTTAGAGCCCAGCGCCTTTTTTATTTTATTTCTTTCGCACCTCAATAACTTTTCGCACCCCCGTGGCTGCTTATGAAACCATTGGGCCAGCAGACGTAAGCCCACTCGCCTGGCTATTCACACTCCCCAGCCTGCTTCTTGCACCCCCAACACATAAAGGCCATTGGGCTTGCATCATAACCCATTGCTGATCGCACCACCCAGCTATTTCTGCTTTTTATTTTTCCTTTTTGTTCTTAATTGTGATTTGTTAATTGGTTTAGGATAATTAGGTTTAGCTAATATTTTTGAAATTACTAATTTTGGTTAATTATTTTTAATTAAAATTTAAATAGTAATTTTAGTTTAGAATTAATCCTGAACTAATTAGATTTTAATTAAAATTAGATTTTTGATTTGATTTTTTTAATTTTAGGTTTAATTCTAGCCTTTTGGATTTAATTTTAAGTTTAGAACTAGTTTTTAGAATTAGTTTTAGATCAACCCTTTTTTTACAACAATAAACAAGCTTGATCTAACGTCAAGTATTTTTCAAATCAAATTAATACCTTTAACTATACTAAATATCCTTTCATAAAAGGTGAAAAGGAGGGGGATCAAGTCTTTGGTCTTTCTCTTCAATAGTTTGGGTGCGAGTTTTCTTACTCGTGTGTAGACAATTGATGCCTATAAAAAACTTTAACTTTAACTTGTCGATTGTTTAGGTGCGAGTTCTCTTACTCGTGTGTGGACAATTGACGCCTTTAAAACACACGAACTCGACAATGTTCAAACTTTTTCCTAATCAAATTATTAAAACACTTAATCCCTATTTAAACACACTTTACTAAAGGTGAAGTGAGGGTGGTCGAGTCTTTGACCCTTCTCCACAATTGTTTGGGTGCGAGTTCTCTTACTCGTGTGTGAGCAATTGTCACCTCTAAAACATCCAATACGATCAAAATTATCCTTTCCTCGCCTCCGTGCGACCGAAACCTTAAAACACATACCAATTAAATCCTTTTCTCAATCAAATATTTAACACATTTAATCCACAACTCAAACACCTTTCCCAAAGAACATTGTTTAGTCCATTCTTCCGCGCATATGAACTAGTGCTTCAGCCTCCCATGACGAGCCGACAAGCCAACGTTTAGCAGTTAGAATGAAGCCTAAACTCTCGTTCGCCTAAAACACGTCCAAATCAAATCTTTTTCTCAATCAAATCTCTAATACACTTAATTCATACTCAAACAACTTTTCACAAAAAGAACATTGTTTAATCCATTCTTCCGCGCATATGAACTAGTGCTTCAGCCTCCCATGACGAGCCGACAAGCCAACGTTTAGCAGTTAGAATGCGAATTAAACTCTCGTTCCCCTAAAAAACACAAACCAACAAACCGTAGTCCCACGAACTACGAATGCTCTGACTTTCCCATTGCACGAGGGAATACGTAGGCCCGAGGATTCTAATCCTTGCCGAGCACACTAATAATAAAACCACCCATTTTCCCTTTTAAAAATTAATCCTTTTACCTTAGAAGATAAACAAACAAACCTATCTAACCTTTCTCACGAATCGAATCAAGAGGTTCCCGTTGAGTACAACGGACGTAGAGGGTGCTAATACCTTCCCTTTGCGTAATCGACTCCCGAACCCGAATTTGGTTGCGATGACCATGTTCTTATCCCTTTCAAAGGTTTTCTAGATATTTTCCTTTCCCTCTTTTGGGATAAATAAAGTTCGGTGGCGACTCTGTTTCGAACAGTTTTTTTCCGCGTCCATCGCGAGGATCGTATTTTTCGAGGTACGACAGATGGCGACTCTGCTGGGGATAGTGCATTGCCTTATGCTAGAGAGAGTCAAGCCTAACTTGACTCGATTCGTGAGTGTTAGATCCGCTTGTTTGTTTATCTTCCCTTGCTTGTTTGCTTGCTTGACTGATTATCTATTATCTACTCGCATGCTCATTATTATTATATCCTATTATTGTTTCTTATGACACTGTTGGGGTTCTCTGATCATTGGGAACTTTGTGAGACGGCTCTATACCCGAGTCCGAGTATAACCCTAGGATTAGAATGGTGGTTGTGTAGTGTAGGCTTGCGTGGTCTCTTCCGCGTGAGTTGAAGCGAAAACCCCGCTTGGAGTAGGTTCCCTTGGATATATTATTGCTGTGGTGAAACTTTACCATGGCGGTAATATTTTCTAGCCTGAATTGTTGATCCCAAGGACCTTTTACCCATTTATCCATGGTGGTTAGTAGTGTTAATTCTATGTGAGTTAATGCGAATGCCCCAATCAGATGAGATCCCTCGAACGTATTACTTCCTGACAGTAATATTTTCGACCTCGATCTAAGATTCTGAGAACCCTAAACCCGTGTGTCGATGGTTGTGTAGTGGGCGCCTCCGAGGAATCTTTCTCGTGGGGAAGAAACGAAGACCTCACCTAGAAGAGATCCTTTCAAGGATATTATCGTCTGATGTTCCTTCGTCATGGCTATAATGTCTTTGAAAGATATCCATAACTCTAGGCACCTACCCGATTAGAGCCTACATATGGGGGGTCTTGTGATCAGAGATATCCTGTGTCTAACTCCTTCCTCAGAATCAGATGTTGTTTTGATCCTGGAACCGTGCATAAGCATTGCATACTCATGACATTAGCATGTATGCATGTCACTTTCCAACAAACTCAACCATCCTTTGTCCATAACCCGCAGTTGATTTCCTGACACTCGTATCGGAATTGAGCCGCTTTTGGAAGAATCATGGACTCAGAAGGGCAGAACCAATTTGCGTCAAGAGCAGATGTTGACTTGATGAAGAACCAGCTAGACCAACTTGTGGAAGCTATGGCAAGGAAAGAGGACAACATTCAAAGGCCTACAGTCACTAAGAACGTCATTCTGCCTCAAGTGAATAATCTTGCCCAATTTCAGCCTGTGCGGATTCCTGTTGGGGACCAGGTTATACGAGAATGTCACACTATTCAAGATAAACATGCCTCATCTCATGATGCAATTGAATACCATAGCTTTGCATTCACTACACCGAACTCCCGAGGGACAAGCCTGGTGGTGAACACTGAACGACCTCAAGAGGTTGAGTTTGCAGAAAGATGTCGTGTGTTGGAAGAGAAGCTTGAAACCATGAAGGGGCGTGATGCTTTTGATCTAAATGCTTTGAACATGTGTTTGGTACCCGGACTTGTAATACCTCCAAAGTTCAAGATGCCAAAATTTGAGAAATACAAAGGAGATAGTTGTCCAAAGCAACATTTGGTGATGTTTTGCAGAAAGATGACCACCAATGCTCTCAACGACAAACTTATGATTCACTGTTTCCAAGACAGACTGAGTGGGGCATCACTGAGTTGGTACATGCAGCTACAGAGTAGCCATATCCAATCATGGTTGGACCTAGCCGGTGCATTTGTGAAGCAATACCAATACAATCTTGACATGGCTCCCAACCGCATACAGCTGCAAGGCTTATCTTAAGAGGAGAACGAATCCTTCAGGGGGTATGCTCAGAGATGGAGAGAGGTAGCTGCTAGCGTTCAACCGCCACTTTTAGATAGAGAATTGGTTGACATGTTCATAGGTTCTTTGCAAGGCCCATACCTAGAGAAAATGATGAGCAATGGGACATCAAACTTCTCTAATTTGGTTTTAGTAGGAGAACACATTGAGAGTCATATCAAGAGTGGAAAGATCCAAGACGCCTCGAGCATCTAGGATAGAGAGACTGAATCCATTGTCAGTTCTCAAGAGGAAGAGGAGGATGAAATCAATGTAATCTGGGACACTATACAAGCTCCATCTCCGGTACCTTATCCTCAGTACCCAAGCATCTCAACTGTTCAAAGTCAGCAATCCTATGGGTCTCCCTCTGTGATTCCATCCTCTCCACATGGTCAATATACTCCTGTCAATAGAGGTCCCCCTCGCCAACAACGAATTACACAACACTCTTCACAACCCCGACGCTACTATAATCAAAGACCAAAAAGGCATTTTGATCATTTGCCAGTGCCATTCAGTCATATATTGCCACGTTTGATTAGTAGTGGGTTAATAGTGCCAAAGGGCTTGGATCCTGTTATTCCTCCATACCCACCAGGCTTTGATGCCAATGCACGATATGGATACCATGCTGGTGCCATGGAGCATTCAACTGAGGATTGCAAACAGCTCAAAAACAAGGTCCAAGATCTGATTGAGTCCAATCTAATCTCATTTACGCCTCGAGGTCTTCAAATCAACGTCAAACCTTCACTTGATCAGGTGGGTCCATCATCCGCCCATGTTATGGAAGAAGTTGCTGAGAGTAGGTGTGAAGAAGGCTATCATAGTGGTCTCGATGAACAAGATTGCTAGTCCAATAGTGGGTCAAGAAAGAAAAGCCCAGTCCCCAATGCTGGCAATTTTTTAGATCATGTCATTTCTATGCATTTGTAAATTCCTTTTGTTATGTACTATTTGCTTTTAGACATTGTTGTTTATTAATGGTAATATTAATGAAGTGATCATGCAGTCTTTGAACTAATCACGTCGCATTCGCTCCCATTTTCTTCACTTTTATCAAAAAAGAAAAAAAAAACAAAAATATATTCACCTATATACCTCTCATTCACTTTCTTTACCAATTGTTGTTTAGCAAAGATTGGAGGGAGGATGACGAAAACTAAATACCCATAATTGTTGATGGTATGCTTTCGGATAGAATCTTGCCAAGGATGTACAGGCATTGTTTCAAATCCCCAAACACAGGAGAGATAAGGAGCTAATCCCTAGTTAACCACTTCGAGCCGAGAAGTAGAAGTTTTCTTCGGATATTTAAACCCTTACACTCAACCCGGGGTAGGGTAGTGTTCAGTTAATCTGATTTCGTATTCTTTGTACACGTCTTGAGGTGACGAAGAAATCAGGCAAAATCCAGAAGTTATGGTGGTTGTTCTTCAATGGCTACTGACTTGGCAGTCACAAGCCTTACTCTAAATCAAAAGCCTGCTAAGTTGAGCACCTCAAAGGAGACTTAGGCAAAAATCAAGGCAACCCTGATGGACTCGAAAAGCAAAGTCAGTCCATGCAAAAGATAGGGATAAAAAAACAAAAGAGTTCCTCGAATCCTCAACAAAAACAAAATAAGATCCAGTGGCCACCATGCCAAATCAAATGATCACTGACACCCATCAAAACAAAATAAGGTGACTGCCATTTTGAGCAAACCTTGAATCATTCATCGCTTACACCGTCACCCCATTTGGAGGACAAACATGTGCAGAGTCAACTAAACGTAGGACTGGAGAACATCACGAAGAAAGGGTGGGCACAAAACACACTTTGAGCCTTATATCCTTTGTTTCTATAACCATGAACCAGACCACGTTATAACCCTCAAAAGACCTAATTGAGGCGGGGTTTATTCTGAAAGCATACTACAGCAAGGTTGCGTAAACTGACTCCTACATATTTGCTAATCTTCTAAATTGGTGTCATATTCTTGTTGTATCTTTCACACACCAGTAAATCAACACTGCGTTTGGACTAATGGTCCACTCGTCACACAGTGACACACCATTCCAATAAATGATTTTTCAAAACGTGCATGAACGTCGCATTAAAATTACCATTTCTGAATGAACAATTTTAGCTGCAAATCAGTACTTGATATTTTAGAAATTCCAACAAAGTGCAATCAGAGAGAAACTTAAGTATTCGTTGGCACTGACTCGAATCGAGACTATCTCATAACCTTGTGAATCTGGGGCAAGTCCTTCAAAGCAATACTTAGCCAATCTGAGGCAAGTCTTTCAAAAGCCAAGACTGGGGCAGACCACTGCAAAATCCAGACACAGGGGCAGACCACTGATCCAGACACTGGGGCAGATCATCTCATTACCCTCCGGACAGGGGCAGGTTCCCTTCATACATTCAGGTTGGTCAAGCTGGCCATGTCATGCACTAAGCGACTCTTGAGTTCAAAGAGTATTAAAAGTCTTGGGGCAGAGCAAATGCACAATTAGAATGCATTGGATAAATCGCTACGCTCACACAATCAACATGCATTGGTTACGTCGCTACAACCATTTATGGAATATCAGCTAGAAGTGAAGTTCTCTCATGAACCAAGCACGCAATTTCTGCAAAGGATCAGACTTGGGGCACCAAGAGAAATATTGGCTTACTGATCATAATATCTTCCATTTTCGAGTGTCCGGAAATCAAATTTTTCCAACTACCAAAAGTCCAACCCTGCTTGGCACCTCCTAAAGTCCACCCTGCTGGCACCTTCATAAAACCCATAACCTGCTTGCATCCACATATGCATCACATACAACATACAAGCATCATATGCATACATAAAATAACTTTTTTCCTTCCTCAACCCTCGAGTTGATGATATTTTGTCTTTGTTTTCTCGACCCCCGAGTCGATATTGCCTCAGTTTCTCGACCCCCGAGTCGATATCATTATTACATCTTCAACCCCCGAGTTGACATCTTATTGCTTGTACTGACCCCCGAGTCACTGTTGTCTTTATCTTCCTCGACCCCCGAGTCGACATTGTCTTTATGTTCCTCGATCTCGAGTCCACATTGTCTTTATTTCCTCGACCCCCGAGTCGATATTTGCTTTTACCTTCAACCCCCGAGTTGATATCTTGTCATTTCCTTCAACCCCTGAGTTGATAGAGTACCTTGTCTTTATTTCCTCGACCCCCGAGTTGATATTTGCTTTTACCTTCAACCCCCGAGTTGATATCTTGTTATTTCCTTCAACCCCCGAGTTGATAGATTACCTTGCCTTTATTTTCTCGACCCCCGAGTCGATATTGTCTTTATTTTCTCGACCCCCGAGTCGATATTACCTTTACCTTCCTGTCAACCCCCGAGTTGACGACAGTTTATCTTATTGTTTCTCGACCCCCGAGTCGATATTACCTTTACCTTCCTGTCAACCCCCGAGTTGACGACAGTTTATCTTATTGTTTCTCGACCCCCGAGTCGATAGTGTATTTCCTTTTCTCAACCCCCGAGTTGATATGCCAGTATTCTCAGTGAGTCTTTCACCTTGCTCCATCTAATCCCCTTTAACCCTTCTTTGGAAACCAGAAAGGAAGCCTTGCCCAGTTGCATTCCCATATGCATCTCATGTAAGCAAGTTCATTTGCATTCCTGTATGCATGACATGTCCATCCCCAGCATAGCATAGCAGGATCCAGGATCAATTCGCAAGCATCTTGGCCAGTCCTCCATCAAAGTCGGCAGTTTTCTTCTAAAAGAGTTAGTACCCCACACGTGCTCACGGAATCCTATTCCCCAGCAAGTCATTCTTCAGCCATGCAATTGATAATGACAATCCCCAGCAGCTGTTGCTATTCTTACTCCCCAAGCAGAGGATATCCTAGAAAGTTTCTTGTGAGTTTCCCCTGCAGAGCCAGCACGTTTCCTCCAACAGGAACCTTGCTCAACTATCCTTCAACAAATTAACCGTGGAGATACTGCTTTGGTATCATCGAGGAACCTTAATGGATAAGGGACTGCTTCGACGACCCAGAGAGTCGTTTGCCTTCAAAAATACAACTTTGGTATCATCGGAGAACCTTATACGGATAAGGGACTGCTTCGACCACCCAAAGAACCTCAAGTTATGTTGTTCAGTTTGAACCCCGCTACTTCATTCTGTCAGCTCTTACTCTACAAACACTTTACCTTTTGTGAGACAAATTTTTGGGGCATTCTTATATCTATTTGACTTCTACCCTTAAAATGAACGCCTTGCAGCCGTTCACTCTCTCGGGTCCAAGACAATTAGATAGGGGCATCTGTCATACCCCAAATTTGTCCTACCTGTGTATAACTTTCATCTGTCACGCCCTCATTTTCACCTTAAACCTTCTTTTTTATCTAATATCCATTTTTATCTTTTTTACCCATTATTCATTTCCATTTCTCTTTATCCATTTTTATTAATATCCATTTTCACTTCCCATTACAAATATCCATATCCATTTCTATTTAAAATTCATTTTTCTATAACCAAATTCATTTTATCCATTACATCATTCATATCCAAATTCAATCCCTTTCACCTTCAAATAATATCCAAAACCATATCTTTAATCCATTCCACTTTTAAATTCCATTTTCTAACCATTTTCATTTTAATATCTATTTTTATTATCTTATTAGTTCCAATCTATCCTTTCTCCTATTAAATTGAAAATCCAATATCCAATGTATATACCCATTTTGTATATCTGCTTCCAAAATTCATTTCAATTCTTTTTTTTAATACACAATCATGTTCCAATTTGAATTCATATTCAATTCCAAAAAGGACCAAAATGTGTTCATTAAAAATTACAAATACCATAATAAAAAAACCGTAAGGTAGTACATAACCCTTCAAAGTCCCACAAAACCTAATTATGCCAGTTACTGCTAAGCCTAAGACAAGAAAAAACCAAAGACCAAACTTCATGTTTTGGTTCTAAATGCAAGTGGCCCGTATTGGATCCCACTTCCAAAACTTCCATCAGCTACCAAATAACACAACCTGCAAATACAGTTCGTACAAACACAATGCCACCTCTGCCGCACACCCCACACCAGACAAGCTCTGATCTACAACGTACACAACATCCACGCCAGACCATAAAACACAAAACCTGTTACAAATTGGTACAACCTGCATAACAAGACAAATCTAAAACTTAATCAACAAGATTATCTTGTTTTAAAAAGAGAAAGAAGAGAAAACATTTGGGGGGGCGAAAAAAAACTAACCTTAAATCAACTTCTTTTTAATTCTACAGAAACCAACAAGACCCAAACTCTTCAGGCCGGCGACTTAACAACCGCCTCTGTTTCAATTTCGCAAATCCAATCCTACCTCTCTCCACTCTTCATCATTCACCCATAAACACAACCGTAAATCCCAAACCAACACGACCTTCAAAACCTCACCATAAACCAACTACTGATAAGAAAAACTCTCTTTGACTCTCAAAAAAATAACATGTAAAACAACCATGAGTAAATGCTCTCATAGAAAAAGCTTGAACAGAAAACCATATACCACAACACCTTCACGAAAATGAACCCTTTCATCATCACCCAACTTTAACCACAGCTTCTCTCCATTTTTCTGCAAAAAAAAACAACTATCCTCAATTCTTCACCAACAGCGAAAACCTTCACCACATATTCATCTCAGAGGAGTTTTCTCATTCCTCACCTCACTCTTCAGTTCTCAAAGGCTGCAAGATAAACGAATAAGTGGGAACTTTGCAAAAAGTTTTTTTTTCCATAGCAGAAACTTCAAAGTATCATCAACAGCCATTACCAACACGGTATGTTCGAAGAAAGTTCACAACGTAAACGTAGCAGAACTGAGTAGAAGAAAAAGACGTAAGGAGCAGAAGTAGAGTCGAAGAAAAGCGAAGGATAAGAAGCGAAATACCTAGCTTCTGTTGGCGTTTTGTGGTTGTCGAAGACGCCATCGGAGCGACTCCGATAGGTACCTCGATCTCGTCCCAAAATTTGATGTGTCATAATCTGCTCATATGTTTACTGTTTCTAATTTGCAATTTGGGTTTTGTTGCTCTGAGATCGTGTTTGTCGGTTTTGATGTAAATATCTTTTGCTTTGTGGCCGTGTTGTCAAGTGTGCGTGAGATCGTTGTGTGCTATTGTTTCTTCTGTATTTTGTTTTGTGTAAGTGTTGAACGAAGAGTGGCGAGGTGGTTGCCGCGGCATTGGAGAGAACGGAGCAAGGCGGCGGCCATGGTGGATCGAAGAAACGAGAGAAGTAGGGCGAGTGAGAAAGAGAAGAAGTGCGGCGGAGGGAGAATGTTTTCGAGAACGACGGCGATGGAGGAGGTTGTGACGGCGCGGTGTAGCTTTGACCATTTCCGGCAATAATTTGTGGAGTTCGAATGAGGAATGGCGGCACAACGAAGGTGATGGTGAAAAGGGGGCTAGGGTTATGTTGTTCTGATTATTTAGAATTTTATGTTGTTTTTTATTTTATGTTTATTTTTTCCTTCATCGCTGATTTGGACCGGGCTCAGGGCCCGTTTGGTTTCTTTCTCACCACACCCTCCAAACTACTCGCAATACCCCCCTGGGTGCTCAAAAGCCTTTGGGCCTGTTGTTTAGAGCCCAACGCCTTTTTTATTTTATTTCTTTCTCACCTCAATAACTTTTCGCACCCCCGTGGCTGCTTATGAAACCATTGGGCCAGCAGACGTAAGCCCACTCGCCTGGCTATTCACACTCCCCAGCCTGCTTCTTGCACCCCCAGCACATAAAGGCCGTTGGGCTTGCATCATAACCCATTGCTGATCGCACCACCCAGCTATTTCTGCTTTTTATTTTTGCTTTTTGTTCTTAATTGTGATTTGTTAATTGGTTTAGGATAATTAGGTTTAGCTAATATTTTTGAAATTACTAATTTTGGTTAATTGTTTTTAATTAAAATTTAAATAGTAATTTTAGTTTAGAATTAATCCTGAACTAATTAGATTTTAATTAAAATTAGATTTTTGATTTGGTTTTTTTAATTTTAGGTTTAATTCTAGCCTTTTGGATTTAATTTTAAGTTTAGAACTAGTTTTTAGAATTAGTTTTAGATCAACCCTTTTTTTACAACAATAAACAAGCTTGATCTAACGTCAAGTATTTTTCAAATCAAATTAATACCTTTAACTATACTAAATATCCTTTCATAAAAGGTGAAAAGGAGGGGGATCAAGTCTTTGGTCTTTCTCTTCAATAGTTTGGGTGCGAGTTTTCTTACTCGTGTGTAGACAATTGATGCCTATAAAAAACTTTAACTTTAACTTGTCGATTGTTTAGGTGCGAGTTCTCTTACTCGTGTGTGGACAATTGACGCCTTTAAAACACACGAACTCGACAATGTTCAAACTTTTTCCTAATCAAATTATTAAAACACTTAATCCCTATTTAAACACACTTTACTAAAGGTGAAGTGAGGGTGGTCGAGTCTTTGACCCTTCTCCACAATTGTTTGGGTGCGAGTTCTCTTACTCGTGTGTGAGCAATTGTCACCTCTAAAACATCCAATACGATCAAAATTATCCTTTCCTCGCCTCCGTGCGACCGAAACCTTAAAACACATACCAATTAAATCCTTTTCTCAATCAAATATTTAACACATTTAATCCACAACTCAAACACCTTTCCCAAAGAACATTGTTTAGTCCATTCTTCCGCGCATATGAACTAGTGCTTCAGCCTCCCATGACGAGCCGACAAGCCAACGTTTAGCAGTTAGAATGAAACCTAAACTCTCGTTCGCCTAAAACACGTCCAAATCAAATCTTTTTCTCAATCAAATCTCTAATACACTTAATTCATACTCAAACAACTTTTCACAAAAAGAACATTGTTTAATCCATTCTTCCGCGCATATGAACTAGTGCTTCAGCCTCCCATGACGAACCGACAAGCCAACGTTTAGCAGTTAGAATGCGAATTAAACTCTCGTTCGCCTAAAAAACACAAACCAACAAACCGTAGTCCCACGAACTACGAATGCTTTGACTTTCCCATTGCACGAGGGAATACATAGGCCCGAGGATTCTAATCCTTGCCGAGCACACTAATAATAAAACCACCCATTTTCCCTTTTAAAAATTAATCCTTTTACCTTAGAAGATAAACAAACAAACCTATCTAACCTTTCTCACGAATCGAATCAAGAGGTTCCCGTTGAGTACAACGGGCGTAGAGGGTGCTAATACCTTCCCTTTGCGCAATCGACTCCCGAACCCGAATTTGGTTGCGATGACCATGTTCTTATCCCTTTCAAAGGTTTTCTCGATATTTTCCTTTCCCTCTTTTGGGATAAATAAAGTTCGGTGGCGACTCTGTTTCGAACAGTTTTTTTCCGCGTCCATCGCGAGGATCGTATTTTTCGAGGTACGACACTTCCGCATTGAATTTTTGAAACTAATTTTGGAACACCATTAGCATGCAATAAATTGTGGGATCTATTCAACCCCCCTTCTAGATCCAAGGCATCGTCTAACAAGGAGGAAGGTCAAGTGTGACTAGGAATGAGGCTCTACCACATGGTATTCCAACCAAGAATAAGTGGCAAGAGCAAACCCTAATTGGTTGCACAAGTGCACCTCTAAACAAACCACAAAATCCAAGCACATCTCAACAAGTTAGCATACATTGCATCACCCATGAAAAATAGCTAAGAGGGTTTAAAAATAATGGAAAAATGATCATGATATCAAGGAGGCAGTAGGTCAAAGTGATATAAAAGGAATGCCTCAAAAAGTGTACAAAAGGTGTTCAAGTCACTTCAACATTGAGCAACTACACAAACAATCATTCAATCAAGTTAGGCATCAAGAAGCATATCAAACAGAGACCAAAATGAGTGTCCAAGGCATCAAATGAGCATTCAATAACCCTACATACATGTGCCTAAGAGTGTACAAAATATTGGATCAAGAGTCAATTGGAAAGATCAAGAATCAAGGCAATAATTCAAAGACTAGGTCAAAGAATTACATCACACAATTAAATCAAAATAAAATACCAACATAAATGGAATATTAAAATAAAAATTATGGAAAATTAAAAAATATATCAATGCATCTAAACAGTATTTTTGTAGATTTTTTAGGTATTTGGAACCATTAAAAATAAATCAGAATGAAAAATAGAAAGAAAATAAAAATAAAAAAGAAATGGAGAGCATGGGGGTGTAGAACACAATATTCAATTAAATTCAAAATAGCTCACCCACATGTTGGGCCAAGAAAGTGGGGTGTGGATATCAAGTGGAGTAGGCACGGTCCATAATTAAACAAAACTCAAAAAGCACAATGAAACGTGTTGTTTCATTAATGCGTCAGCAACCACATAGGAGCCACGAAAGCGCCACCTAAGCAGTCAACAGGTCAAATGCCACATGCAGGCATATCACCTCAGACGCCGGACCTAGGGCTTCGGCCGTCTTCTCAGGCGACCCTCTACCGGAGCAAATCCAAAACAACACCAAAACACAAAACACTGGACATCAACCTCAAGTAAATTTCACGTAGAGTCCAAATCTGGCCCTCATTTTCATCAAATCATGCTCTAAGCTCATGAAAACTAAGCACGAAAAAATAACACACATGCGGTAACTCTTTCAAATCAACACAACAATAACATATATCGCGCCTACATCAAAGTAGGACTTCATAATAAACCATCAAAAGCTTAATGCACGTTCAACATGGATGAAAAAGGTAGAGAAAGATTTATGCACGTTGGCTCTTGATCTGACTTGTAAGCTTCAAGCTAATATCTCCAATGAATTCCTGATGCTTCAATGGTGCTAGATCAGTCCAAAAAATGCAGAAATCTTGAGAAAAATGAGCTACTCGAAGAGAGAGGTCTTTGAGAGAAAAGTGAAGTTTATGATCTGATTTCATGTAGAATAAAATGGTGAGATGATTTTTAGGGTTTAGAAGGCTTTTATATAGTGAGTGGCACGTGATAAAGAGTTTGTCAGAGTGAATTGAAAAATTTGAAATTTTTGAAGGGTGAAAATGATGCCTACGGGTTAACACATGGAGATAGTGTTTGTATTGGCTTTGTGAGTGGATTGAAGGAATGAAAAATACATGATGAAGCTGGCACGTGAGAGAGTGGAATGTGGCAGATTTTACCCTTCAATTCCTTTTCAAATTTTGCCAAAGGATGCATGGCATGCGCATGTGAACATGATGTAATTGTTGGTTCATTTATGGTAAGAATGATGAGGTCATTGGGGTATGCATGTGGCATGAGTACATGCTGCAAGGGGAGTGATCAACCTATGTCAAAACATCCATTTGATGCACAAATACCATATGTTTAAATGCATGATTCCAATGAGTACAACTTGGTGGATTCTAGCTCAAATGAGGAGAGTTTATGCTTAAATGAAAGCTTGGACATCAATCTTCAAACTCCATATTGATTGTGTCTTGAATTGGAGCTTGAATCAATGAGAAATTGTGACTTGAAAGTTGCTTCAAAAATCTTCCTAAGCACCATGCAAAAATTCTAAGTTATGTGATTACTTTGGCAACTTTGTGACACCACCTTTAGAGCACCATAACTTGAGATTCATAAATCCAATGGAGGAGTTCTTTACATCCTTGGAAAGCTTAGAAGAAACTCTACAGCTTTCATGTTTGAAGGAATTGAATTGGAGCTAGGATCTTGATGAAAAATGCCTTAGAAGATTGGTTCATGAAGTTGGCAAACCACTTGCTAAATTTGTCATAATGAAAACCCTAACTTTATGACCTCATAACTTGAGTTCTACACATCCAATGGAGGAGTTCTGGTACTCAAAAGAAATCTTGGAGAATGCTTTACAAATCTTACGTTTGAAGAAAAATAATATGAAGCCTTGATCATAAAGAAAAATGGCCTTGAAAAACCAATGTTGGACTTGAAAATTGACACTTAGAAAAAAAATTCTAAGTACAAAAGTTCACATTTCACTTTTTTCTCAAATTCATGACCTCATAACTTCTTATCCATGGATCTTTTGAACATCATTCCTTCTTCAAACTTGTAGTTCATGATGTCCTCTTTAATTTGATAAAAAGTTTGCCCCATTTGGATCAAGAATGAAAAAGTTATGGATGTTGCAAGATGGCTAAAAATTGAGATTGTCACACTTAGAAATTTTTCCACCAAAACCCTAATTCAACAAATCTCTTGATTTTATATTTCTCTTTGATTCTTATTGATCCAAACACAAGATAACACTTAATATGACATGTCATGTCCATGGTTGACCTCAAAATCCAAGACTTTGACTTTGGGAAGCCACAGTTGACTTTCTTTACTAGATGATTCCTTAACCCTTTTTCCATTGACTAAGGCTCATGTGATGACTTGTGATGGGACATGATACATGTAGGGAAACCTTGGGATGTGTTTTGAGCAATAGAACATTGCTTTGCTCAAGAAGATAGCCACAGGTGCCCTTTGACTAGAACCCTAATTCATGAACAAAAGATAGGAGGATATGATCAATGCTTGTAATCCTAATCCAGATGATTGTGTGAGAGAATTGCTTGATGATGAAAGGACTTTGAAGCTTGAGAATACCATAAGATTGAGTACAACCTCTTTCTTGAACCTTTGAGAACATACCCTCCTCTTAAGAGCCCACAAAGATACCTTGATCCCATGCTTATAAACAATGCTATGCATAAATGATGATGCAAATGATATGAAACATAAGCCAAAATGTTAAGAAGAGATGAGGCAAATTTTGGGGTGCTACACAACCCATCTCCACCGTCAAGGCATGAGAAGTGGAAGAGGGCTCGACTAAGATAAAATGTAGAGTACACCTCAGATGTGTCAGAGTAGTTACAGAGAAACTGGTAAGTATGATTTGTTGTGTGTATGTTATGTGTTATTTAAATGATGTGGTAATTACAATATTAATATTGCATATATGTTGGTTAGGATTTGTTGGTTGAGGATGTTAGACGATGTCGACTTGTCTAGAGGGGGGTGAATAGACACCTAAGCCAAAATCACCAAATAAAATTTGGGTTTTTAAAGTTGTTAGAAAAAGAGAGCGCGCATAAGGTTTTGGTATGGATCGATAAAAGTCGTCTATACGAACCTAGTTATTAGAACTCGAATATGGAAAGTCAAATATGGAATGACAAACACAATAATCAAAATTAACCTTTAATAGAGTATGTCAAACCCTAAATTTTGACCATAAGACTTCATATCATTGTGTAAGCCATCACCACAATTTGGATTTACCTAATCCTCTCAAACATCCATGAAGGACAAGAGATCCTCCACATCAAGAATCAAGCACAAGATTGTAACATTTCAAGTTGATCAAGCCTCAAGATCATCAGTGTCACCAAATTAAGGTTTTGGTCGACCAAGGCCGCCAAAGAGAAATTTTCATCTGGGCATGAGCCAATACTTTAATATATGATTCAAGAAGCTCAAAAAAAACCTCATGAGTCCATTCATAAGTTCAAAATAGCCTCAGGGGTTGCATCTATTAAAAATCAGGAATTAGGGTTTTGACCTAATTCAGTCCCTAAGTTGACTTTTAAAGTAAGGCATGATCCAAAACTTCAAGATATGCTTTAAGGAACTCAAATACATCATATTGATCCATTCACAAGATTGGATTGATTCAAAGAACTTGATTCATAAGCAATACAATGATTCAAATTTACAGGGACCACAAACTAGGATTTATGAGAAAAAGTCAACCACGCCTTTGACTTTTGAACAAAGCATGATCTCAAACCTTGGGAAATGATTCAAGACACTCAAAACCTTGGGAAATGATTCAAGACACTCAAAAACCTCGTCTTGGGCTTCATACAAGGACCCACAGGCTCTAGAAGCATTCCCAGCCTCCTCTTGGGCTTCATACAAGGACCCTCAGGCTTCCTAAAAGCATAGGATAGACCCTAGCCATCTTTATCAATACACCAATTCCCAGGAGAGTCAAAACCTCTAAGGCATTCAAGCTTATCCTTTTAAGCCTCTTCTGATCCTCAATAAGGTTTGGTTATCACTTTAAAGTCCCTAGCCAGAACTAGGTTACCATCAACGAATCCCCAAAAGAATCAAAGCCTTATGGCATCTAATAATTCAACTCTTTTCTAATCCCCAGCAAGAGTTAGTTTCCCTTTTGATTCCTCAAAACAGTTTAGACCTTCTCTTGGAATTAAAATCCCTCAGCAAAGAGTCAGTCTACTTAAATTACCTCGGCCTCCTCTTAGGCTTCATATAATGATTTTTCCCTCAGCCTCCTCTGAGGCTTCATATAATTATTTTTCCCAGCCAGCCTCAATCTTGGGCTTTGTACAAGCCAGATATAATACTCCCCCAGTTGAGTCAGTTTTCAAATTTTTCAGCTTCAACCTTGGGCTTTGATCAAGGCATAAAATTCTACATCCCCAAAGATGAAACTCTGAGTCCTCTCTGTAGGAGGATATTTCCTCTATACATCACATTTCAAAACAAACAATTAAAACTTTTTTTTCCAGATAATTGATGTAAGTGGCATACTTGTTGATTCAAAATCCAAGCTGGAGTCCCTCCTTTATCATGGCTAAAATTTATCTTTCATCTATGTGATGTAAGTGGCAAACCTCTGGATTATACATATCCAAGTCAATGTGCCTCTCTTAGCATGAAAAGATTCACAAAGGAAAAGTGGCATTTCTCTATACTGAGTTACAGCTTCTTCCTTCATGACATTTAAATTCTCCTATAAAGGAAGATATGGCATTGTTGGATTCCACACATCCCAGTTAAATCAACTTCCCTTATAAATAAATTCTTCAATGTCTGTGATGAATAGGTGAGATATCTCCCTTTAGAGATGACAAATTCTCTCACAGTCAAACCTTTAGCTTCAATCTTGGGCTTTGAACAAGACACAAATACTCTTTTAGCTTCAATCTTGGGCTTTGAACAAGACAAAAATACTCTTTTAGCTTCAATCTTGGGCTTTGAACAAGACACAAATACACTTTTAGTTTCAATCTTGGGCTTTGAACAAGACACCAAACAATTTCCTTCCATAGAATAGGAGGAACTACGAACGCTCTGATTTCCCCAAATCTCTTTACGAGAATACGTAGGCAAAAGATTGCGAAATCTTTGCGAGCGCACTAATAAAAAATCTTAGGTCTAGCACCTTCCCAAAAACAATAGAAAACCCTGAAACAACAAAAACATTTCCTCAACCTCCCCAAAGGAGAAACTTTCCATATTCAACAGCAAATGGATTTAAGCAACCAAGCAATACAACAGTAGAAATATATGCAAATAATGGTTGCTATAGATTACTATAGATACTTTGGGTGTTAATAGCTTCTCTTTGTATAACCAACCCCTGATCCCCGATCTCTTCGCATTTGTTAAGGAAAGTATTTGCATCCAGGGTTAGTTTGAGATATCTTCCCCTTCCTTTTAAGCTTCATAGGATAAATATAGAAATCATAAAGTAACACTAAATGCAGTAGTGGTCGCGTCACAAAAACCGAACTACAGAGTATCACATTATTACTCATTTAAACTAATGAACTTAATAATGCTATTTCCAATGATAATAAGCAAAAATATTGAACTATGCAATTTATCGAACACTTGGTGTGCGAACGAATTTTCAGAATTTCCTTTGTATTGTTGTTGATATGAAAACCTCTTATAATCAAAAGTGATTATTAGCTTATCAACAATCAAGTTTAAAACAAAAAGATCACGGGAAAATTCTTACGAGTCGATCGATTAATCAATGTTATTCGACAAACTGCGTAATGAAAAATAAAACGAGTAAAGAGAAAGTAGAGAGATTAACACGAGGATTTCTTCACGCAGTTCCCCACTTTCGTCCTCACGTGTGGGTACATATGCGCCTAATTTCCAATGTGGAATTAGGATACTTTCTTACTATGCAAAAAGTCGATATACAAGAAAAGTGTTCGGAGCAACCATACAAACACTACGGGTTCTGATGTTGATTCAACCCCTTTTCATCTTTTGATATTGAGTAAGACCAAGACAACAATGGATGCCAATTGACTTGTCGATATTGGTACTCATTTGCGTTCTTTATCTCAAAAGCTTTCGCGCACGATCAATTGCACCAATTATTCCACAAGACTTCAATTCGATTCGCCGTTCTCCGCTACTTCCTTTGCATTCTTTATCTCCATTGGGTCCTTTGCGTACTTTATCTCCAAAGGCTTTCAAAACGTCGCAATCCTATCTTGAATGTCTTGCACGAAAACCCCCAAATCTTCACACGATCTTGGAGGACAAACCCACGGTTTTTCCGGATGAAGACCCCTACAAATCTCAACCTGATATTTTCAGCTACACAAGAACCTAATCGGACATTATCAGGCCTTCGCCTAACTGGCACCCCAACAAAAGATTATTATGCGTGATTTGTCAGTGTGTAGACATAGGACGGAGGTTGAAGATGATGAGCAGATGCAGGCTAATTTTATGGTATCACCAGTTTGGAATGAAACTTGAATGATGTATTTATAGTTTTGAATGATTGGTGGCAAAGAGGTAATTTTCGGAGTAAAAAAAAGACAGAATTGACCAACTTAAACAACATGTGTCGGCCTGAACGATGGATGTGCCGACACATACTTTCAAAAATACCAGCATGTGCCGACCTGAAAGAACATATGTGCTTACCCAAGAGAAACAGAACCTACAGCCTTATTTAGGACATTAGATGTGCCGGCCTGAAACACGTATGTGGTGGCACAAAATCATGAAACTTACAGTATATGCCAACCTAAAGCAGGAGTGTATCGACCAAAACAAAACAGAAGCTACAAGCTTAAAAAATGAGTTACATGTGTCGGCCTAAAATGCGAATGTGCCGGCACATGCAGTGCATTTTTGTGCAAAAACTGATTTTCATGATTTTGGACAATTTTGAAGTGGGTTTTGATGATTCCTAAGACTTCTAACACAAGGGTGTCACACAAAACCAGAGCTGTTGTCCAATATACCAAAATACGAAGTAGTTTCAATGTTTTGACATCATGCAAAACATCTCATGGTGAAGTTTGAAGTTGCACTCACATACTCCCCCTTTTTTATGATGGCAAAACTTGTGACGATGCATTTCATGTTGTTATTGAAGGCTCCCCTGACATTGTGCTTCCCAACTTCATCTCGCATATGCTTCTCCCTCTTTGACAAATAAAAAGGAAAGATAGTTAATCGTGAGAAGTATCATATTCCAAATATAAATTCAAATATATCATTCAGAGGCAACTTTGCATAGAAGAGCAACGATCACATATCCCCATATATATGTAATGATACAGAATTAATAAATAATCAGCATTACAAATCAAGTAACACAGAGTAGAATTAAATAAGGCAATGCAAGAGCAAACGCATCAAGTTGCTACAATTGCGACACGAATATCAAACATATCATAAAGGAACTCCCGATGCCGCACACGCATGTGCCTAGCATAGCGACAAGAACATGTCACTACTCAATCCAAGATGAAAAACGTTATTAAACCACGAGACACACAACAACAATAACAATTTATGAAATCAGCAAGCTTGAATACAATAAACAAAATAAGCCACATACTTATACACTTAAGAACAAATTTATACAAATGTGAAGGGGTTAATACATGAAGTCACTATAACTATATACAATGAGAACACACAATCGTTATCAATAAAAATTTTTGGAAATGAACATTCATGGTCATCATCATTGAGAGAATATCAAGCATTTTAACCAACAAATAACATGCTTTTAAGAAAAGTCTTACTTTCAAGGAGAAATTGAAACAATACTACCTCATTCTTGATGGGATGAAGGATGCACTCACATGATGTTAAAAACTCAAAACAAAATGTTAGAGAAGTAGTATAAAGTGCAAGCCATAAGATAGAATATCAAGCAACATCAGAGATATCAATGATCCCCAATTCTCCATGAATGTTGAAAAACTATTCTGTTGCAAGAGGTTTTGTGAAAATATCAGCAAGTTGATTTTTACTATCAATATGCTCAAAAACAACGTCCCCTTTTTCAACATGATTGCGAAAAAAGTGATGACGAATCTAGATATGTTTAATGCAAGAATGCAGTACCAGATTCTTGGTTAGTTTGATTGCACTAGTGTTGTCGCACATGATAGGAATATGTGAAAGTTTGATGTCAAAATCTAGCAATTGTTGTTTAAGCCACAAAATTTGGGCGCAACAACTACCAGCGGCCACATATTCCGCTTCGGCAGTTGACAAAGCTACAAATACTTGCTTTTTACTATGCTAACTAACCAAAGATTTTGAAAACATGTGACAAGTGCCACTAGTTCTTTTTCTATCCAACTTGCAACCGGCAAAGTCAGAATCAGAATAGCCAACCAAGCTACAATCACTTCCCTTGGAATACCAAAGCCCAAACTTAGAGGTACCAATAAGGTATCTAAGAATACGCTTAACTGCTTTAAAGTGTGATTCCTTGGGAGCCGATTGATATCGAGCACACATGCAAATGCTAAACATGATATCAGTCCTAGACGCCGTAAGATAGAGAAGTGATCGGATCATACCTCGATACCTTTTCAAATCAACATCCTTACCTTTTTCATCTCTATCCAGGTTTCCGTTTGTTGCCATAGGTGTGCCAATATCCTTTGCACTGTCCATTCCGAATCTTTTTAGCAGCTCGAGACAATACTTGGTTTGACAAATGAATGTCCCATTCGAGAGTTGTTTAATTTGGAGTCCAAGGAAGTAGCTTAGCTCCCCCATAAGACTCATTTCAAACTCTCCATGCATAAGCTTTGAGAACTCCTTGACTAGATTCATGTTAGTTGATCCAAAAATGATATCATCAACATATACTTGAATAAGTAAAGTATGCTTTCCTTGACGTTTAATAAAGAGAGTGGTGTCCACCTTTCCTCTTGAATATCCTTGCTTAAGCAAGAACTTGCTAAGACGGTGATACCATGTGCGAGGGGCTTGTTTAAGACCATACAACACACGTTTTAGCTTAAAGACATGATTAGGATACTCAAAATTTTCAAAACCGGGAGGTTGTGAGACATACACCTCTTCATTTATGTGGCCGTTAAGGAACACACTTTTTACGTCTATTTGATGTAATTTGAAGTTCTTAGCACAAGCATAAGCGAGTAGCAGCCGGATAGCCTCGAGTCGGGCTACGGGAGCATAAGTCTCCCCGTAGTCAATCCCTTCCTCTTGGTTGTACCCTTGAGCTACTAGTCAGGCTTTATTTCGTGTTATCACATCATGCTCGTCAAGTTTGTTCCTAAAAACCCATCATGTGCCAATGACTTGATGATGTTGTGGGCGTAGAACAAGGTCCCAAACATCATTTCTTTCAAATTGATTCAATTTTTCTTGCATTGCTAAAAGCTAATGTGTTGCACCTCAAAATTTGACCTCACTTCATCCTAACCCTAACTGGCTATTGTTTCTCATACATATGCATTCATTTTCATAAAATCCTAAGGCATGGGATCAAGGCCTTTTGAAGAATCATGGTTTTCTATTGGCTTATTGTTTCTACTTCACTGGAGATTAATTCACCTGGTTCTTTCATGAATTATGGAGTTAGGGTCTGACCATCTTCTTATCAAGGTTCAGCAGGATATAAGGTTGTTTTCTTTAGTATTTCTCAATGGCCTCAGTGTACATCTCAAGAAGATCAAGATTTCTTATTCATAGTATTTTAGCTTGGTCCATTGAAGATCAGGAATGCCAGAATTTTCATGATAGGGTTTCTTTCCTTATTCATCTTCAAGGATTCTTCAAGGCATTGCTATTATGGTCCTCATTAAGTCAATATGTTTTCTTACGCCGTGTGATTGGTTCATGAATTTGTGATCAGGATGGCATGGAAAGAATGGATTCATTGATTCAAACTCGTCCAAAAGGTCCCAAGTATCTTGGGCATTTGTTTTGGCCAAGAATTTGATTTAGGAATTCAAGTAATAGGGTAAACTATTCAAGCTCATTATCATTCTTCATTATCCTTAATTGGAACCTACAAGCTTTGAACCTAGTTAGAGAGCTTTGAATGGAGTCATAGACGAACCTACAAACTATATGGTCACACATCTTCTCAATAATCCATATCAACCCACCATGGCTTGTGCTTACTGGAAAGCCGGCAAACAACTAGAACGTGTTGTGTTTGATTTGTATTTTCGAAAGAATCCGTTTCATGGGGGAGAATATTGTGTTTTCTAGTTTGGAAGAATGCATAAGGTCCATGGCTAATTTCGAACTCGTGATGGATGATACTGATTTTGTTAGGCAAAGGAACCAAGAGATAAAGTATTCAAATATTGAGGCTTGAAGCATAGGCGTTCAATGTCTAATTATTGGTTACTCTTCCGGGCAAATGATCACTTTTGGTTAACTTATCAATAATTTATTTTTGCATTAAACTTTCAAGAGAATGCAGGGTACTGAAAATGATTACATAGCACATGGCACCAACACGAATGATAGGAGCACGCATAACAATGGTTGTTCATAAATTAGCATCAAAATTTCATCAAATAATACAACAATGCAAATTCAAAATTACAAATTTATATCATCCAAGTGCAAAATGCCAAACTTCATAATTTCAAGAAATATAAAGTGTCAAAGTCAATACCAAGGCTACAAGGTTTTACCCAAATACAAGATTGGTATGATTACATTACATTTTTCAAAAAAAGAAGAACTATACAATGCTCAAGGCATTTGGTTCTATCACACTACATTTGCTCAAGCCGGAGAACAAATTGAAAAGGAAAGATGTTGATCAGATATTGAACATGTTCCAACGGATTCAAATTCTTTGTAAAACCAAACCACAAACAATTTCAAGCCAAAATGGAAATACATTATCACAATTTCGTCACAAGCTCATGGCCAAAACGGCAAGTTTGGATCACTATCGGCAACTACACTATAACCACACACTTTCTTTCCAAAACAATAATCACAATTCATAAGTCACGAAATCATAAGCATTCAAGTTCAAATCACAAAATTTATGTTGCCTAAGCCTATATAAAGCGCCACAAACGAATTCAACAAGACACGGGAAAAAATCGCAGAGGCAGAAGCAAAACACGGTTAAAAAAAAAGAATCACATACATCATTCATAAACAACACATCAAGAACGTTCACACGCAAGAGCATCAGAGATTCACAGGGAAAATCATTGTTCATACACAAGCAGCATCACACGAACAAAAAAAGGAAGCATACACAGACATCAAACTCACACGCATAAATAAGAAGCATCAGCACACAACATTCACCTGCAAAAATTCACCAACAAGAATAGCAACGTCAATTTGGAACAACAATAGCAAGGAAACCAGGTTGAATTCATACCGTAAACCTCTATATTCTTCAATTTATCTTCATTGTTTTCGTAACGAAATTCGCAGAGTCGGCGTCGTAACAAACCCATTGAGAGATTGGTATTGAATCAGACAGAGGGAGGAAACCCCTTTTGCTCGCCATCGCCGGCCGATGGCCATGGCGCGGCGAGCCCTTTCTTTTCTTCCGGCGAACCACGGCACGGAGAGAAAAGCCGTGTCGCGATCGGCGCGACGAGGGAGAGAAAGGGAGGAGCTTAAGAGAGTGATGGTGCGAGGAGAAAAGGTTGCGGAGAAGGGAAGCCGGGAGGAGATGACGAGAGGGAGCGACGAGAGCCGGTAAGAGAGATGGAGAGTAAGCTGAGAGTGTGTTTGCTGAATCAATTGAAGTTTTCAATTTTATTTATTTATTTTTCTCTTATTTTTTTCTCTAAGATGCAGTTGGACTTTGAGTATGTAAGCCCAAATTTTTTTCTTTTCAAACATCTCTAAATTTTATTTTGCACCCTTTTTTCATTAACTTAGAATTGTTTTGTTTTTACACATGATCCATAATTAACTAGTGATTAATTTCTAAACCTATGGTGATGATCAACTTTTGATGTTGATTTGCGATTAATCTTAATTTAAGTTTGTGGTTAAATTTAGATTAAAATTTGTGATTAATTTTCCAATAAAGTTTATGATTAATTTTTTATATAAATTTTGCGATTAATTAACATTTGTGAATAATTTTCAATATAAATTTGTGATTCTTTCTGGAATAAAATTTGTAGTTAATTCTCATTTTTGCGATTAATTCTTTGGCCTAAGGTCGCGGGTAATGAAAATGCGATCAATCTCTTATGAATTTCGTGATACATACTTGTTGTTGATTTCCATCATGATTTTGATACCCGTGCTTGATGACTGCCCTTGATACTTGATGTTGCTAGTCCTTTATGTGATTCCCTTGTTCCCTTAAGAGCTCTTGACTTAATCCCGATAAGTCAAATCAGATAGACATTAGAATAAACCATTGCATGATAACATTAGGATATAATTCATTTTCTCATCCTCAACTATAGGACCATTTGGCATGACAAATAAACCGATGCGTCTCTCTTTTCTCTCTCAAATCAATTCAATATACTTAATAAATATGATGAGTATTGTGCGCCACGAGCCTTAAGTATATGGGAAATGATAAGCGGGAGTCTCTCCTTATCTTGTTTAGAGTGTTTTGTATACGTTCCGCTTTGGGTCAATCTTACGAAGCATTTGATCCTATGTCATAGACTTTAGTGCAATACGAATCTCAAACAATTTCAATTCACTTCTTTAAAACTCTTGAACAAACCGCAACTCATTTTGTCCTTCGGGATTTCCTTTCAAACCTTTTCAAAAAAGGCATGCTACTTCCTTTCTACCGCAAAGAAGCATCGACCCTAACTGCTGGGACGCAAATTTAACATCGCTCAGAAAAAACATTTAACCAATTTGTGGTCGTACCCACAAACTATGAACGCTCTGATTTCTTCATTCTCGTCCGAATGAAGATATGTAGGCACAAGACGGCAAAGTCTTGGCGAGTACCATTCCCTTTCTTTTAACCGTAGTCCACGAACTACAAACGCTCTGACTTTTTCATTCTTGTCCGAATGAAGATACGTAGGCACAAGACGACGAAGTCTTGGCGAACACCCTTCCCTTTCTTTCAGCCGTAATCCACGAACTACGAACTCTCTGACTTCTTCATTCTCGTCCGAATGAAGATACGTAGGCACAAGACGACGAAGTCTTGGTGAACACTTTTCCCTTTCTTTCAGCCTTAGTCCACGAACTACAAACGCTCTGACTTCTTCTTTCTCGTCCGAATGAAGATATGTAGGCACAAGACGGCGAAGTCTTGGTGAGCACAATCCCCCTTTCACCCGTAGTCCTTCGAACTACGTTGACTCTGACTTTCCCATAGCACGAGGGAATACGTAGGCATCGAACGACGATGTCCTATCAAGTCTACTTTTGTTTTCCTCCTTTTCATTTCCGTTAGCAGTAGGCTTTAGATAACACGCCCTTTGATTAGAACAACAAGCGTGGAACCCGTTGAGTACAACGGACGCGAGGGGGTTTTAATACCTTCCTCTCGCGTAATCGACTCCCAAACCCAGGATTTGGTTGCGATGAGCATGTCTTTTCCCTTTTGAGGTTTCTTCGATCCTTTCCTTTCCCCCATCGGGATAAATAACGTTCGGTGGCGGCTCTATTTTTCCGCCTGTTGTTTTTCGCAGTTGAGACACAATGCTCATCAAGTAAAGCATCCTTAGCATTTTTAGGTTAAACTTGTGAAACAAAAGCATGGTGACAATAGAAATTACTTATCTTAGAGCGCGTTGTTACCCCTTTTGTGATGTCACCGATAATGTTTTCAATTGGATGATCCTTGGAGGTTCTCCACTCCAATGGAAGACCATCATTCTCTTGTTGATTTTCATCATCTTCTTTTTCATGGTTGTCATCTTCCTCATTCTCAATGTCCACCACTTTAGGTTGATCATTCCCTTTTTCGGCTTCATTGAGCATGTCTTCCATAGATGCACCTACATCAAGAAAAGAAATACCTTTCCCAACACTATTTAGGCAAGTCTCATCAAAGGTAACATGAACTGACTCCTCAACACTAAGTAATCTCTTATTATAGACTCTATATGCTTTACTTGATTATGAGTATCCAAGGAAAATACCTTCATCAGCTTTCGCATCAAATTTTCCCAAATTATCTTTTCCGCTATTCAAAACAAAACACTTACATCCAAATACATGAAGGTGTGACAAATTTGGTTTTCTACCCTTTAATAATTCATATAGGGTTTTGTCAAGAATAGGACGAATAAGTATCCTATTTAAAACATAACATGTCGTGCTCACGACATCGACCCAAAAATATTTTGGTATACCACAATCATTGAGCATTGTTCTTGCCAACTCCCCTAAAACGCGATTTTTGCGCTCAACAACCCCATTTTGTTGTGGAGTTTGGGGAGCTGAAAAGTTATGTTCAATACCAAATTTATCACAATATTTTTCAAAAAGATGATTTTCAAACTCACCTCCATGATCACTTCGGATGGAAAGTATTTTGGAGTTAAATTTATTTTGAGATAACTTGGCAAAACGTACAAAAGCCGAGAATGTTTCATCTTTGCTACGTAAGAAAAAGGCCCGGTAAAATCTTGAGTAATCATCTACAATTACCAAATCGTAATAATCCCAACCTAGGCCTTTGGTTTGTGAATGGCCAAATAAATCCATGTGAAGAAGCTCAAGGGGTCTCGATGTTGAAACAATGTTTTTAGATTTAAACGAGATCCTTGATTGTTTCCCCTTTTGACATGGATCAAATAGGTGATCTTTTGAAAACTTTATCTTTGGTATACCAATTATTAAATCTTTTGCGACTATTTTATTAAGTAGATCAAAGTTAATATGTGCCAAACGTCGATGCCATAACCATGAATCTTCACTCATGGTAACAAGACATTTGGCATTATTCATGGATACGCTTCTTAAGTCTAGCATATAGATATTGTCTACCCTCAAACCATTAAACATACAATCCTTTTTTTCATTGTGTGCAATTATACAACAATCTTAGGTAAAAGTTACCTTGTACCCATTGACACATAATTGACTAATGCTAAAAAGGCTATGTTTAAGGCCTTCTACTAACATACCATTTGAGATAGTAATAGTTGAGGGATTACCTATACTACCTCTTCTAAGTATGGCACCTTTGTTGTTATCACCATAAGACACATACCCTTTCTTATTCGCCACAAAGTCGGAGAATAGAGAGATGTCTCTCGTCATGTGTCTTGAGCATCCACTATCAAGAATCCTTTTTCCCTTCATAGATTCAAGACACTCAACCTACATAAAATCAAATAAAATTGGTAGGTACCCAATTCTCATTGGGTCCTTGGGAGTAAGTGAAATAATTGTTGCATTTGGGCAACCATTGAAAAGTGCCATTTGGTACTAGAAAGCACCTAAATTTGCATTTTTCTATGGTACGACCCTTTTTGCAGCAATAGTGACAAATCAATATATGATGAGCTTTACTTTTGCCATTTGAATCCTTCTTAATCAAATTGTAATTTTTATGAGGCTTTTCAACCTTTGAGGAGCTAATGGCAAGAGTATCACATGGTTGTGAAGCCTTGTGCACTTTGGTTTCAAGAGAACTTACTTCTTGTTGCCAAATTTGACAATTTTCACAACCGGTCCGACATGGTTCCTCATCCCCATTTTTATATTTTTGACCGTCTACAATAGATCGCTTTAATGCTTCAAATATCTTTTCGGTTTCTTCAACCTTTGCTTCCAAGTGTGTAAAAACTTTTTCATTGGAATCTAATTTCTTATAAGCATGAATAACTTCCTTTTGTAGACTTTCAAAAACATTTTTCAAATCAATAAAAGACAACTTGTCAACGTTAGAGTATTTAGAATGACTTACATTCTTTTTCTTCCCTTGTCGTTGATTAGCCATGAAACAATAATTTGCTTCTTCATCACTCTCACTTGAGCTTTTCTCGCTTGAGGTATCACTTTCGCTATCCCAAGCAACATAAGCCTTTCTAGGCTTCCTTGAATTGTCTTGTTGGCTTTTTCATATCTTACTAACAAGAGATGAACAATCTGGTCTAAAATGACCCGGCTTTCTGCATTCATAGCTGTCATAACCTAACTTTTGACCCTAAGACTTCATATAATTATTCAAATCATCACCACAATATGGATGTACCTTCATACCTCACTAATCCTTTCAAAGATTGTTGAGTATTCACCTTGACCAAGAATTAGGGTTTCAAGCCCTCTCAGAGGATTCAGGCAAAGAATCAATCAAGAATTGACATAATCTTCAATTTGTCAAGCCTCTCAAACATACATGGAGGTCAATAGATCCTCAACATCAAGAATCAAGCACAAGATTGCATCATTTCAAGGTGATCAAGCCTCAAGACCATCAATGTCACCAAATCAGGGTTTTGGTCGACCAAGGCTTCCAGAGGGAAATTTTCATCTGGGTATGAGCTAAGACCTCAATATATGTTTCAAGGACCTCAAATACATCATATTTTTCCATTCATATGATTGGATTGATTCAAAGAACTTGATTCATAAGCAGTGCAAGAATTTAAATCCATATGTGCCACAAACTAAGGTTTTGATGAAAAGTCAACCATACCTTTGACTTTTGACCAAGACATGATCTCAAAACTTGGGATATGATTCAAGACACTCAAATGTACCCTTGATGTCCATTCATAAGTTTAAAATCACCTTGGGACATCCATTCATTAAAAATCAGGAATTATGGTTTCTCTGCACAAAATTCGTCTGAGAGCCAAAGACAAAGTTTGACTTTTTGACCAAAAATGTTCATCATGAACCATTATACAAGAAAACATGATCCATTGTTGAATTTGAACAAGATTTGATTAAGAAATCATGGTAACTTGTAAAAGGGGCAATGTTGAGAAAGTGAAAATTTCACAAAGTTATCGGAAAAAAATGTTTAGGTACCCAACTTCCGAAAGCCATAACTCCCAAACCAAGCAACCATTTTCCTGGATCTAAAGCTCAAATGATAGATCTCATCACATACTACAAAAGTGTAAAACTGATCCATGGCCAAAAAATGCTTGGATTTTAAGTTATGAAGTGATCAAAATCAAGAAAAGTATGAAATGAGTTTCAACACTTAGTGACTGCCTAATTTCAAATCAGTCAAAACATCAAAATGTGGAGGGATTTTTCACCATGATCCAAGATGAATCAAGTCCAATGATGAACATCAAAGTTGAAGTACATCATCCCATCTTTCCAAAAAGCCCAAGAGCATGAGATAACTCCACTTGAGCAAAGGGTTATGTAGGTCTAAATACTCTTTGCTGCAAACTGTTTTGCAAAATCAGTTTAGTCATTTCTTGCACCACACGATTTTGGAATCAATTGCAATGATCATGATCATACCAATTCAACATGGGATCAGAGTGACTCATCACAAACCTGTAAGATAGAGCCAAAGAATCAAGAAAAATCTCATGAGAATGATGAAGTTTTGTCATGAAAGCCTTGAAATTCAAAGTGCATTTATGTGCAATAGTGCACATTCAACAAAGGTCTTCTTTTCAGTCAAGATGCTCACATAAGCAACAATAAAAACATTTGAGGAATGTGGAATTGGTCAAAAGTTGGCTATGCTACTTAGAAGAGCTATTGTACCTTGGCATAGAAGTAATGACATCTTGCAAAAAACATTGAATGGGCTCTTATCCACCAAGTTATCATTATTCGGTTAAGAAAAACTCATTCACCTATAAATAGAGCTCACTTCTGATCATTCAAAGCACACCAAAACAACACAACATTTGTTCTCTCTCTTTTCTTGCTTTTGCTACAAGTTTTCAAATTTTTAAAAAGTGAGAATTGTGTTTTCAAAACCAGAGCTTCTTGGCTCAAATCAATGATTCAAACACCTCACATACATCATGTATGAGTGATCCAAGCACTTAAACAAGTTTTGTAATATTAGAATCATCAAGTCATACCCCATTTGCTCAAAATACATCATAAGCTGCAGTTCGAGTCGAGCTCATCAAACTAGAAGGTTTCAATCCATTCCAAGCACATCAACACATTACTTGAGGTCTAGGGAAGTTGTCCAGGTCATCATTTCACATATGTAACACCTACAACTGAGGATTCGAATTCATCTTGCACAGGTAAGCCCGAACTTCCCAAACTCCATGAAACATGCATTATTTTTTATATTTCAAGTTACCAACATGTTTCTGCACTTATATAGAATGTTTTCCCTTAATTAATTGCTATGTATCAATCGTGTATAGGATTTCATATTGTTCTTGCAAAAATTAGGGTTCATTTGTTCGTCACTTAATATCTCACTCCATGCTTAAAATAAATGAAATTAATTGGTACCATCGTGTTTCTTGTTAAAAAGTGAACAATTTTCATGTTTACATCGTGCAATTTCATTACGAATATCCCTTGATTAATTGATCGAAACTTTGTTTTGATTAATCGATCTTCCCCTTTCCTCTCTTTAGGCCTCCTTTAGAGCTTTTTCTCTCATCCCCCCCCCCCCCCCGTAGAGTTGGAGTTTCGCGCTGCACCTTGCATCGGAGCACTGTACAAATTGACGCCGTTATGCTGTCCGTTTCTCTACGCAGGAGAACTGTACAACATTGGAGCGGTTGCGCTGTCCGTTTCACTTTTCACACTATATTTTGGGTGCTAGAGAAAGAATGAGGATGGAGTTTTTCTGCCCTCATTCTGGCTATTTCTTTGGTAAGGGCGTCTTGTCCTCTCCTCGAGAATAGTCACCTCTATCCTCCAGCTATAGTGTTTCTCATTCCCTTGTCAAGTTAATCCTTGATCACTCTTCTCTCTTTGTGATCCTTTTCGATCCTTGATCACTCCTATCTCTTTCAATCTCTGCTTTTGATCAATCACCATCCTTCTTGGTTGAGATCATTATTCTTGCGCTAGCAATCTCTCTTTGTTCCATCACTCCTTCCTTCTTGTAATCAATCATTGCTTTTGATTCCCTTAAAGAGTTTCAATTCTCTCTCTTTGGTCCAACACAGTTTTCCTGTCATAACCATTTTTCCCCTGGAGTTCGCAACCTTCTCTTGGTTCTTCTCCTTTGTTGGGTTAATCGCCTATCCTTGGTTAATCACCCGTTTCTTCAGTTAATCACAGTCCGTCTGTTAATCACTGAGCACCTCTTGGGTTAATCACCTCTTCTTGGTTAATCACCCTTTTCTTCAGTTAACCACAGTCCGTCTGTTAAAATACTGAACCCTTTCGAGTTAATCACCTTCTCTTGGTTAATCACTCGCTTTTCTCTTCGGTTGGTCACAGTCCGTCTGTAAACACCGAATCCCCCGCAGTTGGTAACCTTCTCTTGATTCGAATACTTGCACCCTTGGGTTAGTAATCTTTCTTTGGTTCAAATACCCTTTCTTCGGTTGAGTACTGTTTATTCAGTCAGTTTACCGAACCCCTTTGGGTCACGACCTTTGCTCGGTCCTACACCCGTCCTTTGGGTCACGACCTTTGATCGGTCCTACACCCATGTTTCTGGTTAATCACAGTTTCCTCTGTTAAAACCAATGCTTCTCTATTCCCACAGAGTTGCAGTCCTTTCTTTCCTCGGTTAACCACTATTCATCAGTTAATATACCGAGGCCTCTTCAGAGTCAAACAGCTTCTCTCGGTTCAGCACTCTCTCTCTTGGTTTATCACAGTCCGTCTGTTGACACCAGCTTCTTTTCCCCGCCAGGGTCCTACTCTCTCTCTTCGGTTAACCACTGCCAGCCAGTTAATATACCGAATCTCCTTTTTCTCTTGGTTATGACACCATCCCTTTATTTGGATCCCCAGCGAAGTCCTTCCTATTCCCTTTGCTCTTACTTTCTTGGTTACGACACTAATTCTCTTTGCTATCCCCAGCGGAGTTTCTTTCATTCTTGGTTTTGACATCATTCTTTTCCTAGTCTCTTGTGCAAACGCTCTTACTGCGGGGTCTTCCCCAATAGAGTTTTCTTTCATTCTTGCTCTTGGTTTTGACACCACTTCTTTCGTCTCCTTGTTTCTTTCTTGTTTTGTTTTCCGTTCAGTTCCCCGAACTACGGAAGTGCTGATTCTGCATTCTTCTGAATGTCAGATACGTAGGCATGAGACGCAATGTCTTGGCGAGCACACTTCCACCTTTCTTCCGTCTTCCTCCTTTTTCTTCCTTCTTCTTCGTCCCCTGGTTCCGTGAACTACGACGCTCTGATTTCCTCATTGCACTATGAGGGTACGTAGGCACGAGGGCCACAATCCTCTGCGGGCACCTTCTTTCTTTCCTTTATTTTTCCCCTCTCTCTCTCTCTCTCTCTCTCTCTCTCTCTCTCTCTCTCTCTCTCTCTCTCTCTTTCTCCTTTCTTTTTGCTAGAAGCCTTTAGATAGATAACCCATCCAAGCTTAGAAGCAAGCGAAATGGTTCCCGTCGAGTACGAAGGATGCGTTAGGTGCCAATACCTTCCTTTCGCATAACCGACCCCCCGTTCCCATTTCTCTTCCCCTTGGGTTTTATCGATATTTTCCCTATCCTTTGGGACTAAATAAAGTTCGGTGGCGACTCTGTTGTATCTTTGAGTGTGCGATTCACTCAGGTAGAAACCAGCCATCTTCATATGGCATGAAATCAGTGTCCACATAGAAGTAGAGATACCATCAATAAGAATCTTGATGGAAGCCAAGCTAACAAAAGCTGGTTGGTGTCAAAGCTGATTTGATGAACTGAATCTAATCGAAGAAAAAAGAATGACGGCTTTATGCCATGGTCAGTTATATCAAAAAATGATGAAGAAAGCTTTTGACAAAAGGGTCCGACCTCGGGTATTTTGAAAAGGTGACCTCGTACTCAAAAAGATCCAATTATTTCTCACTGATTCCAGGGGCAAATGGACTCCAAATTATGATGGCCCCTATGTTGTTAAGAAAGTCTTCTCAGGCGGTGCCTTGATACTCGCAACCATGGATGGAGAAGAGTTTTCCTACCACAAAAATGTTAATACAGTCAAGAAATACTTCGCCTAAATACAAATAATAATAATAATAATAATAATAATAATAATAATAATAATAATAATAATAATAATAACAACAATAATAATAATAAACAGGAAATCGTCTCGGTGGACTGAAAACCCTAAAGGGCGGTCCAGGCAAAAACTAGAGACATGAAAAAGAAAAAATCATCCCGGTAGATTGAAGAAAAATCTAGGCAAAAGTTAGGGATTTATGGCAAGTAATTGCATCCAAAAACATTTGTATCATCTCAGATGAACGTCATCTATTAAAGAATCATCAATCAAAGTCACCTTCAACAGAAGTTCGATAATACTCAGAATTCAAAGTTAGTAGGAGGATAATGATCATTATGTCTCAATGTAGCCCCTTTCCCTTTAAATTACCATCTTCTAAACTTTGTAATTCTCCATGGAATCACGCATTAGGCCGATTACCATTCTATCAATAAAAATTTGAGCCCTTGTACCCTTTATTTGCAATTCTCATTTATTTTGCTTTGAAAAATGACATTTTGATATGATTAACATTCTTGAAACCCAAAAATGAATTTACTTTTGTTTTCAAAATGGAAATTTCAAATTTACTTCTGCTTTTAAAATAAAGATGGAAGTTTCCTTTTGATTAATGAACACAAGAAAGAACATCGACAGCTTCTCCGAAAGCAATCAAACTTCAAAATGCAGAATCAAAATATTCCTTGTGATTAATATATCCCGAGCGGAGGATCACTACTTCGGATTGATGAGATGGAGCATCCCATCTATCACCCCCTGTAAGGTTCGAGTTTTCATATCCTCTCAAACAAATGTTGGAATCAAGATCAGGTCTCTATCCCTAGGAATAAAGATAGAAACAGGAATCCCTTCCTCCAACAGGCTTCTACCTTCAGAAAACACCGGTAAAAGTTTTCACTCCCCAGGAGTCGCATCTTGTTTCTACAGCCGAAAAATAGGTAAAGTTCAGCAATAAGACTTTATTCCCTCAACAAACCAGTGATACTTTTTATCCCCCAAAGCGACCGAGTATCTAGTTGCGCTCATCACCAGTCCGAATGTCATGTCTGTTTTGTAAGCATAAGTATTTCATACATACATCATGCATAATTGATTCATATTCATATTCATTTTGCATCTCATTTTTCAATCACTGTGGACACGTTTATCCCCTAGTAATAAATGTCCTCTCTCCATTGGAGTTGTCAGCTTTAGGAAGAAAAATGTATTCTTTCTAAATCCCCACTAAGTTTGATCCTCATGTAAAATTTTCCTTTAGTTTTTCTTTCCACACTTGGATAGGATAAAATCAGTTTGAGTTCTTTCCTCGTCAGGAAATGTCTCGTCTAAACAATCTCTCTCCAGTTTATTCTCAGATTGAAATCGGTCCTTGGCCACTTTGATAACTTGAAACTCTAAAAAGCAAGAAGACATTTGGTTATACACCTTTGGAACTTCACTCTTCGCCATTGAAGATGATATTTTGTTCTTCCAGATTAAGGAAAATTCCCCCCGCAGAAGCTTCTCAACAAAAAACTTTTGGCAATATAGACATTACATCCTCCAAGAAGTCTCTACTAATCGGCAAACAAAGAAGCCTATCTTTACCCCATGAATTCCTAATAAGTCAACAAGTGGGAGTCTCTCCTCATGAAGTTCGTCCTACTTTCAAGGAAGTCATCAGCACCTCAAAATTGAATTACATCACATGGCATCTCCCTGAAGAAATCTCGAAGAGAACTATGATGAAGCACATTTTCCATCAAACGGCATCTCCCAGTAAAATCTCAGCGAGAATTTTGATGAAAACCATCACAGATAGCATTCCTTGTCAAGAGAAGAACTTGATGAGAAGAAACTGAGACCAGTTCCATAGCTAAAGACCAGGATCGAGGGGAGGTTTATTTCAGAAGAAACTGAGACCAGGATCGAGGGGAGGTTTATTTCAGAAGAAACTAAAACCGGTTCCATGGCTGAAGACTAGGATCGAGGGGAGGTTTATTTCAAGGAAATTGAGACCAATTCCGTGGCTGAAGACCAGGATCGAGGGTCAGTTTCACCCTTTTTCTAAGTGACATTACTTAGTAAAAGAATATGAGCAAATTATCTACCATTCACATCCCCAATCAAAATTTCGGGTATTCTGATATTTAATCCACTTTTACCATGAATGTCTGAATATCTTTGTCATTCACACCTTCAGGTCCAAGAAGATTAAATAGGGGCATCTGTTATACCCTAAATTTTGACCCTAATACTTCATATCATTGTGCAAATCATCACCATAATATGGATGTACCTTCATACCTCACTAATCCTTTCAAAGATTGTTGAGTGTTCACCTTGACCAAGAATTAGGGTTTCAAGCCCTCTCAGAGGATTCAGGTAAAGGATCAATCAAGAATTGACATAATCTTCAACTTTTCAAGCCTCTCAAACATTCATGGAGGTCAAGAGATCCTCAACATCAAGAATCAAGCACAAGATTGCATCATTTAAAGGTGATCAAGCCTTAAGACCATCAGTGTCACCAAATTAGGGTTTTGGTCGACCAAGGTTTCCTGAGGGAAATTTTCATCTGGGTATGATCCAAGACCTCAAGATATGTTTCAATGACCTCAAATACATCATATTAGTCCATTCATATGATTGGATTGATTCAAAGAACTTGATTCATAAGCAGTGCAAGAATTCAAATCCATCTGAGCCACAAACTAGGGTTTTGATGAAAAGTCAACCATACCTTTGACTTTTGACCAAGACATGATCTCAAACCTTGGGATATGATTCAAGACACTCAAATGTACTCTTGATGTCCTTTCATAAGTTTAAAATTACCTTGGGACATCCATTCATTAAAAATCAAGAATTAGGGTTTCTCTGCACAAAATTCATCTGAGACCCAAAGTCAAAGTTTGACTTTTTTTACCAAAAATGGTCATCATGAACCATTATACAAGAAAACATGATCCATTGTTGCATATGAACAAGATTTGATCAAGAAATCAAGGTAACTTGTAAAAGGGGCAATGTTGAGAAAGTGAAAATTTCACAAAGTTATGGAAAAAAAGTGTTTAGGTACCCAACTTCCAAAAGCCTTAACTCCCAAACCAAGCAACCATTTTCTTTGATTCAAATTTCAAATGATAGATCTCATCACATACTACAAAAGTGTAAAACTGATCCATGGCCAAAAAATGCTTGGATTTTAAGTTATGAAGTGATCAAAATCAAGAAAAGTATGAAATGAGTTTCAACACTTAGTGGAAATCTGCCTAATTTCAAATCAGTCAAAACATCAAAATGTGGAGGGATTTTTCACCATGATCCAAGATGAATCAAGTCCAATGGTGAACATCAAAGTTGAAGTACATCATCTCTGCTTTCCAAAGAGCCCAAGAGCATGATATAACTCCACTTGAGCAAAGGGTTATAGAGGTCTCAATACACCTTTCTGCAAACTATTTTGCAAAATCAGTTTGGTCATTTCTTACACCACACGATTTTGGAGTCAATTGCAATGAACGTAATCATACCAATTCAACACGGGTCAGAGTGACTCATCACAAACCTGCAAGATAGAGCCAAAGAATCCAGAAAAATCTCATGAGAATGATGAAGTTTTGTCATGAAAGCCTTGAAATTCAAAGTGCATTTATGTGCAATAGTGCACATTCAACAAAGGTACTCTTTTCATTCAAGATGCTCACATAAACAACAATAAAAACATCTGAGGAATGTGGAATTGGTAAAAAATTGGCTATGCTACTTAGAAGAGCTATTGTACCTTGGCATGGAAGTGATGGCATCTTGCCAAAAATATTGAATGGGCTCTAATCCACCAAGATATCACTATTCAGCCAAGACAAACTCATTCACCTATAAATAGAGCTCACTTCTGATCATTCAAAACACACCAAAACAACACAACATTTATTTTCTCTCCTTTCTTGCTTTTGCTCCAAGTTTTCAAATTTTCAAAAAGTGAGAATTGTGTTTTCAAAACTAGAGCTTCTTGGCTCAAACCAATGATTCAAATACCTCACATACATCATGTATGAGTGATTCAAGCACTTAAACAACTTCTGTAACATTAGAATAATCAAGTCATACCCTATTTTCTCAAAATACATCATAAGCTGCAGTTGGAGTCGAGATCATCAAACTAGAAGGTTTAAATCCATTCCAAGAACATCAACACATTTCTTGAGGTCTAGGGAAGCTGCCCAGGTCATCATTTCACATCTGTAACACCTATAACTAAGGATTCGAATTCCTCTTGCACAGGTAAGCCTGAACTTCCCAAACTCCATAAAACATGCATCATTTTTTATATTTCAAGTTACCAACATGTTTCTTCACTTATATAGAATGTTTTCCCTCAATCAATTGCTATGTATCAATCGTGTATAGGATTTCATATTGTTCTTGCAAAAATTAGGGTTCATCTGTTCATCACTTAATATCTCACTCCACACTTAATATAAATGAAATTAATTGGTACCATCGTGTTCCTTGTTCAAAAACGGACAATTTTCATGTTTACATCGTGCAATTTCATTACGAATTGAGTGAGATAGGAGGGGTTTCGTAATTCTGGGTGGCACGAGGAAGAAGATGAAGTTCTTCGCGCCATAATTCAAATTTTGAATTTTTAAATACTTTTAATATTTTCATTTTATTTTCAAAAATTATTTTCTACATCCAATTTTGTTTATTTTCAAATGAATTTTTGCACAAACATTATCCACATATTTAAATAATTTATTCACCAAAAAAATAAAAAAAAATTATATTTGATATATTTTTAATATATTTAATATGTTATTTTTAATTGTTTTAAAAATAATTTCAAATATTGATTTTTTCTATCAAACTAATTATTTTAAATTCCATTTTTTTTACACATGTCATTTAAACACCCTATTATTTTAATCCACAAAAAATCACAAAAATAATTTTTATTTGATATACTTTTAATATATTAAAAATATTATTTCAATTTGTTTTAAATATTTTTAAAATGATTTCTTTTCTTGATTTTTTTTAAACCGAAATGATTTTAAATATTCATGTGGATAAAATACTTTTTTCATAAACCTTAATCATTGTTTATGACATGATTAATGAATTCATTTGATAAATTATACATTTTTTATTAATTTTTCTTTGGAAAATATCTTGAAAAATGAAAATAGGGTTTTACTTTGATTCTATCTTTCAAACTTCATTTCACAATTTCTGGGCCTCTATTAGAGTGTAAGACCCAACCCTCTTTGTAAATAAACCACTTCATGGGCCTCTGCTATAGTATAAGTCCCATCGCGTTTTTCAAAATCACGGTGTGATCACTATTTTTGCAACAATCTTTGGGCCTCTATTAGGAGTGTAAGTCTCATCCCTTTGTACATAAACTTTGTTTTAAACAAACATCTGAGCCTTTAATAGAGTGTAAAATCCAACACCCTTTTGTAAATAGAAATCTTTTAGCCTCATTCATCCTGGGCTTTGTACAGGATACAAACAATCATCTGGGCCTCTATTTAGAGTGTAAGACCCAACACCTTTGTTTCTCTCTTACTTAAGATCAAGTCATCTTCAAATTCAAAACTTTCTTCAATTTCTCAAAGCACTATTCCAATCTTGAAGAAAGCATCTAATCAATCACAATACACTTGGGTCTCTATCCAGAGAATAAGACCCAACATTTTTCTCAATTCAATTCCTACTTGCTTATATACTTGTTCACATGTCTGCATTTATGCTTGTACATATCTTGTTAAGTTTCTCTTAGCATTTAAATCATTCTCAGTTTAGACTAGTTCAAACAATATGATCTATTCAATCAGTATAACTTAGTTTAAACAACTAGTTTCCTCTTGTACAAAGGAATTCTTCTCCCCAATACAATCAGCCTCCTCTTGGGCTTTGTTCAATTTAATCAACCTTGAAACACTTCAATAAAGAGAGGATTATTTCCCGGTGAAACCTCTTCTTTAAACCCTTTAACCCTGAAACAGTTCAACAAAGAAAATATTATTTCCCGGTGAAATCTTTCTTGAACTCTTCCTAGACTTGGAAAGTCTCAACACCTAGCCTCCTTTTGGGCTTCATACAAGGACCCACAGGCTTCCTAGAAGCATCCTCAGCCTCATCTTGGGCTTCATACAAGGACCCTCAGGCTTCCTAAAAGCATAGGATATATCCTAGTCATCTCTATCAATACACCAATTCCCAGGAGAGTCAAAACCTCTAAGACATTCAAACTCACCCTTTAAGTCTCTTCTGATCCATAATAAGGTTTGGTTTTTGATCGTACCTGGATCAGACAGTATTTGGTGGCCAGCAACGTCTTGTGGACTTCAGTTCCGGTGAGGTTGAAAGACGGCCGGGGGGGGGGGTGTACCTGCAAGGTACTCCGACGCTCAAGTAAGGCAAAGGTCAAGTAAAAGCAAGTACAAGGTTAAAGTGTAAGAGAGTGTGTAACCCGACCCTCTCAAGTGAGAGGGTATTTATAGAGAGCCCCCAGCGCGGGGCCAATGGTCACTAGCACTGGGCTGGATTGCCAAGCCCAATCCAAGTAACTGCCAGGGCTTACATGGCATAGTGAAGACCAGTACATGGTCTTCGCCCTAGGGTAACCGCTCCTACATCTCCGGAATTAGGGCAGACCAGTTCCATTGGGAGTGGGCGGTTACATGAGAATGTGTCCTCGCGGGGAGGAGTCTTGCGTGTCAGGGAGAGACGTGTCCTCGCGGGGAGGATATGTATAAGGAGATGGCTCCTCAAGGGGGGAGCACCTGAGTGTCGAGGAGGAGCGAGCCCGGAGAGGCTTAGCACCCTGCCCGATGCTCTATGTCGTGCGTGTGCCCGACAATGTTGAGGAGGGGCATGAGCTCGACATGGGTCATGCTAAGAGGCCTTTGTTGGGCCATCCCAGGATGTGTGGGTTGGGCCTGCCCGATTGAGGGGCAGACCCCGGCCCAGTCCAGAACAGGAGCCCCCCAAGTCGTTGCTCTGAGGTGTCAGGGTAATGACTTTAGGGTCAGCACTACGTCGAGGACGTGTCCAACCGGGGAAGGGACTCTAAATGAGGAACATTACGTCAATCGGGAAAAAACAAATCGATCTGCTCTCGCTAGACTGGCCGCAGATGGGCGACGTAGCGGGAATATGAGAAGTCTGAAACGAGGTGAATGAAAAGACGTGTGTTGGGGAATGAAATGACATGCTTGGGAGAATGCGTGCCACGTGTCGCCACTCATCATTGCCTAGGGCGGCTACGCTAGGGTAGCGTAATCGATTGCCTAGGAGCCCTTGGGACTTATGAGAGCCCTATAAATAGGGGTCATCTCGTCCCATTTGCACTTTTTCTCCCCTTTTGTTCAGATTCACTCTTTTCTTCCTTCTCTATTTCACCACCGTCAACTGTCGTGCCGGAACCCTACCGGAAGTGTGTTTCAAGTAAGTTTCTCTCTTTTTTCTCCTTTCGTTTGCATTTATAGGGTGGTTTCATGGTGAACTAGTGAAGCTCTCATGGAAATCACGAAATCTCCAGCGAAAACGACGGGATTTCATAGTTTCTTGTTGCATATCGCGGGGAGAAGGGATGAGTATCCCGGGGACACGAAGAATGTCCCGAGGACACAAGATGAAACTCTCGGGTTCCTTGCCAATATCCCTTTTGTGTGAAGGAATCCTCCCCAAGCAGTGCACCGGTGACCTGAGGATGGTCTCGGGGACGCTTGTCGGTTGTCTAGGGGACGCGGACGAGCGCGACCGTCTCGAGATCTCGACGCTCCCTCTTCGCCCTTTCACTTGAACAGCGGTGGAGGGGTGAATTTGATATGGATCATCGAATTCACTATTTCCTTCTGCTTTTTAGGTATATGGAAGCTTCGTCCATTTCTGTGGCCGTGGGATCGTTGGACGTCGACGACCAACCCGACTCTCCAATGGCGCCAATCACTAAGGTCAAGGAACGTCCCCTCGCGGAGTGGTTCAGCGATGAGCCGTTGAACATGGCTTCCCATTTTGTTGACGAGGACGAGGACACTATTTTTTGCACAGTCGAGCACCAGCTGGGGGGTTCCTCGAAGTCGTGGAAGGTGTTCTGACCTCAAGCACACCATCGCATATACTCGACGTACCGAGGGATGAGGTTCCCTCTTTACGAGTTCATGTTCGACAAGGCGGGGTGGCGTCTGCCCTTTACAGATTTTCAACAGGCGGTATTTGTTTGGTTGCGCCTGGCGCCTTCGCAGCTCCACCCTAACTCCCTCGCTTTCATTCGAGCTTTCGAGCTTGTCTGTAAATATCTCCGAATCGGGGCAACCGTGCCTCTCTTCTTTCGTATCTTCCACCTCCAGCGACAGGCCTCCGATGGCAGACACGGCTGGGTGTCTTTCAAACAAACGAGCAGTCTCTTCCACACCTACTTGGATTCTATTCGTGACTTTAAGTACTGGTATTATATCGTGAGGCCGGTCACGCTTGAAGCTGTGAATTTAGTGTATTGCCGAGTTTCCCGTGAAATGGAGGGGCAGACGGAGGAGGTCCTCGAGCCAAGATTCCCCTTGTTTTGGACGGAAGAACACTTCAAAAAGAGGACGGACAGCTATAAAGTCAGTCCTAGTTCGTCAACGGGTTTAATAAAGCCAAGGTCGTGACGATGGATGGGGAACCTATCCGAGGTGACGACGATCAGTTGTTAACGAAGCGGTGTTTAATCAATACGAGGGCCCTCCTCGAGACGTTCTCCGATGAGGAAGCCCTCGAGCTGCTGGGTAGTGACATCCTCCTCGACTCACTTTTTCCTTTGTGTCTTGGTTTCTGATTTACTGACGCTTACTTTCTTTTTGCAGGTAAGATGTCGACTGCCGAGGATCGCTTCAAAAAGTTGAAAGTTACCCGCCTTTCGAGGAAGGGAGGTAAAGGTCGCATCAAGCAGATCCAAGCGCTGGACTCCATTCCCACCCTGACAACTGGGGGTTCTTCTGGCTCTCACCAGGACAGTGATTCTCCCAGCACACGGGGCTCCCCGAAGAGGCAACGGGTTGCAGATCAAGTAGACGTCGACCTTATTGAGAACGAGAGTCCCCCTGCTGTAAAATTTATGCTCCCGCCTTGTCATTCGAGGCTGAACATTTTCATGGGGAATAATTCCCTATGCGTGGGTGCCCCCAAAGCTCAGGCCATCTTAGGCGTCGACAGGGTTTCCCGGAGAAGGGCGTTGGTGGAGGATGTGTCCGCGGTGATATGGGTTTGCGCGGCTGCCTTGGTTCTGAACGACGAGGTGTGCCCCTAAGATGAGCTGAACAAGTTGCGAGAGAGTTTCAGGTCCATCTCAGCCAAAATGGAGAAGGTGGGCAAGGAGCTGGCTGACTGCAAAAGCCAGAACCAGGCCCAGGTCGAGCTTCAAGGGCAGCTGGAGAAAAGGTTGAAGAATGCTGAGGAGGAGCGGAAACGTCTCTTGGCTAGGGACATCGAGTTTGAAGAGGAGAGGAATCGTCTCTTGGCCAGGAACGCCGAGTTGGAGGAGGTTTTCTGCCCGGCTGACGAGGAAACCGAGGAAGACAGGTTGCTGACTTCGCGGGCAGCGCTGATAGCGAAGCTCCGGGAAGCCGAGCAAGACAACCTCGAGGCGGCTGACATAGGTTTCAGGAATGCCGTGCAGCAGCTTCAAGTTCTCAACCCCGACCTCATAACCGAAGGGACTAACCCCGACTACGAGGTGGTCGACGGTCAGATCGTGCAGCCCGAAGGGACCATCGCCGAGTAGGTTTTTCATTCTGTTTGGCCTGCGAGCCATTTTATTTATTTTTTGATACTTATGCCCGGCCTGCGTGCCAGGGGCTTTTTGATACTTGTTTGTAACATCTGTACAATGGGCTTCTGCCCGCTTCGATGCATTTTTGTTTATCTGCTCGTGTGCTATTTGTATGTTTTCAATTGTGTGTGATGTTATTGAATTTGCTATACTTTGTTTATTTATGTCTAAGTAAATAGACTTTGGGGGATTTGCTCGACTTTGATAGTCCCTGACCGTGTGGAGAGCTGGCCGGGTGGTCGGAGACGTATTCCGACCTTCAACGAGGCTAAGAACTCAGTCGAGGTCTTAGCTTCGTGGCGTGAACTTCCCATTGCAAGCTGGGTGTTCTGCCTAATTGGTACGACGACGCAGGAGCTCGATTGAGGTGTCCTCGTCAGATCAAAGTGCTCGCGCACACACAACGCAGCCCTTGACCATCGTGTTTCGTATAGGGGTGTCGCGCTTGTACCTTAGTGCGTCCCCGTGACCGCGATGCTAGTGTGTCGTGGGCAGTGCTTAACTGTAATATTGTTTTAGCTTTTCAGCGTTCCATGGTCGAGCAAGTTCTTACCCGTGCAGATTTTCTAGGAAGTAGGCTCCTGTCCCCGTTTTCGCGCTGACGCGGTACGGGCCCTCCTAGTTCACGGCGAGTTTGCCTTCTCGCGAGTCTTTCTGGTTCCTTCGTAGGATGAGGGTGCCTACTTGAAAATCAAGTTTGATGACTGTCGTTATAACACAAAGTTATTTTCTGTTTAAGTGAAGCTTCTCGGAGAGAAGCACCCGAACGAGTCTCCTCGACGAAGTTGAGTTCTTCCCGCAGGGCTTCGTCATTCACGTCTCCGTCGAGGGGGGCTTCCGTCCTCCTCGAGGGTTCCCTGATCTCCACGGGGATCACCGCTTCCGTTCCATAGGTTAGACGAAAAGGGGTCTCCCCGGTCGTGGAATGCGGGGTTGTCCGGTAGGCCCAGAGGACGCTATGTAGCTCCTCGACCCACCGTTGTTTGGCGTCGCCTATTCAACTTTTCAATCCTCAGAGGATTACTCTGTTTGCTACTTCAGCCTGCCCGTTCGTTTGAGGGTGCTCGACCGACATGAAGTGCTGCTTCGTGCCTAGCTTGGTGACGAAGTCTTGGAAGTTCCTATCGGTGAACTGTGTTTTGTTATCAGCGACGATAGTTTGGGGTATGCCAAATCGGGAGAGGATGTTCCGCTTGTAGAAACGTAGTATGTTGAAGGCCGTGATTTTGGCCAATGCTTCCGCCTCAATCCACTTCGTGAAGTAGTCCACCCCGACGATGAGGTATTTGTTTTGATACGACCCCTGGACGAAAGGTCCGAGGATATCCATCCCTCACCACGCAAACGGCCACGGGGAGGACAGTGTTTTGAGCTCGTTAGGAGGATCGAGGTGCATATCCCCGTGTCATTGGCATCTATCGCACTTCTTGACGTGTTCCTTGGTGTCCTGTTGCATGGTGGGCCAGTAATACCTTGCTCGAATTGCTTTACGGGCTAACGATCATCCACCTAGGTGCTGTGCATTGATTCCCTCATGGATCTCCTAGAGTATGCTGGGGACCTTGGTCTCCTCGACACATCTGAGGAGGGGAATAGAAAACCCTCGCCGGTATAGCTTATCCTCGACTATGGCGTACGAGCACGCCCGCCGCTTGACCATTCTTACTTCTTTGGGGTCTTCTGGCAGTTTGGCCTTCGTGAGGTACTCATATACAGAGGTCATCCAGCAATTGCTGTCACCAATGGCGTTTATGTCTGCCACCGGAGCGGGTTTGTCGATGCTCGGGCGCGAAAGCACTTCTTGTATGACAGATTTGTTCCCGCCTTTCTTCTTTGTGCTTGCCAATTTGGACAAGACATCTTCTCGGGTATTGTGCTCGCCAGGGATGTGAGTTACTTCCGCGGAGGTGAACTTTTTCATTTTTTCTTTCACTAAGGTCAAGTATTCGATGAGGTTTCCGTTCTTGGCCTGGTACTCTCCTCGGACTTGCGAGGCCACGAGCTGGGAGTCGGTGAAGATTTTGACCTCCCTGGCGCCGAGGTCCTCGGCCAGCCGAAGTCCGGCAAGGAAAGCCTCGTACTCCGCTTGGTTGTTCGACGTCAGGAAGGATAGTTCGAGGGATACCTCGATCAGGATGACTTCCTCGTTTTCGAGGATGACGTCCGCCCCGCTTCCCTTCGGGCTGGATGCTCCGTCCACATAGATCGTCCATTTTTTGGATCCGTTGGTCGAAGGTACCGGGACAGTCATCTCTGCCACAAAGTCGGCCAATACCTGAGCCTCCAGGGCTTTCCTTCCCTCGTATTGCATATCAAACTCGGAGAGTTCGAGCGACCACCTGAGCATCCTTACCATCATATTCGGTCGTCCAAGGAGTTGCCTTATAGGCTATTTGGTCCTTATGACGACAGTGTGGGCAAGGAAGTAGTGTCGTAGCCTCCTGGCCGCGGTGACGAGGGCCAGGGCGACTTTCTCTATCTGCTGATACCTAAGCTCAGGGCCTTGGAGGGCTTTGCTCGTGAAGTAAATTGGTTTCTGCCCGTCAGGGGTTTCCCGAATGAGGACGACGCTGACTGTTTCACTCGTGATTGTGAGATACAAGAAAAGTGTCTCCCCCGCTCTCAGGCCGTGAGAGGACCGGGGGTTGCGATAAGACTTGTTTTAGGTGGAGGAGCGCCTGCTCGCATTGTTCACTCCATTCAAACTCCGCTTTTTGTCGAAGAAGTTTGAAAAATGGGAGTGTGTGCTGTGCAGACTTGGCGACGAAGCGGGAGAGGGCGGTGAGCATCCCGTTCAATGATTGTATTGACTTCTTTGAGTCCGGAGTAGGGATCTCGGAAAAAGCTCTACACTTATCGGGGTTGGCTTTGATTCCTTGCTCTGTGAGGTAGAAGCCGAGGAACTTACCTGCCCGAACGCCGAAGGTGCATTTGTCGGGGTTGAACCTCATGCGACATCTCCTCGCTGTGTCGAACGCCTTTTTGAGGTGCGCGGCGTGGTCGACTTCTTCAGAGGATTTGACGATCATGTCGTCCATATAGACCTCGAGCATGTCGCCAATTTCAGCTCGGAAAACCTTGTTCATCATCCGCTGGTAGGTTGCATCGGCATTCTTCAAGCCGAAAGGCATCACGTTGTAGTAGTAATTGCCCGACTCGGTCATGAAAGCCGTGTGCTGTTTGTCGACCTTGTCCATGGGAATTTGGTTGTATCCTGAGTAAGCGTCCATGAAGGATAATAGTTTGTAACCTACAGAATTGTCGACCAGTTGGTCGATGTTAGGCAAAGGATAGCAGTCTTTCGGGCAAGCCCGGTTAAGATCAGTATAATCAACACACATCCTCCATTTTCCATTATTCTTTTTGACGAGTACAACATTGGACAGCCAGGTTGTGTACCTGGCCTCCGAAATAAAATTTGCCTCTAGGAGGTCTTTTACAGCTTTTTCAGCAGCCTCCGCTTTTTCGGGAGACTGCTTACGCCTACGTTGAGCTATGGCCCTAGCGGCCGGATCTACTGCAAGCTGATGGCAAGCCACCTCGGGGTCAAGGCCAGGCATCTCGGAGGCGCTCCATGCTAACAGATCAGCGTTCTCCTGGAGACATGCCTTCAGCTGCTTCCTCGCCAGGTCAGGGATCCCGGTGCCAATCTTCACATTACGGTCTGGGTCGTCCCCGAGGACCACGAGCTCAAAGTCTCCGTCGGGGATGGGGCGCGTTGGGTGGAGAGGTCGCCAGTTGTTTTCCGCCTGGAGGTTGAGGTCTTCTGCACTGTCTTCATCGGGTTCGCCCGAGAACCTATTGTCGAGTTCGACCGCGTTGATGCGCGGGAGAGGTACCTGTTTGGTGTCCAGGGGTGGCTTTGCCACGGTCTTAGGTTTGGTGCCGATGGAACTCATGCCTTTGATGGCGGCGTCGAAGCATCTCCTGGCCACGTCTATATCCCCTTGCATCGTCACTACTCATCCCCTGGCCGTGTAGTACTTCATTTTGAGGTGGATCGTTGATGGTACCGCCGTAAGCTCGGCCAGGGTGGTCCTCTCGAGGATGCAGTTGTAAAGGGATGGACATTCGACCACCAGGAAGCGGGTCTTCACCTGTCGGGCAGTGTCTTCGGCCCCGAATGTGACCATTAGCTCAACGTAGCCCCATGGTTTGGTGGTGGTTCCGTTGAATCCCTGCAGGTCTGAGCCGACGTATGGGGTCAGATGTCTCTCGTCGAGTTGGAGAGTCCCAAAAAATTAAGCGCACATGATGTCGACCGAGCTGCCCTGGTCGACAAGGATCCTTCGAACATCAAAATTCGCCATCTGTGCCCTGACCAGGAGGGGGATAGTGGCATTGGGCGCTCCGCCGGGGAGCTCCTCTAGATAGAAGGTGATAGGGTTCGAGTTCCCTCGCACCTTCTCGAGAGTGGTTGTCTTCCCCGACGTTGATGATTCCAGTTCGTCAAATTTCCTCTTGATCGACCCGACGGACAACTTCTCGTAACCACCCCTGGAGATGACCATTGCTTTGGGGAAGCCTTCCCAGGTGCTACGGGAAGCAACGGGGTCCTCGTGGGGGAAGGTTACCCACATGTTGCGAATTGCTTCTTGGCCCTCAATGATTACGGGGACAAAGAAATCTTCGGGCCGAGTGACATTGAGGGCGACCTGAAGCCGACTCTCGTCGGGAGGAGGTGTCGTCTCCTTGACGTTCTGGGCTTCCCGGGAGCTGAGACGAGGAGTATCATTCTTCTGGGCATATTTCTTCAAGTGCCCTTCCTTGATCAGGATTTCTATTGCATCTTTGAGATGGATGCAGTCTTGTGTGACATGTCCGTGGCTCCGGTGGAACCTGCAGTACTTCGACTTATCCGTGTTTGATTTGGGGGTAGTCGGCTTCGGAAAGCGGACGCCTCCTTTCAGAAATTCAGAGTTCTGGCACTCGGAGAGGATTCGCGCGTGGGGAGCGTTGAGCGGGGTGTATTCCGTGAACCGGCCAGCTGGTCCACGCGGTTCACGAGGATCACGGGGGCGATTTTCTTTCTTTCTTTATCCTCCTTGTCGGGGAGGAGAGTCTTCATCTTTGTGGCTGCGGGGGCCTTCCTTGCGTCTCGACTCAAGGGAGATCTGCGCTGCCTCCGACTCCTCGAGCTCGATGTATGACTGAGCTCGTTGGAGGAGGTCCTCCAGACGGCGGGGTCTGCGGAGGCCCACGGACTTGGCAAAATCGGATCCGAAATGTGGTCCATGGATGATTAAATACTTCTTTATGTCGTCGGTCGTATGAACCTCGACAGCTTCTCTGTTGAATCTCTCAATGTAGTTCCAGAGAGATTCGTTCTTCCCCTGGAAGATGCTTTCTAGGGCAGCCTCCGTCTTCGGGTGTCGACGAGACGCAATAAAGTGTTTGGTGAAGCGTTGTCTAAGTTGCTTCTAGGATGTGATCAACCAGGGTGCCAGACCCTTGTACCAAGTCATGGCGCCCTTCCGCAAGGTGGTGGGGAAAAGCCTGCACTTAATGGCCCCTCTGACGTTTCTGAAGTCGAACATGGCTTCAAAACTTTTGACGTGGTCGTCTGGGTCGGTCAAACCATCGTAGGTCCCCAGCGGTGGGGGTTTCTCCATGCCCATGGGGATTGGGGCGTTCATGATCTCCCACGACAGGGGGGTCCTCTGGTCATCGTCGTCGCTTCCGGTCGGGGATCTCGAAGGGGATCGGTGATGCCGTGGAGGGGAATTCCTCGAACGGTTCCTCGGTCTCTCCTCGGTGGTTTTGGACTTCTTGGTAGTTACGGAGGGCCTGGGTTCCTTCCGAGGCAGGGAACGATGGCGCTTCTGGGAGATCGCCGGCTGGGGGCGTTCAAGGCATGGCCGACGGCCTTCGCGCACCGGCAAGGGGGTTCGAGATTCTTCGGAATGAGTCTTTCGCGGGGAAGGAGAGCGGCGAGGTGAGGGTGGACGACGATGTCTTCGCGGGGAAGATCGCCGTGTCCGCCCTTGCTCTAGTGCTTCAATTCTGGTGTTCTGGTGTGCGATCAACTGATTGGTCTGATTGATCAAGGCAAATAGGGCCACGGTGCTCGAATCTGCATTGGGCGGGGGAGCAACTGGTTGAAAGATGGCCTGCTGGTCGTCTTGGCGGACGGCGTCGTAAGCCATGTCTTGGGAGTCCGGGGAAGCGGTATACCCGTCCCTGACATCACCTTCTTCGACGTTGAGGGCGGTAGCGTCCTCATGGTGGTTTCCATTCTCGAGTTGTGCGAGGACGGTGTCCAGAGCTTTGGTAACAGACGGGTTGTTGGCCATGCTGGTGATGAACAAGAGGATTGCTTTGGTTTATCGGAGGAAAAATGGGGAAGCAAGGTTTCCCACAGACGGCGCCACTGATCGTACTTGGATCAGACAGTATTTGGTGGCCAGCAACGTCTTGTGGACTTCAACTCCGGTGAGGTTGAAAGACAGCGGGGGAGGGGGTGTACCTGCAAGGTATTCCGACGCTCAAGTAAGGCAAAGGTCAAGTAAAACCAAGTATAAGGTTAGAGTGTAAGAGAGTGTGTAACTTGACCCTCTCAAGTGAGAGGGTATTTATAGAGAGCCCCCAGTGCGGGGCCAACGCTCACTAGCACTGGGCTGGATTGTCAGGCCCAATCCAAGTAACTGCCAGGGCTTACGTGGCGTAGTGAAGACCAGCACGTGGTCTTCGCCCTGGGGTAACCGTTTCTAGATCTCCGGAATTAGGGCAGACCGATTCCATCGGGAGTAGGCGGTTACATGAGAATGTGTCCTCGCGGGGAGGAGTCTTGCGTGTCGGGGAGAGACGTGTCCTCGCGGGGAGGATATGTATAAGGAGATGGCTCCTCGAGGGGGGAGCACCTGAGTGTCGAGGAGGAGCGATCCCGGAGAGGCTTAGTGTAACACCCCAATTTAAATTATTAATCGTCGTGTTGTTATTTCTGTTTGTTGGGCCTGGTTAAGGGTGAGTGAAGGGTGGTGCCTTAGTGAATTAATGAGAATTAAGACTTTAGCTAATAATAAGGATAGTGATGCAAAAATAATAACATTAATATGGTTAATATTAGTGTTATTATTATTATTCTTGTTATTATCATTATTATTATTAGGAGTATTATTATCAATATTATTTTGTTATTAATTAAATAAATAAAACCTGATTAAAGAGAATTAAGGGGAGTTTAGTGGACTAAGGTGGTTTTCACGTAAAACAAGAAAAAGAGAGAAAGAAGAACAAGGAAGAGGAAGAGGTGCTAGGGCAAGGATTTCTTTTCAATTTTCTCCAGATTTTTGAACAATTCGAGGTAAGGGGGGAGAACGGGTTCATATTTGGTGATTAAATCATATAAGGGTAGTGGGGAGTCCTTAACCCCGTAGGATTTTGTCTGATTTTGTGTTGTTGTATGATTTTGGTGTCTATATGTGAATCCATGATGAAATTCGCGTAGTTGAATTGCTGAATCGATGTTATATGGATGTTGTTGCTGTTGTTTGAACATGATTGTTGTAGATCTTAATTTTGGTACAGTTTAGGAAGAGGAAATTAACTCTAAGACCTGTAATTCTTAGTTAGTAATAATAAGTATAAGAGATAAGATGAACAATAGGACCTAAAATCTATGTAGAACAAGTTTTAGGACTGGTTTGGAGTGAAAACTAGTGAAAATCGTAGCAGAATGCAGAATAGTGAGGCTTCTGGTGAATTGCGTAACAGATCTGGCGATACGCGTATCAGGTGGGGCGATACGCGTATAGAGTGGCATGATACGCAGCAATACGCGTATGGGAGCTAGGTAGTACGCGTAATAGGAGTGCAATACGCGTATGGTGTTGGAATTTGGGAAATTCAGTGAGAAAATGTCTTTGTCCGTACGCGTATGACACAAGGCATACGCGTAAGGACTTGGGCATCGTGAGGCAATACGCGTATGAAGAGTGGTATTACGTGTACGAGTTGGGCGAGCGAGCTGGCAATACGCATATGGCACGGGGCAATACGCGTATGGCCAGCGAGTGTGCAGAAATTCATCGTTTCGCGATTTCTTTCCCGTTTTCGCATCTGATTCAGTTTCTCTTGGTTTGAGAGGTTGGGATTGGGAGTCAGATGCTGAGTAATACACAGTTGGTGATGAAACTAATTAATTTTTATAATTTTTAGGAATTAATTAGTGTTTGGTGAATTATGGTGACTTGTGAGGGTTCAATGATTATGGTGCAAGTGGGAACGATTAGGTGTCTCATGTGTGATCAGGAGGATCGTAACTATGTATGTCTATTATGATATATGTGTGTTATATGTATGTTTGTTGTGATCAAGAGGATCGTGAATTGTTTATCATTTGTTATATATGTGTGTTATGTGTACGTTTGTTGTGATCAGGAGGATCGTGAATTGTTTATCATTTGATATACATGTGTGTTATATGTATGATGTGACCAGGAGGATTGTGTGCATGTATTTATGCTTGTATACATGTTTTGTCGTGCATAGTTGAGTCTGGCATATTCATGGTGATTGGTGGGATGAATCATTGCTCAGGAGGAGTGTATGTGATTCATCCGTACTCCTATATGGAGAATGGTGGGGGATAGATCATTGCCAAGTAGAGGTGTATGTGATCTATCCAGGGTTCGATTGAATGAACCAATGAGTCAGTACCGCATGCATGGTGTCGTGTTACATTACATTATCATATGTTGATTGTTGGTGATTGAATATGACAGTAGGTCATGATTATATGTTGTTGATGTTGGTGTGAGATACTACCTCCTTATATGTATTATTCACCTTTTTATATTGAATGTAGTTCTCATCCCTCTATTGTTGTTGTGTCTGTGCTTCTTCGGAAGTACAGATATTCAGGTGACAGGTTAGTGCTTGGAGCTTGTGTAGCTTGTTCGAGTTTAGAGAGTCGCTCTGATACGTAACACGGGATTGGGGGTTTTTACCAATTGTTCTATGTTGTATACTTGTTACGTATCTTTCAATTGATGAATATTATGGTGGACCATGATTATGTGGAGTTTTTGGTGTTATAGGCAGATAGTCGTAAATCGAATAATTGAATAAATTTTCCGCTGTTTGATTTTATTACAATAAAGGAGATTTGTTTTGTTGATTTTAAAATGTGACATCCTACTTTAGGTGGGAAACTCTGATTTATTTCATATATTTTGTTTATTTTTGAAAAATGGGAAAATGGGGTGTTACACTTAGCGCCTCGCCCGATGCTCTATGCTGTGCGTGTGCCCGACAATGTTGAGGAGGGGAATGAGCTCGACATGGGGCGTGATAAGAGGCCTTTGTTGGGCCATCCCAGGACGTGTGGGTTGGGCCTGCTCGATTGAGGGGCAGACCCCGGCCCAGTCCAGAACAGTTTTCATCCTTAAAATTCCTAGCCAGGGTCAGGTTACAATCCTCAAATCCCTAAAAGAATTAAATCCTGGTTGGCATTTAATAATTCAACTCTCTTAAGCAAGAGTTAGTTCCCTTTTTGTTTCCTCAAAATAGTTTAGACCTTCTCTTTGAATTAAATGTCCTTAGCAAGAGTCAATCTCTACCTAAATTCCATCAGCCTCCTCTTAGGCTTCATATAATGATTTCTCTAGTTAGCCTCAATCTTGGGCTTTGTACAAAACATATATATTACTCCCCCCTTGAGTCAATTTTCAACTCCTTTTAGCTTCAACCTTGGGCTTTGATCAAGGCACCAAAATTTAACATCCCCACAGATGAGACCATGAGTCCTCTCTGTAGGAGGATATTTCCTCTATACATCACATTTCAAAACAAACAATTAAAACCTTCTCTTTTCCAGATAATTTATGTAAGTGGCACACTTGTTAATTCAAAATCCAAGTTGGAGTCCCTCCTTAATAATGGCTAAAGTTCTCTTTCATCTAAGTGTTGTAAGTGGCAAACCTATGGATTCTACACATCCAAGTCAATGTCCTTCTCTTAGCCTAAAAAGATTCATAAAGGAAAAAGTGGCATTGCTCTACACTGAGTTAAAGCTTTTTCCTTCATGACATTTCAATTCTCCTATAAAGGAAGATATGGCATTGTTGGATTCCACACATCCCAGTTAAAGCAACTTCCCTTATAAATCAAATCAAATGTTTGTGATGAATAAGTGAGATATCTCCCTTTAGAGATGACAAATTCTCTCTCAGACACTCTTTTAGCTTCAATCTTGGGCTTTGAACAAGACACAAATACTCTTTTAGCTTCAATCTTGGGTTTTGAACAAGACACAAATACTCTTTTAGCTTCAATCTTGGGCTTTGAACAAGACACAAATACTCTTTTAGCTTCAATATTGGGCTTTAAACAAGATACAAACACTCTTTTAGCTTCAATCTTGGTCTTTGAACAAGACACCAAACAATTTCCTCCCATAGAATAGAAGGAACTACGAACGCTCTGATTTCTCAATTTCCTTTTTGAGAATACGTAGGCATAAGATTGTGAAATCTTAGCGAGCACACTAATAAAAAAATATAGGTCAAGTACCTTCCCAAAAACAATAGAAAACCCTAAAACAACAAAAACATCTCCTCAACCTTCACAAAGGAAAAACTTTCCCAATCAACAACAAATGGATTTAAGCAACTGAGCAATTCAACAGTAGAAACATATGCAAATAAAGGTTCCTATAGATTACTATAGATACCCTGGGTGTTAATAACTTCCCTTTGTATAACCAACCCCCGATTCCAGATCTCTTTAGATTTTTAAAGGAAAACATTTGCATGCAGGGTTAGTTTAAGATATCTTCCCCTTTCTTTTAAGCTTCATAGGATAAATACAGAAATCAGAACGTAGTACTAAAAGCGGTAGTGGCCACATCACAAAAACAGAGCTACAATAGCATATACCTTTTCCCGTGTCCTTTTTGTTGTCTTTATCTTTGGAGTATGTAGATTTTCGTTTGAATCTCACAAGATTTTTGTCGGAGTTTTTGACATTATTCTTTCGAATGTATCGATTGTATCTCCTAACAAAAAGTCCCATTTGCTCATCATCCGATTTTTCTTCATCACACGAGTAATTATGATTATAGTTATCTTCTTTTGAGGATCTAGAATTTGAAGCTCTAAGAGCTTTAGACTTCATTACTTCCTTCTTATTGGCTTTCTTCTCATTTTTCTTCTTTTTGTCAAGCTTCTTTTCATGTTCATCCAAACAATTTAGTTCTTGCTCGTGTTCTTCTAATTTTCTGAACAAGGTGGTGAGGTCAAGTATTGTAAGATCGCTGGCTTCTTTGATGGCCGTAACCTTTGTTTGCCAATTCCTAGTAAGACATCTCAAAACCTTGTTAGTAGCAATAGCATTGGAAATAGGATTACCCAGCAAGTTTAAACGATTAATAAGATGTGAGAACCACTTTTGCATTTGATCAATGGTTCACCATGCATCATGTGAAAGAGTTTGAACTCTTGATTAAGTGTGTTAATCTGGGCTTGTTTGAGCTCATTACTTCCCTCATGGGCAACTTGTAGAGTGTCCTATATGTCCTTAGCGGTCACACAATGAGAAATGTGATAAAACTCATCAACACCAAGAGAGGATACGATAATATTTTTTCGCTTTTCAATTATGTGCCCACTTCTTATTATTTTCCTTATTCCATAGTGCTTCGGGCTTAGGAACATCAACACCATTAACACGATGTGTTATCGGTGCAGGACCATTTTGAATGGCCTCCCAAACACCCTTATCATAAGAGTTCACATGAATTTGCATACACATTTTCCAATAACTATAGTTTTCTCCCGTGAAAATTGGAGCTCTCTTATAGTACCCTTTAGGTTTGTGAGCCCTTTTCTAATAAGCGTTTCGAAGCACAGAATAAATTGGGCCCTTGATGACACTTGTTAGATGACGACGACTTGTCTAGAGGGGGTGAATATACACCCAAGCCAAAATCACCAAATAAAATTTGGGTTTTTAACGTTGTTAGAAAATGAGAGCGTGCGGAAGGTTTTGGTATGGATCGATACAAGTCGTCTATACGAACCTAGTTATTGGAACATGGATATGCAAAGCCAAATATGGAATGAAAAACACAATAATCGAAATTAACCTTTAATCGAGTATCACTTTATTACTCGTTTAAACTAATGAACTTAATAATGCTATTTCCAATGATAATAAGTAAAAATATTGAACTATGCAATTTATCGAACACTTGGTGTGCGAACGAATTTTCAGAATTTCCTTTGTATTGTGGTTGATATGAAAACCTCTTATAATCAAAAGTGATTATAAGCTTATCAACAATCAAGTTTAAAACAAAAAGATCACAGGAAAATTCTTACGAGTCGATCGATTAATCAATGTTATTCGACAAATTGCGTAATGAAAAATAAAACGAATAAAGAGAAATTAGAGGGATCGACACGAGGAATTGTTCACGCAGTTCCTCACTTTCGTCCTCGCGTGCGGGTACGTCTGCACTTAATTTCCAATGTAGAATTAGGACACTTTCTTACTATGCAAAAAATCGATATACAAGAAAAGTGTTCAGAGCAACCATACAAACACTACTGGTTTTGATGTTGATTCAACCCTTTTCTTCTTTTGATCTTGAGTAAGACTAAGACAACAATGGAATCCAATTTACTTGTCGATATTGCTACTCCTTTGTGTTCTTTATCTCCAAAGCTTTCGCGCACGATCAATTGCACCGATTGTTCCACAAGATTTCAATTTGATTCGCCGTTCTCCGCTACTTCCTTTGCGTTCTTTATCTCCAAATGGTCCTTTGTGTACTTTATCTCCAAAGGCTTTCACAATGTCGCAATCCTCTCTTGAACGTCTTGCACGAAAACCCCCAAATCATCACACAATCTTGGAGGACGAACCCGCGGTTTTTCCGAATGAATACCCTTACAAATCTCAACCCGATATTCCCAGCTTCACAAGAACCTAATCAGACGTTATCAGGCCTTCGCCTAGCTGGTACCCCCAACAAAAGATTATTATGTGTGATTTGTAAGTGTGTAGACATAGGTGTCATACCCCAAATTTTGACCACTAAGATTTCCCATCATTGTGCAAATCAACATCACAATATGGAGGAACCTTCATGCCTCATGAGTCTCCCCAAAGATTGGTGAGCATTCACTACAAACAGGAATTAGGGTTTCAAGCCCTCTCTGAGCTTTAGACAAAGGATAAATCAAGGAATGACATGATCTTTAACTTGTCTAAACTCTCCAACACCTAAAAAGGATCAAGAGGACTACCACTTCAAGGATTAAGCACAAGGCTTCTCCCTTCTAAGTGGATCAAGCCTCAGGATCGCCAGTGTCACCAAATTAGGGTTTTGGTCGACCAGGGCCTCCAGATGGAAATTTTCCTCTGGGCATGAGCCAATGCTTCAAAGAATAACCTAAGATTCTCCATGGAACATCATAAACCCAATAACCAAGTCAATTTAACCTCAGGGAATGCATTCATAAAAAATCAGGAATTAGGGTTTCTTGACCTAATTCACCCCTAAGTTGATTTTTGGGACAAAACAGGAGCTAAGACCTCAAGACATGATTTGAGGGTCTCCAACACACTACATTGATCCATTTGCAACAATGGATTGATCCAAGAAGCTTGATTCCCAAGTTTCAAGTTCATCTGAACCACAATTAGGGTTTCGCGGGAAAAGTCAACTGTACCTTTGACTTTTGACCAGGACATGTTCCCAAACCCTAAGACATGATTCAATACACCCTATATCACCTATGAAATCAATCCATCAAGTTTGATTTAGGTCAAGTACTTGATTTCATAGAGGATCGCACAGTTTGGAATTCATCTGATAAAAAGTCAACTATGCACAAAAGTCAAACTTTGACTTTTTGAGATTTTTCACAGTTATAGTTCTTTAACCCTAAAATGATGTTAATGTGTGATTGGAATCATCATTCATCAAGAAAAATCAAGAAAAGTGGTATAACTTGTAAAAGGGGTAACCATAAAAAACTTAGAAATTTTCTAAGTTATGGAACAAAGTGGGGGAGTACCAACTTTGGAGGATCATAACTCCTAAACCACAAGGCCATTTTCCCCCATTCAAAGCTGGATTTGTATCTCTCATGGACCTCTACAAAAGCTTCAACTACACCTCATTCCAATTCATCATGGATTTTGAGTTATGGATTGATCAAAATGGCTGAAAACATGAAATGTAACTTTTTCCAACACTTAGTGAAATTTTCACTAAGTCACAATCTGCCTTCACTTTTTTCCAAATGTAGGGGCATTTTCCACTTGGATCCAAAAGGTATCAAAACAAACTATGATCACACATATATTGTATCATATGAGGGCTTACCAAAATGGCCAAGAACTCCATGAAAATCCACTTGACCCATGAGATATGACCATGCCAATATGCCTTGCTGCAAGCTGTCATGGCAAGGCAGATTTGGGGATTTTGCTCGATTTGCTCAAATTTTGCAAAGGGCAAGCAAATTTATCCATCTGAACACCTCAAGAGGGGACCAAGGAGGTACAAACACTGATTCATCAGCCTCTCAAGTCCTTGGAACCAAAAGTAGCATGCCAAACCTAGAAATGCCTAAAAGAGGGACAAGACTCCAATTTTGTTTTGGAGCATTTAATGGATGCACCAAGGTGGCATGGACTGAGCCATTTCCAACTGAATTCAGTCAAGACTTATCCAATAACTAGGGAACCACAGCTCTGTGCTCTAACCTCTAGTCAATGGCTAGAGGAGACTTGGATTCCCATTAATCAACATTGGCCAAACCTCTGCAGCAGTTGCCAATCACTATTGCTCCCAAAACAAACTTGCTCTACTATAAATAGAGCTCATTTGTGATCAGTTTGAGTACACCAAAGCCATCAAACAGATGCTTTCCTCAAAATCACTTTCTCTAGGCAAAAATACCTTCTTTAGCAAGGTAACTCTGAGTTTTTGAGTTAGAGAACATTTCCATCACAGCTCATGATCCAAACACATCCAATATGTCATATCTAAGCTGTCCAAACTCTCACAAGTGACCTGTAACACCAAAATCACAAAGTCCCCTCTCAAAACCTCAAAATAGGGCCTTTTTGCATTTTTCAAGCCATGTCTTGATTCAGTCACTTTCCAAACCAGGTAAAACCTCAAACACACTCCAAATATCATCCTTGAATTGTCCCAAATGGTTTCACACACCTGTAACACCATTTGAGAGAGTTGTTATTTTGGCCACTTTTGCCCCTTTTGTAAGAAAGGGCCAATTTCCATTCCTGAGATTTCCAGCTGATTCCAATCATCCTAAAAGCTTCTAAGGGATTATTTGAGGTTGTTCAAATCATCAAAACACTTCTGGAACAAAGCACTGGGCAGATTGCCCAAAAAGCTCCAAAGGAGGTAAGCATCCAAACTTGAACTCTCTGAAATATGCCATGCTTTGAGGTTCACTGATCATGCATCTCTTATACATGTTATATGTGTTGTGTTTAAACCAATTCATCATGTAATTCATGCATGTTCCAAGAGGTAGCACAGAAAATGCAAAACATGGCCTATTTCAAAATCACTATCGGGTTTTGAGGAGGATTTGTTTTCTGGGAAAACCACCACCACCATTGGATTCCTTGTGAAATTCTAGGCCAGATACATATAAATTTTGTCTCCATCCATGGAGAAATGAGAAAGTTATGGCCTTCACGTTTCTAACCAAAATCTTGCCTTGCCTTGCCTTGGGCCAGGCCAAAAACAAGGCAAGCCTTGTATATTTGTGGTTGTGTTTCAATCAACGGATGTATCACCACCTCAATGGTAAGGCGCGCGCCCTATACACAAGAGGTCTGGGGTTCAAATCCCCCTCGCCCCAGATCCTCTTTTTTACCACTTTTTCATATTTTGTCATATTTTATTATTTTTCATATTATTTTTAATGATTTGAAAAATTAATAACTCCCTCAATTTTAATCATTTTTTATTGGTTCTTTTTGTAAAAAATCACAAAAATATTGAAATATTTTATTCCACAAAAAAATCAAATTTATATTATTTATTTAATATAATTGGCATTTTTGTGAATAAATTCATTTTTAATTGTTTTTAAACATTTAAAAGTGAATATTTATCTTGAAAATCAAAACCAAATGAGTTTTAATTCATCTTGTGATTAAAACCTCATTTTCAAACCTTAAAAAAAATCACAAGTGGTTTATTCAAACTTATTTGGTATTTTTATCATTTTATTGATTTTCTTTAAATATTTACTTTTAAAGGAAAACAAAATTAGGGTTTCTTTGATTTTCACCCTCAAAAATCTTTTTCAAACACCTTTGGGCCTCCTAGTAGAGTGTAAGACACAATACTTTGTAAATACAAACCTTTTTTGGGCCTCAGATGTTGTATAAGTCCCGTTGTATTTTCAAAATCACGGCACGATCGTCGCCTTTTAAAACAAAACCCTGGGCCTCTCCTTGAGATGTAAGCCCCATCACTGATACAAAAACTCTTTAGGCCTCTAATAGAGTGTAAGACCCAACCCCCTTTTAACCAAAACCTTTTGGGCCTCTGGTATTGTATAAGTCCCTCCGCGTTAAAAGAAAAATCTCGGCGCAATCGCCAGTTCAAAAAATCATCTGGGCCTACCCTCGTGTTATAAGCCCCATTCCTTTTCTTTAAACACCTTTGGGCCTCTTGAGAGAGTGTAAGACCCATCCCTTTGTAGATAAAACCATTTTTTGGGCCTCAGTCACTTGTATAAGTCACTGTATAATTTCAAAACAACAGTGCAATCACTGATAAAACTTGGGTCTCTCCTTGAGCTGTAAGCCCCAACAAGCTTTTTAAAGCACTTTTTCCTTTGATTTTGAAAATCATATTGTTATCAAAGTTTTCTTTGTTGAACAACTAACAAAATAGCATGGAAGCTCTACAACCGAGTAAGTGTTTACCCGCTTTCATTTATCGCTTTCATATGTATATAACTGTATTGTGGGGCTGTTTCACTGTAAGTCTTCTTTCACAACCTCTTATATACTCGTCAAATATCAACTGTGTAATACTAGTGTTATACCCCAAATTTTACCCCTTAGATGTCATAACATATTGCACCTACATTTAGGGTTCAATCATATTGCATAACTAACCAATTTATCAACCTTTGTTGTGTTTTATTTCACTTGTGAATCAGGGTTTGTTTCAAGATACTCCAGGATTGGCAAACCAAAGTTTTGGGATATATCACCAACCAAGCAAGTACTCGTACTCTCAAGAATTCAGTATAATTTGGTTTCATTACAAGTTCTCAAAGGCTTAGGTCTTACAAGACTGATTCAAGGATCAGGTCATTTACTTTATCTGCGCACTCGAGGCATGAAGATTAGGGTTTCTCACCCTTGGAGTTTATGATTGACAAATACCGTTCATTTGAGTCTCCTAAGAATAGATGGTTCATGGTACGTGCAATACTGTTTCAGTTCAGTTGAGGTTGCAGAGCCATCAAAGAGATCATAGCAGTTGGTACATTTCAAGTTGTGTGCAAGTGTTTGGTCATGTAGTTCAGGATTTGTGGCAGTCAAGTGTGATTGGCATGGTTTAGGTGTTGTTCATGCATGGAAGTGCATATCCGTTCCTGTAACCTTCTTTTATCCACTTTGTTATTTATCCATTTTTTAATTTAGTTTGCATTGACCATTTTCATTCAATTTCTATCCATAATCCATTTCATTTCAATTACCCATTTCTCGTTATCCATCATTAAACCGTTTCTCTTTTTCTTTTTATCCATTCTAAATCATGTCCAACTTCTCTACAAATCCATAAAAATCTTTTTGTTTTGTCATGTTCAATTCATATTCAAATATCCATATCTTGAATCATTTCTAAATCCATTCTTTTTTATCAAAATCATTTCCATAGTCCACTTTCCTAATCCATTATCTAAACTAAACCATTATCCATTTTTAATACATAATATCCATTATTCATTTTATCCTTTTTTTTTTCATTTAACCAAATTTTCCATTTATCCATAAAATCCAAACAAAAGCCACATTTTACAAGTCCATTATAACTCACAAATACCAAAGGCCCAATGTTTCTTTTTGGAGTTACAAGGTGAAAAAAAAAGAGTCAAAGAAGAAGGACCACAAGCCATGCGTTGTTCTCTATGTGCCAAAAGAAGGTGACTTCACACTAGCCACTCCAAAACAAATTCAAAAAATTGCAGCAAGTACTCTATTTATCAGCAACAAACTGATTCACCGTGCCAAGACCTGTCCCTTTTTTCCTGCATAAGCCGATTTACACACTCCACCAAAATTTGCATTAAAATACCATCTGCACGGTCCTACGAAATCAAAAGAAATAAAGCTCTATCATTTGTAAAACACAACCTGCCAAAAATTATGCAATTCAAACCTGCAGAACATGAACCTTGAAAGCAACATCACCACAAGCACCACTCTAAAATTCAAAGAAAGAGGAACAAGGTTAAATCGATAAAAAGGAATCCGGAGCAGAACAAAAAAAAAAGAGATCCCTTTACTCCGACTCACCCTCTCAAACAAACCTTCTCCAACACTTCTTCCTCGTTCAAAACTCATCATTTCATTCATCATCTGAACCTTCAACTTCCATCAATAATTTCTAAAACCTTCAGCCTTCACTCTCAATCACCTTCAACCCTGTTCATCTTTCACCTAATTTCTTTCTCTGCAAAATAACCAACATTCAACAACAACAAACTTCAACCCACCTCCATAAACCACAAACAATCTTCCTCGATTCTCGTCACGAAAACCACCTCATCATCTTCTTTTTTTAAATCCAATAAAATTGTAACCTTTCAGACCCTGACCATTTTCAAATCCCCTCAATCCAACCTGTCTTCTTCCTCCGTCATTAAACCTCCATAACCATACACAACAAAACTTTCCTCAATCACCAATAACAACCTTCATCCATTTCAAACCCAACCCCAAAACTAATCAGAACAGAGGGAATCGAGGTGAAGAGTAATTAAGAACCAAGCGAGCAAAGATTGAAACCATACGAACCTGGTTTAGGTAAGAACGAACCAAAGGCGGAGAGCGAGAAATCGAGCGCAAACGAAGCGATTGAAGGCGAGAAGCTTTTCACAAATTTGGTCCTTCGTTAATGTATTTAACTCCGATGGTTGTTGTGCATGGACCTGACCTCAGGGTTTACTTTTGTTTTTATTTCAAATCCAAATCTGATGGCTTTTTCTATGTTTTGTTTCGTTTCATTTGTTCAAGTCGTTCAAAGAAAATATTGAGTTGTTCTGTTTACCGCATCCACCTTTGTATCAGTGAGGCTTTTGGATGTTGTATTTGGGTCAATGAATCCTACGTTAATGGGTGATGGGCTTTTCATAGCTCGTGTGTTCACACCTCCCTTTTGTCCGTGTGTTGTTGTTGGATGATGAGCTTCTTTCAAGCCCATATGATTCAACCTGATTCTCTACACCCATTCAATTAGCATGCGCCCTCTCCTTTTATCTTCTTTTTTTTTTAAATAATTTTCATTACTTTTTTTATAAAAAAAAATCTTGGATAAGTTCTTTTTGTTGTTTATTTTGATTAGTTTCGTTAATAAAGTTTTTGTAAGTTCTTGTTAATTATCTGTTGGTTATCATTCTATTTGGAGTTTTACTTGGATTTTCATCTTCGATTTTCTTTTCTATAGGGCCAATGATATATAAAAATCATGACTTGGTTGATTTATTTGAATCAATAAAAAATCTTGATTTATATGAGGCCACTTTTTTTATTATTTATTTTTGTTCGTCAATGAAAGTCTAATAAATAGATTATCGATTTCTCGATTAAATCTTGATTAAGACGAGACCAACTTTATTTTCATTTCGATTTCATTATCTTTATTTTGGTCGATGATATAACAAACTTCATGGTTTGGTTGATCTCATTAAAGCGACAACACTTTGATCAATATGAGACCAGTTTCTCTTTATTTCAGTTTTATTCACTTTTTAGTCGATGAAAGTCAAGAATCATTGATTATCAATTTCCAGGTTAAATCATGATTAAGACGAGACTATTTCTATTTCATTTCAATTTTTAATTTCTTTGAATACTAACTCTTCATTTCCCCCTTTGGTGGGACCTGTACATATTTTCTGATAAAGTCTTGTGGACAACTATTCTGTAATGATTGTGGTTGCCTGTTTCATTTGACACATCCTCAATACTCTTCCAAAGGAAAGTCCTCCTCAGTTAACTCATAAGTCAATAAACAAATCATCCCACCTTGGCCTTACAAGAGCCTTCCTCTTTCCTTGGCCTCATAAGAGCCTTTCCCTTTTCTTGGCCTCATAAGAGCCATTTAATCATAACTTAGCAATAGGTTAGAGTTTTGAACTCTATGTGATTCTCACCATCATGAGAAATCACTTTTCCCCTATAAATTAGATTTAGAGAGTTTTCTTGAACTCTAAAATGAGCTCACACTCATTTCCCCTTGGAACTTTGGCCATAGTCAATGGTTCCTCTCACCCTTAGTTAGGTGAACTACGGTTGCTCTGATTCTTTAGTCAGATACGTAGGCACAAGATGCGACGTCTTGGCGAGCAAACTTAGTGTACATATCCCTAGGTTTTTTACCTTTACCTTTAGCAGATATCTTAGCAAGCCAACATAACATAACACAACATTAACAAGAGGTTCCTGTAAAGTACTACAGATACTTAGGGTGCTAATACCTTCCCTTAGTATAACCAACCCCCGAACCTTAGATTCCCCCCCCCCCCCTTTAGGTTTTTCTCGATCTTGAACCTTTCCTTTGGATAAAACAAAGTCGGTGGTGAATTCAAAGAAATGTGATGCAAGTTAATTAATAGTTTGTTATCCGATTCTCACCGCAACAGAAATGGCGACTTCACTGGGGATCACTTTTGAGGGTTAAGCCCACCTTGTTTTGCTTATGTTATTTATGTTTGTTTGCTATACATGTACATATCTGTATATATATATGTATATATTTGGATACCTGTTTCTGCTTGGGATCTTCTATGTTGAGGGTGTTACTATTGAGTGGTGAGATAAGTCCTAGCCCAGACTTGAGTGCACTTATTATAGGACGATGGTTTATTCAAGGAGGCTTTGAGGGAGTCGATTTTTGAAAGAGTTGACTTGAGACACCATCACTCAGTTTAGGCCCTCTTGGGAGTTTAGTCATGTTGAGCGAGTTTATTCGTGAAAACATGCTACTCTCAACGTAGGAGCCATTGATACTAAGAACCGTAGTTATTTCCAAACCCCACCTAAGCCTTTTTAGGATGTAGTGCGGTGACCATGAGGGAGTCTATTTCTGAAATGGTTGTCACGCGATACTACACTCAGACGAGATTCTCTTGAGAATATTATTGATTACCAAGTCATTCAGGAAGTCGATAATATCTGAAAGATGGATTGTCGACTCTGGGAACTTCTTAGAACCCTGTTCTGCAGATGAAAACCAATAGTACACACCTTTTGGGATGGGTAGACCATGGCTTCATGCTCGTGATCTTCAAACCTTAACCCTCTCTTGTGTTTTTGTGCATATTTGTGAATACCTGGAAATTTGTGTTTGTGCATACATTTATACATTCATGATAGCCCTTTGGTTTCAAGAAACTCGGACGTTTGTTTCCTTTGTAAAGATCAATAGATATTATGATTTTAAAAATAAAACTCCTCAGTTTTTCCACAAAATTTTTTGCAACTTGCCTTTGAGTTCCTTGAAGCCATTTGGCTTGCATTTGCATTTCATGCGCATTCGCATCACATTCGCATTTCTCAGTCTTGAGTCTCTTCCTCTATGTCTGAAGGATTCCTGGCAGCTATTCAAGACAATGGCGGCAATGAATGAAATTCTGAAGAACCAGGAAGACCTGAAAGAGGAGGTCAGAATCCTCAAATTCCAGATGAATTGGGTTTTGAAAACTTTGCAAGTTCTAATGAGGAAGGAGGAGCACGCTCACCCAGTTGCTCCTAGAAAATTTGTCAGTCCATCACTCTTTGTGGCTCCTCTCACTCAAGGACCTCCTCAGTATCAAAGGTCAGACCACCGTCAACTGCGTCATCATGCACGACCAAGGCCAAGAAAGCCAGAGAGGCACTTCTTTCCGCTGTCCATGTCATACAGTGAGATTTTACCAGTCCTGATCGAAGGTGGATTGATAGTGCCAAAGGAATTAGAGCCAATCCCGTTTCCGTATCCACTAGGCTTTGATGCCAATGCTCGATGTGACTACCATGCTGGGGCATAGAGGCATTCAACTGAAGACTGTAAGGTGCTCCCGAGTAAGGTTCAGAATCTGTTAGACTCTGAGAGGATCTCATTCACGCCTCAAGGCATTCAAATCAACAATCTTTCGCCTTCTCCTGTGGTTCTCCCATACCAAGGATCTGCCTTTGGGGAAACTTCACATCAGCCAACATTTGGTCTTGGTCTTGCACCAGAATGTCATCATCAGCCTCTAAATGCCAAGTTGGCATATCAATATTCATTGGTCGTCCCTCTTCAAGGTTGTCAGACTCGAAACAAGAGGCAGAAATAGAACAAGAAGCAGAATCGAAACAAAAGGAACAAAGATCACGATGAACGGATTCCCATGCCACTCAGCAAGCTCTACCAGCTACTAGTCCAGAATTCTTTGATAACTCCTCTCACATCTGTGCCAGCTTCATATACATGGTACAATCCTGATACAAATGCAACATGTGTGTTCCATAAGGGGGTTGGAGGACATGATTTAGATACTTGTTCTGAATTAGAAGCCTTCGTACAAAAATTGATCCACAACAAGAGTTTAATCTTTGAAGAAAACCATTTAGATATCAAATGTGGATATTGTACTAAGACAATGGGGCACCTCGTAGAGGAGTGCAAGAATTTCAAGCTCAGGTTGCAAGATGTGATAGAGTCATTAGCACCCCAAGGAGGAAGACTAGATGTTGATATCCCGAGTTCAGAAACAAATTCTGAGCCAGATGGCAATAAAGGAAAAGGACCTGCGAGGCCTCTTAAGGTCTTATACCACAAGGAATAAGTCATATTTTGAGCGTCAAAGAAGTGACACCTCTGGACCCGAAAATTGAAATCTTTTGAAATCAATTCGCCGAAGCTGGCTGTAGTTTGTTCATTTCAGTACTTTCAGTTGTATTTTTTTTGCATGTTTGAATTTGTGTTTGCTTATAAGCTTTGTTGTACTTTCAAATTGGCAAGATTAATGAAACGTTTATGCATCTTTTGATTAAATTCATTCGTTTCACTCATCCACTTTTATGATCATAAAAGCAAAAAATATTTATCTGTTTATCCTTATCAAAATTGTTGTTAAGCAAAGATTAGGGAGGATGATGAAAACATTATATTCATAACTGCTGTGGTATGCTTCTAATTAAACCTTGTCGAGGATGTAAGGCATTGTTTCAATCCCTAAACACTAGAGAAATAAGGAAGATAATCCCTCGTTAACCCTTCGAGCCTAGAAGTAGGAGTTTTCTTTCCTTACACAAAAAACCCTTAAAATCTCAACCTTGGGGCAGGGTAGTTCTCAATTTAACTTGGTTATGCATTCTGATGCAAGCGCTTCATGCAAGACACCAAGTCAGCTCTCTCAAATCAAGTGACAATAAAAAGGAAGAGGTCTCATAACAAGAAGAGGTCTCAATAAAGACAAAGAAGAGGTCTCAAAACCTCAGCAAAGACAAGAAGAGGTCTTAGCAAAGACAAGAAAAGGTCTCAAAACCTCAGTAATAAAGGATAATCAAATGTTGTAAGAGAGTAATGACTACCCTAGGTGTCTTAATCATCACCAACTATCATCAGTTCAATTCCTAGCCTATAGGAACCTGAATATATAACTTGAGTTAACTGAGTGTAGGATTGGAGTTCATCACGAAGATTGGGTGGGACAAATAAACTTTGACCCTTTATCCTTTGTTTCATAAATCGTGAACCAAGCCACGTTACAACCCTTAAAAGACCTAATTGAGGTAAGGTTGTTTTGAAAGCATACTACAGCAAGGTTAAGTAACATGACTCCTAATAATATTTGCTAATTGCGTGTGTTGAACACTTCATCTGTCATTTCGAAAATGGGTAGATCCACCTTTGTTGTTGATTATTTAAATCATTCCACTGTGTGTGTTTCATCAATAAAACTTTGATTTCAAAAGCTTGCATGAACTTTGCATTGAAATTGCCAATTTTTAATGAACAATACTTGTTTGCAAGAAAATTCAATATCAAAGGAATCCCGACAAAGGTAGCCAGCTAGGGAATTTGACTTGATAAAGGGCTCAGTCTGGGGCATCTCCTCCATATATCAAGCATCCCAAGAGCTACTAAATCAAGGGGCAGCAACTTTTCAAATTCAGGATATTGGGGCAAGCCTTCTTGAGGTCATCTTATGACAAGTGTGGACTCCAGTGACCCACCAACAGGGGCAAGTTTGTTCCCCAGTCGTCACTACCACAGTCTGAGTACTTTGTTTTGCAAATACAATTGAACGGGGGCAATTATGTATAGGTTCATTTCTCTTCAAGAGCTTGAAGACATTGAAGCATCAGGTATGTCAATTCTTCTGTAAAATTCTTTTGATGACTTATCCTCACATACCCGTCAATCAGAAACAGTCAGGTCGAGATTCGGCAAATCTCTCAAAAGGCCAATTAGGCTGGGGTATCTCCTTCGCAAAATCAACCAAGATGACAGGGGCAAGTTTGTTCCCCAGTTGTCGACAACCAGTTTAAAGCACAAGTTCAAGGACCTTGTTGTGTAAATACAGTTAATCTGGGGCAGTTATGTCGAAATTCATGAACCTCTCCAAGAGTTGGAAGATATTGAAACACCTTGTATACCAATTATTCTATAAAATCCTCTTGATAGACCATGTACTCTGGGGAAGATAACGTCTGTTACTAGCTCCCCAGTAAGCTGTCTCTCCAGCTAAATCTTGGCAATTCTCCATGGATTTCCCTCCAATGAAGAAATCAAGCTCATGATGGCAATCCTAGTGAAGTCATGACGCTATACCCCAAGTGGACCACTTTTTTCCCCGGAGAAGTTTGTAATCTTGAAGTAGAACCCCTGATTCTGCAAGTTCATCCCCAGTAATGGTCCAATCTGATGATTTTGGCTGGGTATCCTTTGTTGAGATGTTTATTTCATCTCTAGTTCCGCTTCTTGTCTGTTTTTGTCAGCAAAAGCATAAGCATAAGCATGGCATACATGCATTCTAATATGCATAACATCTTAGCATCTCTGTTATCTTGTCTTGGTGTTTACCTGTTTTGTTCACTTTGGCATTTATCTCCCCAAGTGACTGGGTTAGTCTATCCTCTCCAATAGAGTTGTTAGCCCTAGGCATAAAGTGTCCATCCTTTCTGAATTCCCCACAGAGTTTGATCCTCGTGGATGAGGGTTGGTTCAGTTGTCTTTTCCATATTCAGATAAGATAAATCCCCATTTGAGCTCATTCCTCAATGGTTGGAGTCTTGTTTGACCATTTCTTTCTAGCTTGTCCCTAGATCGAACTTTAGTCCCTAGCAGGTGTGGTTTCTGAGTTTATCCTGAACATGCATTTATTTTGCACCGTGTCTCACAGGAAGAATCTTTTGATCCTCATGAGGACAAAATTCTTTTTCCAGCAGTGTTGTGATATCAACATCTCTTTGGAATTTATACCCAACAACAAGTGGTATTCTCTTGGAGAAGCTTGTTCTTTTATGGCGATAAGTGGCAATCTCTTATGAGAAACTTATCCATCTCTGGTTTTATCAAACCTTTTTGCAACCATAATTGGTATTCCCCAGGAAGTCTAATCTTCATTTATGCAACCTCGGTATTAACCTATCTGATGCCTAATTTCCTCAAATCCAGTAATTGCTGGCATCATTTATTCCAGGTCAAATATGAACCTAAACTTCGAGTCAAATATGAACCCGTTGTTTGAACCCAGGTCAAATATGAACCTAATCTTTGAGTCAGATATGACCCCGTTGTTTGAACCCAGGTCAAATATGAACCCGTTGTTTGAACCTAGGTCAAATATGAACCTAAACTTCGAGTCAGATATGAACCCGTTGTTTGAACCCAGGTCAAATATGAACCTAAACTTCGAGTCAAATGTGAACCCGTTGTTTGAACCTAGGTCAAATGTGAACCTAAATTTCGAGTCAGATATGAACCCGTTGTTTGAACCCAGGTCAAATATGAACCTAAACTTTGAGTCAAATGTGAACCATTGTTTGAACCCAGGTCAAATGTGAACCTAAAATTCGAGTCAGATGTGAACACGTTGTTTGAAACCAGGTCAAATATGAACCTAAACTTCAGGTCAGATATGAACCCGTTGTTTTAAACCAGGTCAAATATGAACCTAAACTTCGAGTCAAATGTGAACCCGTTGTTTAAACCCAGGTCAAATATGAACCTAAACTTCAAGTCAAATGTGAACCCGTTGTTTGAACCCAGGTCAAATATGAACCTAAACTTCGAGTCAGATGTGAACCCGTTGTTTGAACCCAGGTCAAATGTGAACTTAAACTTTGAGTCAGATATGAACCTGTTGTTTGAACCCAAGTCAAATATGAACCTAAACTTCGAGTCAGATATGAACCCGTTGTTTGAACCCAGGTCAAATATGAACCTAAACTTCGAGTCAAATGTGAACCCGTTGTTTGAACCCAGGTCAAATGTGAACCTAAACTTCGAGTCAGATGTGAACCCGTTGTTTGAAACCAGATCAAATATGAACCTAAACCTCAGGTCAGATGTGAACCCGTTGTTTGAACTCGGGTCAAGTATGAACCTAAACCTCAGGACAAATATGAACCGTTGTTTGAAATCAGGTCAGATATGAACCTAAAATCCAGGTCATACTGGTACCCAAAAAAATCCAGCTCATACTGGTATTCAAAATCCAACTCATTCATGACTCATTAACCTTATTCCCAACTAAAAAGTCCAGTTATCTCTCATTATCTGGCGTGCAGATTTTATCTCTAGTTTTTCTTGAAGATCCTGTTTGAACTCTTCAGTATAAGAAATCTCCAGGAAATCTCTTGTAGGATGTCTATCCTTTATTTCAAATTGATCCCCAATGGAGATCATGTCTTCTTTCTGGTTTCATGCCCAGTAAGAATGTGTTTCATTTCCCCAGTGTTGTCCGATCACATATGAACCTGTCGTCCATCTCCCTGGATCTTTCCCCAGTGGAGAATACCTTTCTGGCTCCCATCTCCAGTAAGGACCTGTAGGGTTCCCCTCAGTTTCATTTTCTATCCCCAGTGTGTCCTCAGAGTCTCCCCATTGAGTCTCTTTTGTTGGTTAGCATGTATCCCCAGTGAGTTTGCCTCATGGATACTAACCTTCATCCTTCCCCGGTGATACTCGCCTGTGGTTGTTTGCTCTTTATCCTTGGATATCTTGGCTTGTCTGCATTTTTGCACTATCATGGCATCGTATCATCATACTAGAAGTTCATGGCATGTCAGCATTTGAATGTCCGTCGCATGTCCTTAGCATCTGCATTCCATCTAAGGGAAAAAATTTCGGTTTGCTATATTTAAATACCTTTTCACCTCGATGCCCCGAGGATTTCCATTCCTCGTGCCATCCGGTGAAGATATTTAAATAGGGGCAACTGTTATACCCCAAATTTTACCCCTTAGATGTCATAACATATTGCACCTACATTTAGGGTTCAATCATATTGCATAACTAACCAATTTATCAACCTTTGTTGTGTTTTGTTTCACTTGTGAATCAGGGTTTGTTTCAAGAGACTCCAGGATTGGCAAACCAAAGTTTTGGGATATATCACCAACCAAGCAAGTTCTCATACTCTCAAGAATTCAGTATAATTTGGTTTCATTACAAGTTCTCAAAGGCTTAGGTCTTACAAGACTGATTCAAGGATCAGGTCATTTACTTCATCTGCGCACTCGAGGCGTGAAGATTAGGGTTTCTCACCCTTGGAGTTTATGATTGACAAATATCGTTCATTTGAGTCTCCTAAGGCTAGATGGTTCATGGTACGTGCAATACTGTTTCAGTTCAGTTGACGTTGCAGAGCCATCAAAGAGATCATAGCAGTTGGTACATTTCAAGTTGTGTGCAAGTGTTTGGTCATGTAGTTCAGGATTTGTGGCAGTCAAGTGTGATTGCCATAGTTTAGGTGTTGTTCATGCATGGAAGTGCATATCCGTTCCTGTAACCGTCTTTTATCCACTTTGTAATTTATCCACTTTTTAATTCAGTTTTCATTGACCATTTTCATTCAATTTCTATCCATAATCCATTTCATTTCAATTACCCATTTCTCATTATCCATCATTAAAACGTTTCTCTTTTTCTTTTTATCCATTCTAAATCATGTCCAACTTCTCTACAAATCCAGAAAAATCTTTTTGTTTTGTCATGTTCAATACATATTCAAATATCCATATCTTGAATCATTTCTAAATCCATTCTTTTTGATCAAAATCATTTCCATTGTCCACTTTCCTAATCCATTATCTAAACTAAACCATTATCCATTTTTAATCCATAATATCCATTATTCATTTTATCCTTTTTTTTTCATTTAAGCAAATTTTCCATTTATCCATAAAATCCAAACAAAAGCCACATTTTACAAGTCCATTATAACTCACAAATACCAAAGGCCCAATGTTTCTTTTTGGAGTTACAAGGTACAAAAAAAAAAAGAGTCAAAGAAGAAGGACCACAAGCCATGCGCTGTTCTCTATGTGCCAAAAGAAGGTGACTTCACACTAGCCACTCCAAAACAAATTCAAAAAATTGTAGCAAGTACTCTATGTATTAGCAACAAACTGGTTCACCATGCCAAGACATGTCCCTACTTTCCTGCATAAGCCGATTTACACACTCCACCAAAATTTGCATTAAAATACCACCTGCACGGTCCTGCAAAATCAAAAGAAATAAAGCTCTATCATTTGTAAAACACAACCTGCCAAAAATTCTGCAATTCAAACCTGCAGAACCTGAACCTTGAAAGCAACATCACCACAAGCACCACTCTGAAATTCAAAGAAAGGGGAACAAGGTTAAATCGATAAAAAGGAATCTGGAGCAGAACAAAAAAAAAGAGATCCCTTTACTCCGACTCACCCTCTCAAACAAACCTTCTCCAACACTTCTTCCTCGTTCAAAACTCATCATTTCATTCATCATCTGAACTTTCAACTTCCATCAATAATTTCTAAAACCTTTAGCCTTCACTCTCAATCACCTTCAACCCTGTTCATCTTTCACCCAATTTCTTTCTCTGCAAAACAACCAACATTCAACAACAACAAACTTCAACCCACCTCCATAAACCACAAATAATCTTCCTCGGTTCCCGTCACGAAAACCACCTCACCATCTTCTTTTGTTAAATCCAACAAAATCATAACCTTTCAGACCCTGACCATTTTTCAAATCCCCTCAATCCAACCTGTCTTCTTCCTCCGTCATTAAACCTCCATAATCATACACAACAAAACTTTCCTCAATCACCAATAACAACCTTCATCCATTTCAAACCCAAACCCAAAACTAATCAGATCAGAGTGAATCGAGGTGAAGAGTAATTAAGAACCAAGCGAGCAAAGATTGAAACCATACGAACCTGGTTTGGGTAAGAACGAACCAAAGGCGGAGAGCGAGAAATCGAGCGCAAACAAAGCGATTGAAGGCGAGAAGCTTTTCACAAATTTGGTCTTTCGTTAATGTATTTAACTCCGATGGTAGTTGTGCATTGACCTGACCTCAGGGTTTACTTTTGTTTTTATTTCAAATCCAAATCTGATGGCTTTTTCTATGTTTGGTTTCGTTTCATTCGTTCAAGTCGTTCAAAGAAAATATTGAGTTGTTCTATTTACCGCATCCATCTTTGTATCAGTGAGGCTTTTGGATGTTGTGTTTGGGTCAACAAATCCTATGTTAATGGGTGATGGGCTTTTCATAGCTCGTGTGTTCACACCTCCCTTTTGTCCGTGTGTTGTTGTTGGATGATGAGCTTCTTTCAAGCCCATATCATTCCACCTGATTCTCTACACCCATTCAATTAGCATGCACCCTCTCCTTTTATCTTCTTTTTTTTTTAAATAATTTTTATTAATTTTTTAAAAAAAAAATCTTGGATAAGTTCTTATTGTTGTTTATTTTGATTAGTTTCGTTAATAAAGTTTTTGTAAGTTCTTGTTAATTATCTGTTGGTTATCATTCTATTTGGATTTTTACTTGGATTTTCATCTTCGATTTTCTTTTCTTTAGGGCCAATGATATATAAAAATCATGACTTGGTTGATTTATTTGAATCAATAAAAAATCTTTATTTATTTGAGGCAACTTTTTTTATTATTTATTTTTGTTGGTCAATGAAAGTCTAATAAATAGATTATCGATTTCTCGATTAAATCTTGATTAAGACGAGACGAACTTTATTTTCATTTCGATTTCATTATCTTTATTTTGGTCGATGATATAACAAACTTCATGGTTTGGTTGATATCATTAAAGCGACAAAACTTTGATCAATATGAGACCAGTTTCTCTTTATTTCAGTTTTATTCACTTTTTAGTCGATGAAAGTCAAGAATCATTGATTATTGATTTCTCGGTTAAATCATGATTAAGACGAGACTATTTCTATTTCATTTCAATTTTTAATTTCTTTGAATACTAACTCTTCATTTCCCCCTTTGGTGGGACCTGTACATATTTTCTGATAAAGTCTTGTGGACAACTATTCTGTAATAATTGTGGTTGCCTGTTTCATTTGACACATCCTCAATACTCTTCCAAAGGAAAGTCCTCCTCAGTTGACTCATAAGTCAATAAACAAATCATACCACCTTGGCCTCATAAGAGCCTTCCTTTTTCCTTGGCCTCATAAGAGCCTTTCCCTTTTCTTGGCCTCATAAGAGCCATTGAATCATAACTTAGCAATAGGTTAGTGTTTTGAACTCTATGTGATTCTCACCATCATGAGAACTCACTTTTCCCCTATAACTTAGATTTAGAGAGTTTTCTTGAACTTTAAAATGAGCTCACACTCATTTCCCCTTGGAACTTTGGCCATACTCAATGGTTCCTCTCACCCTTAGTTAGGTGAACTACGGTTGCTCTGATTCTTTAGTCAGATACGTAGGCACAAGATGCGACGTCTTGGCGAGAAAACTTAGTGTACATATCCCTAGGTTTTTTACCTTTACCTTTAGCAGATATCTTAGCAAGCAAACATAACATAACACAACATTAACAAGAGGTTCCTGTAGAGTACTACAGATATTTAGGGTGCTAATACCTTCCCTTAGTATAACCAACCCCCGAACCTTAGACCCCCCTTTAGGTTTTTCTCGATCTTGAACCTTTCCTTTGGATAAATCAAAGTCGGTGGTGAATTCAAAGAAATGTGATGCAAGTTAATTAATAGCTTGTTATCCAATTCTCACCGCAACAACTAGTATAGTTATTTTAGAGTTTTCCCCGGTAACTACGTCTAGCACTAGGTAAAAGCCTGTTGGTCACTCTTAAATACAGTCAAAACTAGATCCCCCATAGGATTACCAGATACAGTCTTCCCACCTCTTGGGGTTAAGCAATATGGACACGTGAAAGGCAGCATTCTCGGTGAACCCTTTCTCAGACTGTCACTCTTAGAAATCGTCAAAGAGACTCTACTCCCCAGAGTTGATCTATTCTCTGTGAATAGCATCTCTTGAGTTTCTTCCAAATTCAAGAACTTTCCTGGCTTGATCTATTCTCTGTGAATAGCATGTCTTGAACTTCTCTTGGTTTGGGGACCCACAGGCTTCCTAAAAGCATCCCCGCCTCCTCTTGGGCGTTGTACAAGGACCCTTCGGCTTCTTAGAAGTTCTCATGTCTTCTCTTGGGCTTAATACAAGGACCCTGGCAACCTCTTAAAGGTATAAGATAGAACTTAGTCATCCTTTGCTAGAGCAGTCTTCCCAGCGTCAAAAACTCTGGTCATCGTAGGGTTGATACTCATCCCTTAATGCCCGAGCCTCCTCTTGGGCGTTGTACAAAAGATAAAACTCTAGACGTGGACAGTCTAAAACCCTTGAGTCTCAAAGACATTCTCAAGTTTCCTTCAAGCATAGGCAGAAACCTGGTCTCTCTCATTAGAGTTCCCCACACTTGGACCCGCTTCAGGATCTCCAGAATCCCTAGCAGTAAGACAACCTCCTCTTGGGCTTTGTACAAATGATCCTCCCCAACGGAGCTAACCTTTTCAGACTCTCTTGTTGAGTCAATCACTTTTAGCCCCTATCTCAGGCTTCGTACGAGATAGAAAACTCTCTCTTGTTGAGTATAAAAGACTCTCTTGTTGAGTCAAACCTTTTTAGCCTCCGTCTTGGGCTTCGTACAAGACACATACAAAAGACTCTCTTGTTGAGTCAAACCCTTTTAGCCTCCATCTCGGGCTTCGTACGAGATAGAAAACACTCTCTTGTTGAGTATAAAAGACTCTCTTGTTGAGTCAATCTCCTTTTAGCCTCCGTCTTGGGCTTCGTACAAGACACATATAAAAGCACTCTCTTGTTGAGTCAACCATTTTAGCCTCTATCTCGGGCTTCGTACGAGACAGATAAAAGGCACCCTCTTGTTGGGTCAATAGCCTCCTCTTAGGCTTTGTATAAGGAAACCCCGGTTGAGTTAATCAACCTTTTAGCATCAAAGTCATGCCTTGCTCACAGTATATAAACATCAACAATTCCTTTTCCCCCCATCTAATTGTTGTAAGCGGCAAGCCTCTGGATTATTTACATCCACGCCGCTGTCCCTTTTTTAGCATGAGAAGTTCCTAAGGAAAGATGGCATTGCTCTACACTGAGTTAAAGTCTTCTCCTTCAGGTTAAAATCCCCTATAAAGGAAATGATGGCATTGCTGGATTCACATATCCCAGTTAAAGTAATTCTCTTTTATAATCAGTCACCCAACAGTTGTGATAAACAGACCAAATATCCCCCTTTAGAGATGACAAATTCTCTCTCATCCATAAACCCCTTAGCTTCACATCTTGGGCTTTGAACAAGATACAAATCACCTTTAGCTTCATGTATTGGGCTTTGAACAAGACACCAAAACACCTTTTTCCTCCCTTAGAATAGGAGGAACTACGATCGTTCTGATTTCCCTGTTTCGTTAAACGGGAATACGTAGGCATAAGATTGAAAAAAATCTTAGCGAGCATACTGATCAAAAAACCCAAAATCCAGTACCTCCATCAATCGACCTAAAAGCATCAAATCTAAACACATTACCAAAAACCTCACAAATAGTCCAAACACTGTGTTCTTAACAAAATAAACCGAAGAGTGGCCCACATCTTAATAGCATCTGTAAACCAACAGTTTTGACTGTTTAACCTCTGTTTACAAGCAGGGTTAATTGGAGACATCTATTTCCCTTCCTTAATCAGCTTAACAGGATAAAAAATGAATCGACCTGTAGTACCTGAGCGATAGTGCTTCAAGACCACAAAAATCGCGCTACAATAGGATGGAGGTTGAAGATGATGAGCAGATGCAGGATAATTTTATGGTATCACCAGTTTGGAATGAAGCGTGAATGATGTATTTATAGTTTTGGAAGATTGATGGAAAAGAGGTAATTTTTGGAGTAAAAAAATCAACTTAAATAACATGTGTCGGCCTGAATGATGGATGTACCGACACATACTACCAAAAATACCAGCATGTACCGACCTGAAAGACCATATGTGTCGACCCAAGAGAAACAGAACCTACAACCTTGTTTAGGATAGTAGATGTGTCGGTCTGAAACACGTATGTGCCATCACATAATAATGAAACTTACAGTATGTGCCGACCTGAAGCCGGAGTGTTACGACCAAAACAAAATAGAAGCTACAGGCTTAAAAAATGAGTTACATGTGTCGGCGTGAAATGCGAATGTGCCGGCACATGCAATGCATTTTTTTGCAGAAACTGATTTTCATGATTTTGGACAATTTTGAAGTGGTTTTTGATGATTCCTAAGACTTCTAATGCAAGGGTGTCACATAAAACCAAAGCTGTTGTCCAATATACCAAAATGCAAAGTAGTTTCAATGTTTTGACATCATACAAAACATCTCATGGAGAAGTTTGAAGTTGCACTCACAGAGGAGGCACGTGGAGGCTCATTTATTCCAGAACCACGACATGATATACTAGTAAAAGCTATCAGAACAGATGAGCATGGTGGGCGCGTTTGTGGTGTAGAAGAAGACATCGGCCTGAAATTATACTTTGGTCCAACCAGAAAAAGAGCTAAAAACACCGAATTACAAGTGCAAAGAGAAAAGCTGGCGGCTGTTGAGAAAGAGTTAGAAGAACAGAGGAAGATGTTAGAAGCTGAGCGAGAAAGTCGGAAGAAAGACATAGAAAAATTAGAAAAGTTATATGCGATATGTGTTTTATCTTAAATGCTAGTGTTTTATCTTAAATTTATGATATATTGTGTTATATCTGAAAAGTTAGAAAAGATAGAAATGTGTTTATTATGTATTGTGTTCAAAACAAATATTAGGTTGCAGAGAATAAGTGGATCCTTCCAACAACGTACGGATGAAAATGATGATAATGCCGATGATCAAGTTCCCCAAACAAATGTTGTACATGGTGCTAGCACCAAAGGAAACAATTATTCAGCCTCCCCTGCTCAAGAGTTCAATGAGATATTGGATCTTTCCGCAAATGAAATCACCACGTTATACTTGTTAGTTGCGGAAAGTGATGACCCGACTCCTCTTCAGCTAGAGAATTGTCCAACGACAAAAATCTCCTATTCTCCTCCTAGTGACATACAAGATTTTCTATCAGGATATAAATGGCTGGACGTAGGGATATTGCAAGTTTGGTGCATGTAAGTATATAATTGAATATGCATGTCATTATATATAGTACATTATCGTTTTTATATTTCCTCACTTATTTTATGAATTTTGATTAACCATTTAGGTACATTCACCGTGTTTGTATCGAGTTAAATAAATCCAATATTTATGGCATCTTGGATCCGTTTAGTATTCGATGGAAAAATAATGATCCAAAATGGATTGACTCTTATATTTTAGAACGGTTAAGTCAAGGGGGAAAAGAAATTTACTTAGCACCATTTCTCAAATCGTAAGTAATTTTGAAATTGTGGTTTATCTATTATAGTTAGTTTTGTTTTAGAAAATACTAATTATATATATGCTCGTGTTTATTTAGTGATCATTGGAAATTGATCATCATATCGCTTAGGACGAATACGATAATGACATTGTATTCCTTACATAATCCACTCGAAACTAAAATGAAGCAAATTATTAATGGGTAAGTTTATGTTTATATGAAACTTTTTAGTATTATTTTCTTTGACTTTGTAATTGGTTTAACGCGTAATATGTTTAAATAATTTTCAATGTACAGTGTTGTGCATTGACACAATATGTTGAACAATAGTAGAAAAAGCCAACATTTCTCTTGCCTCATGTAAGTGACCATATTACTTGTGACATTCCTTTATACATATTGTTACATGCATGTGTAGTGGTTATGACATTCATGAAATTAATATTTATTTTTGTAGACGAGAAAACAACCAAAGGGATACGAGTGTGAGTAGTATGTAACGAAACACATGTTAAACATTGTCTTCGCCGACATTGTTGATAAATGGGATCAGGTATATATTATACATGTAATGAATTGTTTACAATAGAATATTATTGTTTAAGTTGGCTATGATTATCATATATGTGTGATATTCACATTTTTGCACTTTTTTATGTAGACGTTTAATGACGATACACCATTCTCATGCGAAGACTTTATAGACATTCGTAAACGTTAGACGTATATCTTCAATGCGCTTAAGGGTCCTCAAACATGAGCTTAATTTGTAATATATATATATATATATATATATATATATATATATATATATATATATATGTTTGATGTACATTTGAGTTTGAGTTTTGTAAATAACATTTTATGATTTGATGAAATTAATAAGTATTTGAGTTTGAGTTCAATTGTTGTTTCTGTTCTGATACACGTTAAAAAATACAGGCTATAAAATTTTTCTATTCTGTCACAAAAATACAGGTTAAAAAATGGAAAAATTTCAAAATGTAGAAATATATTTTATAAAAAAGCATATAATTTTACGACGGTTGTTATATATGACCGTGGTTGTATAGTGAATATTGTCCAGAATAATATATATATACCAAAAATGTGTTGTTGAGAATCGAACCCGGGACCTTTAATATATTACAACTATTAAATAAAGCAACTGCGGTAATATGTCGTGCGGTTTCAAGTTTTCTACAACGGTCATATAACCGTGATTATAAGTAACGCATATACAACCAAACGCTACGTAACAACGGTCAGTCCTACGTGATAATATATCTTTTCCAACTGTTGTTGTATATGTTTTCCATAGTAGTGTGAGTTGTTGGTGGAAGGTGTGACTGCCAACTTGATCAGTATAAGTAAGTTATGTGATCAATGTCTCAAGGTTAACTTCAACAAATCAAAATGTGTCATTTCCAAGCAAGATCAAGGAGTGGTTATGAAAGGCTGAAGGTCCAAGGATAATTGTTATCTATGGATATCTCTGAACAAAGAAGATCCCTCAACTTGTATCATGCCAAAAGTTGATGAGACCAAGCTTTGGCACCAAAAACTTGGTCACCTCAATCTCAAGAGCATGAAGAATATTGTTTCAAAAGATGATGTGAAGGTGATTCCTAAACTCAAGTTTGAAGAAGGCAAAGTGTGTGGAGAATATCAAATAGGCAAGGGGACTAAGACTCCTTATAAGAAGCTTCAATATCTTGCTACAACAAAAGTTCTTGAACTATTACATAAGGACTTGACGGGGCCTATGCAAGTAGAAAGTATAGAAGGTAAAAGATATACCTTTGTATGTGTGGATGACTTCTCAAGATACACTTTGCTAAAATTCATTAGAGAAAAGTCTAACAAGTTTGAAATATTCAAGGAACTATGTCAACTCCTGCCAAGAGAAAAAGGGATTGGAATTGTTAAAATCAGAAGTGACCATGGTACTGAGTTTGAGAATTCAAAATTCTCTGAATTTCGTGCTTCAGAAGGTATTAGTCATGAGTTCTTTGCCCCCAATCACACCTCAGCAAAATTGGGTGGTAGAAAGGAAGAACAAAACTTTTCAAGAGTCCTCCAAAGTTATGTTACATGCCAAGAAACTTTCATATTATTTCTAGGTTGAAGCTATGAATACACCTTTCTACATTCAAAATAGAGTAACCATTAGATTTGGAATCAAAGAAACCCTATATGAGTTATGGAAAAGGAGAAAGCCAAATGTTAAGTAGTTCCATGTCTTTGGAAGTAAGTGCTACATTGTGGATGATAGAGAGCAAAGAAGAAAAATGGATCCCAAGAGTGAGGAAGGTATATTCCTTGGTTACTCCACAAAAAACAAAGCATACATAGTGTATAAAAAGCGGTCCAAGGTTATGATGGAATCTATTAATGTGTTTATTGATGACACTCTTGGAGATAAGGAAGAAGAAGAAGAAGAAGAAGTTCCTCCTCAACAAACTGGTGTTCCAGCCGATGTTCCATCAAAGAAATCCACCATTGTGCAAGAGGTCACTAATTCAAATGATCCTCAAACCAGCAAGGGACCATCAATCAAAGTTTAGAAAGATCATCCCCCAAAGAAAACATTGACCACTCATGCTTTATCTCCAAGATTGAGCCTAAAAACGTCAAAGAAGCACTGACTAATGAATTTTGGATCAATTCCATGCAATAAGAATTGTGCCAATTTGAAATAAATAATGTTTGAGAGCTTGTTCTTAGACCTAAAGATGTGAATGTCATTGGCACCAAGTGGATTTATAAGAACAAATCTGATGAAAGTGGTAATGTGACAAGAAATAATACAAGGTTAGTTACTCAAGGGTATACTCAAATAGAAGGAGTAGACATTGATGAAAATTTTTTCCTATTAGCCAGACTAGAATCCATAAGACTTTTGCTTGGAATCCCTTGCATGTTGAAGTTTAGATTGTTTCAAATGGATGTTGAAAGTTCCTTCTTAAACGGGTATCTTCATGAAGAGGTCTATGTGGAGCAACTTAAGGGGTTATTTGATCCCAACTTTCGTGATCATGTGTTCAAACTAAAGAAAGCCCTTTATGGATTGAAGCAAGCTCCAAGAGCATGGTACGAAAGACTATCTGAGGTATCCAGAAAACGTGCTTAGTAGTAGGATGGTGGTCAAAATATGTGCTAAAGTAGGCCAAAACTTGGTTCAAAGGCATAATATTTTCAAATATGATGTGACTTGAAAAGATGATGTGTACATACATTACATGACCAATTTCCCGCCTTGAGGACAAGGCTATGTTTGTATATGGGAGATATTGATAGGGATTTGGTTGTGAATGATGGGGGCAATAACGGAATGAAGCCCAAAATATATATATGAATTCCGTGAAAATATCTTTGTAAACATAGAGAGTAAGTGAATATTATCTCTAATATTTATGAATCTTTCTCTTTATCTCACAGCCATATGTTTAATCACATCATCTTGAAAATATATCTTCATCGTCTTTACCTTTTCTTTTTCACTTGAAAACACACTTATGCAATCATGGCTTAGCTAAGTTTTTTTTCTTCTCAAAATTAACTTAAATTATATTTAATGCGGCAACCCAAAGCCCGCTTGGCCGGTCCATAAAAATTAAGAAAATTTATTAAGGCATCCTATATTTTACTTATGTACCACGCGAAAATACTAAAATGTCCTTCAGATTTCGGAGATGCATCTCCGAACGCACCATGCACCAACACCATGGTTTACTTGAAATACTAAAATCACAACATTTTGTTCAAGTTTACTTGAAACCAGGATGCCTTATACCACTTATATCATCGGAGTGGGCGACTTATTCAACAAAAAAAGTCGAGACTTGGGCGAACCATTTTATAGAAAAGATGCAAGAGTTCGAGAAATTGAGCAACATTGAAAGAGAATCAAATGCACAAAAGTCAAAGGGGGTACCACCCATAGATTTAGCCCGCGACAAATGTTTCTATTCGTTTTAATTTTCTGTTTTGCCAGACAAATAAGTGTATGTAATTGTGTCTCAATATTAATGAACTGTAATATATTCAATTTGTCATATTCTGCCTTAATATTTTAAATACATTTTTTATATTTTCCATAACATTTGTTCATTTTTCAAAAAAGTTTTTTTTTTCAAACGTTCTATTTTTTGACTGTTCAGGAGAGGTTCTGAAGATGCATCTCCGAAACAAGATAATAGGGTGCAAAACCGGATATATATCTCCAGAATCAGCATGCTTGATTTTGAATAGTCCACATTTGTCTACGGCTTCTATAAATTAAGGTGTTCTTGTTTTTTATTTCACAAAAATAAAAAATTTATCAAATGTCACAAATAAACATCATCTGGTATGTCACAAATGTCTCCTTCTCGAGCGCGACACCCGGGCAAAACTTTAAGCTCAATGAGTACACCTCTCTTGTAGATATTAAATACGAAATCCATAATCTCCTACCTTACGGAGACAATTGAAGAATTGTGAAGCTAGAGTAGCATTCACCGTCAATTAACAAGGGAGGGAAAATTAAGTTCAACAACTTTGACCTCAAGATGGATGCAGACATAAGGGCTATGTGGAATACATATTTCCGTATCGAAGCAAAAGTTTCGTCCGATTGTGAAGCGACGATTTCAAGATCGGTCGAAGATATTGTGGAGATGTTGAAGCATCCACCTGGATATTGAAGTGTAATGTTGCATTTTATGTTGAAATCGTCTATGTAATGCTTATTTTATTTTATGAATGTTAATTTTATTTTGTCAAATTACAAGTTTTTGGTTTCTGCCTCTGCTAGTGATGCGTATACGATACAAAAATTCATTTACGAAAATATATCGGAGATGCATCTCCGGTATTTAAAAAAACCCAACTAATAAGGCGCCACTCAAAATGGCCTACATTAAGTGTGTATTGGATGCGTCTGGAGATGCATCTCTCGAATCTTAGGGAAATTTTAGTATTTTCGCGTACGTAAGTAACATATAAAGTGCACTAAGAATTTCCCAAAAATATAGACCCGATGGACTGGACCAAAAAGATAGGGTCCTGTTTTTTAGCATTTAACATGACACTCCACCCCCCCCCCCCCCATTTTGAGCGAATTACCTTTTTATCCTTGGGAAATTTCTGGAATTTATGAATTTAACAAGATTATACCGAAAGTTTTGTGAGCATACTGAAAATTCAGAATATTTACAGTATTTTACTCTTCCTGTGAGACATATACCAGAAATTCTGAAATTTTTCGGTAGATAATACCAGAAATTTTAAACATTTTTGTAGAGTTATATTGGAAAATATGAAATTTACGTATAATGTCCTAAACTTCCTGAAATTTCATAAATTCAAAATTTCTGGTATGAACCCATAATTTCCCAAAAAAATATATAATTTCAATGTTTTTGACACAGCGGCCTGCATAAATGGTTCCATAAGAAATTCATCACATATAATAGATTCATATTGTCGACAAGATTACATAGCAAATTAATATGACTTCCTAACTTCATCCTCCTGGTGCCTAATTCATCCTACATATGTTAATTCTCATGCTTTTGCATTTTTAGTACAGTTCTGTCTCAAACAGTTAATGACGGAAGGCAATACACTATCTTGTTTCAACTTTACCTAAACCCAATTATTGTTGTTGACAAAACCAACAACAATGATTTTATGCCTGCTTGTATACATAGATGAAGCTATGGTAAGAGGGAAAAAGGTAATGTTAAGTCTCTGTCACAGGGAGACAAATACAACATTGAACCTACATGCAAGAGGGTAACCCATATCAGGAATCGTCATCCATTTTTCTCGAACCTACACACCCAAGTGTTATACTTTTTAGGAATTCCTAACTTTAGAGACCGTGTCATAGAGCAAATTGGAAAATAATTTAGGGTGTTGATGAAATTGAGTATCTAACTGCGTCCGGACCAACGACCATAACTCTTTGCCCTCATCCAAATAAAGCTACAATAGCCCGAAAACCATAATTTCCATCGTCACCCAGATGAACAATTTCATCAATGTATGGATGCAAGAAACCAGGAAACCGAGACAAGTAAAGATGTCTCAAAGATGTAGTGGACGATTGACTTTGACCACGAATACTTGAAGGTCGACTTCCTGTTGGTTTTATGCATGATTTCTTTGTAGTCTGCCTCCCCTGCAAGCCCTCACCATGCTACTGCTATGAAGGATCACGATGCATATCACTCTCTTCACCCTTTCTGCACATCACATCACATAGAAGTTGTGGATGAATGTGTTAGTTCCGAAACCTTTTTCTTTAACACCCTCTGGCCTACAATATCCAAAGAATTGAAATATGTCTTCAACTCTTCACACTCTGCTTCTAAATCCAACTTTGTGCCACTATCATCAGGACTGTTAGCATGTTTTTCAATGTGTAATTTCTTCCAAAAAAAAATATGAATTGGTACTAAAGGAACAAACAAGTCTTGTATTTGGAAACCGGCAAGTTCACACGCACAAGGTAACCCGTGTATAGTTCTAATGAAGCAACCACAAGCATCTTTGCTTGTACCAACAAATTTTACCCTTTCTAACTCCTTCTCTATGTGCCATATTGTTAGGGGTCAAGAAGTGCTTATTTTCATAATTTATTTTGATGCCTTTAAGCTATTTTAATCGCTTTAATCGGGAAACGACTTATTAATTAAGCGATTCTTGCATTTTTGTGAATATTAGGTATTTTTATATGTTTATGTATTTTTGTTGAATTTTAGGGGAAAAGATCGCAGCTTGATTCGCAAGGAAACGTTAAATTTGGAAAGCTGCCTGTCGCAAATTAGGCCCCTGCACCACCCGGCCCTGCTAAGGCGCAGGAAGGCTACACCGCCCGGCGCTGCTAAGGCGCAACATCCCTCCACTTTGTCAAATTCCAGAATTGTTCCTTGCTGCGCCTCTTCAGGCTTCGCCCTGCCGTGGACTCATCGCCCGGCGCTCTGATTTCTTCGCCCAACGCTTGATGATATTTTCTGAGCTCCAACTGACACTATAGTTGTCACGTGGACTCGTTTATGGCCATCGCCTCGAGGGAAAGAATGTCGTTCGACAATCTCTCACGTTTATGAGTTTGGATTAAATTGGTTTAAAGTAAATGCAGAAAAGTAAACATTAAAATAAAAAGAAATCATTCTTCTGATGAAGAAGAAAGGGCACTTGAAGAGTGTTTGAGGGAACTTGAATCTTTGGAGGAGTTACAACCTTGGGAATGTGAAGAGGAAGTGTTAAAGAAAGAGGTGAGTGATGAGAAGTATCAACTTGAATTGAAGGTGTTGCCTTCTAATTTAAAATATGTGTTCCTTGATGACGGTTGTAACAAACCGGTTATCATTAGCAGCATCTTGACCGACAAAGAGGAGGACCGTCTGATTCAAGTTTTGAAGAAAAATCAAGAAGTTTTAGGTTGGGTTCTTTCCGATTTGAAGGGAATTAGTCCTGCTTATTTCATGCATAAGATTTTAATGGAAGAAGATTTCAAGGCGGTAGCCCAACCACAACGCCGTTTGAATCCAACGATGAAAGAAGTAGTGAGAAAAGAGGTTCTCAAGCTCTTGGATGCCGGTATGATTTACCCAATTTCCAATAGTCCTTGGGTAAGTCCGGTCCAAGTTGTGCCTAAGAAGGGAGGAATGACCGTTGTCGCGGCCGGCAAAAATATCGAGTCGCCACCATATTTTTTAAGGAAAATAATGATAAACCTAAAAATCCTTAATCCCAAGGGCAGAGATTCCTACGGTTCGGGAGTCGGTTAAGTAAGGGGAAGGTGTTAGGAACCCCTCACCTCCATTGTACTCAATGGGATCCTCCTTAAGTTCTAGGGTATGTTTGTTTGTCTTTTTATTTATTTACAAAAGAATCCTAAGTTTTTTATTACTGTACTCGCTAGGGTTTACAACCCTATGCCTACGTACCTTCAATTTTGAAGGATCAGAGTAACCGTAGTTCACCTCCCCTATTCCTACCCGCTAATCCTATTCCTAACCCTAATCCCAAACTTAATCCACTATTTATACTCTTGGATAAAGAGTTCTATCCCCATATCTATTATTTATACTCCTAGATAAGGAGTTCTATCCCTTAATCTATTATTTATACTCCTAGATAAGGAGTTTTATCCCTTAATCTTTTATTTATACTCCTAGACAAGGAGTTCTATCCCTTAATCTTTTATTTATACTCCTAGACAAGGAGTTCTATCCCTTAAATCCCTTATCCCTTGTTTATACTCTCGGATGGAGAGTTCTATCCCTTATCCATTGTTTATACTCTCGGATGGAGAGTTCTATCCCTTAATCCTTTGTTTATACTCTCGGATGGGGAGTTTTATCCCTTAATCCTTTGTTTATACTCTCAGATGGAGAGTTCTATCCCTTATCCATTATTTATACTCTCGGATGAAGAGTTTTATCCCTTAAATCCATTATCCCCTTGTCCTATATTTTAACTCTTGGAATCTAAGAGTTTTATCCCTAAACCCCATCCTTTATTTAGACTCTTGGACAAAGAGTTTTATCCCAAATTTTAAATTCCTACAAAAATCCTTTTATATCCCCTATATTTAAAAATAGATCCCTAAAATTCCATAGAATTTAATAAAATAAAAAAAGAATAATAAAATCCATAATGCCCTTATGCTAAAAATAGCAAAATTGATCCCCAAATTATTCCAATTTAAAAGTAATTTCCAAACTCAAGATAATCCCAAAAATAAAAGAATTTTAATCTTAAAAATTAAATCAATATAATCCCAAAAATAAAAGAATTTTAATCCCAAAAATTCAATTAAATTTACTTTAATTTATTTTCATCCCCAAACCCATATTTAATCCAAATTAAATAAAAATCTAAGAATATTAATTTTTCCTTAAAATAAATCCTAACCCAAGTTTTAATGAATTTCCAAATCTCCCCAAATTACCTCATCCCAAAAGAGAAACCAAGAACATAACCCCATAAAAAAAAGAAGTCCTTATTTTAAAAAAAATAAACAAATTATTTAAAACTTTTTATTTTAATAAAAACCAAACCCATAATTATTCCTAAAAAACTAATTATAAAAACAATTATCCCTATTTAAAAATAAACAAGTTATTTTAAATATAAAAACTGTAAATTAAAAGAAACCAAGCCCAAAAATTAGTTCTAAATTCCTAATTATATCTCCTAATAAAAAAATAATCCTTACAATGTTATTTTAAAAATCCTAATTATAATTTAATTTCTAATTAATAATTAAATCATGTCAATAATTTAATTAAATAAATAAATCTAGGGGATGTGTTTTCTACTGTAAAAGTAATGGGCTCATGGTGTGGGGGTGCTTATAGTAACCTGGGCGCAAGGCCCAATTACTAAAGACCCAAGTCTGATAAAAAAGGAAAAAAACACGGTGGAGCGAGTCAACGGTTGACTCCCTCTTTTTGATACAAATTACTTTTTATTTATGATATTTGTTAAACTATTACTATGATTTTCTTTAATATCCATTGATGAATTATATCAAGAACGAAACCTATACAAATTTTAATTAACTATGTATGCATAAAATTCCAAAATAACACAAGGACAAACCATAAAATATGTACATAAAGCAACTCGAGATTCGGGTTTACCAACCTGAATTGCAGTGACCCAATTAAGTTGCTGCTTTCCTCCCTTCTTTCCTTATCGTTCCTCTTTATCATTCCTCGTGTATCCCTTTTTTCCTTGGTAATTTCCTTTACATTCCACGTAATTTCCTTTATATCCCGACCCCTCTTCCCTTTTAGTATTGTTGTTCTTCGATGTGAAGAACAACACCTTTTTAAACTGATTTCTTTGTGAATTATGGGTGAATTAAAATGTGGAAAACAGAGTCTATTTATAGATGAAAAATTAGGTCAAACATTGAATACAATTTTTCAGTTTAGGAAGTGTTAGTTCTGTTATTGGCAGCAATTTTGGTAAAACAATGTGGTTGTTCAAGATGTCATGTCTGATGTCTTAACATGTGCTTCTAACATTCTGCATGTAGTGTGTTGTTTGGTATTGCAGTTTTTGTGCATGATGTCAAGACTGATCTCTTAACATCTGTTGACAGAACATTATGTTCAGTCTGTTATTTGTTTTAGGGTTGCTGTTAATTGTTATGATTTGAGAGATTGCAGTCGAAATTCTTGGAGAAGATTTATTCAGATGCAATCGTTTGTTTCTCTATGTAGGACGAAAAGATTTGAAGATAAAATCTGTTTTTATTGTGCATCAAATCTGAGTTTTTCATAGAGCCCAAACCCAAGAATCTGTTTCTATTTAAAGGAGTCTCAACCCTACTTGGAAGATACGAAGACTAGAGATTAAAGACTGAGTGTCAAGTGTTAGGGTTTGTGTTTTCGTCTGTTATTTGTGAGCCATTCATTCATCTTTCAGATGCTTGAATTGGACTGATTGTTTGAGTTGTATGTTGTCCACTCTAAGCTTTTAAGCACGAGTGTTTGTTCTTGATTGAAGCTTTTAAGCAAGATCAAGTATTGTCATTGAAGTGTGATCTTCTAATATTTGTAATTTTTCTATTGTCATCACTGCTGTGATTGAGGGGGGGGGGGGGGTGAGAGGTGTCTCATATCTAAGAGTGTCTTAGGTAGAAGTGTCATTGGGTAGTGATTAAGTGAATAGATTATCAACTTGTGTGTTGATTGTAGAGTCTATGAATTAATACTACTGATAGTGAATTTCCTCCCTGGTTTGGTAGCCCCCAGACGTAGGTTGTTAGACCGAACTGGGTGAACAATTCTATGTGTTCCTTTTTGCTTTTAAGTGTTGTTATCTCTATTGCCTTGTTCATATAGCAGATATTGATGTTGTGACATCTCACTCGACATCACATATCTGATACCAGAATTTCAATTGGTATCAGAGCAGGCATCCTGCTCTGTATCTGGGTGAAATCTAGGGCTGTTACTTTCTGATGCAATGGACAAGGAGAGTGGTGGATTTGTGAATAGATCCCCTATTCTAGATGGATCAAATTATGACTATTGGAAACCTCGAATGGTTACTTTTTTGAAGTCTTTAGATAGCAGGGCTTGGAAGGTTGTTTTGAAAGGATGGAAACATCCTGTCATTGTGGGAGAAGATGGTCAGTCAAAGCTGAAACCTGAAGAAGATTGGACCAAGGAAGAAGATGAACTTGCTCTTGGAAATTCTAAGGCTTTGAATTCCTTATTTAATGGTATTGACAAGAACATTTTCAGGCTGGTCAACACATGTGAAGTGGCTAAGGAGGCTTGGGATATCCTGAAAACAACTCATGAAGGAACTTCCAAGGTCAAGATGTCAAGACTTCAGATGCTAACAACAAAGTTTGAAAGTTTGAGGATGAAAGATGAAGAGACCATTCATGACTTTCACATGAATATACTTGAATTGTCAAATGCTTCTAGTGCCCTAGGAGAGGGGATGTCTGATGAGAAGCTGGTGAGAATAATTCTCAGATCTCTCCCCAAGAGATTTGAAATGAAGGTGACTGCTATAGAGGAAGCTCAAGACATCAGCCAGATGAGGGTAGATGAATTGATTGGGTCACTTCAGACATTTGAATTAGGGTTGAATGACAGATCTGAAAAGAAGGTCAAAAGCATAGCTTTGGTGTCTAGTACAGAAGATGATGAGAAAGAGTGTGGTCCTGAAACTTAGGAGGAGCTATCCAATGCCATTGTTCTGCTGGGAAGACAGTTTAATAAGGTTTTGAAAAGAATGGATAGGAGCTATAAACCTAATGTCAAGAACATCACATCTGACATCAACAGGTCAGGGGATCAGATGAAGAAAACAAGAACTGAGGAGAAGCCTAATAATGACAAAGGAATCTAATGTCATGACTGTGAGGGTTATGGTCATATCAAAGCTGAATGCCCTACATATCTTAAGAAGCAGAAAAAGGGCTTATCTGTGTCCTGGTCTGATACTGAAAGTGAGCAAGATGAAGAGACTGCCAAGCATATTAGGGTATTGACTGGGAGGTGTATATCTGATGATGATTCTAGGGATGAAGAGAGTACATATGATGAGCTAACTGATTCTTATATAGAGATATGCATTAAAAGTGAAGAAGCCTGTCAAGAAGGGGAGAGGCAGAAGAAGATTATTGCTCAACTCAAGGCTGAAAAGACAGCGCATTTGGAAACCATTGCCAAGCTGGAAGATGAAGTATCTGTGCTGAACTCTAAACTTGAATCTATGTCCAAGTCTATCAGAATGCTGAATAGTGGACCTGATGTTCTAGACAAGATTCTTAATGTTGAAAGAACTGCAGGAGACAAAAATGGGTTGGGGTTCAACAGTGGATCTGCTTCAAATGATGTTATTCCTAGTTCCAAGCCAGTGATGTTGAAACCGATGTTGAAACAACCTGACAGGACTCCCTCTACGAAGAAATTCAAGCACTGGAGATGCCATCATTGTGGGAACTTTGGACACATAAAGGCTTTCTGTTATAAGTTACATGGGTATCCTAAGAGTGTTCCTAATTGGGCACCCAGACAAGCCATTCATAAAGGTAATCAAGTCATCAAGCAAAAGAAGCAATGGGTCTCCAAAACTGATGTTGTCAGCTTGATAGCTCATACTTCTCTTAGAGTCTCCACTAAAGAAGACTGGTACTTTGACAGTGGCTGTTCAAGACACATGACAGGAGTGAAGAATTTGCTGGTGGATGTTAAACTTCATTCTTCTGGCCATGTGACTTTTGGTGATGGTGTCAAAGGAGAAATCAAAGGTGTGGGAAAGCTGAATTGTGAAGGTGCACCTAGACTGGATAATGTACTGCTAGTCAAAGGGTTGACAGCAAATTTGATCAGTATTAGTCAACTATGTGATCAAGGACTCTTAGTTAATTTTACAAAAACTGAGTGCATTGTCACAAATGAGAAAGGTGAAGTTATCATGAAGGGTGCTAGGTCTAAGGACAACTGTTACCTATGGGTGTCACAAGAATCAAGTTCCTCCACATGTGTTCTTGCAAAAGAAGATGAAGTCAAAGTATGGCATCAAAAGTTGGGACATCTACATCTAAGGGAATGAAGAGAATCATATCTACAGAAGCAGTAAGAGGAATCCCAGAGCTCAAAATTGAAGAAGGAAGAGTTTGTGGAGACTATCAGATAGGGAAGCAGACCAAGATGTCACATCAAAAACTTCAACATCCCACTACTTCTAAAGTGTTGGAACTTCTTCATATGGACTTAATGGGGCCTATGCAGGTGGAAAGTCTAGGTGGGAAGAAATATGCTTATGTAGTTGTGGATGATTATTCCAGGTACACTTGGGTGAATTTTATCAAAGACAAAATAGAAGTATTTGATGTGTTTAAAGATCTCTGTCAAAGACTCCAAAGAGAAAAGGAAAGCAATGTCATCAGAATAAGAAGTGATCATGGAAGAGAGTTTGAAAATAGCAAGTTTGCTAAATATTGTTCTACTGAAGGCATCAGTCCTGAGTTTTCTTCACCTATTACCCCTCAGTAAAATGGAGTTGTTGAAAAGAAGAACGGAACCATTCAAGAATCTGCTAGAGCAATGATTCATGCCAAAAAGCTTCCTTACCATTTTTGGGCTGAAGCTATGAATACTGCCTGCTACATTCACAACAGAGTTACCTTGAGAAGAGGTACTTCAATTACCTTGTATGAGCTGTGGAAGGGAAGAAAACCAAGTGTGAAGTACTTTCATGTCTTTGGAAGTAAATGTTATATTCTGTCAGATCGTGAACAAAGGAGGAAAATGGATCCTAAAAGTGATGAGGGAATCTTTTTGGGATACTCTACAAACAGCAGAGCTTATAGGGTATTCAACTCCAGAACCAGAGTCATGATGGAATCTATAAATGTAGTTGTTGATGACTATGGAATGAAGGAAGATGCTGATGTCTTGGATGATGTTGGAACATTTGTTGATAATGTATTAACAGAAGCTGAAGACAGAAGTGTAAATCCCAGCCCTACTGCTGTTGAACCTGAACCAGAGCAGCCTAAAAAGGGACCATCCATCAGAGTGCAAAAGGACCACCCAAAAGAGCTTATCATAGGTGATCCAAACTCAGGAGTTACCACCAGGTCAAGAGAAGTTGTGTCAAATTCTTGCTTTGTATCCAAAATTGAGCCCAAAAATGTTAAAGAAGCCTTGAAAGATGAATTTTGGATTAATGCCATGCAAGAAGAGCTGGGACAATTCAAAAGGAATGAAGTGTGGGATCTTGTACCAAGGCCTGATGGAATAAATGTGATTGGCACCAAGTGGGTTTACAAGAATAAATCTGACGAACAAGGAGTGGTCACCAGAAATAAGGCTAGACTGGTTGCCCAAGGTTACACTCAGGTAGAAGGAATCGATTTTGATGAGACTTTTGCTCATGTGGCCAGACTGGAATCTATCAGGTTACTCTTAGGTGTGGCTTGTAATCTCAAATTCAAGTTATTCCAGATGGATGTAAAGAGTGCTTTCTTGAATGGGTACTTAAATGAAGAAGTTTATGTAGATCAACCCAAGGGGTTTATTGATCCAACATTTCCTAACCATGTCTACAAACTAAGGAAAGCTCTTTATGGATTAAAGCAGGCACCTAGAGCTTGGTATGACAGGCTTACTGAATTCTTGGCTCTGAATGGTTACAGAAAATGAGGAATTGACAAGACATTGTTTGTCAAAGAGGAAGGAGGAAAACTGTTGATAACTCAAATATATGTTGATGATATAGTGTTTGGTGGGATGTCAGAAGCAATGGTTCAACATTTTGTGAAGCAGATGCAGTCTGAGTTTGAGATGAGTCTTGTTGGAGAGCTCAACTATTTTCTGGGTCTGCAAGTTAGACAAATGGAAGACTCCATATTTATCTCTCAGAGCAAGTATGCAAAGAACATAGTCAAGAAGTTTGGTCTGGAGAATGCTAATCACAAAAGGACACCTGCTCCTACTCACTTGAAACTGTCCAAGGATGAACATGGAGTGAGTGTGGATCAAAGCCTATACAGAAGCATGATTGGAAGCCTACTGTATCTCACAGCCAGCAGACCTGATATCTCCTTTGCTGTAGGAGTTTGTGCCAGATATCAATCTGAACCGAAAGTTAGCCATATGAATCAAGTGAAGAGAATTCTGAAATACGTAAATGGTACTAGTGACTATGGCATACTATACAATCATGGATCAGGCACTGAACTTAGTGGATATTGTGATGCTGATTGGGCAGGGAGTGCTGATGATAGAAAAAGTACTTTAGGAGGATGCTTCTTCTTAGGGAACAACCTTATCTCGTGGTTTAGCAAAAAGCAGAACGGTGTGTCTCTCTCTACTGCTGAGGCTGAGTACATGGCAGCAGGAAGTAGTTGTTCACAACTGGTTTTGATGTAGCAAATGTTAACTGAATACAATGTCAAACAAGATGTCATGACATTTTACTGTGATAATCTAAGTGCTATCAATATCTCCAAAAACCCAATTCAACATAGCAGGACTAAGCATATTGACATACGTCATCACTTTATAAGAGATCTGGTTGATGATAAAGTGGTTGCTTTGGAACATGTTGCTACTGAAATGCAATTAGCTGATATTTTTACTAAGGCCTTAGATGCAAATCAATTTGAAAATTTAAGAAGCAAATTAGGGATTTGCATATATGAAGATTAATAGAATTTTTTTGGAGTGCAGGAAGGTGACTTTTGGTGCAGTTGTCTTATGTGTGTGAGCTTATCTCCTTGGTGAAATTGACAAAATAAGAATGTTTGGAAACAAACAAGAACATTTTTATTGCTGGAAGTACTCAATGATACAATTTTTTTAACAGAAACTACAAGCAAAGAGTTTTCATGTTTGGATTCGGCTATTCATTCCAACCACCTGGGTTAATAAAATTAACCCAATCTTCATCTGCTTCATCCTCAGAATCATGTAGTTGCACTTGAGCCTTCTTAATGGTCTTCATCCTTGTTTCTTCCTGTCCTTGTTGCCCCGGTAGAGGATCCACCTGTTGGCATTTCTTTGGACTTCATCTGCTTTGGTTGTGTGCTCTTGTTCTTTCGGTCTTACTTCAACTGACCTGTGTGTGTTTCAACTGTCTTGGAGGACTGACTCATGTTTCCTTCTCAGTTTGGCTGTAGTAAGAAGCAGTTTGGTGTACTTTTTATAATTCAAATGGAAACCCTTGCTTATATCGCCTGGTCAGTCAAAGTTGTTTGGTCACTCTTTTCAAGCTAAGTTTCAACAATTTTTCTTGGAATTTGACCATGTTTGACTAAGTGTCAGAACATTGGGCTTGCTGACTAGTGTTCTTTTGGCCAATTATGGCTAAAAATGGGGGAAAGTAGCCTCTAGTTTTTGAGTAGCTTTGTAGAGTTGTGTTGTGTGCTGCTGCTGGTTTTCTTGAAGGAAGTGTGTTTGTGGTTTCTTGGCTTGAGGGGGAGTTTGAGTATTGATTGGTGTTTCTACTGCTGAATGTTAGTGTTATGTGATTATGGTGTGTTTCTGCTGCAGGTATCTCTGATGTGTGCTGATATTGTTTTAGCTAAAATTAGCCAAAGGGGGAGATTGTTAGTTCTATTATTGGCAGCAATTTTGGTAAAACAATGTGGTAGTTCAAGATGTCATGTCTGATGTCTTAACATGTGCTTCTAACATTCTGCATGTAGTGTGTTGTTTGGTATTGCAATTTTTGTGCATGATGTCAAGACTGATGTCTTAACATCTGTTGACAGAACACCATGTTCAGTCTGTTATTTGTTTTAGGGCTGCGTGTTAATTGTTATGATTTGAGAGATTGCAGTCGAAATTCTTGGAGAAGATTTATTCAGATGCAATCGTTTGTTTCTCTATGTAGGGCGAAAAGATTTAAAGATAAAATATGTTTTTATTGTGCATCAAATCTGAGTTTTTCACAGAGCCCAAGCCCAAGAATCTGTTTCTATTTAAAGGAGTCTCAACCTTACTTGGAAGATACGAAGACTAGATATTAAAGACTGAGTGTCAAGTGTTAGGGTTTGTGTTTTCGTCTGTTATTTGTGAGCCATTCATTCATCTTTCAGATGCTTGAATTGGACTGATTGTTTGAGTTGTATATTGTCCACTCTAAGCTTTTAAGCACGAGTGTTTGTTCTTGATTGAAGCTTTTAAGCAAGATCAAGTATTGTCATTGAAGTGTGATCTTCTAATATTTGTAATTTTTCTATTGTCATCATTGCTGTGATTGAGGGGGAGTGAGAGGTGTCTCATATCTAAGAGTGTCTTAGGTAGAAGTGTCATTGGGTAGTGATTAAGTGAATATATTGTCAACTTGTGTGTTGATTGTAGAGTCTATGAATTAATACTACTGATAGTGAATTTCCTCCCTGGCTTGGTAGCCCCCAGACGTAGGTTGTTAGACCGAACTGGGTGAACAATTCTTTGTGTTCCTTTTTGCTTTTAAGTGCTGTTATCTCTATTGCCTTGTTCATATAGCAGATATTGATGTTGTGACATCTCACTCGACATCACATATCTGATACCAGAATTTCAGGAAGGTTTTAATCTGACCTAATTTTCCTCTATTTCTTGGAGCCCAAGCAAATGAATCTGGATGGATTCATGGCTTGGTGAATTTAAATAAAAAAAATTAATATTTTAAATAAAAGAAATATCCTAATAATGATAATGAGAAAAAAAAGATTTGATTGATTTTTATTTTTATTTTTATGATTTTTGAGATTTTTTCCATAAAATATTGATTTTAATGAAAAAAATCATATTTTTAAAATTACATTAAATACAAATACGAAAATTAAAAAATAAATACTAAAATATGATGTTTTTGTGATTTTTTTATTAAAAATAAAAATAGAAAAAAAGTTAGTAGTAAAGATAAAACAAATACAACATTAAAAATGAAAAAGGTGGGATTCAAACTCACAACCTCTCCGTCTTGTAACTCCCTATACTCCCCTTGCTACCATCTGTACCATTTTATTTAGTCAAAATAAAACAACATTAACGGGTATTTTAATAATAATTCAATGATAATATTAATATTAATAATAATATTAATATTAACATTAATCCTCTAATAACCCCACTATGACCCTAGTATAATTCGATTAAAAATTAATATGACCCTAATTAATCCCAATATATTAAAATAAAAATAATAGTAATCTAGCCTTATTTAACTCATAACGCCATCATAATTTATTCTACCCCTGCTATTAAAATAAATAAACCCCTCAATACAAAAAGTGAAAAAAGAATAGACAGGTGGTCAAAAATTGGGGTACGACAACCGTAATCCGAAATGAAAAAAATGAGTTGATCCCGACAAGAACGGTGACGGGTTGGAGGATGTGTATAGATTATAGGAGGCTAAACACCGCTACAAGAAAAAACCATTTTCCGCTTCCGTTTATGGACTAAATGTTAGAAAGATTGTCGGGCCAATAATTCTATTGCATTTTGGATTGTTACTCCGGTTATAACCAAATTTTGGTCGACCCGGAAGACCATGAGAAGACGGAATTCACATGTCCTTTTGGGATTTTTTCTTACCGAAAGATGTCGTTTGGTTTGTGCAACGCACCGGCAATGTTTCAACATTGTGTCCAAGCAATTTTCTTCGATCTTATTGAAAAAACAATGGAGGTATTCATGGACGACTTCTCCGTTTTCGGAGCTTCTTTTGATCTTTGTTTGAGAAATTTGGTCGTTCTTGAACGGTGTGTTGACACAAATTTGGTATTGAACTGGGAGAAGTGCAATTTTATGGTAACGGAGGGGATTGCGCTTGGCCACAAAGTCTCCTCTAAAGGTCTTGAGGTTGATCAAGCAAAAATTGAAGTGATTGAAAAGTTACCTCCTCCAACCAATGTCAAAGGCATCCGAAGTTTTCTTGGCCACGCTGGCTTTTATCGGCGGTTTATCAAAGACTTCTTCAAAGTTGCAAGGCCATTGAGTAATCTACTCAACAAAGATAAGTCTTTCTCCTTTGATGATGAATGTTTAAATGCCTTTAAAATTTTGAAAGAGAAACTCATCACCGCACCTATAACCATTGCTCCAAATTAGACTTTGAATTTTGAATTAATGTGCGATGCTAACGATTATGTCGTTGGTGTCGTGCTTGGGCAAAGAAAGGCCAAACTTTTTCATGCTATTCATTATGCGAGTAAAGTTCTTAATGAGGCACAAGTTAACTATGCCACCACTGAAAAAGAATTACTCGTTATTGTTTACGCACTTGAGAAATTTCGGTCTTATCTGATTGGTTCTAAGGTGGTAGTCTACACAGACCACTCGGCAATTAAATATCTGCTTACCAAGCCGGATTCGAAGCAAAGGCTCATCCGACGGATCCTTTTGTTACAAGAGTTTGATTTGGAAATCCGTGACAAGAAAGGATCGGAAAACTTGGTAGCGGATCATTTGTCTAGGTTGATCAATGTAGAGGTAACTTACCGTGAGAATGAGGTCCGTGAAGAATTTCCGGATGAAAAAATTTTTTTAGTACAAGTTAGGCCTTGGTTTGCAGATTTCGCTAACCACAAAGCCACCGGTTTTATACCAGAGGACCTAACTTGGAATCAAAGACGGAAATTCCTCTCGGATACTAATTTTTATGTTTGGGATGAACCATACTTGTTTAAGTTAGGAGGTGACAATTTGTTAAGGAGGTGTGTCACTCTTGATGAAGCCAAAAGTATCCTTTGGCATTGTCACAACTCGTCGTATGGAGGGCATTACAATGGTTTAAGAACGACAACTAAAGTCCTTCAATCGGGCTTTTATTGACCTACATTGTTCAAAGATGCCAACCTCCATGCTAAAAGTTGTGATACTTGCGAAAGAAGTGGCGGGATTGGAAAAAGAAATGAAATTCCTTTGCATACAATTTTAGAGGTCAAAGTTTTGGATTGTTGGGGCATTGATTTTGTCGGACCATTTCCACCATCTTTTTCAAACGAGTATATTTTAGTTGCGGTTGACTATGTTTCCAAGTGGGTGGAAGCAATTGCGTCACCGAGGGTCGATGGCAAGACGGTGATAAAATTTTTAAAGAAAAATATATTCTCCCATTTTGGCACCCCCCGTGTGTTAATTAGTGACAGAGGTTCGCATTTTTGCAATGTACCGCTCGAAAAAGTCTTAGAGCATTACGGTGTAAAGCACAAAGTTGCAACTCCGTACCATCCACAAACAAATGGTCTGGCCGAGGTGTCTAATAGAGAGGTGAAAATAATTTTGGAAAAAACCGTGTCAAGTTCGAGGAAAGATTGGTCACAAAAGTTAGATGAGGCTTTGTGGGCGTATCGTACCGCTTACAAAGCGTCAATCGGTCTAACTCCGTTTCAAATGGTTTATGGCAAGTCATGCCACTTACCTGTTGAATTGGAGCATAAGGCTCTTTGGGCGTTAAAAATATTGAATTTTGATCCGAGTTTGGCTGGTGAAAAGAGAAAAGTCCAATTGCACGAATTAGAAGAAATGCGAAATAATGATTACCATTCAAGTAAGATATACAAAGAAAAAGTGAAGGGATATCACGACAAGAAAGTTTCTCAAAAGGAATTCCGGGTTGGTCAGATGGTACTTTTGTTCAATTCCCGCTTGAAATTGTTTCCGGGAAAATTAAAGTCCAAATGGTCTGGACCGTTTCTTGTCAAGGAGGTTAAGCATTATGGAGTTGTCGTGATATGGGATTTACAGAAAAAAGAAAGTTGGACCGTGAACGGCCAACGCTTGAAAATTTATCTTGGAGGCGATTTTGATCGCGAGATTGGTTCTGTGTTTCTTGATGATCGTTGATCGTCTTGGACCGTCGAGCTTAGCCGACGTTAAACAAGCGCTTGTTGGGAGGCACCCCAACATTGTAAGTATTTCTTGCCTTTTTATTGTTTTTATGTTTGCATTACCTTTTGAGTGAAATTTTGAAGTTTCTGCGTGTTGTGAGTTGAGTTGTGACTTTTGGGCCTTAAAAAAAACTGGTTTGAATCACCATAGCAGGAAAACCTGCTATCTGGTGTGGAGCGCCCGACGGTAGCTTTGCTTTGCTCGACGGTGCGAGAAATTAACAGAGGCCTCGCCTCTGAGTGGCCAGGCGAGAGAGTTGAGAGGGTGGAATTTTTTGAAACATTTTCTGATTTAATTAGGGGATTAGTGATTCCAATTGGGTGTTTTTCCAATTTTGCCCTTGTGTTATAAAAGACTTGAGAGAAAGTGTAGAAACTTTTCTCTCATTATTCCCTTTGGCAAACCCTAGCTCTTGCTCTCTCACTCTTTACTCCCTCACACTCTCTCATTTAAGAATTTTCCAAACTCAAGGTATGCATGTTCTCACTTTAAGTTTTGTCTTTCTTTTCTTCATCATGCTTCATTAGAAAAATGTGGTTAGGTTTGTGTTGATTGGTAGATTTAGATAAATGTTAGCTTGATGCCCTTCTTTAAACTTGCATGTCTTGATTTTTGCAATCTCTGTTGTTTACTGGTTATGGGTTTGAAGAAGGATGTTTTGGAAAAGAACAATGTTGCTTTTATCATTTTTTCCTGATTTCGCATGTACCGCCCGGCAGTAGAGGGGCGCAGCAGCGCTCTAGCTTCGCCCGGCGCTGCTAAGGCGGCAGCCCTATTTTGCCCAGTTTGGGTTTTCACTGTTTGTTTCGTTCTTGTATGATTCTGACAGTGCTAATGTGTATATGTCTGTGCTGGGCTGTTTTCGTTTGGTTTTGTGCAGATGTCTGGCCGTTTCGCTCCGCAACACGCTTCCAAGAAGAAGCAGAAGAACGTTGCTACTACATCAAATGTTCCAGATGTTCCACTTGAATTTGACAGCAGCCGTTGTTTGTCCGTAGAACATGAAGCTAGAATCAAATCTCTCGAAGGCAGATCTATTCTCTCAGAAAAGAGGTTTGTGATAAACCGTGAGGGTGATTACCGAAGGATTCAGGCAATCTTTGAGAAGAAAAAGTGGGGTATTTTGATGAACCCGGTTGACCGCGTATGCTATCAACTGATAGAGAATTTTATGCAAATGCGCTGCAGCCTGAAGGTGAATTCTACCGATTTAAGACCTTCGTAAAGGGTCGAGAAATCAGCTTCAGCCGGGACGCAATTAACAAGATCTTGGGAAGTCCTGGTTCTTTAGGAAGTCTTCAAACTGATGACTTCATGAAGCTTTCCAAAAAAGCCCACGATCACAAAATGGTTGCAAAACCGATTCTCAAACTGGGATGTAAGGTGGATCGGAATGCAAAAAGGGAGCCTGTCAAGTACAGTCGTAAAAACATGACTCTGGAGGCTCAAGTTATCCTTCTCTTGCTATGCTATAATGTGAGGCCGAGGTTTCACCGGTCTTTTGTCCCTCTTGATACTGGACTTCACATGTGTTGTATCATGGAGGACAAGGAGGTGGACATCGCCCAAATCATTGCTTATGAGATGAAGACTTTTGTTGACAACACACGGATGTCTGGAGTTCACGGTGATGCTCCAATCATTTTTCCTTGCCTGGTTCAAGCTTTGATTTATCAAACTTATATTCTCATTCCGGGAGTGATTAATGAGAAGCTGAAATATCTGGTTAATGATGACTATTTGTATCGTTTTTGCAAGTCTAAAGAAGAGAGGCAAAAGAAGAAAGCGGCTAAAATAGGTAGTAGCTCAGGAGGTCAAGGAAGTGGGCAGGCGGACAAAAGTGACTCATCCGTTTTCGACATGAAAGAGGCATTTAATTACACTTGGGATAGGGGTGAGTCACTTCACAGATCTAATCAATTTAATTTTGATTGTATACAGCAACTTTATCATTTTCAGACGCATTCGGCGGAGTACACTCCTTTTCCTACAAGGGAGTCGTTCGATGCTTATGCTAATTGGCCTGGGGACAGGCGCCCGTTCAATTCGTGGGGGGGGGGGGGGGGGGGGGGGGGAAGCACCGGTGGTGTTAATGCGGATGATAATGATGATGTTGATGCTGAGGTTAATGTGGATGATGATGGCGATGAGATGGAAGATGATCTTAATGACATGATTAATTAAAGGAGCTACAAAGTGAAGGATTTTTATTTTGTTTTGTTCTTTATTTCATGTAGTTTATTTTTCAATTTTTTTTATGATAGTAAGTACTTTTGGATCGCATCGGCGAGAATTTCTGTTGTAGTGTTTTGTCGCTTCGACGAGTACAATTTTGGTGTTTTTACACCATAGTTTATAGTATTTCCAGTTTGGTTAAATTCTGTTTTTATTTTATGTTGTGTTTGCACAATGAAAATGATGGTTGTCCTCAAAATTTTGAACATTTTGGCGTTAGCACAAGAAGAGAAAAAAGTACTTGGTTGACCTTAAACATTGATGGTGGTGATAGATTTCTTGATTGTGTGTACAATCAAGGTATGGAATTGAGTTTGTAGAATCATAATGTGAATGTGAAATTTTTACTTTTTGTAAAAATTGGTCAATGCAATGTTTTGTAAACTCTTGTTCATTTTGAATCAATTAGGACATTACCACAAATGTGAGTTGCCTCCATTGTTCACAAATTCTTGAGGGATTCAAGTAGTTGTTGCTTACTCAAATAGTTTATGTTTAATCTTGCTTGTTGTTTTGAAATTGTAGAAACATATAAATGATCAAGGCAATATTGTTTGTGCACTTTGAGTATAACCACCATTCCAAAAACACTTCAAGTCGCCTTGTGAGTGTGTGCACATTTGAAACCTCTTTTGAGCTGAAAAGAAAATTTTTGTTTGAATCGTGAACCCGAATTTTAACCCGTTTTGAAGAGCATTTAAGCTAAGCTTATGACAATGTTGAACTTGGGGAGATTGATTTATTTTTGAAAAGAGAAAAAGGATTTGGTGATACTATGCATTCTAGGACAAAGAAATCGAAAAAAAAAACAAAAAGAGAAAGAAAAAGAGCAAAAAGAACAAAAAGAAAAGAAAACCAATAGAAGAGAATGCATTGTGAAAGAAAGAAATAAGGATTGAACAAGATTGAAATTTTGGAAAAAATGCTCTTCATAGTTCTTACCCTTTCTTGTTTCAATGGCAGTGTACATATGTCCCTTGTTTTTAACCCCGACCAAGTTACAACCGATAAAAGTCCTTTTGTGATCTTTGTTTCCATAATTTTCTTGAGTAGTAAGATGATTGCATAAATTGTTTTGGATGTGGCACAATTACTTATGAGTGTGTTTTGTCCCGTGTAAATAATGCGTGTAAATATTTAGGTGATTCAATTCGAGCTTGAGGGTACTTGGTGTTGCATTGTATAATTTTGTGATTAGGATTTGAGTCATATTCATGTTTTGATCCTATGAGTGATTAGAAACACTTTGTGCGTGTATTTGTCGAGTTTGAGCCATTGATGTTTTCGGTTGATTTGGTGTTTGGAAAACTTGCTTGTGGTTGTTGACACTTACTTTTGTTTGAGGACAAACAAAGATGCAAGTCGGGGAGAGTTTGTTAGGTGTCAAGAAGTGCTTATTTTCATTATTTATTTTGATGCCTTTAAGCTCTTTTAATCGCTTTAATCGGGAAACGACTAATTAATTAAGCGATTCTTGCATTTTGTGAATATTAGGTATTTTGATATGCTTATGTATTTTTGTTGAACTTTAGGTGAAAAGATCGCAGCTCGATTCGCAAGGAAACGCTAAATTTAGAAAGCTGTGTGTCGCAAATTAGGCCCCTACACCGCCCGGCCCTGCTAAGGCGCAGGAAGGCTGCACCGCCCGGGGCTGCTAAGGCGCAACATCCCTCCACTTTGTCAAATTCCAGAATTGTTCCTTGTTGCGCCTCTTCAGGCTTCACCCGGTCGTGGACTCATCGCTCGGCGCTTTGATTTCTTCGCCCGACACTTGATGATATTTTCTGAGCTCCAGCTGACATTGTAGCTGTCACGTGGACTCATTTATGGCCATCGCCCGGCGCTATAAAGGACCGCCCGGTGATACTTTCTGGGCTGAAAATGTATATAGGCACATTTGGTAGATATTTTTGGGACATCATCACTTTTCATTACCCTCTTTTGTAACCTAGAACCTTGTTCGAAGAGAAAAACTCCATTGTTACTCGTTTTCTTAGTTTCAAAGCTTTTATGCTTCAATCCTTGAATCTTTGAGGATTGATGCTCCAAAAGCTTTGCAACATTACTTGTTGATCAAGCTACCATGACAATGGGTAGCTAAGCAACTCTAGTGTTAAGATTAGTGGAGGTAATCCATCATTTTTGTATGTATTGATCTTGTATTAAGTTCACACGCTTTTTCGAGGATATACGTACGAAACGGATTACCGGCTACTAATCTTGGCATGTTTTTACAAATCTTTAAAACCAATCTTTTTACCGTTGATTTCTAAAATTCGAATGCAAACGATCCGATTGAAAATTACCAAAATCTTTGTTACGATTAAAGTTTGAAACCCTTTTAACTATTGAACGGCGACAATATACACAATCTCTGTGGATACTATAAAACACCCCCCTAAATACTTTTCAACACGTATACACTGTCTTGACACAAAATAGTGCAAATTAGTATAGAATGAAGTGTTATACTGATGCTCAATATTAACAATACTTTTTTGAAACGACACCCTGATGGAACCTAGCTGCAACTTCAACATTGTGTTCACAACATCCTAACTTCGGCATAAATATCTCTGGCTCGTAGTCAACAATGTTTTTTAGTCTCCAATGAGTAGACTCCACCCTAAATCATAATAATTAAACCATAATGAGGTATTGGAATGAACATTTTGTGTAAATTACTTATATACCATAATACAGGAAAAATTTCCGGTATACCGGAATTTTGCAAATTTTTGGAATTTTTGTAATTTACCAGAAATTTAACAATTTTCGGTATTGGAACGAACCGTTTGTGTAAATTACCAGAAATTTTGACAATTTTCGACATTGGATATCAGATTATCTAAAATTTCCAATATTTTGTACTGGATTTTTCCAAATTTCAAGTATATACGCGTGAATTTTCAAAAATGCAAAAAATGACGTACCAGAAATTTAAATATAACTATCGAAAATTTCATTTTTAGAAGTTAAAAAAAATGAAAATTTTGGAAGAATAGTAAAATATTTAAGTAAATATTAACAAGGGTAGTTTGAGAATATTGAAAATTTGGGGTGCTAGGTATAAAATCGGGATGGCAAGTTAATTTTTTTCATATTTTTTCAAGTTTTTTTCAGTCCAGCCCGCATTAAAATATTGGATTTGTGGATCGGTCCAATGGATAGGCCCATTTTAACCACTCTGGGTGAGATCATGAGTATCTCATTGTAAGGAAAGCTCTTGTAACTTTTAGGGCTGGTAGCATATCTTACTCTGTAATTTCCATCTATCAATACAATTGCAGTACTTTTCCACCATTCCATGTGTGTTATTTTTCAATCTATAATCTACTTTTCTATTACAAACCCAAGTTCAAATATAGGATAGAAAAAAACACGTCATGCATAGAACAAAATGAGACTAATTTTTGTCCAAGTTTTTAGACGATGCTTTTTGAGCATATAAGGCTGCCTTTAAACACTCTTTAACATCTCTCCATATCTTCCGGTTTATAGTAAAGTATGTCTCCTATCTATTGAGTTACTGTATAAACTCTTTTGGCTGTAACGAAACTTAATTTAGATAAGCATGCAAAATAATTTGCTAGACTTTTGCAATTGAAGAGAACACCAAAACTTGACATAGCAAGAGAATAAAAAATGATGTATGTTAGGATAAAACATCATGAGTTTTGAAAATGGTCAGTTACAACAAAATCACACAACAAAATGCCAAACTAAAACACATCATGATCACTTACACTAGCAGTACTGAGTACTGAGTACTGAGTACTGAGTACTGAGTGTAGTCAATTAATAGAAAGAAAAAAACACAATAAATTCAAAATGCTATTGCTCCACTGTCTTGCAGAAAGGTACAAAAACAGTGAAAAATATAAAGAAAATGGATATTCCTAATTCTTGGTCTTGTCAATCCAAGTTAGTAACATTTCCTTAACAAAATGTTTGTTGGATATGTTGAGCAAGTCCTTCAGCACTGAGTTGGCATTCAATTCCAATCTATACAAGAAAATTTTTGAGACAATATAATTATTAATCGACCAAAATATTAGCAACATTAACAAAATATTAGCAAAATTGAACATGTAAGTAATATTAGAAACATTAACACAATTTTAAGATTAATATTAAGATTAAGATACCTTAATAGTGAACGAGTTTAACATGGTTTCATCGGCGGTACTAACACTAACATGAACAATTTCAAGAGCAAGATCTTCGAGGGCAGAAATTATTCTGAAAACCTGCCTGGGAATTCGCGAGGAAACAGTTTTCAAAAGCAAATGTGAGCCACAAAACTTAACCTCAACATCAGCAACCGAGGAGGTCGAATTCGCGACAAGCTCGTTGATGTTGTCGTTGATGGAAGAAGCCGAAGAAGTAGGAGAAGGTTCAGATGAAAGATGACCACCATAATGTTGCAATTGCAACCATTGTTGTGAATGTGGAGTTGTTGGACTAATTGGCATTATTCTAGGACTTATTAGTGGTGAAGGTCTTGGACTTGAAACTAATAGTCTTGGACTTAGTACTTCATTGTAAACTTTTCTTTGTTTCTTGGACTCTAGTGTTGGAAATTCACCACACTCTATGATGATTTCGCTTCAATCTTGATTTCAAGATTGATCACCAACCCACACAATACGCAATGACAATGAAGAACAAATGAAGAACAAGAACAGCAAGAAAAGAAAAACGAGAGAGAAGAGAAATATTTGGAGAAAAATGTTACCCACGAACTCTGGGATTTTGAATCTATTGCACTTTCACTTGCTAATCTGCAAACTGTGAATACAATTGTTGTTTTTACAATGCAAGGGATACTCCCTTTATATAGATTTAGATTTACAAAGGCCCAAAACTTTAAAGCCCAAAATATCAAATCTAATCTAAATCATATCTAATCTAATAAAACAGAATGCAATCAAATCTAAAATCTAAGACGGATCTGTCGAAACACTTTCGACAACTCTATGAATGTTTTTCGACACTATGAATTACATTCAACACACCACCTAATTCATTGTGTCTAAACTATCTACATTCATCATCAATCTTAGTCTTCTGAAGGCTTCGACCTGCACTCCCTTCGTCATGATATCTGCAATCTGATTCTCAGTTCTGCAGTGTTCCAAATTCATCTTCCCTTCTGCTACCTGCTCTCGAAGATAATGGAACCTCATTTCGATGTGCTTGCTTCGACCGTGAGCTATTGGATTCTTCGCCAAATTGATAGCTGACATGCTGTCGATCTTCATGGTAATTGCTCCATGATTCTTCCCTGTAATCTCTTCGACCAAGTTCACCATCCAGGTTGCTTGAAATGCACAAAGAGAAGCAGTTATATATTCTGCTTCGCATGATGACAATGCCACTACTGGCTCCTTTCTAGAACTCCAAGCAACTGGTGCACCACCTAACATAAACACATATCCAGCTGTGGATTTTCTATCCTCTGCGTCACTACACCAGCTAGAGTCTGTGTATCCCACTAACTTGCATTCTTTCCCTTCGTCAGCTGCAGGAAATAAAATGCCATAGTCGAGAGTCCCTTTCAGATACCTCAGTATCCTCTTTGTTGCTGTTAGGTGTGATACCTTTGGCTTCTGCATGAATCTACTTACCATACCAACACTGTATGCTAAATCAGGCCTTGTGTGACAAAGGTATCTAAGTGACCCAATAAGTCTTCTGTATTGGGTTGGGTCGACATCATCTTCGTCTGGATCCTTCGACAGTTGCAGTGTGGTCTCAACTGGAGTCGAAGTTGAGTTGCAATCTTGCATCTCAAATCTCTTGAGTATTTTGCCTGCATATCTTCGTTGGTGCATCATCAAACCTCTACTAGTCTTGTAGAATTCGATGCCAAGGAAATATGAGAGATCTCCCAAGTCTGACATTTCAAACTCCTTGCTTAGATCATGTTTGAAATCTTCGGTCTCCTTCTTGCAACTTCCTTCTGTCAACAAATCATCGACATAGAGACATAGTATAAGCAATTCGCCATTGCTTCTTCTTACATATACTCCATGCTCAGTTGTACACTTCACAAATTCCTTTTCCCTTAAGAAGCTGTCGATTTTCTTATTCCAAGCTCTTGGAGCTTGCTTAAGTCCATACAGGGCTTTATGCAGCCTGTACACCTTTCCTTCTTCGCCTCGTTTCACATACCCAGCTGGTTATGCGACATAAACTTCTTCGTCTAAGGGGCCATTAAGGAATGCACACTTCACGTCCATCTGACATATGTGCCAATTGTTCATATTTGCTAGACCAACAACCAACCTGATTGTTTCGATTCTAGCAACAGGTGCGAACACTTCATCGAAGTCGATTCCTTCCTTCTGAAGAAATCCTTTCGCCACAAGTCTCGCCTTGTGTCAAGTTACTTCTCCTCTGGGATTCACCTTTACCTTGTAAACCCACTTCACATCAATTCCCTTCTTGCCTTGAGGCAATTCGACAAGTGACCATGTGTTGTTGACTTCGATGGATTCTAACTCTTCATTCATTGCTTTCACCCACTTCGAATCTTTCAATGCCTCGGCTGCATTGACTAGTTCGACATCTGTGTAGAAAGCATAATGTACCAGCTCACCTTCTTCATCGACCACATCATCTGATGTAATTACACATTCTTGCAACCTTGCAGGCATGTGTCTTGTTCGTCGAGGTCTGCTTGAACCTGCTTCATCTGCATCTGGTTCCTGTCGAACTTCTCTTTCAACTTCAGTGACTGGTTCTTCACAAGAGATTCTCACTGAATCCTTCTTGGCTTTCTCTTTCCAATCTCATTCTTTAAGCTCATCTATGATCACGTCCCTTCTGATCACTACCTGCTTATTCACTGGGTCGAACAACTTGTAACCTCCAGTCGAATGATATCCTATCAAGATCATTTGATTCGACTTGTCATCAAGCTTCCTTCTCAACTGATCTGGCACATGTCTATGTGATATAGATCCAAACACTTTCAAGTGACTGAGACTAGGCTTGTCACCAGACCAACATTCTTCTGGTGTGACTCCTTCAAGCTTCTTCGTCGGACATCTGTTCAAAAGATATGTTGTTGTCGAAACTACTTCTCCCCATAATTCTTTGGGTAGATGTTTTCCATTCAACATACTTCTTACCATGTTCATGATGGTTCTGTTCTTGCGTTCTGCAATCCCATTCTGCTGTGGAGTGTAGGGTGGCACCACCTCATGCACAATCCCTTCTTTTCTACACAACGCATCGAACTCTTTCGACACATATTCTCCACCACCATCAGTTCTCAGAGTTTTCAACCTTCGAGCACTCTGTCTTTCGACCATGGATTTGAATCTGACAAATACCTCAAACACATCACTTTTCTTCTTGATGAGGCAAGTCCATAACGTTTGACTGAAGTCATCTATAAACGTGACAAAATATCTGTTTCCACCAATCGAATCCACCTGGATTGGACCACATACATTAGAGTATATGACTTCAAGAATTGCCTTCGACTTCCTTCCTGCATCCTTGCTGAAGCTATTCTTGTGTTGTTTCGACTGAACACACTCTTCACAGACTTCACTAGGAATGTCGATTTCTGGTAATCCTGACACCATATTTCTTCTCTTCATCTCTCTGATGTCATTGAAGTTGAGATGGCCTAGTAGAAAGTGCCATAACCACTCATCTCTGCTGGCTGCTGTTGCTAGACACTTGTGCTCCATCACATTTAGTTCAATCTTGAAGGTCCTATTCTGAGACATTGGTGCCTTCAAGATCAACCTACCACCTGCGTCGAGAACTTTCATCATCTTGTCTTCGACAACTACCTTGTAGTTCTTTTCGACTAGGTGCCCTATACTGAGCAAATTACTCTTCATACCTGGAATGTACAACACATTGGAAATTGTTGACCTTTTGCCATCTTTCCTCATAATCAGAACATCACCAACACCTTCAGCTGCTAGAGTGTTGTCATTTGCAAACTTCACTGTGTTCTTCGACGAGGGCTTCATGTTGACAAACCAATCTTTCCTTCCAGTCATGTGTGATGAGCATCCTGAGTCCAAGTACCACTAATCTTGAAATCTCTCTTCATCTTTCGTTGTGACCATCAACTACGTCTCTTCTTCTTCATGCTTCGCCAGATTTGCATCAGTTTCTTGATTTTTCTTATTTTCTGGACAGTTACTAACATAATGGCCATACTTCTGACAATTGAAACATTGAATGTGACTTTTGTCTGGCTTTCGACCACCACCTCTTCCTCTACCTGCAGCACCACTTCTTTGGTTGCCTTGGTTCCAAGGTTTCTTCTGAGTCGAATTACTGCCTCCTCTATCTTTGTTGCCATTCACGTTTCCTTTGCCTTTCCTTTCCTTTTCTGACTGCGCCTGCAAAGCCATATCACTCTTCGACTTTCCTGCAACTCTCTCAGCCATCCTTTGTTCATGAGACTCAAGCGTCCCTTGAAGCTCTTCCTTCGTCAATACTGACAAGTCTTTCGACTCTTCTATGGCTACTACCACATGGTCGAACTTAGGAGCCAACGATCTCAAAATCTTTGAGACTACTGCTTTCATCGTCAGCGTTTCTCCACATACTTTGATTTGATTCACCATTTTTGTAACTCTGGTGAAGAAATCTATAATACTTTCGTTGTCTTCCATCTGAAGCAACTCATAGGTTCTCTTGTGAGTTTGTAACCTCACCTCTTTCACCTTTTCTGCACCTCCAAATGACTTTTCAAGAATCTCTCATGCTTCCTTTGCTGATTCTGCATCGCTAACTTTTTCAAAGTTATCTGAATCAACATATTGATGGATTATAAACAGCGCTTTATAATCTTTCTTCTTCAAATATTTGAGTGCAGCCTTTTCTTGATCCGTCGTGTTTTCCCCAAGAGGTGTTACTCCTTCCTTCACAAGATCCCACAGATCTTGATAATAGAAAACCACGTTGATCTGCTTGCACCAATTCTCATAATTATCTTTCTTGAGAATTGGTAGGGTCGCCGGAAAGTGCCCATTTGAATGATTCATAGCCATCACGATTTTCCTCCTTGAATCGCAACCGGAGCTCTAGATACCAGATGTTGGAAATTCACCACACCCTATGATGATTTCGCTTCAATCTTGATCTCAAGATTGATCACCAACCCACACAATACGAAATGACAATGAAGAACAAATGAAGAACAAGAACAGCAAGAAAAGAAAAACGAGAGAGAAGAGAAATATTTGGAGAAAAATGTTACCCACGAACTGTGGGATTTTGAATCTATTGCACTTTCACTTGCTAATCTGCAAACTGTGAATACAATTGTTGTTTTTACAATGCAATCTTTATATAGATTTAGATTTACAAAGGCCCAAAACTTTAAAGCCCGAAATATCAAATCTAATCTAAATCATATCTAATCTAATAAAGCAGAATCCAATCAAAGCTAAAATCTAAGACGGATCTGTCGAAACACTTTCGACAACTCTATGAATGTTTTTCGACACTATGAATTACATTCAACATCTAGGCATTGGAGTAGTTGATGTAACTCGTTGATGTAATCGATTACGCCTTCAACTATTGACGCTTGGTCTCCCTGAAGGATAAACGAGAGTAGTTAATTACACTACGTTGTTATACATAAGTCTTTGGACTCTGGACTCTGTAAAATATTTACGATCTCTGGTGTTAAGAAACCAAAAGTGTAAGTTAAAATGAACTTACTCGTTTGACATAAAAGCAAGGCATGAGTGACTTCAAGATCGCCAACTGCTCATTCATTTGCTTTCTCCGATTTCGCTCGACGGTGATATGCGAAATTCGATGTGGTCCGTCGTTGTGTGGTTCCTCGACAACTGAACTCGGAGCAATCTTCTGTCGCTTGCATTTCTGTGATGGTTCAGTTTCAGAATCCTGTGGAGTAGTTAAGGAAGTTTTTGAGTTTTGGTCATTGGTAATGATAGGAAAATCATTGAAGTTTTCGAGGTTTCCTAAAATGGAAAAGAGATCTTCTCCTGCAAACTCTGTTTCATTGAAAATATTAGATAATAATAAGGTGTCATCTATTGTGAGATTTTGAGTTTCCATTTTGTAGTTTGGGAAAAAAATGTAAAAGGAAAATGAATAATAATGAGGGATTTATTATGATTCAGTGATGTACTGCACTGGAAAATATGGTTTTGTAAATGCTGATGGATGCAGAGCAAGAAGACAGAGTGACAGATACCAAAACGGATTCAAAACTTCAAATTTGGAGATGTTGGAATTAGGGTTCAAGAAAGATGGGGTTTGTAAAGAAGAAGAAGGAGAAAACGAGAGAGAGAGAGAGAAAAATATGTTGCAGAAAATTGTGTAAATGTATTAAGCTGTGTTGTATGTAAAATTACAAACTAGAGGACCCTTTATACAAGCCATCAAGGCCCAGGCCCAAACTACATTTCGACACAACTCTTTATCAGCTATATTCGACTTTGTCGAATACAGCTGACTTACAATGTATTACAACTATTCGACTAACATACACTACTTCGACCAAACCTATAAACCTTCGACTTTGACACAACACTGAATTACAATTTCAACACACCCCCTAATTCATGTTGTCGAGACTTCTCATCCCGATGCTTCTCTTCAATTCGTCGAATCTGACTCTTCCCAGAGGTTTGGTGAGTATATCAGCTAGTTGAACTTCTGTCTTGCAATACTCCAGTTTCAGCTTCCCTTTGTTAACTTGATCTCTCAGGAAATGATACCTCCTCTCAATGTGTTTGCTTCGACCATGGCTCATTGGGTGATTCGCCAGGTTGATAGCTGACTTGTTGTCTACAAGTAACTTTACTTTCTTCGATTCCATTACCTTGAGTTCTTCAAGCAACATTTCGATCCATGCTGCCTGGCACGCAGCATATGATGCAGCTACATATTCAGCTTCACATGAGGACAAATCTACAATGATTTGTTTTCTTGAGCTCCAAGATATTGGGGCTCCTTCGATCATGAAGATGTAGCCTGCAGTACTTTTCCTTTCGTCTTGATCTCCGCTGAAATCAGAATCAGTGAACCCATAGACTTCTGCCTTTGTATTATCCTTCGACTTCCTTGGCATCAACACACCATGATCAATCGTTCCCTTTATGTATCTCAGCACCCTCTTCGCAGCAATGAGATGACATTCTTGGGGTTTCTCCACAAATCGACTTAACACTCCAACACTTTGACATATATCAGGTCTAGTGTTGCACAAATATCTCAAGGAACCAATGATTTGTTTGTACAGAGTTGCACTTACAAACTCATCATTAGTTTCTTTCTTCAACTTTGCGCCAGTTTCTAATGGTGTGGTTGCTGGATTACAGTTGCTTATCTTGAATCTTTTCAAGATATCTTGAGCATACTTCTTCTGGTGCAGAAATATTCCTTCACCTGTGTCCTTAAATTCCATCCCTAAGAAATATGACAACTTCCCTAGGTCAGACATTTCAAACTCCTGCATTAGCTTCGACTTGACTTTCTTTATCTCAGCTTCGTCTGCTCCTGTGATTAACAAATCATCGACATAGAGACATAGAATGATTCGACTGACACTGTCAACATCATTCACGTACACTCCATGTTCAGAGACACATTTTGTGAAACCTGCTTCATGCAGAAAACTATCTATTCGTTTATTCCAAGCTCTAGGAGCTTGTTTCAAACCATAGAGAGCCTTCCTTAATCTGTACACCTTCGACTCCTGCCCTTTGATGTCGGATCCTGGTGGCTGAGTAACATAGACCTCTTCTTCTAATGGTCCATTCAGAAATGCTGACTTTACATCCAACTGATGTATCTTCCACCATCGATAAGCAGCTGTTGCCACAACAATTCTGATTGTCTCCAACCTTGCAACAGGTGCATAAACCTCGTCGAAATCAATGACCTGTTTCTGCAGAAAACCTCTAGCCACTAATCTTGCCTTATACTTGGCAATCTCATCATTTGGTCTTCGTTTCAACTTATAAACCCATTTTACATCAATTGGCTTCTTGTTGGATCTTTCGACAAGCTCCCAGGTCTTGTTCTTCTCAATAGCTTTGAGTTCTTCCTTCATAGCTTCACACCACTTTGAATCACTCATGGCTTGATCCAAATCAATTGGTTTTGCTTCAGCCATCATCATGGCTTCTTCGATTAAGTCACCATCTGCATCAACTGCTTGGTCTGGAAATCTCTCATATCCAGATAGTCTTGTCGACTCAGTTCTTCTTCTATTCGATCTTCTTGCATTCTGCTCAGGTTGTTCTTCATTTCGACTAGTTAAATCTTTATCCTGTTTACTTGGACTGGTTGAAGCCTCATTCTGTTGATCTTCTTCAAACACAGTTGTGACCGTATCTGACTCCTGTCGAACTAAAGTTTGACTCCAGTCCCACCCTTTGCTTTCATCCACAAGAACATCTCGACTGATCACTAGTTTATCATCGTTTGGTGAATACAGTTTGTATGCACCAGTCGAATGATAACCTATTAACATCATAGCTTGACTTCGATCATCCAATTTTGTTCTCAATTATTCAGGTACATGCCTGAAGCATATTGATCCAAAAACTTTAAGATGACTAACATTTGGTTTTGACCCTGTCCAAGCCTCATGAGGAGTCTTCTCGACTAACTTCTTCGTTGGACATCTATTCAGAATGTATACTGCTGTCGAAGCTGCTTCAGCCCAAAATCTCTTTGGCACCTCTTTCGCCTTCAACATACTTCTCGTCATATTCAGTATACTTCTATTCTTCCTCTCAGCTATGCCATTATGTTGAGGTGTATAGGGTGCAATAACTTCATGCTCTATACCTTCCTCTTCACAGAATCTAGCAAATTCTCGAGAGGTGTATTCACCACCGCCATCAGTTCTCAGTTTCTTTAGCTTGCAGCCACTCTGCTTTTCAACGAGCAACTTAAACTTCTTGAACTTTGTGTATACTTCATTCTTACTTTCAATCATATAAATCCACATATATCTGGTGAATTCATCAATGAAAGTTAAGAAGTAACGCTTACCACCATTTGACCTAACTTCAAAAGCTCCACACACATCAGAATGAACTAGCTCCAGTTTTTGCCTTGATCTCATGGGCAAGTCATGCTTGAATGCTTTTCTGGCCTGCTTTGCTTTGCAGTATTCTTCACACACCTGCTTTGGTTCCTTCAACTGCGGTAAACCAAACACCATTCTTTTCTGGTTGAGCATGCCTAAACTTTTGAAGTTTAGATGTCCATACCTGTGGTGCCATAGCCAATTCTTGTCTTCTTCAGTCATTGAAGCAAGACACTTATGATCTGATGTGTTGAGTTCAACTTTAAAGGTTTTGTTTTCTGCCATAGGTGCTTTCATTATCAACTTCCCATCAGCCCTATGTACCTTCATGTGATTCTTCTCTAACTTCATATTGAAGCCTTTTGAAAGTAATTGACCTACACTTATCAAGTTACTTGTCATTGCTGGTACATACAATACATCAGTGATAGTTGCTCTTCGACCATCCTTTTTGACAATCGAAATATCTCCTTTACCACCTGATTTGATGTGCCTGCCATCTGCGAACTTTATAACCTTTTCGACTGATTCATCTAAGTCGGTAAACCAGTTTTTATTGCCAGTCATGTGGTTGCTACATCCTGAATCTAGATACCACATGTTAGTTCGCTCAGTGTTCGACTGAGTGTTGGCCATCAGCAACACATCATCAGAATCACTATCTCTAGTGCGTGCATATTGGGCTTCATCACTATCTTTTGCTTTTGCCTTCTTTCTTCTTCGACAATCTCGAGCATAGTGACCAAAACCTTGACAGTTGTAACATTGCACGTCCTTCATGTCTTTCTTAGTTGAATCAGTCTTCTTGCTTGACTTCTCATCATTAGCAACATTCTTTGACTGCTTCGAATTCTCTTTTCCATATTTCTTGGTGAATCTTGATTGTAGCGCCTTTTTAGTCACCTTCTCTCTTTCTGAGTTCCCCTGCTTCAATCTCATCTCATGAGCCTCTAAAGAAGCTTGAAGTTCTTCTAACTTCATCTCAGAAAGATTCTTGGACTCTTCTATTGTTACTACAAAGTAATCAAAGTCTGCTATCAAAGATCTTAATACCTTCTCAATCTTTTGCAGATCAGTGAGTGATTCACCACATGCCTTCATCTGGTTTGTTAACATCACGATTCTTGAGAAATATGCTGAGACTGATTAATCTTCTTTCATCTGAATCATCTCGTACTACTTCCTCAAGGTCTGCAACTTCACCTTTTTCAATTTCTCATCTCCACCATACAAGCTCTTTAACTTTTCCCAAGCTGCTTTTGCTGATTCTTCTTCAATAATCTTTTCAAACACGTTTGGATCCACACACTGGTGAATCAAGAACAGTGCTTTGCCATCTTTCTTCCTTTGATCTTTGTGCACAGCCTTCTGCACCTCATCTGCATTTGCCCCCAATTCCGATACTCCATCATTGACGATTTCAACAACATCTTGAAATCTGAAAATGACCTTCATCTGCGCCACCCACCGTTGATAGTTCTCGCCTTTGAAAACCGGTAAGTTTGCTGGAAATTGCGTAGATGTTGTTCCGTTTGCCATTTGATTCTCTCAAAATTGCAATCGTAACCGGGCTCTGTAATACCAATTTGTTGGAATTAGGGTTCAAGAAAGATGGGGTTTGTAAAGAAGAAGAAGGAGAAAACGAGAGAGAGAGAGAGAAAAATATGTTGCAGAAAATTGTGTAAATGTATTAAGCTGTGTTGTATGTAAAATTACAAACTAGAGGACCCTTTATATAAGCCATCAAGGCCCAGGCCCAAACTACATTTCGACACAACTCTTTATCAGCTATATTCGACTTTGTCGAATACAGCTGACTTACAATGTATTACAACTATTCGACTAACATACACTACTTCGACCAAACCTATAAACCTTCGACTTCGACACAACACTGAATTACAATTTCAACAGGAGAAACATGTTGAGAGAGAAAGAGGATGAAAATATTAACGGTATTGTGTAATGATATGATAGTAATGCTATTGCTAGGAATTTTTTTTTTACTAAGCAAATATATTCAACTAGGATACAAAAGAGGTATCCAAACCCATTTACAAAACCGACCGTAAAATCACTCTACAAAAAATCTATTGGTGATTTAAACCAATCGTAGTAATTACACGTAAAATTATATTTTCTACCTATCCACCTCCAAGCTATAATGATGATATTATAAACTATAGATTCAAGTACCCAAAAATTTATATAAATGCAAGTATTTAATATTTAGATGAGTTGGTTTTCATTTTGCAAGGGATGATTGATAATGTTGTTAATAATAGTGTATAACTAATATAAACTAATTAGTAAATTTTTGTAGTGTTCAGTAAGATTAGACTTTGTTTGAGATAGTTATTTATTTTAAAATTTTAAAAAAACTAAAATAAGTTTTTATTTAAGATTTTTTTAAGTTTTAAAAATTAAATTAAATATTATTTTTAAATTATGAAATAATTAAAAGTTTAAAACAGTTTCACACATTGTTGTAAAACGATGCCCAAGAAAATATAATATGATTGGTTTCGTGATTAACAAGAAAACCACAAAGTAAAGGAAAAAAGAGAAGTGAAGAGAAATTCAATTCAAAGTGGTTAAAATCTGGATTCTTGATTCAATTACATATTAAGGGATAATGTTTGCAATTGAATTTCAACTACATCATTTTCTCCCTCTGATTAGGATTATCAGGGACTGAAAGAGAAGTGGTGACTAATATGTTATTTATAAGAAAACTAAACTCTAGCTTTCAACTAACATACTAAACAATTGGCGCAACAGACTAGCTCAATTCAACATGCTAACTTAAACAACAAGCTAACATAATTTTGCATGCAAGAATAGACTTCGACTACAACATGCACATCTTCGACTACTATGGAACCATGAAACAAACCTTGTCGAGGCAAGAGTTCGATCCAAATACCATAAATCTCCACCTTGGAACAAACTCTACACTAACAAGAGAACAAACTAGTTTTCATCATGCAAGTTTATAAATTGCATACAGTAGAAGAACTTGTTGCTCGACAATGTTTTGGTGATCAAGTCAGTAACATTGTCATCAGTCGAAACCTTTAGCACTTGGACTTCTCCACGCTCGATTATCTATCTGTTGATAGACCTTCTCCTTTTACTCACTTGATTAGCCTTAGAATGAGCTGAAGATTGTTGATCTCCATACAATTTATAACAGAAAGGCTTTATATGACCATACTCGCCACAATAATGACATCTCCAAGTAGATTGAGATTTATTTGGAGCCTCATTATGACTGTCGGGATGTTGTAACATGTGGTTGGACATCATCTCCTAGACTTCTGGTATAACATGTCCTAGCACATGTCACAACATCATGCTAAACATGATGTATGACTGTCATGACAGAACATCTGGCTTAACATCTTGCTGTCAGCATGTTTTACCAAAATGACTGCCAATCCAAAAGCCACTGAACTTACAATCAGAGTCGACAAATCATACAATTTCGACTTTTCTATCATTACCATAGTATCCACCATAAATTAGGACTCTGTTCAGAGACTCATTTGTGTACCTTAGAATCAACTTCAATGCTTAATAGTGCGTCTTTCCAGGATTGGTCATGTACTTGCTTACAAGGCCCATTGCATATGTTATGTCTAGCCTCATACAGACCATAGCATACATCAAAGAACCTATTATACTAGCATATGGAATGTTATTCATATAGATTTGGTCATATACAAACCCTCGAGTTTGTTCCACACACTTGCTGTCATCTTCTCTTTTGAGACCTGTTGGAGAGCCTTATCACCAAGGCTTGATATGATGGCATTGTCGGCTTTCTCGAACATCGTCGTCTTCTCCTTCTCTATTAGGGCAACATCCATCTTCTCAGATCCTTTCAACACTTCTAACAAACCCTGCTGGATCGTTAAGGCTCGCATCTTCAAGCGCCACAAACCGAAATCATTTGCACCAGTGAATTTCTCAATTTCATACTTTTTTTACGACATCTTCTCCTTCATGCTCACCGCAACAATTTGTTGTGAAACGATACCCAAGAAAATAGAGTATGATCAGTTTTTTAATTAACAAGAAAACCACAAAGTAAAGGAAAAGAGAGAAGAGAAGAAAAAGACAATTCAAAGTGGTTAAAAACTGGATTCTTGATTCAATTACACATTAGAGAACAATGTTTACAATTGCATCTAAACCACACCACTTTCTCCCTCTGATTAGGATTATTAAGGATTAAGAGAGAAGTGTTGACTAATATTTTATTTATAAGAAAACTAAAGTCTAACTTTCAATATACTAAACAATTGGCCTAACAGACTGACCCAATTCAACATGCTAAGTTAAACAACAAGCTAACATAATTATGCATGCAAGAACAAACTTCGACTACAACATGCACATCTTCGACTACTATGGAACCAAGAAACTAACCTTGGCAAGGTTGGACTTTTATCCAAATTCCACACACATTAATATAAAAATAAACATATTGATAAACATGTTTTAATCCAAACAATTTATATAATTAAATTGCTAAAATATTAAAAAAATATATAATGTAGTGCTTATAGGTTATCGACACTAATTCAAGGTTTTTAGAGTGATAGTTGTTAGTAACTAACCGGTAGAAGTCATAAATGGTTAATAATTTTTAGGGTGTGTTTGTTTCAAGTTATAAAAAATAATTCCTTGGAATCATATTGCTTGGATTATTATTCCTAGGAATAATATTCTCACTTATGTGTTTGGATAAAAAAATATATTTCCTAGGAATTATTACATATTTATTTAATTTAAAAATTAAAAAATAATAATATGTAAGTAGTAGTGGAAAGTTATAAGAAGTTGAATTTATTCCCATGAGAATGTTGAATTCCCACCCTTTATGCATGAGAATAAACATGACAAGAATTATGTGCAAACAACATTCCTGGGAATAAAAATTACCCGGGAATAATTTTTAAAAACTTGAAACAAACATGGAATTGTTGCATTTCCAATGTCACATTCCCGGGAATGTAATTTTAATCCTTGAAACAAACACACCCTTACAATAGTGGTAAAAAATATGATAAAATTGTTAGTTAAGGATCATTGGATGCGTGCCATAATTTTAAAATAAAAATAAAAAAGATAATGTTGACCTGTGTCTTAAGGGCACATGTTAATAAATTTAAGAGTAAAAATTTTATGTTGAAAAAAGTTATGGAAAAATTAATTATCAACTTTTAATTAACATAATGCACAACTTTTAAGAAAAAGTTTTTACATATAATTTTTAACTTTGTGCCTTTAGGGCATACGTTAATATTATCCAAATTAAAATTTAAAAATCTATTTATTTTGTTTATGAATTTTGCAAAAATGTAATATAGTCAATAAAAATTCAAATTAAATTCATTTTTTTATAAATATAATAGCGTCCAAACGGGCATTCTCGTACTCGTTTGTCCGCTTTTGTAATGTACATACGTCTTAAAACACAAATGTATTTTTTACTTAATTCTAAACTGACACACTCGTGCTCGTTTATCTACATTTTAAGTGTGCGTACAAATCAAAACATGAACGAACATTTTTGTATGAAACTTTTATGATGAGCAAAGGCCGTCCACCCACTTTATTTAATGCGCACACATAAGAAATTATAAATCTCTAAAATCTTAAAGTAAATATATTTCATAAATATTTCTTACAAATTAAATTAATTAAATTACTAACCAAAATCAAATAATATAAATAGATATTTTTACAAATAAGTATAAACATAAATAAAATATTGTTTTAAATAGTTATAATTTTACTTAAGTATCAAAATAGAAATAGTAATTATCTGCTCACTTAAATTTAAACTCATTTTTCCATTTTCTTTTTCTCTCACACATATACAATATCCTAATACACATGAGCATGTAGTCATGTCTTCTTTTTTTCATTTTATATTTGTCTTTCAAAAAACATAATAAATAATTCTAAAAATTTAGTTGCTTTTATAGTTTCAGTAGATAATCCAGTTAAACCTTCAAAATAAAGAATTTGATTATTAATAGTTGTCTCACATTTTAGCAAAACACAAATAAATAAAATATAAAATAAGTTACTTAAAAATGAGAAAATATTTTTTTTCTTATATAAAAAATTTATTACACTCTGAGCAAAAACAATAGAAAAAAATGACAAAATAGGTAGAAGATAGAAGATTGAGAGACTGAAAAACAAATGAAAAGAAAAAATGATAAAAATAAAAATTCAACACAATGTATTTTATTCCCCAAATTATGGATGAATCATATCTCTGTTGTTGTTGTGTACCACTTTGAATAGAGAAGATATAATAATTACATTGTACATATGCTTCACAGCCACAATGAAACCCGATAGACTTTTGGCTGTATCTTGTTCTTTCTACATCTATGTGGTAAAATTAAACAAAAATTAAATGTGTTGAGTATAAATCCTTGTTTATAATTCAATTTTAATTTAATGATAGAAAAATAAAACGATAAAGAAATGGAAGCAACATAAATAATAAAAAAGTTAAATAGGAGGAGAAATCTTAAGATTTGATTGAACACTACCTTTTGTTATTGTTATGATGACATGATGACATTGTTCACTTGATGTATTTCATTTCATTTATCATGAATATGATATGAATTTTCATATGAAAAAAAAGTGTATCAGATTTAGAGAAAAAAAATATCCATTATTATGAAGTTTACTTCTTCTCAAGTTCTATTTATCTCTCCCATCCTTATAACTTCTTGGTGGTTATTTCCCTTATAACTTCTTGGTGGTTATTTCATATCCATCTCTTTCTTATAACTTCTAAGTGGTTAATGTAAGTGGAAGTTACTTAAATTAAATTGATGTTTTGTGTTGTAAAATATTGAATAAGTGAAGGGTAATTATGGAATAGAAAATAGGTCATACCAAAATTATATATCCTCTTTATATATAGGTATAGATTTTAATTTTAAAATTGACTTTAAAGCTAAAAATAAAAAACTCCCGAACAAACCCTTAGTTATTAAATAAGTTTGTAAATATAAATAACATAAAACTTATAATTATTTATAAGAAATAAAAAAAATGTTATAAGTTAACAAAAATAAATTATAAACCTAGAACAAAAATTCACAATTTATTCTCTCCCTCCCTCTTATGTTTTAAATAACTTGTTCAAGAACATCATGAATAACATTGTAGTAGTGCATGTATCTAAAAACTAACATTGTAGTATATATTTAACTCTTAGATGTCTTAGACAAAGGATTACTAACAAACATTATAATACTCATAATGTCAAACTAAGGAATATCATATGATCAATTGCACTAGCAGTACTTACTATGATCAATTAGAAATGCTATTGTTCCTCTGTTGTGCAGTACGTACAAAACCAGTGATGAAAGATATAAAGAGAAGGCATGTTCACTGATTTTAGTCTTGTCTCTATATACTATTAACACTTTTATTAAGTTGTTATTTATAAATGTCCAATAACTTGTTTACATTCATTCATAAATATAAATAAATACTGCGGCGTACGATGGACGACCATAAATTTATATCAATTTAACTTAACAAACACTTGCTAATTTATCAGTTGAACTACCACACCCATCTGGATTCTGATAACACTTTAAATTCTAACTCATTTACCAAGGCTTACAAAGAGAAAACCAAAACTTGACATGACAAGAGAATAAAAAATGATGAATGTTAGGATAAAACATCATGAGTTTTGAAAATGGTCAGTTACAACAAAATCACACAACAAAATGCCAAACTAAGGCACATCATGATCAAATACACTAGCAGTACTGAGTACTGAGTACTGACTGTAATCAATTAATAGAAAGAAAAAAAAAACACAATAAATTGAAAATGCTATTGCTCCACTGTCTTGCAGAAAGGTACAAAAACAGTGACAAATAAAAAGAAAATGGATATTCCTAATTCTTGGTCTTGTCTCTCCATGTTAGTAACGTTTCCTTAACAAAATGTTTGTTGGATATGTTGAGCAAGTTCTTCAGCACTGAGTTGACATTCAATTCCAATCTATACAAGAAAATTTTTGAGAAAACATAATTATTATTAATTGAACATGTAAACATTATTAGCAACATTAACACTATTTTAAGATTAAGATACCTTAATAGTGAACGAGTTTAACATGGTTTCATCGGCGGTACTAACACTAACATGAACAATTTCAAGAGCAAGATCTTCGAGGGCAGAAATTATTCTGAAAACCTGCCCGGGAATTCGCGAGGAAACAGTTTTCAAAAGCAAATGTGAGCCACAAAACCTAACCGCAACATCAGCAACCGAGGAGGTCGAATTCGCGACAAGCTCGTTGAAGTTGTCGTTGATGGAAGAAGCCGAAGAAGTAGGAGAAGGTTCAGATGAAAGATGACCACCATAATGCTGCAATTGCAACCATTGTTGTGAATGTGGAGTTGTTGGACTAATTGGCATTACTCTAGGACTTATTAGTGGTGAAGGTCTTGGACTTGAAACTAATAGTCTTGGACTTAGTACTTCATTGTAAACCTTTCTTTGTTTCTTGGACTCTAAACATTGTAGTAGTTGATGTAACTCGTTGATGTAATCGATTACGCCTTCAACTATTGACGCTTGGTCTCCCTGAAGGATAAACGAGAGTAGTTAATTACACTACATTGTTATACATAAGTCTTTGGACTCTGGACTCTGTAAAAGATTTACGATCTCTGGTGTTAAGAAACCAAAAGTGTAAGTTAAAATGAACTTACTCGTTTGACATAAAAGCAAGGCATGAGTGACTTCAAGATCGCCAACTGCTCATTCATTTGCTTTCTCCGATTTCGCTCGACGGTTATATGCGAAATTCGATGTGGTCCGTCGCTGTGTGGTTCCTCGACAACTGAACTCGGAGCAATCTTCTGTCGCTTGCATTTCTGTGATGGTTCAGTTTCAGAATCCTGTGGAGTAGTTAAGGAAGTTTTTGAGTTTTGGTCATTGGTAATGATAGGAAAATCATTGAAGTTTTCGAGGTTTCCTAAAATGGAAAAGAGATCTTCTCCTGCAAACTCTGTTTCATTGAAAATATCAGATAATAATAAGGTACTCTCATCTATTGTGAGATTTTGAGTTTCCATCTTGTAGTTTGGGAAAAAAATGTAAAAGGAAAATGAATAATAATGAAGGAGTTATTATGAAATCAGTGATGTACTGCACTGAAAAATATGGTTTTGTAAATGCAGAAGGATGCAGAGCAGGAAGACAGAGTGACAGATACCAAAACGGATTCAAAACTTCAAATTTGGAGAAACATGTTGAGAGAGAAAGAGGATGAAAATATTAACGGTATTTTGTAATGATAGTAATGCTATTGCTATAGGAAATTTATATAAATGCAAGTATTTAATATTTAGATGATTGGTTTTTATTTTGCAAGGGATGATTGATAATGTTGTTAATAATAGTTTATAACTAATATAAACTAATGAGTAAATTTATGTAGTGTTCATTAAGATTAGACTTTGTTTGAGATTGTTATCTATTTTAAAATTAAAAAAAAAAAACTAAAATAAGTTTTTATTTAAGATTTTTTAAAGTTTTAAAAATTAAATTAAATATTATTTTTAAGTTATGAAATAATTAAAAGTTTAAAACAATTTCTATTGAAAAATTAATTTAAACCGAATGGACGTGAATGAAATCACTTTTCTTAAAAGTATTTCAAGCACTCTCTTGTATGTCTTAGAGTCGGAACGCAGAAATACTCAGGATAATTCAGCTTTATATCAAACTTGCGCAAGACCGACGAAAACTCGATTATGTAGCGAAGAGTGTATGGAATTTCGTACAAGAGAATATTTGATTTGTGATGTGTTTTCTGAATTCCTGAATGATGTATTTATAGGTCATATATGTGTTATTTCACAAGGTTGCTATCCTTGATGAAACAACACCTTTTAACCAAAAGTTGCATTGTTTCCAAGCATTACATATGCTCATTTCACAACAACACTTCATGAACCGTTGCCTTTTTCTGAATTCAAAAAACAACTTTACTTGTATATTTTTCTTGTCATTTTTGGAACACACCCACAATTATTATTATTGTGAATAATTTATAACAATCCCCCACTTGTTATAATAATGACAAGATCAATTCCAGAAATAAAAGGAAACAAAAAAATGTTAATACAGTTAAGTATCTTTCGATTTGAACTTAACCTTAGTAAAGACAACGCAAAGCTTAATCAGAACGTTACGTAGCTATGCTTTGAACCGTTATCCCATGTGATTAGACCAACATTACCATACACACACTCTTTAATGGTTCTTAGCCTACATCTCTCGCCTAGCACTATTTATGGCCATGTGCTTTTCCTGTTTTCATAAATTTTTCATGAGAGAAACTCCAACTCTCACTTTGAGACGACACCATCTCGAAATTAACATAGGTGAAGTTCATATTGTATCCTTTTCCATGAGATACATACCCTCGGTATTTAACTTAATTAAGAGCTTAAAAAAACTCAACCCTCATTTTAAAGGTCAACATTATCCAAAATGTTCGACAAACATCCAAATCAACGACTTGTTGTTACCCAATGAATCTTGAGGTTGGTGTTCTATTAACGTAAGATTGAGTTGTCGCCGCTGTCGGAACTCTTACTCAAGGAGTTTCAACTCCATACCTCTCGAGGTTGTTTTTTTACTAAGTCTCTGGCAAGTGGCTCAGTGAATGGATCAAGAAAATTATAGCTCGATCATATATATGTGAATGATTACATCCTTAATCAATTTTCTCACAAAAAAATGTCTAAGTCCTACTTGCCTAGACTTTCTGCTATACACTTTTTGTATGCTTTAGTTAAAGTGGTTTGACTACCGCAATGTATCAACACCTTTGATACATTGTCTTTAGCCAATTGAACTTCTAACAGAGGGTCTCTCAACTATTCAACTTCTTCACCAGCGGAAGCAAGAGCCTCGAACTCTGATTCCATGGTTGAGGGAGTGATCCGCATTTATTTCTTGCTCTTCTAAGAAATTGCACCCCCGGCTAGTGTAAATATCCATCCAAATGTATATTTATGATATTCAACACTTGATAGCCGAAAATCCTAATAATGGCCTTCTTGTGCTCACCATTTGTATTTCTGATAAAATCTACTCATTTTACTAATTTCAAATGCTATGACAGGTCTAATACATTGCATGCACTTGCATATTTCAATTTAGACATAACTATTTCATCATTCTTTTGAAGTTTGACACTATCATCAAATGAAGTGGTCACTTCCTTAAAGCGTAAGTGTTTGAACTTATCAAGCATTTTCTCAACATGGTGTGTTTGACTAAGTTCATAACCCCCACTATTCCGCTTTACTTTGATCCCCAAAAGTGTTTCAACTAATCCAAGATCATTCATCTTGAATGTGGAAGTTAGAAACCTTTTTTTTTAAATTTCATTCCTCTCGTTGCTAATGATCAATCATATAATCAACATGGAGACAAATGAATATCGCAATATTCTCACATAACTTTGTGTATAAACACTTGTAACAAGAATCAGATGAAGAATGTTTTAGATAATGATGCATGATGATTCAAGAAGATTTGTTTTAGATGAAGTGAGAGATTAAATTATAAGCAACTTAAAGTAGTATAATATAAATTACAATTAGCACCTTATTTATGTTCACTTGTCTCAAATCTTCACTTGAATTTATATGCTAAACCTTCTTGATCAACTTCATCATTGATTTACATGACACTTTTGATCCCTTTTCTTCTTTGAGTATCTTTGTCTTCATCAAAACTGAACTAGATGTAAGATGTATTCCTCACAATCTCCCCCTTTTGATGATGACACAATATTTGAATTTCTATTTTGATAATGATTGAAAAGTCTCCTCTAAGTTGTGTGTCTCCCCATTAATTGGTGAATCTTGCAACGACAAAGTCAAACTTTTGATGTCATTGTTTCGGTGCTTGTTTTAATCCATACAAGTATTTGATAAGATTACACAGCTTTCGTTCATTACCACATAACCTTACAGCTGCTCCATGTAAATCTCCTCATCGAGATCTCTATTTAGGAAAGTTATTTTGACATCTATTTAAGGAACTATAAGGTCATACAAAGAAGCTAATGCAAACGATACTCTAATTTTCGTTGTGTTTGCTAATAGTGCATATGTGTCAAAATGATAAACACCTTCTTTTGTTTAAAAACCTTTAGTTACTAATCTATCCTTTTAGTGTATCATCACACTATGATACTTCCTTCTAAACAAGAGAAGTCCCTTGAAGATATTACTTCCTTATAAATCTTACAAACAAAATTCTTACTATTTTCTTCCATTAGATAAAATAAATAAATTGACTATCAATTTTGTTCATTTCTCGATGTATCTACGATACAATAGTTAATCCTTTGATGCTTGAAACAGAAGAGTCGGTTATCATTATTTGCAATACTTTTATTATTATTGGAAAATTAATTTAAACTGAATGGATCGAGGCTAGAATCGTGAACGAAATCACTTTCGTTAAGAGTATTTCAAGCACTCTCTTGCATGTCTTAGAGTCGGAACGCAATAATATTTAGGATAATTCATCCTTATATCGAATTTGCGCAAGATCGACAAAAACTCGATTAAGTAGCAAAGAGTGTCTGGAATTTCGTACAAGAGGATATTTGATTTGTGATGTGTTTTTTGAATTCGGGAATGATATATTTATAGGCCATATATGTGTTGTTTCACAAGGTTGCGACCCTTGATGAAATAACACCTTTTAACCAAAAGTTGCATTGTTTCCAAGCATTACATATGTTCATTCCACAACAAACTTCATGAAGCGCTGCCTTTTTCTGAATTCAAAAAACAATTTGCTTGTATATTTTTCTTGTCATTTTTGGAACACACCCATAATTATTATTATTCTTAATAATTTATAACAATTTCACACATTGTTGTAAAACGATGCTCAAGAAAACAGAATATGATTGGTTTCTTGATTAACAAGAAAACCACAAAGTAAAGGAAAAGAGAGAAGACAAAAGAAAGACAATTCAAAGTGGTTAAAAATTGGATTCTCGATTCAATTACACATTAAGAAATAATGTATACAATTGAATCTCAACCACACCACTTTCACCCTTTGATTAGGATTATCAGGGACTAAGAGAGAAGTGGTGACTAATATGCTATTTATGAGAAAACTAAACTCTAGCTTTCAACTAACATACTAAACAATTGACCCAACAGACTAGCTCAATTCAACATGTTAACTTAAACAACAAGCTAACATAATTATGTACGCAATAACAGACTTCGACTACAACATGCACATCTTTGACTACTGCCAAACCATGAAGCTAACCTTGTCGAGGCTAGAGTTTGATCCAAATACCACAAATCTCCACCTTGGAACAAACTTTACACTAACAAGGGAAGAAACTAGCTTTCATCATTAAGCTTTATCAAATGCATACAATGGAAGAACATGCTACTCGACAATGTTTTGGTGATCATACCAGCAACATTGTCATCAGTCGAAGCCTTCAGGACTTGGACTTCTCCACGCTCGATTATCTCATTGACGAAATACAGTCTTACATCGATGTGCTTGGTACACTCATGATTGGCTTAATTCTTCGATAGATGCATTATAGTTTGACTCTCAGATTTAGCAGTGATAGCTTGACCTTGAAGTTTCAACTTCATAAAAAAACCTTCAAGCCACAATGCTCATTTCACTACTTCAGTGAGGGAAATATACTCCCTTCAGTAGTTGATATGATAATAACCTTCTGAAGTGTTATTTTCCAACTATTGTTGTGCCAAACATAGTGAACACATATCCAGAAATAGATTTTGTAGAATCTATACAACCTGCATAATCAGAGTTGACAAATCCTTTAATTTCGACTTTGTTATCATCACCACGGGCTCCACCATAAATCAAGACTCTGCTTAGAGACCCATTTATGTACCTTAGAATCCACTTCAATGCTTGTTAGTGAGCCTTTCCAGGATTGGTCATGTACCTGCTTACAAGGCTCACTGCATATTCTATGTCTTACCTCATATAGACCATAACATACATAAAAGAATCTATTATACTAGCATATTAAATGTTATTCATATAGGCTCTTTCGACTTCAGTACTAGGACTTTGAGTTGTACTCAGCTTGAACTGAGGATTAGTCGGTGTTACAACAGGTTTTGAATTCAACATACCAAACTTGTCGAGAATCTTCATTAGGTATGTCTCTTGAGATAAGCATAATCTCAACTGCTTTCTATCGCTCTGGATTTCAATCCCAAGAATCTTGGAGGGAGCTCTCAGATCCTTCACGTCAAACTCCTTATCGAGTTCAGCTTTGACCTTCATAACATCCTCGACATTGTTGTTTACTATGAGGATGTCATCCACATAAAGCAACAAAATAACAAGTGAATTTCCAGGTCAATATCTAAAGTAAACACAATGGTCAATTTGACTCCTAGTGAAACCTATGTGTGTCATGAACTTGTCGAATCTCCTATTTCATTGTTGAGGAGATTGTTTTAGGCCATATAATGACCTATTCAGCTTGCACACATAATATTCCTTTCATTTTTCTGCATACCCTTCAGGTGTCTCATCAAGATTATTTCATCTAAATCATCATGCAGGAAGATTGTCTTCACATCCATCTGTTCAAGTTCTAGGTTGAACTTTGCCACCATAGCAAACAACATTCAAATGGATCTATGCTTTGCAACAGGTGAGAGCACATCATTGAAGTCGACACCTTCTTTCCGAGTAACCCCTTAGCAACCAACCTTGCCCTAAATTGCTTCGACATCACTCCTTTGATTCTTTCCGTAACCTTGAGAATCTATTTACAGCTGACTAACCTGGTTCCAACATGTTTCTCGTTCAACTTCCAAGTGTTATTATCATGAAAATATTTCATCTCATCATCCATGGCTTTCAGCTATTCAGTCTTATTTCGACTCCTCACAACTTACTTGTAATCTCTAGGTTCTTCATCAAGGACCTTACTTGCAGAAATTAAGGCAAAAGATATGAGATCTACATAACCAAGTCTCTGAGGTGACTTGATGACTCTTCCCAACCTGTCTTTTACCAGCAGATAGTCATTTTTAGTCTCTTCATCTTCATCAACAACTTGTGCATCTTCTTCAACTTCATCTGGGTTATGCAATTTAGCATCTCTATGATCCACCTCAACAAGAATCACTCCCTATTCCAGCTCTTCTCTAGAGATCTTCGTACTTCAACCAACGTCATCCATTTTATTGAATGCCATTTATGATTCATTGAAAACCACATCTCGATTTATTATACACCTTTTGTGACCTAGCTCTAGGTACCAAAACCAATATGCTTTTACTCTCTCTGGGTATAAATGGAACATACATCTCAGAGCTCTAGGTTCGACTTTTTCTTGCCTAATGTGAGCATAAGCTACACAACCATATAATATATATCTATCGAGATTAGGTGGATGTCTCGACTAAACTTCTTCAGGAGTTTTCATCCCCAAATTAATCAAAGTAAACCAATTTATCAGGTATGCTACAATTACACTAGCTTCTACCCAAAACACCTTCTGTAATCCCGCACTAACCAACATGCACCTCACTTTTTCTAGAATCGTTCGATTAAACCTTCCAGTGAAACCATTTTGTTGGTGAGTCTTTGTAATAGTTATATGCATTGCAATACCAGAGGTAACACAATATTTGTCAAAAACCTCATTGCAAAATTCAAGACTGTTGTCGGTTCTCAACCTCTTGACCTTCCCGCCAGTTTGGTTTTTGACCAAAGTCTTCTAACTTTTGAAATTTTAAAAAGTTTCATCCTTAATCTTCTAGATGAATACCCATACCTTTTTGTAATAATCATCAACTATGGATCGGAAATACTTTGATCCTGAGTGTGAAGGATTCCTTATAGGCCCACAAAGATTAACATGAATGTAATCAAGGGATCCATGTGTTCTTTGTTTACCTTTGTTAAACTTCACCCTACTAAATCTACCAAATACACAAGGTTCACAAAACTCAAGTTTTTCGACCTTGTCTGCACATAGAAGATTTTGTTTCGACAATTCAACCAGACCTCTTTCACTGACATGGCCAAGTTTCTTGTACCGCAACTCAGTCTTCGACATAGGTTTTGTGGATGCTACATCTGCTGAACCACTTACAACCTCAACCTAAAAGGTATACAAGCATTGTTTCTTCACGCCTCTCTAGACTTCCTTCGACCCCTTCATTACCCTTTGAATATTTTGTTCTCCTCTGAAAACATATCCTTTCTTGTCAAATTTACCAAGAGAAATCAAATTCCTCTTAGGATCAGGTACATACCTGACATCAATCAATAGCCTTATTGACTCATCATGGAGCTTGAATTTGACATATCCAATTCCTGCAATCTTGCAAGCTTTGTTGTTTCCTAGCAACATGATTCACCATCTTGATCACATAATTCCTCAAACACGTCTTTGTTTGGATTCATGTGTCAAGTACACCATGAATCCATATTCCACTCCTTGCTAGAGTCGCTGCTTGAAACCACCAGGACATCAGATGATTCATAACCATCTTGCACAATGGTTACATTACCATTATCCTTTCCACTATGATTATTCAGACGCTCATAGCACACCATTCTTGTATGACACTCTTTACAATGATAACACCTAATTGCAGGAGTATTACCACCATAAGAATTTTCTAAAACCTTACCCTTCTTCTTCTCAAATCTACCATCTTTCTTTAAGAATTTTCCTTTGACGGACAATCCTTCACCAACAAAATGTGGTTTATGCTCATTTCTTTCATTCAGGTCCTTAGAGTACAAGGTTAATTGAACTTCTTCAAAGGTCAACGAATCTCTTCCATACAAGAGAGTTTCTTTGAAATGAGTACGAGACTTAGGTAAAGCACACAACAGCGGCAATGTTTGATCTTCACCATCAATTTTGACCACAATATTTTCAAGATCAAGAATTAACTTGTTGAAAATATCTAGCAGCTTAGCCAAGACTTTGTCTTCACTTATCTTAAATGAATATAAAGCTTGCTTCAGGTAGAGACGACTGACCAAAGATTTGGTCATATACAAACCCTCGAGTTTGTTCCACACACCTGCTGCCATCTTCTCCTTTGAGACCTGCTGGAGAACCTTATCACCAAAGCTTGATATGATGGCACTGTGGGCTTTCTCGATCATCGTCGTCTTCTCCTTCTCCGTTAGGGCAACATCCATCTTCTCAGATCCTTTCAACACTTTTAACAAACCCTAATGAACCGTTAGGGCTTGCATCTTCAAGCGTAACAAATCAAAATCATTCGCACCGGTGAATTTCTCAATTTCATACTTTGTTGACGGCATCTTCTCCTCCATGCTCACCGCACCAATTTGTTGTGAAGCGATGCACAAGAAAACAAAGTATGATCGGTTTTTTGATTAATAAGAAAACCACAGAGTAAAGGAAAAGAGAGAAGACAAAGACAAAGACAATTCAAAGTGGTTAAAAACTAAAATCTTGATTCAATTACAATTAGGGAACAATGTTTACAATTAAATCTCAACCACGCCACTTTCTCCCTCTGATTAGGATTATTAGGGATTGAGAGAGAAATGTTGACTAATATGTTATTTATAAGAAAACTAAACTCTAACTTTTAACTAACATACTAAACAAATGGCCCAACAGACTTACCCAATTCAATATGCTAACTTAAACAACAAACTAACATAATTCTGCATGCAAGAAAAGACTTCAACAACATGCACATCTTCAACTACTGTGAAACCATGAAACTAACCTTCACTACTACAAAACGGCAAAACAACAACGCCAGGTTTACAACATCATCCTATACACCGTTCTTATAGTGCGCACTGGATGCGCGCGCATTATTTTAATTAGAAATCTCAAGGGTATAATAACGGTTTTTATGAAAACCGTGGTGATACAATCTAGCTATCATGGGTTCGAACCTCATCGCCCTCAAATAGTTTATCCCTTTGATGTAAATGCTCCCTTTTTAAGTTTTATTAATATTTAACTAAAAAATAATAAGGATATCATGACGGATATTTATCAAACCCGTTGTTACAAATTGAAGCTTCTTTTTATGTATTTTAAACACTAAGTATATATATCAATTTATCCATTGAAACAACCCTAACACCAACGCCGTCACCATTGTCAGGAAGAAGACAACAACAACAACAAAGTGTTCTACTTTAAGGTGTTGCAATGACACATTTGAAGACAAAATCATCCAAAGGTGTTTCTACGTCTTGTTCCAGTGTAAAATCTCGATCTGGAAATTTTTGTAGTTGTGATGGTCATATGGTTTCGTATCAATGCAAGAAGGGACAAAATAAAGGAAGGCTTTTTTGGAGATGTCCATTTTGGAGGAGCGATGAAACATGTAATTTGTTCATATGGGATGAAGACGTGGGAGAAAGAGATGGAAATGACGATGAGAGCATTATGAAGTCAGAGTTGGAAGTTGTGGACTATCTGAAGGTTATGTATGAGGATTTAAAGAAAAAGAACAAGAATTTGAAGAACAAACTGAAATCAGAGATATTTTCTGGAAATATCAAGATGTTATGTTTTTTCGTCTCCTTTATGTTTAATATTTACTTTGTTATGAAATTTAATAGTTGAATTAGGGTTCGAATTACATTGTTGATGTTTAAACTGCAGATGCATTGTGAATTACATTGTTGATGTTTAAACTGCAGATGCATTAAGTTAGAAGTTAAGGTGCACCTTTTCTTTTTTATTAATTTTAAAATTCATAAATAAAAGGGTTATCACTATGGTTCTTCTGGTTAACCGTAGTGATATATTTATAATAAATAAATACCTATGTATACGGTTTTTATTTATTTTAAAATTCACAGATAAAAGGGTTATCACTACGGTTATTCTAGTAAACCGTAGTGATATATTTATAATAAATAAATACATATCTATACGGTTGTTATTGTTAACCGTTGTGAAATAGTTTACCCATATATAAGCGAAATAACTTTCACTTAATTGACAGTAACGCCTTGCCTTCAAAGTGAAACCCTAGAACCCATTTTTTCTCTTCGTTTTCACCATTAGCCGTGAATCTTGTGCTTCATACATTAAGGTATTCTTCTTCTTCCATCTATTGTTAGATATTTCCCATTATCTCGTTTGTTGCATGTTGTTTTTGTTGATTGTTCTCATTTTTTCAGATTCGTTTTCACTACCTTAACAAAGACCATACTTTGGAAACTTCGTAATGTTTGTGTTGCTATGGAAAATGTATAAGAAGCATGAAGCTATGATGGAAACTTCATCCACCTTGTATTTTTTTTTCATAGCATCACGAACAAGATGTTAGTAAATGAAGAAACAACAGGGTAAGCAAACTTTATCTAGTTTTAGAAGCAATGAAAAGAAGTATAAGAAGTATGAAGCTTTTGTGTAAGTTTCTTCCTCCTTATATTTCTTTTTCATGGCTTCACAAACTAGTTCAATATCATAATTGATTCCTGTTCCGCGATTAGTTTCATTAAAAGGGGCATTATTCTTGTTCCTCTCTTTACTCATCACTGGATTATGGTTTTAGGATTTGTTTTCAACTGAGGATGCTCATTTTTGAAGTTTGCTTTGTTTCCTTTCAGGTTAAGGGGATGATACAGGGTGATGATGCTGGTGGAAGCAAGCGTATTATATCAGTTTATAATTTCTGGATCTGGTATAGAATGTTGTTTGAGTTTATCATATTCTATTTACATTGTTTGTTTAACTAACCCTCACTTAAAGTTTGCTGGTGGTAACAAGCGTATTATATGAGTTTATAATATCTGGATCTGGTATAGAATTTTGTTTGAGTTTATTATATTCTATGTAGATTGTTTGTTTTACTAACCCTCACTTAAAATACATTCAGTTAATTTGACATAGATACTTATAATTTGCAAATTAAGTTGTATTTGAAATCAACTTAAACAAACCAATGTTGTTTTCTGATTGCATGTCTCTCATCATTTATCTCACGTTCTTTTATATATAGATTATGGTATAATGATCTCGCTCCTTAGATGCATCGCCATCTTCCAATATAGTTAAATCAAAGATGAGGCAAATTATTCAATGTCTTGTTTATCTTATGGAAATTTAACTATAATCGAAGATAGCGATATATCGAAGGAGTCAGATCAATAAACCACAATATATGTAAAAGAGCGTGAAATGCACGATGAGACGAATGCAATCAGAAAACAACATTGGTTTGTTTAAGTTGGTTTTCAAGAACAGTTTAATTTGCATATTATAGACATCTTCATCAAATTTAATCCATGTATATTTATTTAGTGAGGTGTTTGGAAAACAAGCAATCTACATTTAATATAATAAGCTTAGGGTACTTACAACAACGGTTATATATTGTAACCGATATCATAAGTAATTTATGTTTTATATAAATTCGCTACTGATGGGTTTCGAACCCAAAACTTAAGTGTATGTATCACAACGGTTTATTATCATAACCGTTGTGATATATGGCGCGCGTCCTGCCTTTCAACAACGGTTTCCAGACCGTTGTAGAAACAACAAACTTACAACGACAATCTACATAACAACGCCTTCGCCCGCGTCATTATATGTCATTCCCAACCATTGTTAATTGTGTTTTTTGTAGTAGTGCTTGTCGAAGATAGAGTTTGATCCAAATACCACACACATTAATATAAAAATAAACATAAGTATTCATGATAAACATATTTTAATCCAAACAACATGTTTAAATACAAACAATTATATAATTAAATTTTCTAAAATATTAAAAAAATATATAATGTAGTGATTAGAGGTGATCGAGGTTACTTCAAGGATTTTAGAGTGATAGTTGGTAGTGATTCAGAAATGGTTAATAATTATTACAATAGTGGTAAAAAATGATGATAATAATGGTTGAAATATTGGTCGAGTAAAATTAAAAAAAGAATATATATATATATATATATATATATATATATATATATATATATATATATATATATATATATATATATAGTCATGCTAATACACACCCATGTAGGTGTGCATTAGCAACATACACCTTAATATATTTTTGTGTAGGGTCCATCATTTTTTAGTGGGACCCACATTAGAAATATGAAGAAAAAAAATTAAAAAAAAAAATATATGTTGTGTATTTTTGTGTAGGGCCCACCAATTTTTAGTGTGTGTTAGCATTTTCCATATATATATATAACCCAAAATAGGACCTTTCCCGCCTTTGATGAGTTTGGTTATCTGCTCATCATTACAAAGGACCTTAAGAAGAAGTACTGAAATTTATGGATTCCCAGTGAGAGTGTGGTTTTGTTATTTAGTAGTAGCAAAAAATGATGAAAGAGATTGATCATCATTCCTCACTCCACGTTAAAATTTTCATCCATAAATACCTCTGCAATCATTCATTAATGTACTCACAGAGAAATACTGTTAAAACTTTTTTGAAATTTTTTGTTGTTCAATAGTGTTTTTTTTTGTTTTGTTTTAAATACCATGCTCACATTAGTTACTATTGATTTTACTAGTCTTTAGTGTTTTCTCTTCATTCTTGATTTGATTTTACTTCTTTTTAAATTTAATTCTAATAGAGCAACTTTTGAAAATTATCATAAAATGAACTAATTTATTTGCACAAGAGTTTTATTTACAAAAATCTATATATAGAACGAAAGAAAAATTGTATCTGTTTTATAAGCTAAATGCAAATAAGCCATATATTTGTACGCGTAGTGGAATGAGTGCATTAATTTTAAAGGCAACAACCATAAACCACATTCAAACCACAATTTATTTTTCTGTCTTTTATGAAAGCTATGTAAAATATAAAAATTGCACCCTTAACTTCACACAGAAATAATTGAGTATCCAGATCAATGAGTAGTGAAACATCCTTAGGTTGTGTCACAATCTCGGAAAAAAAAACCATTATAAGCTGATAAACCAAAACAACTTTTAGCAGAAACATACTTAAAATAAAACATTGAATACTATGAATAGGAAGGGGATATCTAGATAATCATTTGTAGCTAACAAGGACTTGGATTAGATCATTTTCAGCGACATAATTGATAAACACGAAGATATTCTAATGAGAGTGATGCAAACCTTTTGGTCTTAGTTGGAGTTTAGGTTTAAAACTAAACTTAAGTATAGCTTTTATGATTGGTTTAAGTCTACTTTTGATTTTTTTATTTAGGAGTTCCTTTGGCCATCTTGTATCATCTTGTTTAGTAGTTGTGTTGGTGTTGTCTCTTGTATATGGATTGGTGTACTCCTAATATGTCTTCATAATCAATTTGTTGCTTATAAAAAAATGATTTTGGGTCAATATGTTTTGACTTTTTTTAAATATAATTTTTATAAGTTATATATTTTTATATATTATTATTTTATTAAAAAAATTGAATATCAAAATTTTGAAAATAAAAACTTAATTTTGAAGTTGTTTCAAATATTTTTTTTATAAAAATCATTTTTGAAATATTTTTTTTTGAAATATTGTGATTTCGATTATATTTAATTTTCAATAATCTATGTTTACGTTACAAAATGCCAAAATTAATTACCCAATATAAAAAACAAATATGAAAAAACTTATAATACTTTAAAAAATATTTTTATAAAAGTAATTTTTTAAAATATCAAACAAAATTATTTTTAAAAATTAAAATAACTGGCGTGTTACCTACTGTTAGAGTTTTGCACTGTAAATCTCATCACTCTGTGATGGATTTGATGAAGGTGAAGTGAGTCTTCACTTTGTGAAGACGATGAATGAAAAAGAGGATAATGGAAAGAAAGGGAATGAAAATGTGTGGTTGATATTAATTTTCACTTAATCACAAATGATACACATAGTAGGATATATATTCAGTTAGATAAGCTTAGCTGTCAACCCTAACTGAATATTGTTACAATGACTAATAACACCCTACTTTATACAAATATACCAACTATTAAAACCAACTTAATGTGTATCACTAACACCCCCCCCCCCCCCCTCAAACTGAAGGATAGTGAGCTTTACACACTACCTTGAGTTTGTCACGCAGAGCCTGAAATGCAGTAGTGCCAAGCGGCTTCGTAAGTGTATCCGCAATTTGAAATGCAGCCGGTACATGTTGAATGGTGAGTTTGCCAGCGACAACACGTTCACGAACAAAGTGAATATCCAGCTCAATATGTTTTGTACGTGCGTGTAGAATAGGGTTATGAGAAAGGAGAACGGCACTGAGATTATCACACAATAAGACAGGAGGATGGAAGGGAATACGAAGTTCTGTTAAGAGAGATTCAACCCAAAGCAATTCTGATGTGGTGTGCGCAAGAGCACGATAATCAGCTTCAGTGCTTGATCGAGCAACAAGGAACTGCTTCTTAGAACTCCATGAGATCAGGTTTGGACCAAAAAATATACAGGAGCCAGACGTAGATCTTCTATCGTCCGGATCACTCGCCCAATCGGAATCACTGTACGCACGGAGGGAGAACTTAGATATAGCAGCAGAAGGAGAAAGCATCAGCCCATGTGTAAGAGTACCACTTAGGTACCTCAACAACCTTCTGACTGCAGCCCAATGTGTGTCTAGAGGACAAGCCATAAACTGGCAGGCCTTGTTGACACCAAATGCAATGTCTGGTCTGGTTAAAGTCACGTATTGAAGAGCTCCAACTATAGACCTGTAGAGTTGAGGGTCAGAAAAGAGATTAGTGCCATGTTTACTTAACTTACAAGTACTTAACATTGGTGTAGGGACACCATTTGCATTTGTCATCAAGGCACGAGCTAGCAGATCCTTAATATACTTGGACTGTGTAAGAAATAATGAGCCATCACTGCAGTGTTCTACTTCAATGCCCAGAAAATATTTAGGCTGCCCCAACTGTTTTAAAGCAAATTCCTGATGCAATTTGTTGATGAGTGTGTGAATCAAAGTTGTGCTTGAACCGGTGATAAGTATATCATCAACATAAACAAGAGCATATAGAGTAACATCAAGTTTTGAGTACACAAATAAAGAACTATCACATTTAGATGAAAGAAATCCAAACTGTATCAGTGCCTTAGCTAACTTCTCATACCAGGCCCTTGGGGCCTGTTTAAGACCATATATAGCCCGATTCAACCTGCATACCAGACTTTTATCAGTTTGCACAAAGCCAGTGGGTTGAGTCATGTAAACTTCATCATGGAGAGTACCATTAAGAAATGCATTATTCACATCAATCTGTTGAATGAGCCATTTGTGAGTAATGGCAAGTGTAAGAATGATTCGAATAGTTGTAGGTTTAACCACTGGAGAAAAAGTTTATGTGTAATCAAATCCATATTCTTGATGAAACCCCTTTGCAACAAGTCTAGCTTTATACTTATTTATGGACCCATCAGCATTCTCCTTAATCTTGAACACCCATCTACACCCAACTGCCTTTCTATTAGAAGGGAGTGTAGTGAAAGTCCAGGTGTTATTAGCCATAAGAGAATTATATTCATCTGTCATAGCTTGAACCCACTCAGGTTTGGACAAAGCTTGCTTCACACTAGTTGGTTCAACCTCAGAATGAGCAAGGAATGTCTTAGGTTTAGACTTGCCCGTTTTGGCTCTAGTTAACATCGGATGATTGTTGACAGGAACTGAAATAGTAGGAACAATGGAACCAATGGTGGGAGATTGAGATGACTCAGACATAGGTATGCATGAAGAAAGAGTGAGTTCATTAGAACTGAAGGAAGGAGTTTGATTTTGAACAGAAGCAGACCTGCTGGGAGACTTTGTGACTTGGGGAAACACTGAGTTATAGTGTGTGGAAGTTTGTTCAAGCTGGGAGGATACAACATTTTTAATAGCAGATGAATTATTTGGAGGACTATGAGAAGTAGTCTGAGGCAGTTCTATTAACTCAGTTTTATTAGGAGTACTACTGATATAGGAGTTGTCACACACATTAGGAGCTAGGCTAGTACTAGGACTAGACATGCTGCTGTTCACAGGCAATGTTAAATCATGATGATTAAGACTAGAGCTTTGGACAGTCTATTCTGCTGCAGACCTGTGAATATGAACAGGCTGGAGAGAAGGGTCCTGGAGAGACTCAGAGATATGCAGGGGAGGTCCCACACCACCTTGACTAGAGCTAGGAATTATCTCATTAGTTTGGACAGTTGGAGCATTATTTGGATCAGATAAAGGAACTGTACCCGGGAATTGAGTTTCATTTGAACTATGTGGAATTGTGGTGGGGCCTGTCATAGAAGGAGTGACACCCACACAGCTAGTACCAGGACACGACATGGAGTACACATTTTCAGAATTTTCAACAGTGGACTTGGAAAGAAACAATTTTGGAAAAGGAAAAACTTGTTCATCAAAAGTAACATCTTTTGAGATATACACCCTGCCCTCTTTATTCATACAACGAAACCCTTTATGCTGAGGGGAGGGACCTAAATAGATGCATTCCTGGCTTCTCATCTGTAGCTTATTTTTGTTATAAGGTCTAAGTAAAGGAAAACAGAGACATCCAAATACTCTTAAAGTGTTATAATCTGGATCTTTCCCATATAAAGCATGAAAGGGTGAGTTAGCATTTGGCAATGTGGAAGAAGGAAGTCTATTGATAATATAGACAGATGTAGTGAAACTATAATCCCAATATTTGAGTGGTAAAGATGCATGAGCAAGTAAGGTTAATCCCATTTCTACAACATGCCTATGTTTTCGCTCTACTGACCCATTTTGGTGAGAGGTATGAGGACATGTTAGTCTATGAATGATTCCTAATTCAGACAGGTATTTGGTAAATGTTCTAAATTCTCCTCCAAAATCAGATTGGACTGCTTTAATTGTGGTATTAAACTGAGTTTGCACAAAGGATGAAAAGAGTTTAAAAGCTTGCAAGGCCTCAGATTTTTGTTTGAGCATATACAACCAGGTATACCTGGTGTGACCATCAACAAATGCTATGTAGTATTTGTATCCAGTACTGGAATTTTCTGGGGAAGTACCCCACAAGTCAGTATAAATCACTTCAAAGGGTTTATGATAGACTGTGTCAGTGAGAGGTGCATGCAATTTATGTGCCTTACCAAGACTACAAGAGGTACAAAGTAAAGAACTATCTTTATTAATATGATGAACATTACACAATTTTAGTATGGTAGCAACAACTTTTGTATTAGCATGACCTAGTCTGTTATGCCATAGAGTACTACTGTTACATATATCACTATGGTTTGTCTTATTACAAGAAACAACATAACTATGAACATTAGTGGAAGCTCTAGACTTGTGGCTTTGACTCTGAGCAGTTTTGGAGTTGATGTGCACCTGTGGAAAACAATACAGACCACTATCATCTAGGACACCCTCCATTAGAATTTGATTAGAACCCTGTGATTTAACAAAACACCTGTCAGGTAGGAACTCAATGACAACAACATTATCACTAGAAAACTTTGAAACAGATAGCAGATTTCTAGTGATATGAGGAACATGAAGTATATTAGTGAGAGACAAAACACAAGTGGGATTACTCTTGGAGACAAATTTAGAGGATCCTATGGCTTGTATAGCAAGTTTTTGACCATTACCAACATACACTTTGTTGTGTCCTACATATGGTTTACTACTTTGTAACAATAAAGCATTAGAAGTTAGGTGATGTGAGGCACCTGAGTCTGCAAACCAAGCCTGAGATTCAAGTTCAGACGGTAGATGATATTCCTGTGTATATGCTGCAGACCTGCCAGTTGTTGCCATCATAGCTGCAGCCTGAGTCTTTGAGGTAGCTTCAGATGCTGAATTTTCTTGTTTAGTGTTGTTCTGATTGTTGCCTGAACCAGCTGAAGCCTGTTGTGAGTTGGTTGGCATAAAAGTTTCATCAAACCTATGCCAACAGGTAGATACTTCATGGCCATATTTTCCACATAATTGACAGGTTGGGCGATTTCCAGTTGTAGACCTGCCTCTGCCACGACTTCGTCCTCGAGTGTATCTTCCTCTTCCTCGATTGGCATAGTAAGCTCCTCTGGAGCCAGTTTCTTCTTTGTTTGTATGAGCTGCATTGGCAGCAACATTTGTAGCAGATAATTCCTCCCTGAATTTCTCGAATTGTGCTTCTTGCACATAAAGTAGAGCCTCAACATCACATAACGTAGGAGGTACAACACACCCATACATCTGCATCACAAATGAATTATACTCTTCATGTAATCCTTGCAGAATTGAATCTACCTGATCTTGTTCAGAAATTGTATCCCCAACGGCTAGCAGTGAGTTCGCAATAGCTTTGATTCTCAGCACATATTCAGTGATGGATTTTGTTCCTTTCTTGGTCGATTTGAGCTCAACACGTAACTGTCGTACTCTCTCTTTCATTTGAGCATGGAAGAACTGATGAATCTTATCCCAGACTTCGAATGAATGCTTGCACGCAAGAATACGAGGCAACACACTTTCAGAAATCGTAGATAGCAACCAGATAAAAAGAGCTTGATCTTGCACTAGCCACGATTCGTACTCCTCCGAAAGTGTACCTATAATCATATCTTGATCAGTATTGTATTTCTGCGGAATCTTGGGATTCACCACCAAACGATGCATTTTCTGAGACAAAATTACTCCTTCAACTTGTTGATTCCACAAGAGATAATTGTTCTCCTGTAATTTGATGGAGAGCTTTGGTCCAAATGCCTTTGCAGATTTGGTAGTCGCAGTACCATTGATAAGTTCTTATGAAGAATTAGAGAGAGATTCATCATGAGACGCCATTGTTGCGTTGAACTGTTTCTTGAATTTCAGCAACCGAAACACACCAAAGATTCACACCGCACCGTCTAAGATAGCAAGAACTGATCTGTGAATGTAGCGGAAAGCATGAACGGATCATCACACGAATGATACCATGTTAGAGTTTTGCACTGTAAATCTCATCACTCTGTGATGGATTTGATGAAGGTGAAGTGAGTCTTCACTTTGTGAAGACGATGAATGAAAAAGAGGATAATGGAAAGAAAGGGAATGAAAATGTGTGGTTGATATTAATTTTCACTTAATCACAAATGATACACATAGTAGGATATATATTCAGTTAGATAAGCTTAGCTGTCAACCCTAACTGAATATTGTTACAATGACTAATAACACCCTACTTTATACAAATATACCAACTATTAAAACCAACTTAATGTGTATCACTAACACCCCCCCCCCTCAAACTGAAGGATAGTGAGCTTTACACATTACCTTGAGTTTGTCACGCAGAGCCTGAAATCCAGTAGTGCCAAGCGGCTTCGTAAGTGTATCCGCAATTTGAAATGCAGCCGGTACATGTTGAATGGTGAGTTTGCCAGCGACAACACGTTCACGAACAAAGTGAATATCCAGCTCAATATGTTTTGTACGTGGGTGTAGAATAGGGTTATGAGAAAGGAGAACGGCACTGAGATTATCACACAATAAGACAGGAGGATGGAAGGGAATACGAAGTTCTGTTAAGAGAGATTCAACCCAAAGCAATTCTGATGTGGTGTGCGCAAGAGCACGATACTCAGCTTCAGTGCTTGATCGAGCAACAAGGAACTGCTTCTTAGAACTCCATGAGATCAGGTTTGGACCAAAAAATATACAGGAGCCAGACGTAGATCTTCTATCGTCCGGATCACTCGCCCAATCGGAATCACTGTACGCACGGAGGGAGAACTTAGATATAGCAGCAGAAGGAGAAAGCATCAGCCCATGTGTAAGAGTACCACTTAGGTACCTCAACAACCTTCTGACTGCAGCCCAATGTGTGTCTAGAGGACAAGCCATAAACTGGCAGGCCTTGTTGACACCAAATGCAATGTCTGGTCTGGTTAAAGTCACGTATTGAAGAGCTCCAACTATAGACCTGTAGAGTTGAGGGTCAGAAAAGAGATTAGTGCCATGTTTACTTAACTTACAAGTACTTAACATTGGTGTAGGGACACCATTTACATTTGTCATCAAGGCACGAGCTAGCAGATCCTTAATATACTTGGACTGTGTAAGAAATAATGAGCCATCACTGCAGTGTTCTACTTCAATGCCCAGAAAATATTTAGGCTGCCCCAACTGTTTTAAAGCAAATTCCTGATGCAATTTGTTGATGAGTGTGTGAATCAAAGTTGTGCTTGAACCGGTGATAAGTATATCATCAACATAAACAAGAGCATATAGAGTAACATCAAGTTTTGAGTACATAAATAAAGAACTATCACATTTAGATGAAAGAAATCCAAACTGTATCAGTGCCTTAGCCAACTTCTCATACCAGGCCCTTGGGGCCTGTTTAAGACCATATATAGCCCGATTCAACCTGCATACCAGACTTTTATCAGTTTGCACAAAGCCAGTGGGTTGAGTCATGTAAACTTCATCATGGAGAGTACCATTAAGAAATGCATTATTCACATCAATCTGTTGAATGAGCCATTTGTGAGTAATGGCAAGTGTAAGAATGATTCGAATAGTTGTAGGTTTAACCACTGGAGAAAAAGTTTATGTGTAATCAAATCCATACTCTTGATGAAACCCCTTTGCAACAAGTCTAGCTTTATACTTATTTATGGACCCATCAGCATTCTCCTTAATCTTGAACACCCATCTACACCCAACTGCCTTTCTATTAGAAGGGAGTGTAGTGAGAGTCCAGGTGTTGTTAGCCATAAGAGCATTATATTCATCTGTCATAGCTTGAACCCACTCAGGTTTGGACAAAGCTTGCTTCACACTAGTTGGTTCAACCTCAGAATGAGCAAGGAATGTCTTAGGTTTAGACTTGCCCGTTTTGGCTCTAGTTAACATCGGATGATTGTTGACAGGAACTGAAATAGTAGGAACAATGGAACCAATAGTGGGAGATTGAGATGACTCAGACATAGGTATGCATGAAGAAAGAGTGAGTTCATTAGAACTGAAGGAAGGAGTTTGATTTTGAACAGAAGCAGACCTGCTGGGAGACTTTGTGACTTGGGGAAACACTGAGTTATAGTGTGTGGAAGTTTGTTCAAGCTGGGAGGATACAACATTTTTAATAGCAAATGAATTATTTGGAGGACTATGAGAAGTAGTCTGGGGCAGTTCTATTAACTCAGTTTTATTAGGAGTACTACTGATATAGGAGTTGTCACACACATTAGGAGCTAGGCTAGTACTAGGACTAGACATGCTGCTGTTCACAGGCAATGTTAAATCATGATGATTAAGACTAGAGCTTTGGACAGTCTGTTCTGCTGCAGACCTGTGAATATGAACAGGCTGGAGAGAAGGGTCCTGGAGAGACTCAGAGATATGCAGGGGAGGTCCCACACCACCTTGACTAGAGCTAGGAATTATCTCATTAGTTTGGACAGTTGGAGCATTATTTGGATCAGATAAAGGAACTGTACCCGGGAATTGAGTTTCATTTGAACTATGTGGAATTGTGGTGGGGTCTGTCATAGAAGGAGTGACACCCACACAGCTAGTACCAGGACACGACATGGAGTACACATTTTCAGAATTTTCAACAGTGGACTTGGAAAGAAACAATTTTGGAAAAGGAAAAACTTGTTCATCAAAAGTAACATCTTTTGAGATATACACCCTGCCCTCTTTATTCATACAACGAAACCCTTTATGCTGAGGGGAGGGACCTAAATAGATGCATTCCTGGCTTCTCATCTGTAGCTTATTTTTGTTATAAGGTCTAAGTAAAGGAAAACAGAGACATCCAAATACTCTTAAAGTGTTATAATCTGGATCTTTGCCATATAAAGCATGAAAGGGTGAGTTAGCATTTGGCAATGTGGAAGAAGGAAGTCTATTGATAATATGGACAAATGTAGTGAAACTATAATCCCAATATTTGAGTGGTAAAGATGCATGAGCAAGTAAGGTTAATCCCATTTCTACAACATGCCTATGTTTTCGCTCTACTGACCCATTTTGGTGAGAGGTATGAGGACATGTTAGTCTATGAATGATTCCTAATTCAGACAGGTATTTGGTAAATGTTCTAAATTCTCCTCCAAAATCAGATTGGACTGCTTTAATTGTGGTATTAAACTGAGTTTGCACAAAGGATGAAAAGAGTTTAAAAGCTTGCAAGGCCTCAGATTTTTGTTTGAGCATATACAACCAGGTATACCTAGTGTGACCATCAACAAATGCTATGTAGTATTTGTATCCAGTACTGGAATTTTCTGGGGAAGGACCCCACAAGTCAGTATAAATCAGTTCAAAGGGTTTATGATAGACTGTGTCAGTGAGAGGTGCATGCAATTTATGTGCCTTACCAAGACTACAAGAGGTACAAAGTAAAGAACTATCTTTATTAATATGATGAACATTACACAATTTTAGTATGGTAGCAACAGCTTTTGTATTAGCATGACCTAGTCTGTTATGCCATAGAGTACTACTGTTACATATATCACTATGGTTTGTCTTATTACAAGAAACAACATAACTATGAACATTAGTGGAAGCTCTAGACTTGTGGCTTTGACTCTGAGCAGTTTTGGAGTTGATGTGCACCTGTGGAAAACAATACAGACCACTATCATCTAGGACACCCTCCATTAGAATTTGATTAGAACCCTGTGATTTAACAAAACACCTGCCAGGTAGGAACTCAATGACAACAACATTATCACTAGAAAACTTTGAAACAGATAGCAGATTTCTAGTGATATGAGGAACATGAAGTATATTAGTGAGAGACAAAACACAAGTGGGATTACTCTTGGAGACAAATTTAGAGGATCCTATGGCTTGTATAGCAAGTTTTTGACCATTACCAACATACACTTTGTTGTGTCCTACATATGGTTTACTACTTTGTAACAATAAAGCATTAGAAGTTAGGTGATGTGAGGCACCTGAGTCTGCAAACCAAGCCTGAGATTCAAGTTCAGACGGTAGATGATATTCCTGTGTATATGCTGCAGACCTGCCAGTTGTTGCCATCATAGCTGCAACCTGAGTCTTTGAGGTAGCTTCAGATGCTGAATTTTCTTGTTTAGTGTTGTTCTGATTGTTGCCTGAACCAGCTGAAGCCTGTTGTGAGTTGGTTGGCATAAAATTTTCATCAAACCTATGCCAACAGGTAGATACGTCATGGCCATATTTTCCACATAATTGACAGGTTGGGCGATTTCCAGTTGTAGACCTGCCTCTGCCACGACTTCGTCCTCCAGTGTATCTTCCTCTTCCTCGATTGGCATAGTAAGCTCCTCTGGAGCCAGTTTCTTCTTTGTTTGTCTGAGCTACATTGGCAGCAGCATTTGTCGTAGATAATTCCTCCCTGAATTTCTCGAATTGTGCTTCTTGCACATAAAGTAGAGCCTCAACATCACATAACGTAGGAGGTACAACACACCCATACATCTGCATCACAAATGAATTATACTCTTCATGTAATCCTTGCAGAATTGAATCTACCTGATCTTGTTCAGAAATTGTATCCCCAACGGCTAGCAGTGAGTTCGCAATAGCTTTGATTCTCAGCACATATTCAGTGATGGATTTTCTTCCTTTCTTGGTCGATTTGAGCTCAACACGTAATTGTCGTACTCTCGCTTTCATTTGAGCATGGAAGAACTGATGAATCTTATCCCAGACTTCGAATGAATGCTTGTACACAAGAACGCGAGGCAACACACTTTCAGAAATCGTAGATAGCAACCAGATAAAAAGAGCTTGATCTTGCACTAGCCACGATTCGTACTCCTCCGAAAGTGTACCTGTAATCATATCTTGATCAGTATTGTATTTCTGCGGAATCTTGGGATTCACCACCAAACGATGCATTTTCTGAGACAAAATTACTCCTTCAACTTGTTGATTCCACAAGAGATAATTGTTCTCCTGTAATTTGATGGAGAGCTTTGGTCCAAATGCCTTTGCAGATTTGGTAGTCGCAGTGCCATTGATAAGTTCTTGTGAAGAATTAGAGAGAGATTCATCATGAGACGCCATTGTTGCGTTGAACTGTTTCTTGAATTTTAGCAACCGAAACACACCAAAGATTCACACTGCACCGTCGAAGATAGCAAGAACTGATCTGTGAATGTAGCGGAAAGCATGAACGGATCGTCACGCGAATGATACCATGTTAGAGTTTTGCACTGTAAATCTCATCACTCTGTGATGGATTTGATGAAGGTGAAGTGAGTCTTCACTTTGTTAAGACGATGAATGAAAAAGAGGATAATGGAAAGAAAGGGAATGAAAATGTGTGGTTGATATTAATTTTCACTTAATCACAAATGATACACATAGTAGGATATATATTCAGTTAGATAAGCTTAGCTGTCAACCCTAACTGAATATTGTTACAATGACTAATAACACCCTACTTTATACAAATATACCAACTATTAAAACCAACTTAATGTGTATCACTAACACCTACTAGCGAAGAAGAATTTCATAGTAATGTTCTCTATCGTGATGTGTATACAAGTGTCTTGTGTATTCTTGTATCATAATCTCTGTTCTAAATGTGAAAATAATTATATACCGATTAAGTAATAGAATTATTTTTTTAAATAACCATCATTTTTAAATTAAATATTAAAATAATCACCTTTTCAAATAATTTATCAAACTAATTATGTTTTAATAAAAAAAAATAGACGACAAGAGGAATAGTTATAGTGTATGACACATGCATTCATGTTTTATACAAAATGCGCAGGTAAAAATCTATTTACTGTAGGTATAAATCGAAATACTTATAGCTACAACACGTTATTGGATGTACAACAAATTATATGTCACAAGAATATATTTTTATTTACGGTAAAGTGTCGTAGGTATACAGATTTAGGCCTATATATACGATAAATAGATTTTTATCTACGCCTTTTTACTGTTATTGTAAGCATGCGTCATCGTGCATAGACCCTGTGTATAAAAAATGCAACGCATGCGCTATATCCACTGGCTACTCTTGTGTGCAATTTTTTTTTATTTGAAACATAGTTACTTTGATAAATTATTTAAAAAATGATTATTCTGATTTTAAAAAAAAAAAAAACATGATTATTTAGAAGAAAAAAAATTTTAAGTAATAAGGCAAAAATATCTCTCATCACCAATAACTGTTAGGGGTTCATCATACAAATATGTGTTTATATTGTCTAAATATTTAAATGTCTATATGTGATAAATGCTTAAGGTAATTATTAGAATATTATCAATGTTTTATAATATTTTTATATTAATTGAGAGTGTTTTAGAATATCTTAGTATTTAATTTGATATATGTTATTATTTTTATAATTAAGGATTTGATGCACACATATTTTTAATATTAATCCCTATTATAAAAATATATAAACTCAATCATAAATAAATCATGAATAAATTTTGATGGTCTGATTTGTAATAATAATATGGTATCTAGAGGTTGTTTCTATCTTCTTCGAACTATTAATTGCTTTTGATATTGAATTTTTCAAGGTTTAAGAGTGTGGTTGTTTTATTTGATTTTTAATGATCGGGTTTATTGAAAAATGATTGTTTTTTTAAATTGCTAAGTTGTTTCTTGCATGTCATCTTGTTAAGAGTTTTTGAGTAATTCAAGTGTTGTAACATGTTATAGATGTTAAAATAAGTCAAATAAGCTAATGAAAAATGCTTTTGAAGTTCGTGTAATCGGTTACGCATTCACAGTAACCGGTTATCGGTGTTTGTTACTTTCTGTTATTTAGCAGCTGTAACAGATTACAACTTTTGTATAACTTGGTACAAGTCCAAGTTTTTGATTTTTTTTTTGGTATTTTATTTGTTGTTTTGTATCACAATCACTTGTATTAATACCTTAGAGGCATCACTGTTATGGTTAATGAAATAGAACGAAAATATTCTCATTCTCAATCAATTTCTCTCTCCCTCTCCACACTCTAATTTCTCTATTATTCATCAATCTTATGGTTTCAAGTTCTAACATTTGGCATCAAGAGTTTGATTTTGATCCACAAACACTTAGTGTTTAACATGAATTTTGTCTCCAAAGAAAGAATCCATGAAATCTACACATCCTTGATGCGAAGAATTACTACAAATGATGCAAACAAATGAAACTTTTGTTTGGCTACCAAGATGTTCTTGAAGTGATCAAGAACGGGGTGAATCCTCTTGTCTAAGGTGCAACAGATGCACAACAAGCAACACATAAGGAAGAGAAGAAGAAAGATTTAAATGCATTGTTTTTATCCATCAATGTGTGGATGGTGACAACTTTAAGAAAGTTGGTGATTGCGAATCATCGAAGCAAACGTGAGAAATCTTAAAGAATGCATGCGATGAGGATGATAAATTGAATGTGGTGAGGTTACAAACTCACAAGTGTCAACTTGAATTGATTCAAATAGAAGAAAAGGAGATGATCAACAATTTCACAATGAGAATCACTCGGTTGGTGAATCAAGTGAAGGCATGTGGAGAAACAGTCACAGAGCATTATGTTGTCATAAAAGTCTTGTGTTTTTTAACGCCAAGATTTGACAACGTGGTTGTAGAGATTGTGGAATCGAAGGATCTTGCAACGATGAGCAAAGAGGAGTTGCAAAGCTCTCTTGAGGCTCATGAGCAAAGGATGGAGGAGAAAAATAATGATAAGGCAAAGGCGGATATCACTTTTCTAGCCCACTTCAACGAGAAGGACAAGAGATCAAAACAAAAAATGGCCCATGAAGAGTAAAAGGAAGTTTCAAAATTTTGGTGGAAAAGAGTCCCAAAATTTCAATAATTCGACTTGTCAAAGGGGTGAGAGCTTCTGCAACAAAAATGGTGGTTAAGGCAACTTTAGAGGTGAAAGGAAGAGGTTACAAAAGTAAGGAGAAATGCTTTAAGTGTCAAAGGTTCGGTTATTTTGCAAAAGAATGCAATGCAAACATGAAGGAATCTCAAGGAAATGAAGCCAAAGTTGCAAGACAGAAGTATGATGAGGAGAATACACTTTTGGTCATGATCACGTAAGGGGAATGCAGCAACAACAGGTTGCAAGACAGCAGTAGTAGTAGTTTTGAAAATGATGTAGAACCATGTTGTAACCGGTTACGTAAAAGTTGTAACTGGTTGTAGGCAGAAGAAAATGTCACGATGAGTACGAAATATGCAATTCAGTGTAGCAAGGAATGGTATTTAGACTCTGGGTGTTCTACTCATATGACGGGGAGGAAGGATTGGTTTGTTAAAATCAATCGTGCCATGAAGAAAAAAGTGAAGTTCGCGGATGGCACCACTCTAGTAGTCGATGGGATCAGTGATATTTTGATCATGAGAAAGGATGGTGGATACTCCTTGATCAAATATGTATTGTAAATTCCATGAATAAATGTAACCTTCTAAGTATTGGCCCATTGCTTGAGAATGGTTACAAGATTCACATGGAAAACAAGGGGCTGCACGTTATGGATGCAAACACGGTTTTGGTCCTTAAAGCTCCTATGGCTGCCAATAAAACCATCAAGGTTGAGCTGAAGGTTATGGAGCATATCTATCTTGCTATAGCAGCGAGTTGAGAAGAGCGGATATGGCATTATCATCTTGGGCATCTCAATTTCCAAGATCTCAAAGACTTGCAAGAGAATGGAATGGTAACGGGGTTGCCATTGATCAAAATACCAGCTGAAATTTGTGAAGAATGTGTGCAAGCGAAGAAAAATAAGGGTAAATTCAACAATAATGGGGGTTGTAGAACCAATAATCACCTTGAGGTGGTGTATTTAGATGTGTGTGGACCGATGCAAGTAGAGTCCATTAGTGGTAATAGATATTTTGTCACATTCATCGATGATCATTGTAGAAAACTATGGACATACCTGTTGCAGTGAGAATCAGATATCAAGCTATTAATTAACTTGAATCACAAATCATGAAGTTCACCACCGAACTTTGATTTATTCAAATGAAAGGGTAAAGATTGAAGAAAACCCTAAGTGCAATATGTAACAGCACAACAAAGATCTAAGGTTCGGAGGTTGGTTATACCTAGGGAAGGTGTTAGCATCCTAAGTATCTGTACTACTCTACAGGAACCTCTTGTTAGTATTTGTGTTATGTTAAAGTTTGATTTCTAAAGGAAAGTGATAAGGTAAAGACCTAGGGTATGTACACTAAGTATGCTCGCCAAGACGTCGCATCTCGTGCCTAAGTATCCTGACTAGGATGGAATCAGATCATTCGTAGTTCACCTAACTAAGGATGAGGAACTCTTGATAATGATCAAGGTTCCAAGGGAGAATGAGTATTCATGATCATGATACTCATATAGAGTTAAAGAACTCTCTAAGTCTAAGTTGAAAGACTGGCCTAAAGTTGACTTTAAACAAAGTCAAAGGGGAAAATGAGTACACATCATAATGGTACCCACATAGAGTTCAAAAACTCTAAACTTAGCTTTATGTTATGAAACAAAATGGCTCTTATAAAGCCAAGAGAGACGAGTAAGTATCTATAATGATTGTACTTACATAGGGTTCAAAAACCCTAACCTAAAACTAGGTCAAAGAGGGAAGAAAGGCTCTAATGAGGTCAAGGGTGATGATCCTAAAGAGGTCAAGGAAATGAAAAGGGAAAAGTCTAAACTAAAATAGAATGACTTATAAGTCAACATGATAACTTTCCTTTGGAATGAAGGACAAACTACTTGTAATAACAAGTGTTGCAAAGAGAAGCTCAATAGGAGGATGATAACAATCAAAGCATCAAAGTAAAATGATTCAAATGTGGTGACAAATCAAGGATGGCAGCAATTACATCATGTCATGCTCAACATACTAAAATGCTCATGAATAAAGTCAAACACACACAAAGACATCAAGCATACTTGCTACAAGTTCTAACACACAAAGACAAGTGATAAGAAAGGTTTAAAATAGAAGTTACAACTCCAAGACCAAAGGGGAAGTAGCATTCACACCTCATAAATATCATATCCAATATTAGTATGTCAAAAGAAACACCAACAAGAATCACATCCATGCATGAGCAAAGTCATATGCAAATAACAAGCCAAAACACCATGAAATGGTTCAAACAAGACAAAACATGTACAAGTGATCAAATGGACAAACAAGAACACCTTTGAATCATAAAGTCATAAGTGAAACATACTTTTCAAACCATACACAAGCACAAATTCAATCAATGCAAACATCCCAAGAAACAAGCTTAAGAAACTAGGTCAAAATGAGCATGAAAACATAGACAAAAACAATCAACTTGACATGTTATTCCAACAATAAGAAAATGAACAAATAAATTCTCAATCAATGCTCAAATGAAAGATTATATATTTAAGTGTATGTGTGCAAAAGATGGTTACAAGAAGAGCATAAATGCTAACACAAAATAAATCAACAAGGTAGAGTATCACGAGGATCGAGCACAAATCGAGGACCACAAATAAGCAAGTGAAAACCAATCCAAATAACATCATCAAAGACCAGAAAACATGCCCAAACATCCTCACAATGTGTATTAAAACATTCTTAAAAATCAGCCCAAGAATCAAAAGAGAAAGTTCTCAATCAAAGCTAAAGTTCAAACTAGTTTAAAATGAACACCTTGAATTAGAAAATCATAATAAAACATCAAAACAAATTAAAAATAAAAATAAAATTCATAGAAAATTAAATAAGACATTAAAATATAAACATGAATTTTTGGGAATTTTTAGATGATAGGAAGTATTTTTAATAAAATAAAACTAAACGAAAATAAATAAATAAAAGGAAAAAAAAATAAAAGAACACATGTTAGGGGGTGTGATAGTAAACTGGTTACAAGAAGGGTTTTAGTGGAAACGTGTTTGGGCCTCTAAAACAAAGGGGTGTGGGTAGCAAATACGCTAAGCCCAACCTGTAACACCCTAAATTCCCCCGCGTAAATTATTCAAATAATCAGAGTAATAAAATAAAATTCAGCAATAAAGGGTATTACTTTTCAACTACTCATGCTCATGATCACGACATGTAACACATAATTATTATTAACGGTAATTAACAGATCCATGACACAAAAATTATTTTTATTAAGCAGCGGAAATTTCGCTAATTTAATAACAAATCATAACGGTTCAAAATAACAAAATTAGTTTTAAAAAAACATAAGGAAGACCAATGATCCTTGACAATGAAAACATAACATACTTAGTACTACATAATTCTCATCAAGTAAATCAAAACGATGACACATAATAAAATAAACAACGACATGCGTTCCAAGACCCCTAGTGTTATATATCAGACCAGACGCCAAAAATAAGTGAAGGACTTCATCTTCACTAACCGCAACTTCACACTAATCCTGTTTATCTGTACGTTACCCACGTGGAGGTAACATTCGAACAGAAGGGTGATATTCTCAATCAACATAAGAAATGCATAATATAAATATAACAGCATTTAAACAATTACACGATTCATCCTATCATTACCACATCAACGAAATCACACTCTTCCACATAAGCAGACAACCGTACAATTCACCATACAACACAACATAATACAATGCAATGAGACCCACGACTCGACTCAATGCATGTGGTACCAGTTCGATCCCTTTTTCATGATCATAATTCCCGTCGGAATTTCTATATCAGTCGCTCACACCCCACATGGGCACACGACATCCGTGATCGCTCACACCCCACATGGGCACACGATCACCTCAACAACAACAACAACAACGACACGATTCTATTTCAAAGAATCCCGATAAGATGCTCACACCACACATGGGCACACGACTTATCGCACAACTTATGCAACATGGCATGCATACAACAACAACATACAACGACAACATACAAAGACAAATAATGCATATGGCTATCAATGCGTTAATACATCATACCATAATTATCCAGCACGCAGTATATACCTGCCAACACATACAACAACAATAATCCACAACCACAACACGCGTACACACAACCAAATTCATCATTCTAACGCACAACACCTCACGCATACACGAAAACTCAATTAATGCGTCAAATGGCTAGAATGATGGTACGGAAATTAATTTTAACAAAAAGTATGTGAAACCAGCTTTCCAAAGATTCGAACAGCGGCTAAAACGAACAAACAGATTAAAAGTTATGAATTTTTTAAGTTTGGTAAAATTCTGCCCGTAACAGCAACTAACAACTCTGTCATGCTCGCTACGAGTTCGCTACTGCTCGTTATGCGACATTCGCCATGCGAAACACAGCTTGCATCGCGAACTCATTACAGAATTTAAACCATGGACTTTCGCTACTGGCTCGCTACTGCTCGCTATGCGAGCTATAGTTCGCTATGCGAACTCTTCAGGACAACAAACCAGAAAAGTGCGATTTTTGCAGTTTGGAGGCCATCCGGACCTCCGAATTAGATTCCGTAAAAAGCCCCAGTCCCAAAATTCGAAATACTACCATTATATAATAATAATAACAACCTACAACACCTTTTTAGAGATCCTAACATTGTACAAACAATTAGGAATCCATAGACTACACTTTAACCGATCAATTTATGCATTTTTCCTCTTATCAAAACCTCTGACATACAAACCCCAATTCCCAAATCAACACAAATCATACACAAAGGACGATCCTAAAGGTCTAACTACCCTCATACAAATATTATACAACCCTTAAGATGATTAAGAACCCCACCCTTACCTTAGAGTTCTTGCAAGACTTCCTTCTTCTCTCTTGAGTTCTAGCCTTCTCTCTTGCCTCTTCCTCTTGTTTTCACGTAGAATGATTTTTCTCTCTTCTCTAATCCCTTTTTTCTTATTATAATATTATTATTATTTTCACTTAATCCAACTAATGAAAAGTAACAATAATAATAATTTTCCATCATATATTTAATTAAATCAATATTCACCTAATATTATAATTAACTAAATACTAACTAAAATAATCTAATTAGTTTTACTCACCACACTACCAATCTCTACACTTTTGCTCACACACCCCTACTATTCCTTTAAGGTATACTCTTAAGGTAACTACCCCAAACCAAGGATATCCCAAACACAACTAAACACATACTTAGGCAATTACACACGTCAACACATAATTTAATTACTAATAATAATTAAAATAAAATGGGGCGTTACACAACACAGAAACCAAACAAGAAAAACCTCAACATAAGTGAAACGCTGCGTTTCAATAGCATATCATAGGTCAAACGAGCAAAGTCATACGGCCACGCAAGCAGGTCAAGAATTCAAACCAGGCACCTCAGCATGACACCTCAGACGCCGAAGCCCTAGCTCCGGTCGTCTTCCCCGGTGTGCTTCACCGGAGGCTACCATAACAGATCATGAAAGTGGAAAAAGAAAACGCCTTCCTGTGCGAAAATCCATGAGGATCACAAATCCACCATTGTTTTTTCAAGATAATCTCTCTAACTCAAAGAAAATCAGTCACGAAGTTTTGACACCAAAAATAAAACTCAAACAAACAAACACAACATTAACCCAGAAGTGTTCTACATCCATTCATGATTCTAAACACACAACACAAATGCCAAAATGAGCATCATACGCAGAGAAACAGATTGAAAGAAATTTACCTACGTGAAGCTTTGGTACTGCTCTGTGTGACTTTATATGCTTCTGAACTATCCTCATTTATCCTCAAAGAGTCCCCAAGATGAGAATGGAAGCAATAGGAAGAAGAAAAATGGCTCACAGCAAGTGATTCAAAGAGATGAAAAATTCTGAGAAAGAGAGAGCTCTAGGGTACCAAATTCACAGCAAATGAAGTCTGCCCTCTCTCTTTAGGGTTTTTAGGTTATATATGATGGCTTTGGATGGGTAACAGATTGGTTACTGTGGTAAAACAAGCATGGTTAAAATTTGCAAAGAATTTGAAATAGGATGTGTGAGGTCGTACAAGCTAACATGGCCAATGGTTTTGTCATATTGTGTAGACAAACAAGACTGAGAGAATTTAGAAATGTTTAGTGGAAACAAAGATCCCTTAGTGAGCAAGTTCTTGAGGATTTGTCACTTTTCCAAACTTGGTAAGACTTATTAATGAAGGGTGAATTTGTACAAGGCTTGTTGGATCACTTTGGGTAAAGTTTAAAGTGCCATTTGGAGTGAAAAAAAAGATGGTCTTGCGTGTAATTTCAGTGAGAAAAATAAGATGAAAGTTTGTTGCATGAAACTTGGTAAATATGCATGGCAAATGTGACATGAAATATGCAAGCACAAAGATTTCATGTAGCTCACTTTGGATGTTCATAACTCACTCAATTTAGCTTCATTTCATGAAATCTTTGATCCAATGTAAATCATGTAGATCCTAGAACAAACTTCATTTGAAAATCAAGTGGAAATAAGCCTTGGAAAGTGATGAAAAAGAGTCTTGAAATCATGTCCAACAATGTCACCAAGAGAAAACTTAGAAAAATTCCAAGTTATGGAAATTGACATATTTGTGACACCATCTTTGAAGCACCATAACTTGACGTGTATTTGTCCAAATGAGGAATTCTTGTAATGGATGTAAAGCTTGAAAAAAGCTCTACAACTTTCATGTTTACATGAAATTGAGATGAGGTCTTGATTATGATGAAAAGTCCCTTAGAAAATTGGTCCACAAAGTTTCCAAAACCTTGCCAAATGAAAACCCTATCTTGATGACTCCATAACTTGAGTTCTATTCATTCAATGGAGGAATTCTAGTACTAAAAAGAAAGCTAGAAGAACACTCTACAACTTTCATGTTTACATGAAATTGAGATAAAGCTTGGATCATGATGAAAGAATGCTTTGAAAAGTCACCCTCCATGTTGAGATTCCATACTTAGAAAAAATTCTAAGTATAAATTTCCAAATTCTTGTTTTCCTTAAATTTAAGCATTCATATCTTGAAATCCATGAGTCTTTTGAACATCTTTCTTTCATCAAATTTGTAGTACATGATGTCCTCTTCAATTTGATAGCTAGTTTGCTCCATTTGGATCAAGGATGAAAAAGTTATGGATGTTGCAAGATGGCTAGAAATTGGAATTTCCATACTTAGAAACTTCTCCTTCAAAACCCTAATTCCCCAAAACTCCTGATTTTATGTCTTTCCTTGATCTTTCTTGATCCAAACATATGATATCACTTTGAGAGGATATGCCATGCTCATAGTTGACCTCAAAAACCCAAAACTTTGACTTTATGACCAGAGGAATCTCCAACCTTCCCATTCATTTTGGAAACCCTTGACATGAGTTATATTGAACCCAAGGACATCTTAGACACCCTTGAAGTGCATGAAAACTTGTTTGGTGAATCTCTACTTCAAATCTTGATTGTTCAGTCTTTAAAGCCTTTTGAAGCAAAACCCTAATTCCACAAGAAAAGGAAAACCACAAAGCTTGATAATTGGTTAGTTATGCAAAGGTGATGGACCTATGATGCTCTTGCAAAAGATGATGACATCTAAGGGGTAAAATTTGGGGTATGACAATACCTAATTAAGAGAAAGGACGAGGTATTTAAAGTGTTTAAGAAGTTCAAGTCCATGGTTGAGCGACAAAATAGTCAAAAGCTCAATGTGCTCAAAACATATGGTGGCGGCAAATATGTCTCAAAAGACTTTGAGAGGTTTGGTCATCAAGAAGGGATTGTACATGAGGTTGTACCAGCTTATGCATTACAGGATAATGGTGTTGGCGAAAAGAAGAATCTATCGATCATGAATATGGTAAGAAGCATGTTAAATGGGAAGAACATGCCGAAAGAGTTATGAGGGAGAAGTGGTATCCACAGCTGCCTATTTATTGAATATATGTCCAACAAAGAAACTTAAGAAGGTAACACCAGAGGAAGCATGGTTGGGATTCAAACCAAATATGAAGCATTTGAGAGATTTTAGTTCCCTAGCGTATCGACATGTTCTGGGGCAGCTTAGAAAGAAGCTGGATGATATGGGAGACTTGATTTTACTTGTAGGTATTACTCCACAAGTGGTTACAATTTGTTCGATGCAGCAAACAGGCAGGTTCTGATCAACCGAGGTGTCGTTTTTGACGAGATAAAGCAGTTGCAATAGCCTGTAACCAATTAGGTAAAATCTGTAAACGGTTACTGCTTTGAAAATTTAGATTCTACAGAATTGGGAAGTGTGAAAATGAGCGTACTCGAAGTCCAAATTGAAGAGAATGTGAGAAGATCGACAAGGAAAATAGGTTTACCTCAAAGACTCCAAGATTGTGAGTTATTCTAAGACAACGAAGTCAATGATGATCGTCATTTCATCCATCTTGCACTCATGACTGAATCTAAATTCGTTGAAATGGAAGATGCTTTAAGTGATCCAAAATGGATTTGTGATGTGAAGGAGGAGTTGGAATTTATTGAGAAGAACAATACTTGGTAATTTGTTGATCTACCAGACGGGAAGAGGCTAATTGGTGTGAAATGGGTTTTCAAAGTAAAGGCAAATCCCAAGGATGAAATAATCAAACATAAGGTTCGATTAGTTGCAAAGGGATTCTTGCAAAGAGAAGGCATAAAATTTGAAGAGGTATTCACACCGGTTGATTGGATTTAAACCATAAAGCTAGTTGTTGGAATTGCGAATAACAAAAATTGGCTCATCTATCAATTGGACGTCAAATCTATATTTTTTAATGGACCGTTTAAAGATGAGGTGTATGTAGAACAACCCCCTAGTTTTGTTGTGAGATACCAAGAGCTAAAGTTCTACATGTTGAAGAAAACATTATATAGTTTGAAGCAAGCTCTAATAACTTAGAACAAATGGATAGATGGTTTCCTAAAGGAGGCCGGCTTCAAAAAATGTGTATCCGAGCATAACACTTATGTGAAGACAGATACAAGTGAAAGAGTGATTATCCTTTTTCTATATGTAAACGACTTGTTGATAGCTGGAAGCAATGGAAAATGCATTTCTAAGTTCAAGAGTGAACTTATGAATAATTTTAGATGACCTACCTTAGCCTCATGACATACTTCCTTAGCATTGAGTTCCACAAGTCCAAAGAGGGACTACTCATGCACCAAAGAAGGTATGCACTTGAGCTATTGAAAAGTTTGAAATGGAGCATTGTAATGCTGCCATTACTCCTGCTGAACCGAGATACAGTTGTCGAAGAGTGAGCATGAGCAAGATGTTGATCCAAGTCAGTATAAGAGGCTAATTAGATCCTTGTATTATTTGTACAATACGAGATTGGGCTTGGCATTTAGTGTCAATATTGTGAGTAGATTCATGGAGATACCAGAGGTGTCTCACTTAGCAGCAATCAAGAGGTTCCTAAGATACATCAAAGGATTGATTGGCTATGAAATTCTCTTTCCCACAGCGGACACGGGCAGAAAATTCAATTTGCTTGGTTTTACTGATTCCAATTGGTGAAGAGATAAAGATGATCGAAATTCTACATCTGGATACATCTTTATGTTCGGAGGAACACCTATCTCATAGTGTTCGAAGAAGGAACCGCTAGTTGTAATCTCGTCTTGTGTGGCAGAGTACATTGTCGATTTGTTATGTGTGTTCGAAGCCGTGTGGATAATGAATCTATTGAAGGATATGGGCAGCAATGAGGGTGATGTTGTTACACTCCTGGTTGATAACTTTTTTCGCAATTAATTTGGCTAAGAAACCAATTGCACATGGGAGGAGCAGGCACATTGAGATGAAGTTTCACTACTTAAGAGAGCTTGTTAGAGAAGGAAATTTAAGATTGGGATATTATAGAAGTGAAGATCAAGTGGCTGATTTGTTGACTAAGGGAGTCACAAATGATGTGTTGAAAAGGTTGAAGATGAGCATGGACATGGAAGACTTAGAGCGCTTGAATTAAGGTGGTGTGTTAAGATTTTTTGAGTAATTCAAGTGTTGTAACCGCTTAACATGGGTGTGTAACCCATTACATGTATCAAAATAATTCAAATAAGCTGAAGAAAAGTGATTCTGGAGTTGGTGTAACCGATTACACATTCGTAGTAACCAGTTACCACTATTTTTCATTTTCTGTTATTTAGCAGCTATAACCGGTTACAACTTTTGTGTAATCGATTACAGGTCTGAGTTTTTGACTTTTCTGTTATTTGACTTGTAGTTTTGTATCTCAATCACTTGTATCAATACCTTAGAGGTATCATTGTTAGGGATAATGAAATAGAACGAGAATATTCTCACACTCTCTCAATTTCTCACTCCCTCTCCACACTCTAATTTCTCCATTATTCACCAATCATGTGGTAACAAATTCTAACATGTCTTTCACTTTTAGTTCTTAAAGACCTGGATTGAATCATATACGACTTTATTTGATTCCGTCAACGTTGATTTTGATCTTGATCATCTATGTCCTTCGTTTGTCTCTCTATCAGTTGGTGCTGGTATTGGTCATGTACAACATTCATTTTCTTCTCTTTTGGTGTTGATATGTTTAAGTTTAAAATGATTTTATTTGATTTGGTTTGATTTGATTTTGTTTAGTTAGTTTGATATTGTTCTTCTATTTGATTGATCCCCTCTATATTGGTTATTCTCTTAGATTACTCCTCTTCCTACTTGTTCTTCTATTTGCTTTCTTCTCTCTCCATTAGATATTTTGTTTGGCTACTCTTCTTTCTAATGATTCTTTTGTTTCTTTATTTATTGTTCTTCTGTTTAGTTGTTTCTCTATATGAGTTCTTCTGATTGATTACATCTCTTTGAATGCTTCTTCTTTTGTTTTATTTGGTTTGGTCACTCTGTGAATGCTCCCCCTTCTATTGATTTCTCTCTTGAACTTCTTCAACTGTTTCTCATGTCTTTGTTGTTACTCCTCTATATGATAATTCTTCGTATTGGTTTCTCTAGTCATTCATTATGACATTAGTTGGTTTGATTTGATGTCCTATTTTCAAGTTAATTTTTAACAAGGTTAAAGCTTAATATATTTTATTTATGGTTGTTTCAATATTCTAAATATTTTATAATTTTTATATTAATTTAAGTTATCTTAAAATATTTTTTAAGTATCGAATCTGTTATTAATTATTATTATTATTATTATTATTATTCGTTGTTGATTTAATATTGAGTCAATGTATTCTTATAAATAAAAATGTGTATTCTTATAAATAAAAATGTATTGAGTATTTTGTATCAAATTACTAATCATTATCAATATAATTTTTTTTTATCATCTTTTACACGCAATCATAAATTCAACACTCGCGATACACGATAGCAATAATACTAATGTGTCAATATGTTTCCAATTGATATCTCATTATTACTAAATGAAGAGAAATGATTTACAGGGTCGAATTTGTATCTCAACTTATCAAATGTTTTTGAATTTTTTTATGATTTGAGTTATATATAGTATAATTGATTGGTAGTATTTAATTGTAGTACATATGTATTTAACTATATATATATATTGCATCATCCATAAATTGAATTTAAAGGACGTGTAGTTAAAGAAGTATAACGGCATTCATAAACATTTATAAAGGAGGCACAGAGATGACATAATGTGAAAGGATTTTAAAGACAGAATCTGTATAATATGTTACCTTCATTATGGGGTAAATTTACAACAAGTGACAGTTGCAGCAAAGTAGAGAATGTTCTGCATCAAAGTTCAGTGTACAAACAAATGCCCGGAAGCTGAAGGCACTGCACATATAAATTCTAAATCATGTCGTTTATGTTCACTGGATTCCAAGGATTCCATACACAGCCAAAAACCTAATGTGTGTGTATATATATATATATATATATATATATATATATATATATATGGTTAAATATACAAACCCCCCTGCAATGTTAGCGAAATTTCAATTTAGCCCCTGTAAATTTTTTTTTAAACACCCCCTCTTAATATCCAGATTCCTTCACTTAGGCCCCTGACTGCCACATTGCAGTAAAGATTCTTTTCTATTGTTTGCGTGGCAGTCCACATGGCATTTTTAATATTTTTTTATTTTTTTTTTATTTTTTTTATTTTTTTTATTTTTTTTATTTTTTTTTATTTTTTATATTTTTTTATTTTTTTAATTTTTTTTATTTTTTTTATTTTTTTTTTATTTTTTTTTATTTTTTAATTTTTTTTACGTTTTTTTTTGTTTTTTTTTATAATTTTTATAATTTTTTTTTTTATTTTTGTTTCGTTTTTATTTATATATATATATATATATATATATATATATATATATATATATATTTTTTTTTTTTTTTTTTTTTTTTTTTCGTTTTTGGACCTAATTTTTTTTTTAATTCTATTTTAAACAAATTGTTATTTTAAACCCTTTATTAGTTTTCTTTCAAAAGAAATCCGATAAATTTTTAAATATTTTATACTATATTTAATTTTTTTTTATTAAAGATAGAATATTTATTGTCTTTGTAAATAAATAACGTGTTATTGATGTATATAAAATGATGGTATTTCAAATATATATTTTATTCTTTGTACAGGTTTGTTGTTGTTGTTGTGGTGTTGCTACATTATGTGTGTGAGTGATATATGGTGTTAAAGAGATTTAAAATGGTTAATAAGAGAAAGATTTTTTTGAAGGTGGTGGATTGTAATGAAGTTGATAACTTTTTATATTGTATGAACATAACTTATGGTGTGAACATGGCAGTAGCAAGTTACCATTTTCATAAGGATGTGGACGGTTGTGTTATGGTTATAGTATAGATATAATGGTACAATATGGTGATGGAGGTTTGGAGAGTGATGAGAGCTTGAGATTCTTGTTTATTAGGGTGTGTGGTATTGTTGTGTTGTGAGTATGCTTTGTATTGAGTTTTGGATGGTTGATGAGTATTGAAAACAATGGAGAAGAAATGAAACAATACTGTAGCGAAAAAAGAAGAAGAAGTGGAGAGAGGTTATAAAGATGGTTGATGAGTGTTGTAATATAAGGGAAGAAGTATGTGATGTTTGTGTTCTCCTCTCAAATTATTAACATATATGAAGTGTTTTTGCTGGTAAAATTTCACCAGGTTTGAAGTGTTTTCAATGTCCCACATCGGTTTGAAGTGTTTTCAATTATTAACATATATGAAGTGTTTTAAAAATAAAAATTAGGTCCAAAAATGAATAATAAAAAAAAGTAAAAAAATAAAAAATATATAACTAAAAACGAAACAAAAATTTAAAAAAAAAATGATAAAAATTATAAAAAAAACGTAAAAAAATTTAAAAAAATTAAAAAAAAATTAAAAAAATTAAAAAAAATTAAAAAAAAACAAAAGAAATTTAAAAAAATTTAAAAAAAAATTTAAAAAATTTAAAAAAAATAATAAAATAATAAAATAATATTAAAAATGCCACGTGGACTGCCACGCAAGCAATAGAAAGGAATCGTTGCTGCAATGTGGCCGTCAGGGGCCTATGTGAGGGAATCTAATTAAGATGAGGGGGTTTTTAAAAAAAAAACTTTGCCATGGCCTAAAATGAGAACTCGCTAACATTGCAGGGGGGTTTGTATATATATATATATATATATATATATATATATATATATATATATATATATATATATATATATATATTATTTTTTTATATATTTATTTTTTATTTTTATATACTCCATATTGATAAAAGACATGGACACATTCAAATATTTTGTATTTGGAACACTTACACAATCTAATAAAAATTAAAAGAAAAAATTCATTTTATCATTTAATATTATTTTAACTTTTTGGTTTTTAATTTATTTATTTATTTATTTGAGTGTCCTGAATGTAAAATATTGAGTTATTTTAAATAAACTCTTTCAAGATACTATTACAAAAATATATTTTATGACAAAATTTTCACCTCAGTCAATGAAAATTTAACGCCAGCTGATCTGAAGGGCATCATTTATTTTTTAAAGTTTAATTTTATCCCTCGTTTTTTTAAACAAGCAAGTTATGTAAGCTTTGACTCTCAACTCTTGCAAATTTATGTTTTATTTAGAACCAAAATTTCATCATTATTTTATTAATCATCTTATACCTCGATTGTTTAAAAAACCAACATTAAAAGTTGATTAATATTTTATTTAAATTAATTGAACGCGGTTTTTACCTCAGTATTGTTCTCTCGTTTTTCTGAACACTGAGATTTAAACTCTAATTAATATTTTACTCAATCATCATAATGTTATGTTTCATTCACTTTTTACGCTCAATCACTTTTCTTCAACAGAAACACCATTCTCTTAATGTAACAAACTAAAACACCATCTTCTCCAAAGAGTAAGGAAGCTTGAACGTCAAACTAACATTTTTCTTCGACTCTCTCATCTTCTCCGGTATGTAAACCTCTCTCATTGAATGTTGTTGTTGTTGTTATTGTCGTTGTCGTTGTTGTTGTTGTTGTTGTTGTTGTTGTTGTTGTTGTCGTTGTTGTTGTTGTTGTCGTTGTTATTGTTGTTGTTGTTATTGTCATGGTTTTTGAGACTTAGGGCATAATGTAGTGTTGTTATTTACTGCTATTGTTATTGTCATGGTTTTTTAGACTTAGGGTAAAATGCAGTGTTGTTTTGCATGTATTTGTAGTTGTTCTTGTTTATTGTTAATGTTGTATTATTTTGGTTCATTTTTATTTTACTTTCAAAAGCTGTATATTATTATGGATCGTAGTTGGATGAGAGCCAATAGATTAAGTAAAGAGTATGAGAATTGAGTGTTTCAATTTCTTGAATTCGTGGAAACTCCAATGCTTTGAATGCTATCTTCAGTGGTGTAGACAAAGAAACTCTACTCCCCAGAGTTGATCTTCAATGCTATCTCCAATGCTTTGAATTCGTGGAAACTCCTAGAAATTGTCAAAGAAACTCTACTCCCCAGAGTTGATCTATTCTCGGTGAATAACATCTCTTGAGTTTCTTCAAACCTCAGAATTTTCACTAAATGGTCTATTCTCGGTGAATAGCATTTCTTTAACTTTTCTTGGTTTGAGACCCACGGGCTTCCTAAAAGCATCCCCGCCTCCTCTTGGGCTTTGTACAAGGACCCTCCGGCTTCTTAGAAGTTCTCATGCCTTCTGTAACACCCCACTTTCCCATTTTATAAAATATAGAAATAATACGGAAATAATCAGAGTTTTACAACTAAAGTAGGATGCTACATCCATAAAGCCAACAACAAAACTTCTTTGCATTAATAACATCAAACAACGGAAAAACAATTATTTATTCAAATTTTACGGCCACATGCCAACAACATCAAAATCCACCTAAAATGTGGTCCACCATATGTTCAATAAAAGAAATGATACGTAACCAAAATAAACAATGAATAACAAATAATGAATAACAACTGATAACAAAATTCCCCAAATCCCGTGTTACGTATCAGAGCGACTCCTAAGACTCGATCAGGTAACACGCACTCCATGCACACTCAAGTACCTGGATTATCTGTACTTCCGAAGAAGCACAGACACAACAAACAACAGAGGGGTGAGAACTACATTCAATAATAAACGGTGAATAATACATATTAAGGGTAGTTACTCACACAATCATATATCATAAACACACCATCACGACATACTTGTCATTTTCATTCAAACTTCATCAAACACATAATAATGCAATGTGACTCAAAACATCGACACAATGCATGTGGTACCAAAATCACCATGGTTCATTCAATCGAACCCGGATAAATCACATACACCCCTACTTGGCAATGATTTATCTCCACCACACTCCTCATTGGAGTTCGGGTGAATCACATACACTCCTCCTGAGCAATGATTCACCACCACCGACACACCATGAATGCATGACAAAAACTATGCATATAATACACATGTATAATAATAGATATACATCTTCACGATCCTCCTGATCTCACATGAACCAATCACCAACATACACCTCATGGAAAATACCTCACCCGATGTTAATTAGCTAATTACTAATTAATTCACCAAAATTACTAAATTAATTAATTTCATCACCAATTACACATTTCTCAGCTTCTGGCATCTATCCCCAACCTCTCAAGCCAAAATAAATCACTTCGTACGCGAAACCGGGAAAGAAATCACGAAACGGCCAAATTCTGCACTCTCGCTGGTCATACGCGTATTGCCCCTGGCCGTACGCGTATTGCGCTGCTCGCTCGCCCATCCTACTGCGTATCATACGCGTAAGGCCTCTCCCCTCGCTCTGCCATACGCGTATTGCCCTACCTAATACGCGTAAGGGCAGAGATAGCTCATTCCCAGAAATTCCACCTTCAGATCCCAATACGCGTACTCCCCCCTCATACGCGTATTGCCAAGCTTCCATACGCGTACGGCCAGAGGGCCGTGCGAAAGCCTCCTTGTGGCCCTCCAATACACGTATTGGCCATAGCATTACGCGCAACGCCTTGCATGTTACACGTATGGCCAGATCTATTACGCAAATTGCCTTTCTCCACACCAATCTGAATTCTGCTACGGGATCCTCACTTTTTCACTCCAATTCAGTCCTAAACTTATTTCTACATCAGTTTTAGGTCCTATTCTTCATCTTACTTCTTTTACCTATCATTACTAGTCAAAATTATGGGTCTTGGATGTAATTTTGTTCACTCAACATGCACAAAAACTCAGATCAGCAACATTCATATTCATACAGTAACAGCAACATCAATATATCCAACAATCAGAACCACAATGATTCGATTTATACATTTTTCATCACACATTCACATATGCACAATATAATCATAACACAGCTTAAATTCATGCGAATTCCTACGGGGTTAAGGACTCCCCACTACCCTCTCATGATTATATCACCAATATTAAACCCATTCTCCCCCCTTACCTCGAATTCGTTCAGAAAAATCCTGCCAAAATGATCCAGATGGGTGCCCTAGCTCTTCCTTGTTCTTCCTTCTCTAACCCCTTTCTTTTCCAAAATCTGATTATGATTCACCCCTCACTAATTCTCACTAATTCTAGCTTAATGACTAAACTGCCCTTACCACTTCCCACTAGCCCATTATCCATTTAATTAATTCAGATTTTTAATCAACAAAAAAAATATTAATAATAATAATAATAGTAATAACAATAATAATAATATTAATAATAATAATATTCAATTCTATACTACTATTATTGGACATGCCCCCATATTAATCGTTATCATATTATTATTATCCCTACGTACTCTAACACACACCCTTAACAAGGCCAAACAATCAAAAATAATACACAACGATTAAATAATTAAAATGGGGTGTTACACCTTCTCTTGGGCTTAATACAAGGACCCTAAAGACCTCTTAAAGGTATAAGACAGAACTTAGTCATCCTTTGCTAGAGCAGTCTTCCCAGTGTCAAATCTCAGACCAATTTAAGGTTGATTATCATCCCTTAAAACACCCGCCTCCTCCTGGAGGCATCATACAAAAGATAAAAACTCTTCCACACCGGTAGACTTGGACAGTCTAATCCTCTTGAGTCTCAAAGACATTCTCAATTTCCCTACAAACATAGGAAGAAACCCCGGATTCTGGATTAATCTCTAGCAGAGTTAAAACTCGTGGGTTCTAAAACCCGGTCTATCTCCTAAAAATCCCAAGCCAGGGTTTGTTTATCATCATCATAACACTATCTCAAATCAGAACCTCAAGGTCTCTGATCTATCAACTCTTCTGTAACCCTCAGCAGGAGTTGTTTCCCCACTTAGACCTACCTCGGGATCTCAATAATTCCCAGCAGAAGATAGCCTCCTCTTAGGCTTTGTACAATGATATTTCCTCAACATAGTCAGCCTCCTCTTGGGCTTCATACAATGATTCTCCCCAACGGAGCTAACCTTTTCAGATTCTCTTGTCGAGTCAATCACCTTTTCAGACTCTCTTGTTGAGTCAATCAATTTCCCGACTCTCTTATTAAGTCAATCACGTTCCAGACTCTCTTGTTGAGTCAACCCTTTTAGCCTCAATCTCGGGCTTTGTACGAGACTGATAAAAACACTCTCTTGTTGAGTCAAACCCTTTTAGCCTCAATCTTGGGCTTTGTACAAGACATAAATCATCATAACCTTCTCTTAAGCTTGGGACAAATATCTTCCTCAGCGGAGTCAATTCCTCCCAGCCTTCTTTTAGGCTTTGAGAAATAATTTCCTGAGTAGAGTCAAACTCAGTTAAACCTCTATCTTGGGCTTTGTACGAGATACCTAAAATATCCTCAACCGAGTCAGTAAAGTCTCCGTTTAGCCTCAAATCTTAGGCTTTGTACAAGATAGATAAAGATTTCTTTCCTGCAGAGTCAGTCTTCTTTTCAGCTTCTATCTTAGGCTTTGTACAAGATACATACAAACCTCCCCGGAGGAGTCAAAATCCTTTTTAGCCTCAATCTTGGGCTTTCTACAAGACATATAGAACATTTTCCCCGAAAAAATCAAACTTTCAGCCTCCTCTTAGGCTTTGTATAATGATATCCCCAAAGGGCCAGTTTCTTTTTGCATCAATCTTGGGCTTCGTACAAGACATCAATATATACCCTCTCTTGTTGAGTCGGTCTTACCCAGCCTCCTCTTAGGCTTTGGGTAAGGACTTCCCTAGTGGAGTCAATCAACCTCTTAGCTTCAACCTTGGGCTTTGATCAAGGCACACAAAAATCAACAAACCTTCTTTAGAGATGACAAATTCTCTCTCAGTCAAACCTTTTAGCTTCAATTTTGGGCATCGAACAAGACACCAAAACATTATCTTCTTCCTCCCTTAGAATTGGAGGAACTACAATTGCTCTGATTTCCCTGTTTCGTTTAAACGGGAATACGTAGGCATAATATTGCGAAATCTTAGCGAGCATACTAATCAAAAACTCTAGGTCCAGCACCTTCACACATCAATCAAACTTAGGTCCAGTACCTTGCCAAAAACCTTGGGCAAGCCCGAACATCAACATCAACTCACACTCTCTCTCATACTTCCCAAAAAACTTTCCCAGCCCATTACCAGATAAACACCATCAAGTACAAAGCGAAACCTAAAGCTAACATCCTGTGGATAACCACATATATGATGGGTAATTGACAACTCCCCATTGTATAACCTGACCTCGGACCCCCCAATCTCTTTAAGCGTCTATTCAGTTAAACATTTGTGTGCAAGGTTAGTTTTAGATAGCTTCCCTTTCCCTTTCAGCTTCATGGGATAAAAAAGAAATCAGAAAGTAGCACCCCTTTCTCCTCGAGGAGGAAAACCCAAATCCAGCGATAAGGTGATCACATCACTGACAAAAATCGCTCATTACAGTAAAATGATGACTCTGCTGGGGACGTCGTTGATCTATTAGGATTATAGACTAGAATTCTTAAGAGGTCTAGGATGTTAGTTTTAGGAATAAATATATATATCGCTTTTCCTAATTGATACCCGTGTTTATTTTTCTGCTAATGGGACTGTGGGTGATGCCACATCTGGAAAGTTTGAGTGACATCTAAGATAAGTGATGGCATTAGACGGGTAATCTTACAGGGAGTGACTCCCAAATAAGAGACCCCAGTAGACCATCGAATCAGTGGAGATACCCTTTGCGGATTCAATGCCTATACGACTTCGGTTGTTGAAAGCAGATTGTTCGATTGTGGCGTCCGTGAAACTGAGGATTTAGTAGGCTGCGACCTTGTTACTATTTTGTAGTGCGGAAGCTATCGGAAATAGTTATCACACGACACTACCCTCATTTGAGATTACTCTAAGATACTACAACTCGCTCGGGTGAACCAGCCTGCTGTTGTTATCCCAAGAGGGGTCAATGATTTTGAGGACAGGTACAAAAAATCACCAGTACAACCTTTGGGGATGGGTAGAGCCATGACTTCATGACACCGAACCTTTAACCCCATGTTTTTTCTATGTTTTTGTGTGCTGCATTCATGCATTCATTTCATTAAAAAACTTCAAACAAAGAAAAATTTTATGTTCTAGTCTCTCTTTTTCAAATTAAACTAAGACAATGATTGCAAATGTCATAGAGGAAGATTGCGTTATAGATTTTGGTAGAAGGAGGACTCACAAGTACACCTTCAAGGTTCCAAAATTAGAGGATTTGAGAGAATTGGCAAGGATGATCACTAACCCTGATGCTTTCAGAGCTAAGTACGGAGGACTGCTGTCTCTGTTAAAGGTCCATGTAATTGAAGGAATCTTGGCTACGCTAATTCAGTTCTACGATCTAGTTTATCACTACTTCACGTTCCCGGATTATCAGCTAGCACCAACACTGGAGGAGTACTCTCACCTGACTGATTTACCTCTTACTGACCAAGCTCCCTTTTCTGGACTGGAAGAAATTCCAAAGGATCAAACCATTGCAAGAGCAATCTATTTGGACGAGTCAGAAGTTAGGACTCACATGACCACTAAGGGTGGAATCCAAGGTTTACCAGCCCAGTTTTTGGTAAAGAAGGCCCTGTACTTTGCTAGTATAGGTAACGTGACTGCTTTCGAGAGCATCTTTGTACTACTCACCAACGGGTTATTTCTGTTTCCCAACATTGATAGCTTCGTTGATATCAATGCCATTAAGATATTTTTGATTGGAAATCCCGTACCAACCTTGCTCGCAGATGCTTATCATTTTGTATACTAAAGGAATTTGTACAGTGGAGGAATAATCACATGCTGTGTACCCCTGCTATACAAATGGTTCACTTCCCATTTACCCAAGTCTGCTGCTTTCTGGGATCATAAGAGCACTTTGCGTTGGTCACAGAGAATCATGTCTCTTACCAACTTTGACATAGACTGGTACAATCGAATCTATGACGGGATCAGAATCATTGACCATTGTGGAAACTTCCCTAATGTACCCCTCATAGGAGTTAAAGGAGGAATCAATTATCATCTAGTTTTAGTTCGTCGTCAATTTGGATACCCGATGAGGCATGTCCCGCATAATGCTCATCTGGAAGGTCTTTTCTTCAAGGAAGGAGAAAACGATAGAGCACTAAAGACAGAAATAGTGCATGCCTGGAAACATGTTCACAGGAAAGGAAGAGAGTCTCTAGGGAAACCAGACTGTGTCTCTGTAGAACCTTATCTCCACTGGGAACCTCATCATGAAGTTATTCCGTTAAAGGAATATGTTCTTTATTTTATGTTTGATACAGAAAAACTTCAGGTTACTCTCAACAAAGTTTAACAAGAGATGAAGTCTTGGAAAAACAAGTATCATATTCGCAATGTGGAGTGTAACAAAATACAACAACTGTTAAAATAAAAGACGCTCTGATCAAGATTTTAGAGAAACATGCTGTAGAGAATCAAGAAGACCAACGGAATTTGTTCGCTTCTTTCACTTGGGAAAGGAATGACAACCCGACAACGGCTCAAGAGCCCCGGTAAAAGAAAAGGAAAATACCAGAAGCAGCACCTGAGCCCTCCTCAGAGAGGACTCAGGATACATAAGTTTAGACATTTCCTTTCACAACACTTTGTAAATTACTGTATTTTCATTTCCGCAATCTTTGAATTCAATAAAATGGGGTTTCCCCATTGTATGATATTTGCAATCCAATTGTCGAACTTTCTTTTGATTAACAAAAAAAATTTAATTAATATAATCATTGCATATCATTCATCATTCTCATTATAACGCATTCTTCTTCCCTACGAATCTCACGTTTGTGTCTCGGTTCTAAAGTCAAACTGTCTCATTCGTACAATACTCGGGCCAATCGACAAAAGAAAATGGATGATCTCGAGGAAGAGAACAGAGAGTTGAGAGAAGAAATCGACACTCTGAAAGAAGATATGATGAAACTTCACAATGACATGCAAGCTCTGGCACCTGCTCAGATACAAAGAACTGTGATCTCAGAGATCCTCTCGACGCCCATAGTGGAAAAGTATGATCCTCGGTACAACATGCCTAAAGATCGTCCCTGGGGCATGCCACCCAACTATATCCCGAAAGGATATATTCCGCCGAACACGAAAGATTCGGAAACTGCAGCAGGAGCCGCTGGGCTTGAAGGTTACAAACATCGAGAAAGTGAAGATGCAAGGGGCATGACAGAAACTCCTGAAGGTTACAAAATTCGGGAGAGGGAAGCACCCAAAGTCACTGCCGTAATGACAATACCACCACCCGTGGTACACCTGTCCCAGAAGGATAGATTCCATAGATACCTTCTGGTGGAAATGAAAGTATGAACGACAGAATGAAGGAATTCCAGGAACAGATCCTGGAGATGCAGAAGGAACTGTATACCATTCGTGATCAGGATCTATTCGGAAAGGACACCGCAGACCTTTGTTTGGTCCCCAATGTGAAAGTTCCGCACAAGTTCAAAGTGCCCGAATTTGAATAGTACAAGGGTAACTCTTTCCCTCAAAGTCACTTGGTGATGTACGCTCGGAGGATGTCAACTCAGACAGAGAAACAACAGCTGTTGATCCACTATTTCCAAGATAGTTTAACCGGTGCCACCCTCAAGTGGTACATGGGATTAAACCGCACTAAGATTATCACTTTCAGAGATCTTGGTGCTGCCTTTGTTCAACAATATAAGTATAACCTGGACATGGCACCGGACAGAGATCAACTCAAAGCCATGTCGCAGAAGGATAAGGAAACCTTCAAGGAATATGCTCAGAGATATCGTGAGATTGCCGCCCAGATTTGTCCACCTCTTAAGGAAAAAGACATGACAAAGATCTTATTGAAAACCTTGAGCTCATTTTACTACGACAGAATGGTCACCAGTGCGCCCAACGAATTTACTGAGATGGTAGGCATGGGAGTAACTCCTGATATCAACCCTGCGCCTATTCCTACATATCAACCTCAGGTTGCTCAGAGCCAACCGATCCAATAACTATATCAGCAAAGGACACAACAGCCTCTTCAGCAGGCTGGTCCTCAGTACAATAACAACCGTACAACGCGACCACCAGGGTTTGACCCTATACCAATGTTGTACGCAGAACTGTTTCCACTATTACTGGTTAAGGGGCACATCCAAACCAGGTCTCCTCTTACAGTACCAGAAAATCTACCTTTTTTATTCAAGACTGATCAAACTTGCCCTTACCATCAAGGAGGACCAGGGCATAACATAGAAAACTGCCTCAGTTTCAAATCCGATGTACAGAAGCTTGTCAGGAGCGGGGTATTATCCTACAAGGATACAAATCCAAATGTTCAGATGAACCCGTTGCCTCAACACGAGAAAGCTGCAGTCAATTTGATAGAGGAAGAGTCTAACCACAGCTATCAAATTCATGATGTACTCTTATTAGGAACCAACCTGGTCAAGATGCATTGCAGACAGAGCGGATATGGGCATGTGCCATCTCATAATTATCATCAGTTTGATATATGATCTAAAAATAATCAAGGATGTTCTGTGGTGCAATTAGCTCTGCAGGAACAGATGGATCTCAGATGGATCCAAGATCACCGAATTCGTGAAGTCAACATGACTTATACAAATTCCAACATCATCCAAAACCATGACATCCGTGCGATGAATGTCAACTTGGTGGCAATGCACTCAAGGAAAAGCCAACATCATAACCTACCACAGCACGATTACGATTCCTGTCTGGTCTGCTCGGTAAACAATCAGGGATGCTCTTTTGTACATGAGGCCCTCCAGCGTCAGATGGATCTTGGTTAGATTCAGGACTACCGTGGTAGGAGTCATTATCAAGTGAATATGATTCAAATCTTTGATATTCGCTTGATGAATACCAGCTTGGTGGAGTTACACGCTAAGCAAGTTCAGCTGGTATTCTGACTTCGCATAATTATCAGAACTGTAAAGTATGTCGTGGAAATAACCAAGGATGCTACCACGTGCAAGCAGCCCTTCAAAGTCAGTTGGACCATAAGGAAATTCAACCATGGTCAAGTTCTGGTTCAATGTTAAACTATTATCCTGATCGAAGCAGAGATGTTGTCTTAATCCCAAAACTAGAAGTGGCCAAAGATGTGTGCGCCATAATCCCTTTACTTCATGAATCAAGAGCTCCTCTTGATAGTGGAAGGATTCTCAACCTAAGACCAATTGAGGCCGGCTACGATGGTCAGAAAAATCAGAAGGCTCTTGTAGTTATCTATCTACCAGGACCAGTACCGTACAAATTCGATAAGGCTATCCCTTACAAATACGGTGCAACAACAATTGAGAATGGAAAGGAAACTCTATTACCCTCCGCCGTGAATATTGCAGACATCAGTCGAGTAACACGGAGCGGTCGAATCTTCAACCGAGGTGTTGGAGAACCTACCAGAGAAAAGGAACCGCAAACGAAAGTTCCTAATCAACCAGTCGGTCAATCTAGTGATCCCGACCTTTCAAAGAACAACGATGAAATACTAAAGCTCGTCCAGAAAAGCGAGTACAACATTGTTGATCAACTATTACAAACTCCTTCAAAATATCTGTGCTGTCTCTTTTACTCAGTTCCAAGGCTCACAGAGAAGCTCTACAGAAAGTCTTAGAGCAAGCCTTTGTGGAACAGGATGTAACGATAAGACAATTTGACAGCATTATCTCCAACATCACTTCCTGCATCAACTTGAGGTTTAGTGACGAGGAATTGCCAGGAGAAGGCAAAAGTCACAACATGGCGCTCAATATTACAATCAACTGCCAGGACGATGCTTTAGCCAGCGTACTGGTAGACACAGGATCGGCTCTGAATGTTATGCCGAAATCCACTTTAATGCGACTATCATTTAAAGGATCTCCGATGAGAGGCAGTGAGGTCATCGTCAAAGCATTTAACGGATCCCAGAAAACAGTTATCGGCGAAGTCGACCTTCCCATAACTATAGGTCCTCACACTTTCCAAGTCACTTTCTAGGTCATGGACATCCGAGCAACATACAGCTGTTTGTTAGGAAGACCTTGGATACACGAGGCTGGGGCAGTTACTTCGACGCTTCACTAGAAGCTGAAGTTCGTCAAGAACGACCAACTAGTCACAGTCTGTGGAGAACAAGCCTTGATCGTGAGTAACTTATCGTCGTTCACTTGTGCAGAACCAGAGGAGGTTGTTGGAACCCAGTTCCAAGCACTTTCGGTGAGCAATGACAACCAATCAGAAAAAGGAGGCTCAATTTCATCGTACAGAGATGCTCTCGAAGTGATCAAAAGTAACAATGCAAAAGGACAGGGACAGCTTGTCATTCCTACGAATAACAAAATAAAGAAGGGTCTTGGTTTTTCTTCAACCTGTACCCAGACTGCTACTAACGATGAAAGTCTTCATCCCATTCAGAACTTCTTCCACAGTGGAGGTTTCCTTCACCCAGTGTCTCAAGAAGTACATACCATCAACGAGGGTGATCCCTCTGATCCAGATGAAGAATGGAAGTCATATCTTAACGAGGATGGTTATATGTCTCAAGAAGAGGTGCCTACGCCATTTTGCTATCCCGCACAGAGTCCGAGATTTATACCAAGATCAGATGTCAAAATGATATACGGAGATTGTGATCCGGAAGGATGTTGTGCTCCGCCAAACTCATTAGAGGAGGACACTCTGATGAAATACAACTTCAACCATGACTATTATGGCCCAATGGATGGCCTGCCTATCTGGAAGCCGTACCTAGGAGACTTGGGACAAGAAAGTCAGCCCAACGATGCATATCAGCTGAGCATCATTGAAAAGAATACCTGCATCCCCACCTAATCATGGGATCAGCACTCATGGCATTCAGAAAATATCCAGCACGACGATGAATTTACAAAGATTGCAGGGCTGGAGTTCATTAACTATGCTTTTCCAGAGGTCAACGTCATCGAAAGAGATGACTCCTCCAGTTCCAAAGAAGTGTGGGACACCTTAGGACAACCGAGTGGCAAGTATGACTTCTTAGTCAAGTACACCGCTCCTGAAAGCTCTCGTATCAGGCTCGAAGACATCCAGCCAACTGGATGGGGAGATTTACCTGAGAGTACAAACACTGTGCAAGATACAACAGAAGAGTTCGTCTACGACAACTCTGCCTGGGAAATAGATTCCAATGATCCTGCTCCACCAGAAATCAGCGTTATTTTTGAAGACAAGCCAAGAAAGAAGGTACTAGACTTTGTGATCCACCGAGGAGTTCGCCGCCAATGGGTTGCTATCAACGTTTTGAAAGTCGTTCATAAGTCTAAGTAATTGTCGTCTTTATCTTAACCTTTCACCCTGCCCAGGTGAAACGGCTGTTTTGATAGGGCTTACTTTCTGTAAATGTACCTCTTCGCTTCGCCCAAAGCGACAGAGTTTTATTTTATAGGGATGTAGTTATAAGAATCGACAAAATATTAAATAAAATAACGTTGTTCTGTAATTTCCGCATTTATTGCTGTTTTCTTTTGTTGCTGTTTTCAGGAAAATGGTAATCCTAAAAAATAACTCAAATAATAAAAACGAGCATTTTCAGAAAATACACTGCACACACTCTTGCATTCTCTCTATCTCTTCTAAAAACAAATCATCACGCCATGCAGATTGCTTGTTTTAAACCCCATTGAAACATACGATCCAATGCCTTCTCCCAACTTTGAATTCCCGGTATTTAAGGCTGAAGAAGAAAATGACGAAGAAATTCCAGAAGAGATCTCCCGATTACTCAGACAAGAGGAAAGGTCCATTGAACCTCACAAAGAGTCGTTGGAAACGGTCAACTTGGGTTCAGAAGAAGAGAGAAAAGAAGTCAGGATTGGGGCACTGCTCAGTCCAACTATCAAAGAAGGTTTTATGAAGCTTCTCAAAGAGTTTCCCGATGTGTTTGCTTGGTCCTATCAGGACATGCTAGGGTTGGATACTAGCATCGTGGAACATCATCTACCATTAAGATCGGAATATCCGCCAGTAAAACAAAGGTTAAGACGGACTCATCCAGACATGGCCATCAAAATCAAAGAGGAAGTACAGAAACAGATCGATGCGGGTTTCCTCGCCACATCAGAATATCCTCAATGGCTAGCAAAGATAGTAGTAGTTCCGAAAAAGGACGGAAAGATCCGAATATGTGTAGACTATAGGGATCTGAACAAGGCCAGTCCAAAAGATGACTTTCCCTTACCACACATTGATATGCTGGTAGACAGTACAGCAAAATTCAAAGTCTTCTCCTTCATGGATGGATTCTCGGGCTATAATCAAATCAAAATGGCGCCGAAAGATACGGAGAAAACTTCATTCATCACTCCATGGGGAACTTTTTGTTACAAGGTAATGCCGGTCGGTTTAAAGAACGCCGGGGCAACCTATCAAAGGGCCATGACAACTCTGTTTCACAGCATGATACAAAAAGAGATAGAGGTATATGTCGATGATATGATTTCCAAATCTAAGACAGAAGAGGAGCATGTGACCCACCTACTAAAGCTATTCGAGCGGTTGAGAAAGTACAAACTATGTCTGAATCCCAATAAATGCACATTCGGTGTCTGTTCAGGGAAACTGCTAGGGTTCATCGTCAGCCAGAAGGGAATTGAGGTTGACCCTGACAAGGTCAAGGCCATTCAAGAAATACCTTCTCCAAAGACTGAAAAATAAGTCAGGGGATTCCTGGGATGTTTAAATTACATTTCCAGATTTATATTCCTCGTGACCGCGACATGCGCGCCGATCTTCAAATTACTCAAAAAGAATCAGGATTGTGTTTGGACAGAAGACTGCCAAACCGCCTTTGACAGTATCAAGGAATATTTGTTAAATCCATCGATTCTATCACCTCCTGTAGAGGGAAGACCACTGATCATCTATTTAACAGTCTTGGAAGACTCAATGGGTTGTGTACTTGGTCAATAAGACGAAACGAAAAGAAATGAGTTTGCCATCTATTACTTAAGCAAGAAATTCACAGACTGCGAGACTCGGTACACTATGCTTGAGAAAACTTGTTGTGCTCTGGCTTGGGCAGCCAAACGCCTTCGCTAGTATATGATTCGTCACACTACTTGGTTAATCTCCGAAATGGATCCGATCAAGTACGTCTTTGTAAAACCTGTTCTCACGGGGAGGATTGCCCATTGGCAGATGTTGTTATCAGAATATGACATTGAGTACCATGCTCAGAAAGGCGTCAAGGGAAGTATTTTAGCCGATCATTTGGCTCATCAACCGATTAACGATCAAGAATCAGTTGGATTTGACTTCCCAGATGAAGATGTCATGTACTTGAAAATGAAAGATTGTGATGAACCGCTACCCAGTGAAGGGCCAAAACCAGGTTCCCAATGGGGACTAATCTTTGACGGAGCTGTCAATCATTATGGAAATGGAATTGGGGCAATCATCATAACACCTCAGGGTACCCACATTCCTTTCACCGCCCGAATGACAAGCTTGTATCATGGGTCTCGAAGAAGCGATCGACTTAAGGATTAAGAACTTGGATGTGTATGGAGACTCAGCCCTGGTTATCAATCAGATCAAAGGAGATTGGAACACATACCAATTAGGACTGATTCCTTACAAAGACTATGCGAGAAGGTTGTTACCATTCTTCAACAGAATCGAGTTTCATCACATCCCTCGTGAAGAGAATCACATGGCTGATGCACTAGCCACTCTCTCTTCCATGATTAGTGTAGGTCAATGGAACGACGTACCTAAGATTTACATAATACGCCTAGAAAGGCCAACTTACATCTTCATGATTGAAGCAGTCATAGACGACGGACCTTGGTACCACGATATCAAATGCTTCCTTCAAAAACAAGAGTATCCCCCTGGGGTATCCAGAAAATACAGAAAGACCCTCATAAGATTGGCAGGCAACTTCCTCCTGAGCGGTGATACACTCTATAAGAGAAATTTCGACATGGTCTTGCTCCGACGTGTAGACAGACCAGAAGCAAACATGCTTATGAAAGAAATTCACGAAGGATCCTTTGGCACTCATGCCAATGGACACACAATGGCGAGAAAAATTCTAAGAGCAGGGTACTATTGGTTGACAATGGAATCTGATTACTACAACTACACGAGGAGATGTCACAAGTGTCAAATATACTCAGATAAAATCCATGTACCGCCAACGCATCTCAAAGTTCTCTCTTCCCCATGGCCTTTTTCTATATCGGGAATTGACATGATTGGCATGATCGAACCCAAAGCTTCAAATGGACATCGGTTCATCCTGGTAGCCATTGACTACTTCACCAAGTGGGTCGAAGCAGCATCATACGCCAATATAACCCGACAAGTAGTAGTCCTATTTATCAAAAACAATCTCATCTGCAGTTATGGTATTCTAAGCCAGATCATTACTGACAATGGATCAAACTTGAACAATAGAATGATGAAAAAGTTATGCGCAGAATTCAAGATCGAACACCATAACTCATCTCCCTACCGACCTAAGATGAATGGAGCGGTAGAAGCAGCTAACAAGAACATCAAGAAGATTGTTCAAAAGATGGTTGTAACCTACAAAGATTGGCATGAGATGTTACCCTTGCTCTTCACGGTTATCGCACATCTGTCCGCACTTCAACAGGGGCAACCCCTTTCTCTCTAGTATATGGTATGGAGGCAGTGCTCCCCATAAAAGTAGAGATCCCATCAATCCGGGTATTGATGGAAGCTAAGCTAACAGAAGTTGAATGGTATCAAAGTCGACACGATAAACTGAATCTGATCGAAGAAAAGCAAATAACAGCTCCGTGTCACGGTCAGTTGTATCAGCAAAGAATGAAAAATGCGTTTGACAAAAAGGTCCGACCTCGCGTTTTCAGGAAAGGAGACCTTATGCTCAAGAAGATACAATCATTTCTCACTGATTCCCAGGGCAAATGGACTCTGAATTATGACGGCCCCTATGTGGTCAAGAAAGCCTTCTCAGGCGGCGCCTTGAGACTCGCAAGCATGGATGGAGAGGAATTTGCCTACCCCACAAATGTAGACGTAGTCAAGAAATACTTCGCCTAAATAAAAAAACGTCTCGATGGATTGAAAACCCGAAAAGGCGGTCCATGAAAAAATTAGAGACATAATCAAAAATCATCCCGGTGGATTGGAAATCTCACAGTACAATCCAGGGAAATATTAGGGATTAATGGCAAGTAACTACGTCCAACAAAGGGGCAAATCCCCCAGTAGCAGTCATGCCATCCATCAGAAAACTCTAGTCAAGGTCATCTTTGACAGAAGCTCAGGATGTCCAGAATTCAAAGTTGGTAGAAGGATAATGGTCGTTATGTTTCGAATCACGCGTTTGGCTGATTTCCATCCTATCAATAAAATTTGAGCCCTAGTGCTTTTGTTTGCAATTCTTATTTGTTTTAGCTTTATATAACGACATTTTAACATGATTAACGATTCTTGAAATAAAACAAAAATGAATTTACTTGTCAAATTTTTCTGCTTTTAAAATAAAGATGGCAATTTCTTTTGACTGTTGAACATCGAAGTACTCCTTCTAAGCCAGTACGCCTGAATGAAGGATCAGGTGTGTCGGATGCGAATATTTCGTCCGACACCCCAGGCCGAGTACTTATCTCCTAAGCCCGACCAACGTTGTTCCCCACAGGGACTATTTCTCCTAAGCAAGGCAGAATTGCTATTTTGAACCAAATGGTATTTCTTCGTCCCCGCAGTGGCCGAGTATCCAGTCGTGTTCATCTATTCGTCTGTATGTCGTGCTAGTTTTGTCAGCATAAACATACATACATCATGCATTATTGATTTACATTCATAATCATATTGCATCATTATCACTGTAGTCGGTCTTATCCCCTAGTGATAAAAGTCCTCTTGTCAATCGAGTTATTAGTCCTTTCCTCATCAGGAAATGTCACGTCTGAACAATCTCTCCCCCAGTTTATTTCTGGATTGGAGTTGGCCCTTGACCACTTTGATAACTTGAACCTCTGAAAGACAAGAAGACCTTCGACAAACGTCACTCTTCATCATTGAAGATGATATCTTCGCTTTCCCGGATTAAGGAAAATCCCCAGAGAAAACCCCTCAACCGAAGACACTCGACAATAAGCAGTTTCTCTCTGAAAATTTCCTATCAAATGAGGTCATCGGCACCTCCAAAAATTGGATTACATCACATGGCGTTTCTCCGAGAAGATCTCGAGGAAAAGTATGATGTAATATCCCCAAGCGGGAAACATTCTCTCAAGAGAATTATTTCCCCAATAGAGTCAACAAATGGTGTCTCCAAGAGAGAAGTTTGAACAACTCTACAGCTCAGACGAATGGGTTCCCTAGCAAGTCTGACCTTCAAAACTTTTTCCCATCAAATGGCATCTCCCCAGAAAAATTCGGCGAGAAGTTTGAGGAAAACCGCTATAAACAGCGTCCCTTGTCAAGAAAGTTTATTGTCAAAAGAAACTTATACCATTTCCTTGGTAGGAAACCAGGATCGAGGGGAAGTTTATTTCAGAAACTAAGACCAGTTCCTTGGTAGGAAACCAGGATCGAGGGGAAGTTTATATCAGAAACTAAGACCAGTTCCTTGGTAGGAAACCAGGATCGATGGGAAGTTTTCACCCTTTTCTAAGAATTATTGCTTAGCAAAAGAAGATGGATGGGCAAACTGCCATTCATAACCACCGTCAAAATTTTGCGTATTTCGATATTTAATCATCTTGCACCCCGAATGCCCGAATACCTTCGACATTCACACCTTCGGGTCCAAGAAAATTAAATAGGGGCATCTGTCATACCCCAAATTTTGACCACTAAGATTTCCTATCATTGTGCAAATCATCATCACAATATGGATGTATTTACATGCCTCGTCAGTCTCCCCAAAGATGGGTGAGCATTCACTACAAACAAGAATTAGGGTTTTAAGCCCTCTATGAGCACTTAGACTAAGGATCAATCAAGGAATAACATGATCTTTAACTTGTCTAACCTCTCAAGACAGCCATAAAGGATCAAGAGGACTCCCACATCAAGGATTAAGCACAAGGTTGCAACATTCCAAGTGGACCAAGCCTCAAGATCGCCAGTGTCACCAAATTAGGGTTTTGGTCGACTGAGGCCTCCAGATGAAAGTTTCCATCTGGGCATAAGCCAATGCTTCAAAGCATAACCCAAGATACTACAAGGGACCTCATGAACCCAATCATCAAGTTAATTTAACCCCAGGGGATGCATTTACCAAAAATCAAGAATTAGGGATTCTTGACCTAATTCACCCCTAAGTTGACTTCTGGGACAAAACATGAGCCAAGACCTCAAGACATGATTTGAGGACCTTAAATACACCATATTGATCCATTTGCAACAATGGATTGATCCAAGAAGCTTGATCCACAATTTTCAATTTCATTAGGACCACAATTAGGGTTTCGAGGGAAAAGTCAACTGTACCTTTGACTTTTGACCAAGACATGCTCCCAAACCTTGGGACATGATTCAATATACCCTATATCACCTATGGAGTCCATCCATTAGGTTTGATTTAGGTCAAGGACTTGATTTCACAAAGGATTGCACAGTTTGAATTTCATCTGATAAAAAGTCAACTATACAAAAAGTCAAAGTTTGACTTTTTGATTTTTTTTGTCAACCAAGGTTCCTTAATCCTAAAACAATGTTAATATGTGATTTGAATCATCATTCATCAAGAAAAATAAAAAAAAGGGAGTTAACTTGTAAAAGGGGTAACCATAAAAAACTTAGAAATTATCTAAGTTATGGAACAAAGTGGCTAGGGTACCAACATCCAAAGATCATAACTTTAGATCCAAGCAACCCTTTTGGATGGTCCAAAGATGGATTTTTAGCTCTCATGGAATACTTTAAAAGTTTCAACTACATCTCATTCCAATTCCTCATGGATTTTAAGTTATGGAGTGATCAAAATGGCTGAAAAATATGAAAATGACATTTTTCCAACACTTAGTGAAATTTTCACTAAGTCAAAATCTGCCTTACTTTTTCCAAAATGTAGGGACATTTTTCACCTTGATCCAAGTCAAACCAGGTCTAGGGGTGGACATCAAAGTTAAAGTATGCCATGAGGGCTTTCCAACAAGTACCAGATCATCTCCAAATTCCATTTGAGCAAGGAGATACAACCCTTAGAACATGGCATCCTGAACTGGTTTTTCAAGGCGGAATTGTGCACATTTGCTCGATTTTTCCAAATCTAATAAATCCAAGCCTTGTCATCATTTTGGACACATCTGAGGATCAAATCCAAAGGGGATGATCTGATCTCCAAGCCTCCAAAGTCCAAGAATCTACAAGTAGCATGCCAAACCTAAAAGGCTACAAAGATGCCAAATATCCAATTTTGTTTCCAAGCATTAAATGCATACACCAAGGTGGCATGAACTGAGCCTATTCCAACTGAATTCAGTCCAAGTTTATCTCTGAACCAAAGCTATAAAGCCTGTGCTCTAATCTCAAGTCAATGGCTAGAGGAGACTTGAGATTCCTTTTGCATAACATTGGCCAAAGGCCTGCTGCAACCTCCATTCTCTATTGCTTGCAAAACAAACTTGCTCCACTATAAATAGACATCATTTGTGAACAGTTTGAGTACACCAAAGTACCCAAACTGATGCTTTCCTCAAAATCACCTCTTTCACTCCAAATTTGCCTTCTAACTCAAGTCACTATCGGGTTTTGAGTTTGAGAGCAATTCCAACCAAACCAATCACACACACACACCTCACATATATCATATAGAAGTGATCCAAACTCTTACATAACGTCTGGAACACCAATTTCTCAAAATCACCAGCCATCTACATAAGCCTTTGACAGATTTGCAGTTAAGGTTCCAAATCAAGTTCCAGCTCAATTCAATCCACTCCAAGCATTCAGACACACTCCATATCACCTAAGGAAGCTGTTCAGATCATCACAACTCATCTGTAACACCTCAAACTCAAAAATTAAATTGCTCTTGCTGCCACGACATTCAAGTAACCCTAAACTTGGTCATCTCATGATTAATGCATATTTTCTCACACAATAATTTTGCCATATGTTCATAATCATGTATGGAGTGTTTTCCCTCCATTGATTGCTTTGTATGAATTGTGTATGGAATTTCTTAGCCTTCATGCAGAAATTAGGGTTCTTGAGGTTTCTCTTTGATCTCTCATTCCATACTTAAAATAAATGAAATTAAAGACCATAGACATGATCGTGATTTGAAAACGAGCAGATTAATATGTGGATTGTGTGATTTCATCAAGTATTCGGTGAGATTAGGGAGAAAACGCAAATCTGTAAAAACTCAGAACACGCGCGTGTTTTTGTTTGTTCTTGGCGCCTTTTTTCAAATATTCAAATATTTTAATTTTGTGATTTTATTTAATTGATTCAAAAATTAATTTCTCTCTAAATTTTAATGATTTTGAGTTGAGTCTTTTTTTCAAAATTCACAAAAATGTTAAAATATTTTATTTTACAAAAATTTCCCAAAAAATATTATTTATTTCATATATTTGATATTTTTGCAAAGAATTAATTTTTATTTGTTTTTTTAACATTTTTAAAAAATTTCTTTCTCTTGATTTTCCAAACTTGAATAGTTTTCAATCATTTTGTGGATAAAAACATGATTTTTGAGACATTGACCCAAAATCACAACTCATTTCTCACATGTTTTCAATGATTTTATTCATTTTTAATCAAAATTAATTCCATTTTTTACAAAATTAGGGTTTTGATTGATTTCACCCTCATTAATCTTTTTCAAAACACTCATGGGCCTCTTGATAGAGTGTAAGTCCCACCCTTTGTAAATAAAACAGTTTTGGGCCTCACACATTGTATAAGTCCCCCTGTATATATTCAAAAGTTCGGCGCGGTCGTCGCCTTTGTAACAAAATCAACTGTGGTTCTCCTTGAGCTATAAGACCCATCTTTATTCATTTTTCAACTCTTTGATACTCTAATAGAGTGTAAGACCCAATCCCTTTTTAACCAAAACCATTTTTGGGCCTCAGGTATTGTATAAGTCCCAACACATTTTCAAAAACCTCGGCGCTATCGCCAGTTCAAAAATCAAATAACCTGGCCTCCCCTCGTGTTGTAAGTCTCATCATTATTTTTTCAAAACAATCCTTAGGCTTCTCCTAAAGTTGTAAGACCCAACCCTTTTGTAAATAAACCTCGGTGGGCTTCAGTCATTGTATTAGTCCCTCTATGATTTTCAAAAACAACGGTGCGATCACTGTTAAACCTTGGGCCTCTCCTTGAGTATAAGCCCCAATAATCTTTTCAAAACAACTTCCCTTTTGATTTAGATTCAACATACATGTTGTTATCAAAACTTTCTTTAATTTCATTGGACAACTAACAATACAGCATGGAAGCTTGCTCGCCTGTAAGTTTTAAACATCTTTCATTTACTCGCTTTCATATATATATATATATATATATATATATATAACTGTATTGTGGGAAGCTGCGCACTGTAAGTCTTCTTTCACATCCTTTTAAATATTTGTCATATATCAACTGTATATATACTAGTATAGTTATTTAGAGTTTTCCCCGACAACTAGGTCTAGAACTAGGTAAAGCCATGTTGGTCACTCTTAAATACTGTCAAAACTAGATCCCCATAGGATTTCTATATACAGTCTTGCCTTCTCTTGGGCTTAAACAATATGGAACAAAGAGAAAGGCAGTATTCTTCGTGAACCTTTTCTCAGACTGTCACCCCTAGAAATTGTCAAAGAAACTCTACTCCCCAGAGTTGATCTATTCTAGGTGAATAGCATCTCTTGAGCTTCTTCAAACCTCCGAATTTTCACTAAATGATCTATTCTCAGTGAATAGAATTTCTTGAACTTTTCTTGGTTTGAGACCCACGAGCTTCCTAAAAGCATCCCCGCCTCCTCTTGGGCTTTATACAAGGACCCTTCGGCTTCTTAGAAGTTCTCATGCCTTCTATTGGGCTTAATACAAGGACCCTGAAGACCTCTTAAAGGTATAAGACAGAACTTAGTCATCCTTTGCTAGAGCAGTCTTCCCAGTGTCAAATCTCATACTAATTTAAGGTTGATTCTCATCCCTTAAAACACTCGCCTCCTCCTAGAGGCATCATACAAAATATAAAAACTCTTTCACACCGGTAGACTTGGACAGTCTAATCCTTTTGAGTCTCAAAGACATTTTCAAGTTCCCTACAAACATAGGAAGAAACCCCGAATTCTGGATTAATCTCCAGCAGAGTTAAAACTCGTGGGTTCTAAAACCCGGTCTATCTCCTAAAAATCCCAAGCCAGGGTTAGTTTATCATCATCGTAACACTATCTCAAATCAGAACCTCAAGGTCTCTGATCTATCAACTCTTCTGTAATCCTCAGTAGGAGTTAATTCCCCACTTGGACCTGCCTCGGGATCTCAATAATTCCCAGCAGAAGATAGCCTCCTCTTAGGCTTTATATAATGATCATTCCTCAACATAGTCAGCCTCCTCTTGGGCTTCATACAATGATTCTCCCCAGCGAAGCTAACCTTTCCAGACTCTCTTGTCAAGTCAATCACCTTTTTAGACTCTCTTGTTGAGTCAATTAACTTCCCGACTCTCTTGTTGAGTCAATCACATTCCAGACTCTCTTGTTGAGTCAACCCTTTTAGCCTCAATCTCGGGCTTTGTACAAGACAGATAAAAACACTCTCTTGTTGAGTCAAACCCTTTTAGCCTCAATCTTGGGCTTTGTACAAGACATAAATCATCATAACCTTCTCTACAGCTTGGGACAAATATCTTCCCCAGCGGAGTCAATTCCTCCCAGCCTTCTTTTAGGCTTTGAGAAATAATTTCCTGAGCAGAGTCAAACTCAGTTCAGCCTCTATCTTGGGTTTTGTACGGGATACCTAAAATATCCTCAGCCGAGTCAGTAAAGTCTCCGTTTAGCCTCAAATTTTGGGGTTTATACAAGACAGATAAATATTTCTTTCCCGCAGAGTCAGTCTTCTTTTCAGCTTCTATCTTGGGCTTTGTACAAGATATATACAAACCTCCCCGGCGGAGTCAAAATCCTTTTTAGCCTCAATCTTGGGCTTTGTACAAGACAGATAGAATATTTTCCCTGGAAAAGTCAAACTTTCAGCCTCCTCTTAGGCTTTGTATAATGATATCCCCAAAGAGTCAGTTTCTTTTTGCCTCAATCTTGGGCTTTGTACAAGACATCAATATATACCCTTTCTTGTTGAGTCTGTCTTACCCAGCCTCCTCTTAGGCTTTGGGTAAGGACTTCCCCAGTGGAGTTAATCAACCTCTTAGCTTCAACCTTGGGCTTTGATCAAGGCACACAAAAATCAACAAACCCTCTTTAGAGATGACAAATTCTCTCTCAGTCAAACCTTTTAGCTTCAATCTTGGGCTTCGAACAAGACACCAAAACATTATCTTCTTCCTCCCTTAGAATAGGAGGAACTACGATTTCTCTAATTTCTCTGTTTCGTTTAAACGGGAATACGTATGCTAAGATTGCGAAATCTTAGCGAGCATACTAATAAAAAACTCTAGGTCCAGCACCTTCACACATCAATCGAACTTAGGTCCAGTACCTTGCCAAAAACCTCGGGCAAGCCCGAACATCAACATCAACTCACTCTCTCTCTCATACTTCCCAAGAAACTTTCCCAACCCATTACCAGATAAACACCATCAAGTACAAAGCGAAACCTAAAGCTAACATCCTGTGGATAACCACATATAGGATGGGTAATTGACAACTCCCCAATATATAACCTGACCCCAGACCCCCCAATCTCTTTAAGCGTTTGTTCAGATAAACATTCGCGTGCAAGGTTAGTTTTAGATAGCTTCCCTTTCCCTTTCAGCTTCATGGGATAAATAAGAAATCAGAAAGTAGCACCCATTTTCTCCTCGAGGAGGAAAACCCAAACCCAGCGATAAGGTGGTCGCGTCACCGACAAAAATCGCTCACTACAGCAGGTTTGAAGTCTTTGGAGTTCTTAAGCAGGATAGAGGTTGTCTACTCAAACTTGGTTGCTGAATCAAGTCTATGAGAGCATGGAACTCTTGTTCTGCGAAGGGAGGAGGTTCATCTAAGTGGCAGAAGGAGGGTCTGAATTCAACAGTTGGATGTCATATTAAAATGTTTTGACATCTAGCTCAACATCAGAGGTCTCAGCTGGTGATATGGCACATCAGCTTAAGATAAGGTGATCTACAGGAGAATGGAAGTTATGGATGCTTCAAAAAGGTCTATCTCATGCAGTTTGCAGGAGCTGTGGATGGGAAGATGTTACATGACTAAGAGGCTTGGCGGATCCAAGATGTCTTGCAATGGGGCAAGTAGTTCATGTGACTTGAAGGTTTGATTTCATTAGTGGATCAATGTATCTTGTGGGAGTTTGAAGAAGATTGAGATCAATCAATAAGTGGCATTTGGTTGGTTTCATTGTGTGCATTCAAGCAGGATGCTTGAAACTGATTGCTCTTGTACAGAAGAATAGTTAGTTGAAATTGTAAGGAGGTTCTGGTTCTCTAGGAGCTTGTGGCAGAAGTTCTGGGTTGAGGATGGAAGCATACCTTCTTTTGGTGGATGAGAGTTTATTTCTCTCTGGGTTTCTGAAGTTTTCTTTGTTCAAGCAGGTGGCGCAGTGTTGTGTGAAGATCTTCAGTGTGGATTACTATGCTGATAGTAAGTCCAGTGGTGGAGCATATCAAGAACCATGGTGTGTGGTGTTTGTGATGTGTGGAGGATGTCATAACTGATGTTAGAACATCTTTAGGTTAGTTATCCTTGGTGAAGGATTTTAGGTTATGTGAGGAACTGGTTACTTGCATCGTGTCTAAGAAGTATCTACATTGTCATACGGGAGAATGATGGGGTAGAAGAACTGTCTTGGAAGATTGATGTAAGTGTTTTGGAAGACTGGAGTGGATCATGGGTTAATTGCATGAAGGTCTGGTTTCTGATGCATTCAGAAGTGGATATTCACCAGAAAATCAGAAGTATTCCAGGTTATCATACGGGAGAATGATAAGGAATGACTGTCTTGGATTTTGGGGTGTCTATCTCTATTGTTGGCTTGGTAAGGTCAGTGGAAAATCTTGCGAAGGGGATGTTTCCCTTGGCTGCAAGTCATGCTAGTAGTGGATCAGTTTAGTAGCTGTGAAGTTCTGGAGCATGCATACAATAGCTGACATCGTTATAACAAACTAAGGGGCCCTGTGCGTCTCTTTAAGGAATGTGAAGCATTCTGATTCAATTAGTTTGTGCCTCAAGCAGCTGGAGGTCTATACATAAGAATTCAAGAGGAGTTCGTGTGGTGTATAGATGGTTACAAGATGGGGGGATCAATGGGACTTTGATCTCAAGCCAAGAGTTTGTTATGGTTGGTATACACTTCCTCACGGGTAGCATGATGGTGATCATGTGTGAGTGATTATTGTTTCTTGTCAGAGGAAGCAATAAGAGAGTTGATGATTGTGTTCAGCTGGTAAGTTGAACTGAGGGTGCGCTCTTGAAGACATGAAGATGCGTCTTATGTTTTCCATTCATTATCTTAGGTGTTTTGTGGAGGAGCACTGGTTACCTTAGATAGGGGGAGATGCCCCTTGATCTAAGATGAATTACTGCGAGGATGCAGTTGAAGTTCCAGTTTGCATTTGTGTGTCAAGCAAGCTGAGATGTCAATGAGGATGTCTTGACATTGTTGCATTGTTGCAAGTTGTGGGAGACTTGGCAGTGCATGTGATATGGTTCTTATTGGATGCTTAAGAATCATTGATTGAGTCTGGAGGGATTTATTTTTCTCTGCAGACTGGGATCATAAATTTTTGAAGAAATCTCTGTAAGTCCAAAATCAGAAAATTTCCTATGAAGAATAGACAATGTCTGACACAATGTCAGGACATTGCTGTTGAACATGTTGGATGTAATGGGTTTGTTGGTCGGTGTTCTTAAAAGAAGAAACAGTCAACAGTCTTGGTCGGTGAGCATTTAGTGGAGTGATTTCCTTCAGTTAATGAATCTTTGAATTGACCAGAGTTATTTTCTGTGGTTCATTAATTCCTAAGGGAATTGCTTGGCTATAAATAAGACTGTATCGATTCTTCTTAGTCTCATCATTCCTTTAGTGATCGTTGGCATTTTTTAAATTCTGGGTGAGTTACGTCTGGGTTTGGAGTTGTCTTGGTCATTTTTTCTAAGTTTTGGCTAAAAAGGGGGAGAAGAAGTCTGTTTTTCTGTTGCTTTCTGGGTACATTCATGCAGTTTTTCTGCAAGAATACTGGATAAGATGCTACGACATCTTAACATTTCTTTTTCTTTTGTGTCTTGTGATCTGAGTTGAAAAATAGGTTGTGACTTCTGATCTGAGTTACATATTTTATGAACTCTATGTCACGACTGTTTAAGCTCTTTCTGGAATTTAGGAAGAAGATATCAGAAGGGAAACTCTCAAGATGAAGGGACACATGGACCTTTATCAATCTCGCTCATCTAGCACATAAGGGAATGTTTTAGCCAAAATTTGTCAAAAGGGGGAGATTGAAAGCTCTTGTGGTTTGACGAAATTTTGGTAAAACATGAATATGATAAAGATGAAGAAATCTGCTCAAGATTAAAGATGTTGAAGAAGATGTCCTAACATCTTACAAATATAGCAGGTTTAATTATTCAACAAATCTGTCAAAGATTTGGTGCAAATTTGCAGAGTGGATAAAGGAGAAAAAATTGAAAGCCCAAGACAACAGAAGACTATATAAGGAGACTTAGACCTAGGGTTAACAGATAGTACTGATGTATCACTTATAACTTTGTAACCTAGTTCTCTTGTGTTGAATAAGGGTTTAGGGTTTGAGAGTCGTTGGCTCTCTTAGGAGTTGTAAGTCTCCACTCTGTAATATGGGATGCAGAGTGGAAGGCATAGGTACAGGGACACAACCAGAAGCCTGTAGGTAATGGATGTTGTATTGTTATTGGACGAAGCTTTGAAGTAAGTCCAAGATAACTTGGAGGTCAAGAAACCACGACAGGTTCTCTATTGGGAGAAGACAGAGATATCACAAGTTGTGATTAGGATGTGAGTGAGGTATCTCATATCAAGGTTGTAAACATTTGAGTTTAGCCTTGGTAAAGATGTTCATTGGGTAGATGTTAGAGATAAAATTGAAAACGGGGGAGTTTAGCTTTGTAACAGTTCTACAGATAGTGAAGTCTTCATCCTGGATTGGTATCCCCCAGATGTAGGTGAATTGCACCGAACTGGGTTAACAATTACTGTCTTATTTAACATTCTGCAAGTTACAGTTCTATTATTATTTTTGACTGACATGTTGGATCAGATGTCGTGACATCTGTGAGTATGTAGTTATGATATTCAAAATACAAGTCTGCTGTTACACCTCTGAGTATAAATTATTATGTAGCACAATGTCTTGACAAGTGTTAGGACATCTAATGTCTGCATAGGCCAGAATTTCAATCACCATTTTTGAACCTTCTGGTGAAACATATGGTACTAAGAAGATGATGATCACAAATTTGAATTATGAGAAGATAAGAAAGATAGAAGTTTTTGTTAAATATATGATGGAAAAATTGATTCTGAGTCAGATGAAGACTGGGATAAATTCATGGATTCAATTAGGTATGAAGTCTGAAGACCCTTTTATTCTAAGTGTTCTTGCTTAGTTTGTTTGGCCCTTGTATTTGGGCATATTTTGTTTCTGTTTTTATATCTAAAGGCTTTATAACCTCTTTCGACTATGTTTAATAAATAGATTTAATGCTTGCGAATCTCTAGATGTTGTTCTAGTTGTTCTACTCACGTTTTGGTTGTGTATGTGTTAACATACTAACCTATTCATGACTGACCTCAAAGTGCTATTTTATTGTACTAACTCTTTGCCAAATTATGGAAAAAGGGGGGAGTAGTATTGTGTTGTTGAGGTAACATGTATTTGTTTAGTACTTACCATCTGGGTAAGTACTACTGATGTGCCCACATCCAGGAGCATCATCCAAGACATATGGCTATTTCAGAGTGAGCTATTGCTTTAGTGATATTTTTCATATCCTGATATTAACTACTAACTATTTGTGTTATGCATGACTAAGTATGTGAATGATTGCATGATGATAATTGTTAGTCGGTAGGAATGTACCCTACTAACTATGAGCTGAGTAAGTTCTATGTAGGACTAAGTTGTGTATAATTGCATGTCTGTCTAATTGATTTTAGAACATTGTTTTGTGTGGCATGCGTCTTTGATGAATTCTACTAATTTTCTGCTGCTTTGATAAACCTCTAATGAATGTTGCTACTGATGAAATTGTATGCACTAATAGTCTTCTGTTGATGTCACTTGTTCTGAAAGAATGAGTGTTATCTATCTTAAAGAGTTGTTTTTCCACAATTTGCCAAAAGGGGGATTGTTGTTCCTAGCTGCATTTTGCAAAACAGTAACATGGAGAAGTGTTCAAGTTTTCTCAGCTACTTCAAGATAATTTTCTGGTGCAAAAGGGACACATGTTGGACGTGATGTCACAAAATATGGGTACGACATTTGGGCCTTGCTCAACAGGCCAGATTGCTGCATTTTGGAACAAATTTTCCGTTGAAGATTCAGTTAGATTTTGTTGATTATATTTAGCAATATGATTATATGATTTATTGGATAGTTGTGAATATTAAATCAAATTAAATGTGATTTAAATTTGAATTTGAAACAAACCAAATCATATATTTCTGTTGTAGATATTTATAGCACAAATCTTATCAAGCAGATAGTGCAAAGATTCTGTACTAAATAAAATCAAAGATCCAAGGAGAAAAACCCAGAATACTTTTTCTATATAAGGAGCTCAAAACCTACATTGGAAACAAATAATACATTTAAGATATTAGAGTGCCAGGGTTTATTATAGTTCTTTTCATTGTTGTATGTACACCACACTATGTTTCAGTAACTTGGCATATCTGTAGGTTAGTCTAGTTGATTTGTATTGATATTTATGTTTGTTAAACACCAATCAGTAGGGTTTAGTGATTGAGAGAAAGTGATAGGGGTTTTCATATTTAAGGGGAGACCTAAATAGAAAGTTATTGGGTAGTGTTAGGAAGATGCATTGAACAACATAGAGGTTTTTGTTACTTGTGTTGGAAGCCAACCCTTTAGAGGTAAGTGTTATTGCATTGAATTGGGTTCCTGATTATTGTGTTATTTATGGCTTTTCTACTCTGTCATCTTGCACAATTGAATCTGTGTTAATTGTGGTGATTCTGGTTTAACTTGTTGAACCAATTATCGAGGACAACACGTTCGACATTTGTCCCCTAAGGAACAGAATTTCAATCACATGAAATGCCGTTGTCAGTGAGGATTTAAAACACGTCTAATTTTCCAACCATGGCAGTAATTATTAAGGGGAAGATCTCGTTGGAAACATGTTTAATCTTCTCTGATTCCCTGAAACCCTACATACATTGGTTAGGGACTTTTGCCGAAGTACATCCCTCCTTGTGATGGACGAAAATCATTTTTGCAATCTTCCTCTTCATTATACCTTTAGACAAGAGGTTTGCCTGAGGTACTCCTCCGGTTATGGAGGCAATGAAGAGGCATTTTCCTTTGCTTGCTTCTTTGTTTTCTCTGCTTCTTCTGGCCTCCGTAGTCTTCGAGGGAGACTTACCATTAGGTGACTCCTCTCTATCCCTTTGCCCCCATTGATACATTCAGTTAGCCGACCCCTCTTGATCTGTCATTTGATGGCATTCTTCAACAATATGCAATCATCGATGTTGTGGTCGTAGCTTCTATGGAAGGAGAAGTACTTTGATTTGTCCATCCGAGATGATTCTCTAACGGAGTAAGGAGTTCGAATTCCTCTTTTTTGAAACTCGGTATTTGCATAGTCATGATAAATTTCTCTCATGAAACTATCAGGGGTGTACCTACCATACTTCCACATAATATCCCTGTTGAAGTCATCTCGACACCGGTGTAACTCCTTCCCGACTTGGGAGCTATAGTGAGACTCTCTATAGGTGGGGTTGTCGAAGTGTGTGGTCAACTTCTCCTACAAAAGCATGTAAAGTTCATCCATAATTAAAATTTCCTGGACATATTTTAATTTCTTCTTCCCTAACTTTTGCCTGAATAGGTGGTATCTCAGAAGGTCATTCTCAAAGATCCAACACTAAAGACCTTTTTGGGCCATTTCCACCTTAACGGAGACCTATGTGAATTCATCTATGTAAGACCTCAAACTCTATTTCTTTCCTTGTATAACCCCTTTCAAGCCGGCCTCCGTTACCATTATTGGCTTCTCAATTGTGAAATTCCCTAAAAACTCTCACAGCAGAATGAAGTTGTAGAAAGGAAGAATAAGACATTACAAGAGATGGCCAGAACCATGATCAATGAAACTAATGTGGCTAAGCACTTTTGGGCAAAAGCTGTGAATACAGCATGTTACATTCAGAATAGGATCTCTATCAGAACTATTTTAGAAAAGAATCCTTATGAATTGTGTGAAGGAAGAAAACCTAACATCTTTTATTTTCATCCTTTTGAAGGCTCTTGTTTATCCACGTTAGATTCAACGATAATCTTGACTCAGAAAAGTCAAACTAGTTGAGAATTTTGCAGATCTAGAAATAACTCTTGCAGGTTCTGGAGAAAAGGCAAAAGAATCTGAGGACAAAGACTCAAAGGACGCTAATAAAGATACATCATAAGCAACTGAATCTCAAACAGTTCAGAAAAAGCGAAGGCATAGACAAATCATTTATGAAGAATTGATTCTAGGAGACAAAGTTGAACCTGTCAGAACAAGATCCATATTCAAATAAACTGAGGAAATGCTCTTGGGATTAGTGTCACTGATAGAACTAACCTCTTGTGAAGAAGCACTTCAGGACAATGAATGGATTCTGGCAATGCAATAAGAGCTAAATCAGTTCTCCAGAAATGATGTTTGGGATCTGGTGTCAAAGCCCAAGGGGACTCATGTCATAGGAACCAAGGGGTGTTCAGAAACAAATTGAATTAGAAAGTAGAAGTTGTCAGAAACAAAGCACAACTGGTTGTACAAGGTTACAGTCAACAAGAAGGAATTGACTATAATGAAGCCTTTGCTCCAGTCGCCAGGTTAGAATATATATGTCTTCTAATCTCTTTTGTTGTTAATAATGGTATAACCTTATATCAAATGGATGTCAAAAGCGTGTTTCTAAATAGATACATTTCTGAAGAAGTATATGTTCACCAACCTCCAGGTTTTGAAAACATCAAGTTTCCAGAACATGTTTTTAAACTTAAAAAGTCATTGTATGGTCTGAAATAAGCTCCCAGAGCTTGGTATGATAGACTAAGTTATTTTCTTTTAGAAAAGGACTTTACCATAGGCAAAGTGGACATTACTCTCTTCTGTGAAAACATTGGAAACGATCTAATGATATGCCAAATCTATGTAGATGACATAATTTTTAGGCAAAGTGGACATTACTCTCCATCTGTTTGTCAAGAATTTTCTAAGATAATGCAGGCAGAGTTTGATATGAGTCTTATGCAAGAGCTAAAATACTTTCTGGGAATACAATTAAATCAAACTCCAGAAGCCACATATATTCATCAAAGCAAATACACAAAAGAGCTCCTAAAGAAATTTGATATGACAGATAGTAAACCAGCAAAGACTCCTACGCATCCTACATGCATTATGGAGAAAGATGAGGTAAGTAAAATGGTTTGTCAGAAGCTCTATCGTGGTATGATAGGATTTCTTCTCTATCTAACTGCTTCTCGTCTAGATATTTTATTCAGTGTATGTCTTTATGCTCGCTTTCAATCAAATCCAAGGGAAACTCACTTAACAGCTGTTAAGAGAATCCTAAGGTATCTAAAGGGAGCATCTAACATCGGTTTTATGTATAAGAAAACATCATAATACAAGCTATCAGGTTTTTGTGATACAGATTACGCCGAAGATAGATTAGAACGTAAAAGTACTTTTGGAAACTGCCAGTTTCTGGGTGACAATCTCGTCTCATGGGCAAGCAAAAGGAAATCAACCATTGCTCTATCAACTACTGAAGCAGAATATATCTCAGCATCACTTTGCAGCACTCAGATGCTCTGGATGAAAAATCATCTTGAAGACTTCTAGATATATGATAGTAACATCCCTATCCTCTATGATAAAACAACTGCTATTTACCTAAGTAAGAATCCTATTTTACACTCTAGAACTAAACACATAGAAATCAAATACCATTTCATTATAGACTATGATCAGAAAGAGATTATCATTTTAAAATTCATAGATACACACCATCAGTGGGCTGATATCTTCAGAAAACCCTTAGCTAAAGATAGATTTATGTTTATTCTGAAACATTTAAAAATGGATCCTTGTCCAGAATGAATTCTCTTTCTAATGTGTTCAAATCTTTCTTTAAAAATATGATTCTAACTTTGTGCAAATACTTTTCTTTGAATCCTTCTTTTCAATGATACCTTTACAAGTTAGAAGATGTCTTGGTAAGAAATATCTCAAGTCAGAAACCTCTTGGTATTTTTTATTTTGAGAACATCAAACCGTGTCTTTTCAAACGTATGGCTATGATTTGCTTAGACACCTGTCTATTTCAAATCATAAGTTATCGGTTGAAGCGACACCTCGAGCGGTGGGATGTCTTGAGATTAGTTTTTAAAGTCATCATTACTATTTATTACTCTCCCTCTTATTCATTTTCAATGCTTGGTAATCATTTCATTATTTTTGTTATATATATTCACACGTCTCACTCTCATACACTACGCGACTTCACTCCCCACACTTTATCTCTTAAACCTAAACCCTTGTTCTCTGCAATTATCTCCTCCATGGATACTCAAGAAGAAGAAGTTTATAAATTCTCTCAACAAATACAACAAAAAGATGAATTGTCTTAACATATGACTACCAGCACCATTCCACCTGAATCTTCAACCTTGCATCAATCCTTGTCTACTTTTTAACAACCTCATGTCCAAGAAATTCTTGATCGTCCTGCTCACATTAACTTGGCCACACCAGCTGATCAACTAGAAGTACTTTGTGAACTTCTATTGGACTTTGATAATCTGAGGGATAATGGTATGGATCTGACAGAGGAACTAAACAAACAAGGCTGGGGTAACTACTTTGATCGTCTCTACGACCTTATCTACTCAAATCTGGTAGAGGAATTCTGGAGATTTGTAGACCTTGATTACAAATACATTGTATCCCATGTTTTGGATGTTAAATGTGTCACGACGGAGAAATCTATTGCTACCTTGCTCTGAATGGAGGAAGCAAGAGGAAAACAGATTTACAACATGAACCCTAGGTCAAAAGCTCTGACTCAGGAAGTAAACCCTGCAATCTTCACACAAGTATCTGAAAGAAAATTATCTTCTAAGAATCAGGAACTATATAAGAACCTCCGGGTATGGCTCAAGATCATTATGGGATACATTCACCACATACCACCATCCAGCTCATCTGACTATTTCAACAGTGATCAGAAATTCATGTTGTACTATTTGATGAAGGGAGAAAAGATGCACATTCCTTTTATTCTCTTCAAATATCTCAAAGATTCTGTTAAAGAGACTAGAAACCATGGAAAGTCTAGAAACTACATCCCTCTGGGCAGACTCATCTCAGATATTCTGACTGAAAATGGTCTCGTGGATCATTTGATTAGTCTAAATCTGATGGATGACGTTGTTGTGGATACTGAAAAACTGCTGAATGACAAGAATCTCAAAAACATGGGCATTATTGAGAAGGTTCTGGTAAAACCAAGCATACCTATAGATTAGGACACTCTAAAGGATAGAAGGATGATTGTTGATGGATATCCTCTTTTCACAAAGATTGATCCACCCGAAGTTATAGAGGAGTATCTCAGAATCCTTGAAGCTTAAGGCTACAAAATGTCTTGATTCTCTTATGAGGCTCTTCTGGGCGCTCTTCTTGTTCTTCTGAAAAGAAAGCATGAATCATCTCAGAAGAAGACTGAAAATAAGAAGACGAAGAAACTTCTGCACCTGGGAGAATCCGGAAAATCTCAAAATTCTTATGCACTTGCCTCGTATCCAGCTCCTTCAAGTAAGTCTTCTAGCTCTCAATTTGTTGCCTCTAGTTCTGATACTAAAACCATTACTTCATCAATTCCTCCACCTCCTCCACTAAATTCGACCACAGTTACAACTACCTCCATCCCACCTTCATCATCTATTGTTTCAGCTCCTTCCGAAAATTCCAAAGTAACACCAACTCCAAAACATACAATTTTTGAAACCATCCCCCAAACAAAAACAACTTCTACAACCATCCCACAAACAACAACAATTTCTAAAACCTTCATCCCCACAACCACTTCCTCCCAAGTAACCTCTGAATCACTTATTTCCTTTGCATTCTCATATGCCGCTACAACTACTTCCACACCATTCCCAGATACTTTCTCTATCATCACCTCTCTACCAATTCTTGAAAACATTACTTCAGAACATATACCTCTCTCCATCTCTACAACCATCACCACTTCAGTTTTCTAAGATCTCACCAACATTTCTGAACATTCTGACCCTAATTCACCTGATCTGAACATAGACCAAAACATGACAAATTGTCCCTTAGACTCTAACAAAACCCTTACTGATAAACCTAACTCTGATGAAGAAACCCATCATGACCATCAGACCTCTGACCTTCAAACTCCTAGCCCAAACCTTGATGAAGTAATTTCTAGTTTCAAGGACAATGCAGAAAGGAGAGTAAAGAAGCTCTACGAGGAGTCCAGCTCTAGCAAAAATCCTTCTCATCTGGGTGCTAGCTAGAATCGGTTTCACAGGTGGATGGCTGTTGAATTCAACAAAATCAAAAATCTTTAAGTCCAAGTAAAAGAGAATTTTGTCAAGGAAGCTGAAGAGAGGTTAGAAGCTCTGAAGGCCGCTGAGAGAGAAGTTGCTGAAAGAGAAGCCGCTGAGAGAGCAGCTGCTGAGAAAGAAGCCGAAGAACAAGAAGCTGCAAGAAAGGCAGCTGCTGAGATAGATGTTGTAGAAGGATCTGATAAGCCACTTACTTCTGAAGCTGATATTTTCCCTTGTATGTTGAAGACTCTAAAAGACATGCAGAAAGAACAGCAGTTGGTCAGAACCAGACTTGATAAGCAAGATGAAATCAACAACAGCATTTAGAAATTGCATACTCAACTTGTTCAGAGGATCCTCCTCCTTCTCAACCTTAGGAACTTTAGGCTCCCCTTTAGATTTCTGTTCTATTGTGTTCTAAGTGTTTTTTTCTCACCTCTACTGTTTTGCTTCATCTATAATATAAGTTTTTTTTTATTATGACAAAAAGGGGGAGTAGAATAAGTGATGATTTTGATTCATATCTAATTATCTAAATCTCATTGCTTACATTCTAACATAATATATATGCAAAGTATGTGAATGTCTTTCAGGAACACTCTGAAAGTTGCTTATGGATTAAGCTCTGATAAAGTATTGCAAAAGGTTCTGATAATCCAAGCTCTGACAAGTCAACCAGGAACTGATATCTCTTATATGTTAAGATCTTTATAAGTCATAGACTCAGGGGGAGCTTATTTATCTCAGGGGGAGTTCTCTAAACTTAACTCTGATAATTATTTACATATAATATCGTACACATAGTTCCATCAAAATACATGATTTTGTCATCATCAAAAAGGGGGAGATTGTTAGAACAAGATTTTGGTTCTGCACATGATCTCTAGTTTTGATGATAACGATGCATATATTTAATATGTAACAATTTTGTACTCTAATATTTTTCTGAAGTGTGCATATATAAAGTTTAATTTGATTCTGGATAACTCTCTAAAAATCTCATCAGAATCAATTATGGCACGCATCAAGAAACTACTTCGACTACATCTAGAGAAACGTCAACATTTCTGATGAATGATGAATGTCTCTGAAGAAAAAGAAAGTTGTGTGCTTCTCAGATAAAATCTGATTCCAGCTCTAGAGTCGAGGTTCTAGGGTCTGAAGTCCTGTCCATTCTCTGCTAATAATCAAGCTTCTGACTCAATCATTCTAAGAAAAATTAAATGAAGACAACTTATGACTCTGAAGACACTGATACCTCTTAGTACATTTATCTTTTGAACTTATCATCACTTCACATCAAAAAAATTCCATCAAAAGATAAGATCCATACAAAACTTGCGCTGAAAGAATTCCTACAACAGTACAATCCCATTTTGGTAAAAACTGATTGTGCGCCAATATTGTTAAGGAATGTTTGTGAGACTTTACTACTTATGTCTTCCACAATCCTCGGATTATCGTTATGGCAGTTGGCACTGATAGTGACATTTGTACCCTCCAACGTTCTACCATTGAGCCTATATAAAGAAGTCACTACTTCACTGCAAAAAAAAAACGAAGAACAAACAACATTGAAAAGAGTGAAAAATGCATAGTATCAAAAATATATCAAGAGAGTATTATCAAACACAAAGAGTTGTTGCTCATATTTGTGTATTGTTCTTTAATTGTTTCATTCTCTTTTTAGAAGCATTATTGTAAAAACTTTCTTTGTAATCTCTTTGAAATTATTTTTCCTCAAGTGACTAAGTGTTAGTATGTATACTTGAGAAGTGTCATACCCCAAATTTTGACCACAAGATTTCCCATCATTGTACAAATCATCACCACAATATAGATGTACCATCATACCTCATCAATCTTCTCAAGGATTGTTGAGCATTCACTACACCAAGAATTAGGGTTTTGAGCCCTCCCAGAGCACTCAAGACAAAGGATCAATCAAGAATGGACATGATCCTCAACTTGTAAAGTCTCTCAAACACCCATAAAAGATTAATAGGTCACCCACATCAAGAATCAAGCATAAGGTTGCAACATTTCAAGTGGATCAAGCCTCAAGATCGCCAGTGTCACCAAATTAGGGTTTTGGTCGACCAAGGCCTCCACATGAAAATTTCCATCTGGGCATGAGTCAATACTTCAAAACATGAGCCAAGAAGCTCAAAGGGACCTCATGGACCCAATCATCAAGTCAAAATAGTCTCAGGGGATGCATTCATAAAAAGATCAGGAATTAGGGTTTCTTGACCTAATTCACCCCTAAGTTGACCTTTGGAGCAAGACTTGAGCCAAGACCTCAAGAAGTGTTTTGAAGACCCCCAATACATAATATTGATCCATTCAAAATATTGGATTGGTTCAAAGAACTTGGTTCATGAGCAATGCAAAGATTCAAATTCATCTGGACCAATTAGGGTTTCTTGATGAAAAGTCAACTGTATCTTTCACTTTTGACCAAAACATGTTCCCAAACCTTGGGACATGATTCAAGACACTCTATAACACCCATGGAATCTATCCATTAGGTTTGAATTAGGTCAAGGACTTGATTTCATAGAAGATCACACAATTTGGAATTCATCTAAAAAAAAATCAACTCTGCCTAAAAACCAAGTTTGACTTTTTGAATTTCTTGACAATCAAGGCTTCCTTAAGTAAAAAACAATGTTAATTCATGGTTTGGATCATCATCCATCAAGAAAAATCAAGAAAAGTGAGGTTACTTGAAAAACTTAAAATTTTCTAAGTTATGGAAGAAAAGTGATTTGGTACCAACTTTGCAAGGTCATAACTCCTAAACCACAAAGCCATTTTCTTCCATCCAAAGCTCAAATGAAAGCTCTCATTACATACTTCAAAATTGTCAACTACATCAGGTTCCAAATCCTCATGGATTTTGAGTTATGGATTGATCAAAAGCACAAAAATATGAAAATGACCACTTTTTCCAACACTTAGTGAAAATTTTGGACAGAATTTGTCTTGGGTTCTCACCAACTTTGAGGCCATTTTTCACCATGATCCAAGTTGATTCAAGACAAAATTTGGACATCAAAGTTAAAGTAGGATATACAAGTTTTCCAAAGAATACCAGAACTCATCCCAATTCAACTTGAGTAGGGAGTTACAAGCATGGAAACATGACACCTCCAAGACTGGTTTTACAAGACAGCCTTGTACTTGCCACATGATTTTGTCATTTCCATGACTTGGCAAGCCTTGTCACCATGCAAGACAAGTTTCAAAAGTCCAATGAACATGATCTCTACAGAGCTACAACACCATAGAGCCTTGCAAGTCAAAAACCTCATCATTGGCATGTGACATTCAAAGCTCAAAATCCAAAAACTCTGATTTTGTCATGAGGCATTTAAGGGATGCATAGAGCTGGCATGTATCAGTCCAAGATCAACCAAATAAGTCAAGATGAACTCAAGCATCAGAGGACCATAGGCCTGCAAGATTGACCCAAGTCAATGGCTAGAGGAAACTTTGGCAACAAGACAAAGTTCATTGGATAATGGAGTGGTCCAGCCTCCAATCACTATTGCTCCCAAAACAAACTTGTTCTACTATAAATAGAGCTTCTTTTTTATCAATTCAAGTACACCAAAGCATAGCAATACATGTTTTCCTCCAAATCACTCTCAAAAAACCAGATTTTGCTCCTCTTTCAAGTCACTATCGAATTTTCAATTTGAGAGCAATTCAATCAAAACTAATCATGCCAACTGCAGCGGTGAAAATTAGATACCATAGTTATTAATGAACTAGGATCACATTTATTTCAACACCAACTTTGATTTATCCAAAGGAAAGGTTCATGGTCAAAAACCTAAAGGGGGAGATCTAAGGTTCGGGGGTTGGTTACGCCTAGGGAAGGTATTAGCGTCCTAAACGCCCGTAGTACTCTACGGGAGCCTCTCGTTTTATTATGTTATTTTTATTTTTTATATTTCGCTTGCTAAGGGTACTATGCTAAAGGTTGAGAACCCTAGGGGTTAGTATCTAAGTATACTCGACAAAGCGTCGCACCCTGTGCCTACGTATCCCAAGTGGAACGGAATCAGAGTATGCGTAGTTCTGAAAAGAGGAACTTCTTGACGGGGTCAAGGTTCCAGGGGGAGGTGAGTACCTATGGCAAGATACTTACATGGAGTGCGACGACTCCGATCCTAAGGCTAGGATAAAGGGAAGGGAAGGCCCTAAATTCCTATGTATGACACAACGTCAATGGAGGGAAACTTTTCATTTGGAAGTGAATTAGACAGACAGATCAAAAGCCACAAGAAAATAGATATCAGTAATGAGACTTAATTAGATTTAAGATGATTATTAGGGATAAACTAAAATCTGAATTAACTTAAGAAATAAGTAAAAGCTGTTTAGACCGAAATTTAAATTAAAACTAGCTAATTAACTTCAGTTTGTATGGAAACTAAATGAACTGAATTCTACTAAAAATTTATAATAAAATCTAATTAAAACCAAATGAGTAAATTCTTAGAAACCAGACTAAATAATTAAAATTTATCTAAAAAATTTAATTCTAATTAATTAATTAATGAAAACTAATAAAATCTACTTGAAAGCTAAAAAAAAATCTGATTAGAATTAAATATTTAAAATCTAGATTAAAATTAATTAAATTGAAACAAAATGTTTAATAATAAGAAAACAAACTAAAATGAAATTTTTTAAAAAAATAAAACGTGAATAAAATAAAGAGGAGACAAGGGTCAGGCTGGTGGAGAATCTAGTGTGACGCGGGTCCGTGGGACTTGGTGCAACTCCATGGTTAAAAGCGTCAGATTAAATGTGTCAACAAATCAAACGATCTAAATTCTAGGGTGCACGGTAAGCAACGTGGGACGAGGCGCATGGGATTGTAAGCGTGATGATGATAATGATGCGCTCAAATGATGACACATGTCATCATTATAATCTCAAATGCCATCAAAACAGTGACACATGGGCAGGGATGTGATCTTAAGGTTATGAAGATAAACCTGAAGGCCAAAGCCCTCTAACAACGTCTCTCTCCCTCAACGTATCTCTCTGTTTTCAATCTAACTCCCTCACTCAAATCTTCTCACTCGTTCCTTCTTCTCTTGTCTCATCCCTAATCCTATTTCCACAGCAACAACAAGGCCTCTCTTCCGTTCATTTTCACCATTCTCTCGTTCTCAATCGCGTTAATCTCTCGCACATACGAATCCCTCACTCGACTCACTAACTCTCATTTAAGCTCACAACAGCATCGAATCGAACAAATTAACGGCAATAGTCAACAATAATCATTTAAATATGCGGTAAAAGGAGAGAATTAATCGAGATTACCTGTCGGAGTTCGTCCGACGCGTCTTCGACGGTGATGTTATCACGGTATGCTCCAAGCACTCTACTTCTTCTTCTCTTTGACCCGTGTGCGTATCGTTGTTGTTTGTTATTGTCGCTGTTGCTTCAATCGTGTGTCTTTGAATTGATAACCGTGTGCTTGCGTTTCGAGCCTCTTGTGAATGACTTGCTCTGTGCGTGATACTGCTTTTAGTGTTGTGTGGATATATGTGAATGATACTGTGGTGTTTGAATATGGTACGGAGATTTTGATGAATCTCTGATGATTTTTCTCACTCAATTTATCAGTGCGTATGGCCCTTTTTACTTTGTGAATCGTGGATTTTCGGATGTGTTTTTGTGAATACTCTCTCTACTTTCTCTGAGTGTGTTGGTTTTTTCTGTGAATATCTGGTGTGGTTTTTCCTTTTTGTGTGAGTTGTGAACTCTGATGGTTTTTTGTGGTATAGAACTGTGTATTCCTCTTGTGTGAATTGGCGATTCTCTGTTATTGCTATGTGTGTAAACTGGTATTTCTGGATGATACTTCTGATCTTTTTTCGAAGCCGTGCCCTCTCTTTTATAACCAAGTGACATTAATTATTGATTTCGATTTTTAATGCTCTTGGTTTCCTTCAATTGATGATGACGATTTATTTCGATTTCCTGACATACTTGAAATATTATGGTGAGATTCAGTAATGAATACATGAATATTCTCGGGTTGTTTCCATACTGTGGCTTTTGATGATTTGAAGCCTTCCTTTTTAATCCAACAGTTTTAATGGTGTTCTGATTTCCTTTGATTCCCATTATTTCCACCGATTTCCACTTACCTCAATCTGTCAAATTGATTACAATGGCTGGGTGATTCTAAAATTTCTGATTTAAACTTGAATGCCCAAAATAAGGTCGCCAAATTCTGTTTTAGAAACAAAATCATGTCGTCTGATTGTGAATTAAGGATCATTGATTCTGATTCTCTTGATTAATGTTGTCTTAACAGGGCCATGGCTTGTACATCAAAAAAAAACTCCATGTGGTTCGAATGTGATAGAATGATTAAGTTATTCGAATACCGCTGCCTTGGAGTATCAACATGTATCTGTAGCAGCTAAGAACCAGACTCGAACAACCCTTGTGGAGAAGCACAGAAACGTACAACCCATACAACCGAAAGAATATTACGATTTTGTACACGGTTTTGTATGTTTGTAAGTGTGAAGTGGTTGCACGTGTATGGATTGTTGAGGATTTTTGAGAAATTTATGGATGGCAATTATTACAGGTTTAGAATGATTTGTGAACTTGGTCATGGTTTTTGTTTGAAGGCTTAAAGGTCATGATGGTTTTTTGGCAGTTTTCTTCAACACATGTGCTATGCAAGAACACTGTTCGTATTATGTTTAGTAAGGCAACGGAGTGAGTTTGTAGAATCAGGTGATGGTTGGGGATTTTTGAACTGACATCACCAGGCACATCTTTACTACCATGCAGGAGGGCATGTCCTTGCTCATTCAACAATGTGACACGCTGCCTAGTATCAGGATGAACATGATTCCTCTTAGGACTAGTATTTCTTTGTAACATGGCTTTTGATATAGTTGTAATAACTTGGATATGGCGCAAAAATCATGTACATCTTCCTCTTTGCACTTTTGAACATTGTAAACTTGAAAGGATAATGTAGCGTGATACTTTTGAATTCCATGACTCCAATTTATGAATTTGTAACTTGCACAAATCCCTTCATATCTTGAAATTAAATGGTGAATCAATTTGAGTTTTCATGAATCTTTGAGAATTTATTGCCCAAACTTGCTTCAAAATTTTACCCAAGTTTATTGCTTCCAAGCACATAGGTCACAAACTACTAAGAAAAACCAAACTCCTATCTTCATGAATAAGAACCAAAATTCTTTTTTTAATGAAACAAGTTTGTGATTTTAAATTTGATATTGAAGCATGAATCTCATGTTTGAAATTGGGATGTACAACAACGAATTTGAAAGAACATGAATATTTGGGAATTCTTTGGCGCATTTTTAATTTAAACTTGAAATTTGTAAAAAGCAATGACTTGATTTGATCTTTGGTAAAAAGCATGAACCTAGCTTCTTGTCAACATTTGATTCAAGATTTTTCAAACCTTATCACCCCAAAGCATATTGCACCCAAATCACCAATCCAACTTTTCTTTTGAGATCCAAAGAAATAACTCATGGTTCCACCTTATGAATAAAAAAAATGAGATCTATCTTGCATTGAACTTGGTTTTCGTTGCTCCCATAATCAAGGAAAGATTTGGATAATGACGAACCCTATGAAGATACCACTTTGTATTGACTAAGGGACCATAGGAATGAGGGCATTCTTTCCTTTATTTTCACAAGAATTCAACACAACTTCTAAGGAATCAGAATTTCAATGGGCGTACACACAACCTCCATGATCTTTGATCCTTCCGCAGCAACACCTAATTCCACAAACAGAGTCTAATAAATCGGTTAGCTATGCATGGATGATTGACCTAAAATGATGTGATATGCTATGCAGACGATGCGAAACGAAAACAAAATCTTAGGGTCAAAAATTAGGGTATGACAGATGCCCCTATTTAAGTTTCTTCTATCCGGAGATATGGAGATTGAAATCTTCGTCTCGACGAGATAGGAGAGACTTAAATACAAACATGCACAATTTTTTGCCCTAAGATGCCACAAGTGTATGTGATATGATATGAAATGATATGATATGCAAGACAGAAATCTTGTGAGGAATGATATCACAGGGGATAACTGTATACAAAAAATGTTGGAACACAGTTAAAGAATGAAAGGTCCGACGAGGAACAATTTAGAAAACGAAACAAGACTCCACGAGGAAAGATCCAACTCCACTGGGGATGAAACTCAACTCCACTAGGGAAGAGACTACCAACTCACAATCACAAGGTAGCTTAAACACGGGGTATCTCCAAATAGAACGAAGATGTGTATTGCCTACTACCAAGGATATGGTAGCTTAAACAGCAGGCAAGAAACTTGAAAAGAAGGATAACTTACTACCAACAGATGGTAGCCTAAGCAAAAGTACCCAATTGAAATGAAGGTGCGTATATTACCTACTACCGAACCTATGGTAGCCTAAGCAAAGGTAATGAACTTGAAAGGAGAGATCACCTACTACCAAACACGGTAGCCTAAGCATAGGTGTTCGACCCAAAAAAAAGATATGTTACCTATTATCAAACATATGATAGCATAAGCAAAGGTAAACACAAAAGGAAAGATGACCTACTACCAAACATGGTAGCCTAAGCAAAGGTATATGGCTAAAAAGACATGGTAATTACCTACTATCAAACATATGATAGCCTAAGCAAAGGTAATAACCGAAAGGAAAGATGACCTACTACCACCACGGTAGCCTAAGCAGAGGCATCTGACCAAAATACAGACATATTACCTACTATCCCACGATAGCCTAAGCAGAGGTAGTAGACTGGAAAGAGAAGGATCACCTACTACCAACTTGTGGCAGCCTGAGCAAAGGCGTCCGACCAAAAGAAAAGATATGTTACCTACTATCAAACATATGATAGCCTGAGCAAAGGTAAACACAAAAGGAAAGATGACCTACTACCACCACGGTAGCCTAAGCAGAGGCATCTGACCCAAAATAAAGACATATTACCGACTATCCCACGATAGCCTAAGCAGAGGTAATAGACTGGAAAGAGATGGATCACCTACTACCAACTTGTGGCAGCCTGAGCAAAGGCGTCTGACCAAAAGAAAAGATATGTTACCTACTATCAAACATATGATAGCCTGAGCAAAGGTAAACACAAAAAGAAAGATGACCTACTACCAAACTTGGTAGCCTAAGCAAAGGTATTTGACCAAAAAGATATGGTATATTACCTACTATCAAACATATGATAGCCTGAGCAAAGGTAGTAACCAAAATAAGCTTCACATGAACAAAATATTATTCAACTTCTTCTTTAACTAAATGTTCCATTTAGAAAGGGTAAATAAACTTCCCCACGCCTCAAGGTTGTATGCCATGAACGGGTTTTCAAATAGAATGCTGCAAGGTTGTATGCCACGAGCAAGTCCGAAAATAAACGCTTCGTGGTTGTATGCCACGAACGAAGTCTTGAAATAAAACGCTTCGAGGTTGTATGCCACGAGCAAAGTCTTGAAATAAAAGCTACGAGGTTGTCTGCCTCGAGCAAAGTCTTGAAATAAAAGCTACGAGGTTGTCTGCCTCGAGCAAAGGTCTTGAATTCCTCCTGGAAAGGCGAATACTTATTGGAAAGTAACTTCACAGGGGATTGGAATTTTCACTGGAGATTGAAGACTTCAGCGGGAATCCATAACTCATTGGAGATTAGAAAACATCATCGGGAATCTTCAGAAAAGATGCAGGCCGGCTGACTTGCAAAATAATGTCTTCTCAAATAAAGAGAAAGATTATCTGAATCTTCACCAAACTTCTCGGAGAGATGCCATTTGATGGAAGTAAATTAAATAGTGGACTCACTGGGAGAATATCACTGAGGAGCAATATTGTTGTAGTTTGAAATAAAATCCTTGTAACAGGAATTCTCAAATAAAGAGAAACACTTGTAAAGTACTCAACAAACTTCTCTGACGGATACCCGGAGAGATGCCATTTGATGGAGAATGGGTTGATAATCTTGATAACTTTTGGGGATAGACAAACTGTCTAGAAAAGAGACTGCCATTTGTCATCCTAATAGAAAATCTGAGACCAAAACAAGCTGCTCAAATAAAGAGGCTGCCACTTGTCGTCTGGGTAAAAATTCCAAGATGTTATAACAACACTGCTGAAGAAATATTTGTCTTCAATGGTGATCTTTAACTAGATTCATCCTGGGGAGCCATAGTGCAAAATAAATGCACGCTCAATTTAGGTTCAAAAGCCTAGAGAGATCCAAAATTGTGATTGTCAAGGACTAAAGTTCAATTCAGGAAATAACTGAAGAGAAACGGTCAAGCAAGACTCTATCCAGTGAGGGATGAACTCAACTGGGGTTTATCTTTATCCAAATATGGAAAAGAAAACTAAAGCAACCATCTTCCACAAGGATCGAACTCAGTGGGAAATTTAGCAAGGATGTGCTCTTTCTGCCTAGGGCTGACGACTCTACTTGGAGGGAGAAGACAAACCCAACCACTTGGGGGTAAACACAGCCAAAGTGAAAGAATAAACGAACAACACAAAATGCAAGATGCACCAATGCCATGTATCTATATGAATGAATGTATGTTATGCTTATGCTGACAAAACAGACAAAGAAAAGTAAACCGAAGATGAAATAAACATCTCGACACGGATACTCAGCCAAACTTCACAAGATAGATCATCACTGGGGATGAATGGAAAACCACATCTGGGACCACAATCCTGTTTCAGGGCTTCAAACTTCTCTGGGAAAAAAAAGAAAGAGCACTCCACTTAGGGATGGACATCATGACTTCACTTAGGGGATTGTCAAGACGAGTCCGGTTACTTTGTTGGGGATGAGAAAGATCCACTGGGTAAAGAATCAAACTCATGATTGGAGAGACTTCATAGGGGATAAAATAAATATCCACTGCGAACTGAAGTAGTCTGAAAGGAAGTTGTAACTGGAGATGCCAGAGATGAGGCCACACAGGGAATAAAATAAATATCCACTTCATTGGGGGAAGCTCGGATCAAAGTTGCAAATTGAAGATGTAAGAGTTGAGACTTCATGGGGATGAAATAAACATCCACTTCGCTGGGGAAGATTGAAGTTGTAAGAATTCCATTGAGTGAAGTAACAGTTACTTCATTGAGGGGAGGTTGAAGCCAAGGGAATTCACTAGGGGAATTCTTAGGTCACCAACTGGGGAAATCTTGCATCAAACCTGCCATAACCGCTGAAGTAGAGATTCACCAGGGAATGGTTATGACTGCTGGGGAATCATCACACCACTTGAGACAGAAGCTCTTTGGGTCATGGGTGAAAAATGTTGTTAGAACAATGTAGTTCTGCATTGATAAACTGTGTGTTAGTCGCCATTTCGGACAACAGTTGTTGGAAATGGATAAAGAGTTTTCAGTTCTCAAATGCCCCAGGTCACATGGTTTATGAGAAGAAGACATTCCAAGTGGATTTTACAGAAAACTTGGCATCCAAGATGTTCCAATGTCTTCCAACTCTTGAGAGATTTATAGAATCTCGACATAACTGTCCCAGATTGACTGTATTATGTGCAACTGAGTCTTCAAACTTGCCCCTTGGGGTCAGATTATGGAAGCAGCAACTGAGAATAACTTGTCCCTGTTTAGCGGAGTCTTCAGGAAACATGCCCCTGGATACGATCATCTTTCTGAAATAATTTTCCATTTACTCATTAGCGTTTCAAGTCTAAAAAGACCGAGCTCATTACTGATGCTCATATGCAAGCTTCTATGATGTCGAGCAATGTTAGCATGTAGAAAATGTTAATTCTGAAGTGGGTAATGCAGTACACATGTTTGTCTTGAAGTTTTTTAAAAAGATATCGCGATAACTTGTGACCGAATCACTAGTTAGGATATGAATTAATTTTACAAAGCCAACACCAATTTTGAGCATAACTCATAGGAGTCAGGAAACGTTATCTTATCGAGTATGCTTTCAAAATAAACTCTGCTTCAATTAGGTCTTTTAAGGGTTGTATCGTGGCTTGGTTCACGGTTTACGAAACAAAGGATAAAGGCTCAAAGTTAATTTGTACCCACCCATTCTTTGTGATGTTCTTCGGCCTTACATTCAGTTAACCTGACACGAACACTCATCTCTCAAAAGGAGTTTTTTTTTTTTGAAATGGTTGAGAAACTACTGAGGCTTTGGACATGACAGTCACTCACTTATTTGCTTTTGGTGTTTGATCACACAACTCTGTTCTTTACTGAAGATTTTTCTTTGTGATCCTTTATTTTCGCTTTCACATTCTTTGTTTTATTCCCTAACTTTTGCCTGGACGAAATCTTTTGGATTTGAATTTGAAGTCCAGCGGGATGCCCCAATTTTGCCTAAGTCTCCTTCATAGGTTTTGACTTAGCGGGTTTTTCTTTTTTCTTTTTGATTTATGAACAAGTCGTGTGACTCTAAGTCATTTTGACCTTTTTGAAAGGATTGTGACTGCCTCACTCTTTAGATAGTCAAGGATAATCATTGTGAATTTTACTGCTAGCCTCCTAATGTGTGAGGGATAGATAAAGTGGATTCTCGGATGTTCACTCCTCTTTTTTTTGGAAAGTCTGGGCGCTCGATCAGCTTAACTGAACACTACCCTGCCCCAGGTTAAAATTGAGGGTTTTTTTTTATTTAGAAAAGAAAACTCCTCCTTCAAGGCTCAAAGGGGTTAACGAGGGTCTATCTCCCTTATATCTCCGGTGTTTGGGATTTGAAACAATGCCTTACATCCTCAGCAGAGTCTTATTTAAAAGCATACAAAAAGAGATCTTGTGTTTTTGATTCGTCATCCTCCCTCCAATTCTCTTCCTAAGCAAGAGATCGGGTAGCATTGGCATTATAAAATAGAAAAAGCATTTAAAATGAGTGAAACGAATGGATTTCTTCAAGACAAACATTATTCATTGCATTAATTATTCAAAATAACAAGTCCTCACACGCAAAACAAGTGCATTAACGAACGCAAAAAATTACATATGAAAACAGCAAATAAGCTTAAAATACGGAGAGACATAGCCTAGAGAAAACCATCCTCTGTATCAATCCAACATGTGCAAGGAGGGGATTCCTTCTTGTTCAAGTAAGAGATGGATCTCAACTTAGGGTTCGCACAATTTGAAGGACAAGGCTTCCTTTTGAATCATCTCTTTCACTTTCTCCTTCAAGACATAGCATTCCTCGATATCATAGTGTTGGGATATGACCAAATCTTTGACCCAATTCATCAGGCTCTTCTTGGTAGCCTTCAAGTTTGCAACTTTGTCGCGAAGTACTTGATTCTTCAACTCTTAGGTTTCCCTCAGATTCTTCATCGTGGTAGAAAAAGTTTCGATGTTAGCTTCCAAAGCGGAAATCTCTGCTCGAAGTGTGTGGTTTTCTTGTTCCAAATGATCCATCTTCTTGGCTTGAGTACCGTGCTTATGCTGACTCGACTTTGGTAGAAGAAACAAAAGTGAGAACTTGGAATGCAAAGGATGTGATGCTAATGATGTATGCAAATGCAGAATGCAAATGAATTTCAAGGAACTCAAAGGTTATGTTACAAACACCGTAAAGTGGATAATACTTTTGAATGACTGAAAAGTCTCATTTCATTGAATTTTTTTTGAAGGGTTACAAAATAAAGTACAACTTCCAAAATCCACGGTAAAACCTATGATGCTTGCAAGATAACTCCAAGTTCCTTGAAAGGGTTAGAAAGATGGTGCATGATTGCATGGATGCATGAATGCACAAACACAGGTATACACATATTCATAAACACACAGACAAAGGTCCTAGGTTCAAAGGTCGCGATCATGGAGCCAAGGTCTACCCACCTCAATAGGTGTGCACTATAGTTTCAAATGTACCTGTCGAACGGGTTCTACAAAGTTCCCAGAGTCTACAATCCATCTTTCGGATATTATCGATTTCCCAGATCACTTGGTAGTCAATAATATTCTCAAGAGAATCTCGTCTGAGTGTAGTATCGCGTAGCAACTATCGCGGAAATAGACTCCCGCATAGTCCCCGCACTACCTAATAGGCCAAGTTGGGTTAAAGGTAACTACGGTCTCCAGTCCCGAGGGCCTTTAGATCGAAACCATATCGTCTTCACGAATGAACTCGTTGGACAAATATTTTATTTGAGAGGGCCTAGACTGAGTGGTGAAGTCTCAATTTACCTTTTCAGGAATCGACTCCCTCAAAGCATCATTGAAGTCTCACCGTTTTCCTATCTTAATGTCACTCTAGTCCGGGTGTAGGACTTTGTCTCACCACACTAAATTCCCAAACCTGCACAAAAACAAAACCAAGCAAGCAAATAATAATATATAATAACATAAATAAACGAGTTAGGGGAAACCCTCAATAATAAAAAAAACATAAAATCCCCAGTGAAGTCGCCATTTCTGTCGCGGTGAAAATTAGATACCATAGTTATTAATGAACTAGGATCACATTTATTTCGACACCTACTTTGATTTATCCAAAGGAAAGGTTCAAGGTCAAAAACCTAAAGGGGGAGATCTAAGGTTCGGGGGTTGGTTACGCCTAGGGAAGGTATTAACATCCTAAACGTCTGTAGTACTCTACGGGAGCCTCTCGTTTTATTATGTTATTTTTATTTTTTATATTTCGCTTGCTAAGGGTACTATGCTAAAGGTTGAGAACCCTAGGGGTTAGTATCTAAGTATACTCGACAAAGTGTGCACCATGTGCCTACGTATCCCAAGGGGAATGGAATCAGAGTATGCGTAGTTCTAAAAAGAGGAACTTTTTGACGGGGTCAAGGTTCTAGGGGGAGGTGAGTACCTATGGCAAGATACTTACATGGAGTGCGACGACTCCGATCCTAAGGCTAGGATAAAGGGAAGGGAAGGCCCTAAATTCCTATGTATGACACAATGTCAATGGAGGGAAACCTTTCATTTGGAAGCGAATTAGACAGGCAGATCAAAAGCCACAAGATAATAGATATCAGTAACGAGACTTAATTAGATTTAAGATGATTATTAGGGATAAACTAAAATCTGAATTAACTTAAGAAATAAGTAAAAGCTGTTTAGACCGAAATTTAAATTAAAACTAGGTAATTAACTTCAGTTTGTTTGGAAACTAAATGAACTGAATTCTACTAAAAATTTATAATAAAATCTAATTAAAACCAAATGAGTAAATTCTTAGAAACCAGACTAAATAATTAAAATTTATCTAAAAAATTTAATTCTAATTAATTAATTAATGAAAACTAATAAAATCTACTTGAAAGCTAAAAAAAAATCTAATTAGAATTAAATATTTAAAATCTAGATTAAAATTAATTAAATTGAAACAAAATGTTTAATAATAAGAAAACAAACTAAAATGAAAATTTTAAAAAAAATAAAACATGAATAAAATAAAGAGGAGACAAGGGTCAGGGTGGTGGAGAATCCAGTGTGACGCGGGTCTGTGGGACTTGGTGCAACTCCATGGTTAAAAGCGTCAGATTAAATGTGTCAACAAATAAAACGATCCAAATTCTAGGGTGCACGGTAAGCAACGTGGGACGAGGCGCATGGGATTGTAACCGTGATGATGATAATGATGCGCTCAGATGATGACACATGTCATCATTATAATCTCAAATGCCATCAAAACAGTGACACGTGGGCAGGGATGTGATCTTAAGGTTATGAAGATAAACCTGAAGGCCAAAGCCCTCTAACAACGTCTCTCTCCCTCAACGTATCTCTCTGTTTTCAATCTAACTCCCTCACTCAAATCTTCTCACTCGTTCCTTCTTCTCTTGTCTCATCCCTAATCCTATTTCCACAGCAACAACAAGGCCTCTCTTCCGTTCGTTTTCGCTATTCTCTCGCTCTCAATCGCGTTAATCTCTCGCACATACGAATCCCTCACTCGACTCACTAACTCTCATTTAAGCTCACAACAGCATCGAATCGAACAAATTAACGGCAATAGTCAACAATAATCATTTAAATATGTGGTAAAAGGAGAGAATTAATCGAGATTACCTGTCGGAGTTCGTCCGACGCGTCTTCGGCGGCGATGTTATCACGGTATGCTCCAAGCACTCTACTTATTCTTCTCTTCGACCCGTGTGTGTATCGTTGTTGGTTGTTATTGTTGTTATTGCTTCAATCGTGTGCCTTTGAATTGATAACCGTGTGCTTGCATTTCGAGCCTCTTGTGAATGACTTGCTCTGTGCGTGATACTGCTTTTAGTGTTGTGTGGATATATGTGAATGATACTGTGGTGTTTGAATATGGTACGGAGATTTTGATGAATCTCTGATTATTTTTCTCACTCAATTTTTCAGTGCGTATGGCCCTTTTTACTTTGTGAATCGTGGATTTTCGGGTGTGTTTTTGTGAATACTCTCTCTACTTTCTCTGAGTATGTTTGTTTTTTCTGTGAATATCTGGTGTGATTTTTCCTTTTTGTGTGAGTTGTGAACTCTGATGGTTTTTTGTGGTATGGAACTGTGTATTCCTCTTGTGTGAATTGGCGATTCTCTGCTATTGCTATGTGTGTAAACTGGTATTTCTGGCTGATACTTCTGATCTTTTTTCGAAACCGTGCCCTCTCTTTTATAACCAAGTGACATTAATTAGTGATTTCGATTTTTAATGCTCCTGGTTTCCTTCAATTGATGATGACGATTTGTTTCGATTTCCTGACATACTTGAAATATTATGGTGAGATTCAGTAATGAATACGTGAATATTCTCGGGCTGTTTCCATACTGTGGCTTTTGATGATTTGAAGCCTTCCTTTTTAATCCAACAGTTTTAATGGTGTTCTGATTTCCTTTGATTCCCATTATTTCCACCGATTTCCACTTACCTCAATCTGTCAAATTGATTACAATGGATTGGGTGATTCTAAAATTTCTGATTTAAACTTGAATGCCCAAAATAATGTCGCCAAATTCTGTTTTAGAAACAAAATCATGTCGTCTGATTGTGAATTAAGGATCATTGATTCTGATTCTCTTGATTAATGTTGTCTTAACAGGGCCATGGCTTGTACATCAAAAAAAAAACTCCATGTGGTGCGAATGTGATAGAATGATTAAGTTATTCGAATACCGCTCTCTTGGAGTATCAACGTGTATCTGTAGCAGCTAAGAACCAGACTCGAACAACCCTTGTGGAGAAGCACAGAAACGTACAACCCATACAACCGGAAGAATATTACGATTTTGTACACGGTTTTGTATGTTTGTAAGTGTGAAGTGGTTGCACGTGTATGGATTGTTGAGGATTTTTTAGAATATTATGGATGGCAATTGTTACAGGTTTAGAATGATTTGTGAACTTGGTCATGGTTTTTGTTTGAAGGCTTAAAGGTCATGATGGTTTTTTGGCAGTTTTCTTCAACACATGTGCTATGCAAGAACACTGTTCGTACTATGTTTAGTAAGGCAACGGAGTGAGTTTGTAGAATCAGGTGATGGCAGGGGCTTTTTGAACTGACATCACCAAGCACATCTTTACTACCATGCAGGAGGGCATGTCCTTGCTCATTCAACAATGTGACACGCTGCCTAGTATCAGGATGAACATGATTCCTCTTAGGACTAGTATTTCTTTGTAACATGGCTTTTGATATAGTTGTAATAACTTGGATATGGCGCAAAAATCATGTATATCTTCCTCTTTGCACTTTTGAACATTGTAAACTTGAAAGGATACTGTAGCGTGATACTTTTGAATTCCATGACTCCAATTTATGAATTTGTAACTTGCACAAATCCCTTCATAGCTTGAAATTAAATGGTGAATCAATTTGAGTTTTCATGAATCTTTGAGAATTTATTGCCCAAACTTGCTTCAAAATTTTACCCAAGTTTATTGCTTCCAAGCACATAGGTCACAAACTACTAAGAAAAACCAAACTCCTATCTTCATGAATAAGAACCAAAATTCTTTTTTGAATGAAACATGTTTGTGATTTTAAATATGATATTGAAGCATGAATCTCATGTTTGAAATTGGGATGTACAACAACGAATTTGAAAGAACATGAATATTTGGGAATTCTTTGGCGCTTTTTTAATTTGAACTTGAAATTTGTAAAAAGCAATGACTTGATTTGATCTTTGGTAAAAAGCATGAACCTAGCTTCTTGTCAACATTTGATTCAAGATTTTTCAAACCTTATCACCCCAAAGCATATTGCACACAAATCACTAATCCAACTTTTCTTTTGAGATCCAAAGAAATAACTCATGGTTCCACCTTATGAATAAAAAAAAATGAGATCTATCTTGCATTGAAATTGGTTTTCGTTGCTCCCATAATCAAGGAAAGATTTGGATAATGACGAACCCTATGAAGATACCACTTTGTATTGACTAAGGGACCACAGGACTGAGGGCATTCTTTCCTTTATTTTCACAAGAATTCAACACAACTTGTAAGGAATCAGAATTTCAATGGGCATACACACAACCTCCATGACCTTTGATCCTTCTGCAGCAACACCTAATTCCACAAACAGAGTCTAATAAATTGGTTAGCTATGCATGGATGATTGACCTAAAATGATGTGATATGCTATGCAGACGATGCGAAACGAAAACAAAATCTTAGGGTCAAAAATTAGGGTATGACACCAACATTTCACATACATCATATATGAGTGATCCATAACCTTAAAACTCATCTGGAACACCTGAATCACAAAGTCACCCCCCATTTACTCAAGCTTTTTGGCCTATTTTTAGTTGAGATGCCACAACAAGTTCCAAGCTGATTCAATCCATTCCAAGCTTTTAAACACATTACTTGAGGTCCATTGAAGATGTCCAGATCATTACACAACATCTGTAACATCTACAACTGAGGATTCGATTTCCTCTTGTAGAGATAAGCCTGACACTCTCAAACTCTATGATCCATGCATCATAAATGTCTTTTCAAGTAACAAACATGTTTCTGCACTTATGTAGACTGTTTCCCCTCAATCAATTGCTATGTATGAATCGTGTATAGGATTTCATAGTGTTCTTGCAGAAATTAGGGTTCTTGAGTTCATCATTTGATTTCTCACTCCACACTTAATATAAATGCAATTAATTGGTGTCAATGGAATCCTTGTTAAAAACGAGCAAGTTTCATGTTTACAAAAGTCAAAACCATTGAGTAATCAGAGAGATATGAGAGGTTTTGCAAATCTGGGGAAGAAGAACACACGCAAGCAAGAACATGTGTTCTTGGCGCTATTTTTTTAATATTTGAATTTTTGAATTTTTGATGTTTTATTAATTGATTTCAAAAATTAATTTATCTCTCATTCTTTGTCATTTTTTATTGGTTCTTTTTTTAAAAAGTCACAAAAATGTTAAATTATTTTATTCTACGTTTGTTTTTTAATTTAATTTAATTTGATTTGTTTTTAAACATTTTTAAATGAAATTCTCACAATGATTTTTCAAAACTAATTGGATTTCAAGCTTTCATGTGATTAAACATGATTTTTCAAAATATTTTTTAAAGTTGACAACTTGTTTTTGAATATATTTGATATTTTGTATCATTTTATATTTAATTTTCTTTAAAAAATTATATTTTTTTAATTAAAATTAGGGTTTCTCTTAATTTTAATTTATCAAACACTTTTGGGCCTCTTGGTAGAGTGTAAGTCCCATCCCTTTGTAAATAAATAATTTTGGGCCTCAGTCATTGTATAAGTCCCGATATGATTTTAAAAATCTCGGTGCGATCGCCATTTTCAAAACAATTTTCATCTGGGCCTCTCTTTGAGTTGTAAGCCTCATCTTTCTTCTTTTCAAACACTTTTGGGCCTCTAATAGAGTGTAAGACCCAACCCCCTTTGTACATAAATAATTTGGGCCTCAGTCATTGTATAAGTCCCGATACAATTTTCAAAATAAACAGTGCGATCGTTGTTTTTCATCTGGGCATCTCCTTGAGTTATAAGCCCCATCTCTTATATAAAAATAAACTTTTGGGCCTCTAATAGAGTGTAAGACCCATCCTTTTTGTAAATACAATAATTTGGGCCTCAGTCATTACATAAGTCCCTTAGTGATTTTCAAAACTACGACGCGATCGTCCCCTTTTCAAAAGAGATCATCTGGGCCTCTCCTTGAGTGTAAGCCCCAAACTTCCTTTTAAAACAACTTCTTTTTTATTCAAATTCAAAATTCAAAGTTTTATCAAAACTTTCTTCAATTTCTTGAAAACCTAACCATGCAGCTGTAGTTAATATGCTTGGGCTTTCATTCGACTGTAAGTCCCACTATCTCTTCAATACATACTTGTTTATATATTTCATCTGTATATATATATATATATATGCTTGTACATACTTGCTTAGAGTTTTCCCCCAGCAGTTAGGTCTAAGTTTAGGTCAATCGAGAGGTTACTCTTCCAACATAGTCTCAAAACTAGTTCCCCATAGGAAATTCCTGATACAGTCTTGCCTCCTCTTGGGCTTATACAATATGAAACAAAGAAAGACATTATTTTCGGTGAAACTTTTCTCAAGACTGTCCAAACTTAGAAGTATTGTGTACAAGATATTCATTTCCCCAAAGAGAATTAATTCCCAGTGAAACCTCTTTTGAAGTTCTTCAAACCTTAGAACTGTTCAACAAAGAAAAGATTAATTCCCGGTGAAACCTTTCTTGAACTTTTCTTAGGGTTGGACCCACAGGCTTTCTAAAAGCATCCCCAGGCTCCTCATGGGCTTGGTACAAGGACCCCCAGGCTTCTTAGAAGTTTCTCAGCCTCCTCTTGGGCTTAGTACAAGGACCCAGAGGCCTCCTACAGGTATAGGACAGAAATTAGTCATATTTGCTAGTTCAATCCTCAAGAGAGTCAGAATTCCAAAACATCAGATCATTCTAGGGTTGATCTTCATCCCTTAAACCACCAGCCTCCTCTTGGGCATCATACAAAGATATCTCTCTATAGCCATAACCTACCACTGTATGAGAGACTTGGACAGTCTCAGTCTCCTCTTGAGCATCATACAAAGATCATTCTCCAGCTAAGAGTCAACCTCTTCATACTAGTAGACTTGGAAAGTCTCATCTCCTCTTGGACCTCACCAAGAAAAACCCTCAAGTTTCCTAAAAACACGGGAAAAAAACCCCGATCATTTCACTAATATCCACCAGAGTTAAAACCTCCATAGGTTTTCAAACTCAATCTTTAACCTTCACCTTAAAAATCCCAGTCAGGGACAATTTACCATCAATAAAACCCTAACAAAATCAGAACCTCAGGGCATCTGATATTTCAACTCTTCTTCAATCCCCAGAAAGAGTTGATTCCCCAACACATATTGGACCTGTCTCTGGACTCAATAATCGTCAGTAGAAGCCAGCCTCCTCTTATGCTTCATATAAGAATTTCCCCCCAACCTGCCTTCTCTTAGGCTTTATATAATGATTTTCCTCAGTAGAATCAGCCTCAAGCTTGGGCTTTGTACAAGACAGATAAAACCTCCCCAGTGGAGTCAATCTCTTTTCAGCCTCAATCTTGGGCTTTGTACAAGACAGATAAAACCTCCCAAGTGGGGTTAATTTCTTTTCAAACTCAATCTTAGGCTTTGTACAAGATAGATATAAAACTCCCCTAGTAGTGTCAACCTTTTAGCTTCAACTTTGGGCTTTGATCAAGGCACACAAAAATCAACATCCCCTCAGATGAGACCCCGAGTCCACTCTGCAGGAGGGTATTTTCTCTATACTTCACACATCAAAATAGACATCCAAAACCTTTTTCCCAAATAATTGTTGTAAGTGGCACACTTGTTGATTCAAAATCCAAGTTGGAGTCTTTCTTTCATCCTGGTCAAAAATCATCTTTCATTTAACTGCTGTAAGTGGCAAGCCTCTGGATTATTTACATCCATACCAATGTCCCTCTCTTAGCATGAAAGATTCATAAGGAAAAATGGCATTGCTCAATACTGAGTTAAAGTTTCTTCCTTCATGACATTACCCTTATAAAAAAAATTATGGCATTGCTGGATTCTCATATCCTAGTTAAATTAATTTTCCTTTATAACCAAATACCCAACATTTTGTGATGAATAGGTGAGATATCTCCCTTTAGAGATGACAAATTCTCTCCCAGTCACCCTTTAGCTTCAATCTTGGGCTTTGAACAAGACACAAATACTCATCTAGCTTCAATCTTGGGCGTTAAACAATACCCCAAACATCTTTCCTCCCATAGAAATAGGAGGGACTATGATTGCTCTGATTTCCCAGTTATCTTTATGGGAATACGTAGGCATAAGATTGCAAAATCTTAGCGAGCACACAAATCAAAAACTTTAGGTCCAATACCTTACCAAAAATAATGGAAAACCCGAAAACAACAAAAAACACTCTCAACACTCCCAAAGGAAAAACTTTCCCAAACCACATCAGATAAACACCAGAAAGTATTTAAACCAACAGAGAAACATGCAATAAAAAGTCTATGGATAACCATATATACACTGGGTGTTGACAACTTCCTTTTGTATAACCTGACCCCGTTCCCCGATCTCTTCGCATTTGTTAAAGAAAACATTTGTGTGCATGGTTAGTTTTAGATATCTTCCCTTTCCTTTCCAACTTCATAGAATAAATAAGAAATTAGAAAGTAGCACCCAATTCCAACCATTGTGGTAAGGTGGTCGCGTCACCGACAAAAATCGCACGCTACAAGAGGGCTAAGATTTTTTCTAACACTTAGACAAACTTTTGCAATCTTTCAAGATTAGTGGATTAAGTCCTTATTGAAGGCGAAATCACCTTAGCAGGTGGACAAGACGTTGCCTCGTTATAAGCCAACTTGTATAAACCAAATGTGTCACTTTCTTGGTTTATATATCTTGTTTGTTTGTGTGTGTGTGTTTAAAGCATTTCTCTGAAAAAGTTTTGAAAACCCAATACAAACCCCCTTTCTTGTGTTTTTCTCTACCTTCAATTTTATCCACTACGTTTATCTTTTACTATTTGGGATTTCTATTCATAAAATTTATCAAAATTTTCTCTCCTAGATGAGAACATTCTCAACTTTATGAGGGGGGCGACACATTATGATTCTTTTTCATTGTCACCTAAAAAGCTTCTGCAAAGTATATGGAAATCTGGAAAAGATGTCAACCACTTTTGTACTTTTCAATTAATCTTTTTTCTTGAAGTGATTTTATAAAATGAGAAGGATCAAAATGTTCTTCAAAAAATGTGTGACCCTTATTCTTTTAGCATGGTTCACTACTACAAAATACACCTTCGGTAACATAATACTACTACGATTATGTTTTCCACAGTTGTAATATCGCAAACTAGATACGCCTGATATATTATTTATTTTTTTGAAAGTAATTTAATCACGGTCGAGATAAACAAATGTGGTGATAAAGTAAGTGTTACAAGCTTTGAATTTCCGGATTTTTGCACTGAGCCAAGAAACCTTAGGCTTGGACTTGCCACCAATGGAATGAACCCCTTTGGTAAATCTGAGTACTAACCATTCTTCGTGGCATGTTCTTCTCATGATTTACAATCTATCTCCTTGGTTGTTCATGAAGTGTAAGTATATGTTGTTAAGTATGATGATTTCTGGACCACGACAACCTGGAAACGACATAAATGTTTATCTGGTGTCATTTAGGAGATTTGGGAGATTGATTATGTTATCTTCAAAATGCCTTTATTTAAATGCAAGTGGGTTCCCAATAATATTATTGGCGTACAAACTGATGACATAGGATTAACTCGGGTTGACCTTGGCAAGGAAAATTATATGACTGAACCATTCATCATGGTTTCACAAGCAAAACAAATTTTCTATGTGATCGACCCTTCAGACACATCGTGAAAATGGTCAATCGTTCTCAGAGGAAAATATGTTCCTAATAGTGATGAAAGTTTCATATTTTTAAAGAGTGTATCCTTCTCGACTTCTTCAAGTACCCCAATAATGGCACCATACAAAGTCATCAAACTAGTGAAAGTCCTAAAGTGGGAATCCCAACGAGTGTCACCCACTCTATCAATAGATGATTCTTGATTTAATCCACTATCAATCTCTATTTGGCCCTCTTCAATCAATTTAGCCATTAATAGACAACAATTTCTCAAGTGCCTTCTTAAGTGACTTAGCAGTTATTTCTGTAACACTAACAATGCCAAAAAACCTTTCTTTTACCAAACCTTCAGTATTAGCACAGCGAATAATAACAACCATTTGTTCTTTACCTGCAATGTTCCCAGATTCATCAATCAAAACACAAACTGCATCATCCGCAATATCACATACAATTTGTTGAGTTATTTCACATGCACAAGCAGCAACAAAACCCTTTTGAATCTTAGGGGCAGTCATAAAGTTATTTCCTGGAGCACAATCTATTACACTAGCTATCTCTGGGTTAATTTTCTTTAGAGTGTCCATCAAATCAAGAAGTGGTCCCTTAATTAAAGAGTTAAAGGATTAATCACTCCCTCTAAATGACATGTCACACCTCAAAAGAAATTTAGTATCTATAAGAGATGTGTTTACACGAACACGATATTCGGCATTCATTTGCTTAGTTTGATTAAAAACTTTAATACTCTCACTTGGATGTTGAGTTTTTGATGCTTCTAGATTAGCCGAAGAAGTAGTTTTGTCTCTAGAAAGCATAGGAAAAAATTTCCTCATCCTATAAATAGAACAATAAAATTAATTGATTATAAAGAAAATCATGTATGAGAAATTGAGAAAATTGTTTTTTTTAACAAATTGGGGTTTTAGGGTTCACTTAAAAAAGGAAAAAAGAATAAGGAAAAATTAAAATATTCATTTTACCTTTGATTTTCAATCACCCATAAATAAATGCGGTCAACCCAAGTGGAAAAATGGAAGGAAAAAAATGAAGAATTAATAAATATAAGAGAAAGAAACAAGCATGAGAGAGAGAGAGAGAGAGAGTTGCTATGAAAATAAAAGTGAATTGGTAATTTTTTTTTTATAATAATTTTTCAAATATTTTTTTCTTTTATTGACTAATTAATATGAGAGAGAGAAGCATTGCTATGAAAATAAAAGTGAATTGGTAATTTTTTTTATAATAATTTTCCAAACATTTTTTTTTATTAACTAATTAATATGAAACATTTTTAACATGTATATTTTTAATCAACTCCAACAATTTTTTGACCTAGCGTAATAACGATGATGCCGGTGTATGTAAATAAAAATGTTTTTACTTGAGCAGAAAAGTTAAGCTTTGGATTAAGATCCTGTATCCAATTCTACTTGTTTAATTGCTCAAATCATAAGGTGATGATTCTTTGGACTCTTTTCATTATCAAAAAGTGATATCAAATCCAATGGTTCAACTAGATCCTTATATTGGAAATCTTTTTGACAAATAAGGTCAAGCATTGTATCTCATTGATATTATGTACCAACAGCAGTGCATGTGTATGAGGAAGAAAATACTTCCATTTGATGGGAAAGAATCTCTAATTAATTGATATTATATTTGAGAAGAGATTATTAGAATATCAAGTAGGTGAGTAAGAGTCTCATATTTGATAGAAAAAAGAATATTGAACAAGATATAAATGATTTGATCTGTATATTTAATATCTAAATATTTTTAGTGAAGATGAAGTGTCCAGACCATTTTTGTAGTTGCTCAAAACTCAATGAGATGATCTCTTTAGTCCCATCATGATCCTACATTTTATATGAAGAAAATTGCAGCCTTCTCATATATATTCATTATGAAAAAATTATGAGGTTTTTTAAAAACATGCGACAAGTCTTCAATACAAGACTAAAATTTTTGCAATAAAAGAAACTCAAATTAATTATTTATATTTATAATAATTTTTTTTATTGTTTTATACTATTATATGTAAAATTTTAATGAGTATTCACTCTAACATAATAGTAATAGCAATATTCACATATAATTTATATATTTGTTCTCATGATACAAAATGAGAAATGGATTAGGGGTGTTCATGGTTGTAAATCGAATTTATTGTTTCAAATCAAACTAACTTATAAATTATCCAAATTCATTTATTTATGGGTATATTCAACCCAATCCGCAATAATCCGTATAATTTTATTTCAAATATTAGATTTGAGTTTCTCACTAACCTGTTGATGTGACATTAATAATTTTTTATTATTTTTAATGTTATTAAAAATGAAAATATAAAATTAATTTCTCACTACTGACCACAATATTTTGCAAAAAAAAAAAAAATTATTTACCACAAATACTACTACTAGACCAATGAATTTGCATAATTCTAAGACTAGGTGTTGTTTCTTATTTTATTTTGTCTCATTTTCAAATTACGTGTTTAATGGAAATAACAAGTCTTGTGAAATTTTTGTCTATTGTCAAGTGTTATGTTAAGTGGATGAATTTTATTATACATTATATGATATGTTTCATCCAATTTAAATGTTAGAAATGAGTGTAATTCTATTGAATTGTTACAATTTGTTTATAACTGAAAAAATTGTCAAAACAATATCTTTTATTTGAAACAGAATTCGCGAATCTAAATCAATCCAACTCATAAATGAACGAGTCGGTTGTGTTTAATTTTGACCGTGAAATTTGGGTTAGACAATGAACTTGTCCCATTTAAATTTTAACTGATTGGATAACGTGTTAGGATAAATCCGATCCAACCCAATCTATATACACCCCTACTTGAAATATAAATAAAATAGAAAATGTATGATTCTTTTTGTATAAATTTATTTGACACCTAATAAACTATGTGTAAAGATATTAATTTGATGAGTATTTGAATAAAGAAATTTATATTGTTAAATATAGTTAATTTATAGAGTTAATTTGTTAAATATTTTTGGATCTCAACCTTAAAAGTTGTCTCAATTCCTTACATATTTATATAATCAACAGTCTAGAAATTTAAGAAATGTGAGATTTCAAACAAACTCTAATAACACAAATATCAACTTTAACACTCAATCTCACGCCTAGTGATAAGTGCAAAATATACTTATTTTTGTATATAAGTTTTGTTGCACTTATCATTACTTTGTGTTAAAATTGGTTGAATAAACCCCGCTTTGTTCGTAAATACGTTTACTTTACGTTTTCGGTGTATAGTGCGGTACCGTGTAAATATCATTGAGTTTAATTGATTTTCATTTATTTTTACAGGTGTTCCAACAATGAGATTTTTCCATATTCATAAAGAGCATTGAATAAGCTTTCCAACGCTTCAAACCGTGCGTCAATCGGAGTTACGGTTCATGAGTTATGATCAAAACAAATTCTGGTTTGCTGTCATGCTCGCACTGCGAACCCCTGTGGCGAGCACTCGCTAGCGAGTTCGCACTGCGAACCCGGGGCGAATAAAAAGTGCCTGGAAGCATGAAAAACACCATTCTAAAGGAAGTTAAGGCGGCATATGTTCGCAGTGCGAACGGGGGTTAGCAGTGCGAACCTGGGCAGCAAATTTTGCCTATAAACTTCATTTTTCAGCATTTTTTAGGTGATGGTTTTGGGGATTCTTGCTCCAACTCCATCAAACTTCATTTTTTCAGTAGATTAGCTTAGAAAACAACATGGAAGCTTGCATGTGGATGATCCGAGGTGGATTTCTCATCGATCGGCTCCGACAATCCGTGAAGTGTTTGGTTCATTTCTTTTTTTCTTTGTGTTTTTCTTCTATGTTGGGTTTTGTATATGTATTGACTACGATCTCATGTATTTTTGTCGCCCATGGCGTTGTATAAAACTTGCTTTACAAATCTTTATTGGTGATTGTCTCTGATTTTTGCTTTATGCGCGGAGTTTGGGGTGCGTTAGAGATAACCGTCGCAAACTTCGATTGGGGATGATTGTCTGTTAGTTTCTAGATTCTAGAGATAGATTTAGGGCTAACAATCTTCAATAGGCGTCGAAGCTTAATGTCTTCCGTGTTTCGAGGTTTCGCTCGCAAGAGTGACGAAGAGAGTAACACGGTTGTTTTCTCAACTTTGCGTTAGACATAACCTGTGTTGTGAGCGATGCTGGGTGATATTGAGGAGTATTGTAGGTGGAGTATAACTGGTCGGTAAGTTTAAGTTTCTGAGGAGTGATTTGTATGCATTGTCGGACGAGTTTTTCTCTCTGAAGAATGAATTTGTTTTATGTTTTAATGTTTACTTTTCTGTTTTCTTGTTTGAAACCATTCAAAACCAAACTCATAAACACGAGAGACTGTCGAACGGCATTCTTTCCCTCGAACCGATCTCTGTGGACACGACATAAATCCCGGAGGGAATTCTTCCGAAAATAAATAATTTTGCTTGCTTGCCCTATTCTGCATTCAACACCTAGCGTAAAATTAGATATCCATATTGCAGTCCTTAACAAGGTTCTGATACCATGTTAAATATGTTTGGATCTCAGCCCTCGAATGCTAGGAGACTTCAAACAAACCCAAACAACATAAATACCAACTTCAGCATCCACCATCACGTCTAGCATGAGTTTGGGTCAAATGCTTACATTACAATCCGTGAGTCAAATTTGATACCATGTTAAATATGTTTGGATCTCAACTCTAAAAACTAGCTCAAAGGGCAGGATTGATCTCACATATTTATATAATTAACAGCCAAAGAACTTAAACAATGTAGGAATTCAAACAAATTCCATCAACACAAATACCAATTCCAACATCCACTACACGCTTAGCGTGGGCTTGTGTCAAATGCCCACATTGTAGTCATTAACCTGACTCTGATACGATGTAAAATATGTTTGGATTTCAAATCCAAAATATAGCTCAAAGGATGAGGTTGCCCTCTCATATTTATATAATCAACAGCCCGAGAACTTAAGTAATGTGAGACTTCAAACAAACTTCAACAATACAAATACCTACTTTAACATCCACCCTCACACCTAGCGTGAGCTTGGCCAAATGCCCACATTGTAGTCATTAACCCGACTCTTAAACCATGTTAGATATGTTTGGATCTCATTCCTAAAAGGTGGCTCAAATGGTGGGGATGCCCTCACATATTTATACACCCAATTGCTCGGGAAAGTAAGAAATGTGGACTTCAAACAAACTTCAACACCGCAAATATCAACTACAACACTCACCCCCACGCCTAGTATGAGCTTGGGTCAAATGCCGACATTATAATCCTTAAATCGGCTTTGATACCATGTTAAATATGTTTGGATTTCAACTCCAAAAGTTAGTTCAAAGGGTGAAATTGTCCTCCCATATTTATACAATCAACAGAAACTTAAACAATGTAAAACTTCACGTAAACTCTAACGTGGTATCAAATATTCACGTGGATTAACTCGGACCTTAGTCAAATATTCACATTTAAGTATTTAATCAAATTCTAATATGATGTTAGATATTTTTTAGTCTCATTCCAAAAACTAACCCAAAAAGATTGGCATGTCCTCACACATTTAAACACCTAACAGGTTGGGTCTATAAATATGTGACTGCATTATGCATCTCCTACTAGTTTTTGAGGATAAAATTCAAGTATATTTAATCGAAATAACCTTATACATTTATAAATGATAAATGATTAACAAGATATCAAAAAGTTTACGCACTAAAGTAAAAATATTTGATACTTGGTTAACCTTTATGAGATCTACCTATAGTAAAATGGTAGTAGTATATATTTAAGTTCACAGACTTGGCCCTATAAGAAAACTTCATTGATTTCCCTATCTGAGAACACATTGATTACCACACACGAAATGTGTGTGAGCAAAACATTACCTCTCTCTTCACCTAAACTTTATTCACCCCTCTTCATCTTTCTCTTTCTGCCGCAGAGAGTCCCACGTCACATCGTTGATTCTGCTATGTTTCCATGACCCATCTACAGCTATGTCTCCATCCCATTTCTATTGACAGTTGGCGACTAAATTTGTTGCCGCTTCATTCAATCATGCATATTTAAATTGAATTTGGATACCATACTCTAAGGTGTGAAGTGTAAAAAATGAGTTCTTTTTGGATAGTCATTAACAGTTATTTCAAAAAATTGATAGTCTTCGTTCCTAAATTATATATCATGAAATGCATTATAGAACTTCTAAATTAGAGATGCACATGGCCGTTTTTTAGGGTGTGCAAGAAGATCTACAGCACAGGGTCTCACATTTTGTTATGATTAAACTATAGAGAAAAGGGTCTCCATACACCCAACAAATGATTAATTTATGGTTAAATAGGGCCCCTTGATAAAATTTCATGATGCAACTAAAGATAACTTCAACTTCTCACACAGGACCTCTCAAAAGTTTGAGACGGCCCTGGAGATGCATCATATATAAAATAAACCTAAGATGCATTATATATAGAACATGAAATGTACGGTTCATTAAAACTAAAGAAATATATTAAGTTTGCAATATTACACGCTAATCAATATCTATTTCAAAGTGGAATAAGAAATTGATGAAATTATTCTAGAAGCTCCAGACATGGAATGGAATGCGGAAACCCGTTGAATATATTTTGCCGATAAAGATGAGGGTGTTGTCCGACTCTGGTATGTGGTCTCATATTGAGAGTTTATTTGTTCGTCACACTACAAAAAAAACTTCAAGTTGCAGGGTGAATAACACCCAGCAAAGGTAAAAAACATCCTGCAACAACACTTTTGCGGGGTAAACAAAGAGTCCCGCTAAGTAGGGTGAAAAGCACGCCGCAACTCTTGCAGGGTGTATATCACGCCGCAACTTTGCTGGGTTAAAAGCACCCCGCAACTCACTTTCCAAGAAATCAGAAAAATACAGCAGCAGTGTGTCAGTCTGCTTGACATGATTTATCACGTGTCAGGATATTTTGCTGGGTGATTTCCACCCCCCAACTCTATTTGCTGCAGAGTGAAAAACACTTCGCAGACTGTGTTTAGTATTATAAAAAAAATATTTATATTATTACAACATATATAACAACATATAACATATATATAATCACATAAAAACATACATATATTATTATTATTTTTAATTCTGTTTTTAATCACATTTAATATCATATTTTATCACATTTAATCACATTTAATAATAATATTTCATTTTTTAAAATAATAATAATAATTCTGTTTTTTAAAATAATAATAATAATAATAAGATTCTGTTTTTAATAATAATAATTCGTTTTTAATAATAATGCTAATAATATCATATTTTAAAATAATAATCATAATAATATATTTTAAAATAAAATAAGATTCAGTTTTTTTTTAATTCTGTTTTTTAATAAATAATAATAATTTGTTTTTTAAAATAATAATAATAATCGTTTTTAATAATAATACTAATAATATCTGTTCTAGACTGGGCCGGGGTCTGCTCCTCAATCGAGCAGGCCCAACCCCACACGTCCTGGGATGGCCCAACAAAGGTCTCTTAGCACGACCAATATCGAGCACATGCCCCACCTCAACAGTGTCGGGCACACACCACACCTCGGCGGTGTTCGGGCACACACGGCATAGAGCATCAGGCAGAGGCGCTAAGCCTCTCCGGGCTCGTTCCTCCTCGACACTCAGGTGCTCCCCCCTCGAGGAGCCATCTCCTTCTGCATATGAGAATCCTCCCCGCGAGGGCACGTCTCTCCCCGACACGCAAGACTCCTCCCCGCGAGGACACGTTCTCATGTAACCACCCACTCCCGATGGAATCGGTCTGCCCTAATTCCGGAGATCTAGGAACGGTTACCCCAGGGCGAAGACCACGTACTGGTCTTCACTACGCCACGTAAGCCCTGGCAGTTACCTGGATTGGGTCTGGCAATCCAGCTCAATGCAAGTAACCGTTGGCCTCGCGCTGGGGGCTCTCTATAAATACCCTCTCACTTGAGAGGGTCAGGTTACGCAATCTCATACACTCTAACCTTCTTCTGTATTTGCCTTTCTCTGATCGTTATCTTACTTGAGCGTCGGAGTACCTTGCAGGTACACACACCCACCTCCTCCCGCCGTCTTTCAACCTCACCAGAGCTGAAGTCCATACGACGTTGCTGACCACTGAATAACTGTCTGATCCAGGTACGATCAGTGGCGCCGTCTGTAGGAACCCTTGCTTCCCCGTTTTTCCTCCAATAAACCAAAGCAATCCTCTCGTTCATCACCAGCATGGCCAACAACCCGTCTGCTAACAAAGCTCTGGACACCGTCCTCGCGCAACTCGAAAACGGAAACCACCATGAGGACGCTCCGCCCTCAACCAGACCATATTCGAGCACCGTGGCCCTATTTGCCTTGGTCAATCAGACCAACCAGCTGATCGCACACCAGAATCTCAGAATTGAAGCACTAGAACGAGGGCGGACATGACGATCTTCCCCGCGAAGACATCGTCGTCCACCTTCACCTCGCCGTTCTCCTTCCCTGCGAATGACCTCATCCGAAGAATCTCGAACCCCCTTGCCGGTGCGCGAGGGTCGTCGTCCACGCCTTGAACGCCCCCAGCCGGCGATCTCCCAGAAGCGCCATTGTTCCCCGCCTCGGAAAGAACCCAGGTCCTCCACTACCAAGAAGTCCAAAAACACCGAGGAGAGGCCAAGGAACCGTTCGAGGAATTCCCCTCCATGGCATCACCGATCCCCTTCGAGGTCCCCGGCCAGAAGCGACGACGACGACCAGAAGACCCCTCTATCATGGGAGATCATGAACGCCCCAATTCCTGCGGGCATGGAGAAACCCCCGCCGCTGGGAACCTACGACGGCCTGGCCGACCCCGACGATCACGTCGAAAGTTTTGAAGCCATGCTCGACTTCAGGAACGTCAGGGGAGCCGTTAAGTGCAGGCTTTTCCGAACCACCTTGTGGAAGGGCGCCATGACGTGGTACAAGGGTCTGGCACCCGGGTCAATCACATCCTGGAAGCAACTAAGACAACGCTTCACCAAACACTTTACTGCATCTCGTCGACACCCGAAGACGGAGGCTGCCCTAGAGAGCATCTTCCAGGGGAAGAAGGAATCTCTTCGGAACTACATTGAGAGATTCAACAGAGAAGCTATCGAGGTTCATACGACCGACGACATGAAAAAGTATTTAATCATCCATGGACTACATTTTAGATCTGATTTTGCCAAGTCCGTTGGCCTTCGCAGACCCCGACGTCTGGAGGACCTCCTCCAACGAGCTCAATCGTACATCGAGCTCGAGGAGTCGGAGGCAACGCAGATTGCCCTTAAGTCGAAACGTAAGGAAGGCCCCCGCGGCCACAAAGAAGACTCTCTTCCCCGGCGCAGGGGAGAAAGAAAGAAAGAAAATCTCCCCCGGGATCCTCGTGAACCGCGCGGACCAGCTGGCCGGTTCACGGAATAAACCCCGCTCAACGCCCCCCGAGCGCGAATCCTCTCCGAGTGCCAGAACTCGGAATTTCTGAAAGGAGGCGTCCGTTTTCCGAAGCCGACTACCCCTAAATCAAACACGGACAAATCAAAGTACCGCAGGTTCCACCGGAGCCACGGACATGTCACAGAAGACTGCATCCATCTCAAGGATGCAATTGAGATCCTGATTAAGGAATGACACTTGAAGAAGTACGCCCAGAAGAATGATACTCCTCGTCTCAGTTCCAGGGAAGCCCAAAACGTCGAGGAGACAACACCTCCTCCCGACGAGAGTCGACTTCAGGTCGCCCTCAGCGTCACTCGACCCGAAGACTTCTTTGCCCCCGAAGGCATTGAGGGCCAAGAAGCAGTTCACAACATGTGGCCGAACTTCCCCCACGAGGAACCCGTCGCTGCCCGGAGTACGTGGGAAGGCTTCCCCAAGACAATGGTAATCTCCGGGAAAGGCTACGAGAAATTGTCCGTCGGGTCGATCAAGCGGAAGTTTGACGAGCTGGAGTCTGTAACATCGGCGAAGACCACTACTCTCGAGAAGGTGCAAGGGAAATCAAACCCTATCACCTTCTACCTCGAAGAGCTCCCTGGCGGAGCACCCAACGCCACTATCCCCCTCCCGGTCAGGGCACAGATGGAGAATTTTGACGTTTGAAGGATCCTTGTCGACCAAGGCAGTTCGGTCGATATCATGTACGCTCATCTGTTTGGGACTCTCCAGCTCGACGAGAGACATCTGACCCCGTATGTCGGTTCAGATCTACATGGGTTCAACGGCACCACCACCAGACCATGGGGCTACGTTGAGCTGATAGTCACATTCGGGGCCGAAGACACTGCCCGACAAGTGAAGACCTGCTTCCTGGTGGTCGAATGTCCATCCCTCTACAACTGCATCCTCGGGAGGACCACCTTGGCCGAACTCACAGCAGTGCCATCAACGGTCCACCTCAAGATGAAGTACTACACGACCCGGGGACGTGTGGTTACGATGCACGGGGACATAGACGCGGCCAGGAGGTGCTCCGACGCTGCGATAAAAGGTATGAGTTCCATCAGCAACAAGCCCAAGACCGGAGCAAAGCCATCCACGAACACCGTACAGAGACCTCTCCCGCCCGTCAACGCGGTCGACCTCGACAGTAGGTTCCTGGGCGAACCCGATGAAGACAGGGCATAAGACCTCGACCTCCATGAAGAAAACAACGGGCGGCCTCTCCACCCAACGCGCCCCATCCCAGACGGAGACTTTGAGCTCGTGGCACTCGGGGAAGATCCAGACCGTAACGTGAAGATTGGCACCGGGATCCCCGAACTGGCGAAGGGGCAGCTGACGGCATGTCTCCTGGAGAACGCTGACTTGTTCGCATGGAGCGCCTCCGAGATGCCTGGCCTTGACCCCGAGGTGGCTTGCCATCAGCTCGCAGTCGATCCAGCCGCTAGGGCCATAGCTCAACATAGGCGTAAGCAGTCTCTTGAAAAAGCGGAGGCTGCTAAAAAAGCTGTGAAAGACCTCCTAGAGGCAAATTTTATTTCGGAGGCCAGGTACACAACCTGATTGTCCAACGTTGTACTCATTAAAAAGAATAATGGAAAATGGAGGATGTGTGTTGACTATACTGATCTTAACCGGGCTTGCCCGAAAGACTGCTATCCTTTGCCTAACATCGACTAGCTGGTCGACAATTCTGCAGGTTACAAACTGTTGTCCTTCATGGACGCCTACTCAGGATACAACCAAATTCCCATGGATAAAGCCGACAAATAGCACACGGCTTTCATGACCGAGTTGGGCAATTACTACTACAACGTAATGCCCTTCGGCCTGAAGAACGCCAGTGTGACCTACCAACAGATGATGAACAAGGTTTTTCGGGCTGAAATCGGCGACATGCTCGAGGTCTATATGGACGACATAATCGTCAAATCTGCGGAAGAAGTCGACCACGTCGCGTACCTCAAGAAGGTGTTCGACACAGCGATGAGATGCCGCATGAGGTTCAACCCCGACAAATGCACCTTCGGCGTTCGGGCAGGTAAGTTCCTCGGCTTCTACCTCACAGAGCGAGGAATCGAAGCCAACCCCGACAAGTGTAAGGCTTTCTCCGAGTTCCCTACTCCGGACTCGAAGAAGTCGATACAGTCATTGAACGGGATGCTCACCGCCCTCTCCCGCTTCGTCGCCAAGTCTGCACAATACGCACTCCCATTTTTCAAACTTCTTCGACAAAAAACGACGTCTGAATGGAGCGAGGAATGCGAGCAGGCGCTCCTCCACCTAGAACAAGTCCTATCGCAACCCCCGGTCCTCTCACAGCCCCAGAGCGGGGAGACACTTTTCTTGTAGAGATGATTGTCCCAATACGAGGGAAGGAAGGCCCTGAAGGCTCAGGTATTGGCCGACTTTGTGGCAGAGATGATTGTCCCAAAACCTTCGACCAACGGATCCTAAAAATTGATGATCTATGTCGACGGAGCATCTAGCCCGAAGGGAAGCGGGGCGGGCATCATCCTCGAAAACGAGGAAGGCATCCTGATCGAGGTATCCCTCGAACTATCCTTCCGGACGTCGAACAACCAAGCAGAGTACGAGGCTTTCCTCGCCGGGCTTCGGCTGGCCGAGGACCTCGGCACCAAGGAGGTCAAAATCTTCACCGACTCCCAGCTCGTGGCCTTGCAAGTCCGAGGAGAGTACCAGGCCAAGAACGATAGCCTCATCGAATACTTGACCTTGGTGAAAGAAAAGATGAAAAAATTCACCTCCACGGAAGTAACCCACACCCCTCGCGAGCACAATGCCCGAGCAGACATCCTGTCCAAATTGGCAAGCACAAAGAATAAGGGCGGAAGCAAATCCGTCATACAAGAAGTGCTTTCCCGCCTGAGCATTGACAAACTCGTTCCAGCGACGGACGTGAGCGCCATTGGGGACAGCAATTGCTGGATGACCCCGGTGTACGAGTACCTCACGACGGGCAGACTGCCTGAAGATCCCAAGGAAGCGGGGATGGTAAAGTGGAGGGCGTGCTCATACACGATAGTCGAAGACAAGCTATACCGGCGAGGGTTTGCTATCCCTCTCCTCAGATGCGTCGAGGAGACCAGGGTCCCCGGTATCCTCTAGGAAATTCACGAGGAAATCAATGCGCAGCACCTCGGAGGGTGATCGTTAGCCCGTAAGGCACTTCGAGCAGGGTATTACTGGCCCACCATGCAACAGGACGCCAAGGAACACGTCAAGAAGTGCGATAGATGCCAGCGACACGGGGACATGCACCTCGCTCCTCCTAGCGAGCTCAAAATGCTGTCCTCCCCGTGGCCATTTGCGTGGTGGGGAATGGACATCCTTAGACCTTTCGTCATAGGATCATATCAAAACAAGTACCTCATCGTCGGAGTGGACTACTTTACGAAGTGGATCGAAGCGAAAGCATTGGCCAAAATCACAGCCTTCAACATACTGCGTTTTTACAAAAGAAACATCCTCGCCCGATTCGGCGTGCCTCAAGCTATTGTATTCGACAACGAAACACAGTTCACCGATAGAAACTTCCAAGACTTCGTCACCAAACTAGGCACGGAGCAGCACTTCACGTCGGTCGAGCACCCTCAAACGAACGGGCAGGCTGAAGCGGAAAACAGAGTAATCCTCCGAGGATTGAAACGTCGATTAGGCGACGCCAAACAACGGTGGGTCGAGGAGCTACACAGCGTCCTTTGGGCCTACTGAACAACCCCGCATTCCACGACCGGGGAGACCCCCTTTCATCTGACCTACGGAACGGAAGCGGTGATCCCCGTGGAAATCAGGGAACCCTTGAGGAGGGCAGAAGCCCCCCTCGACGGGGACGCGAACAACGACGCCCTGAGGGAAAAACTCGATTTCGTCGAGGAGACACGTTCGGGCGCTTCCCTCCGAGAAGCTTCACTTAAATAGAAAATAACACTACGTTATAACGACAAACTTATCAAACGTGATTTTCAGGTGGGCACCCTCATCCTACGAAGGAACCAGAAAGACTCGCGAGAAGGCAAACTCGCCGCGAACTGGGAGGGCCCGTACCGCGTCCGCGCGAAAACGGGGACAGGAGCCTACTCCCTCGAAAATCTGTACGGGGAAGAACTTGCTCGACCATGGAACGCTGAGAAGCTCAAACAGTACTACAGTTAAACACTGCCTGCGACACACTAGCATCGCAGTTACGGGGACACACTAGGGTACAAGCGCGAGACCCCTATACAGAACACGATGATCAAGGGCCGCGTTGTCTGTGCGCAAGCACTTTGATCCGACGAGGACAACTCGATCGAGCTCCTTCATTGTCGTTCCGTTTCGGCAGAACACCCAGCTCGGATGGGAAGTTCACGCCACGAAGCTAAGACCTTGACCGAGCTCTTAGCCTCGTTGAAGGTCGGGATACACTCCCGGCCACTCGACCAGCTCTCCGCGCAGTCGAGAATTATCGAAGTTGAGCAAGCCCCAAAATCTCTATTACTTAGACCAAAATAAACAAAGTATAGCAAATACAATCACATCACACACAAGCGAAAACGTACAAGCATCACACGAGCAGATAAACAAAAATGCATTAATCGGGCAAAAGCCCAGCGTACAAATATTACAAACAAGTATCAAAAAGCCCCTGGCACGCAGGCAGGGCATAGGCATCGAAAAATAAAATGGCTCGCAGGCCAAACAGAATGAGAAAGGAAAAACCTACTCGGCGACGGTCCCCTCGGGCTGTTTGTGTTCGACAACCTCGTCCTCTTGCATCGGCTGCACAATCTGACTGTCGACCACCTCGTAGTCGGGGTCAGTCCCTTCGATTATGAGGCCGGGGTTGAGAACCTGAAGCTGCTGCACGGCGCTCCTGAAACCTATGTCAGCCGCCACGAGGTTGTCTTGCTCGGCTTCCCTTAGCTTCGCTATCAGCGCTACCCGCAAAGTCAGCAACCTGTCTTCTTCGGTTTCCTCGTCAGCCGGGCGGACAGCCTCCTCCAGGTCGGCGTTCCTTGCCAAGAGACGATCCCTCTCCTATTCAAGCCCGGCGTCCCTCGCCAAGAGACGTTTCCGCTCCTCCTCAGCATTCCTCAACTTCTCCTCCAACTTCCCTTGAAGCTCGACCTGGGCCTGGTTCTGGCTTTTGCAGTCAGCCAACTCCTTGCCCACCTTCTCCATTTCGGCTGAGATGGACTTGAAACTCTCTCGCAACCTATTCAGCTCGTCTTCGGGGCACGCCTCGTCATTCAGAACCAAGGCAGCAGCACAAACCCGCATCACTGTGAACACATCCTCCACCAGCGCCCTTCTCCGAGAAACCCTATCGACACCTAAGATGGCCTGAGCTTCGGGGGCACCCACGCATAGGGAATTATTCCCCATGAAGAAGTCCGACCTCAAATGGCAAGGCGGGAGCACAAACTTCACAGCAGGAGGGCTTCCGTCCTCGATAAGGTCGACGTCCACCGGATCGACAAGCCGTGGTCTCTTCGGGGAGCTCTGAGTGTTGGGGGAGTCGTTGTCCTGGGGAGAACAAGAAGAACCCCCGGTGGTCGGAGTAGGACTGGGGACCTGCGATCGAAGTTGCTCGATGCGGCCTTTACCTCCCTTCTTCGAAAGGCGGGCAGCCTTCAACTTTTTGAAACGCTCCTCAGCAGTCGACATCTTACCTACAAAAAGAAAATAAATGTCAGTAAATTAGAGACCAGGACACGAAGGAAAAAGTGGGTTGAAGAGGATGTCACCACCTAGCAGCTCGAGAGCTTCCTTGTCGGAGAACATCTCGAGGAGGGCCCTCGTATTGATCAAACGGCGTTTCGTCAACACCTGCCCGTCGTCTCCCGGGACGAATTCCCCGTCCATCGTCATGAGCTTCGCTTTATTAAAACCATTGATGAAAGCGACTATCCTCTCGTAGGCCAGGCGATCCCCCTCGTCAAGACGGCCAGGACTGATTTTGTAGTTGTTTGTTCCCTTTTTGAAGTGTTCTTCCGTCCAGAACAAGGGGAATCTCGGCTCGAGGACCTACTCCGTCTTCCCGTCCACCTCGCGGAAAACTCGACGATATACCGAATTCACATCTTCAAGCGTGACCGGCCTCACGATATAATACCGGTATTTAAAGTCGCGAACAGAATCCAGGTAGGTGTGGAAGAGACTGCTCGTTTGTTTAAAAGACACCCAGCCGTGTCTGCCGTCGGAGGCCTGTCGCTGGAGGTGGAAGATGCGAAAGAAAAGAGGCACGGTTGCCCCGATCCGAAGGTATTTAGAGACGAGCTCGAAGGCTCGGATAAAAGCAAGGGAGTTAGGGTGAAGCTGCAAAGGCGCCAAGCGCAACCAGACGAACTCTGCTTGTTGGAAGTCTGTTAAAGGCAAATGCCACCCCGCCTTGTCGAACATGAACTCCTAAAGAGGGAACCTCATCCCTCGGTAGGTCGAGCATATGCGATGGTGTTCGCGGGGAAGGAACACCCTCCACGACTTCGACGAACCCACCAGCCGGTGCTTAACAGTACAAAAAATATCGTCCTCGTCCCTGTCGACAATCTAGGAAGCCATGTTTAGAGGTTCTTCGCTAACCCACTCCGCAGGGGGACGTTCCTCGACACTAGTGATTGGCGTCATTGGAGAGTCGGGCTGGTCGTCGACGTCCAACGATCCCACGGCCACGGAAACAGACAAAGCTTCCATATACCTGAAAAGCATAAGGAAATGGTGAATTTGATGATCCGTATCAAATTCACCCATCCACCGCTGTTCAAGTGAAAGGGCGAAGAGGGAGCGTCGGGGTTTCGAGACTGTCGCGCTCGTCCATGCCCCCAAGGCAACCGATGAGCCTCCCCGTGATCATCCTCAGGTCACCGGCCTGCCGTGTTGGGAGGATTCCCTCACAGAAGAAATATTGGTGAGGACCCCGAGAGTTTCATCTCGTGTCCTCGGGACATTCTTCGTGTCCCCGAGTTATTCATCCCTTCTCCCTGCGATATGCAACAAGAAACTAAGAAATCCCATCGTTTTCGCTGGAGATTTCGTGATGTCCATGAAGAACTTCATCAGTTCACCATAGAAACACCCTATAAATGCAAACGAAAGGAGAAAAAAGAGAGAAACTTACTTTAAAAATGCTTCCGGTAGGGTTTCGACACGGCATTTGGTGGCGGCGTACGGTGGCGAAGTAGAGAAGGAAGAGAGTGAGGGAGTCTGAGCGAAGGGGGAGCAAAAGTGCAAATGAGACTAGATGACCCCTATTTATAAGGGCCTCACAGGACTCGAGGATTTCCTAGGCAATCGATTATGCTACCCTAGCGTAGCCGCCCTAGGGAATGGTGAGGTGTGACACGTGGCACACGCTTTCCCACGCGCGTCTTTTCATGCCCCAACACGCGTCCTTCCATTCGCCTCGCTTCAGACTTCTCGTATCCCCGCGACGTCACTCATCCGCGGCCAGTCCAACCCGAGCAGATCGAATTATTTCTCCCCGTTTGACCAACCTCTCCTCGTCTAGAATCCCTTAAGTCATTACTCCGACGCCTCAGAGCAACGACTTGGGGGGCTCCTGTTCTGGACTCGGCCGGGGTCTGCTCCTCAATCGAGCAGGCCCAACCCCACACGTCCTGGGATGGCCCAACAAAGGCCTCTTAGCACGACCAATGTCGAGCACATGCCCCACCTCTACAGTGTCGGGCACACACCACACCTCGGCGGTGTTCGGGCTCACACGGCATAGAGCATCGTGCAGAGGCGCTAAGCCTCTCCGGGCTCGTTCCTCCTCGACACTCAGGTGCTCCCTCCTCGAGGAGCCATCTCCTTCTGCATATGAGAATCCTCCCCGCAAGGGCACGTCTCTCCCCGACACGCAAGACTCCTCCCCGCGAGGACACGTTCTCATGTAACCACCCACTCCCGATGGAATCAGTCTGCCCTAATTCTGGAGATCTAGGAACGGTTACCCCAGGGCGAAGACCACGTGCTGGTCTTCACTACGCCACGTAAGCCCTGGCAGTTACTTGGATTGGGCCTGGCAATCCAGCCCAATGAAAGTAACCGTTGGCCCCGCGTTGGGGGCTCTCTATAAATACCCTCTCACTTGAGAGGGTCAGGTTACGCAATCTCATACACTCTAACCTTCTTCTGTATTTGCCTTTCTCTGACCGTTATCTTACTTGAGCGTCGGAGTACCTTGCAAATACACCCCCCCCCCTCCGCCGTCTTTCAACCTCACCGGAGCTGAAGTCCATATGACGTTGTTGGCCACTGAATAACTGTCTGATCTAGGTACGATCAATATCATATTTTAAAATAATAATAATATATTTTAAAATAAAATAAGATTCAGTTTTTTTTAATTCTGTTTTTAATAATCACATAAAAACATACATATATTATTATTATTTTTAATTCAGTTTTTAATCACATTTAATATCATATTTTATCACATTTAATCACATATTTATAAATGTTTTTAACAACATTTAATCACATTTAATAATAATAATTCGTTTTTAATAATAATACTAATAATATCATATTTTAAAATAATAATAATATATTTTAAAATAAAATAAGATTCAGTTATTTTAATTTCGTTTTTTAATAAATAAAAATAATTCATTTTTTAAAATAATAATAATAATTCTGTTTTTAAAAAAATAATAATAATCTGTTTTTAATAACAATCTATTTATAATAATAATGTGTTAAAATCAAAATAATAATCTGTTTTAAAAAATATATATATAATAAATTATTTCTAAAAAATATAACAAATCTATTTTTAAAAAAAAAATATGTTTTAAGGAAATACAAAAAAAAAAAAAAATAAAAGATATAAAAAAAATTAAATCACAATAAAATTATACATAAATCCATCCCTAATTTTCTCAAACAAGAACAACTTAACAACAATAAATTCATCCCTAAATTTATCAAACAACCTAAAAAAAATTAAATCCAGCAACAAAAATTAAATCTCTAATATGTTTACCTTACAAGCAAGAACAACAAGAGATTCTTGAACAAATTTTCGGATTCACCCACTAACAGCAACAATACTTGCTTCTGATTCTAACACCAACAACAACAACTTCAAACATAAAAAAAATATAAGTTAGTTCTTATTATTTGAAGATGAGGAAAAAAATTTATTGAGAATGAGAGACATACCATTAACAGATTATTATGAGAGAAATGAAGGAGAAGTAGAGAAATGAAGGAGAAGGAGAGAAATGAAGGAGAAGGAGAGAAACAGACTGATGAGAGATATAAGAGAAAACGTATTGGAAAATAAAAGATTTGGGGAAAGCATTTATGAGTGTTGGGGAAAGCAAACGTGTTGGAAATATAAAGGAAGGTTGTGGGGTGTAAAACACCCAGCAACATTTATTACCGTTGAGGCTTGCAGCGTGGGAAACACCCCGCAAGTCTTGTGTCAGAACTTTATGTTGCGGCGTAATATGCATCCCGCAAGTCTGAAACGGTCAGACCTTTTCAAAACGGTCACCTGCTCCTCATTAAGTGAGCTTTGAATTTCCCACCAAATTTTTTAAGAAACGTTGCGGCGTGTTTTTCATCCCGCAACGTATATTTCAAAAAATTTGAAATTCCCTCCAACAGTTTCGTGATCTAAATTAATATTTATTTATTTTTCCTTGTTGCGGGGTAAATAACACCCAGCAAGTACAATTATTTGCGGGGTGAAAAGCACCCAGCAAAATCACCTAGCAAAATACTTGTTTTCTTGTAGTGTCAGTTCCATGTTTTAGAATGGAGCATTCACAATTCAATTTGGCTCGTTTGGTCAGTCGGTAACAGTTGTCCTCCAAGTCCTTACTATCGAGTAATGAGCTAAGATTGTTATAGAATTGTTAAGACTGGACTTCAAAATGCCCTTCTTCGTCGTTTCGAGGCCTTCTGGCGGTTCTTTGAGTTGGGGAGGAGACCGGTGGCATGATGAGTTGGAGTATGTGGTCTCGAGAACAAGTGCACTAAATGTTTGTCTTGTAACATAAATGTTTCAAGGTGAAAATCTTCCATGTGGCCCTAGGCTTTTAGGGTAGGGGGTGACACCATTATAGCGCTTGAGCACATTCGAGTCGTTATGGAACCGAGGTTGACCTTGGATCGTTGATTGCATCTTTTGATGTCCTATTGACTCCTGATCGTAGATCTATATTTCCTAATTGCCTTCAAATTGGTAGAATGCAAACAAATACTTATTTCGCCTTCTTTTCTCTAGAGTTCCATAGCTCTAGTTTTTCTATGATTTACTTTTCTAGTGATATCCTCACTTCCTTCGACTTCATATTTGTTCGTTCAATCTTTATGGGTCTTTAGTGGTCTTGTTTTCGTTTCTTCAACTCAAAACCCACAATTACTTATGGAAACATTCTTTTTTTTTTCCTTGTTTCCATTTATTTATATCAATGGCAAATATAGAAAACCCAAACATTCTCTATGTAGACTTGTCGACCTAGGGCAACTCTTCTACTTAAGTCGGTTGAATATGGATATGAGACATAGAGTAGTGGCACATGGAATTAACGGTCTGTACATCGCCTAATAATACTTATGCTGGCAGACTAGGGATAGAAAGTTCTGAGTAGTTGTTAGTGAGTTATTTCGTGGGTGACTGGCTATAACGGTTTTGTTAATTCGCGTAAAATTATAAGGATAAGATAATTCATACAAGGCATCGTACATCAACAAGAGGGGATAAAGGGATTTTAAAATGCAACCTGACTGATTTCGTGACATGATTTTCCCGTTTATTACTTTTTGCGCTGAAGACTTGCAAACCACCTCCCCCTCCCCCCCCCCCCCCCCCCCCCCTCTTTACCGTTTTTCTTTATTATTGCACAAATTATTGTTCTGTTAGAACACAGTCCTTGTGTGTTTGATCTTTTTATTACTGCGACATTATTAGTACACTTGTCGAGAAGTCCTCACTGCCATTGTCGAGGACTTTGAAAATGTAGAATGATTGGATTTGTTAACAAAAACGGTGGTGGTGCAATTGAAAAGATTAGAGAAATTTGATGTGAAATTCTGCGAGAAATAAGAAACGATTCTCAAAGAATGTGTCTCTATTCCGATGTGAAATAGAAAATTAGTGAGATGATGATGATGATAAAAGTCGTCGCAGAAGTTCTCTGATACGACGACAAGAGTCTCTGGTGGCCATTGAAGGGAGGGTATACCTACAAAGCTAATACTTCAACTTCAACGTCCAAGTCAACGAAGTCGAAAAGATATAACTTGTGAGAATGAAAAATTCATAACTTATTGTGGCGCGTGATCGCACCTATATATAAACTATGGTTAAATTTGCATCCGCATCCGATGAGAGCAATTTAGAGCACGGAAGACCATTGAACAAATTCTGACGATTAAGATATGACTTGATGTGCAGTTCCATAATAAAGATCTACATGCTCTTCATATACAAATAAATGTGTTTTAGATTGGGTTATTCAAATTGATTCGGTCCTAATAAACATTTGGCCTGCCCAGAAAAAATATTTATCATCAGCAATAATTAAACTGCCAATAGTAGTTGAGAAAATGCAGCATGCTTTTATTTCCCACAAAAAAAGTGGTCACGGGGAACATACTATTACAAATCAGATAAAAGGATGAATTCATTGTTCTATTTTGTCTTATATTTGCTATTAATTTCGAAGATCTTCAGTCCCTTTCGTAATACACATAGGAAAAGGTGCCTGCCATTTCATGTGCAAATACTTCACATACTATTAATTTTCATTTACATAATATATAGTTTGGAGTTATGAGAGTGGTACTGGTTGAGTGAGCCTTTTCTTTTGCAAAATATAAAAAACAATCTTGCAGAAACGACATAAATGTGGCCTACATATATATAAGTAAAAGCGTACGTACATTTTACCACAACAATTATATGCTTGGTTCTTTTGTATTAGCCCCACATTTTATCATAGAATTGAATGTTTCAAACTTTATGCTTGCTTGATATCCAAAATAAAATTTGGAAATTAAGTTTTTGTATTTAAGCGGGCTTTAGTGTATACATAATTCAATTATTATTTTTTAATGAGTATTTATTAGACACTTTATCCCATTAATTAAACATTATTAATTATTGCATATTGGAAATGAAATGAAATCTTGTCATGGCGGGAAAGAAAGGAAGATGAAATGAAAATGAAAATGGAAAAATGTAATTGAATCAAAATTTGATACAAACCAGTATACAAAAACAAGGCTTATAAAGAAGGCTACAAGGCCCATATGACAAAGAGGCCCAAGGAAAAAAATAAAACTAATACAATATTCTTAATAGCCCCCCATAAGTTTGGGGTATATGGAGTGTAGGCCAAGCTTATTGATGTTGTCAAGATAAAGTTTGGCATCTAAGGATTTTGTGAAGACATCCGCAAGCTGTTTGGATGAAGTAACAGGAAGAAGATGAAAAAGTTTCTGTTGGAGTTTTTCACGGACCAAGTGACAATCCAATTCTATATGTTTGGTTCGTTCGTGGAAAGATAAATTTGTTGCAATGTGCCTAGCTGAAGCGTTGTCGCAATACAAGAGAGCAGGCTGTTTGAATGTAATGGGAAGTTCTTGAAGAAGATTGGTAAGTCATTGAAGTCCGCAGACTGTGGATGCCATGGATCTGTATTCTGCCTTGGTCGAACTACGAGAAACCGTGGCTTGCTTTTTGGATTTCCAAGAGATCAAAGAGGCACCAAGATAAATGCATTAGCCAGTGACGGATTTACGTGTTTAAGGGCATGTTGCCCAATTTGAATCGGAGAAGGCTTTAAGCTGAAGGGAAGAGTTGCTAGGAAAGAATAAACCTTGGCCAGGAGCAGCTTTAAGGTAACGGAGGACGCGAAGAGCAGCATTGTAATGAAGATCAGTAGGGGAACTCATGTGCTGACTGAGTTGCTGAACTGAATAAGAGATGTCTGGTTGAGTGTTGAGGAGATAAATGAGCTGGCCCACAAGTCTTCTATATTTAGTAGGATCAGCCAAGGGGACTTCATCTGTGGTTTGCAAACGAGTATCACGAGCCATAGGTCTTGTAGCAGGTTTACATCCAAGTAAACCAGTGGTAGAGAGCAGGTCCAATGTGTACTTGTGTTGACAAATATTGATTCCTGAACTACTGCATGCAACTTCTAGTCCTAGGAAGTACTTTAAGAAACCAAGATCCTTTATATGAAAATGATGTTGCAGGATATTCTTTGTTTGGTTGATGATGGTCATGTTGTTACCTGCCAATAGAAGATCATCAACATATATCAAAAGACAAGTGAAAGAAGTATTAGATGTGTGAATAAACAGGGAATGGTCAGAAGAGCATTGCTTAAAATTGTTGTTGCGTAAAACTTGTGAAAGCTTGTCAAACCATTGTCTACTGGATTGTTTAAGACCATAGATTGATTTGAGAAATTTACACGCCTGATTTGGATATGAGGGAGTAATACCTTGAGGCAAAGTCATATAAACTTCCTCATCCAAATCTCCATGTAAAAAAGCTTTGTGCGCTTCAAGTTGATGGAGAAATAAATTCATGGAAGAAGCAATAGCAAGAAGAATTCTTACAGTGGTGAGTTTTGCAACCGGGGAAAAGGTGTCAAAGAATTCAATACCTTGGATTTGTTTGAAGCCTTGAGCAACTAACCTTGTTTTATGCCTTTGTAGAGATCCATCAGAATTGAATTTAGTTTTGTACACCCATTTACAGCCTACAGGTTTCTTACCTTGAGGTAGAGAAATGAATGTCCACGTTTGATTGGCTTGTAAAGCTTGGATTTCATTTTCCATAGCCTTTACCCAATGAGGATGGACAGAAGCTTGCTTGTATGATACAGGGTCACATGCAGTTGTAATAGCAGAAACATAAGAAAAATATGCAGGAGAGAGATGATTATAAGAAATATAATTAGAAATATCATGCAGAACAGAAAGAAAAGAGACATTACAAACGAAATCCTTTAGAAAAGCAGGTGCAGACCTAATTCTGGTGGACTGTCTAAGGGTAGGGATTGGAGGGGAATGTTGGTCTGTTATGAGGGAAGCATCAAGTTGTGGAGGTGAGGAATGGGTGGAGGGAGGTGATTCAGGGGTATGTATATGTGGTGAGTGTGGTTGGTTATTAGGGGAAAGAGGTGTTGGAGTACCACTAGAATCATTAATGGCATTGTTTGTAGGAGAACTATCAGGTTCAACAATATGATGTGTTGGTTGTGGGTGAAATTTTGTAGGGACAATGGGATCAAACAGAAATGTGCCAGTGGTAGTAGGAGGGTCAGGATGCAAGGGCTGAGTGGAGGATGATGTATAAGGGAATATATCTTCATAAAAGATATAGTTCCTGGAGGTGAAGGTAGCTCTATGGTGTAAGTCAAATAAGAGATGTCCTTTGATACCCATAGTGAAACCAAGGAAGACACACTTGGTAGCCCTAGGATCTAGTTTATCTCTATTTCTAAGAAGGGTAGAGGCATATGCAAGACAGCCAAATATTTTGAGATTGGTATAAGAAAGAGGTGTTTTAAATAACAATTCATAAGGGGTATGATTTTGGAGATTGGGCCAAAGTCTATTAATAAGGTAAGTGGCATGTCATAAGGCAAAGGACCAGAAACATTTAGGAAAATTGCCCTGAAAAAAGAAGGGATCTAGTAACATTTAGCAGGTGTCTATGCTTTCTTTCTATAATTGAGTTCTGTTGAGGTGTTTCAACACAACTCTTTTGATGTATAATACCAAGTGAGGCATAATAAGAGGGCATGAGAAACTCACTACCATTGTCACTCCTAATTACTTTAATTTTGCAAGAGAATTAAGTGTTACAATAGGTTATAAAGTTCTTAATGTGCAGTCTAGCCTCAGATTTATTTTGCATAAGGAAAGTCCAACTATATTTAGAAAAATCATCAACAATAGTCAAAAAATACTTAAAACCATCCATAGAAGCAACAGAAATAGGACCCCATATGTCCATATGAAGTAAATCAAAACAATTAGAAGAGACAGTATTGCTAGTAGGAAAAGGTAGTTTACATTGCTTTGATAAGTGGCAGGTATTACACATAGAAGTTTTATGATATTTGATAGAAGGAAATTGCTTAGACATAGTGTGCAAAACCTCATTTGAAGGATGCCCTAAATGATGGTGCCATAAGGAACTATCTAAAGAAACAACATTCTCAGTGTGTGTATTATTACAAGTATTAGCATAGGTGAAATTGGGCACAGGTTGTTTATGCATAATAAAAAGATTATTATGCAGGATCACTTGTCCAATCTTCTGCTTGGTAGACACATCCTGAATATAGCAGGAAATGTGTGAGAAGCAGATAATGTAATTGGAATTAAGGCATAGTCTAGAAATGGAAAGCAAGCTGAATTTAAATTCAGCAATGTAAAAAACATGATGTAATGTTAAGATGTTATTAAGAATGACAGTGTCAGAATAATGAGCAGTAATACAAGTGCCATTAGGGAGGTAAATATGCACAGGTTTGACAGCAAATATAGTAGAAAAACATTGAATATGGGGGAAAACATGATGAGATGCCCCAGAATCCAGAATCCATGCAGAATTATTAGGAAAGGCACTACCTGGATTTACAATACCTGATATGACACCCTGGTCTGAGTTGGAAGCATCATGCTTGAGAGGTGGGTGATCCTTCTTGGATTGTTGGAGAAGCATCAAAAGGTGTTGGTAGTCCTCTTTAGAAATATGTTGTTCTTTAGCAGCAGCATTAGCAGTCTTGGATTCTGATGAAGACTTGTGATTGTTCTTGTTGTTCCTATAGCCAGGTGGAAAACCATGCTTGAAATAACAGGTTTCCACAGTATGATTTGTCTTATGGCAACTGGTGCAAACCATAGAGGGTTTAGAGTTGGGTTTGCCTTTGTTTCTAGGGTTGGTATTGTTAGCAGAAAGGATTGTAGACTCAGTGGGAGAAGTTACCGAAGGAGTAATTTGTTGTTGAGCAATAAGAGAGTACACACGGCTAATGCTAGGTAAAGGGTCAAGAAGCAGAATTTGTGTGCGAATGCTATGGTAATTATCGTTTAAACCTTTCAAGAAACAGGTAAAGTATTCCATATGTTTGAAATTGCGCACATCTTTGGCCAGATCACATGTACAAGGTGTAGGGCAAGTACAGGCAGGGGTATGTCGCAAATCCTCTAATTTATCCCAAAGGATTTTGAAATCGGTGAAATATGTGGATAAAGACCTATCACCTTGATGGATAGAGTGTAATTCACGAAAAAGATCAGAGAAGCGAAAATGGTTACCTTTAGTCAATCTTTCTCGAAGGTCCTCCCAAAGATCGAAGGCGGAATCAAAACAGATGGTGCTTTGCGCGATGTGTGGGGAGAATGTTCGATTAATCCAAGATAGGACCATACTATTAGCATGATCCCAAAGCTCAAAGTTAGGATCAGAGGGAGGTGGTTTTGGAAGGTTGCCATTGATGAAAGGAAGCTTATTGTTCTTGGAGGTCAGTGTGTGACGCATCGATTTACTTCAGTTGTGATAATTGTTATCATCCAAGGGTGGAGCAACGATAACGGCGCCTAGATTCTCACCGGGATGAAGGTAAAAGGGGTTGCGGTGGTTAAGAATTAGATCCGGAGTAGCATTCTTGGGAGAGTTGGGTTTCGCAGAAGTATCTTTAGCAGAAAGCTCGTCATCGGAAGCCATATATGGATGGAGAAGAAAGGTTAACAAGAATAGAAGATGAAAGGGTGGGGGAATGCAAAAGGGTTTGGGTTAATGTCTACTGATACCATATTGCATATTGGAAATGAAATGAAATCTTGCCATGGCGGGAAAGAAAGGAAGATGAAATGAAAATGAAAATGAAAATGGAAAAATGTAATTGAATCAAAATCTGATACAAACCAGTATACAAAAACAAAGCTTATAAAGAAGGCTACAAGGCCCATATGACAAAGAGGCCCAAGGGAAAAAATAAAACTAATACAATATTCCTAATATTAATTAGATTCACCTATAACTTTTGTACTTGAGACGAACATAATGGAGGTGATTCTATCTACAATTGATTAAACGAAGGATTTTTAGATTTCTTATATGTGAATAAGTGACACTTTTATCAAACTCTTAAGTTAGGTATTTACATTTTAGTTTTATGGGTTTTTCCTTATAATGTATGTCATGTTAAACATGACCCCTATCTATTAGAGTGTAGCATGTGATGACTCATTACCCTCTCTAGGGTCATGCTATAACTTGTGCCTCATAACTTGTGTCCTAGAAATATAAGTTAATAACTAAATGTATAAATATATCTTGAAACTTGTGTATTGTCAATATTAAAAACTTGTAATTAATTTTTTTCTATTTGTGGGTTTGTTAACATGTGCCCTTAGGGAACAAGTTAGTATTATCCTCTCTAATATAGGAGATATGGTCATTAATCTTAAGGAGATTGAGAGTTTTTCGTTGAGATAGGAATACTCTTACTAGTTTCAAAAAATGTTCATTGATGAGTCGTCTCCTATAATACGATGGGTGTGGTGAGCTCGCCCACATATTGAATGTGTGTATGACCTCTCCTAACCCCTTTTTTGGATATCTTTCAATTCTTTAAGAGTTAAGGGTGAATGGGTCTGGATTGTTAATACAAAATGGGTTTGGATCCTTATATAACAGTCAACAATCCCTCAAACACGAGGCATGTAAGAGCGAAGTAGTTAGAGAGAGATATTACTGTCCACTTCCCTTCAAGCATGTGGTCTGTAAGGGAGATGTGGTTAAGGAGAGATATTTGGATCCGTAGCCCCTCAAGCACGAGGCTTGTAAGGGCGGAGTGATTAAAGAAAGACATTACAATCCAAAGTCCCTCCAGTATGAGGTAAGGGAAAAGTGATTAAGGTGAGTTTGCAAGATTGTTGATTACATGTAATTAAAGATAGGTTAATTCTAAACCATTTGATTTATTGGTGACAGTTCGACCTATCAATTGAGGGGTTTGTAAAAATTCTTTGATCTTTTCATTAGATTTGTGATTATTAAGTTCTTGGGAAAGATCATTCGATCTTAGACCTCCACTATTTTGCATGCTTGGGAGTTTATCCTTGATATTCTAATAGTGTAATGATGGCTACTAGGTTGAGGATTGTTCATTTCATGTAAATATGGATGTGCTTGCATGTCACTTTTGTTTCTTATCTTGTCTATATGTTTAAACATCAATTGTTTAATCTTTCCAATTCATCTCTCCTTGCGAACTCAACTTTATTCACTAATTCATGTCACTCTACAACATGTACCCCCTTTTACTCCTTTGTATTTCTATTTTTCTGTTTGTACTTAAAGAATGGTGTTACTTAGGGATTGTGACCCTAGTGGTAATGTAGTTAAGCCTAACACCCAAGATAAGAGGTGGAAGTTATGACGTCAATGTATTGAGGGTTCGATGCGAGGAAAGATGATCTAAACTAGAGATTTGTTGAAACAGAGATGTTTGAGAGTTATGGTAGTAGTAGTTCTATGAGTATTTCTAATTGTGACGCATCTAGTGATGTTGTTTTGGTCTCTTCTTACCCAAGATCGGAGAGAACGTTGATGGAAACCTTGGAGAACTCAGGCTCAAGGTTTATGTGATAAAGTAGTGAACATTAACTCTCATTTTGATAATGAAGCAATGGTAAAGTGTTTTTTCAAGGACATGTACATATCGTCCACCGAAAATGAAGATTACATCTTGTTGGGGCCAAGCGTGGAGGCTGAGAAGGATTTTATAAGGGTCCTCAAGGAGTGGATGACAAATATTTCTTCATGTACACATGCATTATACCTAATATTGGGGTAGGGGTTCCCTTTAACATATTTAAGACCGGCATTTTGAAGGAAATCAATGTCACCTTTTTGTAACTACATCCAGATATATGGGCCTTCACGAAGGGATTCAAAATCATACGTCGCACCCTTGGGAACACACAAATTGTGGGCATCTTATTTTTTTATGGCACAAAGGGTTTCCACAAACAGATTTAGATTTCCTTAAGTGACGCAGAGAAATATAGGGTTAACTTTTTAGAATAGTTATTTGTTTTGGATGTTAGTGAATTTATGAAGTATGGGGGGAATCTGGTATGGATCAATGAATATTTTCGTAGGTTAGTTTTTAGTGTCTATATTTATTTCTACTTAAGCATTTCTATTATATCTTTTCAATATTGTTTTCATGCAGAAAGAATGCCCCCCCTTTCAGTGTCAGAGAGGAAATGTTACTTGGAGATGGCCAAATCAATGAGACGTGATGTACGATCCACTAGTTAAAAGAGAGATACATCAAGGATGTTGATTCGCTCCCCCAAGAAAAGGAAGCTGATGGCCGAGAGAAAATTTATATGTGTCAATCCCATCTCCAAAATGAGGCATCCATATTCTAGCAAAACCACATCTTTGCCTAAGTCTTAAAGTCACAAGGCTGACTTGGGTAAGGTACACATTGATTTAGAGGCAGATGGCTCCATAAAATTGGAAATTTAGGCTCCTCTAGACAATGAGGGTTGCCAAGAAGTGTCCTCATTCTCGGACAAGAATTTAGAAGGCGAGGACCTACATCCTCAGAAGTTATTTTCTAGCCAGAGTCATGTTAGAGGATTTTTACTCGGTGGTAAATAGCGAAGGTAAATTGAAGTTTAATCTTGAGGTGATGATGGATTATTTTTATTTGATTAAGACAGTGTTGGATTAGGCAAATTAGGTTCATCATCTCTTTTGATTTGGCCTTCGATAAGTCAAATGAAAAATTTCGCTTCTTATACCCTGATCTAGACTCGTGCAAGCTTGATTTGTTAAAGGTTATTCAGAATAAGAAGTTGGCGGAAGAAGTGGGAGAGTAAGCCACGCCGCTTTCTAGAGAAAAGGATATGCCCGTTCTAGATCAAGAGACCGCACCCATTCCTAATGAAGAGATAAAATTCATTCCAAATGAAGAGACCAGACCCACTCCAAATGAGAAGACCAGGTCCAGTCTAGAGAATTGAATGTTGTCTTTGTTTTCCTATGTCTTTGTAATTATTTTTGCAATTGTATGCCCCTTTTAAGGTTTTTATATTAATGAAATTTAACTTCTCATTTATGCTGAGTATTTGGTTTAGGATTTTTTTTCATACTTGTACATTAGTGTTATGGGATATCCCTCTCCAATATAACATGGTTTTATCAGTTTGACTTGCAACATAACATGTAGGGCACTATAATACCCATGATGGTATAATACCTGTAGGACACTATAATACCCTAGAGGGTGTAATGATACCTTCGAGGGTGCAACGATACCTCAGAGGGACCAACGGTATCACAAAGAGTGCAATGATATTGTATGTGGAAATAATTGAGTTGTAAAGAAGACACATTTAGTAAATAGGCGCCTTGTTAAAAACCCATTTCCTTACAGAAGAAAAGAGTGTCATCCTACCACTTTATTGATATTTTGAATCAAAGGTACAAGAAAATAAGTATTAATGGTTTGTATCTCGGCCTTATCAACTTTAAAAATAAACATGAATTGTATTAAATTCCTCATATTTACTAAGTTCAAGACATGGGGACAACATCATCGTTGAATTATTCTAGTTTATATATGACATGTGATAGCTTATCACATGCTATGTAAAGTTTTTCCCATTTGGAAAATGGTTTTCCGCTCCTGGTAGGTGCCACTTCTTATGTAAGTACCAGGACACCCTCTTTCATTTCTCTTGGTAGCATTCAAGAGTGGTAACTTCTTACATCATTTTGGATTTGCTGCAAACTTTTGGATGTGAATCATATAACATGCTTTATCAAGCAGATTTATGGTGCATTTAAGGCATGTCTTGTTTTCTTCTTCATTTAAGTGTTCATATCACCAAGTGGGTGTGTTAATTTCTACATGAAACATTGCATCATAACCATATACCATTCTAAAGGATGTCTCCTTCGTAGAGGAGTAAGGTATTATGTGATAAGATCATGTACATGTGGTTCTCATGGGCAGTATCTTTGAAAATAGCTCAACAAACATGGGGCCGGATGTAAAAGGAATACTATAATGATGTTAATGAAGAATTAAAAATAGGAATACCTTGTACAACTGTTGAGGCTATAGTTCTTTTGTTTCATCATTTTTTTTCTAGATCCCGTCGAGGATAACTTTGTTCACAAATTCATATTAGCCATTGGCTTAGGGGTGCTCAACTTATACAAACTTGATTTGAAATCCCAACTAATGGAAGAATACACATATTGTCGACTGGAAAATTGAGTCCCGTAATATGATATATGAAGGGAAATCGCGATTCAAAATGCAGCGGAAATTAAAATTTCCCTTTAGCGATCCTTACGAAAGATCATGATCAGTGATAGAATGGTTACCTCTTGTGGCGATGAAACCTTTGATTCTGAATAAAATGAATGATCACGAGTGATGTACGATGAACAATGCCTCTACTCAGTCCACACGAACAACTTCCTTCAGTCTAAGTGCTAACTGCTACGATTGAAGGCTTTGAGTGAATAGAGAGAAGGGAAAAACGGCTAGGGTTTCACAACTGAATTTCCTTCAAGTGTTTATGCTTCTACACAAGGGTTATATTTATAGAACCACTTGTGTGGGCTGCAAGCTAAAAAGCTCACTTAAGTGCACGCACACCACATCTTATGATGTACCGTATATCACTTAAGCACGCGGTACCTTACCACAATCCATATTCCACTTAAGTGCACCATACCTTATGGTGTTACATATTAACTTAAGTACATTGTACCTTACGGAGTGCCTTATTTACTTTACCTCTTATCAAACTGTCCTTATGTGTGTGACCCTGTAGGATTTCACGACGTTGGTAATTATATTAAATCATGCATTTTACATAATAAACAGTGAGCAGTATCTAGCAACACATCACTGCTACCCAAGTCACGAAATTGTCATGTGATCTGACAAAACCTTTTGTGATAGTGCTTGTGTGTACAATTACCCTTTTCCCCTTATGTATATATTGAACACAAGGCATATACTGTGTCGTCCTTGTTCAGTTCAATATTGGGCCCTTAGACATTTATCCTGTTATGCAGGATGGGCAAATTCCATCTAGGTCACTAATGTCCCTCGGCATGCTTTATGAAGTACCCATCAACTGTCTTTATAGTCATCCAATTATGGACAATGTTTGATCAGCAATAAAGTACTCGACTCTACATCTAGGGTCCATAGTGGTTTCAGGTCGAAGGGTGGTATACACCACTATCACCATGAGAGTAACTTATGACACTTTGCATAACATTCTATGTAGTACTCTCATAGTGGGTCAATCCAGTATAAATATTACTCCTAATATTCATACCTATGTTAAGACTTGATAACTCCTTATCCATAATCCATGAGATGTGATCATCAGTCTATCTACATAATAGTCTTAATGCTTTAAGGTTATACCATTTCACATTAAAGCTCGACTGCGGATACTTTAAGAATAGTGTTCTTATGTTTAATGGAATATCATTATTAAGTCACACTTAATATTTCATTAAACGAACTAGCTATTCTAGGGACTTTATCACTTTGTAAAAACAAACATAATAAAGAAATATCTTTTATTATTAATAAATAGTTTGATACAAGTACCAAAAATATTAGCCTTCAAGGCTTACACCAACAAGATGATGTATTTCTCTAACCCGGATCTGCAAATTATTTTCTTTCCATAAAAATACCTCACTCTGTTTGTTGTGATCTTTGATATTGCTTCTGCTTCAGTATATTTAGTGAAGTAGTCCACGCCTACAAGTAAGAACTTCAATTTCCCTGGTTCTAAAGGAAATTATCATATAATACCCACACCCTAATGATGAAATTTCCAAGGCAAGGTCATTGAATGTAAGAACTCTATAGGGGCGTGGTACAGGTTTCTGGGTAGCTATAACTTGTTGCATTTCTTATAATCGGAGTTGTCTTTAACAACTGATTCACTTAGTCTTTTCCTCCGATGTGGCTTCTGCAAACACCTTTATGCACCTTCATTAAACCCAGGGTGGTTTCGTTCTCTCCCTGACATCTCATCAATGATGTATCTCTTCTCATTTTATTTGGTTTACCTGCAACTAGAGTTTATTTTGCAGTTAATGTTTTTATCTTCTTTGTTTCTTCTTTGTTTGATGGAAATTGTCAGTTTGTTAGGTATTGAATTATGGGTGTCATTCAGCTCTTGGATGTCCACTACCTCTAAGAAGTTGACGAATTTGATCTTTGTGTTAGGGGAGAGCATGGTTTCTCGTATCACAATTTTATTGTGACCCTACTTTTTGGTGTTGAAGAGTTTGAATAGGAGATTGGCTACGGAGCTTTATTTCTTGGACATGTACGTTACTTCTAAGAAGTTGAATTGCTTCACAAGTTATTGAACCCTTTGAAAATACTTCAATAGTTATGCTTCTTTTTTCTAGTATTCTTTGACGACTTGATTGATAACAAGTTGAGAATCAATTCTACCTCAGAGGTTGGGCACACCCATTTCTCTCGCCAAAGTCATTCCTACAATTTAGGCTTTGTATTATGCCAAGTTATTGTTGGCTTTGAATTTGAATCTTTGTGATTTCTCAATAAGGATATTGCTCGGCCTTTCTAGTACCACTTTGGCCTTGTTCCTCTTCAGATCAGATGTTCCATCCATTGATAAAAATACATACGTATGGGGTGTCTTCACCTACAGGAGAGTTGAACGCTTCCAAGAAAATGACTATGACTTATGATTTGATACTACCTCTGGGATGATATATATATATATATATATATATATATATATAACTATTTTTTCTGTCTGATCGTGCTTTTTAAGAACTTGGTGATCTCGATAGTTAGTTTTGACCAAGATCTTATGGCCTTGGAAATATGACCTTAGCTTCCTTGTAGTTATCACCACTGTCAATGAGAACCATTCTATATTTTTAATACCTCGGTTCCACCTTTTTAAAGACCTTAATTACAAAGTAAATTAGCCTTTCAGCATCATCTAGTTTTTAAACTAACACATAATTCTTGGCGTTGTTAGTTAGTGATAGGTATAGGAAAAATGGTGTTTTCTTTTTTAGGTGGGTCAGTATCAAATGCATTGCCAAGAAGGTTTTTAATTTCATAAAGGCTTATTTACATTCTCTAGTCCATTAAAGTTTCTCCATTTTCTTTAATGTGGCGAAAAAGTGGAAAGCTTTGTCGTCAGTGCATGAAAGGAAACGAGATAGTGCAGCAATTTTCCATATTATTTATTGAACTTCCTTAACTATGGTTGGACTTATCATGTTGGTTATGGAATAGAACTTATCTAGGTTGTCATATATCCCTTTTCTAGTTAACATTAAGCCTAAAAATTTCACTTGAACCTTAAAAACCATTTGGTCGGGTTTATGCGCATGTTATATTTTCTGACAAAGCTCACTGTGTCTTTTAGGTCTTCCCACTGGCTCTTCTTGTCTATATTTTTTAGGATAATATAGTCTATATAAACTTATATATTTCAACCTATTTCGTCTGCAAACACCACATCCATCGACATGTGATAGGTGGTACCGCTGTTTTTGAAACCAAACAACATTATTGCATGGTAATATTTGCAATTGTTGGTCATAAATATGATTTAGGAACGTATAACATATTGATCTTATTGCATCTCGATTAAGCATCTATTAATATTAAATTTTGTATCCCAATGAATTATCAACTAATCTATCTATGTCGGGCAAAGCGTAAAGATCTTTGAGGTATGCTAGATTAAGGTTGGTAAAGTCCATACACATTCTCCATTTTCTAAAGGATTTATTTACCATTACAATGTTAGCTAACCAAGGGTAGTGTTTGATTTTGCTTATGAATCTTGCCTCTTTCAATTTTCTTACTTCTTCATCAATAGATATTCTCCTTTCTTTGCCCTATTTTCTCCTTTTTGTATGACTAGTTTAATGGTAACATTGAGAACGAGGCGACGACAAATAATGTTAGCACCTATCCCTCGAATATCTGAGGGGCTCTAGGTGAATAAGTTGATGTTCTTTTAGACCAGGTAGATAAGTTCTTCTTATTTATCTTTTGTTAGGGAGGTACCCATCTTTGTGGTCTAGGAACGATGAGGGATGATTTGAACTACTTTTAGGTCTTCTGTGGGAACCAACTTGTCTTCCAAATATTTTTTTATTGCATTCAGGTCTACGAGATGTATGTCATGGCCATTGTGATTTTTCATGGGCGACGACCATAGTCATTCACTTTATTCGTAGGTTGGCTTGATAGCACTTCCTAGCCACTTCTTGATTTCCCTTAACGACACTCATATGCCCTTTTATCTAAAGGGGTATTTCATTGTTAGATAATGTATGGATAAGCACGCCTCATGGATGTTCAAAGTAGTACAACTAACTATCATGTTGTATGCCAATGGAGAATCGACCACAAGAATTCAACATTCCAAAAGGATGATAAAAGTGGTAGTAGAGTTGTTGGATCAAACAACTCTGAAGGAGGTAATCTAAGAGGTGGAGGTGGAAGATGAATGGTTGACAAGAGCAGCATGCAGTGCTTTAATTGTCAAAGATTAGCCATTTTGCAAGAGAGTGCAGTTATAAAAAGAAAGAACCTCAAGAAGATGAAGCTAGAGTTTCAAGACAAGAGTTTGATGATGAGAACACACTTTTGGTCATGATCACATTGGGAGAATGTATTAGCAGCAGTTTGAAAATGTTGTAGAACCATGTTGTAACCAATTATGTGAATGCTGAATGTCAATATATTTTTTACCCATACTTAATCTCTCTCTCTCTCTCTCTCTCTCTCTCTCTCTCTCTCTCTCTCTCTCTCTCCCTCTCCACACTCATTACTCAATGTTCACCAACCTTGTAGTTCCAAGTTCTAACATTTAGTATTAGAGCCTAGTTTGAGTGAAGGACCTGCCAACTTGTATCAAAAGTCCTCCCCTTATGGTGGTGGGTATGAGGCATGTCCCGTTGAAAAAGTCTCAACGGCACTACAAATGTATGTGGAATAAAAGATCTTCCTCTTGAGGGGGAGCATTGTGGGTGGACTCACACTTAAGGGGGTGTTGAGAAAATTAAGTGTGAGTTGGAAGTGTTGAGAAACAAGTGCGGGGAAGTCCCACATTGATTAGAAAAGTGGAGACTTGAGCATTTATAAATGAGAGAACCTACACGTATAACCTTAAGGTTTTGGGTGAGTATGTTGTATGTCTCTCACAAGGTGTGTTGCTCATAATGAAAGGCCCCCAATAAAAATGCTCCCTCATGTTGACCCCTAAAGAATTGATGACCTAACATATATAAAGGCCAAATGTCAAGTACAAAATGTCACTATGTCATAATCAATCCAAGTACAACCATAATGCATAAATGTCAAAATATACAAAATAAAATCCTATTACTGCTTATATTTGACGCCCTTGTAACACCCCAATTTTTTTTGTTTATGATCTCGTGTATTCGATCAGATCCACGCACGCTGGTCGTCAGATGGCAAGGTGCTCGGCAGATGATGGTCGTTAGACGTGCTGGGTGTTCGGACTGTTGATGAGGAGAAAAGGGGGTGTACATGCAAGGCACTCCGGCGCTCAAGTAAGAAAGGGTCAGAAAAAAAGGGGCAAGTACAAAGTGTATTCTTAGGGTGAAAAATGTGATACCTGACCCTCTCAAATGAGAGGGTTTATATAGAGCCCCCAGCGCGTGGCCAACGGTCCAATTTTCGGGGCGAACTAGCCGTTTTTCCCAAAGAATAGGTAACTGCCCAAACTAGCCGTTGTGACGGGCAGGTTGCCATGAACTAGCCGTTATGTCGGGCATAAACGTAGTTGCGGACACCTGCCCGTTGACGTTCGGGCAGAGAGGAAGTCGTGCGTAACGGGCATCAGAATCGGGGATGGACGTTGCGTTCCTTGCCCGAGTGTAGGGGCAGGAATGTCACTTTTGCCCCTCTGTGGATTGGGCTTAGGCAGTCTGGGCCGCTCTGGAGCAGAAGCGGATTGGGCCAATTCTAGCCATTGGTCCAGTCCAGAACAGGAGCCCCCCAAGTCGTTGCTCCCGAGCATGGGAGTGATGACTTAAGGACTTCTCATCGCACAGAGTCGTCGCTTGGAGACGAGGAAAATTGTCTCGAGGTGCCCGTGGCCCTCTGTGCTCGTGATGTTTGTGGTCGTGACCACGCTGCCCGGTATTCGAGAAGATCAAGTGTCAGATAGAATGGGAAACGTTAGGCTGCCACGTGTGCATCGAGCCCTGCGTAGCAGTTAATAGGTAATTATGGCTAGTGGGCAGTCATTATTACCTACGGACGCGTGTGTGCACGTGCCCCCCAGTATAAAAGGGGGAAGGTTGTCCCATTTTGCACTTTTTTCCTTCTGATCCTTCTTCGTCGTCATCAAAGTTCCTGCCCGTACCGTCTTAGAGCAACCGACCACCGTGTCAAGTTTTGAGCAGCCTTCTCTTCTACTTAAAAACAAGTAAGTTTTCTGGTTTCCAGCTTGTTTTACTTCCCTTCACTGTCAATGGTAGATTGCATGCGGCTAGGGTTAGTTTTAGGTGACAAAGTAGGCAGATTTCTGGCGAGTGTTGGTGGTGGGCGGCGGTTATGCCCATATGCTGCATCAAGCATCTCGCCGGAGTAGGTAGCGCGTTTGGTGCACGTGGTGGTCCACGTCGTGGTCGCGAGTCGTGACCACCGCGTCTTACCATCTTCCGGTGGATTGATGACTTTTTTGGTGGAGTGTTTCCAGATTCCGGTGGAGCTTCTAACGGAATTTGAACGCGGGGAGATGGCGTGTCTCGGTCGCCTCCTTGCGGGGAGGTTTTTCTTTCTTTGTTTGATGTTAGGGCTTAGGCCGGGGACGTTGTCCTTAGCCTTCCGCGCGCCCTTTCACTTGACTTAGCGGTGGAAGGGTGGATTTGATTTTCTGTCGAATTCACTGTCTTTCTCTGCTTTTTCAGGCGATCGTAGAGGCGATGGAGCCAGAGAGGGAAGTAATCCCCGTTACCTCCGAGGAGGAGACTATGTCCGAGGAGAGCAGTAGTGCAGCGGTCTCAAGCTCTGCGTCCTCGAGCTCGTCGGCTTCAAACTCCTCGAGCGAAGTTGAGGGGGAAGCGAGCGATGCTGAGGAGGGAGAGGATTTGGAGGTCGTGGAGGAGGACGCAATGGAAGAGGACGTTGAGGGGTTCTGTCCAGAAGAGTGGGAGGTGGTCGAACCTTCAAACCATATATCCACGTTTGCCAAGTCTGCGGCGGACGTTTTTACTGAGGTGGGGCCAGCGGGTGAATGGAGAGTGCTTATGCCTAATCTGGACGAGCGGATCTGCTCGAACTTCGGGGACTGCTTCGCCATGTACGAATATGCCTTCAAGGAATTGGGGCTGAGGTTGCCCTTTACTGACTTCCAGCGGTCGGTGTTCGAGCACCTGAAGTTGGCTCCTTCCCAGCTCCACCCCAATTCGTTGGCCTTCATACGGGCTTTTGAGTTGGTGTGCGAGCACCTTGCTCTGGGGACCACCCTTCCTTTGTTCTTTGCTGTCTTCAACCTACAACGGCAGCTGGCGGGGAAGAGGTATGGATGAGTCTCTTTGAAGCAGCCCCGAAAGCTATTTAAGCCGTTCTCGGAGTCCATCCGAACGTTCAAGGGACGGTATTATATCATCGAGCCCTTGTCCGAAGCTGCACAGGACAGCGTGTATGTCTGGGAGGTAGAGTATGATGAGAATGGGGACGAGTTGCTTACCGAGGAAGGGAAATATATCGGGGAGAGATTGTATAAGTTCCCGATCCGATGGACACCCGAACACTTCTCAAAGAAGCCCAGTGCCTACGTCTTTGAGCCGAGCGCGTTGCGCGGGCAGGATGTTGTGGCCTATGAGGCGTTGGTGAAGTGGGTAAACTCATTCGACCTTGCGACCTGCTGGACGAGCAAGGGTTCCCTATCTACGAGGACGACGGGAGTCAGAGAGTCGAGCGCAGGTTTATCAATGTGAAGGCTCTGCTGGAGTGCAAGACTCCCGCGGATGCCATGAAGTTGCTCGGTAGTTTTAGATACTTAGACTTTTATCTGTTATTTCTTTTTCTTCCTAGTTGCTAACATGTTTATTTCGTTTGTGTAGGTGAGATGCCTCAGGCCCGTGATCGTGTGGTGAGGAACGTCATGTCGAGGGGCAAGGCTGGAGCGGCTCCTCCCAAGGCCCGTCCTGTTGGCGGTGCTTGTGCTTTTCCCCTTACTCAAGCTGCGGTGGGAACCTCTGCTTCTCCTACTCCAGCTCCCCGGGACTCTCCATTGGCTCTGGCCGGGCGAGCGAAGCGGCAAAGGTCGTCGGATGCCGTGGATCTGACTCGGGCACCCGAGAAATGGAAGTTTGAGCTTCCTCCGTGTGTCCTCGACCGGAGGTTCTTTGAGGGCAACACTTTGGTCGTTCCGCGGGCAGAGTTACTCAACCTCGGAAGCATGGACCGAGCGAGCAAGAGGGCGATGGTGGCCCAGGATGCTTCCGCCATGGTGAGGATGCTGGAAATGGCGGCCGTTTATGCGGAAGGGGACTCTGTGCTTGAGGCTGAACTCACTACTGCCCGGGCCTCCGAGGCGTCCCTAAAGGAAGAAGTCAAGGGTGCTCACGAGGCTAGGAGGAAGGCCGAGAAGGAGACAGCTAAACTGAAGGAGGAGGTAACCAGACTGAAGACGGAGAAGAAGGCTGCAGAGGACTTGAACAAGGAGCTGATGGCGGCCAGTGCCCCGGGTGCTGATGAACCGGATGAGATAAAGGTGCTGAAAACTAGGGCTGAGCTGGTCGCCAGCATACTGCAAGCCGAGGAGGATGGTATTGCTGTGGCATCGGAGTCTTTTGAAAGTGCCGTGGCCCAGTTGCGGGTGATGAACCCCGGGCTTGACATTTCGACCGATGGTATCCACTATCTTGCACGGGTGGAAGATGACCGCATCTTCTTACCTGCAGGCCTGGTTCTTGACACCCCCGAAGCTCAGACCGAAGATCAGCCCGCTGAGGAGCAGGAGACCGAGCTCGAGGCGACCGAGCATGTGGAAGGATGAGGATTCATGCCGTTTTGATGTTGTTGTGTTTTATCCGGCCTGCGTGCCGTTGATTAACTTGTAACTTATTTGGTTTTGGGGGGGCATGGCCCCCTTTTTATGTAATATGCACAGTTTTTTGGCCCTTGTGGCCCTTTTTATTTAATGTCGGTACATTTATACAATTTTTGTTGTACTTTACATTACTGTTGTACTTTATCTTAGTTGTGCGCGTATGACTGCCCGTCGGAGGGTGTGTCCGTTAGTGGAGCTTTCTTTTGGAAGGTAGCTCGCTGCGTGTGAGTTCGCCAGTGCGGGGAACTGGGTGAACAATCGGGGAAGTCCCTGGCGAGGTTGCGGATCTCAGGTCGCGATTGAGGCCTAAGGTCGCGGCGTGAACGTCCCATCGCGAGCTGGGGTTCTGCCAATCATGGTACTTGGGCGAAGGCGGTGCTCAGTCGAGGACCGCCGATGAGCAGAGTTCCTGCTTGTTTGTTTGAGCGGGATTCTACTTTGTGTGCATGCGTCGCTTGTACCTGGGCGAGCATGATGACCGTTAGGTGGTCTCTTGATACGAGGAAGCCTAAGGTTACTTTAGTTGTAGTACTGCTTAAGTTTCTCAGCGTTCCATGGTCGAGGGAGTGCCTCCCCGTTGAGGTTTTCTAGGAAGTATGCGCCATTTCCTGTTTTGGCACGGACTCTGTATGGCCCTTCCCAGTTGGCCGCTAGTTTGCCTTCGCGAGAGTCCTTGTGGTTTCTTCGTAGGACAAGGCTGTCCACGTCGAATTCTCGTCGTAAGACTTTGGCGTTGTGCCTGATTGCTATTTTTTGCTTAAGAGCCGCTTCGCGGAGGGCTGCTCCTGTCCGGATTTCCTCGAAGAGGTCGAGCTCTTCTCTTATCGCTTCATTATTCACCTCCTCGTCTAGAGGTGACTCGGTCCTCCTGGATGGTACGTGGATCTCGATGGGTAAAACAGCCTCCATGCCATATGCTAAGCGGAAAGGCGTCTCCCCAGTGGTGGACTGGGGAGTAGTGCGATATGCCCATAAGACGCTGTGGAGCTCCTCGACCCAGACCTTCTTCGTTTCGTCCAGTCTTCGCTTGAGGCCCCGAAGGATGACACGGTTGGCCGCTTCCGCCTGCCCGTTGGTCTGGGGGTGCTCGACCGAAGCGAAGTGTTGCTTTGTTCTGAGATGGGCGACGAAGTCTTGGAACTTCTTGTCCGTGAATTATGTTCCATTGTCCGTGACGATTGCTTGGGGAATCCCAAAACGGGCAAGGGTATTCCGCTTGTAGAAGCGTAGAATGTTAAGTGCTGTTATCTTCGCTAAGGCTTCTGCTTCTATCCATTTTGTGAAGTAATCTACGCCCACTATCAGGTATTTATTTTGGCTAGACCCTGTCACGAAGGGTCCTAGGATGTCCAGGCCCCACCAGGCGAATGGCCACGGGGATGTCAAGCTTTTCAGCTCGTTAGGGGGAGCTAGGTGCATATCCCCGTGCCGTTGGCATTTGTCGCATTTCTTCACATGCTCTTTGGCGTCTTGCTGCATAGTTAGCCAGTAATATCCTGCCCGGAGGGCCTTGCGGGCAAGGGACCTTCCCCCCAGGTGCTGGGCGTTAATGCCTTCGTGGATTTCTCGTAATACGTGGGGGACAATCTCCTCCTCTATGCACTTTAGTAGCGGAATGGAGAAACCCCTTCGGTAAAGTTTGTTTTCGAGGATGACGTACGAGCAAGCTCTTCGTCTGATGGTGCTGGCTTCTTTGGGGTCATCCGAAAGTTCTTCCCTGGTGAGGTAGTTGTACACGGGCGTCATCCAGCAGTCGGTGTCCTCGATTGCGTGCACGTGTAGGGTCGAGGGCCCCTTGTCGATGCTGGATCGGGGAAGTATCTCTTGGATGACTGACCTATTTCCGCCTTTCCTCTTGGTGCTCGCTAGTTTGGATAGGACGTCTGCTCGCACGTTGTGTTCGCGGGGAACATGTCTTACTGCTACCTTCCTGAACTTCGACATCTTTTCCCTAACTAGGGAGAGGTATTCGGACAGACTGTCATTTTTGGCCTGATACTCCCCGGAGACCTGGTGGGCTACGAGATGAGAGTCCGTGCAGATGACGATTTCTTCTGCCCCTAGGTCTTCGGCTAGGCGTAACCCAGCGAGGAAGGCTTCATACTCGGCCTGGTTGTTCGACGTGGGAAAGGATAAAGTGAGAGACGCTTCGACTATGGTCCCTTCGTCGTTCTCCAGAATAACTCCTGCCCTGCTGCCGCTCGAGCTGGATGCTCCGTCTACGTAGATGGTCCATCTGTTTGCCACGTGAGGCGAGGAGTCTGAGAAGGTTACTTCTGCCACAAAATCGGCCAGGGCCTGTGCTTTGAGAGCCTTTCTGCTTTCATACCGGACGTCAAATTCGGACAGTTCCAACGACCACTTGAGCATTCAACCGGCCATGTCTGGCCATCCCAGCAACTGCTTGATGGGCTGATCCGTCCTCACCACGATCGTGTGGGCCAAGAAATAGTGCCTCAGTTGTCTGGCAGCGTTAACGAGGGCTGGTGCTACCTTCTCTATCTGCCGATATCGCAACTCCGCGTCTTGCAACGCTTTGCTCGTGAAGTATACGGGCTTTTTCCCGGCGTGATTCTCGTGGATGAGAACAGCGTTCACAGCCTCGGCGGTGACGGCGAGGTATAGGAACAAAACTTCCCCGGTATCTGGCCGCGATAACACGGGAGGTTTCGACAGAGCTCGTTTTAAGTGAAGGAGGGATGCCTCGCATTCTTCGGTCCATTCAAACGCGGCTTCTTTTCTCAAGAGCTTGAAGAAAGGAAGGGCGTGTTTGGCGGATTTCGCAATGAAGCGGGACAAAGAGGTGAGTACCCCGTTGAGGGACTAGATCTTCTTCTTAGACGTGGGCGTTGGGAACTCAGAGAATGCCCAGAATTTGTCGGGGTTAGCCTCTATTCCTCGTTCCGTTAGGTAGAAACCAAGGAATTTACCTGCCCGTACGCCGAACGTGCACTTCTCTGGGTTAAAACGCATTTGATATTTTCTTGCTTGCTCGAAAATTGTTCGAAGATGGGCGACATGGTCTAGTTCCTCGTGGGATTTGACGATCATGTCGTCCATGTATACCTCGAGCATGTCGCCTATTTGTCCTTGGAAGACTTTGTTCATCATTCATTGGTATGTAGCACCGGCGTTCTTCAGACCGAAAGGCATCACGTTGTAGTAATAATTGCCCGATTCGGTCATGAAGGTCGTGTAAGTTTTATCGCTCGCGGCCATCGGGATTTGATTGTAGCCCGAGTAGGCGTCGAGGAACGATAGCAGCTTAAAACCTGCTGAGTTATCCACGAGCTTATCTATATTGGGGAGGGGGTAGGCGTCCTTCGGACAGGCCTTATTAACATCAGTATAATCAACGCACATTCTCCATTTGCCATTATTTTTTCTTACGAGTACAACATTTGAGAGCCACGTAGTGTATTTGGCCTCGGAAATAAACCTAGCTTCTAGAAGGTCTTTAACAGCTTTCTCCGCGGCTTCCATCTTCTCCGGGGACTGTTTCCTTCTGCGCTGGGCAACGGCTTTGATGGCCGGATCGATTGTAAGCTGGTGGCAAGCGACGGAGGAGTCCAATCCTGGCATTTCAGCAGCGCTCCATGCGAACAAGTCTGCGTTCTCCCTGAGGCACGCTTTTAGTTGTCTTTTGGCCAGGTCGGGGAGGTCTGCTCCGATTTTTACTCCCCGTTGGGGGTCTTCTCCGAATGGGACAATCTCGAAGTTGCCATCTGGTATGGGGCGCAGGAGATGGCTGTTGTTGTGGGACTAGCTACCCGAAGTCTTCGGGGCTTTGGCGTGATTCTCCTCGTTGAAACGGCTGTCCAAGTCGATGGATTCGACCTGGGGGAGTGGCTTTGGCCGCTCGGAGCTGCTGGGCAGAGGAGGGCGACCAGATGTCCTCGGCTTCGCTGAGATTGTGCTCAATCCTTTTGATGCTGCTTCAAAGCATCGACGGGCAGCTTCGATGTCGCCGTGGAGGGTGGCGACCATCCCTTCAGAAGTGTAGTACTTCATCTTGAGATGTACGGTGGAAGGCACTGCAACCAACTCTGCCAGGGTTGGCCTTCCAAAAATGCACTGATATAGTGACGGGCAGTCGATTACCAGAAACTGTGCTTTCATTGCTCGGGTTGTCTTTCCTGAACCGAAAGTCACGATGAGCTCTACGTAACCTCGGGGCCTTGTTACTGCTCCGTTGAATCCCTGCAGGTCGGATCCAACGTATGGAGTAAGGTGAGAGTCGTCCAACTGCAGTGCCTCGAACAGGTGGTTGTACATTATATCAACTGAACTGCCCTGGTCCACGAGTATCCTGCGAACGTCGAAGTTCGCCATCCTTTCCCGGATGAGAAGCGGGATGCTTGAGTTCGGTGACCCGCCGAGGAGCTCCTCTTTGTAGAAGGAAATGGGAGAGGATCCTTTGCGAGTGGTATCCAGCGTGGTGACTTCGTTGGCGCTCTTGCTGATCAGTTGATCGAACTTCCTCTTGACCGAACCAACCGTGATTTTGTTGAATCCGCCACCGGAGATGACCATGGCCGACGGAAAGGTTTCCCACGGGCTGTGAGCGCCGAGGAACGTGGAAGCGGGCAGACTGTCAGGGATGCAGAAGTCTTCTGGTCGAGTCACGGACATAGCGACCTATACGTTGGTGTCATCGGAGGGCGGAGTCTCTTCAGCCGCCTTCTTGCTCTCCTGGGTTTCTTGCCGGGGAGCTTCTTTTTTCTTCGCGAACTGCTTCAGATGGCCATCGCGAATGAGGATCTCTATGGCATCTCTGAGGTGGATGCATTCTTCCGTCGTATGGTCGTGGCTCTTGTGGAAGCGGCAATACTTGGATTTGTCCACACCTGGCCTGGCCGGCAGCTGTTTGGGGAAACGGACCCCCACTTGTTTGAACTCTGAGTTGGCACATTCGGACAAGATTTTCTCCCTCGAGGTAGTGAGGGGGGTATAGTCATGGAACCGTCCAGAAGGTCCCTTCTGTTCGCATGCATCGCGAGGCCGATCGTCGCGTCTTTTATCTCCTCGACGGGATGTCGAGGGCTCTTCAGCTTTGGATGTTCGGGCGCCTTCTTGGTGACGGGAGGCCCGGACGGAGTGGGCAGCGACCTTCTCCTCGTACTGTATATGCGACTGGGCTTGGTGGAGGAGAGCGTTGAGGTTCCTTGGTGGATCTAGGCCGATGGCTTTCGTGAAATCTGAGCCAGGACGTAATCCCTGCTCGAGCAGGAATTTCTTCATATCGTCGGTCGTTGGCACTTAGACGGCTTCCTTGTTGAACCGCTCAATGTAGTCCCGAAGGGGTTCATCTCTCCCCTGTACAACAGCTCCAAGGGACGCCTCAGTCTTAGGATGGCGTCGTGATGCGGTAAAGTGTCGGGAGAAGATCCTCCCGAGCTGCCTCCAGGAGGTGATGGATTCCTCGGGCAGTTGTTTGTACCAGGTCATTGCTCCCTTCCGGAGCGTGGTCGGGAACAGGCGGCACTTGATGGCTCCTCGTACACCTCGGTAGTCCAGAAGAGCATCTATGTTTTCTATGTGCTCGTCTGGGTCCGTGGTTCCATCATAAGTCCCTAGAGACGGAGGCTTCTCTAGTCCTTTGGGGAGACGGGTGGCCAGGATCCTGCGGGACAACGGGCCGCGAGGCTCGTCGTCGCTGTCCGAACTTGAAGTCGACGGTGACCGTTGTCTGCGCTCGCGGCGGCGGTCTCTGTGAGGTGAGGGCGATCGTGGCCGGTCGCGATTTCTGATCGGGGGAGAATGCTCGTCCTGCCTCGTTCTCTTGTGTCTTGGTGGTGACTGGTCCCGTGGGGAGATCTGGTCGCGTTTGCGAACGCGTAGTGGTTCGGGCCTCGTCATACGGTCTTCCCGGCGCCTAGGTGGCGGGCTTCTTGATTTCTGGTGTTTCCTCTTGGGAGGAGAAGATCTTGGAAGAGCTGCTTCTTCGAGGGCTCCTATCTTTTCGCCTTGCTGCAAGATAAGGAAGTTCGTACGGTTGACAGTATCTAGGAGGGCTGCAACGGCCAGATCAGCGCTGGGGGGGCCAGGAATTGGTCGCTCCCCCAACGGTGACCGTTTTTCTCCTTGCTCGGTGGGAGGAGGAGTTGGAGACGCGGTGGCCCCGTCTCGAAGGAAACGGGGATCAGAAAGTAACAGCGAACTGCCATTAACGTCCACCTTGTTGACGGGGACAAGAACTGTAGCGTCAGCACTTTTTGCGGAGTTCTGAGCGGCCATGTGTGGGTGGATTAACGAAAGTATGTTTTGATCTTCAGTTTCCGAGTAAGAAAGAAAGAAGGGGAGAACAAGGATTTCCCACAGACGGCGCCACTGATCTCGTGTATTCGATCAGATCCATGCACGCTGGTCGTCAGATGGCAAGGTGCTCGGCAGATGATGGTCGTTAGACGTGCTGGGTGTTCGGACTGTTGATGAGGAGAAAATGGGGTGTACCTGCAAGGCACTCCGACGCTCAAGTAAGAAAGGGTCAGAAAAAAAGGGGCAAGTACAAAGTGTATTCTTAGGGTGAAAAATGTGATACCTGACCCTCTCAAATGAGAGGGTTTATATAGAGCCCCCAGCGCGTGGCCAACGGTCCTATTTTCGGGGCGACCTAGCCGTTTTTCCCAAAGAATAGGTAACTGCCCAAACTAGCCGTTGTGACTGGCAGGTTGCCATGAACTAGCCGTTATGTCGGGCATAAACGTAGTTGCGGACACCTGCCCGTTGACGTTCGGGCAGAGAGGAAGCCGTGCGTAACGGGCATCAGAATCGGGGATGGACGTTGCGTTCCTTGCCCGGGTGTAGGGGCAGGAATGTCACTTTTGCCCCTCTGTGGATTGGGCTTAGGCAGTCTGGGCCGCTCTGGAGCAGAAGCGGATTGGGCCAATTCTAGCCATTGGTCAAGTCCAGAACAGTTTATTTTACTTATATTGAGTTTTGGAGTGTTTTTGAGTTATTTAATTGTTTAAATATTTTTATGAGTGTGGGTAGTAATCATTATAATTTTATTTATTTAAAATGATGGAGAAAATGAGATTTTGAGACTTTGAAAAAAAATAGTTTTTAATAAAATAGAGAGGTGGATGGAATTAGTGAGAGTTGAGGGGAGTTTTCAAAATGAATTAAAATAAAAGAGAATTAGGTTTTATTTATTTATATAAAAAGTTGGGAGAGTTTTTTGTTAGTACGTGTTTTTGGTGAAAAGAGACAAGAGAAGAGAAACCCTATGAGAGCTTTTGGAATGAGAAGAGAGAACCTTCATAGCCAAAGCTTCAATTTTTTGCGAATTCGAGGTAAGAGAGAACTGTTCATGATATGGGTGTTTAGTCATGAAGGATAACGAGGATTCCTTATCTTTTTTCCCCTTTATTTCTATTTTACCCTTTTAGTTCATGATGTGCTGTGAATTTCGTATTGTATTGGTGACTAATTTTCGTATGAAATTGTATGTGCAATTATGAATTTTGATGTTCATGTTGATATGCTTTAAATTGATGAACGTGTTAATGGTTTTATGGTCAATTGATGATATAAATGATTAATTTGTGCGAAATTGATGTGTTTAATGTTATACAAGTGATGTATGGTGATTTGTTGTGAGTTTTGGGTTTTCTGAGATCAAAATCAGAGCTTCGAAAGTGCTCTAATGGAGAAAATGAAGAAATATTCGTTCTTCACAGTGGTGACGGGCATCACCTTCGTGACGGGTCCATCGTCACTGCGTTGCGATAAGCTGACGGACGTCAGCGAGGTGACGGGGCCGACCGTCTGGCCTTAGGGACGGGCTCTTTACCTAGAAAGTTTATAACACACGAATCATCAGTAATGACTTTGCAAATAAGAAATGAAAATTAAAAAAAAATCAAAGACCAATAATTATTACCATCAGTAGTGTCACGCTGCCTGTGGCCTGCTTCGTCTTCCACGTACAACCCTCTCTCAACTTCGAATACAGGTAGACTAGGGAAGTCGCCCCCCAGTTGTACTCATGGATCCGCTCGAAATCCAAGAAGTATTGTAGGTAGACGGCGTCAATATAAGTTGCACTCTTGTCCACAAAAATTGTAGTGTTAACCAAAAAAAAGTAGGTATGCTCTCAAAGCATGCGATCTGTGAACCGCCACCTACTCATCATCACCATGAGCCTGCTCTGCTCTCTGGGTATCATCCACATAAATCTTCCTCAGAAACTCAAATCTAGCATGAGCACCCCTAGTATTATCCACTTCCTTCATCGCCTCCCCTAGGTCAGCCCCCAGATGCTCTACCATCATCTCGACAACCTCGTCTTTGGTAATCCTCTCATGATCAAGGAATTTCCTTTTGATCGGAAGATATAACAAACACGAGATATCGTCAAGTGTGATAGACATCTCACCATGCGGGAGATGAAACGACGAGGTCTCAGAATGTCATCTCTCCACAAATGCATTAAGCATCCCATGGTTGACCAAAGTGTAACCGGTCATGCACAAGTCCTTCAGGCTAGATAAGGACAAAACTGACTAAAACCAATTCACCTCCTGCTAAGGCAATGCAACAATCTTCCTCCCGTGGTTAAGAAACTTCTGGGGATCACGCTTTTGTCAAAAATAATCAATTTCAAGAATAATCAACGTCAGCAATTAAAATTAACGCAAAAAATAATAATAAAGAATCCAACTAATGCTACCTTTTCGTCCCAGATATGTCTGGAAGTATGGTCTGGATACAGAGGCAGTAAGGAAAAATCAAATGGACCTCCTCCAAAAGCCTCTGGCTCGGCAACCGCAGCAGCCTCACCCTTCGGAGGTGGCACTGGATCAACAGCATCATCACTAGGAGGTAGGACTAGATCAGCAGCGTCATCCGTAGGAGGTGGCACTGGTGAAACCTGACACCTGCGGAACGATATGGAAGTGATGCGTCAGATGGTGATTGTCGTCTCCTACAGAAAGATGAAGGTGGAGTGGCCTGAGCAGAAGCACGAGCCCCATAAGTAGACGACTCTGTCTGACCAGAGGAACCTGGAGCCTTCGGAACCTGCTGGCTCTGCTCCCTCCAAACAGATGTATGTTGAGCAACCCTGCCATCCTCAATCTGTTATGTCTATCAGTCATTATCCTTGTAAGTTAAAGTAAGGCATACCATTAGTGCATGCAAACAGCACACAAGTAAGAATATATATATATATATATATATATATATATATATATATATACACTACAGGAAATTACGGAGATGCATCTCCTGAATCACCAAGAAACTAAAACGTTTAAAAATTCCAGTGATGCATCTCCGGAATTTTCTATAGAAAATTAAACGCTGAACGATTCCGAAGATGCATCTCTGAAATTTTTTTGCAACTCAGAATAGCGTCAATGGCGTAATGTATCACATGTAAGGTCAAAAATATTTGTTCTGGTCACCATTTTCAGTCAATAAACAACTAATACATTATGTCTAAACTATGTTAGATGTGATTTCTACTAATTTCTAACTCTAGTCAATGATTTCTACTCATTTACACCAAAACTCAAACATTTATCGGAAACTTACTTGAAATTGATGTTTTTGATGAAGTTGGATGTTACAGATGAAGATTGATGATGTTCCTTTGAGTTCCCTTCAGTCTTATTTGATGAAATTTGACTTGGTGTAGAGTAGTGTATTGAGAGAGGTTGAGTTGTGTTTAAGAAAATTGTGAACTAAGGAAGGAGAAGAGTATGATGCAACTTATGCTCTAAAATGTTCTGGAGATGCATCTGTGAAATATTTTAACGTTAACTTACATTTGAGTGTGTCCGGAAATGCATCTTCGAAAACACAAAATATTTGTAAAAAATATATATGATACGATAAAAAAAACTTAGAGTGCCCTAAGAAATTCCCAAAAAGAAAAATGGTGCCATAAGAAATTCTTAAAAAGAAAACTGAATGTGTATGTACAAAACTATGGGTGTAGATACTAGAGCACTTAATGTAATCGCCGTGATTGTTTGTGATTTCCGTATCTTGCTACAACTAGAACTACCATAAAATATTTGAAATTCAAATACTTATTATTTTACTAAAGGATATAAAGTGAATTTAATGACAATATACCAACAATGGAAATTCAATCACTGCAACCCTTAATATCACTTTGTTATATTAATTTCTAAACCATCTCCAAGGACATCTATCCACATGATGAGGTATAATAGAATGATTGTTATAAAACAAAAATTTGAATGACTGTTTGAAACTTGTTTTACAGTTTCATTACACGATCAATAAACTTATAATATCATATCATTTTTAGGTTAATCTAAATTCCACCTACATGATTTCCTATGATAGGTATGGTATATAAATATAATTTCAGATTTAATTGTACAAAACATTGGTTGAATAATCTTTTCAAAACCTAGATAAAACATGACATTTTTATTTGTTCCTATTAAATAAAAATACCCATTCTAGACTAAATAGGTACATTGCCATTGAATGTTGATCATACACTATGTAAAAGCTTCTATTAATCAGCAAGAGATGCTAAGACTGAGGATACAATATGCAGTGATCCAGTGATGACAATAACACCCTTTTCATCATTTCTTCTGTTTAGAATCACATTTGCAACTCTCAAGGAATCCTTTAAAGACGACTCGGTAGCCAATATGGTCTTACCGTCACTCAAATTACTGTCAGAGCTTGCTGGCTGTTCCTTTAATAACTCACTGTATTCTGTCACTCCCCCGTGACAAATGCCGACACCGAGCTCTTCAGAAGCTTTAATCCAAGAATCTCTCAACAAAGAAGCTGGTGTTGTTCGAGTTACAGCTCCCGCAATAGCAGCTTCAGTCAAAATAACAGTCTCCACATATGCACCTGAACAAATGAAGTAACATACTTAGTTTTCGGTGTTGATTTCACACTAGTGTTATACACTTAAATAAAGTAACTACATATTGCATTAATAATATGATTGAATGTGCATTTGGTTAGCCTTTCTCGCATCCCAATGTTGTTTTGATGTGGAAATCAAGAATCTACAAGTTGTAGGCTTTGGAGAGACCGGCGTCTAGTGGTCTCCCAATGGTTTTCCAAACACAATCATTTGACTTCTTTAAAATGAGTGTGCTTCAAAGGAAAAAGTATGAAATTATAAATGATAATTGGAAAATCAATTGAATGAAATTACAATTTACAACTTCATGGTTTGATATATCTATGCTATTTGGTTTTTGAATCAATGGTTCAAACCGTTTGACCAATAAAGGCAATATACACATTCTGCCACTTCCTAATGTTCTCCACTTTAAGAAATTATATTTAATATAATATAATATTTTAAGTAAATTGCAACGTCAAATTAACATAATTTACCTGAGAGAATCTCTCGAGCAAAACCAGCATGATCTTTGTCACACGCCATTGCAACCACAAAAGCTAATCGAGCCTTGGGAAACGCCATCTTTATTGTATTCATCAGTGCTTTGGCAGACTCTTTGGTGTGAGCTACAAGATGAATCCACATAATCATAACTACTGTATTTATGAACTCACATTTTACAGACTCCACAACACCATTAGAAATTTTACTAACATAAACTGCAAACAGGTAATGCATTTTAACTTGCATCACATTTTCATGTTTTTTGCATTCAAATTTCATTTATTTTGGCATGCTTTATAAGTGTTTGCATATTTTGTTCAAACTACTGCGTTGCCTCTTATTTCATGCAGAAATAACTACATTAACTATGGAGAATCATATGATTGAAACCCAAGAAAGTTTGAAGCAAGAAAAGAAGCAAATTGGGCAAACCAGCAGTAATCTCACGCTCCCAGTCAAGAGCTGAAGTGAAATGACCAGATGGTTTCATTCTCGTGAAACGGCCTCTGTGCGTGATTGGCAGCCCATTTTTTTTCCATGTAAGAAGGACAACATGAAATATTAACAATGTGTTTGGTGCAATAGAAAATTACCAAATTTTTATGCCTATCTTTCCTTAAAAAAACATTACAGGATATCTAGAAAATTTTCCAAAGCAAATGAACCTAATTTTCTGTTAGCATGATCAAGTCATCAGGTAATCTCATGGTAATAAAAAGAGAAGAGGGGTCAACCTCCATCAAGAAGTATTGTTGCTCCAGTAAGTCCCAAGACCTTAGCATCTTCGGATGTTAGGAGTTGACTTCTTCCAAGGAGGTATGTGCTCTCTAAACCGCGCCTAATAGATTCATCAGAAATCATCCATCCTAATCATCCAAGAAACGGGGGATAGTGAAGAATATTACCAAAAAAAAAATTGAGAAAATTGATACTTAACAATATGAAATATGAACTGGCAATTTACAAGAAAAAATGGGGAAAATTTTGTTCATTACATTAACAATGCAGAACTTCAAGTATGCAACCAAAGGTTACAACAATTCACTTAACTGACTAACTACTCTCTTCTATAGTGACCCTATCTACTTATCTTATCTGTGCCTCTGCTAATCTATTTGTTACTTACTAAACTAATGGTGTTATGTAACACAAATTTCATTTGTCATGGTCATGGTCGTGGTCAAAATGACAGGGAATGGATCAGGGGGAAAACAGTAAAATAACTGGGTTGGAGCAGTTGAAAATACTTAAAGCAATGTCTGCACAGAAATATAAGAAACCTTATACCACATAGCACATATAAATGCTTGGTAAGAGGTTTGCAAACGAAGAAGGCCTTCAAAATTAACGGAAACCCTAGATGTGATCCACACATCTTATGAACTAGAGTAGCAAGATATTCTATTCATATAAGAAAAGAGAAAGCAAAGGACAAGCATAATGTAAAAAAGGTGTACCTAATCTACGAAGACAGAGTGCTACACAAGTAGCAGTTGCTGCATTTTGAAGTTGGTGATCACCAAGCATTTGCAGCTTCAAATCATGTAACTTACAGGACTACAAGAACAGTAATACCCAGTAAATTGCTCATAAACTTTCCCATCAACAAAAATAAAATAGAGATTGAAAATCAATTAAAATAGCTTAGCAAAGTGGTAGAGAGATGGGGTGCATATACAAGACATGGGATAACATGACACTTGTAGCACAAAAAGTTTTCTATTTCTGGGTTGTAAGTTTGAACCCTACTTTCGTTGTAGACTATCACATTCTTGTGAACTTTTACTCCAATAAAAGTTGTTGTGATAGAACATTATCAATGTTATCTTCAGAATATGTTTAAGATGTGTTTTGTACATTATTGGGAGTGTTTAACATTATTGGGAAAGTTAAGCAAGAATAAAAGTTGTGTTTTGTACAAGATAAGAAAAAAGGTTTTCCAGGCCTAACAGAGGATTCCCAAGAAAGTAAATTTGTGAATGAAAAATAAAAATTACATTGATCACATCCATTTGTTGGAATAAAACTTTAATGTAGAAACAAAATTTCCCTGCACAAATAGGAGAATATAGGTTGTCAGGTTATTTATTATTTGTTAAAAGTGATGAGATCTCACACATTCAAGAGTTAACTAAAGCTCTATTTGCGAGTTAGGAGGAGCGGGGAAGGGAGAGCTTCCGAAAAAAAGGAGATTTAAACCAAAAAAAATAGAGAAACCCTTATCATTTTTTGAAAAACTGAGTTTATATAGAATCATAAATGAATGTATCATTAATATATTTTAAATTTTTAGAATATTATAACGCACAAAATAATTGAAGAATTATATATGCCCTTCAAACCCCTCTTCCAATACAATTTTTGTGTTTCCCCAAATTAGGGGGTTTTGGGTTTCCTTCGATTCTTTTCACCTCAATTTTCCCATTTTTCAAAATCCTCTCATCCCTTTCCCTCCAAACTCCCAAACAAAACCAACGAGGATACTCAAACACATATAAGCATTGCACAGCCTGAGAACCTAGACAATGTGGGATACAAATGCAACTTTGATACCAACCCTCACCCGCAGCGTGGGCCTGGGTCAAATTCCCCATTGCCTGCAAAGTCCAACTCTGATACCATGTTAAATGTGTTTGGATCTCACTTATGAAATAAAGTTGTGAGAGACTCCACAATCAAGCACGCGTACCGGCAAACCCGTTTCTTCCACCAAAAGGGTTGAAATAAAGTTGTGAGAGGCTCCACAATCAACTAGGACAATGACTTTCTGACCTTCTATCTCATTCCACAATTTGATTATTTTCTTGGAAGTAAAACCTGAAATGCTGAACATGGAAAGGTGCAGATTCTGGAATTCATTGGCTACTATGTCACCATTATTAGTGTCACCAGAGTCAATCTCCTCTTCAATTAACAATATATGAAGTTGTTTCTAAGCAAAAACATGTCCCGATACAAATTGTTCATCACAACAAGAACAAAGGCCTTTGGTTAGTTTATCCTGCATTTCAGTATTAGATAGCCTCTTAAAAGCCCTTCCCCGGTTGTTATAAGGTTGTTTTGAGGTGGTTTCTTTGGAATTATTGATTGGAAGAGTTTTTGGGTGGGTTATTTTGGCCGGGGGTTCCTAGGAAATGGTGCGATTTGATGGAAAGGATTTGGTGGAATTTTGTGGCTTATGGCCGCTCTCTGCAAGTTTGGATAATATTTTATTCCGATCATCTATGTGTTGCGCAAAGTCCATCCTCTCCGGCAAAGAATCAACATGCTGCAATTTCAATTCAGCCTTAATAACATCTTTCAAACTATTTAAAAAAAATACCTTTCAAATATTCAGACTCGACACTTCTGAGGGTTCCTGCATATATATCAAATTCAGCCCGGAATTCTTCAACAGTACCGGTGTGTTTGAGACTCATCAAGAGTTTGTAGGTGCTACTCATCATCTTTGGTTGAAACCGCTTCAGAAGCGCGGCCTTAAAGTCCGGCCAAGTAGGATTTTAAGAAAACTCCCACCACTGATACCATGAAGTGCCTTCCTTCCATGGCAACCATGGCACCCTGCATTTTTTCTTCTTCCAAAATGCCTTTCAACTCGATTGACCCATCCATACGCATCCTCGCCGTCGAAAACAGGGATGGACTATTTTCTCCACCTTTCTTTTGGCGCACGATTATCGTAGGGATTTCCGGCGGTGAAGCCTTGCTGGTTATTCAATGAAATGGAACCGTTGCAGTTGGAGGTTGCAGTTGTGAGGCCACGAACAGTCTCTTTCAGTTCATGAATTTGTCGCAAGAAAATCGCTTTCTCTGCTTCCATGCTCTGTTGCAATTCCTGAAAATTTGTACGAGATGCCATTAAATCGCCATAAGCCTTCTCGAGAAATTCCAATCTTGCATCCATCTTTAATCTTCTAAGCACCATGCACTGGATTGATGCCAATATGATAGGGATCTGGCGGGATATGGTAAATGCTGTATGCAAGAACAGTTACAGTAGAAATACCTTATTCAATGGAAACTGTAACAGACACACAGCAGTATTCTATAACTGCCAATTTAAAGGAAATAACTGACACAATAATAACCAACCTCTAGGAATTATAGAGCCTAGTCTCTCCCTTGACCAAACCACAATTAACAACAATCCAATGACTAATAATTGTCATCCTTATTCTATTTAAAACACACTGAATAACATAAATTGAGTCTAATTACTTGGGTTTTTGGCTTCACGCCTAGTATAAACAAACTTGATAGGAGGCCTCTTTACCAAAAAAAAAACCTTGATAGGAGGCCTACAATTTCCTACTCCAAAAACCACTTAACTACATCAAATTTAAATAATGTGTTAGACTTTTCATTAATTAGCAGTTATATTTTTAAGTAGCAATTATTATATTATTAGGGGCGATTAGTGGGAAAATATTATAGTATTAGGAGCAGTTATGTTTTATTAATGTTGAGTGTTTATGATTAGAATAAATAGGGAAAGATAGGGAAGAGTGTTTATCTTGGAATTAGTTTGGAAATGAGGCATTTCGCATTAGAGGAGGTGCAGACCCTCGAAATTCTGCAGTATTATTCTGTAATTCAAAGGGATTTTCTCTATTTCCTTTTGTATATCAGTTGATTTCTATCATAATGCTAGCTCAGAAATTGCACAATATGTTGCCAAGATGCCTCCCTGGCACTCAGTGGCCACGGCTATAGACAAAAGCTACCCCCACCGAGGTGGTATGTGCCTACATTGCATTATCTGAACAAAAACTAAAAGCTATAAAGAATGCAAGCTATTACCAGTTTCAAGTCCTTGACAGTTTGTATTTCTATATCAGAAATTTGACATGGTTTGCCGTTAAGTATGCTGAAACTTTTTAATGCAAGGCTGTTCCCAGCGTCATATGCCGAAACAACAGGGGAGTCCATGGTTACTGCTTTTTCTCGAATAATCTGCTCAATATGAGGGAGAAACGGCCCACCCAGCACCAACTGAAATGTATATTATTTTAGTCAGCAAAATTTGGAGAATATGGGCCTCTTTCAAAGTAATATTTAAAACAAAGTAATTTAGAAATACAACAATTAAAAAGGAACAAAGTAAATCAACAACTTGGCAACAAGATTTCGTTGTATTTCTCATAATGTACTATATTATTTGTGAACAAGTTGTAGATACTTAGACTTTTTTCAAAAAAGAGTAAAATTTTCATTTTAGTTTTCTATTTTTCTGCTTGTTTAATAAAGGTTTAATATCTTTCGTGGTCCCGTGTCTTAACCTCAAAGTTCATTTTGGTCCCTTAACTTAAAAAAGGTTCAAATTGGTCCCTTAACTCTTTTCAAATTGTACCATTCTAGTCCTTTTCGTCTAATTAGCGACCAATTTTTTAATTTTCCCGTCGCAAATTAAACAAAAAGGATTAATATGGTACATTTTGAAGAGTTAAAGGACTATTATGAACCTTTTTTAAGTTGAAGGACCAAAATAAATCCCGAGGTTAACATAAGGGACCAAAAAGGATATTAAACCTTTAATAAAAGAATTACAAAATCTGTAATTAGACATTACATGTAAACACTGCATGAAAAGAAACGAGTTCATCCTTAAAAAATGTGCAACTTAACTAACATTTTCGAATATCTGTCATAGAAAATGTCACAAGACTATCGATTAACAGCAAACAAAAAAAATATTTTACATAAATCATTATTGGCTCTCCGTTTTAGAATAAAAACTGCTAGTCTTATTTACATAAGAATTGGATCTTGTTCAAACAAAAAAACGAATTGGATCTAAATTTGTCAAATCACTTAGAAAGTTTTTGCGGTTACAAAAAGTCCCATGAGAAATGGAAATACCATGCCAATTTCAGCATATCACATTAACATGAATATGAGATCTACAAAGAGATACACCTAACTGGGCGACCTTGTTTTATGATTCCAGCCTTTGCCATTGCAATAGTTTCCAACGAGCCCCCAAGAGCTGCCAAATGTTCCTCACCTACAGTCGTTATGACTGCAGTAGCAATTCCAGAGCTTGATATAATGTTTGTTGCATCCCGTGCACCTCCTAACCCAGCCTTTACAATAAAATAGGGTTTTGAAAATCAGTACATAACGGAATAATCACTAAGATGGATAGCAGGTCAGTCAGTTAAGAAAATAGATTGCAGTAGTAGTTAGAAGTTAGAGTTTATATATTAGTAATTGTACAGATCAGGAGCAGGTTGGAATTAATGTCAGTTAACTAAGTTACTCTACTGTAATGTAAGGGCCGCATGATGTAAGGGAATTCACTTCCTGATCCTGCATGGTTGCCTCTGCACGAAAGAAATTTTAGAGTCTCTCTTCTTTAACATTATTTGTTTCCTATCATCCCCCCTACAGCCTTCCTTTACATTTCTGCTTAAACAGCTAGTTCAGATGCATATCAGGCTGATATCAACATGTAACAACCTCAACAAGCCCTAATGCACTCGCTGGAGCCACAAAAACTGAGCATCAACTCAAGATTCTTTTGGTGGGAGAAATACAACCAGAAGAATCATTTGATATCAAGTTTGAAACACCTAATAAATATTTTCTGTATGAAGTAAAATAAATAACTAACCTCAATAACCGCAATGTCAACTTTCTCATCAGCAAACAAGATGAATGCCATGGCAGTGAAAACCTGAAACATCTCCGTAAGTGAGTTATGTGACCATAACTTATGGCGTAATAAGTATCCATATAAAACTACAGGGTAAAGTCAATTAAACCATAGACAGAATATCAAACTGCATTTCAATAGAATGCTATATTTTCTGACTAGTAACTAGAACAAAATGCAACAATCTTGAACAGAACAAACAAGGGAGCTAAAGTGATCTGTAGAATTGAGTAAACAAAATCCAATCTCTCAATTGGTCACACATGGAATGACTTGATATAGGAAACCGAAAAAAAAAATATCAGCATCAACGAGGTAAACCACAAAAAACGAGCTTACCAAACAACAACGACAACAACCAAGATTTGTCCCCTAAGTGGGGACAGCTGAATGGATCAAACGACAATGTGATGTTTTCTCTTATATCATATTTATATGGGCAATGCTAACCAGTGCCCCTGGGGCACTGGTTAAGGATCATTAATTGCATATTAATATGTATTATATGAGAGAGAAACTAAGTGTATTATATGTATTATATGAGAGAAAAACTGAATATCATTAATCCTTAAATCTTTCTTAATATTGTCTCTAATGAGCTTGCACTATATTACACCAATAGTCTTATTTGCAACATTTTTCACATTTAACCTATTCTAATCAATGTGTTTTCGCGCATAAATTTCCAACAAAACCCCATCAAAATAACTTCCAAGTTAACAGGTCAATTTCATAACAACATTCCACAGTTCAATACCTCGAAATGGCTTATGCAACCATTTTCCTCTTTTATTGCTTGGTCGAGATCCTGCTTGATCCTATGAAAGAGATTGTTCAACAATTTTGCTGAAACAGGATCACCCGATCTTCCTAGCAGAATGCGTTCCCTGATAGTCTGGATGTGTGGACTGCTCAAGAGAAAAAAAGCCCGTCGTCAATGATATACCAATCATAAAGAATCTATGGTTTGAAGACAATTTCAAGTTATTGCAGTTATCTAAAAGTAAAAAAAGGAAAACTTCAATGATAAAGAAACTTCACCTTGTATAACAACCAACAGAATAACCTTCAGTCCTCAGAATATTAGATATATAAGCAGCTGTTGATCCTTTTCCTTTTGTCCCAGCAATATGAACGGCCTACAATTGCCAGTAACTAAAACACTTATTACAACTTACTTCAACTGCATAAAATTGAGTGAAAGCACTACAAATGCATGAGCGGCCCTTAAAAATAATAAGGTTTCTTTTATTGACTGTAAATGACAGCTAAAAGGAGCACCCCAAGACTAATGGGAAAGACACTAACGGCATTTTGAATCTCAATCCACTGGACTACTGCTAAGGTCCAAACCCAAACTGTTTCACTGGTAGCAGACAAGGTTTTAAATAAAGATATGCAACCGCAATCAAGACCGTGTCATCAGGGTTGTCAATGTCTTGGAGATTACAATGGAAATAGGATTGAGGCTGCATTTGAGCTTGATACTTTGCAGTATCAAGGATCCCAACCCAATGCAATAGGGTTACACTTTTTAGTACTAAAAAGTTCAACAAAATCCTATAAAACCCACTTTAGAAATCAACCCTTCAAAATTCTTAAGTTTTTTGAATACTACAGAACTTATTGTAAGTTGTAAAAAGTCTAAATTGAATACCACTAGTTTTGTACACTTAGTTTAAAAAATCCTAATTTCTTAATTGAATACACCACTACTTATTTAGATTACGTAAAAGTGTTGATTACAATACAAGACTTTTTTATCACAAGAAATCTTTTAAAATTCTTATGCAATACATTGTGTTTATTCAAACACCAAAATATAATTATAAATACTAAGGGCATGTTTGGATTGGCTTGTTCGAGCTTATCTACTGGCGTAAGTTTTTATGACACTGATTGGGAGACCTTATCAAAACAGCTTGACATTTTTTATAAAAAAATTTTGGCTTATTTTTATAAGTTCTTCAAAATAGCTTATGAGAACAACTTATAACACATATAAAAACCATTTAAATTTATTTTATCTTTAGCTATAAAAATGACTTATACAAGCTTATTCATTCATAAGTGCTTATAATAAGCACTTGTGGTATAAGCTGTAAATAGCTGTTAATCCAAACATGCCCTAGATGTATTTATCTCCATGTTTCACTTAACTTTTATATTCTACAACATACACAAATTTCAAAACTACAAACAAATATCAAAGTATTTATATGAATTATTTCTCATTTAAACAGAAAGAGAGTGAGAGATTGAACCTTGAAGTTGGATTGAGGATTACCAAAACGATCCATAAGGCGTCTCATTCTACCAAGATCAAATCCGTCGTTGGAATCAGTTCCTGCACCCGTAGGAACCCCAGATTTCTCGTAATTTTTCAAGGAATCAATGTAATCAAGTAAATCTTTCATTTCTAGATCCTCTCGATGCGAAGACAGCGTTCGTACGGAGCACATTTTCCTAGCGATTCCTCTCTGTGATGATGAGGTTAGAAATGCTTTGCAGTGCAGAAGCATGATAATTCAAACTGGAAAGGCGAGCAGAGTGAGGTTGCAGAAATTTAAGTGGTGGAGGTTTATCTCATCGTAAAGGAAAATATGAGGTGAAAGTGACGATTTTGCCGAGGCACTGCTCATCGGCAGTTTGCCGGTGACGGCGTGTCGGCGAGGAAATTGATTTTATGATACTGCGGGTGAAGGGGAGAAATAAGCGTTGTGAACGGGATAGGAGTTAGGCGACACAATCAGAATCAGTATAGTTATCGATGATGATTAATCAAACATTTTAAAGTGTTCAAAATTTCAAACTGAATAAATCGAGTTAAGTTTTGTTAAATTTTGAGTTTTACCTGTAAAAAAAATTCAAAATCTAAATTAGACTTGTAGTATAGGCTTATTTTTAGATTTAAGTTGATTTTTTTAAAAACCTTATTGATCTAATAGTTTAGTTAAAAATTTATTTCATTTGAATATTTGCAAATAAAAAATTAAATTAATATTAAATAGACTAACAAAAATATCATTCAAGTTAAATATTTATTTTTATTTATTCATTTGAGTTTATTTATTAATATAAATTTTATTATACTATTTATTTGATAGAAGTTAAGAAAACATTTTATGAGATTCTTCATAAGATTTTTTTAATTTATTTTTATAATTTCTACAAAATAATTAAGTTTTATTTCTATCTTTTAATTTAAAATACAAAATATAATATAATAATAATAATAATAATAATAATAATAATAATAATAATAATAATAATAATAATAATAATAATAATAATAATAATAAAATTATTCATTTTTTATTTAAATAGGTTACCTGATAGGTTTAAAATATTTTTTTATGGCTTGTGACCTAGTATTTTTAGTTAAATAGATTAATAAAAAGGTCTAGACCTTTTTTATTAAAAAAAAAAACTGGTATGACTTGGGCCTGTGTAAATTAGGTCGTAGGTACCTGTTAGTTGATATGACATATTCTCACCCTTATTACTTAGTCACGCTTTATCAAATTATAAATCATTTAACAAATTTAAGAGATGTATTAGAATCTTTTATTGAGGAAAAGGATTATATGATTTTAGAGGTATATCTGGATTGATGGAATGTTATCGAATTTAGCTAAATGGAATTGAATGGTATAAAATTAGGTATGGATTTGAAATCAAATTGAGCGGAGTGAAATTGAATGGTATGAATTTCATTTTATTCTATCACTTACTAACATATTTTCCCCCTCTGATTTCAGCTGAATAAAAAATTTGTCTTACTTCATTCTAAAATACTTAAACATGGTATTCCATTTTATTTCGCTCCTCTGTTCTTTTCCATTCTAACCAATTTATTTCATGATATTCAAATATAGACTAGCACAATGACAATGTATTTCCTTTCTTTCTGTTTATAGATAAATTTAAGGGTTCGTGTTTAAAATATATATTTTTTAAAGAAAAAAAAACTTTACAATGTATTAGTAAATACAAGTTGCATAACCATTTCACGTATTAGAAAATATAGTCTAGCCTATGTAAAATCTCATCTCGATTCGGATGTCAATCTGTGTAAAACCCTAGTTTAGTTCAAGGGATAGCCAGTATAAAACTCCATCTCGATTCAGAGGATATTCTGTTAAAACTCTGTTTGTTGTTTAGTTGGAAGTTAGATATTGAAAAACTTCAAATCCTTTTAAAAGGAGATCCGTTGGCATATACTATTGAAAGCTTTCAAGCTAGTGGAAATTATCAAGAAGAATTCTTGGGGATGGGAGTAAGTCAAGCAGTTAGATTGATCATGTATAAATCTCTAGTATATTTCTCCCTCCTTGATCTCTTTTACTTTTCAATTAATTTCTTTCCGATGTTCTTCCATCTATCTCTTTTTTCGTTGCTTATTTACTAGTTTGTTTTGCAAATATTTTTAAACTATGATTTTATTAAAGATTTTATTTTCAACCAATGTTTTTTAAACATCCACTATTCAACCCCCTCTTCTGCAAGAAGTCACATATCCAACATTTTCAACAACTATCATTGTGTTCAATTGAAGTTGAAAAAATATTGTCCATTGTCTCTAGCCACTGACTGTTGGAGAAAGTACTATAATGAGGATGCACGAGAATCAGAAATAACTCATGTGGGTCACATAAAGCATTGGAACACAAAGTCATACTACACACACCAATGAGGCAACATGTAGATACGCAAGAACCAATAGTTTTATACTTGTTAAAAAGTACAAGAGTATGTGGTACTTCTAGGGATGACTAGATGCCTTAGTAGTTTTCTGATGATTAGGTCTTGCCCGCGATGGCGATAGGCCATATTTGGTGGTGTTTATAGTGGTGAGAAAGAGTCAACTCACGTGAGGTAAGAAGCTCTATGTTTATTCGTTATGTTAGATTAAGTTGTGATTTATCCTCCCCAACCATAAGGTTAAGGTATTTATATAGGTGTGTGGGCCTATAATTTAGGACCCCTAAGGAGTTGTAATTGCTCCCCCTTGACCGAGAAAGGTTGTTGACTACCTGTTTCTCAAGGAGTCATGGTTTGACATTACACACGCAACTATGGAAAAGATAAACGATATTATCCGCGTCTTCCCTTAGGGAAAACCGTCGGGCCACATAAACTATGCACCCTGGGTAACATCTCCTAGGACTGGAATCCAACAAAAGACATATACCACTCTATTTATGGGCATTTACAAATATATCACTACACAATCCCTCAAACACAAAGACTTATAAATGGCTAAGTGTTTTAAACTCCTTTTCTCCCTCACTTAAATTTTATAGCGAAGAGTGAGTCCCTTATCACGGTCTGAGCCTTTCGGTTGGGACTACTCCCCCAACTGAAGGCGGCTTCTTTAGTTTGGAGGCGAGTCCTGTAACACCCTTTTTCTACCCCACAAATATACACGGCAACTACACAAATTATCAGAGTAAAATCACCTCAGAAGGGTGCACATTTCTCAAGAAACATCAAATAAAACATTTGCTCCGTAAACAACGAGTTTTCCTCAAAGATAATCAAAAAGCCAACAATCAGCAGCGGAACCACCATAACCACAATAATCCAAAATAAAAGGTTTTTAAAATAAAACCATAACCAATAAGTAACAACAAAATAACAATTCAACATGGTTCGACTCAACGACCCCGACTCGTTGTTACACTATCAAAGCAAGACCCTCTACATCGACCAAAAGCAAAATAAACTCCAAAAGTTCTCGAAGGCATCAACAGCTAAGCTTGATCACCTGCACGTTACCCACGTAGAGGCAACATTCAAACGGGCAGGGTGAGTAATCACAAATCATTATAATCAATATAAAAACAAGATATGCATAAAATGACGTCATCATCATATACAACATCTTCAGGGTCATCACAAGCAAAACATCAAAATCACAACATTATAAATCATATTAATGTCAATTAAATGCAATGCACAACAAGACTCGTGCATGTGGTACCAATCGTCACAAGTCGATGGACACTAGGCCATCACCCTCCAAAGATCCCCGTCATTAGGATTGGTTCCACACAAGAACCGGAGCACGTCAAAATTTACCTCATATCCGCACAATGGGAATGAAGTATAACATCATCACTAAAATGCTATGAATGCATGATACACAACGTCAATAAACATCATCATCAATAAAAACCATTATGTGCATCATCATCCATCAATATCTCATGTTAAATCATATCATCATATATTCGTCAAACATCACAAAACATCATCTCATAATCATCAGTATACACTAGGTAAATCATCAGAAAAATCCCAGCGTCAAAACATTAAGACAGCACAGAATCATAACAAAATTTCGCGAACAGCGGGCATTCGCTACTGAGTTCGTTGTACGAACATGTTCGCTGAGACCTTCGCTTTGCGAAGCTGACAGCTAATTCCCATCCCCATACAAAAACCAGAGAGGCTTCCCCTCTGTCCCTCCTCGCTACCTCCATTCGCTTTGCGAAGCCACTCGCTTGGACATTTGTTGTGCGAGCTAAAAATCACCCTTCAGAATCCATCCCAATATCATCACACAAATTATCGCGCATTCGCTGCGCTGCTCGCTTTGCAAGTCTGGGGCGAGTGTTCGCCTTGCGAAGGAATGGTTCGCTTTGCGAACCTGCGATTTCAGGAAATCGCTGCTACGCATCAGTAGCACAACAGGTCCAAAACCCCTTACGATTTCAACCCCAATTACCCCAAAAACATCCCTATAACATTCCTAATGCATCGTGGAAATCAAAGACATAAAACCTACGTCTATTAGGTCGATTCATTACACTATTCAAAACCTCAAATCACCTAAACCTTCACAAACTCTCAAGATTCCCATAAACCCCATAAATCTTTTTCACCACAAGGTCGAAACAACATTGACAGGGAAAATCACCCTCAAGGTCTATTTAATCTGATTCAATTCAACCCTTAATAATCGATTCACAAAATACCCTCAAATCATCAGTTTATCATAAAACCCATAAACCCTCATAAACCTCAAAAATCCACTTTAAATACATTCGAATCCCTATATTGAAAACAATGAAAGGCAATACTCCCCATACCTTAGATTGTCGATTCGAAGCTTTCTCTATTGAGTCTTTGGAAACCTTCTCGAATCCTCGCCTTCTCCTTTTTCCTCAGAGCTCTCGCTTCTTTCCTTCTTTTCACGACCTAACAAAATGAAACATATTCTCAAATTCTCCTTTTTGTTAAACCTAACCCTTGGGCTTCTAAAATGGGCCTTCTCCATACTGCCCTCACTAATCCTCCTCAAAAGTCCATCTTACCCTTAATTCCTCTTATATTATTTAAATTAATAATAATACTAATATATTTCATATTATATACTATTATTCAATTAAATAACTAAAATTCCACAAAAATACCGACATCAACACGAATCACCAAAATTCACAGAAATTCACGAATATTATATTTAAATAAATTAAATAAATATTCTTACGAAATTTGGGGTGTTACAACTCTCCCCCACTTAAAGAATTTTCGCCCTCGAAAATTACCTCAAGGAAATAGAGTCGGGTACGACTCCCTCATCTGATCTTCTCGTTCCCAAGTCCAACTTTCGTCGGCTGGTCCACCCCACAACACCTTCCCCAAAGCTATGTCTTTACCCCGCAGTTGCTTCATCTCTCGACCTTCAACCCGCACAGCTAATGCTTCCACTGTCAGGTTATCCCTCACTTGTACATCATCCATCTGAATCACATGCGACAGATCCAGAATGTACTTCCTCAACTGAGACACATGGAACACGTCATGCAAATTCCCAAGTGACGGTGGTAAAGCAATTCGATAGACTACCTCTCCTATCCTCTGCAAGATTTGATATGGACCAACAAAACGTGGAGTGAGCTTCCTAGATTTCAAAGCTCGACCCACACCAGTCACTGGCGTCACTCTCAAAAACACATGATCTCCCTCTTGGAATTCAAGTGTCTTCCTTCTCTTATCATGGTAGCAATTCTGACGACTCTGTGATGCTCTCATCCTTTCTTGGATCATTTTAATCTTCCCAGTCGTCTCTTGTACGATATCAGGTCTAAGTACAGCACTCTCGCCCGATTCATACCAACACAACGGAGTTCTACACCTTCTCTCATACAAAGCTTCATAGGGCGTCATTCCAATGCTGGCATGTTAACTATTATTATACTTGAATTCAATCAACGGTAAATGGTTATCCCAAGATCCTCCGTGATCCAACACACAAGCCCTCAGCAAATCCTCTAAAGATTGCATGATATTTTGATGCTTGTCGTTCAATAGTCGCAACGTTTTAAGTAAGGGGTTTTCAAATTGTTCTTGGTTTTGTAACATCAATTTTGGTAGCAAAGAAGTAAACTATAACAAAGATGTTGTAAGTTTTATAAAAGCATGTCAAGATTAGATTTCGCTAGTCCTTTTCATACATATCCGATTAATCAAGCATATGAACTTAGTTTCGATCAATACAATCGTGTATCCTCTCGAATAAGTTCATGTCTAAAGCAAATTCATGAGTATCGTTGTTTAAATCGTTAGATGATGTCTCACGCTAACAATCGAAACAACAACCATTAAGATCAATACAAAGCGAATATTAAACCCCAAATCTATGTCTAGAGTTTGGTTTTTAAGAGATGAAGATATTAGGTCAAGATTTGGAAAATCTATGTCTAGAGTGATTCAAACCACAAATACATCATTAAGAACAAACAACTTCATCATATATTGATCATCAACCTTGTTCATATACAAAAGATAAAAAAAAATACATATAAGCAAGATTAACTACCTTTAATCTTAACCCAAGAGGTGTTTAGCTACACATTTTCATGGTAGCTTGGATAACAAGTTTCAAGAGGAGATGAAAGAACATCCGCGTCGAATAATCGAGATCGGATGTGACTTCAGCTTCTCCATGTGAAAAATCACTCTTGGATGATCAAAACTCATAAAAGTATGTTTTGGTGTGAAAATATCAAGTTATGATCCCAGAAAATGTAAAAGACACTTTATAGTATACTTGGGATCTAGTGCACTCGCACTGCGAATGATCCATTCGCCTAGTGAATGAAGAAAATGACACCTTAAGTGCCTTTTGAAAGTTAAACCGCCTTTGGCTGTTATCGTGAGTTCGCAAAGCGAACAATTCATTCGCAAAGCGAACCACTCGCCAAAACATTCACAGAGCGAATTTTGGGTCCTTTTGCCACTGCCCTACTCGCTGAGAGCTTCACCAGAGTTCGAAAGCGAACTTTCGCTGGGGACTTCGCCATGGTTCACAAAGCGAACCAGCCGTTATTTTCCTCTTTCTTTGGCAGCTTGCATCAATTTTTTGTGCCTTCTTTCTTTGATCAATTAGTGCACTTTCCTGCACAATAGCACACAAATTACAAGCACCAAAGGCATAAATATAGTGCATGAAGAACAACAACAATTCACTACAAAAATCCAAAATTAAGACATGAAAGTAATGAAAAATGCCAAGTATCAAATACAAATATATAGCATGTTTGACATCTAACAACTCTCCCCAACTAAGTATTTGTTTGTCCTCAAGCAAAGTATGTCTCTCATTGAAAACAAGAGGATTTGCTCGAGTATTTGATTCAGTCCAAGAAAGGATAAACGGCTCAAATAAACAACAATTGTAACAAAGCACAATTACATAATCCTAGAATCGACAATGGAAAAGAACTTGATTCTTAAAATAAATCTCAGACAATGTTTCCAGTAACAACTAAACCATCATGCTTATGTCACTCTAACACTCCTCTTCGAAAAAGAATTGAAGAAAATTAACGCGTATGCAACCGCGGGGCAGTTTTGCTCAAATGACAAATGAAGCAAATACTAAGCAATTCATACAATATCTAATCGATCGCAAGAAATTATGGAAGCAAAAGATCACTAAGGGCTTTTATCGGTTGTAACTTGGTCGGGGTTAAAAACAAGGGACATATGTACACGGCCATTGAAACAAGAAAGGGTAAAGACTATGAAGAGCATTCTTTTTCAAAATTTTCAATCTTGTTTAATCCTTATTTCTTTCTTTCACAATGCATTCTCTTATTTTGATTTTCTTTTCTTTTTGTTCTTTTTCGTTCTTTTCTTCTCTTTTTTTTTTCAAATTCTTTGTCTTAGAATGCATTGTATCACCAAATTCTTTTTCTCTTTTCAAAATAAACCATTCTCCCCAACTTCAACATTGACATAATCTTAGCTTACATGCTCTTCAAAACGGGTTAAAATCGGGTTCATTATTCAAAAATTTCATTTCGTCTCAAAAGAGGTTTCAAATACGCACACACTTACAAGGTGACTTGAAGTATTTTTGGAATGGTGGTTATACTCAAAGTGCACAAACATTACCTTGATCATTTCTATGTTTCCATAATTTCAAAACAACAAGCAAGATAATGCATGAATTATAAGTATACAACAACATTCATCATCAATCCAAAGCATTTAGTATAACATAGAGGTTTCTCACTTTTGTGGTTTTTGGACCTAAATGACACAAGCAATCAAATAGAGTTGTAACAAGAAACAACATTTTCATTTGTACAAAGACAACAAAGTTCCAATACATTCTAAATTCTAGAACTAGGTAACTATGTACCTTGCCACAACATCATGCTTAAAGTACTATCATAGCCATCTAATCTTGGAGGAATCTTCTTTGATGCACAATCAACACCAACTTAAGTTTCTTCCACAAAACATCTAAAAGTTGGAAATATTAACTTCCACAAGCATACCAACATAAAACAATAAAAAGCATATTAACAACTTAAGAGTTGAACATTCGTAAACTGAAGAATTCAACTCTTAATAACAACAATTAACACAAAAGCATACCAACAATTTAAAAGTTGAGCATTCATGAACTGAAGAACTCAACTCTTAATAACAATAATTAAAACCGAAATATTAGTAAAATTAAAAACAGAAAAATTTACTGAAAAACAACATATATTACTAATAATAATAATAAAAATGTATTGGTGTGAACACACCTACAAAGTCAAAAGTACCTCAAAAGGGTACAAGTACATCATAATAACCAAAATAATCCAACAAAGTGGATAGAGTACATCAATAAAAACTGAAATAAAAAACAAAATACAAGAAAACTTCACTTTGATGCTCAAAGGAAGTACAAAATCATCACAACAAAAAATCAGTCATCCTCGGACTCTGAAGCATACACCTCGACCTCCTCCTCCTCTGAGCCAGATCCAGAACCAGATACCTCAACATCTGCACCATCACCCTCCTCATCAGCATCATCATCAGCACCAGCTATATCCTCTCCCCCTCCAAATACTGGCCTTGCCTCGGGCCAACCAGCATGTGCAAGGAACTGCTCCATTGTCATCATTGTATGCTCAGCGACGGTATCGTGAATCTGTAGCTGTAGTACCTGCATGGAGTCATGAAAATCAGTCATGGCGCACTGAGAAGCCACCATCCAGTCCTAGTTATACTGGCATATCTCCTGCTGATAAGGGTAAAAACTCTGAGACCCAGAACCAGAAGCATCACCACCCTTTGTTCTGGCCTCAGCACCAACACTAGATGTCTCACCCCTTGTCCCCTTAGGCTTGCATAACTTGTCGACATAACATCGTCGATCGCAAAAGGAATAGTGACCTGGCAGCGTGTGGGAATATTAACCCCAGCACCCGCAGACAAAGACATGATGAGAGAAGGAAAATCGAGAGGGGCATTCTTCTGAGAAGCAGTACCACCAAGGCCACTCTCCACAATAGCCCTAATCTCATCGGCGATGATATGGGCCACATCTATTTGTACATTCGTCAGAATGCTATGGACAAGGTGTAGCGAGCGATTTTGGACGCGGTTCTTAAGCGCTAGTCGCTCTCTGCGGTTTGAGCTTAAAACTACAGGTCGATTCATTTTTTATCCTATTGTGAGCTGAATAAGGAAGGGAAATAGATGTCTCCAATTAACCCTGCTTGCATACTGAGTTTAAATAGCGGTCTGTTAGGTTACGGATGCTATCAATGTGGGGGGCCTTTGTACTGGTTATTTGTATTTTCGCCAATACTGTCTTCTTTCTTTCTAGGACTTTCTAGCGGGGAACAAGGATTAGGATGTTAGGACTGATGCTTTTGAAATACTGCTTTTGATTGACTGAGATATGGGATTTGGGTTTTTTGTTGATTGCGCTCGCTAAGATCTTTTCTTTCGATCTTATGCCTACGTATTCCCGTTTACCGAAACAGGGAAATCAGAGCGTTCGTAGTTCCTCATATTCTATGGGAGGAAATGGTGTTTTGGTGTCTTGTTCAAAGCCCAAGACGTGAAGCGAAAGGTAGTTTGTATCTTGTTCAAAGCCCAAGATGTGAAGCTAAAAGGTCTATTTGTGTCTTGTTCAAAGCCCAAGACGTGAAGCTGAAAGACCTCGACTTTAGAGAGAAATTGTCATCTCTAAAGAGGGGAGAAGGAGAATTACTTTAACTGGGATACGCGGATCCGAGTAATGCCATAATTTCCGAAGAAAGGGTTTTAACCTGAAGGAGAAGACTTTAACTCAGTGTAGAGCAATGCCATCTTTCCTTAGGAATTTCTCATGCTAAAAGAGGGACAGTGGCATGGATGTAGATGATCCAGAGGCTTGCCGCTTACAGCGATTAGATGAAGGGAAAGGAGTTGTTGATGTTTGTGTACTGTGAACGAGGCACAACTTTGATGCTAAAAGGTTAATTGGATCAACCAGTGGTTTTCTTATACAAAGCCTAAGAGGAGGCTATTTGTATCTCGTACAAAGCCCGAGAGAGAGGCGAGAAGGTTTTGACTTGATGATAAAGTCTTTTGGTGTCTCGTATAAAGCCCGAGAGAGAGGCTAAAAGGGTTGACTCAATAATAGAATCTTTTATACTCACCAAGAGAGTGTTTTTGTGTCTCGTACGAAGCCCGAGAGAGAGGCTAAAAGTTTTTGACCCGACGATGGAGTCTTTTGGTATCTCGTATAAAGCCCGAGATGGAGGCTAAAGTTTGTTCGGCTCAAAAAAAGAACCTTTTTGTATCTCGTATAAAGCCCGAGATGGAGGCGAAAAGGTGATTGACTCAACGAGGGAGTCTGTTATGTGTCTCGTACAAAGCCCGAGAGAGAGGTTAAAACGTTGTTTGACTCCACTGGGGAGAATTTTGGTATCTCGCACGAAGCCCGAGATGGAGGCTATTGTAACTGTTTCAGTTGAGTGACAGATCCAATATACTGATTTTAAAAGAGAAAATCAGTTCTTATATGAGCAACACTGTACACAGGGATTTGATTTGAGGATTAGGGATATTTCCTTCTCTTTGAGGAAACAGGAAATCCAAAGGGTATTGAGACTGTCCGAGTCCGCGGGTTTCCTTCCTATTTAACGAAGGGTGCTTGAGAATGTCTTTGAGACTCAAGGAAGTTAGATTGTCCAAGTCTAGAGTTTTATCTTTTGTACTATGCTTTGAGAAACAGTAGTAGACTCTATGAAAGGACTGTTCTATGAGGATGACTAGGTTCTGTTCCTATACCTCTAGGAGGTCGTCGGGACAATTTGTACGAAGCCCAAGAGGAGGCTGAAAACTTTTAAGAAGCCGACGGGTCCTTGTACGAAGCCCAAGAGGAGGCTATCATTCCCGGAGGAAGAGATCATTATACGAAGCCTAAGAGGAGGCTGTGAATACTTCTAAGAAGCCGTATGGTCCTTGAATAATGCCCAAGAGGAGGCCGATGCTTTTAAGAAGCCCGTGGGTCTATCATCTCCTTTCCATTAGGAGAGATAACTCTTTTAAAGATAAAAACCACTGGTAAACGTGCGAGGTTTACTATCCAGCGACTTTTAGCTTTTAAAGAGGGTTCCTTAGTTAAGGTCCAAGATTATGACCGTAGTGGGTACCCAAACCCCGAGACATTCAAGGCAAGCTATCCACAAGGAATAGATCAAGTCAGGAAAGTTCGAGAATTTGGAAGAAACTCAAAGATGCCATTCACGGAGAATACATTCATCTTGGGGAGTAGAGCTTCTTGACGATTCCTAAGGAGGACAACCGAAGAGAAGACTGTATCTGGTGCTCCTATTAGGGATCTAGGCGTCTATTTTTACGAATAAGTGAAACGGCGTCACCTAGTTCTAGACGTAGTTGCCGGGGAAAATTGAAATATCTATACTATTATTACACAGTAGATATGAGTTTATGAAAGGAGACTTACAGTGAGCAGCCCCACAATACAGTTTATAATATGAAAGCAGTAAATGAAAGCGATAACCACTTACTCGGTTGGAGTGCTTCCATGCTGTTTGGTTAGTTGTTCAACAAAGAAATATTGAAAACAACAGTATATTCAAAATCAAAGGAGAAAGTGCTTTGAAAAAGAAAGATTTGGGGCTTACAGCTCAAGGAGAGGCCCAGGGTTTTATCACTGAGCGCACTGTTGAATTTGTACAGAGGGATTTATACAAGTGACTGGGGCCCAAAAAAGGTTTTCTGTACAAAGGGATGGGTCTTACACTCTCTCAAGAGGCCCAAAAAGGTTTAAAGGAAAAAGAGTGGGGCTTATAACTCGAGGGTAGGCCCAAATGATTTTTCGTTTAAAAATGGCGATCGCGCCGAGGTTTTCTTTTAACGCGGAGGGACTTATACAATAAGTGAGGCCCAAGATGTTTTGGTTAAAAGGGGGATTGGGTCTTACACTCTAATAAAGGCCCAAAGTGTTTTGAATGGGTCTTATAGCTCAAGGAGAGGCCCAGATGATTTTTATTTTTAAACGGGCGACGATCGCGCCGTTTACTTGTACAGAGGGACTTATACAATGAGTGAGGCCCAAAAAGTTTTTGTACAAGGGGGGATGGGTCTTACACTCTCTCAAGAGGCCCAAAAAGTTTTGAAAATGATTTATGAGGGTTGAATTAATCCAAAACCCTAATTTGTTTTTCAAAGTGTATTTAATTGAATAAAAATTCAATTAAAATGATCAAAAATTGTTTAACACATGGAAAACAAATTGTGATCTTGGATTAATGCTTCAAAAATTAAGTATTGACCTACAAAATAATTAGAAAGCATTAAAAGTTGCAAAATCAATGTAGAAAAAATATTTAAAATGCCAAAAACAATTAAAATATTAATTCTTTGCAAAAATATCAATTATATGAAATAAATAATATTTTTGGGATTTTTTGTGAAAATAAAATATTTTGACATTTTTGTGAATTATTAAAAAAAGAATCAACTCAAAATCATTAAAACTCAGAGAGAAATTAATTTTTGAATCAATTAAACAAAATCACAAAATTCAAATATTTGAATTATTCAAAAATGGCGCCAAGAACAAGCTGAAGAACACGCGCGTGTTCTTGGTTTCTCAGATTTGCATTTTCTATCCAATCTCCATGAATATGTAATCATATCATGCAATCCACATATCATTATGCTCGTCTCAACCTCACGATCGTGTCTATGTACTTTAATTTCATTTAAATTAAACATACAACAAGAAATCACGAAGAAACCTCAAGAACCCTAATTTCTGCATGAAGGCTAGGATTTTTGATACACGATTCAAACAATGCAATTAATTGAGGGAAAACATTCCATGCATGATTATGAACATATGGCCAAATTATTGTGCGAGGAAATATGCATAGATTGAGAGATGATCAAGTATGTGCTTACCTCCAAGCCGTGACAGCAAGTTCAAAGTGATTTTTGATTTGGAGGTGTTACAGATGAGTGGTGATGATCTGAACAGCTTCCCTACACCCTATGTATTGTGTTTGGATGGTTGGACTTGATTGAAATTGGCTGGATCATTTTGTGGTACCTCAGCTGCACTTTGGTTAAAACCTTAAGCAACCAGCTGGTGATTTTGTGAAATTGATGTTTCAGAAGTAATCTAAGTGTTTGATCAACTCATATGTGATGTATGTGAGGTGTGTGAGTGATTGGTTTGATTGGAAAAGCTCTCAAACTCAAAACCCGATAGTGACTTGCCTTAGAAGGCAAAATTGGAGTGAAAGAAGAGATTTTGAGGAAAGCATCTGTTAGATGGCTTTGGTGTAGTCAAACTGATCACAATTGAGCTCTATTTATAGTAGAGCAAGTTTGTTTTGCAAGGAATAGTGAATGGCAGCTGGTAAGTAGGTTTGGCCAATGTTGGCAAATGAAAATCCAAGTCTCCTCTAGCCATTGACTAGAGGTTAGGGCACAGAGCTTTGGTCCCCTTGGTCTTGGATAAGTCTTGACCGATTTCAGATAAGAATGGCTCAGTCCATGCCACCTTGATGGTTCCATTGAATGCCTCATTCCAAATTTGAAGTCTTGTCCCTATTTTGATCATTCTAGGTTCAACATGATATTTCTTGTTCCATGGACTTTGGAGGCTTGGCTCAGTGATTGTCCCCTTTAGATTCAATCCTCTGAGGTGTCCAAGTGGATAGGAGCAATTGAATTTGGCTGATTTTGGCAAATCGACCAAAGTTGCAAATTCTGCCTTGCCTTGACAGATTTCAGCAAGGCAACTTGGCAATGTTGTATCTCATGGTGTAGGTTGAATTTGGCAATGTTCTTGGCCATTTTAGAAAGCTCTTACATGATACAAAAACTGTTTGAACAAGTTTGGTTTTGATCTCTTTTGATTCCAAGTGAAAAATCCTCCTACATTTGGCAAAAAGTGAGGCAGAATCTGACTTAGTGAAAATTTCACTAAGTGTTGGAAAAAGTGACATTTTCACTTTTCAGCCACTTTGATCACTCCATAACTCAAAATCCTTAATGAATTGGAATAACTTGTAGTTGAAGTTTTTGTAGGTGATAATGAGGGCTACAAATCCATCTTTGGATGAGAAAAAATGGCCTTGTGGTTTAGGAGTTATGGTCCTCCAAAGTTTGTACCTTTGCCACTTTATTTTTAACTTAGAAAAATTTCTAAGTTTTATGGTTACCCCTTTTACAAGTTATCTCACTTTTCTTGATTTTTCTTGATGAATGATGATTCAAATCATACATTAACATAATTTTAGGGTTAAAAATCCATTTTGGTGAAAAATCTCAAAAAGTCAAAGTTGACTTTTGTGCACAGTTGACTTTTTATCAGATGAATTCCAAACTGTGCAATTCTTCAGGAAATCATGTCCTTGACCTAAATCAAACTTGATGGGCATGTTCCATGGGTGTCATAGGGTATATTCAATCATGTATTAGGGTTTGGGAGCATGTCCTGGTCAAAAGTCAAAGTTACAGTTGACTTTTCCCTTAAACCCTAATTATGGTGCAGATGAAATTGAGACTTGTTGCCCAAGCTTCTTGGATCAATCCATTGTTCCAAATGGATCAATATGGTATATTAGAGACCCTCAAATCATCTCTTGAGGTCTTGGCTCATGGTTTGTCCCAAAAGTCAACTTAGGGGTGAATTAGGTCAAGAAACCCTAATTCCTGATTTTTTATGAATGCATCCCCTGAGGCAAAATTGACTTGATGCATGGGTTCATGAGGTTCCATGAAGTATATTAGGTTATGTTTTGGATCATTGCCTTGTGCCCAGATGAAAATTTCCATCTGGAGGCCCTGGTCGACCAAAACCCTAATTTGGTGACACTGTCGATCTTGAGACTTGATCCACCTAGAAGGGAGCAGCCTTGTGCTTAATCCTTGAATTGGGAGTCCTTTTTGATCCATTGTGGATGTTTGAGAGATTAGACAAGTTGAAGATCATGTCATTTCTTGATTGATCCTTTGTCTAAGCACTCAGAGAGGGCTTGAAACCCTAATTTTGATTGTAGTGGATGCTCACCCATCCTTGGGGAAACTAATGAAGCATAAAGGTACATCCATATTGTGATGATGATTTTCACAATGATGGGAAATCTAAGTGGTCAAAATTTGGGATATTACAGATGCCCCTATTTAATCTTCTTGGACCCGAAGGTGTGAATGACGAAGGGATTCGGGCATTCGGGGTGCAAGAGGATTAAATATCGGAATATCCAAAATTTTGATGGTGGTTATGAATGGTAGCTTACGCATTCATCTTCTTTAGCTAAGCAATGATGTTTAGAAAAGGTAAACTTCCCCTCGATCCTGGTTTCCTACCAAGGAACTGGTCTCAGTCTCTTTTGAAATAAACTTCCCCTCGATCCTGGTTTCCTACCAAGGAACTGGTCTTAGTTTCTTTTGAACTTCCCCTCGTTCTTGGTTTCCTACCAAGAACTGGTCTCAGTCTATGAAATGAACTTCCCCTCGTTCCTGGTTTCCTACCAAGAAACTGGTCTTAGTTTCTGATTTAAACCTCCCCTCGATCCTGGTTTCCTACCAAGAACTGGTCTTAGTTTCTTTTGTCAATAAACTTTATTGACAAGGGACGCTATGTATAGCGGTTTTCCTTCAAACTTCTCGCTGAATTTTCCTGGGGAGACGCCATTTAACGGAAAAAGGTTTGATGTCAGACTTGCTGGGGAACCCAACGTCTGAGTTGTAGAGTTGCACAAACTTCTCTGTTGGAGACGCCATTTGTCGATTCTACTGGGGAAAGCGAGTCTCTTGAGAGACTGTTTTTATTTGGGATCTTTCATCATACTTTTCTCGGGATCTTCCCGGAGAAACGCCATATGATGGGGTCCAATTTTGAGGTGCCATTGACCTTCTCATCAGTGGTTTTTTGGAGCAAAACTGGCGTGCTGCCGAATCTCTGATCACGAGGCTTTCTCTGTGGATTTTCCTTAATCCGGGAAAGCAAGGATATCATCTTCAATGGCGAAGAGTGATGTTTATTGAAAGTTCTCTGATCTTTCAGAGGTTCAAATTATCAAAGTGGCCAAGGACCAACTTCTTTCCAGAATTAAACTGGAAGCGGGGTTGTTCAGACACAGTATTTCCTGACGAGGCAAGAACTGACAACTCGATTGAGAGGACTTCTACCACTAGGGGACAAGACCGACTAGAGTGATAGTGATGCAATATGAAATGTGAATGCAAATAAAAAATGCATGATGTATGTATGTATATGCTGACAAAACAGACGCGACATACAGACTAATGGATGAACACAATTGGATACTCGGCCATCACGGGGCGAAGAAGTACCGTTGATTCAAAATAGCAATTCCACCTTGCTTAGGAGAGATAGTCCCGTTGGGAGCTATGTTGATCGGGCTTTAGGAGATGAAAACTCGGCCGAGGCGTGTCAGACGAAACAAGGTATCTGACACAGTTGATCCCTTCATTCAGGCATACTGGCTTAGAAGGAGTACTTTGATTCTGCACTTTGAAGTCCGCTTACTTCTGGAGAAGCGATCGATGTTCTTCTGATGTTCAACAGTCAAAAGAAATGCCATCTTTAATTTAAAAGCAGAAAAAGTTTAACAAGTAAATTCATTTTTGTTTTATTTCAAGAATCGCTGATTAAGTTTAAACAACGTCGTTCTGTAAAGCTAAAACAAGTAAAGAATTACAAACAAAAGCACAAAGGCTCAAATTTTATTGATAAGATGGAGATCAGCCAAACGCGTGATTCCAAAGAGTATATACAAAGTTAGAAAATGGTAATTTACAGGGAAAAGGGCTACGTTGAAAAACTGACAGTGGCATAGTGCCGTGATTCGCTTTTCTTCTATCAGGTTCAGTTCGTCGTGTCGACTTTGACATCATTCAGTTTCGGTGAGCTTCGCTTCCATCAATACCCAGATTGATGGGATCTCTACTTCTATGGGGAGCACTGCCTCCATGCCATATACTAGAGAGAAAGGGGTTGCCCCTGTTGAAGTACGGACAGATGTGCGATAACCATGAAGAGCAAAGGGTAACATTTCGTGCCAATCTTTATAGGTTACAACCATCTTTTGAACGATCTTCTTGATGTTCTTGTTAGCCGCTTCTACCGCTCCGTTCATCTTGGGTCGGTAGGGAGATGAGTTATGGTGTTCGATCTTGAACTCTGCACACAACTCTTTCATCATCTTACTGTTCAAGTTAGATCCATTATCAGTAATGATCTCGCTTGGAACACCATAACGGCAGATGATATTGTTTTTGATAAATTGGACCACCACTTGTCGGGTTACATTGGCGAATGACGCTGCTTCGACCCACTTGGTGAAATAGTCAATGGCTACAAGGATGAACCGATGTCCGTTTGAAGCCTTGGGCTCAATCATACCAATCATGTCGATTCCCCATATGGAAAAAGGCCACGGGGAAGAAAGAACTTTGAGATGTGATGGCGGTACATGAATTTTGTCGGAGTATATCTGACACTTGTGACACCTCCTCATGTACTTGTAGCAGTCGGATTCCATGGTCAACCAATAATACCCGGCCCTGAGAATTTTTCTCGCCATTGTGTGTCCGTTGGCATGAGTGCCAAAGGATCCTTCATGAATTTCTTTCATGAGCATGTCTGCTTCTGGTCTGTCGACGCATCCGAGCAAGACCATGTCAAAATTTCTCTTATAAAGAGTGTCACCGCTCAGGAGGAAGTTTCCAGCCAATCTTTTGAGGGTCTTTCTATCTTTTCTGAGTGCCCCAGATGGGTACTCTTGTTTTTGAAGGAAGCATTTGATATCGTGGTACCAAGGTCTGTCGTCTATGACTGCTTCAATCGCGAAGATGTAAGCGGGTCGTTCAAGGCGCATGATGTCGATCTTAGGTATGTCATTCCATCGACCTACACTAATCATGGAAGAGAGAGTGGCTAATGCATAAGCCATGTGATTCTCATCATGAGGGATGTGATGAAGGTCGACTCTGTTGAAGAAGGGTAACAACCTTCTTGCATAGTCTTTGTAAGGAATCAATCCTGATTGGTATGTGTTCCAATCTCCTTTTATCTGGTTAATAACCAGGGCTGAATCGCCGTATACGTCCAAGTTTTTTATCCTTAAATCAATCGCTTCTTCGAGACCCATGATACATGCTTCGTATTCAGCCTTGTTGTTCGTACATTTGAACGTAAGTCTGGCAGTGAAAGGAATGTGGGAACCCTGAGGGGTAACAATGATTGCCCCAATTCCGTTTCCATAATGATTGACTGCTCGGTCAAAGATAAGTCCCCACTGGGAACCTGGTTCTGGCCCTTCACTGGGTAGCGGTTCATCGCAATCTTTCATCTTTAGATACATGACATCTTCGTCTGGGAAGTCAAACCCGATTGATTCTTGATCGTCAATTGGTTGATGAGCCAAATGATCGGCTAAAATACTTCCTTTAACGGCTTTCTGAGCATGGTACTCTATGTCATATTCTGATAGTAACATCTGCCAACGGGCAATCCTTCCCGTGAGAGCAGGTTTTTCGAAAATGTACTTGATTGGATCCATTTCGGAGACCAACCAAGTAGTATGACGAATCATGTACTGGCGAAGACGTTTGGCTGCCCAAGCCAAAGCGCAACAAGTTTTCTCAAGCATTGTGTACCGAGTTTCGTAGTCGGCGAACTTCTTGCTTAGATAGTAAATGGCAGACTCTTTTCGTTTAGTTTCGTCTTGTTGGCCAAGTACACATCCCATTGAGTCCTCTAGGACTGTGAGGTAAATGATCAGTGGTCTTCCTTCTACTGGAGGTGATAAAATTGGAGGATTCAACAGATATTCTTTGATACTATCGAAGGCGGTTTGGCAATCTTCTGACCAAACGCAATCCTGGTTCTTTTTGAGTAATTTGAAAATCGGCGCACACGTCGCGGTCATAAGGAATATGAATCTGGAGATGTAGTTCAAACGTCCCAGGAATCCTCTGACTTGTTTTTCAGTTTTCGGAGAAGGCATTTCTTGAATAGCCTTGACCTTGTCAGGATCAACCTCAATTCCTTTCTGGCTGACGATGAACCCTAGTAGTTTCCCCGAACGGACACCGAATGTGCACTTGTTGGGATTCAAGCGGAGCTTGAATTTTCTTAGATGTTCGAACAATTTTGACAGATGTTCAACGTGTTCATCCTCTGTTCTTGATTTTGCAATCAAATCATCGACATATACCTCGATTTCTTTGTGTATCATGTCATGAAACAGAGTAGTCATGGCCCTTTGATAGGTTGCCCCGGCATTCTTCAAACCGAACGGCATTACCTTGTAACAAAAGGTACCCCATGGGGTAATGAACGAAGTTTTCTCCATGTCTTTCGGCGCCATTTTGATCTGGTTATAGCCCGAGTATCCATCCATGAAGGAGAATACTTTGAACTTTGTTGTGCTGTCAACCAGCATGTCAATGTGTGGTAAAGGAAAGTCATCCTTTGGACTTGCCATGTTCAGATCTCTGTAGTCGACACACATTCTGACCCTTCCGTCCTTTTTGGGAACGGGTACGATGTTGGCTAGCCATTGAGGATATTCAGATGTAGCGAGGAAACCCGCGTCGATCTGTTTCTGTACCTCCTCCTTGATTTTGATGGCCATGTCCGGGTGAGTGCGTCTCAACCTTTGCCTTACTGGCGGACATTCCGATCTCAACGGTAAGTGATGTTCCACGATGCTGGTATCCAACCCTGGCATATCCTGATAGGACCAAGCGAATACATCGGGGAATTCTTTGAGAAGCTTTATCAAACCCTCTCTGGTAGTTGGACTGAGCAGTGCCCCAATCCTGATTTCTTTTCTCTCTTGCTCTGAACCCAAGTTTACCGTTTCCAACGGCTCTTTGTGAGGTTCAATGGACCTTTCCTCTTGTCTGAGTAATCGGGAGATCTCTTCTGGAATTTCGTCGTCAACTTCTTCTTCAGCCTCGAATACCGGGAACTTAAAGTTGGGAGAAGGCATCGAATCGTATGTTTCAACGGGGTATAAAACAAGCAATCTGTATGACGTGATGATTCGTGTTTAGAAGAGATAGAGAAAATGCAAGTGTGTGCAGTGTTTTTGTTTTACTGCTTGTTTTTATTTTTGAATTGTTTTTTAGGATTACCATTTTCTGAAAAAGCAAAAAGAGAAAACAGCAATTAATGCAGAAATTACAGAACGACGTTATTTTATTAATGAACAAGTCGATTCTTGAAACTACAGCCCTATAAAACAAAACTCTGTCGCTTCGGGCAAAGCGAAGAGGGAAATTTACAGAAAGCGAGCCCTATCAAAATATCTGTTTCACCTGGGCAGGGTGAAAGGTTAAAGATGGCAATTACTTTGACTGATGAACGACCTTCGGAACCTCGACGGCAACCCATTGGCGGCGAACTCCTCGGTGAATCACAAAGTCTGGCACCTTCCTTGATTTGTCTTCAGAAATGACGCTGATTTCTGGTGGAGCAGGATCATTGGAATCTGTCTCCCAAGCAGAATTGTCGTAGGAGAATTCCTCTGTTGCATTTTGCATAGCATTGGTGCTCTCAGCTGTATCTCCCTATCCAGTTAGCTGGATATCTTCGAGCCTGATACTAGAGCTTTCGGGAGCCGTGTACTTGACCATAAAGTCGTATTTTCCACTAGGTTGTCCCAGAGTGTCCCAAACTTCTTTGGAACTGGAGAAGTCATCCCTCTCGATGACGTTGACCTTAGAAAAAGCATAGTTGATGAATTCTAGTCCTGCAAACATTGCGAATTCATCTTCATGTTGAGTAGTTTCTGAATGACCTGAGTGTTGATCCCATGACGTGGTGGGGACACAGGTATTCTGTTCAATGACGCTCAGCTGAGCTTCATTACTCGGCTGACTTTCTTGCCCCAAGTTTCCTGGGTAAGGCTGCCACATTGGCAGACCATCCATTGGGCCATAGTAATTGTAGTCAAAGTTGTCTTTCATCAGAGTCTCCTCCTCTAATGAATTTGGTGGAGCACGGCATCCTTCCGGATCACAATCCCCGTAGATCATTTCGACATCTGATCTTGGTATAAATCTCGGACTTTCTGTAGGAAAGCAAAAAGGCATAGGCACCTCTTCCTGAGACATATAACCGTCCTTGTTAAGGTAGGACTTCCATTCTTCATCTGTGTCAGAGGGATCTTCCTCATTGATAGCATGAACTGTCTGAGACACTGGGTGAAGAAAACCTCCACTGTGGAAAAAGTTTTGAAGGGGATGAAGACTTTCATCGTTGGCGGCTGTCTGGGTACAGGTCGCAGAAAAACCAAGACCCTTCTTTGTTTTATTGTCAATAGGAACGACGAACCATCCCCATCCGGTCGTATCGGTACTCTCGACCGCTTTGATAGCATCGTTGTATGAAGAAATTGAAGTTCCTTCTTTGAACTGATTGTTCTTGCTCACCGATAGTGCTTGGAACTGAGTTCCAATAACCTCCTCGGGTTCCGCACAAGTAGATGATGATAGGTTACTCACAAGCAAGGCTTGTTCCCCACAAACCGTGACAAGTTGATCGTTCTGGATGAACTTTAGCTTTTGGTGGAGGGTCGAAGTAACCGCTCCAGCCTGATGTATCCAAGGTCTTCCTAATAAACAACTGTATGTTGCCCGGATGTCCATGACCTGGAAAGTGATTTGGAAAGTGTGAGGACCAATAATTATGGGAAGATCAACTTTGCCGATAACTGTTTTCCTGGATCCGTCGAATGCTTTGACGACGACCTCGCTGGTTCTCATCGGAGGGCCCTTAAATGATAATTGCATCAAAGTGGACTTCGGCATAACATTCAGGGCTGACCCTGTGTCTACCAGTACGTTGGCTAAAGCATCGTCCTGGCAGTTGACTGTAATGTTGAGTGCCATGTTATGACGACGACCCTCTTCGGGTAATTCCTCATCACTAAATCCCAAATTGTTGCAGGAAGTGATGTTAGAGACAATACTATCGAACTGTCTGATTGTTACATCCTGTTCCACAAAGGCTTGCTCCAAGACTTTCTGTAGAGCCTCCCTGTGGGCTTCTGAACTGAGTAACAGCGATAATACTGAGATCTTTGAAGGAGTCTGTAACAGTTGATCAACAATGTTATATTCACTCCTTTGGATGAGCTTTAGCATCTCATCTTTGTCTTTTGAAAAGTCGGGATTACTAGATTGACCGACTGGTGGATCAGGAATTTCTGCCTGAAGTTCCTTTTCTTTGTTGGATTCTCCAACCCCTCGGTTGAAGACTCGACCGCTCCGTGTTACACGACTGATGTCTGCAATATTCACGACGGAGGGTAATGGAATTTCCTTTCCATTCTCGATTATTGTTGCACCGTATTTGTAAGGGATTGCCTTAGTTGATTCATACGGTAGTGGCCCCGGTAGATAGATGACTATGGGAACCTTCTGATTTTTCTGACCATCGTAAGTAATCTCGATCCGTTCCCGGTTGGGAATTCTAGATTCGTCAAGTAGAGGGATGATGGCAAAAACATTCCTGGTCCTGTGATGACCAGAGATCGTGACAACATCCTCAACTTGCTCGGCAAGGTAGTTCGGCGACCAAATGATGGGTCCTGGACCTGGATATGGACGAATTTCTCCATGATCGACCTGACCCTGAAGAGCTGCTCTCACAAGGTAACACCCTTGGTTACTTTCCGAACAGACGCTGCAACTGTCATAGTTGTGTGGTGGCACCTGGCCACGCCCACTTTGAATGCAATGTAACCTCACTAGGTTATCTTCCATTGATCGGACATCCTGACTTTGACGACGAGTAGGATTCCTGTTATTGATACTAATCTGCTGAGTATCTTCATCCATGTAGATTGGCATCCACCAGTGATTTAACAAGTGCTGAAGTGGCTCCTGGACAAGGGTACAACCTCGATCGTTTTCGCAACCCGCTTTACAATTTTGATAGTCATGTGATATTAAGAATCCAAGTCAGACCTGCTCAGCATGTAACTCTACCAGGTTGGTATTCATCACGCGAATGTCAAAGATCTGAACCATATTGATTTGATAGGAGTTCCTATCATGGTAGTCTTGGATCCATCCAAGATCCATCTGACGCTGGAGGGCCTCTTGTATGAAAGAGCGTCCCTGTTTGTTTATCGAACAAATCAGACAGGAACTGTAATCGTGCCGCGGCAGATTATGATACTGGCTTTGCCTTGAGTGCATCGCCACCAAGTTGACATTCATCGCACGGATGTCGTGGTTTTGAATGACATTGGAATTCGTGTAAACCATGTTAACTCCACGAACTCGGTGCTCTTGGATCCATCCAAGATCCATTTGTTCCTGTAGAGCTGCTTGTACTACAGAACATCCCTGGTTGTCTTTAGAGCAGATATCACACTGGTGATAATTATGAGGTGGCACATGGCCATATCCACTCTATCTACAATGCATCTTGACCAGATTGGTCTTTAATAAGAGCACATCATGAATTTGATAGACATTGCTAGTCTCTTTCTCAATCAGATTGACTGCAGCTTTCTCATGTTGAGGCAGCGGGTTCATGAGAACATTAGGATTCGTATCTTTGAAAGATAAGAGCCCGCTCCTAACAAGCTTTTGCACGTCGGATTTGAAATTGAGACAAGTCTCAATGTTATGCCCTGAACCTCCTTGATGATAAGGGCATGTTTGATCCGCTTTAAACCAAAAAGGCGGATTTTCCAGAACTGAAATGGGAGACTTAGTCTGAATGTGCCCCTTAGCCAGCAGTAACGGAAACGACTCTGCGTACGTTACGGGTATAGGATCAAACCCTGATGGCCGTATTGTACGGTTGTTGTTATATGGAGAACGAGCCTACTGAAGAGGCTGTTGTGTCCTTTGTTGGTCAGGTTGGCTCTGCGCAACCTGAGGTTGATACATAGGAACAGGCGCGGGGCCGGTAGCGGGAGTAACAGCTGCTACTGGCTGATAACGTCGCCTTTGCTTTTTGAGAGAGATATTCCCAATATCTTGCTCTTTTTTCTTAGGGAGAGCACTACCGTATTTTTTAGTACCGCTCGTGGATCCAGTGTCTTTTACCAAACGTCCTTCTCGGACGGCTTCCTCAAGACGTACACCCATACCAACCATCTCGGTGAAATCACTGGGCGCACTGGCGACCATTCGGTCATAGTAAAATGAGCTTAAGGTCTTTAAGAAGATTTTTGTCATCTCTTTTTCCTCAAGAGGTGGACAAATTTGAGCGGCAATTTCACACCACCTTTGAGCATACTCCTTAAAGGTTTCCTTGTCCTTTTGTGACATTGATCTGAGTTGATCTCTGTCGGGTGCCATGTCCAAATTGTACTTGTATTGTTGGACGAAGTCAGTACCAAGATCTCTGAATGTACTGATCGTAGTACGGTTTAAACCCATGTACCATTTGAGTGCGGCACCGGTTAAACTATCCTGGAAGTAGTGAATCAGCAGGTCCTGATTCTCCGTCTGAGCTGACATCCGCCGAGCGTACATCACCAGATGGCTCTGAGGGCAAGAGTTACCCTTGTATTTTTCAAAGTCGGGCACTTGGAACTTGTGCGGGACTTTCACATTTGGGACCAAGCAGAGGTCTGCGGCGTCCTTTCCAAATAGATCCTGACCGCGAATGGCTTGCAGCTCTTTCTGCATTTCCAAGAACTGCTCCTGGAATTCACCCATTATGTCAAACATAGTTTCCTTCTTATCAGAAGATGTCTATGGAATCTGTCCTTCTGGGACAGTGTGCACCACAGGGGGTGGTACCGTGACTACGGCAGTAAGTCTTGGCGCCTCCCGAAGTTTGTAACCTTCAGGAGTCTTGAGTATGCCCCTGGCATCTTCGTTTTCCCGAAGTTTGTAACCTTCAGGCCCAGCGGCTTCTGTTGCGATTCCCTGATCTTCAGTGATCGGCGGAACATATCCTTCCGGGATATAGTTAACAGGCATGCCCCAAGGACGATCTTTCGGCATCTGATACCTAGGATCATACTTTTCTATGATGGGCGTTGAGGTGATCTCTGAGATCACAGTTCTTTGTAGCTGAGCTTCTACCATGGCTTGCATGTCGTTACGAAGCTTTCTCATATCCTCTCTCAGAGCGTCGATCTCTTCTTTCAACTCTCTGTTTTCTTCCTCAAGATCATCCATCCTTTTCTGACAATTGGCCCGAGTATTGTACGAATGAGACAGTTTGACTCTAGAATCGAGACACAAACGTGAGATTCGTAGGTAAGGAGAATACGCGATGTGAGAATGATGAATGCAATGATTATATTAATTGTTGTTTTTTTGGTTTAATCAAAATAACCTTCGACAATTAGATTGCAAATATCAAACAGTGGGGAAACCCCTTTTTATTGAATTCCAAAGGATTACAGAAATGGAAATACAGTAGATTACAAAATGCAGAAACAGAAACCTAAACTAATGGGTCCCGAGTCCTCTTCTTTGACCGGGGCGCTTGGGCCGTTGTCGGGTTGTCATTCCTTTGCCAGGTGAAAGGAGCGAGCAAATTCCTTTGGTCATCTTGATACTCTACAGCATGCTGCTCCAAAATTTCAATCAGAGCATCTTTCTCTTTTAGTAGTTGCTGTATTTGGATACACTCTACGTCGAGGATGCGGTACTTGTTCTTCCAAGACCTTCTTTCCTTTTGAACCTTGTTGAGAGTAACCTGAAGCTTTTCAGTTTCCGTCATGAAGTACATGATAGTTCCCTTCGGTTGAAGAATTCCGTAACGAGGATAAGGCATCTTTAGCTTGAGAGCTCTAGTTTGTACCTAATGGAGATAAGGCTCCACCGAGACACAGTCCAGTTTTCCCAGAGACTCTCGTCCTTTCTTATGAACGTGTTTCCAAGCATGCACTATTTCCATCTTTAGTGCTCTGTCACTTTCTCCTTCTTTGAAGAAAAGACCTTCCAGATGAACACCCAGTGGGATGTGTCTCATCGGGTATCCAAATTGACGAAGAACCAATATCGGATGATAGTTGATTCCTCCTTTAGTTCCTATGAGGGGTACGCTGGGGAAGTTTCCACAACGGTCATGATTCTGATTCCCTCATAAATCCTATTACACCAATCTATATCGGAATTGGTGAGAGACATGATCTTCTGCGACCAACGTAAGACACTCTTGCAATCCCAAAAAGCAGCAGACTTGGGCAAGTGTGAGATAAACCATTTGTAGAGAAAAGGTACACAACATGTGATTTCTCCTCCGCTGTACAAATTTCCCAAGTGTACAGAATGATACGCATCTGCGAGCAAAGTAGGAACAGGGTTTCCAATGAGAAAAACCTTAATAGCGTTGATATCGACGAAGTTATTGATGTTGGGAAACAAAAATAACCCGTAGGTGAGCAAGACAAAGATGCTTTCAAAAGCAGTCCTGTTCCCTATACTAGCGAAGTACAGACTTTCTTTGTCAAGAACTGGGCTGGAAAACCTTGGGTTCCACCCTTAGTGGTCATGTGAGTCCTGACCTCAGACTCGTCCAAATGAATTGCTATTGCAATAGTCTGATTCTTTGGAATTTCTTCCAGTCCAGAAAATGGAGCTCGATCAGTGATATGTAAATCAGTCAGATGAGAATACTCCTCCAGCGTTGGTGATAGCTGGTAATTCGGGAATGTAAAACAGTGATAAACCGGATCGTAGAACTGAATGAGCGCGTCCATGATCCCCTTAATCACATGGACTCTTAACAGTGGTAGCAAACCACCGTGCTTGGCTCTGAAAGCCTCTGGGTTAACGATCATCCTTGCTAACCTTCTCAAATCCCCTAGCTTTGGAACCTTGAAGGTATACTGGTGAGTTCTCCTTCTACCGAAATCCATTAGCGTAATCCTCTTCTCTGATATTTGCAATCATAGTCTTAGTTTAATTTGAAAAACAGAGAGACTAGAAGAGAAGTTTTTTTTGAATGTTTTAATGTTTTATTAAATGGATGCATGAATGCAGCACACAAAAACATAGAAAAAACATGGGGTCAAAGGGTCGTTGTCATGAAGTCAAGGCTCTACCCATCCCCAAAGGTTTATACTAGGGTGATTTTTGTACATGTACTCATTATCATCAGCTCCTCCCAGGAAAGCAAAACAACAAGCAGATCGCCAGCGAGTTGTAGAGCAATCTTAGAGTAAGTGCCGTTCACCGAGAATAGATCACCAGCCTCAAATGAGGGTAGTATCGCGTAACAACTATTTCCGATAGTTTCCGCACTACGAAAGGGTTGGATTTTCTAGGTGTATACTAATTCTCACCACATGCGGCATCACACGCATTCCCATTAGCAGAAAAATAAACACGTATAGCAATTAGGAAAAGCAGTATATATATTTGTCCTAATCATCCTAGACTTATAAAGCTATAATTCCTAAGTTCCTGACAGAAATGGGTTCCCCGGCGGAAGCCCCAATCTGTGGTATTCACACAAGGAAAACAGAAAGAAAGAAATAAGGGCCCCACGGTGGGCGCCATTTTTCTGTAGCGAGCGATTTTGGACGCGGTTCTTAAGCGTTGGTCGCTCTCTGCGGTTTAAGCTTAAAACTACAGGTCGATTCATTTTTTATCCTATTGTGAGCTGAATAAGGAAGGGAAATAGATGTCTCCAATTAACCCTGCTTGCATACTGAGTTTAAATAGCGGCCTGTTAGGTTACGGATGCTATCAATGTGGGGGGCCTTTGTACTGGTTATTTGTATTTTCGCCAATACTGTCTTCTTTTTTTCTAGGACTTTCTAGCGGGGAACAAGGATTAGGATGTTAGGACTGATGCTTTTGAAATACTGCTTTTGATTGACTGAGATATGGGATTTGGGTTTTTTGTTGATTGCGCTCGCTAAGATCTTTTCTTTCGATCTTATGCCTACGTATTCCCGTTTACCGAAACAGGGAAATCAGAGCGTTCGTAGTTCCTCCTATTCTATGGGAGGAAATGGTGTTTTGGTGTCTTGTTCAAAGCCCAAGACGTGAAGCGAAAGGTAGTTTGTATCTTGTTCAAAGCCCAAGATGTGAAGCTAAAAGGTCTATTTGTGTCTTGTTCAAAGCCCAAGACGTGAAGCTGAAAGACCTCGACTTTAGAGAGAAATTGTCATCTCTAAAGAGGGGAGAAGGAGAATTACTTTAACTGGGATACGTGGATCCGAGCAATGCCATAATTTTCGAAGAAAGGGTTTTAACCTGAAGGAGAAGACTTTAACTCAGTGTAGAGCAATGCCATCTTTCCTTAGGAATTTCTCATGCTAAAAGAGGGACAGTGGCATGGATGTAGATGATCCAGAGGCTTGCCGCTTACAGCGATTAGATGAAGGGAAAGGAGTTGTTGATGTTTGTGTACTGTGAACGAGGCACAGCTTTGATGCTAAAAGGTTGATTGGATCAACCAGTGGTTTTCTTATACAAAGCCTAAGAGGAGGCTATTTGTATCTCGTACAAAGCCCGAGAGAGAGGCGAGAAGGTTTTGACTTGATGATAAAGTTTTTTGGTGTCTCGTATAAAGCCCGAGAGAGAGGCTAAAAGGGTTGACTCAACAAGAGAATCTTTTATACTCACCCAGAGAGTGTTTTTGTGTCTCGTACGAAGCCCGAGAGAGAGGCTAAAAGATTTTGACCCGACGATGGAGTCTTTTGGTATCTCGTATAAAGCCCGGGATGGAGGCTAAAGTTTGTTCGGCTCAAAAAAAGAACCTTTTTGTATCTCGTATAAAGCCCGAGATGGAGGCGAAAAGGTGATTGACTCAACGAGGGAGTCTCTTATGTGTCTCGTACAAAGCCCGAGAGAGAGGTTAAAACGTTGTTTGACTCCACTGGGGAGAATTTTGGTATCTCGTACGAAGCCCGAGATGGAGGCTATTGTAACTGTTTCAGTTGAGTGACAGATCCAATATACTGATTTTAAAAGAGAAAATCAGTTCTTATATGAGCAACACTGTACACAGGGATTTGATTTGAGGATCAGGGATATTTCCTTCTCTTTGAGGAAACAGGAAATCCAAAGGGTATTGAGACTGTCCGAGTCCGCGGGTTTCCTTCCTATTTAACGAAGGGTGCTTGAGAATGTCTTTGAGACTCAAGGAAGTTAGACTGTCCAAGTCTAGAGTTTTATCTTTTGTACTATGCTTTGAGAAACAGTAGTAGACTCTATGAAAGGACTGTTCTATGAGGATGACTAGGTTCTGTTCCTATACCTCTAGGAGGTCGTCGGGACGATTTATACGAAGCCCAAGAGGAGGCTGGAAACTTTTAAGAAGCCGACGGGTCCTTGTACGAAGCCCAAGAGGAGGCTATCATTCCCGGAGGAAAAGATCATTATACGAAGCCTAAGAGGAGGCTGTGAATACTTCTAAGAAGTCGTATGGTCCTTGAATAATGCCCAAGAGGAGGCCGATGCTTTTAAGAAGCCCGTGGGTCTATCATCTCCTTTCCATTAGGAGAGATAACTCTTTTAAAGATAAAAACCACTGGTAAACGTGCGAGGTTTACTATCCAGCGACTTTTAGCTTTTAAAGAGGGTTCCTTAGTTAAGGTCCAAGATTATGACCGTAGTGGGTACCCAAACCCCGAGACATTCAAGGCAAGCTATCCACAAGGAATAGATCAAGTCAGGAAAGTTCGAGAATTTGGAAGAAACTCAAAGATGCCATTCACGGAGAATACATTCATCTTGGGGAGTAGAGCTTCTTGACGATTCCTAAGGAGGACAGCCGAAGAGAAGACTGTATTTGGTGCTCCTATTGGGGATCTAGGCGTCTATTTCTACGAATAAGTGAAACGGCGTCACCTAGTTCTAGACGTAGTTGCCGGGGAAACTCGAAATATCTATACTATTATTACACAGTAGATATGAGTTTATAAAAGGAGACTTACAGTGAGCAGCCCCACAATACAGTTTATAATATGAAAGCAGTAAATGAAAGCGATAACCACTTACTCGGTTGGAGTGCTTCCATGCTGTTTGGTTAGTTGTTCAACAAAGAAATATTGAAAACAACAGTATATTCAAAATCAAAGGAGAAAGTGCTTTGAAAAAGAAATATTTGGGGCTTACAGCTCAAGGAGAGGCCCAGGGTTTTATCAGTGAGCGCACTGTTGAATTTGTACAGAGGGACTTATATAAGTGACTGGGGCCCAAAAAATGTTTTCTGTACAAAGGGATGAGTCTTACACTCTCTCAAGAGGCCCAAAAAGGTTTAAAGGAAAAAGAGTGAGGCTTATAACACGAGGGTAGGCCCAAATGATTTTTCATTTAAAAATGGCGATCGCGCCGAGGTTTTCTTTTAACGCGGAGGGACTTATACAATAAGTGAGGCCCAAGATGTTTTGGTTAAAAGGGGGATTGGGTCTTACACTCTAATAGAGGCCCAAAGTGTTTTGAATGGGTCTTATAGCTCAAGGAGAGGCCCAGATGATTTTTATTTTTAAACGGGCGACGATCGCGCCGTTTACTTGTACAGAGGGACTTATACAATGAGTGAGGCCCAAAAAGTTTTTGTACAAGGGGGGATGGGTCTTACACTCTCTCAAGAGGCCCAAAAAGTTTTGTAAATGATTTATGAGGGTTGAATTAATCCAAAACCCTAATTTGTTTTTCAAAGTGTATTTAATTGAATAAAAATTCAATTAAAATGATCAAAAATTGTTTAACACATGGAAAACAAATTGTGATCTTGGATTAATGCTCCAAAAATTAAGTATTGACCTACAAAATAATTAGAAAGCATTAAAAGTTGCAAAATCAATGTAGAAAAAATATTTAAAATGCCAAAAACAATTAAAATATTAATTCTTTGCAAAAATATCAATTATATGAAATAATTAATATTTTTGGGATTTTTTGTGAAAATAAAATATTTTGACATTTTTGTGAATTATTAAAAAAAGAATCAACTCAAAATCATTAAAACTCAGAGAGAAATTAATTTTTGAATCAATTAAACAAAATCACAAAATTCAAATATTTGAATTATTCAAAAATGGCGCCAAGAACAAGCTGAAGAACACGCGCGTGTTCTTGGTTTCTCAGATTTGCATTTTCTATCCAATCTCCATGAATACGTAATCATATCATGCAATCCACATATCATTATGCTCGTCTCAACCTCACGATCATGTCTATGTACTTTAATTTCATTTAAATTAAACATACAACAAGAAATCACGAAGAAACCTCAAGAACCCTAATTTCTGCATGAAGGCTAGGATTTTTGATACACGATTCAAACAATGCAATTAATTGAGGGAAAACATTCCATGCATGATTATGAACATATGGCCAAATTATTGTGCGAGGAAATATGCATAGATTGAGAGATGACCAAGTATGTGCTTACCTCCAAGCCATGACAGCAAGTTCAAAGTGATTTTTGATTTGGAGGTGTTACAGATGAGTGGTGATGATCTGAACAGCTTCCCTACACCCTATGGATTGTGTTTGGATGGTTGGACTTGATTGAAATTGGCTGGATCATTTTGTGGTACCTCAGCTGCACTTTGGTTAAAACCTTAAGCAACCAGCTGGTGATTTTGTGAAATTGATGTTTCAGAAGTAATCTAAGTGTTTGATCAGCTCATATGTGATGTATGTGAGGTGTGTGAGTGATTGGTTTGATTGGAAAAGCTCTCAAACTCAAAACCCGATAGTGACTTGCCTTAGAAGGCAAAATTGGAGTGAAAGAAGAGATTTTGAGGAAAGCATCTGTTAGATGGCTTTGTGTACTCAAACTGATCACAATTGAGCTCTATTTATAGTAGAGCAAGTTTGTTTTGCAAGGAATAGTGAATGGCAGCTGGTAAGTAGGTTTGGCCAATGTTGGCAAATGAAAATCCAAGTCTCCTCTAGCCATTGACTAGATGTTAGGGCACAGAGCTTTGGTCCCCTTGGTCTTGGATAAGTCTTGACCGATTTCAGATGAGAATGGCTCAGTCCATGCCACCTTGATGGTTCCATTGAATGCCTCATTCCAAATTTGAAGTCTTGTCCCTATTTTGGCCATTCTAGGTTCAACATGCTATTTCTTGTTCCATGGACTTTGGAGGCTTGGCTCAGTGATTGTCCCCTTTAGATTCAATCCTCTGAGGTGTCCAAGTGGATAGGAGCAATTGAATTTGGCTGATTTTGGCAAATCGACCAAAGTTGCAAATTCTGCCTTGCCTTGACAGATTTCAGCAAGGCAACTTGGCAATGTTGTATCTCATGGTGTAGGTTGAATTTGGCAATGTTCTTGGCCATTTTAGAAAGCTCTTACATGATACAACAACTGTTTGAACAAGTTTGGTTTTGATCTCTTTTGATTCCAAGTGAAAAATCCTCCTACATTTGGCAAAAAGTGAGGCAGAATCTGACTTAGTGAAAATTTCACTAAGTGTTGGAAAAAGTGACATTTTCACTTTTCAGCCACTTTGATCACTCTATAACTCAAAATCCTTAATGAATTGGAATGACTTGTAGTTGAAGTTTTTGTAGGTGATAATGAGGGCTACAAATCCATCTTTGGATGAGAAAAAATGGCCTTGTGGTTTAGGAGTTATGGTCCTCCAAAGTTTGTACCTTTGCCACTTTATTTTTAACTTAGAAAAATTTCTAAGTTTTATGGTTACCCCTTTTACAAGTTATCTCACTTTTCTTGATTTTTCTTGATGAATGATGATTCAAATCATACATTAACATCATTTTAGGGTTAAAAATCCATTTTGGTGAAAAATCTCAAAAAGTCAAAGTTGACTTTTGTGCACAGTTGACTTTTTATCAGATGAATTCCAAACTGTGCAATTCTTCAGGAAATCATGTCCTTGACCTAAATCAAACTTGATGGGCATGTTCCATGGGTGTCATAGGGTATATTCAATCATGTATTAGGGTTTGGGAGCATGTCCTGGTCAAAAGTCAAAGTTACAGTTGACTTTTCCCTTAAAACCCTAATTATGGTGCAGATGAAATTGAGACTTGTTGCCCAAGCTTCTTGGATCAATCCATTGTTCCAAATGGATCAATATGGTATATTAGAGACCCTTAAATCATCTCTTGAGGTCTTGGCTCATGGTTTGTCCCAAAAGTCAACTTAGGGGTGAATTAGGTCAAAAAACCCTAATTCCTGATTTTTTTATTAATGCATCCCCTGAGGCAAAATTGACTTGATGCATGGGTTCATGAGGTTCCATGAAGTATATTAGGTTATGTTTTGGATCATTGCCTTGTGCCCAGATGAAAATTTCCATCTGGAGGCCCTGGTCGACTAAAACCCTAATTTGGTGATACTGTCGATCTTGAGACTTGATCCACCTAGAAGGGAGCAGCCTTGTGCTTAATCCTTGAAGTGGGAGTCCTTTTTGATCCATTGTGGATGTTTGAGAGTTATACAAGTTGAAGATCATGTCATTTCTTGATTGATCCTTTGTCTAAGCACTCAGAGAGGGCTTGAAACCCTAATTTTGATTGTAGTGGATGCTCACCCATTCTTGGGGAAACTAATGAAGCATAAAGGTACATCCATATTGTGATGATGATTTTCACAATGATGGGAAATCTAAGTGGTCAAAATTTGGGGTATTACACAAGGTGGGCTAGTGGTATAGGGATGGTAGACGAATGCGACTTCGACTTGATGTTGGTTATCACCAAAAGCAATATAAGCTGAGCCAAAGGTTGCATGTCCTCACGCCGGTACCTAATAGCAACCCCAAATGGGTTGAGTCCAACAGTTTTTCCTGACCGAAGGAGATCTCTGGTCATTTGTGGAATATCTCGGCGAAGGTGCAGGTCCCTATGGTAATCATCTATCTCGCTAGCTCTTAAAGGCAGAGGACTTCCAAGAGCAATACTAATTGCTCTACGGTCAAATTTCACCACCTTCCCCCTCAACGAAGGTTGTCTAACTAAACTGCTCGCCATCATCAGGAAGGGCGTTCGCATAGAATTCTTGGACAAGCTCAACATTGTAGCTATCAACTGGAGTTATCAGTCGTCCCCATTTTTTTTCTTCCAAAAGTGCAGCCACAGACCAATAACTCCCTCGATCACTCAAGTCGAATCTCTTTTCTGCCAAAATGGTTCTCTTTTCTAAGGTAAGATACCTTGCTGCTTGTTTGGCACCCCTAAAGCGAGTGTTGTCAAACTGGATTGGCACTTGTCGCTATGTGGAGGCCTTTCTTTTCTTGGCAGGGTTAACCTTGGGGGGCATCTGCACACATGAGCAAATAAAACAACAAACAGAAGCAACACAATCCATTAGAACGGGAGTCAAAATAGAACCACAACTGAAACATCATAAAAAAAATTCAGAGTTCTGATATGTTCGCTTCAGAGTTCGCAAAACGAAGGCTGGCGAACATTCGCCCCAGATTCGTAAAGCGAAGGTCTGGCGAATGCTCACCCAGCTTCGCAAGGCGAACTGAACAGCGAACCCGCGAAAATTCAGAAAAACACAGCAGCCAACAAGTCCAACATTAGAGACCCTTTACAAATTCATTCTAATCCAAGGTTTTTACAAAATTCAACATGCATCAGCATCCAAACTTCAAAACAGAAGTGAAAACCCTAGAGTCCAAAAATGTCTCTAATGTGTAATCTACAACCCTAACCACAATGTCTAACAGAAATCAGCAAGAAAAAAGAGATTCAAACCTGAGCTTGTAATTGAAATTGGGAAACTTGGTGAAATTTGAGGAACAGTGCACGTGAAAGATTGAGTTCTTGAGAGATTGAGTTGTTTTGTTTGAATGAGAGAGGCAAGAGTGGGAGTAGGGTTTTCCCTCTCACGTTCAGAAAATGATATGGGTCTTGGGCCCAAGTGTTGGCCCACCCATAAAATTACAACCCTTTTTAAACTGAGGTGGCAGCAAACACACTTCCCCTGTCTCGCTGGGTTCGCAAAGCAAACTGGTTGGCAAATGCTCGCCCCAGGTTCGCAAAGCGAACGCCAACGAACATGACAGGTTTTGAAAAAAAAAATTCTGCACTGCTGCCACTTCCTAAACTACTCTAAACATCAAACATCATTAAAACAACAAATAAAGCAATAAATACTTACAATGTTGGGGTGCCTCCCAACAAGCGCTTGTTTAACGTCGGCTAAGCTCGACAGTCCAGAGACTTGACGCCTCGAAACCAAAAGTTAAAGAATTGGCTTCCGAGAAAAACACACTTCACTAACAGATACCTCAACCATAATCATTTCCGATCTTCGATCTCCTTTTCTTTAGAAACGACCAATCCCAACATGACTTCATCAAAGCCACTTTCGCATCTTCATCTTTTTTCTTCCGAAAACTCTCTCTTTCCAATTCTTTCTTCTTATGATCGCTTTCATCTACTTGATTTGCATACATCACTCCTTTGAACAATGTAAAACAAGCTTCTTCCTCTTTACCACTATCCTTGATCCGCACCTTCATTGTGCCTTCATCAACGTCCACCAACATTTTGGCGGTTTTCATGAACGGTCTGCCCAATATAATTGGTGTATCCTCGTCCTCATCCATCTCAACAATCACAAAATCAATTGGAAATAGAAATTTATCCACTTTTATAAGCACATCCTCCACGACACCAAACGAACGAGGTCTGGACTTATCCGCAAGTTGCAATGTCATGGTTGTTGATTTTACATTCATATTTTCAAGTCTCTTCACCACAGACAAATGAATTAAATTAATACTAACACCCATGTCAACCAAATCTTTGCATTTAAAATCATTACCTATAGTAATAGGTAAAGCTACTTTTCCCGGATCTTGCTCTTTCCGCGGAAGCACACTTTGAATGATGGCACTGCACTCGGCATTGAGATCAATGTTGTCTTTGTCAGTGCACCTCTTTTTTTTCGTAAGTATGTCCTTCATGAATTTGATATACTTAGGCATTTGTTCAAGAGCTTCAGAGAAAGGAACGGTTACTTGCAACCGACTAAACAATTCTAAGAATCTTGCGTAATGCCTATCGTTCTCTTTTTTCTTTGGAGCAGGGGGTATGGTAATATTTTTTGTAAAACTTCCTTCTCATACTCCTTTCTTTCTTTTTCTTTTTTCTTCTTTACTTCTTCATCATTCTTTTCAACTACACCATTTTCATCATTTTTTTCGACTTCCTCCAACATCATATCATTTTCCTTTTCAGCTACCACCTCATTTTCAACGTCTCCTCCAATTGTTCTTCCACTTCTTGTGAAAATGGCCTTACAATGCTCCTTGGGATTTGTTTGAGTGATAGCGGAGAAGGATGGCCCCAGTTGCTTTTCGTCTAATTGCCTGGCAAGTTGCCCTAATTGAGATTCAAGATTTTTAATCGAAGCTTCCGTACTCTTTTGAGTTGCCGTTGATAATTGCATGAATTGGGTGAAAGTCTCCTCCATTCTTGAACTTCCACTTTGATCTTGGGTGGTTCGTAAGGATTTTGTCTCCATCCTTGTTGATTTTGGTAGTTGCCTCTTGGTTGGTAGCCTTGTTGATTTTGGTACGGTTGTTGAGCATTTTGGTAAGGAGGTCTTCCTTGATAACCTTGAGTAGGATTTCCAGCATAATTTACTTCTTCCACTACCAGAGTACAATATACGGTAGGGTGATCTCCTCTACACAATTCATAACAAGCTACTTGCACACTCTTGCTCGAAGAGTCATGAATCTCTTTGAGTTGTTGAGGAAGCTTGGACATTTGTTTCGTTAACAACTCAACTTGTTGAGATAATAACTTGTTTTGAGCAAGTATTGCATCATTAGTTCCCAACTCAAGAACTCCCGGTGTCTTTTGAGAAGGGCCACGGTTATGGTTCCCCTGATGGTCGTTTAAAGCCATCTTGTCAATTATGGAAATGGCTTCATCGGCACTTTTGGTCATTAAGGATCCTCCCGCGGTGGCATCCAACAGTGTTTTATGAACCAACTAAAGACCATTTTGAAAAATATAAATTTGAGAAAGCTCATTGAAACTGTGTCCTTTACACTTTCTCAACATGGATTTGAATCTCTCCTAAGCTTCGTTGAGAGATTTATTTCCACCCTGAGTGAAAACTGCTATTGTTGTTTCAGCCTCCATTAAACGATTGTGTGGGAAAAATCATTCCAAAAACTTTTCCTCAAGTACGTTCCAGTCCGTCATGATTGTCGTAGATTGGTCAAGATACAATTCCTTGGCCTTCCCAATGAGGGAATGTGGGAATAGTCTCTTAAACAGTGATTCTTCTTCAGGTTCGGGTGCACCAGTTGCTCCCGTAATCTCATATAACTTAGTCAAGTGTGTAAAAGGATCCTCGTGATTCATACCAGTGAAAGGATTCTGACATAGAAGCGAGAGGATGCCAGTTTTCATTTCTGAATGCCGACCGTTCTGAGCATTACGTGCAAATTATGTTGTATGTCTCGGACTATTTGTACAAGGAACTGAAGCAGGTGGTGGTGGTGGTGGTGCAGCCATGGTTGGCGGTAACTGTGGTATTTGCGTCGAAGTTGAACTTTCGTCTCGCTCTCGCATTTCTTTGGCAAGTTGCCTCCTCCGCCTTGTTCTGCTATTTAACCTACGCGCAGTACTTTCGATTTTAGGATCAAAAAGAAGTTGGTCTACAGGTAACTTCCCTGGCATAAAACAAAGTCTGCACACTAAACCAAACAAATCAACAAGCTCAAGAAAAAGTTAAACAAGCTTAAAACAAAACAACTATTGCAATGCTTGCAATATCATACAATAATCCCCGGCAATGGCGCCATTAAGTAAGGGGTTTTAAAATTGTTCTTGGTTTTGTAACATCAATTTTGGTAGCAAAGAAGTAAACTATAACAAAGATGTTGTAAGTTTTATAAAAGCATGTCAAGATTAGATTTCGCTAGTCCTTTTCATACATATCCGATTAATCAAGCATATGAACTTAGTTCCGATCAATACAATCGTGTATCCTCTCGAATAAGTTCATGTCTAAAGTAAATTCATGAGTATCGTTGTTTAAATCGTTAGATGATGTCTCACGCTAACAATCGAAACAACAACCATTAAGATCAATACAAAGCGAATATTAAACCCCAAATCTATGTATAGAGTTTGGTTTTTAAGAGATGAAGATATTAGGTCAAGATTTGGAAAATCTATGTCTAGAGTGATTCAAACCACAAATACATCATTAAGAACAAACAACTTCATCATATATTGATCATCAACCTTGTTCATATACAAAAGATCAAAAGAAATACATATAAGCAAGATTAACTACCTCTAATCTTAACCCAAGAGGTGTTTAGCTACACATTTTCATGGTAGCTCGGATAACAAGTTTCAAGAGGAGATGAAAGAACATCCGCGTCGAATAATCGAGATCGGATGTGACTTCAGCTTCTCTATGTGAAAAATCACTCTTGGATGATCAAAACTCATAAAAGTATGTTTTGGTGTGAAAATATCAAGTTATGATCCCAAGAAAATGTAAAAGACACTTTATAGTATACTTGGGATCTAATGCATTTGCACTGCGAATGATCCATTCGCCTAGCGAATGAAGAAAATGGCACCTTAAGTGCCTTTTAAAAGTTAAACCGCCCTTGGCTGTTATCGTGAGTTCGCAAAGCGAACAATTCATTCACAAAGCGAACCACTCACCAAAACATTCACAAAGCGAGTTTTGGGTCCTTTTGCCACTGCCCTACTAGCTGAGAGCTTCGCCAGAGTTCGCAAAGCGAACTTTCGCTGGGGACTTCGCCATGGTTTGCAAATCCAACCAGCCGTTGTTTTCCTCTTTCTTTGGCAGCTTGCATCAATTATTTGTGTCTTCTTTCTTTGATCAATTAGTGCACTTTCCTGCACAATAACACACAAATTACAAGAACCAAAGGCATAAATATAATGCATGAAGAACAACAACAATTCACTACAAAAATCCACAATTAAGGCATGAAAGTAATGAAAAATGCCAAGTATCAAATACAAATATATAGCATGTTTGACATCTAACAACTCTCCCCAACTAAGTATTTGTTTGTCCTCAAGTAAAGTATGCCTCTCATTGAAAACAAGATGATTTGCTCGAGTATTTGATTCAGTCCAAGAAAGGATAAACGGCTCAAATAAACAACAATTGTAACAAAGCACAATTACATAATCCTAGAATCGACAATGGAAAAGAACTTGATTCTTAAAACAAATCTCAGACAATGTTTCCAGTAACAACTAAACCATCATGCTTATGTCACTCTAACACTCCTCTTCGAAAAAGAATTAAAGAAAATTAACGCGTATGCAACCGCGGGGCAATTTTGCTCAAATGACAAATGAAGCAAATACTAAGCAATTCATACAATACCTAATCGATCGCAAGAAATTATGGAAGCAAAAGATCACTAAGGGTTTTTATCGGTTGTAACTTGGTCGGGGTTAAAAACAAGGGACATATGTACACGACCATTGAAACAAGAAAGGGTAAAGACTATGAAGAGCATTCTTTTTCAAAATTTCCAATCTTGTTCAATCCTTATTTCTTTCTTTCACAATGCATTCTCTTATTTTGATTTTCTTTTCTTTTTGTTCTTTTTCGTTCTTTTCTTCTCTTTTTTTTTTTCAAATTCTTTGTCTTAGGATGCATTGTATCACCAAATTCTTTTTCTCTTTTCAAAATAAACCATTCTCCCCAACTTCAACATTGCCATAATCTTAGCTTACATGCTCTTCAAAACGGGTTAAAATCGGGTTCATTATTCAAACAAAAATTTCATTTCGGCTCAAAAGAGGTTTCAAATACGCACACACTCACAAGGTGACTTGAAGTATTTTTGGAATGGTGGTTATACTCAAAGTGCATAAACATTGCCTTGATCATTTCTATGTTTCCATAATTTCAAAATAACAAGCACGAAAAGATAATGCATGAATTATAAGTATACAACAACATTCATCATCAATCCAAAGCATTTAGTATAACATAGAGGTTTCTCACTTTTGTGGTTTTTGGACCTAAATGACACAAGCAATCAAATAGAGTTGTAACAAGAAACAACATTTTCATTTGTACAAAGACAACAAAGTTCCAATACATTCTAAATTCTAGAACTAGGTAATTATGTACCTTGCCACAACATCATGCTTAAAGTACTATCATAGTCATCTAATCTTGGAGGAATCTTCTTTGATGCACAATCAACACCAACTTAAGTTTCTTCCACAAAACATCCAAAAGTTAGAAATATTAACTTCCACAAGCATACCAACATAAAACAATAAAAAGCATATTAACAACTTAAGAGTTGAACATTCGTAAACTGAAGAATTCAACTCTTAATAACAACAATTAACGCAAAAGCATACCAACAATTTAAAAGTTGAGCATTCGTGAACTGAAGAACTCAACTCTTAATAACAATAATTAAAACCGAAATATTAGTAAAATTAAAAACAGAAAAATTTACTGAAAAACAACATATATTACTAATAATAATAATAAAAATGTATTGGTGTGAACACACCTACAAAGTCAAAAGTACCTCAAAAGGGTACAAGTACATCATAATAACCAAAATAATCCAACAAAGTGGATAGAGTACATCAATAAAAACTGAAATAAAAAACAAAATACAAGAAAACTTCACTTTGATGCTCAAAGGAAGTACAAAATCATCACAACAAAAAATCAGTCCTCCTCGGACTCTGAAGCATACACCTCGACCTCCTCCTCCTCTGAGCCAGATGCAGAACCAGATACCTTAACATCTGCACCATCACCCTCCTCATCAGCATCATTATCAGCACCAGCTATGTCCTCTCCCCCTCAAAATACTGGTCTGGCCTCGGGCCAACCAGCATGTGCAAGGAACTGCTCCATTGTCATCATCGTATGCTCAGCGGCGGGATCGCGAATCTGTAGCTTCAGTACCTGCATGGAGTCATGTAAATCAGTCATGGCGCACTGAGAAGCCGCCATCCAGTCCCAGTTATATTGGCATATCTCCTGTTGATAAGGGTAAAAACTCTGAGACCCAGAACCAGAAGCATCACCACCCTTTGTCCTGGCCTCAGCACCAGCACTCGATGTCTCACCCTTTGTCCCCTTAGGCTTGAAAAACTTGTCGACATAACGATCGTCGATCGCAGAAGGAATAGTGACCTGGTGGCGTGTGGGAATATCAACCCCAGCACCTGTAGCGGCAAAATCGTGAGTGTAAGCTATTGATTAACTTAACTCGAAAAGCAAAAGTCGCCACCGCACTTTTATTTTATCTAAAAAGGAAAGGAAAAAGAGCAAACAAAACCTACACAAGCTCTACAACAAGAACAAGTGAAGAGAGACTAGGTAAGGGGGTTGGTTACGCAATGGGAAGGTGTTAGCACCCAAAACGTCTATAGTACTCTATAGGAGCCCTTTGAAATATCTACCGCTTTTGGTCTGAAAATGTTTGCTTGTTTGAAAAGAGAATTAGGAGATGAGAAGAGAAGTTGTTTTTAAGATTTTTGTGTTTGGAGAGACTTGTCGTCTCATGCCTACGTACCCACGATGTGCAATGTAGGATCAAAACCCCGTAGTTCGTGGTACAAAGAATGAAAATTGTTTTTTTTGGTTGTTTTTAAATGTAAAGACAAGTCGTCATTTATAATCGAATAATTCCGCTTAAAGAAATGAATCATGTCTAAACTTATGAAAAAGTTAAAGGAAAAGTGCACGAGGGCACAAAAAGAGAGTGATGAGTTTGATGTTTTTTTTAAAGTCTTTTGAAAAAGGTGTCAATATGCTTATGTAGTTTAGCATTTGTTAAGAAATGAAAGGAAAAGAGTAAAGTCACTTGACAAAGTCAAGGTTTGATTATGAAAGAAGTGATAGTTTGAAATCAAGAATGTTTTGAAAAAGAGAGAGAGTTTTGAAAATTAAAGAATGAGAGGAGAAGAAGTGACTATCCTAAAGCATAAAATAAAAGCTAAGGAATAGAATGGCCTAACCACACAAGTAAGCTCCATAGTCTTCGAACCATAATTCCAAAGCAAAGGGAGAAAGGTCCTAAGTTCTAAGTCCAAGGTTCCAAGAATTGCATTGGATGTCCAAGGTCTAAGTGTAAAACTCCATGTCCATTGCATAGGATAGTAACCATAGTCCAAGATTAGAAGCACGAGTTTTTTAGAGGTTTTGGCCTTTATTAATGTTTTAGGTCCAAGTGGACAAAGTGAAAAAAGGCATAAGCATAAACATGTGTCCAACGGACAAAAGGCAAATTGCGGAAGCATAAACATATGTCCAACGGACAAAGGGCAAATTGCAGAAGCATAAACATATGTCCAATGGACAAAGGGCAAATTGCGGAAGCATAAACATGATATGAAATGATAAAAATGAAGCATAAAAGTAAAAGAGATAAGGAGCGAGAAGAAATTGTAAATTATTAGTACAATAGTAATATTAGTAAGTTAGTAATTAGTTGTTAGAGTTAGTGATTAATAATAATTGAATAATTGCACTTAGGTCAAGATTAATGAGAACTCATTAGAGGATTGATAAGACCAAAGCCTCCTAACAACAAGTTTCATAAGTTTTGAACCAAAAGACAAATAATCAACAATTCTTGATGGTTTTCCGATACGGGGCAAATATTGCACTATGTTAAGCAATCGCCGAGTAATTTACGGAGTAATTACCCTACAATGAGGCCGGTCAATAGCTCTTTGTGCTAATGCATGCTAGATGAACGATATGTTAATCGTCATCCGAAAGCAATACCGCATGAAAAGAAAAATGGTAACGATCTCGTCTCGATCGAAATTCGACAAAGGAATTCCAAGACCTTTAGACTTTCATCGATCAAAAAAGAAAAAGAATTAAGATGAAGAGAAATGGATCTAACATTTATGATCCACACAACCAAAAATTCACCAAAATGAGAATTAAAAAGAGGAAATCAAAATAAAATCAAGAATTAAAATAGAAACTCATGATTTTTTTTTTTATGACTTTTTCAAGAAATGTTTTTAAAAATAAAATTCAAGTAGTAAATCCAAAACAAGAGAAATAATAGGAATTAAAATAGAAAGGGAGGTTAATTAGAAAAGAGGTGGTGGTGATGAGAAATGGAACGGGCTAGGCCCATCGTTTTAAAGAAAAGAAAAAAAACAAAAATAAAGAAACAAAAAATATTAAAAAGGAAAAAGAGGAATCAGGAAAATTAATTCCATCATCTTCCTCAAGAACACCACGCGGTCACTATTCATGGAGAGGGAGCTAGCAATTTTGAGTTCCGTCGAATCGGAACGACGGAGCTCCGATGTGGTACCGTTGCGATCGGGAAAGCGAGAGGAGTTCAGATATATGATCGATTTCAACCGTCGTAAACGAAATGCAACGCAAACGGAGATCAAAGCTTCATCGAAAAATGTTCACTACCTCCAAAAATGGTGAGTTTAGCTTCAAAACTTCTTCTCTTTTTTGAACTTGCTTCTTGAAATCGAAAATGAGGTCGTTGTGACTTGTTGTTGAATTGTTGATATGAACGACATGCGAACGGAATTGTTGTTGAATTGATTCGAATTGATATCTCGTGGTTGATGGTTTGAATGATTTACATGATTTATTTGTGGTTTAAATTATTGAATTGGTGAAGGTGATGGATTGGAACTGAAACTGAAGATTTATTGAATTTTGGTTGAAGCTTTGATTTGAATTTGGCAGGGTGGTTTTGGCTTCCAAAGCTTACTTTTAGAATGAAAGAGAGGTTCTATTTATAGATGGAATAGACGTGAATGAATGAATTTGAAGCTCTGAAAAATTATTTGCCATTTTGTGTTGTTGGTGGTGCGTTTTGATTGGAGTTTACGGCTGGATTTTGGAAGTAGTAGCATGGCTTGTGAGGCTTATGGTTTGGCGTCGTTTTGTTGCGGTTGTTGTAGCGTTTTAGACGAGTGGCTGGGATGGCTTGCGTTGTAGCATTGGCTTGGTATCAGCTCATAAGTTGCGTTTTGCGTTGTGGTTCATGAGTGTAGCACGACTTGGAATGCTTGTAGTGTTGATGGAAGAAATAGTAGCAGACTAGCAGCTCATGGAGGTGGCTTGGCTGTAGTGAAAAGTAATAGCAATTTGGATTTGGTATGAGCTGGGATTTAAAAAAAGGTGGGTCGTGATGTAGCTCATGTGGTAGTATTGATTTTTTATTTGGAAAAACTTGGACTTATTGTATTGATGGGCAATTGGCAAAATGGTTGGGGCGTGTGTGTTGCTTCATAATTCATTTGTTTCTCAATTTGTTCACATGAAAAAAAAAGCTTATGAATTTTGTAACTATGCCATATTTTTGTGAAAATTTTGGGTTGTAGAAATAAAAAGGTATTTTGAATATGGAAATATGGTTGGACATTGAATATTTGGATTAAACATGAATGAATAATTGAAAATTGGACATGGAAATGATATGGATATAAAAATGGATATTGGACTCTAAATTGGATAATGAGAAATTGGATTGGGTTTTGATAAATGGAATTGGATATTATCTAAAAAAAGGATATTTGGTTTTGAAATGAAAATGGGTTAGATAAAATGGATTAGATAATTCAAAAAATGGATATTGAAAAAATGGATTATTTGGAAATTGAATTCAAAATTGGTTAGAAAATAGAAAAAATAGAGAATTTTATGTAAGTGGATAATTGGATATTAATGGATAGAAATGGTTTAGTAATGGATAACCAAAATGAAAATGGATATGGATCATGGATGGCCAATCTTTATTTTTTTAGCCCAAAACAATCTTGACTTTTTTTTCACAAGCCTCTGATAACACAGCTACCAAAGAACAAACCACAACTGAGCAATAGCCATTTGAATCTGTTTGAACTTGTCTGAACCAGTTATCTGGGAAAATAAATCCACAGATGAACACAGTTGAACATTGAACTCAGTAGAACTTGATGAACATCACCACACAACAACTTGACAGTCACTGCTTGAGAAATAACCCATTGGCACAAATGACAGGCAGATGAAGCAAGCTTGATAGTCTGACCAAGATCAGTTCAAACATCCATCTGGACTGGATCAAGAACAACAGTCACATTTGACTTGAAATTAGGCCCTTGCCTTTTGACAAACCTGCATAACACACAGAGAGAAACTGGCAAACTGCAGCATTTTTTTTGGTATTTTGGTTAGAGGTTAGATAAACATAAACAAATAAGAAACATACAAGTGCTCAGGAAAAACACAGGTTGTGATCTTGCTTGTGGTAATGATATTCAAATGAAATGTGCGAAATCTTAGGGGTAAAAATTAGGGTTCAACAGCTGCCCCTATTTAAGTTTCTTCTATCAGGAGATATGAAGGTTGAAAACTTCGTCTCGACAAGATTGAAGATACTTAAATACAGAAAACCAAATTTTTAGCCATAAGATGTCACAAGATGATATGAATGCAAAGGATGAAACGCACTACGGGGAAACTTGAAACAAGAGATTTAAGGTAGATTGAGAGAGATGACACGAAAAGACACGCCGAAGAACACAAGCTATTTCTAGAGATCCGTCAAGGTGACAGGAGGTATCCATCAATAGTTGGAAAAAGAGGGACAAGACCCTGGGAGACGAGTAGTGACATCCAAGAATAGCATTGGATAAAAACTACAAACGAGACAAAAGTATGTCAAAAGATGTCCAAGAATGGCATTGGACAACAACAAGAAAGTTTCTGGTAAAAACAACAACGTCATCCAAGAATAGCATTGGATGGAGGTGAAAAACACTCTATTGGGGGTAAAATATCCAAGAATAGCATTGGATAAAGGCACTACAACATTCAAGAATGGTGTTGAATGGGGCAACAACAAACATCAGAGTCATCCAAGAATAGCATTGGATAGAAACAAAATTCCATTTGAACAACTTCATTGGGGACATCCAAGAATGGCATTGGATGGCAAGGTGAAACAACAGAAATATCCAAGAATAGCATTGGACTTGGCTGGGGAAAAGGTGTCCAAGAATGGCATTGAACAAAAGGAATCACAACATCCAAGAATGGCATTGAATGAAGTGAGAAAGGTTCTGGAAAATATATCATGAGTATCCAAGAATGGCATTGGATAAAAAGGGTTCACAATATCCAAGACTGGTATTGAATAAAGTGAGCAAGGACTTTCAGAAATGGCACTGAAAGGTAAAGGTAAATTACTACATCCAGGAATGGCACTGAATGATAGTGAGAAAGAGCTTTCAGGAATGGCACTAAAAGGTAAAAGTAAATCACTACGTTCAGGAATGACACTGAATGATAGTGAGAAAGACATCCAGGAATGACACTGAATGCAAAAGAGAAAACTCATTCAGGAATGACACTAAATGAACAGATAAAAACTTTCAGGAATGGCACTGAAAGTAAAGGTAATTCACTACATTCAGGAATGACACTGAATGCAAAGAGAAAACTCATCCAGGAATGGCACTGAATGAACAGATAAAACTTTCAGGAATGACACTTAAAGATAAAGGTAAACTTATTCAGGAATGACACTGAATGAACAGATAAAACTTTCAGGAATGGCACTGAATGATAAAGGTAAATCACTACATTCAAGAATGACATTGAAAGATAGTGAGAAAGACATCCAGGAATGACACTGAATGCAAAGGAGAAAACTCATCCAGGAATGGCACTGAATGAACATATAAAACTTTCAGGAATGGCACTGAAAGATAAAGGTAAACTCATTCAGGAATGGCACTGAATGAACAGATAAACCTTTCAGGAATGGCACTGAAAGATAAAGGTAAACTCATTCAGGAATGACACTGAATGAACAGATAAAACTTTTAGGAATGGCACTAAAAGATATCCAAGCAAATATGATGGGGATTATAGAAGAGAGGCAAAACTTCCAGGAATATCATTGGGAGAAACAAGAGAAACAAGGTATCCAGGAATGGCACTGGAGATCAAAAGAGACAGACATCCAGAAATGGCACTGGAGTGAAAGAAAATAAAGATCCAGGAATAACACTAGAAAGAAGTAAGACAAACATCTAACATCAGGACAAAATGCACAGGGAAACGACAACATCCAGGAATGGCACTGGAAGGAAAGTGAATAAACAAGACATCCAGGAATAGAACTGGAATGAAAGAAGACAAGTAAACGACAAAATTCAGGAATGGCACTGAACGACAAGGCAGGTAAAAGTTTTGGTAGGCGCCAAGTAAGTTGGACTTTGATCACAAGGTAAGATGTTGAAAGCAACAGGACCTCGAGAAATGCATATGAGCGCGAAGCACACTTCGAGCTATGAAAATATTTATATGCAATGATAGATAAATGATTTTATGTATGCAATGCACATGATAGGGACAACTGAGATAGACTCTTTTGTGAGGGAAGCATGGAACTCTGATTCCTCATACAGGGAACACTGCCCATTCTGCTTGGAGAGAAAATATTGAACACATCTCTGTCACACTTATGAATTGTATCAGGCTGATGGTCTTTTTGAGGAAAGACACCTTGAGGATTCTTGAAGAATACTGCCCCAGATTGATTGACTGGTGAGGATAAACTGATCATGGCTTCAGTTTGACTGCTGCAGGGGAAGAATGAACTGATCATGGCTTCAATTCTTGAAATGATTATTGAGAATAAACTGATCATGGCTTCAGTTGCTGGGGGTGGACTGATCATGGCTTCAGTTCTCGAAATTACTGTTGAGAAGGTTAAACTCAGTATGGGTCTTGAAAGAGATATTCTGGTTAACCAATTCTAAGAATGACTTGTACTGAGCAACAAATCTTGGACTGATTCACAACAGGATCTGGGAGTGATGTGCCCCTGATAGGATCACTGACCATGTTTCTCAACTGTTTGAAAATTCTCTTGAATGAGGAAAGTTTGCCTGCAAATAGGATTATTCAAACAAACATGGTAATTTTAATGCAAAGCTCAATGTAATTTTGAAATAAAAAATCATTTTTGAAATGATATTATTGGTGTAAAGAAAAATTAATCACTTGTCAAAACACGGCGGTTTAGACATTCAAAAATGAAAGAGAAAGCAAAGGTATGACATCAAAGAAAATGATTGGCAACAAACATAGGAGTCAGTTTACGCAACCTTACTGTAGTATGCTTTCAAAAGAAACCTGGCTTCAATTAGGTATTTTGAAGGTTGTAACGTGGTCTGGTTCACGATTTTTTGAAACAAAGGATATAGGCTCAAAGTTTATTTGTATCCAACCCATTCGTCGTGATGATCTCCAGTCCTATGTTCAGTTAACTTAAACTATGCATTCAGGTTCCAGGTGATTTTGAAATTGCAACACAGTTATGATGATGGCTCAAGATATTTTTGAGATGGCAGTCACTTCTCCCTTACAACATTTTGTTGTTTTTTATGAGGACCTCAGTCAACTCGTTTTGTCTTTGAGGATTTTGGTAACCTCTTGATTTTTCTTTTGTTATCCCTAACTTTTGCCTGAACTGTGGCATTTGAGCTTACAGTCAGCGGGATGCCCCAATTTTTGCCTAAGTCTCCTTCATAGGTTTTGACTTAACGGTATCTTCTTTTGATTTTTTTCATTCTTTTTTTTTTGAAAGATAGTGACTGTCTGGCTTAATGATTACGGTGAACCATCATTGGCTTTTGATTTGAAAGACATCTTTGACACTTCTTTGATGTGTGCGAAGCAAAGCTCGTAATTGCAATGATTTTCTTGTGTTTAAATGCAAAGTCAAATTAAATGAGAACTACCCATCCCCAGGTTAAGATTGCGGGTTTTTTTGTATAGAAAGAAACTTCAACTTCTAGGCTCGAAGGGGTTGACAAAGGATTAACTTCCTTATTTCTCCAGTGTTTGGGAGTTGAAATAATGCCTGTACATCATCAGCCAAGTTTTAATTGAAAGTATACAGTCCAGCAATTTCAGGTATTTCGTTTTCATCATTCTCCCTCCAATCTTTGCATAAACAAAAGTTTAATAAAGAAAGTGAGCAGGAGGTATATTTTTGCTTGTGGAAAAGAAAGCATAAAGATGCACACAGTGGATAAAAATGAATTGAATCAAACATTGCAATGCTTATTTCATTGAAATTGCCATGAAAGTACAAATAAAGTTTGAAAGCAAACAAACAATACAATCAAAGGAAAATGCAAACAGAAAGAAACAAGGCCTAGTGACTAATCAGCAACAAGGATGAGCTGTCCTGTCTGAAACACTGGCTTTAGGAGATTATCTGTCTGAACTGACTCAAACTTCACTTGGCATGCTCTGGAAAAGTATTGTTGACAACATTGGGATTATTATCAACAAAGTCCAGAATTTTTAAGTTCACCAATTCTTGTACTCTAGCTTTCAATGCAAAACAACCTTCCAAGTTATGGCCTGCCCCACCTTGATGGAACTCACAGTGAAGATCAGCTATATAGCCGGCTGGGAGAGGATTTGGAGGAGGAGGTAGAGTCCTTGTTATAATCAAACCTTTCCTTACAAGACATGGATACAACTCAGTGTAGGACATCAGGATAGGATCAAAGTTAACCCTATTGCGATTCTGATTTTGTCTAACAGCTTGACGAGGAGCTTGAGTTGGTTGAGCATTAACAACAGGAGCAAGTAGCTACATATTGTTGTTTCCTGCGACGAGGTTTACCTTTGACTGAAACAGCATGGGTATCACCATCCTTCTTATTTTGGAAATTCCCAGCATACTTTTTAGCACCACTGAAGGCTTCAGCATTAGCAATCCTTCCTTTCTTGATACCCTCTTCTAGTCTTTCTCTGATAGTGACTAGGTCAGCAAAACCAAATGATACACTGCCTATCATCTTTTCCCAAAAGAGCGGCTGAAGAGTGTCCATGAACAATCCAGTCAATTCTTTTTCAGACAAGGGTGGCTCCACTTGAGCAGGTAGCTCTCTCCAGCGCTGAGCATACTCCTTGAAGGATTCTTTTTCTTTTTTAGACATGTTTTGCAATTGACGGTGATCAGGTGCCATGTCCAGATTGTACTTATACTGCTTTAAGAAAGCATCAGACAAGTCCATCCAGCTTTGGATACGGTTCTTCTCAAGTCCCATATACCATTTCATTGAAGCCCCACTCAAGCTGTCTTGGAACAGTGAATGAGCAATTTGTCATTTTTGGCATGAGCAACCATCTTGCGGCAGTACATCACCAAGTGGGTTCTGGGATAGGTGTGCCCCTTGTACTTCTCAAATCAGGAGTTTTGAATTTTGGAGGAATAACCAAGTCGGAAACCAAACACATGTCCATTGCAGCAGCACTAAAGACATCACTTCCTTCCACGGCTCTTATCCTTTTGTCTAGAGTTTGCCATTGCTCTCTGACTTCTTCAATGTATCCAGGTTCTCCCTGACTTTCAGATTATAGACCAGTAGCATGGTACACAAAAGGATTCTCAGGAATAGCTTGAGCAACAGAATGCACAACAGGCTGAGGTTTAGTGAACAATGAAGCTGAAGATACTAGCGAGACAAACACAGGAGTAGTTGCAAAGGGTGGCGAGTAATTAGGAGGTAACCCAAATTCTGGCCAAGTAGAAGCTGGTTGTTGCGTCAGTGGAGGGTCAACAGCAGCAGGTGAAGTTTTAATAATCACAGTCCTCTGAGGTGGTTCACCTCTAGCAATCAGAACTTGCAGCATTTCTGTGAGCTTGGTCATACCGGCCTTCAACTCATCAATTTCCATTCTGACTTCGGCGTTGTGTTGTTCTTGGTTTTCCATTCTTAATCTAACAGCAGCCCTAGTTCTGTAGTTGTGTTGAGGAAACAGCTTGACGGTGAACAGATAACTGAAGAAGGAGACAGTTGAAATGAGTTTCTGGATAGCTCGGAAGAAATGCATATGTATGCTCATGGATGGAAGAGTGCATGGATGCAACAGCCACAAACAAGATCATGCAAAGCACATGGATGCAATAGCCACAAACAAGATCACGCAAAGCACATGGGTTCCAAGGTTAAGAACCAACCCACAAAAGGTATGTGCTAAGGTTTTGTCTTCATTGTACCTGCAGAAAACAGCGGTTCTAACAGAGTGCCCAGGGTCCACAATCCACTATCAGACACACTAGCGCATCGATTTGCTTGGAGGTTGGTAGTTATCCTCAAGAGAATCTAACCTAAGTGTGGCATCGCGTGACAGCTAAGTCAGATTTGCATCTTCATAGCTTCCGTGCCTCGATCCTAAAATGGCTAGGATGGGTTAAGGGTTACTACGGTTCTCAGTGTTATAGGCTTCTATGGAAAAAGTAATGCCTTCACGATTGCTCGATCGGCATTAGTAATTCCAAAGAGGCAACCACCGAGTGGATGGATTCTCAAGTTCTTCATTTTCAGGATTCGACTCCCTCAAAGTTCCCTTGACTATACCATCCTCCTATCTCAAAGTACACTCTGGTCCGGGTATAAGACCTATCTCGCACACAAAGGAACTCCCAAACAGAACAAGCAAGTAACAAGCATATCAGAGAAAAAGCAATAAATAAATCAAAGTAGGCTAAACCCTTCAAGGGAGTGGATGTCCCCTGTAACACCCTTCTACCCCAAAATCAGTTTTAAAGAAATAAATCATATTATCAGAGTAAAATCCACAACCAAGGGTGTACATATTCAAAAACATCATATAATTCTTATAGTCCTGTCCCGTAACACGGGTTGCTCAAACATCGTCAAAAGAAATCATAATCTCGTAGCGGAATCAACTTGTCATATTAAATTCAATTAAACATTTCATAAGAAACTTATCCAATCTAGAACAACATCATCAATATAAAATTCCAACATGAATCAAAAGAACACGAAGTTCGCAATTCATCCCAACCCGATGTTACATGACACAGAGCAGGACACCGCTAAACTTAAACAACATAAACGAGACACTCCAAAGCTACCTCCTTCGTCACCTCGAAGCTACTCTAGGTTATCTGCAAGTTACCCACATAAGAGGCAACATTTCCAAGCAGGCAGGGTGAGAAAACATAATTCGATATAGTAATAAAAGACATGGAAATTAAATAAATTAAGCAACAACAACAACAAATTATCATCCACCTTCATTCACATCATCATCAACTTAAAATTCATACTACGACTCATCACAATTACTTCATAAGAAAATGCAATGTCAACTTCAATGAAAATGCAACGTATGCAATGCAGTACCGACTTTTCTCCATGTGATGGACACTGGCCATCAACCCTCCCCAATGGGAGCACAACATAGCAACATATCACTCCAATCCGCACTATGGGATTGAAGCTACCAATAGGCCCCAACATAAAATATGCCATGAAATGCAATGATGTTAAACTCTGTATTCCATTAAATTATCAACATGTGCATCATTCATTTCATCTCAACAATATTCATCATAAAACCATGTTTCATCAATTATATATCATCAACACCTCGACTCTAAGTAAACAACACGAGAAAACACCGAGAAACTTCAAGAAAACAACAAAATATAGAACAACCAGCAGTCTGACACGGCCGTCCGTGTCCTGTGACACGGCCCGTGTCATAAGACCTGAGACATGATTCCAAAACATCAAAAAAAAAAAACAAGTCAGTAGCCTGACACGGCCACCCGTGTCCTGTGACACGGCCCGTGTCAGAAAGTCTGGGACCAATTTCCAAAAATTAAATTTTTCATACAAGACCAGAAAGCTGACACGGCTGCTCGTGTCCTGTGACACGGCCCGTGTCAGAGTGCGACGAAACCCACTTTTCCAAAAATCTGATTTTTCTGCAGTTTTTTATCCCCATATCCCCCAAAACCAGTGTTCTACACAAAATTTGATCAAAATACTCATAAGACACACATATATCAACACATACCAGTGAAGTTCCTCATATTATCATCATATCATACATTTCACATCAAAATCATCAAAATCAAACACAATTCCACACAATCCTAATCTATTCAATCCCCAATTTCATAACTACAAGGAATTAGGAATTCTCCCCGTACCTTAGAATAATCAGAAACCTTTCTTTTCCTTCTTCAAGATTCTTCTCGAAGTTCCTCAGCCCCTTAGGTTTCCTCTCCCTCTTCTCTGCTTCAGTTTCCTTCACCAAAACACGATCAGTTAGAATGATCGTTCCTTTTTTCTTTTAGTCATATGTTCCAGTTTATGAACTTCCCATCCTATCCTTACTTATTCTCCATTAAGACTACCTCGCCCTTTCTTATTTTATTTTAAATAATAATAATAATATAAATAACACATGCTCATTTACTTTATTAAATTATTCAAAAGTACCTTCTTTCTCCAAAATTATCAAAAAATCTCTTAATTCCTTCTAATTCAATTAAACAAATAATTAAATAATTGATTTAGATTTTCGGGTCGTTACAACTCTCCCCTACTTTAAGAATTTTCGTCCTCGAAAATGACCTGAAGTAAACAGAGTCGAATACGACTCCTTCATCTGATCTTCACTCTCCCAAGTCCAACTATCGCCAGCTGGTCCGCCCCACAGTACTTTCACTAAAGCAATCTCTTTACCTCACAGTTGCTTCAACTCTCGACCATCAATCCTCACAGGCAAAGCTTCCACTGTCAGGTTATCCCTTACCTGCACATCATCCATTTGAATCACATGCGACGGATCCAGAATATACTTTCTCAACTGCGACACATGAAACACATCATGCAAATTTGCAAGTGACGGTGGTAAAGCCACCCGATAGGCAACTTCTCTTATCCTCTACATAATCTGGTACGGACCAACAAAGTGCAGAGTGAGCTTTCTAGACTTCAAAGCTTGTCCCACACCAGTCATCGGTGTAACTCTTAAGAATACGTGGTCTCCCTCTTGGAATTCCAGTACTTTTCTTCTCTTATCATGGTAACTCTTCTGACGACTCTGCGACGTCTTCATTTTATCCCGAATCATTTTAATCTTCTCCGTTGTCTCTTGCACAATCTCAGGTCCAAGTACTGAACTCTCTCCCGACTCATACCAACACAAAGGAGTTCGATAACGTCTACCATACAACGCCTCATATGGAGCCATCCCAATACTAGCATGAAAACTGTCGTTGTATGTAAACTCGATCAACGACAAGTGACTATCCCAAGATCCTTCTTGATCCAGCACACAAGCTCTCAACAAATCTTCTAAAGATTGGATTGTTCTTTCCGTCTGACCATCTATCTGTGGGTGATAAGCAGAACTCATCCTCAACTTAGTACCCAAAGCATCTTGTAGACTCTTCTAAAACCTTGACGTAAACCGCAGATCTCTATCTGATACAATACTCGAAGGTGTTCCATGCAACTTCACAATCTCATCAATATAAATCTCAGCTAACTTCTGCATAGAATAATTAATCCTCATTGGCAAGAAATGCACCGACTTGGTTAACCTATCCACAATCACCCATATCGAGTCATTACCTTTTGCAGTCTTCGGTAACCCAGTCACAAAATCCATGGAAATGCTATCCCATTTCCATTCAGGAACATTCAATGGTTGCATCATACCTGAAGGCTTCTGATGTTCAATCTTGGACTTCTGGCAAGTCAAACATGCATACGCAAATTCAGCAATATTTCTTTTCATACCTGGCCACCAAAACAATTTACGCAGGTCTTGATACATCTTCATAGCACCAGGATGAATACTCAATCGACTTCTATGCCCTTCCTCCAAAATACTCTTTTTGATTCCATAAATATCCGGAATACATACTCTATCTCGAAATCTCAAAACTCCATCTTCATCAATTCGGAACTCGCCTCCATTACCTTGATTAATCTTCATTAACTGGTCCACTAATTTCAAATCAGATTTCTGACCTTCCCGAATTTCCTCCAAAATTCCACTAGTCAGCATTAGCATGCCCAATTTCACACTATCAGCGGTCGCCTCACACAACAAACTCATGTCTCTGAATTGTTCAATCATTTCAAGTTCTTTCACCATAAGCATTGAAATATGCAATGACTTTCTACTTAAAGCATCAGCCACTACATTTGCTTTACCGGGATGATAATTCAAATCGAACTCAAAATCCTTCAACAATTCTAGCCGCCTTCTCTGCCTCATGTTCAACTCTTTCTGATCGAATAAGTATTTCAAACTTTTATGATCACTGAATACCTCAAATTTCGAACAAAAAAAGATAATGCCTCCAAATCTTTAGCACAAATACTACAGCAGCCAACTCTAAGTCGTGTGTAGGGTAATTCCTCTCATGGACTCTTAACTGCCTAGAAGCATAAGCGACCACTTTACCATTCTACATTAAAACTCCACCAAGGCCCATCTTTGAAGCATCACAATAAACCACAAAGGACTCATTTGGGTCTAGCAAAACCAACACCAGAGCAGTCGTCAACTTTTTCTTTAGCTCCACAAAACTTTCTTCACAAGCGACATCCCATACATACGCTTGTCCTTTTCGAGTCAATTGCGTCAACGGCAAAGCCAACTTAGAAAAACCTTCAATGAATTTACGATAATAACCAGCCAATCCAAGAAAACTATGAATCTCCGTAGCAGACTTCAGAGTCTTCCACTGCAACACCGCATCAATCTTTGAGGGATCCACAGAAATTCCACCACTTGAAATCACATGGCCTAGGAAACTCACTTCCTTCAACCAAAACTCACACTTTGACAACTTAGCATACAATTTCTTTTCCCTCAACACTTGTAACACAATCTTCAAATGTTCCGTATGTTCTTCTTCTGATTTAGAATATATCAAGATGTCATCTATGAAAACCACTACAAACTTATCAAGATATTCATGAAAGATCCTGTTCATATACTCCATAAACACACCAGGCGCATTAGAAACTCCAAATGGCATCACCGTATATTCATAATGACCATACCTCGTTCTGGAAGCTGTTTTCGGAATATCATCAGCCTTAACTCTAATTTGATGATAACCAGACCTCAGATCAATCTTACTGAACACACAAACACCTACGAGTTGATCCATTAAATCGTCGATTCTCGGAAGCAGATACTTATTCTTGATGGTCACCTTATTCAACTGCAGATAATCGACACACAATCTCATACTACCATCTTTCTTCTTAACAAGCAACACTGGAGCACCCCACGGAGAAACACTAGGACATATAAACTTCTTCTCTAACAATTCTTCTAGTTGTTTCTTCAACTCAATTCTGAAGCAGACATCCGATAAAGAGCCATCGACACTGGACTCGTACCTGGTATTAAGTCCACAGCAAACTCAATTCCACGTTCCGGAGGTAAATCACTTATATCCTCAGGAAACACATCTTGAAACTCACAAACCACAGGCAACTCAGCACTGACGGCTTCACCATCGACTTGCAACGATGCAAACACTGCGAACATCAACGCTTCATCTAATAAAAGTTCATCCACTTGTTTAGCAGATAAGAACCTCAGTTCACCATCCTCGCCTATCTCTAGAAACTCCACAGTCTTGCTATAGCAATTAATATGAACGTAGTTGAACTCCAACCAGTTCATACCAAGGATAACATCGATTTGGTGCAATGGTAAGCACACCAAATCCATCACAAAATTCTTCTCAAAGATTGTCAAAGGACACTTCAAACAAACCAGCATGGTAGTCACCGAACCATTAGCTGGAGTCTCTATTATCATACTGCCATTCATGTTAGACAAATTTAAACCCAATCTAGTAGCACATTCAAGAGAGATAAATGAATGCGTAACTCTAGTATCAATAATAGCAATCAACTCAACATTGTTAATAAAACAAGTACCTCGAATCAAGTTGCCCTTCTTGGGAACTTCTGAGCCAGCCAAAGCAAACACTCTTCTCGTAGTCTAGGCAGCAGTAGCAGTCTTCTTTGGTTTCTGTCATTGAGTACTGATATCCCCCTGTTCACCACAGTTGAAACAGGTCAGACCCTCATTCGGACAATCACCAATTCTATGCCCAGTCTTACCTCAATGGTAACATCTCAGAACTTTGTTAGTACACACATCAGCCTTGTGACCTACCTCTCCACACTTATAGCACTTAGTAGGTGCATTAACGGCTGCCCTACTTGACTTCTTCTCATCTGATACCTTTTGTTTCCCTTTATCACCTGGGGTCGCATTGGCTCAGAAGCCGGCTATCAACATGGACAAGAGCACTACCGGGCCGAATGTTACATCAAAGGAGAATAGAGTAACTAAGAGAAAAGATCCCAGGACAACAATGAAAAGGCAAAAAGCAAAAAAGAGGTGTCAAACAGGAGGAGCGAGCATCCTCGAGGAGCTGGGCACGAGTGACACGTTCCAAGACCATACAGACAGCAGTACGAGCCTAACAGAGACCTCACCCCGCTAAATACAAGCAAGGGAGACATCCTCAAAGAAGTCGGCCACATGAATCTGTTGCCTGAGCCTCAACGACCCAAAATACCCAACGCAATCATGGGAAGGCAACCTGAGTCTTTTTTGTAATTACCACCGTATACGGGGATATCACTCTGAAGACTGTCAGCAGCTAAAAAAGGAAATTGAAGCCCTAATCCAAAGGGGTCACCTCTTGGCGTACGTGAAGGATTCCCGATCATAAAATAATAAAAGTGGTACTCGCCAAGACGATCAGGGACCAAAAAAAGTATCCCAGAAGAAAAGTTTAGATGCTGAAGAGGGTCACGAGACAAAGACAACCCAGCACACCCTATACACCATTTCTGGGGGGTTTGCTGGGTGTGGAGAAACAAGTTCAGCCAGAGGGAGATATGATAGAGCATTTATGCATATTGACCAGAAATCCCCAGAGAAAACAGAGGGCAACTTAGATGCTGTAACATTCTCCAAACAAGACGCCATAGGAATCTTGGTGCATGAGAATGATCCTATGGTTATCAAAGTACATATAAGAGATTGGAGCGTGAAGAGGGTACTGATAGACCTTGGAAGCTCAGTTGACGTACTGTATTAGGATGCATTCAGAGGAATGGGGCTTGATGCAACCGAGTTGCTACCATTCAAAGGCAGTCTAGTAGGATTCTCGGGAGAACAGGTTCAAGTGCTCGGACATCTAGCATTACCGACTACCTTTGGTAACACGGAAAATGCAAAGACCGTTCGAGTAATGTACTTAATAGTCAATGATGCTTCACCCTATAACATCATTATAGGCCGACCAGTATTCAACGACATGGAAGCTTCGCTTTCAACTCTATACTTGACAATGAAATTCCCACTTGGAGATGGTCGGGTTGGAATTGTCAAAGGCGACTAGGGGCTGGCCAGAAAATATTACAAGGACAACTTAAAGTTGAAAAAAAAGGAGCCCAGGGGAGAAGCAGATCCCAAGAGTTCCCTTAAAGTCAACCTGGTCGACATTTATCCATGTGATGATGCCGTTGAAGAGAATATAGTCCCCAACAAAGAAACAAAGCAAGTTCAGATTGGGCATCTGCCATCCCATGTTACACACGGTGGAGTCAACTTGTCCCCGGAAGAAGAGAAAAAGATCGTCCAAGTACTAAAAGGCAACGTGGACCTTTTCGCATGGAAACCCTCAGACATGTCTGTGATAGATCCCAATTTCATGTGTCGTCACTTGGCAATCGACCCAGACATCAAGTCGATCTCTCAAAGGAAAAGAAAGGGTGGCGACGAAAAGAGGAAGGCAATAACGGAGGAAGTCGAGAAGTTGTTACAAGCCGGGTTCATCAAGGAGATCAAATATCCGATTTGGTTATCCAACGTAGTGATGGTAAAAAAGAAATCTGGAAAATGGAGAATGTGTGTGAACTTTAAGGACCTCAATAAAGCATGTCCTAAAGATCCATATCCACTGCCAAATATTGACCGACTAATAGAGGCTACGTCAGGTTTTCGTCTACTTAGTTTCATGGATGCATATTCCAGATACAACCAGATCTGCATGAACCCCATTGACGCACCAAAAACTGCTTTCATGACCCATCAGACCAACTACTACTATGAGGTCATGCCTTTTGGACTCAAATATGCTGGGGCTACTTACCAGAGGTTAATGGATAAGGTATTCGCTACTCCGATAGGGAGGAATCTGGAGGTCTATGTAGATAACATGGTGATCAAGGCGAATAAAAAACGGTCACATGTGAAGGATCTAACTGAAACCTTCGCGTCCATCAGAAGCTACAACATGAGACTAGACCCGAACAAATGTACCTTTGGAGTACAAGCCGGGAAATTCCTTGGATTCATGCTCACCAACCGAGGAATAGAAGCAAAACCGGACAAATGTCAGGCGATAATAGTCATGAGAAGTCCAACCATGATAAAGAAGGTCCAACAGCTGGCAGAGAGGTTGGCAACATTGTCACGATTTCTATCATGCACAGGGGACAAGTCAATTCATTTCTTTGCAGCCATAAGGAAATCTAAGGAGTTCGAATGGACAAAGGCATGTGAAGAAGCTTTTCAAGAAGTAAAGTGTTTCCTATCCTTACCTCCTATCCTAGTAAGGCCCAAGAAAATACACCTCTTGTCCTGTATTTTTCGGTCATTGATAAAGCCCTAAGCTCGGTTTTGGTACAAGATGGAGAAGATGGAGAGCGACATGTATACTTTATCAGCAAAATCCTAAAAGGAGCAGAGGTAAGGTACCAAAAGATTGAAAGTTTAGCACTGGCAGTAGTCATTACAGCCGGAAGCTGAGACATTATTTTCAAGGTCATCCCATCATAATAAAGATGAATTACCCAATCAAATAGATACTAAGAAAGCCCGACTTGGCAGGACGCATGGTCAAGTGGGCAATAAAGCTTTCCGAATATGACATCAACTTTATACCCATGACCAGTATTAAGTTACAGATGCTGACCGACTTTGTAGTTGAGTTAAGTGCACCGGCTAGAGAAGAAATCTCAAACAGATGGGTCCTTTATGTAGATGGATCTTCAAATCTCAAGGGAAGTGGAGCCGGGGTTATTTTGGAATGACCTGGAGAGCTAACATTAAAATACTCCTTATGTTTCAATTTTCAGGTTAGTAACAACCAGATGGAGTATGAAGCCTCGATTGCTGGAATGAAATTGGCAAATGAGGTTGGAGTAACAAACTTGTTGGTCAAAACTGATTCCCAGCTAGTGGTCGGATAAATGAAGAATGAGTACCAGGCAAAGGATTCCATCCTGATACAATACCTTCAAAAAGCTTCAGGAATATCCAAAGTATTCTCGGAATTTGAAGTCGTCCACATCCCAAGAGAAGATAATGCCCGGGCCGACCTCATAGCCCGGCTAGCCAGCTCAAAAAATTCAAGAATAAATAAGACTGTGATTCAAGAAGTTCTCAAAGCACCCATCATTCAATCAGAAGAAGTATTAACCATAGAGAATGTCTAAGGGTGGATGAGACCTATCATCAGTTACCTGACACAAGAAGTTTTACCCGAAGACGTCAACGAAGCTCAGAAGATTAGAAGGATAACTTCTCAATATATTATAATCTCGGACAAGCTGTATAAGATGGGAAGGTCGACATCTATGCTCAGATGTGTATCAGAGTCTGAGATAGAGCTGGTAATTAAAGAGGTCCATGAAGGAGCCTGTGGTAGCCACATCGATGGGAGAGCACTATCGGGAAAGATTCTAAGAGCCAGGTATTATTGGCCACATATGATGCGAGATTGCATCGAATACGTTAGCAAGTGTGAAAAATGCCAAGTATTTGCTCTACTCAAGCACTTACCAGTCGAGTCGCTTCATCTGATAACACCCCCATGGTCGTTTTACCAGTGGGGAGCAGATATCCTAGTCCCATTTCCAATTGCTTCAGGACAGCTCAAGTTCTTAATTGTCGCAGTCGATTATTTTAGAAAATGGGTAGAGGCCGAGGCTGTTGGTCGGATCTCAGCCGAGAAGGTTCACAAGTTCTATTGGAGAAACATCATATGCCGATTTGGTTTGATAGGAATTATAGTCTCGGACAATAGAGCTCAGTTTGCGAGCACCTCGGTTGTAGATTTTTGTAAGGATTATGGAATACAGAACAAGTTCACATCGGTAGAACATCCACAAGCCAACGGCCAAGCAGAAGCCGCCAACAAGGTCATCCTAGACAGAATAAAAAAGAAGCTAGAGAAAGCAAAAGGAATGTGGGTCGAGTATTTGCCAGAGATCTTGTGGTCATACCACACAACACCACATTCTACCATTAATGAAACACCTTTCAGGATGATGTATGAAGCTGATGTAATTATACCGGTAGAAATCAACACTCCGACTTGGAGGCATGAGCGATTTGATGAAATCACTAACATGGAGAATTTGAACATCTCGGCTGATCAGATAGAAAAAATCAGAGAGATAGCGCGGATCAGAGAAGCTGCTGCAAAACAGAGGGTGGCAAGAAGGTACAACCTAAAAGTCCGACCGAGGAAGTTCCAAGAAGTGACCTGGTCTTGAAGAAAATCACAGACCCAAAAAGCAAGGGAAAGCTCGCCCCCAATTGGGAAGGTCCGTTTAGGGTAATTCGAAAGCTAAACAATGGAGCATACAAGCTAGAAACATTAGAAGGAATAGAAATACCTAGGACATGGAATGTATCCAATCTTAGGCTATATTTCAGCTAAATTTTATGTAATCCAATAATGAGTAAAAGATTCGGGTTACACTCTTTTCCCTTGCAAGGGCAAAGGTTTTTAACGAGGCACTTGGACTTAAAAAATTGTCATGTCTTGCTTATAGGTGATCGGCTAGAAATGGTGAGTTACAACTCGAAAAACCCTATAAACGTGTCGATTTGCTCCGCGTACATAGGTCACCCATAAACGGGTTGATTAAAACCCTATAAACGTGTCGACTTGCTCCGCGTACATAGGTCGCCCATAAACTGGTTGATTAAAATCCTATAAACGTGTCGACTTGCTCCGCGTACATAGGTCGCCCATAAACGGGTTGATTAAAACCCTATAAACGTGTCGATTTGCTCCGGTACATAGGTAACCCATAAACGGGTTGATTAAAATCCTATAAATGTGTCGACTTGCTCCGCGCACATAGGTCGCCCATAAACGGGTTGATTAAATCCCTATAAACGTGTCGACTTGCTCTGCGTACATAGGTCACCCATAAACGGGTTGATTAAAACCCTATAAACGTGTCGACTTGCTCCGCGTACATAGGTCGCCCATGAACGCTCTGCGTACACAGGTCGAACAAACACGTTTGATAGCTTCGTGCACACAAGACGGATAATCCGATATAAAGATGATGAAACATCTAAAGCTCAAAGCATGTTGGAAGATACTTGGAGCTTGTAAGTAAAGAATCATAAAGGGCAAACTACCAACAAGAAAGACGCAAATCTTGTTAAGACGCCCGGGTACATACCATAACCGGCGTATGTGCTTATAAGAGTCTAGAACTCTCGAAAATGTGAAGAATATACACACAAGATAATTAAAAGGTCCCTTAATAAATCAAGCAAAGGCGAAAGCAAAAATAATTCCCGACAATCTATCGTCGGACACTTTAAGCTATTCTAACTTAGTGCCCGAGGGGCTGGATATATATACGGGATTATTTTGCAAAGAAATAATAAATACGGTAAGCAGAAATGACACAAACAAAAGCCTTAGAAGGGCCAAAATAATTTGTACAAAGACTGAGGGCTAGAAGTTCATAAGCATAAAGGGGGGACAACACCACACTCCCTTGCCAAAATACATCAAAATGCATCCAGAAGGATGACTAACTAACACAAGAAATATTGAAAAATTATACAGCAACCGAGGTACCATTAGCGCCAACATCATCAAGGGTCTCATTCCCGCCATTATCAGGAGCATAAGTCTTCTCCGATTTATTCTTTTCAAGCTCGGCCAGATCTATAAGGTGACCATCCTGCACCACCTTGAAGTAGTCAACTTCAGACAGATCTAGCCCAGGATAGAGGCACAAAACTTGCTCCTTTGCCCTGTCAAAGGCCTCATCACCAGCTGAGAGAACTTTAATCTGAGCCTTCTTAAGAGAATCAGCGAGCTCGGCACAGGAAGCTTTGACTTGCCTCAACTCCTCAGCAGCCTTGGACAAAGCCGACTTGCGTTCGTACTCAAGGGTCTCTCTACTCTTCTTATCGTCAGCCAAGCTTTTCTCTAAACCAGAAAGTTTTTCTGATTAAACCTTGAGAGCTTCCTGCGACCGAGTAGCCTCTTCTTTCAGCCTAAGCTTCTCCGCCTCAGAATCGTCACTAGATTCAAACAGACCCCTGGCAAGAATGACACACCGCACAAGGTAGGAGCTAATATTCTGAGTAATCTTCTGCCGACCAATAGACTTCACTTTATTAATGTCCTCAGTGGCGTTAAGATGGTCATACAAGAACCTAAGCCCGTCAAAGCTGTTGGACCAGAACTTAAACTCCCCGGATGCAACATTTTCCTCAGGAACTCGCATGAGGGAATTGATCTCCATGTCAGCCCGACAAACTTCATCAGTCATGAGGGATTTCAACCTCTTGGGAGCACCTTGCGAAGCTTCTTCCTGGGACGGAGGAGCAAAAGGCTAAGGCTCATTCTTACTTGGGGTAGCCTTTGTACTAGTACCCCGGGTCCGTTTTGGTTATCGGATTTCCAACTCGCCCAAATCCGACTTAGCGGGGACAACCTCTCCGGATCTTTTTCGAGCAGCACGAGCCTCCAACATTAATTTCTTCTGTTCAGCTACTGACAATTTAGTCATGGTATCTGCAGAAAAAGTAATAATTGTTAGAATGAGGATGATAATTCATATACACAAATAGTAATAAAGCAATTACCCAGATATGCGAATAGTTGCTCGTCACTTAAAGGTAACAACTCCTTAACCTTCATCATACGGAAGGAATCAAGAACAATCAAAGATTGAGTTTCTAGTTCACTCAGTTTCTCAAAGTTGAAACCAGTGATCGGTAATGGGTTCTCGGCCCAATAAAAGGGGAAACGAGGTTGGCTATCCAGAGAGTACAACACTTGTGGACATCTCGGTCCGCTCTTTATCCTTAGGAAGCGGTTGTTATAATTTTTATAATTAGAGGTATATGTATGGAGGAAACTCCGTCCAGGAATCCCACTGATTTGTATCCAACTATAATTATCGATGCCTTTCACTTCAAAGAAAGAGAAAAACAGACCAATCGTAAGAGTGATATCTAAAACCTCACAAACCCGTTCGAAAGACTTTATGAAACCCCAACTGTTGGGAAGAAGTTGAGAAGAAGCTATATTCACAGTTTTCAGCAAGTCCGCTTCAAAATCAAAAAATGGTATTTGTATATTGAAATCTTCTAGAACCCCGACATAGAAGTAGAAAAAATCTTCTCTAACGCCTTTGGGACGGAGTATACAAACGCACTCTCCGGGAATACATGATTCCAAGACAACATCATCTTCGGACCTAGTTGAAGATATTTGTCTCAGGGACCGGAGTTTCGCGATTTCTACATCATCAAAAGTACTAGTCTTATGATTCATGACCTCTAGATCAAAAGGAGCAGCAGTCGTCATTGAAATCTTTACAAAACTAGAGAAAGATGAGCCAAAATCAAAATTAGTCCCAGAAGTAAGAACATCGCCATAGATTTCGTTTATGACTTGTCTATACTCCTCTGCTATAGGAGTAATTTTGATAAAAACGTAATTATAGGAGTAATTTTGATAAAAACGTAATTAATACTACCTTACATTTAAAATATCTTTGCTATTAAAAATGAACAAAAAAATTATAAAAAAAATGACACTTAAAAAAGAATAATATAATTTGATTGTCTTGAATTGCTACCAAAGAAGGTTGAGAGGAATCTTGTTCTTCATTAGATGATTGAGTATAATATAAACCAATATTGGTGTTGTTAGATGATTTAGTACTCTAGTAGGAATAACCAAAAGGTAGTCATCTTTAATAAAATACGTTTTCACATTATAATTGGTTCTCACATTATGATTGGTTCTCCTACAACGAGTGCAAATTTTATTAAAATGTTGACCATGACCAATGCTAGAATTGGACTGTCCTCTACCATATTTATCAAAAGAATTATTCCCTTTTCTTCCCTCAAAATGGTAAATGGTTAGAACGTTGAACTTGCATGACCAATTATTGGTTTTTAAGAGAGATGCCAATATTATCTAATATACAACTATTAAAAACTTACATTGCTGAATAACAAGTTTAACTTTCTAATAAACACTTTTTTAAACTGATTACAAGGGCAATTAGGACTTAATCTCTTTTTACTTCATTATTAGGCCTTCCGCATTAAATTTCGCTGATGTGTCAACCCACAATTTTTTCCAACGTAATGCTACTTTATATATTATATTGATATTATATTGATATATTATTGATTACCTATTGATTACCTATTAGAATATTAGAAAATTAGAAAATAGAAAATATATATGGGTAATATCAAACGGTGCCTTATTAATGTTGTTCCGCCATTCTCATAGGAAAGATGAAAAGCTACCCACATAGCTTTCAAACTTCAACTCCTCAAATAACTTTCTTCATTGAAAACTGTACAAAACCCTGAATATCATCATAATTGGTATCGGCGCGCAATCATCTATGCTGCTTTCAAATCCTGCAATATATCATACCACTGTCTTCATCCATTGCACATCCATCTCCCATTTTCACCGTCAACCTTCATTGGTATGTGTCTATCATTTTATCTTTTCTTTGTTGCAAACCATGTATATTATTTAAGCTAAATTTTGCTGGGTTTCTATTTTACAGTTCTTGAAGCGACTATGGCAAGGCCCATAGAAGATGTGAGGGACATAAACGATTCCAAAGATTTGTGGAAGATTGCTGTTCGTTGTAGACATCTCTGGACCGTTACGAGTTCTTCAAACAAGTCACATCTGGAAATGGTATTGCTTGATTCAAAGGTATAAACTTTATTGTTAGCTATTTTTCATTCAATGATTGTTTGAACTTTTGTTATGCTCTGTGCATGATTATCACCTTTTCGCGTTTTTAATTTTGTTTTTATAGCTTGATATGATTCAGGCCATTGTACCGTCACATCTGTACTCGAAATACATTGATGTGCTTGCTGTGGGTAGTTCCTATATCATGCAGAATTTCAAAGTTTCAAAGAATGATTTCTCCTTTAAGTCCACAACTCACGGCTTCAAGTTGATTTTTTGTGGTTCAACTTTTGTAAAGCAAGCTGAACTACCAGACATCCCTTCTAATTATTTCAACATTCTTAGTTTGGCATCTATAGCTGATGGGAAATTTGAAACTAACGTTTTAGTTGGTACGTCCATATTCATGCGCTTTCAACATTCATAATTATCATTGTAGTAGTGTATTCTGATTATTGTATCATTTGAATATTTGTAGATGTTGTTGGAGGAGTTACCGATATTATGCAGACACAAATAATCCCCGATAACAACAAAAGTAAAGTTGTTTTTATGCTAACCGGCACGAGGTATGATCCGGATCAGACTTTATTTCGATTGTTCCAGCCTTCATGTTTGTATCCTTCTTTGTTTTGCACTGCTTGAATGAAAAAAAACTAAAATTGTTTTTGTTCTGTTTGTAACAATACACAAAATTGGTGTTACTGTGGCAGCAAAGCTTTTGTTCAGTAACGCAGGGTGGTATTACGAAGGTTGTGGTGAATGTACCAGGAGCGTCTCTCTGAAGGATGGAAAACTCAAGTGCTATGCAAACCATATTAATACCTAACCGGTTCCGAGGTAATACAAATCACATTTATCACCTTAAGTACTTGATGTTAATCATGGTTTTATGTTTGATTTAACTTGATGTAAATAGGTACAAGCTTGAAGTTTTGGGAGTGGATGGGAAATTCAAGTCCAGGTTTGTTTTTTGGGACGTTGACTGTGTGAAATTGATTGGCAAAACTGCTCAGGTAATATCTAATATACAAGCATACACTGTAGGTTGTTAAATTCATTTTTAACTCTTTTCCATCAAAACCTTAGTTTGTTTATTGACTTTTATAGCTATATGGAGAGACAAACTTGAAATATTTGTAAATCATCTCACGAGCACTAATTAGGTATATCCGAAATTGTTCTATCCGAAACTAATGTTATACTCCTAAAAAAGTTTACTTTTGTTAACTCATCTGTGTATTTTTCAGTTTTGCAGAGGAACTATTTGAACATTAATGCATTTTTCAAGCAATGGGAACCAACTAAGGTTTGCTTGATTCTCCTCTTATTTTCTAATTTTTGTGTTTTTGAAATTTTATATTTTGTATCTGAGTTTGATGAATTTTTGAGTTTCAGGTTGTGCCTCAGGCTGATAAATAAGTTTTGTTTGTCAACAAGAGGTTCAATGACATTGTTGAATTTTCTTGAACAAGTTGTGAGAGATTCATCAAAAGATATGTTGAACAAGTGTTGCAAAAAGATGTCTCTTCTCCTGTTTTTACATCTTTTTCTCAAGTCTTTTGTTATGTTCTTCGTTTTTGGAGTTTTGTTCACTGCTTTTTAATTCATAATTAATTTTTTAATGACTTTGTAAGATTTTGGCATTTACCATTTTTTTTTTCATTTGTGTTGTAATCAACAAAGAGAAGATATGAAAGATTCCATTCTTTCTTTTTCATTCCAATTGTTGGTATTCTATAACAATTATTGTTTAAAGATTTAAATTACTAAAGTAATACTGAATAATAAGATTTTATTGATCTTAATAATTACTTAATAATAATGATGATAAAAATGGAATTATATATGAAGAAGAGACTGAGTCAAGTGGTCGTTAGTTATTTTGATCCTTTCTATTTACCTTTTCCCGTTTTTTTTTTCAAAAATAATCTTTAATAAGAGTTTTATTTTCTAAAATAATTAATGGTTGGTTTATGTTTTGAATGAGTCATAAAGAGGGGTTGGCTGTCACACTCCTATAGACACTAGAAATGAGTAGACACCTTTATTTCATTGACACCTTTTATTTATAGGAATCTAAATTAATTTATTATCTAATTTAAATATGTTTAAATTAATTAATAAATTCACTTATGATTATTATAACATTTTATTTTAATGAAAAATAAAATTTAGGGACTATATAAGATTCATAGTAATAGTTTAAAGAGTATTTATTATATTCTTATAGTTTAGAGACTCTTTTTCAATATTATTAAGAAAAACGAGACAACGTTTTTATTGTTATTTTAAGATAATTAAAATAAATGAAAAGCCATATCGAAAGTTTAGTTGCAGAATACGTATAAAATAATAGTTTAAAGATATATAGGATTATGAACCTTTGCTATTCTATAAAAGGTAAAAATAATAACAACTGTAATTCTTAATTTTAATTTCTATTATAATAAATATATTATTAATATATTTTATTTATCTACAATTTAAGATTTGTATTAAATTGTAATAATTTTGCATTATTTATAATATTAATTTTTTCTTTTCTTTGAGCAAATTTTCACATATCCGATTGTTTTCTCAAGAAAATAATATTAATTAACTTGAAGATCTCACTCTAAATATAAAAGAGAATAAACCATTCTTATATTATATTGTATTATTAAGTTTGTCCTTTTTCTATGGAATATATATTTTAAAGGGAGTATTTAAGAAAAAAATCACGATAATGAGAAAAAATTTATTAATATTGAAAATTGTTACAAAATTTTAAATTTTAGTAATATATTAACTATAATTAAAACTACTATTAAAATATAATAAATTATATTAAAATTTCAATTTATCAAAAAATGTTAGTGTTTATTTTATGATAAAACGTTATCATTTATACCAAAAAATGTTATGAATATTTTTTGTATGATAAAAGAATATGAGATAATTATGATAGAAAAATACAAAAATTTGAAATGAAAAAGATAAATTTATCATTCTTTTTACATTTCTACAATTATGTATTATCATTTTATTTAATTAGTACACATAACATAAAATTTTATCAACTCATCAAAAGTAAGTTTTGTCTCTTTATAAAAACGTAGAAAATAATATACATTAATTGTAATAATTGTAATTATTATTATTAGAATAATATATATTAAACGAAGAAACTTTTAAGCATTTGACGGGAGAAGTCATATATTTTAGGTTTGGAAAAATGGGCTAATATCTAAAATAGGTTTAATAAATTTTTAGAATTAAATATAATTAAATATGATAAAAAGTGAAGAGGACACTGAGTCATGTGGTCACGTGTTATTTTGATCCTTTCCATTTACCTTTTATTGTTTATCAATAATAATTTTTAATAGGAATTTTATTTTCTCAAATAATTAATGGTTTGTTAATGTTTTCAATGACTCATAAAGGAGGTGGTGGCTGCTACACTCCATAGACCTTGATTTTCTCCTTTCAATTAGGTTTTACCATTTATTGTTTTATTTTATTATTATTGGTATAACATTAATTTATCCAATTTTTCATGTGAGGTGACAGTTACTCTATCATATGTAACAGATCATTCTAAGATTTAAATTATTTCATTAAAATTGGTTAAAATTCAAATTACACTAGAAATTAATAGACGTCTTTATTTCATTGACATCTTTTATTTATAGTAATTTAAGTCAATTTAATATCTTATTTAAATGTGTTTAAATTAATTAATAAATTCACTTATGATTATTATATCATTTTATTTTAATGAAAAATAAAAATTTATTTCTATCTTTATAATATAATAAAAAATAAAATTTTTTTTCTATCCATAAAATTTTATAATATAATGAAAAATATGTTAATATAATTTTCTGGTATTCAATTAAAAATTAAATGCATAAATTACAAATTTTAATTACAATAGTAAAATTGAACATATTGTTAAATTATTATTTTAAGTCACGGCTTATTTTTATAACAAAGCTGTAAATATGTATTGAGTGTATATAAAAAATAAATGTTAAATTATTATTTAATATTGTAATTGATTTTTTGATATTCTTAGATCTGATTTTTTATTTATTTACTGATATCTACATTAATAAATATTAAATTATTATTTAATATTGTGGTTGATGTTGGATACAATTATTATTTAGATCTCATTTTTTATAATAAATCGTAGATATTATAAATACGAATCAATGCTTAAAAGTTGGTATTGTTCGATTTATTATAAATACGAATAATGCTTATAAGTTAGTATATATTATTAGTATATAATTAAAACTACGTGAATATTTATGAACGGATCACAATGTAGTCACTGAAAGGATTTGAAAGATTTGTTAAAAAGATTTGAAAGGACACGTCTTTATTTTATTTCAAATGTATATTGTATTATGAACCTTTGTTATTTCATAAAAATTAAAAATAATAACAACTTAAAATTTAATTAATTATAATAAATATATTATTAATATATTATATTTTTTTTTATAATTTAAAAGTTGTAATAAATTATTTTATTTTAATTTTTTTATAATTTCAAATTTTTGCTATAGAAAAGTGTTGAATATTAGCACAGAATCAGACAGATTTACTATTATTAAACGTATCAATTTACTTTTATTTTCAAGATACCAAGGAGTGTAGATATTCATTTATAACTGAAATTTGACGGGGAGTTGTCATATATATTGTAGGTTTGTAAAAATTGTAAATATTATATAATAAGAAGATTTTAAAACTGATATTTGACGGGAAACTGTTATAAATTTTAGGTATAGAAAAATTGACTCATATCTAAAAAGTAATGTTATTTGAATTGGAAAAATGATTTTATTCAAATTTGTAGTTTTAAAATTAAGTCATCTGGATTCAACTTTGTTTTGTTAATTCATCTGGATTCACGGGTAGATGTAAACGTATCTATGAGAGGCTATGTTGTAGACTGTTCATTTTAATGTCCATCTTTTAAACATTTCTCTTGCTACAGTTAAAATTTGGCGCATATTATTAGTATATATTTGTAACTATGTGAATGTTAACCAATTGAATAATGAATTCAAACTTTAAAAATGATAGTTTGGTAGACAAAATCAAACAGATTTAATATTATTAAACGTATCAATTTACTTTTATTTTCAAGATAACATGGAGTGTAGATATTCATTTATAACTGTAATTTGACGGGTTGATGTTATATATTGAAGGTTTGTAAAAATTGTAAATATGATATAATAATAAAGATTTAAAATTGATATCTGACGGGAAGCAGTTATAAATTTTAGGTGTGGAAAAATTGACTAATATCTAAAAAGTAATGTTATTTTGATTGGAAAAATGAACAGTGTACATCCTTCATCGTCCATATCAAACTGATCCTAGAACCCAGCTTCTAGTTTGCAAGAGTTACATTAATGCTTGGGAAACCATTGATGATTATCCCACAAGCCTAGAAGGGTTAAAAGCTTTAATGGATTATGTTAATTTAATTAATCTTTATGATCCTATTAAAGGTCCAGTCAATACAACTTGTATTAGTCATGGAAACCTTCCTCCGCAATGGCAAGCTGTGAAGCTACCAGATGATCCTGATCCTCACTGTTGGAAACCTCCATGGACAAGTTGGTCGACACATGAGGTTGGAGAAAGCTCAAGGGTCAACAATAATGCATCTCAGATGAACATTGAGGAACAACTTGTAGAAATGAATTTTCAAGAATTTGTTCAAAGGGATGATCAAAGAATCAACGATCAAGATATGACTGAAGACAGCAAGCAGGATGAGTCATCACTCTATCCTCCACTCCCACATGATCTTGACGAAGATACTTTTGAAGACATAGCACTATACTCAGCGCACATTGATCCAGAGTACTATGCACAGAATCGGTACGAAGATATGATAAGGGACAGCTGTGAGTATGAGTCATACTATATGACAAACAAACTCTCAGAAGGAGAATACTCTGATCCAAACATGTCACCATCACATGAGCCAATTATAAAAAAATAATGTGACGCGTGGAACCAGAATCTTATCACAATCTATGATAAATCAAAAGTTTGTCTTCCACTACTGAAAGATGCTCCATCATGCTTAGTGGCGGGACCGGATAAGCTTATCTTATCTTTATTTTAGTCAGAGAGTGGCAATTAGTGTGTCTGCCACCAGTACTGTATTTATCTTTTTCTGTTTTAAGTCAAAAGTGGCAATTAGTGTGTCGGCCACTAGTGTGTAACGTGTCTTTGTTTGCTGAGTGCTGGCTTGCTTTCTACGCTTCTCTTTTCCTATATAAGGGAAGCTCTTGTATCATATTTTCACAAGTTGAAATACAATAAAATGTGTGTTTTCAGTCTAAGCATGTTCTAAACACTTCTCTTCTCTCTGAAAGCTTAAACTCTTATGTTCTATCCATAGGTACTCCACAGAGATGAAAGTATGCTCTACACTTGCCTCTTTGAGGATCTTGTGTAACAGAAATCCTCTGATCATTGATCCATGCTACGGTCCTTCCTACTATGAAAATGTTTCTCTAACCGCTGTGTCCTAGGCTGAACCTAGAACCTAGTAAGTCCACAGGGGTTGGCAGAGATGGTTCGAAAGTTCCTGCTCGACGGATACATGTTAGGGGTATGGTTTCATGGTATGTGGAGGCTCCCGGCCAGCGTGGTATCAGAGCCTGCTCAAGAAAGAGGGGGTAAATATGGTGTGAACATGAGAACGAGAGTGAGTAAGAGAGAAACCCAGTTTATCATGGAGACAACTGAAACTACAAACACCCAACCTATTGTAACGACCTCATCCCTCTCGCTTCCCAAACTCTGTAAAAAGACTCTCTCAAATAAAATAGAAAACCTTATAGAATATTCCTATGTCCCGGAAGATGCTCAGATCGCTGAGACTGTTCCTCCACTTCTGAATCCTTACAATATATTCAGAAGACATAATTCCCTCACGAGATCCATTAGAACCCTCATATCTACAAATAGACCTAGCACCGTCAAAGAATACATCCAGACGTCAAGACTGGATCAGTGTAGCCTCCAGGCTACCAACCAAGAACAATACGTAGATCTGGAGATCTCCCAAGATCTCATCAACGGGTGGAAACGTGAAGGTTACACGACTCTCCACTTTGGAGCCGTCAGACTTATCCTTTCACTACATGGAAGGAAGAACCAACCAGTCTTTGCCAAGATAGCTTTGCTAGACTCTAGCTATCTTAATTATGAGAACGCTGTTATAGGAACTGTGTTAACCTCACTTCATGCTGGAAGTGTTGTTCTTACGGTGTATCCCAACTACAACGTCAGCCTCAGTGACAGTACCTTGTCTACCAGATTAAAAGTTCAGATTCAGATCACTGGATCCGACCAAGTCCCTGAAGCTATGGTGGCTACTCTTCACCACCAGATCATCTACCGTCTGCAGAATCATGCCATAGATCTTCCCACTACAGGTTGCTCTTCTGACTCCTTGTTGGTTATGGCCGGCAGAGAAGAAGTACCCTCAATCGTTCAGATCCCCAGGAAGATTGACAGAAAAGAGTTAGCTCATCTTATTCCTCTAGAATGGATGACTAACTATGAAAGACTCCATGCGGATAGAAGACCAATCCAGTCCCAAGAGGTTTCTTTCAAAAGATACCCAGACAAGACGGTTAAGACTATCTTCAAGAAACCTGAGGAAGAATCCAGCTCGTCTTCCCAGATCTTTCAAACAATGATGATCAGACCTGCTCTTGAAGAAACCTGGTGCCCTATTCATGCCGTTACATCAGATGCTAAACCCATCTATACGGACAAGATAAAAGGACACTTCATATGGGATGTTGATCCCTCCAAATGCGACCCTGATTGCGACTGTTGGATGCATGACGCTGATATCGACAGAGATATCATTCGCCCAAAGTCTAAGAAGAAAGGAGCATGCAAACCACAACCTCCTCCTCAAAGAAGATCAGACCCTGAAGATGGCCCATGGATTGGAATCCATGAAAAGAAGAAGCCACTGTCTATCTATGAGGAAGGACTTGCAATCCTAAGAAAGGAAGGACTTCTGCCTCCTGATGATCCCACTTTAGTATCATGGTCTCCCAAGGACCATTGCAGATCAGCAGAACCTCCTCAACAAACGCAACCAATCCCTTGCTTCATGTATACAGCCACTACACCAGAATATGGCCAGCATTTTCCTCCGCTAGAAAGGAAAATAGATCCTATCACCAATAGGACATCAAAGTCGTTCATCAATCCCTCTGAAGTTCAAGCTGATGGGAGAATGAAGCCTTTGACCCAGGCCGAAGAAGTTCTCAACTGGCAATCCGAGAACATGGTGGCACAAAACGAGATGCTCCAGAATCTTGACAAAAAGATGGACAAGATTACTAGAGACACAGAAGAGTATCTCAAGGGATTTTCCACGAAGTTAAGACGAAGCTACAAATCTCTCAAAGCTCAGGTGGCCTCCTTAGATCAAGAACTCAGCCATATCCATGGCGCAGAAGTCTTCAGTTATGACTTCACGAAAAAGGAGAGAGAAATGAACAATCTGCAAGCTCAGATTAGAGAGATAGAAGAATATGTTAGGAAAACTCACAAGCAAGAAGAAAAGCCTGCCCAAGAATCATTCCATGGCATCCCAGCTTATCCTTCTTATTACTCAAGACCAGCCAGACCCTCAGAACCGGATCTATCTGGCTTCCTAACTGCTTCTCCAACCAGGCCAGCCCAGCCTGACTTATCTGGCTTCCTAACTGCTCCACCGAAGAAGTACTGGTCATCAGAAGCTAGAAAGCTAAGGTTTACCAAGCCCCAAGAAACCTCAACTTCGAGATCCAAAAGACATACTACTCGAATGAGCACTTCATCATCAGACTCTCAGGATGTTCCTGAAACACCTCTTACTACATTCCCCAGAAATGAAGAGAATCCTGACAAAGCTTATGAAGCCTTGGCCATCACAACAAAGAATGAATCTTCTCCAGACAACCAGTCCGTCGCTGACACTTCAACATCACAAGAAGAAGATCAATTGGCCACGGAACCTTCTACACCCAGGAGTAACAATTGGTTTAGAGACGATGAAGACAAGCTATATCCAAGCACAGACTCTGATGAGACACCGCAGACGATATCCCTAGAAAACGAATCTCTAGGGACTGAACCAGAAAAGGATCTTATTCCGAAGCTCTTCATGGTTAACATAAAGGAGGAAGATACCTTCTTTGAAGAATCCTCTCAGGAAACTCCAGAAGCTGAAAAGACCAAATCCACAGGTGGACCTTGGTTCACCATTGACGATATACCACCCAGTAAATGGAGAAAAAGGATCCTAGACTTTGGTGCTTGGCTCGACACACAATTGATGAAAACCACTGCTGATCCCTACAAAGTAATCGAAGAATTCTGTTGCCGCATGACAGGAACAATGAAAGAGTGGTACATTAATCTTGGAGCTCTCAAACAGGATGAGTTACACCGCTTACACACTACATCCAATCTCCTCGGTGTTATACATCAAGTATTCATTGGAGATGTTGACATCCACAACAAGAAGTACAGACAAGAGTTCTTTGAGATGAAATGTTGTTCTCTCAAAACCAAGGACATAGATAAGCATTATCATAGGATGCTTCAGAGATTCTATGCTCTAAATGGTTTTAATGATACCAGCCTCAAGAACACTTACGTAGCATCTTTGCCCCAGGAGATTCAACCTGAACTCCACAAAATGATAGCTGCAGCACAGAAAGACATTCCCTCCATGAGTCTTGGACAAATCCATCAGATGACGCTAGAAGCTCTAGATAAACTATGCAGACTTCATCAACAATTCTCAGAAGTCCTTAGTCAAAAGTTCAAGTACAACAAGGCCTGTAAGAAGTCTTATCTGGAGATTAAATGCAAAGACAAGAAGTGTAGCTGCCCCACCAGAAAGAAACATCATAAACAGAAATACAAATCCTTCAAGGATTACAAAAGAAAGAAGAAAAAAGGGGTCAAGTTCTTCAAGAAGAAACCCTTTCGTGGAAAGGGAAAATCCCAAAGATGTTTCATCTGCGGACAGAAAGGACATTACTCCAAAGAATGTCCTAACAATAAACACAAGGCTGCTAAACTGATCAACTCCCTTCATCCTGTCGAAGGAGACCTGGAATCAGTTTACTCTGAACAAAGCTCAGCTGACGAAGAGACAGTCTTCGCCCTTCAAGACTACTCGTCTGAAGGAACCTCCCTCTCAGATTCAGGAGGTGAAGATTTTGTCCCTGTTTACTCTTACAAGGAAGTAGGAAGCTCTCTCCCTACTCCTCCTTTACCCTGTGTAGAAATCCATGTTCTAGCTGCAAAATTCTCACGACCTAAGAAGGTCATGGCATACATGGACACTGGAGCACAAATTACGATGATGAATCCTGACATCTTGCCAATGGAGTTATGGAAAGATCATAAAGCTTATTTTATGGCAGCAGATGGAGAGACCTTTACAACGAACTTGATAACAAAGAACAAGATAGGAATCAAGTTCTTCCCAGACTGCATTATCTGGACACAGGTCATAGGAACAAAACTTCCAGCCAAAGACATTGTCATTGGAATGGATGTTTATGTGGCAGCCGAGAAACTCCAAATCCTTGCCACTGGAATCAAGTACAAGAGAGAATTCCGACCATTCTCTCAGATCATGAAGCTGTATTCCTTGTCAAATGTTCCTACGGGGTATGAAGAGATTAAGTCAAAGCTTCTCAAGCTCTGTGCGGATAGCCATGAGAAGTTCCTTCATCCAGAACCCTTATGGAAGAACAAGGACTTCTTTGTCCAACTTCCATTCAAGCTTAATGAAGATATTAATCCAACAAAGGCCACTCATCCTGGAATGAGTCCTTCTGATTATGCCTTGGCAAGAGAAGAATGCAGTCAGCTGCTCAAACAAGGGCTGATAGAACCCACGAAATCTGAGTGGGCTTGCCAAGCCTTCTATGTTGAAAAAAGATCTGAAAAAGTCAGAGGAAAGAAAAGACTTGTAATCGATTACAAGCCTCTGAACCACTTCCTTCAAGATGACAAGTTCCCTATTCCTAAGGCTGCATCACTGAACGTGTTCATCAAGGACGCCCAGATCTATTCAAAGTTCGACTTAAAGTCAGGTTTTTGGCAATTGGGTATCGACCCAAAGGATCGTCCAAAAACAGCCTTTTGCATACCTAATGCCCAGTACCAATGAACTGTTCTACCTTTTGGGCTTAAGGTTGCCCCATCACTGTTCCAAAAGGCCATGACAAAGATATTTGAGCCCATTCTCCATAGTGCTCTCATCTACATTGATGATGTGTTACTATTCTCCAAAGACGAGAAGACTCACAAACAGTTATTGGGCCAGTTCCATAAGTTAGCCCAACAACATGGAATAATGCTTTCTGAGAAGAAGAGTCAATTGGGCCAAACTGAGATTGACTTCTTAGGAATGCATTTCTCTAATGGAAAGTATCGCCCTCAACCTCACATTGCTCAAGAATTATTAAACTTTCCAGATGAAAATCTCACAGTCAAACAGATTCAGCAATTTCTCGGTATAATCAATTATATCAGAGACTTCATTCCCAGACTTGCCAGATACACCAGTGCTCTGTCTCTATTGCTGAAGAAGAAACCACCACCATGGGGAGAAGAACAAACCAAAGCTGTAAGAGCTTTGAAAGAAATAGCCCAAGCTCCTCCTGATCTAAAAATCCCTGGAGAAGGGAAACGAGTCCTCCAGACTGATGCAAGTGACCACTATTGGGGAGCAGTTCTGATTGAAGAAATAGGTGGCAAGAAATACTATTGTGGCCACGCCAGTGGTCAGTTCAAAGATGCAGAAAAGCATTACCACACCACTTACAAAGAAGCACTTGCAGTAAAAATGGGAATCCAGAAGTTTGACTTCCACCTCAGAGGTTACCACTTCGAGGTCCAGATGGACAACTCGTCTTTTCCTAAGATTCTGGAATTCAAAAATAAGATGCCTCCAGATCCACAGACATTGAGGCTTAAGGACTGGTTCTCTAGATATGATTTCACAGTGAAACACATCAAAGGAACCCAGAATGTGATCCCGGATCTATTATCCAGACCCATGAAACCCATCCAAGTGATCACCACCAGGCATACCTTCCCATTAATCTTAATGGTCCATCCTATTCCATCCAATGCCTCGGTCACCATGAACTTTCCTCCAAGAGTCAACCACTCCTTCTCCGTATCTCAGTTGAAAGAATATGCCAGGAATAACCTTTTTTACTTTCTGTTCAAAATCATTAGAAAGAAGCCTCTTCCTGACCATGCACCTTTCTTCCCAAATACTCCTTTCCATTTACCATTTTTGATAAACCCTGCTTTCAGATTCACAAAAAATCAATTATGGTATCTTTGGTGTGCTACAAGCTTATACGCTATGCCAGTCCTTATTCCTACCATTGCTATGTATGAACATCTGATGAACCCTAGAAAGCACAGGTCTTTGATATGGACTGCCCTAGAATGGTTCTCTCCGTTAAACTGGTGGAGAGAAAATCTCATCCTAGCCGTTAATGATCTTAAAGAATGGTGCCCAACTGTGGAAGCTCGAAGTAACTGCAAGACAGTGTACATCCTTCATCGTCCATATCAAACTGATCCTAGAACCCAGCTTCTAGTTTGCAAGAGTTACATTAATGCTTGGGAAACCATTGATGATTATCCCACAAGCCTGGAAGGGTTAAAAGCTTTAATGGATTATGTTAATTTAATTAATCTTTATGATCATATTAAAGGTCCAGTCAATACAACTTGTATTAGTCATGGAAACCTTCCTCCACAATGGCAAGCTGTGAAGCTACCAGATGATCCTGATCCTCACTGTTGGAAACCTCCATGGACAAGTTGGTCGACACATAAGGTTGGAGAAAGCTCAAGGGTCAACAATAATGCATCTCAGATGAACATTGAGGAACAACTTGTAGAAATGAATTTTCAAGAATTTGTTCAAAGGGATGATCAAAGAATCAACGATCAAGATATGACTGAAGACAGCAAGCAGGATGAGTCATCACTCTATCCTCCACTCCCACATGATCTTGACGAAGATACTTTTGAAGACATAGCACTATACTCAGCGCACATTGATCCAGAGTACTATGCACAGAATCGGTACGAAGATATGATAAGGGACAGCTGTGAGTATGAGTCATACTATATGACAAACAAACTCTCAGAAGGAGAATACTCTGATCCAAACATGTCACCATCACATGAGCCAATTATAAAAAAATAATGTGACGCGTGGAACCAGAATCTTATCACAATCTTTGATAAATCAAAAGTTTGTCTTCCACTACTGAAAGATGCTCCATCATGCTTAGTGGCGGGACCGGATAAGCTTATCTTATCTTTATTTTAGTCAGAGAGTGGCAATTAGTGTGTCTGCCACTAGTACTGTATTTATCTTTTTCTGTTTTAAGTCAAAAGTGGCAATTAGTGTGTCGGCCACTAGTGTGTAACGTGTCTTTGTTTGCTGAGTGCTGGCTTGCTTTCTACGCTTCTCTTTTCCTATATAAGGGAAACTCTTGTATCATATTTTCACAAGTTGAAATACAATAAAATGTGTGCTTTTAGTCTAAACATGTTCTAAACATTTCTCTTCTCTCTGAAAGCTTAAATTCTTATGTTCTATCCATAGGTACTCCACAGAGATGAAAGTATGCTCTACACTTGCCTCTTTGAGGATCTTGTGTAACAGAAATCCTCTGATCATTGATCCATGCTACGGTCCTTCCTACTATGAAAAGGTTTCTCTAACCGCTGTGTCCTAGGCTGAACCTAGAACCTAGTAAGTCCACAAGGGTTGGCAGAGATGGTTCGAAAGTTCCTGCTCGACGGATACATGTTAGGGGTATGGTTTCATGGTATGTGGAGGCTCCCGGCCAGCGTGGTATCAGAGCCTGCTCAAGAAAGAGGGGGTAAATATGGTGTGAACATGAGAACGAGAGTGAGTAAGAGAGAAACCCAGTTTATCATGGAGACAACTGAAACTACAAACACCCAACCTATTGTAACGACCTCATCCCTCTCGCTTCCCAAACTCTGTAAAAAGACTCTCTCAAATAAAATAGAAAACCTTATAGAATATTCCTATGTCCCGGAAGATGCTCAGATCGCTGAGACTGTTCCTCCACTTCTGAATCCTTACAATATATTCAGAAGACATAATTCCCTCACGAGATCCATTAGAACCCTCATATCTACAAATAGACCTAGCACCGTCAAAGAATACATCCAGACGTCAAGACTGGATCAGTGTAGCCTCCAGGCTACCAACCAAGAACAATACGTAGATCTGGAGATCTCCCAAGATCTCATCAACGGGTGGAAACGTGAAGGTTACACGACTCTCCACTTTGGAGCCGTCAGACTTATCCTTTCACTACATGGAAGGAAGAACCAACCAGTCTTTGCCAAGATAGCTTTGCTAGACTCTAGCTATCTTAATTATGAGAACGCTGTTATAGGAACTGTGTTAACCTCACTTCATGCTGGAAGTGTTGTTCTTACGGTGTATCCCAACTACAACGTCAGCCTCAGTGACAGTACCTTGTCTACCAGATTAAAAGTTCAGATTCAGATCACTGGATCCGACCAAGTCCCTGAAGCTATGGTGGCTACTCTTCACCACCAGATCATCTACCGTCTGCAGAATCATGCCATAGATCTTCCCACTACAGGTTGCTCTTCTGACTCCTTGTTGGTTATGGCCGGCAGAGAAGAAGTACCCTCAATCGTTCAGATCCCCAGGAAGATTGACAGAAAAGAGTTAGCTCATCTTATTCCTCTAGAATGGATGACTAACTATGAAAGACTCCATGCGGATAGAAGACCAATCCAGTCCCAAGAGGTTTCTTTCAAAAGATACCCAGACAAGACGGTTAAGACTATCTTCAAGAAACCTGAGGAAGAATCCAGCTCGTCTTCCCAGATCTTTCAAACAATGATGATCAGACCTGCTCTTGAAGAAACCTGGTGCCCTATTCATGCCGTTACATCAGATGCTAAACCCATCTATACAGACAAGATAAAAGGACACTTCATATGGGATGTTGATCCCTCCAAATGCGACCCTGATTGCGACTGTTGGATGCATGACGATGATATCGACAGAGATATCATTCGCCCAAAGTCTAAGAAGAAAGGAGCATGCAAACCACAACCTTCTCCTCAAAGAAGATCAGACCCTGAAGATGGCCCATGGATTGGAATCCATGAAAAGAAGAAGCCACTGTCTATCTATGAGGAAGGACTTGCAATCCTAAGAAAGGAAGGACTTCTGCCTCCTGATGATCCCACTTTAGTATCATGGTCTCCCAAGGACCATTGCAGATCAGCAGAACCTCCTCAACAAACGCAACCAATCCCTTGCTTCATGTATACAGCCACTACACCAGAATATGGCCAGCATTTTCCTCCGCTAGAAAGGAAAATAGATCCTATCACCAATAGGACATCAAAGCCGTTCATCAATCCCTCTGAAGTTCAAGCTGATGGGAGAATGAAGCCTTTGACCCAGGCCGAAGAAGTTCTCAACTGGCAATCCGAGAACATGGTGGCACAAAACGAGATGCTCCAGAATCTTGACAAAAAGATGGACAAGATTACTAGAGACACAGAAGAGTATCTCAAGGGATTTTCCACGAAGTTAAGACGAAGCTACAAATCTCTCAAAGCTCAGGTGGCCTCCTTAGATCAAGAACTCAGCCATATCCATGGCGCAGAAGTCTTCAGTTATGACTTCACGAAAAAGGAGAGAGAAATGAACAATCTGCAAGCTAAGATTAGAGAGATAGAAGAATATGTTAGGAAAATTCACAAGCAAGAAGAAAAGCCTGCCCAAGAATCATTCCATAGCATCCCAGCTTATCCTTCTTATTACTCAAGACCAGCCAGACCCTCAGAACCGGATCTATCTGGCTTCCTAACTGCTTCTCCAACCAGGCCAGCCTAGCCTGACTTATCTGGCTTCCTAACTGCTCCACCGAAGAAGTACTGGTCATCAGAAGCTAGAAAGCTAAGGTTTACCAAGCCCCAAGAAACCTCAACTTCGAGATCCAAAAGACATACTACTCGAATGAGCACTTCATCATCAGACTCTCAGGATGTTCCTGAAACACCTCTTACTACATTCCCCAGAAATGAAGAGAATCCTGACAAAGCCTATGAAGCCTTGGCCATCACAACAAAGAATGAATCTTCTCCAGACAACCAGTCCGTCGCTGACACTTCAACATCACAAGAAGAAGATCAATTGGCCACGGAACCTTCTACACCCAGGAGTAACAATTGGTTTAGAGATGATGAAGACAAGCTATATCCAAGCACAGACTCTGATGAGACACCGCAGACGATATCCCTAGAAAACGAATCTCTAGGGACTGAACCAGAAAAGGATCTTATTCCGAAGCTCTTCATGGCTAACATAAAGGAGGAAGATACCTTCTTTGAAGAATCCTCTCAGGAAACTCCAGAAGCTGAAAAGACCAAATCCACAGGTGGACCTTGGTTCACCATTGACGATATACCACCCAGTAAATGGAGAAAAAGGATCTTAGAGTTTGGTGCTTGGCTCGACACACAATTGATGAAAACCACTGCTGATCCCTACAAAGTAATCGAAGAATTCTGTTGCCGCATGACAGGAACAATGAAAGAGTGGTACATTAATCTTGGAGCTGTCAAACAGGATGAGTTACACCGCTTACACACTACATCCAATCTCCTCGGTGTTATACATCAAGTATTCATTGGAGATGTTGACATCCACAACAAGAAGTACAGACAAGAGTTCTTTGAGATGAAATGTTGTTCTCTCAAAACCAAGGACATAGATAAGCATTATCATAGGATGCTTCAGAGATTCTATGCTCTAAATGGTTTTAATGATACCAGCCTCAAGAACACTTACGTAGCATCTTTGCCCCAGGAGATTCAACCTGAACTCCACAAAATGATAGCTGCAGCACAGAAAGACATTCCCTCCATGAGTCTTGGACAAATCCATCAGATGACGCTAGAAGCTCTAGATAAACTATGCAGACTTCATCAACAATTTTCAGAAGTCCTTAGCCAAAAGTCCAAGTACAACAAGGCCTGTAAGAAGTCTTATCTGGAGATTAAATGCAAAGACAAGAAGTGTAGCTGCCCCACCAGAAAGAAACATCATAAACAGAAATACAAATCCTTCAAGGATTACAAAAGAAAGAAGAAAAAAGGGGTCAAGTTCTTCAAGAAGAAACCCTTTCGTGGAAAGGGAAAATCCCAAAGATGTTTCATCTGCGGACAGAAAGGACATTACTCCAAAGAATGTCCTAACAATAAACACAAGGCTGCTAAACTGATCAACTCCCTTCATCCTGTCGAAGGAGACCTGGAATCAGTTTACTCTGAACAAAGCTCAGCTGACGAAGAGACAGTCTTCGCCCTTCAAGACTACTCGTCTGAAGGAACCTCCCTCTCAGATTCAGGAGGTGAAGATTTTGTCCCTGTTTACTCTTACAAGGAAGTAGGAAGCTCTCTCCCTACTCCTCTTTTACCCTGTGTAGAAATCCATGTTCTAGCTGCAAAATTCTCATGACCTAAGAAGGTCATGGCATACATGGACACTGGAGCACAAATTACGATGATGAATCCTGACATCTTGCCAATGGAGTTATGGAAAGATCATAAAGCTTATTTTATGGCAGCAGATGGAGAGACCTTTACAACGAACTTGATAACAAAGAACAAGATAGAAATCAAGTTCTTCCCAGACTGCATTATCTGGACACAGGTCATAGGAACAAAACTTCCAGCCAAAGACATTGTCATTGGAATGGATGTTTATGTGGCAGCCGAGAAACTCCAAATCCTTGCCACTGGAATCAAGTACAAGAGAGAATTCCGACCATTCTCTCAGATCATGAAGCTGTATTCCTTGTCAAATGTTCCTACGGGGTATGAAGAGATTAAGTCAAAGCTTCTCAAGCTCTGTGCGGATAGCCATGAGAAGTTCCTTCATCCAGAACCCTTATGGAAGAACAAGGACTTCTTTGTCCAACTTCCATTCAAGCTTAATGAAGATATTAATCCAACAAAGGCCACTCATCCTGGAATGAGTCCTTCTGATTATACCTTGGCAAGAGAAGAATGCAGTCAGCTACTCAAACAAGGGCTGATAGAACCCACGAAATCTGAGTGGGTTTGCCAAGCCTTCTATGTTGAAAAAAGATCTGAAAAAGTCAGAGGAAAGAAAAGACTTGTAATCGATTACAAGCCTCTGAACCACTTCCTTCAAGATGACAAGTTCCCTATTCCTAAGGCTGCATCTCTGAACGTGTTCATCAAGGACGCCCAGATCTATTCAAAGTTTGACTTAAAGTCAGGTTTTTGGCAATTGGGTATCGACCCAAAGGATCGTCCAAAAACAGCCTTTTGCATACCTAATGCCCAGTACCAATGGACTGTTCTACCTTTTGGGCTTAAGGTTGCCCCATCACTATTCCAAAAGGCCATGACAAAGATATTTGAGCCCATTCTCCATAGTGCTCTCATCTACATTGATGATGTGTTACTATTCTCCAAAGACGAGAAGACTCACAAACAGTTATTGGGCCAGTTCCATAAGTTAGCCCAACAACATGGAATAATGCTTTCTGAGAAGAAGAGTCAATTGGGCCAATCTGAGATTGACTTCTTAGGAATGCATTTCTCTAATGGAAAGTATCGCCCTCAACCTCACATTGCTCAAGAATTATTAAACTTTCCAGATGAAAATCTCACAGTCAAACAGATTCAGCAATTTCTCGGTATAATCAATTATATCAGAGACTTCATTCCCAGACTTGCCAGATACACCAGTGCTTTGTCTCTATTGCTGAAGAAGAAACCACCACCATGGGGAGAAGAACAAACCAAAGCTGTAAGAGCTTTGAAAGAAATAGCCCAATCTCCTCCTGATCTAAAAATCCCTGGAGAAGGAAAACGAGTCCTCCAGACTGATGCAAGTGACCACTATTGGGGAGCAGTTCTGATTGAAGAAATAGGTGGCAAGAAATACTATTGTGGCCACACCAGTGGTCAGTTCAAAGATGCAGAAAAGCATTACCACACCACTTACAAAGAAGCACTTGCAGTAAAGATGGGAATCCAGAAGTTTGACTTCCACCTCAGAGGTTACCACTTCGAGGTCCAGATGGACAACTCGTCTTTTCCTAAGATTCTGGAATTCAAAAATAAGATGCCTCTAGATCCACAGACATTGAGGCTTAAGGACTGGTTCTCTAGATATGATTTCACAGTGAAACACATCAAAGGAACCCAGAATGTGATCCCGGATCTATTATCCAGACCCATGAAACCCATCCAAGTGATCACCACCAGGCATACCTTCCCATTAATCTTAATGGTCCGTCCTATTCCATCCAATGCCTCGGTCACCATGAACTTTCCTCCAAGAGTCAACCACTCCTTCTCCGTATCTCAGTTGAAAGAATATGCCAGGAATAACCTTTTTTACTTTCTGTTCAAAATCATTAGAAAGAAGCCTCTTCCTGACCATACACCTTTCTTCCCATATATTCCTTTCCATTTACCATTTTTGATAAACCCTGCTTTCAGATTCACAAAAAATCAATTATGGTATCTTTGGTGTGCTACAAGCTTATACGCTATGCCAGTCCTTATTCCTACCATTGCTATGTATGAACATCTGATGAACCCTAGAAAGCACAGGTCTTTGATATGGACTGCCCTAGAATGGTTCTCTCCGTTAAACTGGTGGAGAGAAAATCTCAGCCTAGCCGTTAATGATCTTAAAGAATGGTGCCCAACTGTGGAAGCTCGAAGTAACTGCAAGACAGTGTACATCCTTCATCGTCCATATCAAACTGATCCTAGAACCCAGCTTCTAGTTTGCAAGAGTTACATTAATGCTTGGGAAACCATTGATGATTATCCCACAAGCCTGGAAGGGTTAAAAGCTTTAATGGATTATGTTAATTTAATTAATCTTTATGATCCTATTAAAGGTCCAGTCAATACAACTTGTATTAGTCATGGAAACCTTCCTCCGCAATGGCAAGCTGTGAAGCTACCAGATGATCCTGATCCTCACTGTTGGAAACCTCCATGGACAAGTTGGTCGACACATGAGGTTGGAGAAAGCTCAAGGGTCAACAATAATGCATCTCAGATGAACATTGAGGAACAACTTGCAGAAATGAATTTTCAAGAATTTGTTCAAAGGGATGATCAAAGAATCAACGATCAAGATATGACTGAAGACAGCAAGCAGGATGAGTCATCACTCTATCCTCCACTCCCACATGATCTTGACGAAGATACTTTTGAAGACATAGCACTATACTCAGCCCACATTGATCCAGAGTACTATGCACAGAATCGGTACGAAGATATGATAAGGGACAGCTGTGAGTATAAGTCATACTATATGACAAACAAACTCTCAGAAGGAGAATACTCTGATCCAAACATGTCACCATCACATGAGCCAATTATAAAAAAATAATGTGACGCGTGGAACCAGAATCTTATCACAATCTGTGATAAATCAAAAGTTTGTCTTCCACTACTGAAAGATGCTCCATCATGCTTAGTGGCGGGACCGGATAAGCTTATCTTATCTTTATTTTAGTCAGAGAGTGGCAATTAGTGTGTCTGCCACTAGTACTGTATTTATCTTTTTCTGTTTTAAGTCAAAAGTGGCAATTAGTGTGTCGGCCACTAGTGTGTAACGTGTCTTTGTTTGCTGAGTGCTGGCTTGCTTTCTACGCTTCTCTTTTCCTATATAAGGGAAGCTCTTGTATCATATTTTCACAAGTTGAAATACAATAAAATGTGTGCTTTCAGTCTAAACATGTTCTAAACATTTCTCTTCTCTCTGAAAGCTTAGATTCTTATGTTCTATCCATAGGTACTCCACAGAGATGAAAGTATGCTCTACACTTGCCTCTTTGAGGATCTTGTGTAACAGAAATCCTCTGATCATTGATCCATGCTACGGTCCTTCCTACTATGAAAAGGTTTCTCTAACCGCTATGTCCTAGGCTGAACCTAGAACCTAGTAAGTCCACAAGGGTTGGCAGAGATGGTTCGAAAGTTCCTGCTCGACGGATACATGTTAGGGGTATGGTTTCATGGTATGTGGAGGCTCCCGGCCAGCGTGGTATCAGAGCCTGCTCAAGAAAGAGGGGGTAAATATGGTGTGAACATGAGAACGAGAGTGAGTAAGAGAGAAACCCAGTTTATCATGGAGACAACTGAAACTACAAACACCCAACCTATTGTAACGACCTCATCCCTCTCGCTTCCCAAACTCTGTAAAAAGAATCTCTCTAATAAAATAGAAAACCTTATAGAATATTCCTATGTCCCGGAAGATGCTCAGATCGCTGAGACTATTCCTCCACTTCTGAATCCTTACAATATATTCAGAAGAAATAATTCCCTCACGAGATACATCAGAACCCTCATATCTACAAACAAACCTAACACCGTCAAAGAATACATCCAGACGTCAAGACTAGACCAGTGTAGCCTCCAGGCTACCAACCAAGAACAATACGTAGATCTGGAGATCTCCCAAGATCTCATCAACGGGTGGAAACGTGAAGGTTACACGACTCTCCACTTTGGAGCTGTCAGACTTATCCTTTCACTACATGGAAGGAAGAACCAACCAGTCTTTGCCAAGATAGCTTTGCTAGACTCTAGCTATCTTAATTATGAGAATGCCGTTATAGGAACTGTGCTAACCTCACTCCATGCTGGAAGTGTTGTCCTTACGGTGTATCCCAACTATAACGTCAGCCTCAGTGACAGTACCTTGTCTACCAGACTAAAAGTTCAGATTCAGATCACTGGATCCGACCAAGTCCCTGAAGCTATGGTGGCTACTCTTCACCACCAGATCATCTACCGTCTGCAGAATCATGCCATAGATCTTCCCACTACAGGTTGCTCTTCTGACTCCTTGTTGGTTATGGCCGGCAGAGAAGAAGTACCCTCAATCGTTCAGATCCCCAGGAAGATTGACAGAAAAGAGTTAGCTCATCTTATTCCTCTAGAATGGATGACTAACTATGAAAGACTCCATGCGGATAGAAGACCAATCCAGTCCCAAGAGGTTTCTTTCAAAAGATACCCAGACAAGACGGTTAAGACTATCTTCAAGAAACCTGAGGAAGAATCCAGCTCGTCTTCCCAGATCTTTCAAACAATGATGATCAGACCTGCTCTTGAAGAAACCTGGTGCCCTATTCATGCCGTTACATCAGATGCTAAACCCATCTATATAGACAAGATAAAAGGACACTTCATATGGGATGTTGATCCCTCCAAATGCGACCCTGATTGCGACTGTTGGATGCATGACGATGATATCGACAGAGATATCATTCGCCCAAAGTCTAAGAAGAAAGGAGCATGCAAACCACAACCTCCTCCTCAAAGAAGATCAGACCCTGAAGATGGCCCATGGATTGGAATCCATGAAAAGAAGAAGCCAATGTCTATCTATGAGGAAGGACTTGCAATCCTAAGAAAGGAAGGACTTCTGCCTCCTGATGATCCCACTTTAGTATCATGGTCTCCCAAGGACCATTGCAGATCAGCAGAACCTCCTCAACAAACGCAACCAATCCCTTGCTTCATGTATACAGCCACTACACCAGAATATGGCCAGCATTTTCCTCCGCTAGAAAGGAAAATAGATCCTATCACCAATAGGACATCAAAGCCGTTCATCAATCCCTCTGAAGTTCAAGCTGATGGGAGAATGAAGCCTTTGACCCAGGCCGAAGAAGTTCTCAACTGGCAATCCGAGAACATGGTGGCACAAAACGAGATGCTCCAGAATCTTGACAAAAAGATGGACAAGATTACTAGAGACACAGAAGAGTATCTCAAGGGATTTTCCACGAAGTTAAGACGAAGCTACAAATCTCTCAAAGCTCAGGTGGCCTCCTTAGATCAAGAACTCAGCCATATCCATGGCGCAGAAGTCTTCAGTTATGACTTCACGAAAAAGGAGAGAGAAATGAACAATCTGCAAGCTCAGATTAGAGAGATAGAAGAATATGTTAGGAAAACTCACAAGCAAGAAGAAAAGCCTGCCCAAGAATCATTCCATGGCATCCCAGCTTATCCTTCTTATTACTCAAGACCAGCCAGACCCTCAGAACCGGATCTATCTGGCTTCCTAACTGCTTCTCCAACCAGGCCAGCCCAGCCTGACTTATCTGGCTTCCTAACTGCTCCACCGAAGAAGTACTGGTCATCAGAAGCTAGAAAGCTAAGGTTTACCAAGCCCCAAGAAACCTCAACTTCGAGATCCAAAAGACATACTACTCGAATGAGCACTTCATCATCAGACTCTCAGGATGCTCCTGAAACACCTCTTACTACATTCCCCAGAAATGAAGAGAATCCTGACAAAGCCTATGAAGCCTTGGCCATCACAACAAAGAATGAATCTTCTCCAGACAACCAGTCCGTCGCTGACACTTCAACATCACAAGAAGAAGATCAATTGGCCACAGAACCTTCTACACCCAGGAGTAACAATTGGTTTAGAGACGATGAAGACAAGCTATATCCAAGCACAGACTCTGATGAGACACCGCAGATGATATCCCTAGAAAACGAATCTCTAGGGACTGAACCAGAAAAGGATCTTATTCCGAAGCTCTTCATGGCTAACATAAAGGAGGAAGATAACTTCTTTGAAGAATCCTATCAGGAAACTCCAGAAGCTGAAAAGACCAAATCCACAGGTGGACCTTGGTTCACCATTGACGATATACCACCCAGTAAATGGAGAAAAAGGATCCTAGACTTTGGTGCTTGGCTCGACACACAATTGATGAAAACCACTGCTGATCCCTACAAAGTAATCGAAGAATTCTGTTGCCGCATGACAGGAACAATGAAAGAGTGGTACATTAATCTTGGAGCTGTCAAACAGGATGAGTTACACCGCTTACACACTACATCCAATCTCCTCGGTGTTATACATCAAGTATTCATTGGAGATGTTGACATCCACAACAAGAAGTACAGACAAGAGTTCTTTTAGATGAAATGTTGTTCTCTCAAAACCAAGGACATAGATAAGCATTATCATAGGATGCTTCAGAGATTCTATGCTCTAAATGGTTTTAATGATACCAGCCTCAAGAACACTTACGTAGCATCTTTGCCCCAGGAGATTCAACCTGAACTCCACAAAATGATAGCTGCAGCACAGAAAGACATTCCCTCCATGAGTCTTGGACAAATCCATCAGATGACGCTAGAAGCTCTAGATAAACTATGCAGACTTCATCAACAATTTTCAGAAGTCCTTAGCCAAAAGTCCAAGTACAACAAGGCCTGTAAGAAGTCTTATCTGGAGATTAAATGCAAAGACAAGAAGTGTAGCTGCCCCACCAGAAAGAAACATCATAAACAGAAATACAAATCCTTCAAGGATTACAAAAGAAAGAAGAAAAAAAGGGTCAAGTTCTTCAAGAAGAAACCCTTTCGTGGAAAGGGAAAATCCCAAAGATGTTTCATCTGCGGACAGAAAGGACATTACTCCAAACAATGTCCTAACAATAAACACAAGGCTGCTAAACTGATCAACTCCCTTCATCCTGTCGAAGGAGACCTGGAATCAGTTTACTCTGAACAAAGCTCAGCTAACGAAGAGACAGTCTTCGCCCTTCAAGACTACTCGTCTGAAGGAACCTCCCTCTCAGATTCAGGAGGTGAAGATTTTGTCCCTGTTTACTCTTACAAGAAAGTAGGAAGCTCTCTCCCTACTCCTCCTTTACCCTGTGTAGAAATCCATGTTCTAGCTGCAAAATTCTCACGACCTAAGAAGGTCATGGCATACATGGACACTGGAGCACAAATTACGATGATGAATCCTGACATCTTGCCAATGGAGTTATGGAAAGATCATAAAGCTTATTTTATGGCAGCAGATGGAGAGACCTTTACAACGAACTTGATAACAAAGAACAAGATAGGAATCAAGTTCTTCCCAGACTGCATTATCTGGACACAGGTCATAGGGCCGGGAGCCTCCACATACCATGAAACCATACCCCTAACATGTATCCGTCGAGCAGGAACTTTCGAACCATCTCTGCCAACCCTTGTGGACTTACTAGGTTCTAGGTTCAGCCTAGGACACAGCGGTTAGAGAAACCTTTTCATAGTAGGAAGGACCGTAGCATGGATCAATGATCAGAGGATTTCTGTTACACAAGATCCTCAAAGAGGCAAGTGTAGAGCATACTTTCATCTCTGTGGAGTACCTATGGATAGAACATAAGAATCTAAGCTTTCAGAGAGAAGAGAAATGTTTAGAACATGTTTAGACTGAAAGCACACATTTTATTGTATTTTAACTTGTGAAAATATGATACAAGAGCTTCCCTTATATAGGAAAAGAGAAGCGTAGAAAGCAAGCCAGCACTCAGCAAACAAAGACACGTTACACACTAGTGGCCGACACACTAATTGCCACTTTTGACTTAAAACAGAAAAAGATAAATACAGTACTAGTGGCAGACACACTAATTGCCACTCTCTGACTAAAATAAAGATAAGATAAGCTTATCCGGTCCCGCCACTAAGCATGATGGAGCATCTTTCAGTAGTGGAAGACAAACTTTTGATTTATCACAGATTGTGATAAGATTCTGGTTCCACGCGTCACATTATTTTTTTATAATTGGCTCATGTGATGGTGACATGTTTGGATCAGAGTATTCTCCTTCTGAGAGTTTGTTTGTCATATAGTATGACTCATACTCACAGTTGTCCCTTATCATATCTTCGTACCGATTATGTGCATAGTACTCTGGATCAATGTGGTCTGAGTATAGTGCTATGTCTTCAAAAGTATCTTCGTCAAGATCATGTGGGAGTGGAGGATAGAGTGATGACTCATCCTGCTTGCTGTCTTCAGTCATATCTTGATCGTTGATTCTTTGATCATCCCTTTGAACAAATTCTTGAAAATTCATTTCTGCAAGTTGTTCCTCAATGTTCATCTGAGATGCATTATTGTTGACCCTTGAGCTTTCTCCAACCTCATGTGTCGACCAACTTGTCCATGGAGGTTTCCAACAGTGAGGATCAGGATCATCTGGTAGCTTCACAGCTTGCCATTGCGGAGGAAAGTTTCCATGACTAATACAAGTTGTATTGACTGGACCTTTAATAGGATCATAAAGATTAATTAAATTAACATAATCCATTAAAGCTTTTAACCCTTCCAGGCTTGTGGGATAATCATCAATGGTTTCCCAAGCATTAATGTAACTCTTGCAAACTAGAAGCTGGGTTCTAGGATCAGTTTGATATGGACGATGAAGGATGTACACTGTCTTGCAGTTACTTCGAGCTTCCACAGTTGGGCACCATTCTTTAAGATCATTAACGGCTAGGCTGAGATTTTCTCTCCACCAGTTTAACGGAGAGAACCATTCTAGGGCAGTCCATATCAAAGACCTGTGCTTTCTAGGGTTCATCAGATGTTCATACATAGCAATGGTAGGAATAAGGACTGGCATAGCGTATAAGCTTGTAGCACACCAAAGATACCATAATTGATTTTTTGTGAATCTGAAAGCAGGGTTTATCAAAAATGGTAAATGGAAAGGAATATCTGGGAAGAAAGGTGTATGGTCAGGAAGAGGCTTCTTTCTAATGATTTTGAACAGAAAGTAAAAAAGGTTATTCCTGGCATATTCTTTCAACTGAGATACGGAGAAGGAGTGGTTGACTCTTGGAGGAAAGTTCATGGTGACCGAGGCATTGGATGGAATAGGACGGACCATTAAGATTAATGGGAAGGTATGCCTGGTGGTGATCACTTGGATGGGTTTCATGGGTCTGGATAATAGATCCGGGATCACATTCTGGGTTCCTTTGATGTGTTTCACTGTGAAATCATATCTAGAGAACCAGTCCTTAAGCCTCAATGTCTGTGGATCTGGAGGCATCTTATTTTTGAATTCCAGAATCTTAGGAAAAGACGAGTTGTCCATCTGGACCTCGAAGTGGTAACCTCTGAGGTGGAAGTCAAACTTCTGGATTCCCATCTTTACTGCAAGTGCTTCTTTGTAAGTGGTGTGGTAATGCTTTTCTGCATCTTTGAACTGACCACTGGCGTGGCCACAATAGTATTTCTTGCCACCTATTTCTTCAATCAGAACTGCTCCCCAATAGTGGTCACTTGCATCAGTCTGGAGGACTCGTTTTCCTTCTCCAGGGATTTTTAGATCAGGAGGAGATTGGGCTATTTCTTTCAAAGCTCTTACAGCTTTGGTTTGTTCTTCTCCCCATGGTGGTGGTTTCTTCTTCAGCAATAGAGATAGAGCACTGGTGTATCTGGCAAGTCTGGGAATGAAGTCTCTGATATAATTGATTATACCGAGAAATTGCTGAATCTGTTTGACTGTGAGATTTTCATCTGGAAAGTTTAATAATTCTTGAGCAATGTGAGGTTGAGGGCGATACTTTCCATTAGAGAAATGCATTCCTAAGAAGTCAATCTCAGATTGGCCCAATTGACTCTTCTTCTCAGAAAGCATTATTCCATGTTGTTGGGCTAACTTATGGAACTGGCCCAATAACTGTTTGTGAGTCTTCTCGTCTTTGGAGAATAGTAACACATCATCAATGTAGATGAGAGCACTATAGAGAATGGGCTCAAATATCTTTGTCATGGCCTTTTGGAATAGTGATGGGGCAACCTTAAGCCCAAAAGGTAGAACAGTCCATTGGTACTGGGCATTAGGTATGCAAAAGGTTGTTTTTGGACGATCCTTTGGGTCGATACCCAATTGCCAAAAACCTGACTTTAAGTCAAACTTTGAATAGATCTGGGCGTCCTTGATGAACACGTTCAGAGATGCAGCCTTAGGAATAGGGAACTTGTCATCTTGAAGGAAGTGGTTCAGAGGCTTGTAATCGATTACAAGTCTTTTCTTTCCTCTGACTTTTTCAGATCTTTTTTCAACATAGAAGGCTTGGCAAGCCCACTCAGATTTCGTGGGTTCTATCAGCCCTTGTTTGAGCAGCTGACTGCATTCTTCTCTTGCCAAGGCATAATCAGAAGGACTCATTCCAGGATGAGTGGCCTTTGTTGGATTAATATCTTCATTAAGCTTGAATGGAAGTTGGACAAAGAAGTCCTTGTTCTTCCATAAGGGTTCTGGATGAAGGAACTTCTCATGGCTATCCGCACAGAGCTTGAGAAGCTTTGACTTAATCTCTTCATACCCCGTAGGAACATTTGACAAGGAATACAGCTTCATGATCTGAGAGAATGGTCGGAATTCTCTCTTGTACTTGATTCCAGTGGCAAGGATTTGGAGTTTCTCGGCTGCCACATAAACATCCATTCCAATGACAATGTCTTTGGCTGGAAGTTTTGTTCCTATGACCTGTGTCCAGATAATGCAGTCTGGGAAGAACTTGATTCCTATCTTGTTCTTTGTTATCAAGTTCGTTGTAAAGGTCTCTCCATCTGCTGCCATAAAATAAGCTTTATGATCTTTCCATAACTCCATTGGCAAGATGTCAGGATTCATCATCGTAATTTGTGCTCCAGTGTCCATGTATGCCATGACCTTCTTAGGTCGTGAGAATTTTGCAGCTAGAACATGGATTTCTACACAGGGTAAAGGAGGAGTAGGGAGAGAGCTTCCTACTTCCTTGTAAGAGTAAACAGGGACAAAATCTTCACCTCCTGAATCTGAGAGGGAGGTTCCTTCAGACGAGTAGTCTTGGAGGGCGAAGACTGTCTCTTCGTCAGCTGAGCTTTGTTCAGAGTAAACTGATTCCAGGTCTCCTTCGACAGGATGAAGGGAGTTGATCAGTTTAGCAGCCTTGTGTTTATTGTTAGGACATTCTTTGGAGTAATGTCCTTTCTGTCCGCAGATGAAACATCTTTGGGATTTTCCCTTTCCACGAAAGGGTTTCTTCTTGAAGAACTTGACCCCTTTTTTCTTCTTTCTTTTGTAATCCTTGAAGGATTTGTATTTCTGTTTATGATGTTTCTTTCTGGTGGGGCAGCTACACTTCTTGTCTTTGCATTTAATCTCCAGATAAGACTTCTTACAGGCCTTGTTGTACTTGGACTTTTGGCTAAGGACTTCTGAAAATTGTTGATGAAGTCTGCATAGTTTATCTAGAGCTTCTAGCGTCATCTGATGGATTTGTCCAAGACTCATGGAGGGAATGTCTTTCTGTGCTGCAGCTATCATTTTGTGGAGTTCAGGTTGAATCTCCTGGGGCAAAGATGCTACGTAAGTGTTCTTGAGGCTGGTATCATTAAAACCATTTAGAGCATAGAATCTCTGAAGCATCCTATGATAATGCTTATCTATGTCCTTGGTTTTGAGAGAACAACATTTCATCTCAAAGAACTCTTGTCTGTACTTCTTGTTGTGGATGTCAACATCTCCAATGAATACTTGATGTATAACACCGAGGAGATTGGATGTAGTGTGTAAGCGGTGTAACTCATCCTGTTTGAGAGCTCCAAGATTAATGTACCACTCTTTCATTGTTCCTGTCATGCGGCAACAGAATTCTTCGATTACTTTGTAGGGATCAGCAGTGGTTTTCATCAATTGTGTGTCGAGCCAAGCACCAAAGTCTAGGATCCTTTTTCTCCATTTACTGGGTGGTATATCGTCAATGGTGAACCAAGGTCCACCTGTGGATTTGGTCTTTTCAGCTTCTGGAGTTTCCTGAGAGGATTCTTCAAAGAAGGTATCTTCCTCCTTTATGTTAGCCATGAAGAGCTTCGGAATAAGATCCTTTTCTGGTTCAGTCCCTAGAGATTCGTTTTCTAGGGATATCGTCTGCGGTGTCTCATCAGAGTCTGTGCTTGGATATAGCTTGTCTTCATCGTCTCTAAACCAATTGTTACTCCTGGGTGTAGAAGGTTCCGTGGCCAATTGATCTTCTTCTTGTGATGTTGAAGTGTCAGCGACGGACTGGTTGTTTGGAGAAGATTCATTCTTTGTTGTGATGGCCAAGGCTTCATAGGCTTTGTCAGGATTCTCTTCATTTCTGGGGAATGTAGTAAGAGGTGTTTCAGGAACATCCTGAGAGTCTGATGATGAAGTGCTCATTCGAGTAGTATGTCTTTTGGATCTCGAAGTTGAGGTTTCTTGGGGCTTGGTAAACCTTAGCTTTCTAGCTTCTGATGACCAGTACTTCTTCGGTGGAGCAGTTAGGAAGCCAGATAAGTCAGGCTGGGCTGGCCTGGTTGGAGAAGCAGTTAGGAAGCCAGATAGATCCGGTTCTGAGGGTCTGGCTGGTCTTGAGTAATAAGAAGGATAAGCTGGGATGCCATGGAATGATTCTTGGGCAGGCTTTTCTTCTTGCTTGTGAGTTTTCCTAACATATTCTTCTATCTCTCTAATCTGAGCTTGCAGATTGTTCATTTCTCTCTCCTTTTTCGTGAAGTCATAACTGAAGACTTCTGCGCCATGGATATGGCTGAGTTCTTGATCTAAGGAGGCCACCTGAGCTTTGAGAGATTTGTAGCTTCGTCTTAACTTCGTGGAAAATCCCTTGAGATACTCTTCTGTGTCTCTAGTAATCTTGTCCATCTTTTTGTCAAGATTCTGGAGCATCTCGTTTTGTGCCACCATGTTCTCGGATTGCCAGTTGAGAACTTCTTCGGCCTGGGTCAAAGGCTTCATTCTCCCATCAGCTTGAACTTCAGAGGGATTGATGAACGGCTTTGATGTCCTATTGGTGATAGGATCTATTTTCCTTTCTAGCGGAGGAAAATGCTGGCCATATTCTGGTGTAGTGGCTGTATACATGAAGCAAGGGATTGGTTGCGTTTGTTGAGGAGGTTCTGCTGATCTGCAATGGTCCTTGGGAGACCATGATACTAAAGTGGGATCATCAGGAGGCAGAAGTCCTTCCTTTCTTAGGATTGCAAGTCCTTCCTCATAGATAGACAGTGGCTTCTTCTTTTCATGGATTCCAATCCATGGGCCATCTTCAGGGTCTGATCTTCTTTGAGGAGGAGGTTGTGGTTTGCATGCTCCTTTCTTCTTAGACTTTGGGCGAATGATATCTCTGTCGATATCATCGTCATGCATCCAACAGTCACAATCAGGGTCGCATTTGAAGGGATCAACATCCCATATGAAGTGTCCTTTTATCTTGTCCGTATAGATGGGTTTAGCATCTGATGTAACGGCATGAATAGGGCACCAGGTTTCTTCAAGAGCAGGTCTGATCATCATTGTTTGAAAGATCTGGGAAGACGAGCTGGATTCTTCCTCAGGTTTCTTGAAGATAGTCTTAACCGTCTTGTCTGGGTATCTTTTGAAAGAAACCTCTTGGGACTGGATTGGTCTTCTATCCGCATGGAGTCTTTCATAGTTAGTCATCCATTCTAGAGGAATAAGATGAGCTAACTCTTTTCTGTCAATCTTCCTGGGGATCTGAACGATTGAGGGTACTTCTTCTCTGCCGGCCATAACCAACAAGGAGTCAGAAGAGCAACCTGTAGTGGGAAGATCTATGGCATGATTCTGCAGACGGTAGATGATCTGGTGGTGAAGAGTAGCCACCATAGCTTCAGGGACTTGGTCGGATCCAGTGATCTGAATCTGAACTTTTAATCTGGTAGACAAGGTACTGTCACTGAGGCTGACGTTGTAGTTGGGATACACTGTAAGAACAACACTTCCAGCATGAAGTGAGGTTAACACAGTTCCTATAACAGCGTTCTCATAATTAAGATAGCTAGAGTCTAGCAAAGCTATCTTGGCAAAGACTGGTTGGTTCTTCCTTCCATGTAGTGAAAGGATAAGTCTGACGGCTCCAAAGTGGAGAGTCGTGTAACCTTCACGTTTCCACCCGTTGATGAGATCTTGGGAGATCTCCAGATCTACGTATTGTTCTTGGTTGGTAGCCTGGAGGCTACACTGATCCAGTCTTGACGTCTGGATGTATTCTTTGACGGTGCTAGGTCTATTTGTAGATATGAGGGTTCTAATGGATCTCGTGAGGGAATTATGTCTTCTGAATATATTGTAAGGATTCAGAAGTGGAGGAACAGTCTCAGTGATCTGAGCATCTTCCGGGACATAGGAATATTCTATAAGGTTTTCTATTTTATTTGAGAGAGTCTTTTTACAGAGTTTGGGAAGCGAGAGGGATGAGGTCGTTACAATAGGTTGGGTGTTTGTAGTTTCAGTTGTCTCCATGATAAACTGGGTTTCTCTCTTACTCACTCTCGTTCTCATGTTCACACCATATTTACCCCCTCTTTCTTGAGCAGGCTCTGATACCACGCTGGCCGGGAGCCTCCACATACCATGAAACCATACCCCTAACATGTATCCGTCGAGCAGGAACTTTCGAACCATCTCTGCCAACCCTTGTGGACTTACTAGGTTCTAGGTTCAGCCTAGGACACAGCGGTTAGAGAAACATTTTCATAGTAGGAAGGACCGTAGCATGGATCAATGATCAGAGGATTTCTGTTACACAAGATCCTCAAAGAGGCAAGTGTAGAGCATACTTTCATCTCTGTGGAGTACCTATGGATAGAACATAAGAGTTTAAGCTTTCAGAGAGAAGAGAAGTGTTTAGAACATGTTTAGACTGAAAACACACATTTTATTGTATTTCAACTTGTGAAAATATGATACAAGAGTTTCCCTTATATAGGAAAAGAGAAGCGTAGAAAGCAAGCCAGCACTCAGCAAACAAAGACACGTTACACACTAGTGGCCGACACACTAATTGCCACTTTTGACTTAAAACAGAAAAAGATAAATACAGTACTAGTGGCAGACACACTAATTGCCACTCTCTGACTAAAATAAAGATAAGATAAGCTTATCCGGTCCCGCCACTAAGCATGATGGAGCATCTTTCAGTAGTGGAAGACAAACTTTTGATTTATCACAGATTGTGATAAGATTCTGGTTCCACGCGTCACATTATTTTTTTTATAATTGGCTCATGTGATGGTGACATGTTTGGATCAGAGTATTCTCCTTCTGAGAGTTTGTTTGTCATATAGTATGACTCATACTCACAGTTGTCCCTTATCATATCTTCGTACCGATTCTGTGCATAGTACTCTGGATCAATGTGGGCTGAGTATAGTGCTATGTCTTCAAAAGTATCTTCGTCAAGATCATGTGGGAGTGGAGGATAGAGTGATGACTCATCCTGCTTGCTGTCTTCAGTCATATCTTGATCGTTGATTCTTTGATCATCCCTTTGAACAAATTCTTGAAAATTCATTTCTGCAAGTTGTTCCTCAATGTTCATCTGAGATGCATTATTGTTGACCCTTGAGCTTTCTCCAACCTCATGTGTCGACCAACTTGTCCATGGAGGTTTCCAACAGTGAGGATCAGGATCATCTGGTAGCTTCACAGCTTGCCATTACGGAGGAAGGTTTCCATGACTAATACAAGTTGTATTGACTGGACCTTTAATAGGATCATAAAGATTAATTAAATTAACATAATCCATTAAAGCTTTTAACCCTTCCAGGCTTGTGGGATAATCATCAATGGTTTCCCAAGCATTAATGTAACTCTTGCAAACTAGAAGCTGGGTTCTAGGATCAGTTTGATATGGACGATGAAGGATGTACACTGTCTTGCAGTTACTTCGAGCTTCCACAGTTGGGCACCATTCTTTAAGATCATTAACGGCTAGGCTGAGATTTTCTCTCCACCAGTTTAACGGAGAGAACCATTCTAGGGCAGTCCATATCAAAGACCTGTGCTTTCTAGGGTTCATCAGATGTTCATACATAGCAATGGTAGGAATAAGGACTGGCATAGCGTATAAGCTTGTAGCACACCAAAGATACCATAATTGATTTTTTGTGAATCTGAAAGCAGGGTTTATCAAAAATGGTAAATGGAAAGGAATATCTGGGAAGAAAGGTGTATGGTCAGGAAGAGGCTTCTTTCTAATGATTTTGAACAGAAAGTAAAAAAGGTTATTCCTGGCATATTCTTTCAACTGAGATACGGAGAAGGAGTGGTTGACTCTTGGAGGAAAGTTCATGGTGACCGAGGCATTGGATGGAATAGGACGGACCATTAAGATTAATGGGAAGGTATGCCTGGTGGTGATCACTTGGATGGGTTTCATGGGTCTGGATAATAGATCCGGGATCACATTCTGGGTTCCTTTGATGTGTTTCACTGTGAAATCATATCTAGAGAACCAGTCCTTAAGCCTCAATGTCTGTGGATCTGGAGGCATCTTATTTTTGAATTCCAGAATCTTAGGAAAAGACGAGTTGTCCATCTGGACCTCGAAGTGGTAACCTCTGAGGTGGAAGTCAAACTTCTGGATTCCCATCTTTACTGCAAGTGCTTCTTTGTAAGTGGTGTGGTAATGCTTTTCTGCATCTTTGAACTGACCACTGGCGTGGCCACAATAGTATTTCTTGCCACCTATTTCTTCAATCAGAACTGCTCCCCAATAGTGGTCACTTGCATCAGTCTGGAGGACTCGTTTTCCTTCTCCAGGGATTTTTAGATCAGGAGGAGATTGGGCTATTTCTTTCAAAGCTCTTACAACTTTGGTTTGTTCTTCTCCCCATGGTGGTGGTTTCTTCTTCAGCAATAGAGACAGAGCACTGGTGTATCTGGCAAGTCTGGGAATGAAGTCTCTGATATAATTGATTATACCGAGAAATTGCTGAATCTGTTTGACTGTGAGATTTTCATCTGGAAAGTTTAATAATTCTTGAGCAATGTGAGGTTGAGGGCGATACTTTTCATTAGAGAAATAATCAGTTTAAAAAAGTGTTTATTAGAAAGTTAAACTTGTTATTCAGCAATGTAAGTTTTTAATAGTTGTATATTAGATAATATTGGCATCTCTCTTAAAAACCAATAATTGGTCATGCAAGTTCAACGTTCTAACCATTTACCATTTTGAGGGAAGAAAAGGGAATAATTCTTTTGATAAATATGGTAGAGGACAGTCCAATTCTAGCATTGGTCATGGTCAACATTTTAATAAAATTTGCACTCGTTGTAGGAGAACCAATCATAATGTGAGAACCAATTATAATGTGAAAACGTATTTTATTAAAGATGACTACCTTTTGGTTATTCCTACTAGAGTACTAAATCATCTAACAACACCAATATTGGTTTATATTATACTCAATCATCTAATGAAGAACAAGATTCCTCTCAACCTTCTTTGGTAGCAATTCAAGACAATCAAATTATATTATTCTTTTTTAAGTGTCATTTTTTTTATAATTTTTTTGTTCATTTTTAATAGCAAAGATATTTTAAATGTAAGGTAGTATTAATTACGTTTTTATCAAAATTACTCCTATAATTACGTTTTTATCAAAATTACTCCTATAGCAGAGGAGTATAGACAAGTCATAAACGAAATCTATGGCGATGTTCTTACTTCTGGGACTAATTTTGATTTTGGCTCATCTTTCTCTAGTTTTGTAAAGATTTCAATGACGACTGCTGCTCCTTTTGATCTAGAGGTCATGAATCATAAGACTAGTACTTTTGATGATGTAGAAATCGCGAAACTCCGGTCCCTGAGACAAATATCTTCAACTAGGTCCGAAGATGATGTTGTCTTGGAATCATGTATTCCCGGAGAGTGCGTTTGTATACTCCGTCCCAAAGGCGTTAGAGAAGATTTTTTCTACTTCTATGTCGGGGTTCTAGAAGATTTCAATATACAAATACCATTTTTTGATTTTGAAGCGGACTTGCTGAAAACTGTGAATATAGCTTCTTCTCAACTTCTTCCCAACAGTTGGGGTTTCATAAAGTCTTTCGAACGGGTTTGTGAGGTTTTAGATATCACTCTTACGATTGGTCTGTTTTTCTCTTTCTTTGAAGTGAAAGGCATCGATAATTATAGTTGGATACAAATCAGTGGGATTCCTGGACGGAGTTTCCTCCATACATATACCTCTAATTATAAAAATTATAACAACCGCTTCCTAAGGATAAAGAGCGGACCGAGATGTCCACAAGTGTTGTACTCTCTGGATAGCCAACCTCGTTTCCCCTTTTATTGGGCCGAGAACCCATTACCGATCACTGGTTTCAACTTTGAGAAACTGAGTGAACTAGAAACTCAATCTTTGATTGTTCTTGATTCCTTCCGTATGATGAAGGTTAAGGAGTTGTTACCTTTAAGTGACGAGCAACTATTCGCATATCTGGGTAATTGCTTTATTACTATTTGTGTATATGAATTATCATCCTCATTCTAACAATTATTACTTTTTCTGCAGATACCATGACTAAATTGTCAGTAGCTGAACAGAAGAAATTAATGTTGGAGGCTCGTGCTGCTCGAAAAAGATCCGGAGAGGTTGTCCCCGCTAAGTCGGATTTGGGCGAGTTGGAAATCCGATAACCAAAACGGACCCGGGGTACTAGTACAAAGGCTACCCCAAGTAAGAATGAGCCTTAGCCTTTTGCTCCTCCGTCCCAGGAAGAAGCTTCGCAAGGTGCTCCCAAGAGGTTGAAATCCCTCATGACTGATGAAGTTTGTCGGGCTGACATGGAGATCAATTCCCTCATGCGAGTTCCTGAGGAAAATGTTGCATCCGGGGAGTTTAAGTTCTGGTCCAACAGCTTTGACGGGCTTAGGTTCTTGTATGACCATCTTAACGCCACTGAGGACATTAATAAAGTGAAGTCTATTGGTCGGCAGAAGATTACTCAGAATATTAGCTCCTACCTTGTGCGGTGTGTCATTCTTGCCAGGGGTCTGTTTGAATCTAGTGACGATTCTGAGGCGGAGAAGCTTAGGCTGAAAGAAGAGGCTACTCGGTCGCAGGAAGCTCTCAAGGTTTAATCAGAAAAACTTTCTGGTTTAGAGAAAAGCTTGGCTGACGATAAGAAGAGTAGAGAGACCCTTGAGTACGAACGCAAGTCGGCTTTGTCCAAGGCTGCTGAGGAGTTGAGGCAAGTCAAAGCTTCCTGTGCCGAGCTCGCTGATTCTCTTAAGAAGGCTCAGATTAAAGTTCTCTCAGCTGGTGATGAGGCCTTTGACAGGGCAAAGGAGCAAGTTTTGTGCCTCTATCCTGGGCTAGATCTGTCTGAAGTTGACTACTTCAAGGTGGTGCAGGATGGTCACCTTATAGATCTGGCCGAGCTTGAAAAGAATAAATCGGAGAAGACTTATGCTCCTGATAATGGCGGGAATGAGACCCTTGATGATGTTGGCGCTAATGGTACCTCGGTTGCTGTATAATTTTTCAATATTTCTTGTGTTAGTTAGTCATCCTTCTGGATGCATTTTGATGTATTTTGGCAAGGGAGTGTGGTGTTGTCCCCCCTTTATGCTTATGAACTTCTAGCCCTCAGTCTTTGTACAAATTATTTTGGCCCTTCTAAGGCTTTTGTTTGTGTCATTTCTGCTTACCGTATTTATTATTTCTTTGCAAAATAATCCCGTATATATATCCAGCCCCTCGGGCACTAAGTTAGAATAGCTTAAAGTGTCCGACGATAGATTGTCGGGAATTATTTTTGCTTTCGCCTTTGCTTGATTTATTAAGGGACCTTTTAATTATCTTGTGTGTATATTCTTCACATTTTCGAGAGTTCTAGACTCTTATAAGCACATACGCCGGTTATGGTATGTACCCGGGCGTCTTAACAAGATTTGCGTCTTTCTTGTTGGTAGTTTGCCCTTTATGATTCTTTACTTACAAGCTCCAAGTATCTTCCAACATGCTTTGAGCTTTAGATGTTTCATCATCTTTATATCGGATTATCCGTCTTGTGTGCACGAAGCTATCAAACGTGTTTGTTCGACCTGTGTACGCAGAGCGTTCATGGGCGACCTATGTACGCGGAGCAAGTCGACACGTTTATAGGGTTTTAATCAACCCGTTTATGGGTGACCTATGTACGCAGAGCAAGTCGACACGTTTATAGGGATTTAATCAACCCGTTTATGGGCGACCTATGTGCGCGGAGCAAGTCGACACATTTATAGGATTTTAATCAACCCGTTTATGGGTTACCTATGTACCGGAGCAAATCGACACGTTTATAGGGTTTTAATCAACCCGTTTATGGGCGACCTATGTACGCGGAGCAAGTCGACACGTTTATAGGATTTTAATCAACCAGTTTATGGGCGACCTATGTACGCGGAGCAAGTCGACACGTTTATAGGGTTTTAATCAACCCGTTTATGGGTGACCTATGTACGCGGAGCAAATCGACACGTTTATAGGGTTTTTCGAGTTGTAACTCACCATTTCTAGCCGATCACCTATAAGCAAGACATGACAATTTTTTAAGTCCAAGTGCCTCGTTAAAAACCTTTGCCCTTGCAAGGGAAAAGAGTGTAACCCGAATCTTTTACTCATTATTGGATTACATAAAATTTAGCTGAAATATAGCCTAAGATTGGATACATTCCATGTCCTAGGTATTTCTATTCCTTCTAATGTTTCTAGCTTGTATGCTCCATTGTTTAGCTTTCGAATTACCCTAAACGGACCTTCCCAATTGGGGGCGAGCTTTCCCTTGCTTTTTGGGTCTGTGATTTTCTTCAAGACCAGGTCACTTCTTGGAACTTCCTCGGTCGGACTTTTAGGTTGTACCTTCTTGCCACCCTCTGTTTTGCAGCAGCTTCTCTGATCCGCGCTATCTCTCTGATTTTTTCTATCTGATCAGCCGAGATGTTCAAATTCTCCATGTTAGTGATTTCATCAAATCGCTCATGCCTCCAAGTCGGAGTGTTGATTTCTACCGGTATAATTACATCAGCTTCATACATCATCCTGAAAGGTGTTTCATTAATGGTAGAATGTGGTGTTGTGTGGTATGACCACAAGATCTCTGGCAAATACTCGACCCACATTCCTTTTGCTTTCTCTAGCTTCTTTTTTATTCTGTCTAGGATGACCTTGTTGGCGGCTTCTGCTTGGCCGTTGGCTTGTGGATGTTCTACCGATGTGAACTTGTTCTGTATTCCATAATCCTTACAAAAATCTACAACCGAGGTGCTCGCAAACTGAGCTCTATTGTCCGAGACTATAATTCCTATCAAACCAAATCGGCATATGATGTTTCTCCAATAGAACTTGTGAACCTTCTCGGCTGAGATCCGACCAACAGCCTCGGCCTCTACCCATTTTCTAAAATAATCGACTGCGACAATTAAGAACTTGAGCTGTCCTGAAGCAATTGGAAATGGGACTAGGATATCTGCTCCCCACTGGTAAAACGACCATGGGGGTGTTATCAGATGAAGCGACTCGACTGGTAAGTGCTTGAGTAGAGCAAATACTTGGCATTTTTCACACTTGCTAACGTATTCGATGCAATCTCGCATCATATGTGGCCAATAATACCTGGCTCTTAGAATCTTTCCCGATAGTGCTCTCCCATCGATGTGGCTACCACAGGCTCCTTCATGGACCTCTTTAATTACCAGCTCTATCTCAGACTCTGATACACATCTGAGCATAGATGTCGACCTTCCCATCTTATACAGCTTGTCCGAGATTATAATATATTGAGAAGTTATCCTTCTAATCTTCTGAGCTTCGTTGACGTCTTCGGGTAAAACTTCTTGTGTCAGGTAACTGATGATAGGTCTCATCCACCCTTAGACATTCTCTATGGTTAATACTTCTTCTGATTGAATGATGGGTGCTTTGAGAACTTCTTGAATCACAGTCTTATTTATTCTTGAATTTTTTGAGCTGGCTAGCCGGGCTATGAGGTCGGCCCGGGCATTATCTTCTCTTGGGATGTGGACGACTTCAAATTCCGAGAATACTTTGGATATTCCTGAAGCTTTTTGAAGGTATTGTATCAGGATGGAATCCTTTGCCTGGTACTCATTCTTCATTTATCCGACCACTAGCTGGGAATCAGTTTTGACCAACAAGTTTGTTACTCCAACCTCATTTGCCAATTTCATTCCAGCAATCGAGGCTTCATACTCCATCTGGTTGTTACTAACCTGAAAATTGAAACATAAGGAGTATTTTAATGTTAGCTCTCCAGGTCATTCCAAAATAACCCCGGCTCCACTTCCCTTGAGATTTGAAGATCCATCTACATAAAGGACCCATCTGTTTGAGATTTCTTCTCTAGCCGGTGCACTTAACTCAACTACAAAGTCGGTCAGCATCTGTAACTTAATACTGGTCATGGGTATAAAGTTGATGTCATATTCGGAAAGCTTTATTGCCCACTTGACCATGCGTCCTGCCAAGTCGGGCTTTCTTAGTATCTATTTGATTGGGTAATTCATCTTTATTATGATGGGATGACCTTGAAAATAATGTCTCAGCTTCCGGCTGTAATGACTACTGCCAGTGCTAAACTTTCAATCTTTTGGTACCTTACCTCTGCTCCTTTTAGGATTTTGCTGATAAAGTATACATGTCGCTCTCCATCTTCTCCATCTTGTACCAAAACCGAGCTTAGGGCTTTATCAATGACCGAAAAATACAGGACAAGAGGTGTATTTTCTTGGGCCTTACTAGGATAGGAGGTAAGGATAGGAAACACTTTACTTCTTGAAAAGCTTCTTCACATGCCTTTGTCCATTCGAACTCCTTAGATTTCCTTATGGCTGCAAAGAAATGAATTGACTTGTCCCCTGTGCATGATAGAAATCGTGACAATGTTGCCAACCTCTCTGCCAGCTGTTGGACCTTCTTTATCATGGTTGGACTTCTCATGACTATTATCGCCTGACATTTGTCCGGTTTTGCTTCTATTCCTCGGTTGGTGAGCATGAATCCAAGGAATTTCCCGGCTTGTACTCCAAAGGTACATTTGTTCGGGTCTAGTCTCATGTTGTAGCTTCTGATGGACGCGAAGGTTTCAGTTAGATCCTTCACATGTGACCGTTTTTTATTCGCCTTGATCACCATGTTATCTACATAGACCTCCAGATTCCTCCCTATCGGAGTAGCGAATACCTTATCCATTAACCTCTGGTAAGTAGCCCCAGCATATTTGAGTCCAAAAGGCATGACCTCATAGTAGTAGTTGGTCTGATGGGTCATGAAAGCAGTTTTTGGTGCGTCAATGGGGTTCATGCAGATCTGGTTGTATCTGGAATATGCATCCATGAAACTAAGTAGACGAAAACCTGACGTAGCCTCTATTAGTCGGTCAATATTTGGCAGTGGATATGGATCTTTAGGACATGCTTTATTGAGGTCCTTAAAGTTCACACACATTCTCCATTTTCCAGATTTCTTTTTTACCATCACTACGTTGGATAACCAAATCGGATATTTGATCTCCTTGATGAACCCGGCTTGTAACAACTTCTCGACTTCCTCCGTTATTGCCTTCCTCTTTTCGTCGCCACCCTTTCTTTTCCTTTGAGAGATCGACTTGATGTCTGGGTCGATTGCCAAGTGACGACACATGAAATTGGGATCTATCACAGACATGTCTGAGGGTTTCCATGCGAAAAGGTCCACGTTGCCTTTTAGTACTTGGACGATCTTTTTCTCTTCTTCCGGGGACAAGTTGACTCCACCGTGTGTAACATGGGATGGCAGATGCCCAATCTGAACTTGCTTTGTTTCTTTGTTGGGGACTATATTCTCTTCAACGGCATCATCACATGGATAAATGTCGACCAGGTTGACTTTAAGGGAACTCTTGGGATCTGCTTCTCCCCTGGGCTCCTTTTTTTTCAACTTTAAGTTGTCCTTGTAATATTTTCTGGCCAGCCCCTAGTCGCCTTTGACAATTCCAACCCGACCATCTCCAAGTGGGAATTTCATTGTCAAGTATAGAGTTGAAAGCGAAGCTTCCATGTCGTTGAATACTGGTCGGCCTATAATGATGTTATAGGGTGAAGCATCATTGACTATTAAGTACATTACTCGAACGGTCTTTGCATTTTCCGTGTTACCAAAGGTAGTCGGTAATGCTAGATGTCCGAGCACTTGAACCTGTTCTCCCGAGAATCCTACTAGACTGCCTTTGAATGGTAGCAACTCGGTTGCATCAAGCCCCATTCCTCTGAATGCATCCTAATACAGTACGTCAACTGAGCTTCCAAGGTCTATCAGTACCCTCTTCACGCTCCAATCTCTTATATGTACTTTGATAACCATAGGATCATTCTCATGCACCAAGATTCCTATGGCGTCTTGTTTGGAGAATGTTACAGCATCTAAGTTGCCCTCTGTTTTCTCTGGGGATTTCTGGTCAATATGCATAAATGCTCTATCATATCTCCCTCTGGCTGAACTTGTTTCTCCACACCCAGCAAACCCCCCAGAAATGGTGTATAGGGTGTGCTGGGTTGTCTTTGTCTCGTGACCCTCTTCAGCATCTAAACTTTTCTTCTGGGATACTTTTTTTGGTCCCTGATCGTCTTGGCGAGTACCACTTTTATTATTTTATGATCGGGAATCCTTCACGTACGCCAAGAGGTGACCCCTTTGGATTAGGGCTTCAATTTCCTTTTTTAGCTGCTGACAGTCTTCAGAGTGATATCCCCGTATACGGTGGTAATTACAAAAAAGACTCAGGTTGCCTTCCCATGATTGCGTTGGGTATTTTGGGTCGTTGAGGCTCAGGCAACAGATTCATGTGGCCGACTTCTTTGAGGATGTCTCCCTTGCTTGTATTTAGCGGGGTGAGGTCTCTGTTAGGCTCGTACTGCTGTCTGTATGGTCTTGGAACGTGTCACTCGTGCCCAGCTCCTCGAGGATGCTCGCTCCTCCTGTTTGACACCTCTTTTTTGCTTTTTGCCTTTTCATTGTTGTCCTGGGATCTTTTCTCTTAGTTACTCTATTCTCCTTTGATGTAACATTCGGCCCGGTAGTGCTCTTGTCCATGTTGATAGCCGGCTTCTGAGCCAATGCGACCCCAGGTGATAAAGGGAAACAAAAGGTATCAGATGAGAAGAAGTCAAGTAGGGCAGCCGTTAATGCACCTACTAAGTGCTATAAGTGTGGAGAGGTAGGTCACAAGGCTGATGTGTGTACTAACAAAGTTCTGAGATGTTACCATTGAGGTAAGACTGGGCATAGAATTGGTGATTGTCCGAATGAGGGTCTGACCTGTTTCAACTGTGGTGAACAGGGGGATATCAGTACTCAATGACAGAAACCAAAGAAGACTGCTACTGCTGCCTAGACTACGAGAAGAGTGTTTGCTTTGGCTGGCTCAGAAGTTCCCAAGAAGGGCAACTTGATTCGAGGTACTTGTTTTATTAACAATGTTGAGTTGATTGCTATTATTGATACTAGAGTTACGCATTCATTTATCTCTCTTGAATGTGCTACTAGATTGGGTTTAAATTTGTCTAACATGAATGGCAGTATGATAATAGAGACTCCAGCTAATGGTTCGGTGACTACCATGCTGGTTTGTTTGAAGTGTCCTTTGACAATCTTTGAGAAGAATTTTGTGATGGATTTGGTGTGCTTACCATTGCACCAAATCGATGTTATCCTTGGTATGAACTGGTTGGAGTTCAACTACGTTCATATTAATTGCTATAGCAAGACTGTGGAGTTTCTAGAGATAGGCGAGGATGGTGAACTGAGGTTCTTATCTGCTAAACAAGTGGATGAACTTTTATTAGATGAAGCGTTGATGTTCGCAGTGTTTGCATCGTTGCAAGTCGATGGTGAAGCCGTCAGTGCTGAGTTGCCTGTGGTTTGTGAGTTTCAAGATGTGTTTCCTGAGGATATAAGTGATTTACCTCCGGAACGTGGAATTGAGTTTGCTGTGGACTTAATACCAGGTACGAGTCCAGTGTCGATGGCTCTTTATCGGATGTCTGCTTCAGAATTGAGTTGAAGAAACAACTAGAAGAATTGTTAGAGAAGAAGTTTATATGTCCTAGTGTTTCTCCGTGGGGTGCTCCAGTGTTGCTTGTTAAGAAGAAAGATGGTAGTATGAGATTGTGTGTCGATTATCTGCAGTTGAATAAGGTGACCATCAAGAATAAGTATCTGCTTCCGAGAATCGACGATTTAATGGATCAACTCGTAGGTGTTTGTGTGTTCAGTAAGATTGATCTGAGGTCTGGTTATCATCAAATTAGAGTTAAGGCTGATGATATTCCGAAAACAGCTTCCAGAACGAGGTATGGTCATTATGAATATACGGTGATGCCATTTGGAGTTTCTAATGCGCCTGGTGTGTTTATGGAGTATATGAACAGGATCTTTCATGAATATCTTGATAAGTTTGTAGTGGTTTTCATAGATGACATCTTGATATATTCTAAATCAGAAGAAGAACATACGGAACATTTGAAGATTGTGTTACAAGTGTTGAGGGAAAAGAAATTGTATGCTAAGTTGTCAAAGTGTGAGTTTTGGTTGAAGGAAGTGAGTTTCCTAGGCCATGTGATTTCAAGTGGTGGAATTTCTGTGGATCCCTCAAAGATTGATGCGGTGTTGCAGTGGAAGACTCTGAAGTCTGCTACGGAGATTCATAGTTTTCTTGGATTGGCTGGTTATTATCGTAAATTCATTGAAGGTTTTTCTAAGTTGGCTTTGCCGTTGACGCAATTGACTCGAAAAGGACAAGCGTATGTATGGGATGTCGCTTGTGAAGAAAGTTTTGTGGAGCTAAAGAAAAAGTTGACGACTGCTCTGGTGTTGGTTTTGCTAGACCCAAATGAGTCCTTTGTGGTTTATTGTGATGCTTCAAAGATGGGCCTTGGTGGAGTTTTAATGTAGAATGGTAAAGTGGTCGCTTATGCTTCTAGGCAGTTAAGAGTCCATGAGAGGAATTACCCTACACACGACTTAGAGTTGGCTGCTGTAGTATTTGTGCTAAAGATTTGGAGGCATTATCTTTTTTTGTTCGAAATTTGAGGTATTCAGTGATCATAAAAGTTTGAAATACTTATTCGATCAGAAAGAGTTGAACATGAGGCAGAGAAGGCGGCTAGAATTGTTGAAGGATTTTGAGTTCGATTTGAATTATCATCCCGGTAAAGCAAATGTAGTGGCTGATGCTTTAAGTAGAAAGTCATTGCATATTTCAATGCTTATGGTGAAAGAACTTGAAATGATTGAACAATTCAGAGACATGAGTTTGTTGTGTGAGGCGACCGCTGATAGTGTGAAATTGGGCATGCTAATGCTGACTAGTGGAATTTTGGAGGAAATTCGGGAAGGTCAGAAATCTGATTTGAAATTAGTGGACCAGTTAATGAAGATTAATCAAGGTAATGGAGGCGAGTTCCGAATTGATGAAGATGGAGTTTTGAGATTTCGAGATAGAGTATGTATTCCGGATATTTATGGAATCAAAAAGAGTATTTTGGAGGAAGGGCATAGAAGTCGATTGAGTATTCATCCTGGTGCTATGAAGATGTATCAAGACCTGCGTAAATTGTTTTGGTGGCCAGGTATGAAAAGAAATATTGCTGAATTTGCGTATGCATGTTTGACTTGCCAGAAGTCCAAGATTGAACATCAGAAGCCTTCAGGTATGATGCAACCATTGAATGTTCCTGAATGGAAATGGGATAGCATTTCCATGGATTTTGTGACTGGGTTACCGAAGACTGCAAAAGGTAATGACTCGATATGGGTGATTGTGGATAGGTTAACCAAGTCGGTGCATTTCTTGCCAATGAGGATTAATTATTCTATGCAGAAGTTAGCTGAGATTTATATTGATGAGATTGTGAAGTTGCATGGAACACCTTCGAGTATTGTATCAGATAGAGATCTGCGGTTTACGTCAAGGTTTTAGAAGAGTCTACAAGATGCTTTGGGTACTAAGTTGAGGATGAGTTCTGCTTATCACCCACAGATAGATGGTCAGACGGAAAGAACAATCCAATCTTTAGAAGATTTGTTGAGAGCTTGTGTGCTGGATCAAGAAGGATCTTGGGATAGTCACTTGTCGTTGATCGAGTTTACATACAACGACAGTTTTCATGCTAGTATTGGGATGGCTCCATATGAGGCGTTGTATGGTAGACGTTATCGAACTCCTTTGTGTTGGTATGAGTCGGGAGAGAGTTCAGTACTTGGACCTGAGATTGTGCAAGAGACAACGGAGAAGATTAAAATGATTCGGGATAAAATGAAGACGTCGCAGAGTCGTCAGAAGAGTTACCATGATAAGAGAAGAAAAGTACTGGAATTCCAAGAGGGAGACCACGTATTCTTAAGAGTTACACCGATGACTGGTGTGGGACAAGCTTTGAAGTCTAGAAAGCTCACTCTGCACTTTGTTGGTCCGTACCAGATTATGTAGAGGATAAGAGAAGTTGCCTATCGGGTGGCTTTACCACCGTCACTTGCAAATTTGCATGATGTGTTTCATGTGTCGCAGTTGAGAAAGTATATTCTGGATCCGTCGCATGTGATTCAAATGGATGATGTGCAGGTAAGGGATAACCTGACAGTGGAAGCTTTGCCTGTGAGGATTGATGGTCGAGAGTTGAAGCAACTGTGAGGTAAAGAGATTGCTTTAGTGAAAGTACTGTGGGGCGGACCAGCTGGCGATAGTTGGACTTGGGAGAGTGAAGATCAGATGAAGGAGTCGTATTCGACTCTGTTTACTTCAGGTCATTTTCGAGGACGAAAATTCTTAAAGTAGGGGAGAGTTGTAACGACCCGAAAATCTAAATCAATTATTTAATTATTTGTTTAATTGAATTAGAAGGAATTAAGAGATTTTTTGATAATTTTGGAGAAAGAAGGTACTTTTGAATAATTTAATAAAGTAAATGAGCATGTGTTATTTATATTATTATTATTATTTAAAATAAAATAAGAAAGGGCGAGGTAGTCTTAATGGAGAATAAGTAAGGATAGGATGGGAAGTTCATAAACTGGAACATATGACTAAAAGAAAAAAGGAACGATCATTCTAACTGATCGTGTTTTGGTGAAGGAAACTGAAGCAGAGAAGAGGGAGAGGAAACCTAAGGGGCTGAGGAACTTCGAGAAGAATCTTGAAGAAGGAAAAGAAAGGTTTCTGATTATTCTAAGGTACGGGGAGAATTCCTAATTCCTTGTAGTTATGAAATTGGGGATTGAATAGATTAGGATTGTGTGGAATTGTGTTTGATTTTGATGATTTTGATGTGAAATGTATGATATGATGATAATATGAGGAACTTCACTGGTATGTGTTGATATATGTGTGTCTTATGAGTATTTTGATCAAATTTTGTGTAGAACACTGGTTTTGGGGGATATGGGGATAAAAAACTGCAGAAAAATCAGATTTTTGGAAAAGTGGGTTTCGTCGCACTCTGACACGGGCCGTGTCACAGGACACGAGCAGCCGTGTCAGCTTTCTGGTCTTGTATGAAAAATTTAATTTTTGGAAATTGGTCCCAGACTTTCTGACACGGGCCGTGTCACAGGACACGGGTGGCCGTGTCAGGCTACTGACTTGTTTTTTTTTTTTGATGTTTTGGAATCATGTCTCAGGTCTTATGACACGGGCCGTGTCACAGGACACGGACGGCCGTGTCAGACTGCTGGTTGTTCTATATTTTGTTGTTTTCTTGAAGTTTCTCGGTGTTTTCTCGTGTTGTTTACTTAGAGTCGAGGTGTTGATGATATATAATTGATGAAACATGGTTTTATGATGAATATTGTTGAGATGAAATGAATGATGCACATGTTGATAATTTAATGGAATACAGAGTTTAACATCATTGCATTTCATGGCATATTTTATGTTGGGGCCTATTGGTAGCTTCAATCCCATAGTGCGGATTGGAGTGATATGTTGCTATGTTGTGCTCCCATTGGGGAGGGTTGATGGCCAGTGTCCATCACATGGAGAAAAGTCGGTACTGCATTGCATACGTTGCATTTTCATTGAAGTTGACATTGCATTTTCTTATGAAGTAATTGTGATGAGTCGTAGTATGAATTTTAAGTTGATGATGATGTGAATGAAGGTGGATGATAATTTGTTGTTGTTGTTGCTTAATTTATTTAATTTCCATGTCTTTTATTACTATATCGAATTATGTTTTCTCACCCTGCCTGCTTGGAAATGTTGCCTCTTATGTGGGTAACTTGCAGATAACCTAGAGTAGCTTCGAGGTGACGAAGGAGGTAGCTTTGGAGTGTCTCGTTTATGTTGTTTAAGTTTAGCGGTGTCCTGCTCTGTGTCATGTAACATCGGGTTGGGATGAATTGCGAACTTCGTGTTCTTTTGATTCATGTTGGAATTTTATATTGATGATGTTGTTCTAGATTGGATAAGTTTCTTATGAAATGTTTAATTGAATTTAATATGACAAGTTGATTCCGCTACGAGATTATGATTTCTTTTGACGATGTTTGAGCAACCCGTGTTACGGGACAGGACTATAAGAATTATATGATGTTTTTGAATATGTACACCCTTGGTTGTGGATTTTACTCTGATAATATGATTTATTTCTTTAAAACTGATTTTGGGGTAGAAGGGTGTTACAGGGGACATCCACTCCCTTGAAGGGTTTAGCCTACTTTGATTTATTTATTGCTTTTTCTCTGATATGCTTGTTACTTGCTTGTTCTGTTTGGGAGTTCCTTTGTGTGCGAGATAGGTCTTATACCCGGACCAGAGTGTACTTTGAGATAGGAGGATGGTATAGTCAAGGGAACTTTGAGGGAGTCGAATCCTGAAAATGAAGAACTTGAGAATCCATCCACTCGGTGGTTGCCTCTTTGGAATTACTAATGCCGATCGAGCAATCGTGAAGGCATTACTTTTTCCATAGAAGCCTATAACACTGAGAACCGTAGTAACCCTTAACCCATCCTAGCCATTTTAGGATCGAGGCACGGAAGCTATGAAGATGCAAATCTGACTTAGCTGTCACGCGATGCCACACTTAGGTTAGATTCTCTTGAGGATAACTACCAACCTCCAAGCAAATCGATGCGCTAGTGTGTCTGATAGTGGATTGTGGACCCTGGGCACTCTGTTAGAACCGCTGTTTTCTGCAGGTACAATGAAGACAAAACCTTAGCACATACCTTTTGTGGGTTGGTTCTTAACCTTGGAACCCATGTGCTTTGCGTGATCTTGTTTGTGGCTATTGCATCCATGTGCTTTGCATGATCTTGTTTGTGGCTGTTGCATCCATGCACTCTTCCATCCATGAGCATACATATGCATTTCTTCCGAGCTATCCAGAAACTCATTTCAACTGTCTCCTTCTTCAGTTATCTGTTCACCGTCAAGCTGTTTCCTCAACACAACTACAGAACTAGGGCTGCTGTTAGATTAAGAATGGAAAACCAAGAACAACACAACGCCGAAGTCAGAATGGAAATTGATGAGTTGAAGGCCGGTATGACCAAGCTCACAGAAATGCTGCAAGTTCTGATTGCTAGAGGTGAACCACCTCAGAGGACTGTGATTATTAAAACTTCACCTGCTGCTGTTGACCCTCCACTGACGCAACAACCAGCTTCTACTTGGCCAGAATTTGGGTTACCTCCTAATTACTCGCCACCCTTTGCAACTACTCCTGTGTTTGTCTCGCTAGTATCTTCAGCTTCATTGTTCACTAAACCTCAGCCTGTTGTGCATTCTGTTGCTCAAGCTATTCCTGAGAATCCTTTTGTGTACCATGCTACTGGTCTATAATCTGAAAGTCAGGGAGAACCTGGATACATTGAAGAAGTCAGAGAGCAATGGCAAACTCTAGACAAAAGGATAAGAGCCGTGGAAGGAAGTGATGTCTTTAGTGCTGCTGCAATGGACATGTGTTTGGTTTCCGACTTGGTTATTCCTCCAAAATTCAAAACTCCTGATTTGAGAAGTACAAGGGGCACACCTATCCCAGAACCCACTTGGTGATGTACTGCCGCAAGATGGTTGCTCATGCCAAAAATGACAAATTGCTCATTCACTGTTCCAAGACAGCTTGAGTGGGGCTTCAATGAAATGGTATATGGGACTTGAGAAGAACCGTATCCAAAGCTGGATGGACTTGTCTGATGCTTTCTTAAAGCAGTATAAGTACAATCTGGACATGGCACCTGATCACCGTCAATTGCAAAACATGTCTAAAAAAGAAAAAGAATCCTTCAAGGAGTATGCTCAGCGCTGGAGAGAGCTACCTGCTCAAGTGGAGCCACCCTTGTCTGAAAAAGAATTGACTGGATTGTTCATGGACACTCTTCAGCCGCTCTTTTGGGAAAAGATGATAGGCAGTGTATCATTTGGTTTTGCTGACCTAGTCACTATCAGAGAAAGACTAGAAGAGGGTATCAAGAAAGGAAGGATTGCTAATGCTGAAGCCTTCAGTGGTGCTAAAAAGTATGCTGGGAATTTCCAAAATAAGAAGGATGGTGATACCCATGCTGTTTCAGTCAAAGGTAAACCTCGTCGCAGGAAACAACAATATGTAGCTACTTGCTCCTGTTGTTAATGCTCAACCAACTCAAGCTCCTCGTCAAGCTGTTAGACAAAATCAGAATCGCAATAGGGTTAACTTTGATCCTATCCTGATGTCCTACACTGAGTTGTATCCATGTCTTGTAAGGAAAGGTTTGATTATAACAAGGACTCTACCTCCTCCTCCAAATCCTCTCCCAGCCGGCTATATAGCTGATCTTCACTGTGAGTTCCATCAAGGTGGGGCAGGCCATAACTTGGAAGGTTGTTTTGCATTGAAAGCTAGAGTACAAGAATTGGTGAACTTAAAAATTCTGGACTTTGTTGATAATAATCCCAATGTTGTCAACAATACTTTTCCAGAGCATGCCAAGTGAAGTTTGAGTCAGTTCAGACAGATAATCTCCTAAAGCCAGTGTTTCAGACAGGACAGCTCATCCTTGTTGCTGATTAGTCACTAGGCCTTGTTTCTTTCTGTTTGCATTTTCCTTTGATTGTATTGTTTGTTTGCTTTCAAACTTTATTTGTACTTTCATGGCAATTTCAATGAAATAAGCATTGCAATGTTTGATTCAATTCATTTTTATCCACTGTGTGCATCTTTATGCTTTCTTTTCCACAAGCAAAAATATACCTCCTGCTCACTTTCTTTATTAAACTTTTGTTTATGCAAAGATTGGAGGGAGAATGATGAAAACGAAATACCTGAAATTGCTGGACTGTATACTTTCAATTAAAACTTGGCTGATGATGTACAGGCATTATTTCAACTCCCAAACACTGGAGAAATAAGGAAGTTAATCCTTTGTCAACCCCTTCGAGCCTAGAAGTTGAAGTTTCTTTCTATACAAAAAAACCCGCAATCTTAACCTGGGGATGGGTAGTTCTCATTTAATTTGACTTTGCATTTAAACACAAGAAAATCATTGCAATTACGAGCTTTGCTTCGCACACATCAAAGAAGTGTCAAAGATGTCTTTCAAATCAAAAGCCAATGATGGTTCACCGTAATCATTAAGCCAGACAGTCACTATCTTTCAAAAAAAAAAGAATGAAAAAAATCAAAAGAAGATACCGTTAAGTCAAAACCTATGAAGGAGACTTAGGCAAAAATTGGGGCATCCCGCTGACTGTAAGCTCAAATGCCACAGTTCAGGCAAAAGTTAGGGATAACAAAAGAAAAATCAAGAGGTTACCAAAATCCTCAAAGACAAAACGAGTTGACTGAGGTCCTCATAAAAAACAACAAAATGTTGTAAGGGAGAAGTGACTGCCATCTCAAAAATATCTTGAGCCATCATCATAACTGTGTTGCAATTTCAAAATCACCTGGAACCTGAATGCATAGTTTAAGTTAACTGAACATAGGACTGGAGATCATCACGACGAATGGGTTGGATACAAATAAACTTTGAGCCTATATCCTTTGTTTCAAAAAATCGTGAACCAGACCACGTTACAACCTTCAAAATACCTAATTGAAGCCAGGTTTCTTTTGAAAGCATACTACAGTAAGGTTGCGTAAACTGACTCCTATGTTTGTTGCCAATCATTTTCTTTGATGTCATACCTTTGCTTTCTCTTTCATTTTTGAATGTCTAAACCGCCGTGTTTTGACAAGTGATTAATTTTTCTTTACACCAATAATATCATTTCAAAAATGATTTTTTATTTCAAAATTACATTGAGCTTTGCATTAAAATTACCATGTTTGTTTGAATAATCCTATTTGCAGGCAAACTTTCCTCATTCAAGAGAATTTTCAAACAGTTGAGAAACATGGTCAGTGATCCTATCAGGGGCACATCACTCCCAGATCCTGTTGTGAATCAGTCCAAGATTTGTTGCTCAGTACAAGTCATTCTTAGAATTGGTTAACCAGAATATCTCTTTCAAGACCCATACTGAGTTTAACCTTCTCAACAGTAATTTCGAGAACTGAAGCCATGATCAGTCCACCCCCAGCAACTGAAGCCATGATCAGTTTATTCTCAATAATCATTTCAAGAATTGAAGCCATGATCAGTTCATTCTTCCCCTGCAGCAGTCAAACTGAAGCCATGATCAGTTTATCCTCACCAGTCAATCAATCTGGGGCAGTATTCTTCAAGAATCCTCAAGGTGTCTTTCCTCAAAAAGACCATCAGCCTGATACAATTCATAAGTGTGACAGAGATGTGTTCAATATTTTCTCTCCAAGCAGAATGGGCAGTGTTCCCTGTATGAGGAATCAGAGTTCCATGCTTCCCTCACAAAAGAGTCTATCTCAGTTGTCCCTATCATGTGCATTGCATACATAAAATCATTTATCTATCATTGCATATAAATATTTTCATAGCTCGAAGTGTGCTTCGCGCTCATATGCATTTCTCGAGGTCCTGTTGCTTTCAACATCTTACCTTGTGATCAAAGTCCAACTTACTTGGCGCCTACCAAAACTTTTACCTGCCTTGTCGTTCAGTGCCATTCCTGAATTTTGTCGTTTACTTGTCTTCTTTCATTCCAGTTCTATTCCTGGATGTCTTGTTTATTCACTTTCCTTCCAGTGCCATTCCTGGATGTTGTCGTTTCCCTGTGCATTTTGTCCTGATGTTAGATGTTTGTCTTACTTCTTTCTAGTGTTATTCCTGGATCTTTATTTTCTTTCACTCCAGTGCCATTTCTGGATGTCTGTCTCTTTTGATCTCCAGTGCCATTCCTGGATACCTTGTTTCTCTTGTTTCTCCCAATGATATTCCTGGAAGTTTTGCCTCTCTTCTATAATCCCCATCATATTTGCTTGGATATCTTTTAGTGCCATTCCTAAAAGTTTTATCTGTTCATTCAGTGTCATTCCTGAATGAGTTTACCTTTATCTTTCAGTGCCATTCCTGAAAGGTTTATCTGTTCATTCAGTGCCATTCCTGAATGAGTTTACCTTTATCTTTCAGTGCCATTCCTGAAAGTTTTATATGTTCATTCAGTGCCATTCCTGGATGAGTTTTCTCCTTTGCATTCAGTGTCATTCCTGGATGTCTTTCTCACTATCTTTCAATGTCATTCTTGAATGTAGTGATTTACCTTTATCATTCAGTGCCATTCCTGAAAGTTTTATCTGTTCATTCAGTGTCATTCCTGAATAAGTTTACCTTTATCTTTAAGTGTCATTCCTGAAAGTTTTATCTGTTCATTCAGTGCCATTCCTGGATGAGTTTTCTCTTTGCATTCAGTGTCATTCCTGAATGTAGTGAATTACCTTTACTTTCAGTGCCATTCCTGAAAGTTTTTATCTGTTCATTTAGTGTCATTCCTGAATGAGTTTTCTCTTTTGCATTCAGTGTCATTCCTGGATGTCTTTCTCACTATCATTCAGTGTCATTCCTGAACGTAGTGATTTACTTTTACCTTTTAGTGCCATTCCTGAAAGCTCTTTCTCACTATCATTCAGTGCCATTCCTGGATGTAGTAATTTACCTTTACCTTTCAGTGCCATTTCTGAAAGTCCTTGCTCACTTTATTCAATACCAGTCTTGGATATTGTGAACCCTTTTTATCCAATGCCATTCTTGGATACTCATGATATATTTTCCAGAACCTTTCTCACTTCATTCAATGCCATTCTTGGATGTTGTGATTCCTTTTGTTCAATGCCATTCTTGGACACCTTTTCCCCAGCCAAGTCCAATGCTATTCTTGGATATTTCTGTTGTTTCACCTTGCCATCCAATGCCATTCTTGGATGTCCCCAATGAAGTTGTTCAAATGGAATTTTGTTTCTATCCAATGCTATTCTTGGATGACTCTGATGTTTGTTGTTGCCCCATTCAACACCATTCTTGAATGTTGTAGTGCCTTTATCCAATGCTATTCTTGGATATTTTACCCCCAATAGAGTGTTTTTCACCTCCATCCAATGCTATTCTTGGATGACGTTGTTGTTTTTACCAGAAACTTTCTTGTTGTTGTCCAATGCCATTCTTGGACATCTTTTGACATACTTTTATCTTGGCAAAGACTGGTTGGTTCTTCCTTCCATGTAGTGAAAGGATAAGTCTGACGGCTCCAAAGTGGAGAGTCGTGTAACCTTCACGTTTCCACCCGTTGATGAGATCTTGGGAGATCTCCAGATCTACGTATTGTTCTTGGTTGGTAGCCTGGAGGCTACACTGATCCAGTCTTGACGTCTGGATGTATTCTTTGACGGTGTTAGGTCTGTTTGTAGATATGAGGGTTCTAATGGATCTCGTGAGGGAATTATGTCTTCTGAATATATTGTAAGGATTCAGAAGTGGAGGAACAGTCTCAGCGATCTGAGCATCTTCCGGGACATAGGAATATTCTATAAGGTTTTCTATTTTATTTGAGAGAGTCTTTTTACAGAGTTTGGGAAGCGAGAGGGATGAGGTCGTTACAATAGGTTGGGTGTTTGTAGTTTCAGTTGTCTCCATGATAAACTGGGTTTCTCTCTTACTCACTCTCGTTCTCATGTTCACACCATATTTACCCCCTCTTTCTTGAGCAGGCTCTGATACCACGCTGGCCGGGAGCCTCCACATACCATGAAACCATACCCCTAACATGTATCCGTCGAGCAGGAACTTTCGAACCATCTCTGCCAACCCTTGTGGACTTACTAGGTTCTAGGTTCAGCCTAGGACACAGCGGTTAGAGAAACCTTTTCATAGTAGGAAGGACCGTAGCATGGATCAATGATCAGAGGATTTCTGTTACACAAGATCCTCAAAGAGGCAAGTGTAGAGCATACTTTCATCTCTGTGGAGTACCTATGGATAGAACATAAGAATCTAAGCTTTCAGAGAGAAGAGAAATGTTTAGAACATGTTTAGACTGAAAGCACACATTTTATTGTATTTCAACTTGTGAAAATATGATACAAGAGCTTCCCTTATATAGGAAAAGAGAAGCGTAGAAAGCAAGCCAGCACTCAGCAAACAAAGACACGTTACACACTAGTGGCCGACACACTAATTGCCACTTTTGACTTAAAACAGAAAAAGATAAATACAGTACTAGTGGCAGACACACTAATTGCCACTCTCTGACTAAAATAAAGATAAGATAAGCTTATCCGGTCCCGCCACTAAGCATGATGGAGCATCTTTCAGTAGTGGAAGACAAACTTTTGATTTATCACAGATTGTGATAAGATTCTGGTTCCACGCGTCACATTATTTTTTTATAATTGGCTCATGTGATGGTGACATGTTTGGATCAGAGTATTCTCCTTCTGAGAGTTTGTTTGTCATATAGTATGACTCATACTCACAGTTGTCCCTTATCATATCTTCGTACCGATTCTGTGCATAGTACTCTGGATCAATGTGGGCTGAGTATAGTGCTATGTCTTCAAAAGTATCTTCGTCAAGATCATGTGGGAGTGGAGGATAGAGTGATGACTCATCCTGCTTGCTGTCTTCAGTCATATCTTGATCGTTGATTCTTTGATCATCCCTTTGAACAAATTCTTGAATATTCATTTCTGCAAGTTGTTCCTCAATGTTCATCTGAGATGCATTATTGTTGACCCTTGAGCTTTCTCCAACCTCATGTGTCGACCAACTTGTCCATGGAGGTTTCCAACAGTGAGGATCAGGATCATCTGGTAGCTTCACAGCTTGCCATTGCGGAGGAAGGTTTCCATGACTAATACAAGTTGTATTGACTGGACCTTTAATAGGATCATAAAGATTAATTAAATTAACATAATCCATTAAAGCTTTTAACCCTTCCAGGCTTGTGGGATAATCATCAATGGTTTCCCAAGCATTAATGTAACTCTTGCAAACTAGAAGCTGGGTTCTAGGATCAGTTTGATATGGACGATGAAGGATGTACACTGTCTTGCAGTTACTTCGAGCTTCCACAGTTGGGCACCATTCTTTAAGATCATTAACGGCTAGGCTGAGATTTTCTCTCCACCAGTTTAACGGAGAGAACCATTCTAGGGCAGTCCATATCAAAGACCTGTGCTTTCTAGGGTTCATCAGATGTTCATACATAGCAATGGTAGGAATAAGGACTGGCATAGCGTATAAGCTTGTAGCACACCAAAGATACCATAATTGATTTTTTGTGAATCTGAAAGCAGGGTTTATCAAAAATGGTAAATGGAAAGGAATATCTGGGAAGAAAGGTGTATGGTCAGGAAGAGGCTTCTTTCTAATGATTTTGAACAGAAAGTAAAAAAGGTTATTCCTGGCATATTCTTTCAACTGAGATACGGAGAAGGAGTGGTTGACTCTTGGAGGAAAGTTCATGGTGACCGAGGCATTGGATGGAATAGGACGGACCATTAAGATTAATGGGAAGGTATGCCTGGTGGTGATCACTTGGATGGGTTTCATGGGTCTGGATAATAGATCCGGGATCACATTCTGGGTTCCTTTGATGTGTTTCACTGTGAAATCATATCTAGAGAACCAGTCCTTAAGCCTCAATGTCTGTGGATCTGGAGGCATCTTATTTTTGAATTCCAGAATCTTAGGAAAAGACGAGTTGTCCATCTGGACCTCGAAGTGGTAACCTCTGAGGTGGAAGTCAAACTTCTGGATTCCCATCTTTACTGCAAGTGCTTCTTTGTAAGTGGTGTGGTAATGCTTTTCTGCATCTTTGAACTGACCACTGGCGTGGCCACAATAGTATTTCTTGCCACCTATTTCTTCAATCAGAACTGCTCCCCAATAGTGGTCACTTGCATCAGTCTGGAGGACTCGTTTTCCTTCTCCAGGGATTTTTAGATCAGGAGGAGATTGGGCTATTTCTTTCAAAGCTCTTACAGCTTTGGTTTGTTCTTCTCCCCATGGTGGTGGTTTCTTCTTCAGCAATAGAGACAGAGCACTGGTGTATCTGGCAAGTCTGGGAATGAAGTCTCTGATATAATTGATTATACCGAGAAATTGCTGAATCTGTTTGACTGTGAGATTTTCATCTGGAAAGTTTAATAATTCTTGAGCAATGTGAGGTTGAGGGCGATACTTTCCATTAGAGAAATGCATTCCTAAGAAGTCAATCTCAGATTGGTCCAATTGACTCTTCTTCTCAGAAAGCATTATTCCATGTTGTTGGGCTAACTTATGGAACTGGCCCAATAACTGTTTGTGAGTCTTCTCGTCTTTGGAGAATAGTAACACATCATCAATGTAGATGAGAGCACTATGGAGAATGGGCTCAAATATCTTTGTCATGGCCTTTTGGAATAGTGATGGGGCAACCTTAAGCCCAAAAGGTAGAACAGTCCATTGGTACTGGGCATTAGGTATGCAAAAGGCTGTTTTTGGACGATCCTTTGGGTCGATACCCAATTGCCAAAAACCTGACTTTAAGTCAAACTTTGAATAGATCTGGGCGTCCTTGATGAACACGTTCAAAGATGCAGCCTTAGGAATAGGGAACTTGTCATCTTGAAGGAAGTGGTTCAGAGGCTTGTAATCGATTACAAGTCTTTTCTTTCCTCTGACTTTTTCAGATCTTTTTTCAACATAGAAGGCTTGGCAAGCCCACTCAGATTTCGTGGGTTCTATCAGCCCTTGTTTGAGCAGCTGACTGCATTCTTCTCTTCCAAGGCATAATCAGAAGGACTCATTCCAGGATGAGTGGCCTTTGTTGGATTAATATCTTCATTAAGCTTGAATGGAAGTTGGACAAAGAAGTCCTTGTTCTTCCATAAGGGTTCTGGATGAAGGAACTTCTCATGGCTATCCGCACAGAGCTTGAGAAGCTTTGACTTAATCTCTTCATACCCCGTAGGAACATTTGACAAGGAATACAGCTTCATGATCTGAGAGAATGGTCGGAATTCTCTCTTGTACTTGATTCCAGTGGCAAGGATTTGGAGTTTCTCGGCTGCCACATAAACATCCATTCCAATGACAATGTCTTTGGCTGGAAGTTTTGTTCCTATGACCTGTGTCCAGATAATGCAGTCTGGGAAGAACTTGATTCCTATCTTGTTCTTTGTTATCAAGTTCGTTGTAAAGGTCTCTCCATCTGCTGCCATAAAATAAGCTTTATGATCTTTCCATAACTCCATTGGCAAGATGTCAGGATTCATCATCGTAATTTGTGCTCCAGTGTCCATGTATGCCATGACCTTCTTAGGTCGTGAGAATTTTGCAGCTAGAACATGGATTTCTACACAGGGTAAAGGAGGAGTAGGGAGAGAGCTTCCTACTTCCTTGTAAGAGTAAACAGGGACAAAATCTTCACCTCCTGAATCTGAGAGGGAGGTTCCTTCAGACGAGTAGTCTTGAAGGGCGAAGACTGTCTCTTCGTCAGCTGAGCTTTGTTCAGAGTAAACTGATTCCAGGTCTCCTTCGACAGGATGAAGGGAGTTGATCAGTTTAGCAGCCTTGTGTTTATTGTTAGGACATTCTTTGGAGTAATGTCCTTTCTGTCCGCAGATGAAACATCTTTGGGATTTTCCCTTTCCACGAAAGGGCTTCTTCTTGAAGAACTTGACCCCTTTTTTCTTCTTTCTTTTGTAATCCTTGAAGGATTTGTATTTCTGTTTATGATGTTTCTTTCTGGTGGGGCAGCTACACTTCTTGTCTTTGCATTTAATCTCCAGATAAGACTTCTTACAAGCCTTGTTGTACTTGGACTTTTGACTAAGGACTTCTGAGAATTGTTGATGAAGTCTGCATAGTTTATCTAGAGCTTCTAGCGTCATCTGATGGATTTGTCCAAGACTCATGGAGGGAATGTCTTTCTGTGCTGCAGCTATCATTTTGTGGAGTTCAGGTTGAATCTCCTGGGGCAAAGATGCTACATAAGTGTTTTTGAGGCTGGTATCATTAAAACCATTTAGAGCATAGAATCTCTGAAGCATCCTATGATAATGCTTATCTATGTCCTTGGTTTTGAGAGAACAACATTTCATCTCAAAGAACTCTTGTCTGTACTTCTTGTTGTGAATGTCAACATCTCCAATGAATACTTGATGTATAACACCGAGGAGATTGGATGTAGTGTGTAAGCGGTGTAACTCATCCTGTTTGACAGTTCCAAGATTAATGTACCACTCTTTCATTGTTCCTGTCATGCGGCAACAGAATTCTTCGATTACTTTGTAGGGATCAGCAGTGGTTTTCATCAATTGTGTGTCGAGCCAAGCACCAAAGTCTAGGATCCTTTTTCTCCATTTACTGGGTGGTATATCGTCAATGGTGAACCAAGGTCCACCTGTGGATTTGGTCTTTTCAGCTTCTGGAGTTTCCTGAGAGGATTCTTCAAAGAAGGTATCTTCCTCCTTTATGTTAGCCATGAAGAGCTTCGGAATAAGATCCTTTTCTGGTTCAGTTCCTAGAGATTCGTTTTCTAGTGACATCGTCTGTTGTGTCTCATCAGAGTCTGTACTTGGATATAACTTGTCTTCATCATCTCTAAACCAATTATTACTTCTGGGTGTAGAAGGTTCCGTGGCCAATTGATCTTCTTCTTGTGATGTTGAAGTGTCAGCGACGGACTGGTTGTCTGGAGAAGATTCATTCTTTGTTGTGATGGCCAAGGCTTCATAGGTTTTATCAGGATTCTCTTCATTCCTTGGGAGTGCAGTAAGAGGTGTTTCAGGAACATCCTGAGAGTCTGATGATGAAGTGCTCATTCGAGCAGTATGTCTTTTGGATCTCGAAGTTGAGGTTTCTTGGGGCTTGGTAAACCTTAGCTTTCTAGCTTCTGATGACCAGTACTTTTTTGGTGGAGCAGTTAGGAAGCCAGATAAGTCAGGCTGGGCTGGCCTAGTTGGAGAAGCAGTTAGGAAGCCAGATAGATCCGGTTCTGAGGGTCTGGCTGGTCTTGAGTAATAGGAAGGATAAGCGGGGATGCCATGGAATGATTCCTGGGCAGGCTTTTCCTCTTGTTTATGAGTTCTCCTAACATATTCTTCTATTTCTCTAATCTGAGCTTGCAGATTGTTCATTTCCCTCTCCTTTTTTGTGAAGTCATAACTGAAGACTTCTGCACCATGGATATGGCTGAGTTCTTGATCTAAGGAGGCCACCTGAGCTTTGAGAGATTTGTAGCTTCGTCTTAACTTCGTGGAAAATCCCTTGAGATACTCTTCTGTGTCTCTAGTAATCTTGTCCATCTTTTTGTCAAGATTCTGGAGCATCTCGTTTTGTGCCACCATGTTCTCAGACTGCCAGTTGAGAACTTCTTCGGCCTGGGTCAAAGGCTTCATTCTCCCATCAGCTTGAACTTCAGAGGGATTGATGAACGGCTTTGATGTCCTATTGGTGATAGGATCTATTTTCCTTTCTAGTGGAGGAAAATGCTGGCCATACTCTGGTGTAGTGGCTGTATACATGAAGCAAGGGATTGGTTGCGTTTGTTGAGGAGGTTCTGCTGATCTGCAATGGTCCTTGGGAGACCATGATACTAAAGTGGGATCATCAGGAGGCAGAAGTCCTTCCTTTCTTAGGATTGCAAGTCCTTCCTCATAGATAGACAGTGGCTTCTTCTTTTCATGGATTCCAATCCATGGGCCATCTTCAGGGTCTGATCTTCTTTGAGGAGGAGGTTGTGGTTTGCATGCTCCTTTCTTCTTAGACTTTGGGCGAATGATATCTCTGTCGATATCATCGTCATGCATCCAACAGTCGCAATCAGGGTCGCATTTGGAGGGATCAACATTGTAACGCCCCAGTTTTTACCAGTTTTGTTTAAGTGAGTCGTTTTTTATTATTTTATTATTATTTTATTTTATTTTCGACTTTTATTTAGAAAAATGTTATTTTTCAATGTTGTGATGTTTTATCGCGTTTTGAGAGCGTTTGCGAGATATTTGAGTGTAGGGGTATTTTGGTCTTTTTGGGTGGTTAGATATTTTGATTTTGTATAAAAATAGAAAAGTAGTAAGAAAGAGAGAAAAGAAAGAAAAACAGAAAAATAGAGAGAAAGAAGAGAAGAGAAAGAGAAGAAGAAAAAAAGAGGAAAAACTTGGGGATTTAGGAACCGATTCAACCGACTTTTCAAACGCGAATTTATCGGGTAAGGGTGTGAAATTCAATTATCTTATACATGTGTATGATTATGTATGTTTGTGTGGAAGTTTGGTTGGTTTTCCATATGTTTCCGTTTATGCCGTATTTGACGAAATCGATAGAAACCGATGTTTCTACGGTCGGAAAGTCGTATAAATACATGTGTTGGTTGGTTATATGTATGTGAGCTGCTGTTTGAAGTTTCACGAAGTTTGGTTATGTTTCGGTTAGTTCTCGGTATGTTTCCGTGGTTGTTTCCGTTTAGGTCGAATTGTAGGAAATTGATAGGAACCGATGTTTTCACGGATGAATTTCGAAATAAATTACGTAGTTGTATCGAGGAAGGTTAGGTCGTCGTATGTCGTGCTTTTCATTCGATTTGGTGACGTTCGAAAATTCTGGTTTTTGAACGATAAAAATTTAATCGAAAAATCGAACGTCGTAGAAATTTCGTTTAAGTGTTCTAAATTGTTCTTATGTATTTGGTGTTTATGAGTATATGTTTGTTTCGGTGAAAATGTTCGATTTAGTCGAGTTTTCGGGGATTCGGGAAAAGGACAGCAAAGTTGTAATTTGAAAAATCTGGTTTTTTGTGAAAAACAGGGTTAGGGATCGATACATAATCCCAGGGATCGATCCCTACTGTGAAAATTGGGAAAAATGGAATTTTACTACAGCAGGGATCGATACATGCGAGTTAGGGATCGATACCTACTGTGCTGAAACAGAAAATTCTGTTTTTCGGGGAAACTTCGGAAATTCATATCTTTTGATCCGTAACTCGGATTGGGACGTTCTTTATACTATTGGAAAGCTTACGAAATGTTCTTTCTTTTAAAATTAGATTGGAGGTCAGTGGATGATTTAATTAATTCGTGTTTTTGGAAAAATAGTCGAGTTGTCGGGTTTTATCGCGTTAAATGCGCACGGTTGAGGTTTTACCGTGTGTTGTGCTTTTGTTATGTAACGTGAAGCTTTTATGGGGTTTATATGATGTGAATATACATGATGGATTGTGTGTGATGTGTGCATAATTGATGTGTATATTGGTTGTGTAACATACCATGTGGCATTGATATTAATGTGTATGCCTTATGTGCTGCCGTGATGATGATTTGTGGCCGAGAGGCAAGAAAATGCTAAGTGTGGCAATTGTTTAGATATGCATGATTATGAATGGGTGTATGCATGCAATGTGAATGTCATGAGTCATTGTATGCCAAGCATCATCGTGCATTGTTGAAACGTTCTGAGAGACAATTTGATTCTCGAGGGAATCTACTATAACATCGTGGGCCTCGAAAATACGAGGCGCTGCCTGAGGACTTAAAGCGATGATTATAGACGATTGTGGGCTCCTTTGGAGACTTAAAGCAATCCTTAACGTCGTGGGCCTCGAAAATACGAGGCGATGCCTGAGGACTTACAGCGACGGGTGAACATCGTAGACCCGACGGGGTGTTATTGGCTACGTCCCAGTAACGAGCGATGATTCCAAGAGTTCCTGGGGAACTAATGAATTACAAGGTTGGAAGTCGGTACCGCATGGCATGTGCATAGAGTTGTTGTGTCAGTCTATGTGCATTGCATAAATCATAAGTTAATTGTGCATGAATTTGTGAATGTGAATTGATGAGATGGAATATGTGTAACTGTGTTGTGAATGATTGATGTGCAGTGGTATATGATACGTGCGTATTGTATGGTATTGTGTTATATATGATTGTTGTGCATTTGCGGTGAGAAATATGTTACTTGTGCATTTTTGGTGTTAATATATAATTATATGCATTTATATTATGGTTGTCTTTCTCACCCTTCTGCTCGTTTTATAATGCTCTATGAGGCATTGCAGATTAGTGGTGCTGGAGGTCTTTCGTGAAGCTTTGTGTCTTCACCCTTTTTGTCGGTCGGCTCTGATATGTGACACCGGGTAGTTAGGGAGGTCGTTGGCTATTATTATGTATTATGTATATATTATCCTTTGGCTTGTACATATGATACTTGATGTATGAAAAACTGTTTATATGTATATATGTGCACATGTTATTCAGATTTTAGATTTTCCGCTTTAATTCTAATTTCTGAAATGTGGGTGTAAGGAACGGAGTTTCCTCTGTATGTATGCTACCCCACTGTTGCATATCATTATGAGCAGGTGTTGCATGTTATGTGTTTGGTTTCAATTTGATGTGATTCTCCCTCTCTATGCCATGTTTTTAATTATACTCTGATCAAATTTTCGAACTTTCTTTTTACCGCTTTAAAAGCATGTTTATTTTGGGGGTATAGATTGGGGGCGTCACATTAAGTGGTATCAGAGCCAGTTCGTGTCAGTCTGTGTCAGTTGTGTCTGTTGTGTCTGTCGTTTTAGGCGAGTTGCTGTTGTGCAGTAGTCGTGTGCTGGTGGGTTGTTGGTTAACCATAGTTTCTGTATTTGGATGAACAGAATATGGCCCGAGCTGTGCAGGATGTAACGGATGTTATGGGTAATGATGAGTTCGGAAGGAATAAGCTGCCTATCTTCAAGGGAAGATATGATCCGGATGGTGCACAATTTTGGTTTGAAGAGGTTGAAAGAATCTTCCGTATGATGGATTGTGCTGAGGAGCATAAGGTGAGATTGGGTACTTGCATGCTGGAGGAAGAAGCAGCTGATTGGTGGGTTAGTTTGCGTCGAGTGTTGGAAGAGGTTAAGGAAGAGGTTACTTGGAATTTATTTGGCCGAGAGTTTCGGAGGAGGTATTATCCTGAGGGGGTGAAGGAAAAGAAAGAGATTGAGTTTTTGGGATTAAAACAAGGCAATATGTCCGTTGTTGAGTATACGACCAAGTTTGTGGAACTGGTGCAGTTTTATCCTCATTATCCGGAGGCGACTGCTGAATTTTCTAAGTGTGTGAAATATGAAAACAGATTGCGTCCGGAGATTAAACGGGCAATCGGTTATCAGAGGATTAGAAGGTTTTCTGAATTGGTGGACAATTGTAGAATGTATGAAGAGGATCGTAAGGCGCGTGCCACTCGCGATACGAGTGTGAATGACAGGAAAGGGAAACAACAGTCTCGTAGTGGGCCTTATGTGACGAGGGGTAACTTTAAGAAAAAGGCAAGTGAGGGAGGAATGTCTAGTCCTCCGAGGTGTTACATTAAGTGTTACAAGTGTGGAGAAGTAGGGCATCGACAGATGGATTGTAGAAGGAATAAACTGAAATGTTCCAATTGTGGAAGTTCGGGACATGTCGCAGCGAATTGTAGGAAGATTAATGTGCGATGTTTCAACTGTGGTGAAAAAGGTCATATTAGCACGGGATGTACGAAACCGAAGGGAGCTCAGATTGGTGGGAAAGTTGTTGCATTGGTAGGAGATGAGACTACTAGTGCAGATCGTTTGACTCAAGGTACTTGTTTATTAATAGTGTGCCTTTAATTGCTATTGTTGATATTGGGACGACTCATTCGTTTATTTCGTGCGAGTGCGTGAAGTGTTTGAATTTGTTGTTGTTTTCTTGGGGTAGTAAGATGGTTATTGATACTCCAGCAATGGGGTCAGTAATTACTTTTTTGGTTTGTTTAAATTGTTCTTTGACCATTTGTGGTAAAGGCTTGGGATGGTTTTAGTGTGTTTATAATTAGAGAGATTAGAATGAGATAAGTGGGGGAGAAGCTGGTACTTCTCCATGTGGCTTCAGGTGTAAAGCGCTGGCTCAGTGGGTTGTGAATTACAGGATTATAAGTGTGGTTTCTGGTTCAAGAAGGGATGCAGAAGTAAGGGTTACATCAACTCAGGATTGGTGCCGTAGGTGGTTTTGTGTATAGGATGTAAGGAATGCTATTATGGTTTGGTGGAGACGGTTTATGCTTCATCATGGTTGTCGGCTGTCTATTGACAAATTGAGGAACTGATCACCCTTAATCTCTTGTTGATAGTAGACGGGAATTATGTTGGATGTATGGACGTGTCTTTCCGGCTTTGATAGTGGTGCGGATTGGATTACTTGAAATTTAAGGAAATGTTGCGGATTATTTTGTCAAGTTGAAGAAGATTTTATATCTGACGGTGATGCGGAATTGAGGTTTTGTATGGTGGGTAACGTGAGAAGTCGTCGAGAGTCCTTTTGGTATATTGTTGTAATAGGTTGGAATTTGGATTATCAAGAGAAGGAATTGTGTATGGATTACGGACAGTGGTATAAGATGGCGATTGAGATTAAGTATTCATTTTCGGGATTAGGTAACTGTGATGGTTTGGTTGAGTTGATTAGAATTACAATTGTTGGGATGTTTGATAAGAGTAGTGATTTGCTTGAGTTGAGGCTTCGATCGACTTGTGTGACGGGTTATATTTGTTGTCATCAGAAGTAGATGCGGTGTTACTATGAGAGGCTCCGAAGTTGGTTAAAGTGATTAGAAACTTTTTGGACTTTTGTTGGTTATTACTGAAGGGTATGGAAGACTTTTTCCAAGACTAGCGTCTGGTTACTTCAGTTGACTTACAAAGGTGAAGTCGATTGTTTGGGGTTGTATCTTCGATGAGTATAGTTAGTGTGTTAAGATAAGAGAGGAAGTAGTGGCTTATGTTTTGCGATATTCGAGGATTCATGAAAGGATTAGTATGATTGTGGGAATTGGAATTAATTGCAGTTGTAATTGTGTTTGAATATTGGGAGTATTATCTTTATGATTCTAGATTTGAAGTGTTTGGTAATTACAAGAATATTGAGTACGGGTTTGGTCTGAAGGAATAGAGACAGAGATTGGTTAGGAGTCGAGAAGAGTTATTGTTGTGTTTGAGGAGTTAAGTTGAAAGTTTCTATGTGTGGCTGTTTTGGTGGTCCGAGGATTAGAATTGTTGGAACCGTTCAGAGGCTTGTATCTGGTGTGTAGGATAACCCGAAAGGATGTGAGGCTAGAATATTAAAGGTGAACAGTGGTTTTTGGAAGGTTCGTGAAAGAATTAGATTTTGGGAGAGAGATTGGTAGTTTTGATGGTTACGAGTCATCAGAGTGCGCAGCGGAGATGTGATGTAGCACATTTCGTATATGTGTGTGCGACTTGTAAGAGTTCTTAGATGAGACCATTGGATGTTTCAGAGTGGATGTGTTAGGGGAAAGGTTCTAATAGTATCCGTGTGCTGCTAAGTTGAGGGATGTTTTAGTTCAAGAGTGAACCTGTGAGTTGTGTTTTGTGCATTCCTTGAGTTCTGAGTTGGTCGTCAAGTGCATTGTTTGGGCTTTGCATCTTGTCGTTGTTGTCGTCGTGGTCGTGTCCTCGTTGTGATTAAGGTTAGCAAGGTGGTTTGTCAGTTGTGTTGGTTGTGGTGTGCCTTTTGGTAGGCCTGTTGTTTGTTGGTCGGATGCGAAAGTCGTGTCCGGGGTTGTTCGTCTCGATATATTTTCGAGGACGAAAATTTCTAAGTGGGGGAGAATTGTAACGCCCCAGTTTTTACCAGTTTTGTTTAAGTGAGTCGTTTTTGATTATTTTATTATTATTTTATTTTATTTTCGACTTTTATTTAGAAAAATGTTATTTTTCAATGTTGTGATGTTTTATCGCGTTTTGAGAGCGTTTGCGAGATATTTGAGTGTAGGGGTATTTTGGTCTTTTTGGGTGGTTAGATATTTTGATTTTGTATAAAAATAGAAAAGTAGTAAGAAAGAGAGAAAAGAAAGAAAAACAGAAAAATAGAGAGAAAGAAGAGAAGAGAAAGAGAAGAAGAAAAAAAGAGGAAAAACTTGGGGATTTAGGAACCGATTCAACCGACTTTTCAAACGCGAATTTATCGGGTAAGGGTGTGAAATTCAATTATCTTATACATGTGTATGATTATGTATGTTTGTGTGGAAGTTTGGTTGGTTTTCCATATGTTTCCGTTTATGCCGTATTTGACGAAATCGATAGAAACCGATGTTTCTACGGTCGGAAAGTCGTATAAATACATGTGTTGGTTGGTTATATGTATGTGAGCTGCTGTTTGAAGTTTCACGAAGTTTGGTTATGTTTCGGTTAGTTCTCGGTATGTTTCCGTGGTTGTTTCCGTTTAGGTCGAATTGTAGGAAATTGATAGGAACCGATGTTTTCACGGATGAATTTCGAAATAAATTACGTAGTTGTATCGAGGAAGGTTAGGTCGTCGTATGTCGTGCTTTTCATTCGATTTGGTGACGTTCGAAAATTCTGGTTTTTGAACGATAGAAATTTAATCGAAAAATCGAACGTCGTAGAAATTTCGTTTAAGTGTTCTAAATTGTTCTTATGTATTTGGTGTTTATGAGTATATGTTTGTTTCGGTGAAAATGTTCGATTTAGTCGAGTTTTCGGGGATTCGGGAAAAGGACAGCAAGGTTGTAATTTGAAAAATCTGGTTTTTTGTGAAAAACAGGGTTAGGGATCGATACATAATCCCAGGGATCGATCCCTACTGTGAAAATTGGGAAAAATGGAATTTTACTACAGCAGGGATCGATACATGCGAGTTAGGGATCGATACCTACTGTGCTGAAACAGAAAATTCTGTTTTTCGGGGAAACTTCGGAAATTCATATCTTTTGATCCGTAACTCGGATTGGGACGTTCTTTATACTGTTGGAAAGCTTACGAAATGTTCTTTCTTTTAAAATTAGATTGGAGGTCAGTGGATGATTTAATTAATTCGTGTTTTTGGAAAAATAGTCGAGTTGTCGGGTTTTATCGCGTTAAATGCGCACGGTTGAGGTTTTACCGTGTGTTGTGCTTTTGTTATGTAACGTGAAGCTTTTATGGGGTTTATATGATGTGAATATACATGATGGATTGTGTGTGATGTGTGCATAATTGATGTGTATATTGGTTGTGTAACATACCATGTGGCATTGATATTAATGTGTATGCCTTATGTGCTGCCGTGATGATGATTTGTGGCCGAGAGGCAAGAAAATGCTAAGTGTGGCAATTGTTTAGATATGCATGATTATGAATGGGTGTATGCATGCAATGTGAATGTCATGAGTCATTGTATGCCAAGCATCATCGTGCATTGTTGAAACGTTCTGAGAGACAATTTGATTCTCGAGGGAATCTACTATAACATCGTGGGCCTCGAAAATACGAGGCGCTGCCTGAGGACTTAAAGCGATGATTATAGACGATTGTGGGCTCCTTTGGAGACTTAAAGCAATCCTTAACGTCGTGGGCCTCGAAAATACGAGGCGATGCCTGAGGACTTACAGCGACGGGTGAACATCGTAGACCCGACGGGGTGTTATTGGCTACGTCCCAGTAACGAGCGATGATTCCAAGAGTTCCTGGGGAACTAATGAATTACAAGGTTGGAAGTCGGTACCCGCATGGCATGTGCATAGAGTTGTTGTGTCAGTCTATGTGCATTGCATAAATCATAAGTTAATTGTGCATGAATTTGTGAATGTGAATTGATGAGATGGAATATGTGTAACTGTGTTGTGAATGATTGATGTGCAGTGGTATATGATACGTGCGTATTGTATGGTATTGTGTTATATATGATTGTTGTGCATTTGCGGTGAGAAATATGTTACTTGTGCATTTTTGGTGTTAATATATAATTATATGCATTTATATTATGGTTGTCTTTCTCACCCTTCTGCTCGTTTTATAATGCTCTATGAGGCATTGCAGATTAGTGGTGCTGGAGGTCTTTCGTGAAGCTTTGTGTCTTCACCCTTTTTGTCGGTCGGCTCTGATATGTGACACCGGGTAGTTAGGGAGGTCGTTGGCTATTATTATGTATTATGTATATATTATCCTTTGGCTTGTACATATGATACTTGATGTATGAAAAACTGTTTATATGTATATATGTGCACATGTTATTCAGATTTTAGATTTTCCGCTTTAATTCTAATTTCTGAAATGTGGGTGTAAGGAACGGAGTTTCCTCTGTATGTATGCTACCCCACTGTTGCATATCATTATGAGCAGGTGTTGCATGTTATGTGTTTGGTTTCAATTTGATGTGATTCTCCCTCTCTATGCCATGTTTTTAATTATACTCTGATCAAATTTTCGAACTTTCTTTTTACCGCTTTAAAAGCATGTTTATTTTGGGGGTATAGATTGGGGGCGTCACATTAAGTGGTATCAGAGCCAGTTCGTGTCAGTCTGTGTCAGTTGTGTCTGTTGTGTCTGTCGTTTTAGGCGAGTTGCTGTTGTGCAGTAGTCGTGTGCTGGTGGGTTGTTGGTTAACCATAGTTTCTGTATTTGGATGAACAGAATATGGCCCGAGCTGTGCAGGATGTAACGGATGTTATGGGTAATGATGAGTTCGGAAGGAATAAGCTGCCTATCTTCAAGGGAAGATATGATCCGGATGGTGCACAATTTTGGTTTGAAGAGGTTGAAAGAATCTTCCGTATGATGGATTGTGCTGAGGAGCATAAGGTGAGATTGGGTACTTGCATGCTGGAGGAAGAAGCAGCTGATTGGTGGGTTAGTTTGCGTCGAGTGTTGGAAGAGGTTAAGGAAGAGGTTACTTGGAATTTATTTGGCCGAGAGTTTCGGAGGAGGTATTATCCTGAGGGGGTGAAGGAAAAGAAAGAGATTGAGTTTTTGGGATTAAAACAAGGCAATATGTCCGTTGTTGAGTATACGACCAAGTTTGTGGAACTGGTGCAGTTTTATCCTCATTATCCGGAGGCGACTGCTGAATTTTCTAAGTGTGTGAAATATGAGAACGGATTGCGTCCGGAGATTAAACGGGCAATCGGTTATCAGAGGATTAGAAGGTTTTCTGAATTGGTGGACAATTGTAGAATGTATGAAGAGGATCGTAAGGCGCGTGCCACTCGCGATACGAGTGTGAATGACAGGAAAGGGAAACAACAGTCTCGTAGTGGGCCTTATGTGACGAGGGGTAACTTTAAGAAAAAGGCAAGTGAGGGAGGAATGTCTAGTCCTCCGAGGTGTTACATTAAGTGTTACAAGTGTGGAGAAGTAGGGCATCGACAGATGGATTGTAGAAGGAATAAACTGAAATGTTCCAATTGTGGAAGTTCGGGACATGTCGCAGCGAATTGTAGGAAGATTAATGTGCGATGTTTCAACTGTGGTGAAAAAGGTCATATTAGCACGGGATGTACGAAACCGAAGGGAGCTCAGATTGGTGGGAAAGTTGTTGCATTGGTAGGAGATGAGACTACTAGTGCAGATCGTTTGACTCAAGGTACTTGTTTATTAATAGTGTGCCTTTAATTGCTATTGTTGATATTGGGACGACTCATTCGTTTATTTCGTGCGAGTGCGTGAAGTGTTTGAATTTGTTGTTGTTTTCTTGGGGTAGTAAGATGGTTATTGATACTCCAGCAATGGGGTCAGTAATTACTTTTTTGGTTTGTTTAAATTGTTCTTTGACCATTTGTGGTAAAGGCTTGGGATGGTTTTAGTGTGTTTATAATTAGAGAGATTAGAATGAGATAAGTGGGGGAGAAGCTGGTACTTCTCCATGTGGCTTCAGGTGTAAAGCGCTGGCTCAGTGGGTTGTGAATTACAGGATTATAAGTGTGGTTTCTGGTTCAAGAAGGGATGCAGAAGTAAGGGTTACATCAACTCAGGATTGGTGCCGTAGGTGGTTTTGTGTATAGGATGTAAGGAATGCTATTATGGTTTGGTGGAGACGGTTTATGCTTCATCATGGTTGTCGGCTGTCTATTGACAAATTGAGGAACTGATCACCCTTAATCTCTTGTTGATAGTAGACGGGAATTATGTTGGATGTATGGACGTGTCTTTCCGGCTTTGATAGTGGTGCGGATTGGATTACTTGAAATTTAAGGAAATGTTGCGGATTATTTTGTCAAGTTGAAGAAGATTTTATATCTGACGGTGATGCGGAATTGAGGTTTTGTATGGTGGGTAACGTGAGAAGTCGTCGAGAGTCCTTTTGGTATATTGTTGTAATAGGTTGGAATTTGGATTATCAAGAGAAGGAATTGTGTATGGATTACGGACAGTGGTATAAGATGGCGATTGAGATTAAGTATTCATTTTCGGGATTAGGTAACTGTGATGGTTTGGTTGAGTTGATTAGAATTACAATTGTTGGGATGTTTGATAAGAGTAGTGATTTGCTTGAGTTGAGGCTTCGATCGACTTGTGTGACGGGTTATATTTGTTGTCATCAGAAGTAGATGCGGTGTTACTATGAGAGGCTCCGAAGTTGGTTAAAGTGATTAGAAACTTTTTGGACTTTTGTTGGTTATTACTGAAGGGTATGGAAGACTTTTTCCAAGACTAGCGTCTGGTTACTTCAGTTGACTTACAAAGGTGAAGTCGATTGTTTGGGGTTGTATCTTCGATGAGTATAGTTAGTGTGTTAAGATAAGAGAGGAAGTAGTGGCTTATGTTTTGCGATATTCGAGGATTCATGAAAGGATTAGTATGATTGTGGGAATTGGAATTAATTGCAGTTGTAATTGTGTTTGAATATTGGGAGTATTATCTTTATGATTCTAGATTTGAAGTGTTTGGTAATTACAAGAATATTGAGTACGGGTTTGGTCTGAAGGAATAGAGACAACGAGATTGGTTAGGAGTCGAGAAGAGTTATTGTTGTGTTTGAGGAGTTAAGTTGAAAGTTTCTATGTGTGGCTGTTTTGGTGGTCCGAGGATTAGAATTGTTGGAACCGTTCAGAGGCTTGTATCTGGTGTGTAGGATAACCCGAAAGGATGTGAGGCTAGAATATTAAAGGTGAACAGTGGTTTTTGGAAGGTTCGTGAAAGAATTAGATTTTGGGAGAGAGATTGGTAGTTTTGATGGTTACGAGTCATCAGAGTGCGCAGCGGAGATGTGATGTAGCACATTTCGTATATGTGTGTGTGACTTGTAAGAGTTCTTAGATGAGACCATTGGATGTTTCAGAGTGGATGTGTTAGGGGAAAGGTTCTAATAGTATCCGTGTGCTGCTAAGTTGAGGGATGTTTTAGTTCAAGAGTGAACCTGTGAGTTGTGTTTTGTGCATTCCTTGAGTTCTGAGTTGGTCGTCAAGTGCATTGTTTGGGCTTTGCATCTTGTCGTTGTTGTCGTCGTGGTCGTGTCCTCGTTGTGATTAAGGTTAGCAAGGTGGTTTGTCAGTTGTGTTGGTTGTGGTGTGCCTTTTGGTAGGCCTGTTGTTTGTTGGTCGGATGCGAAAGTCGTGTCCGGGGTTGTTCGTCTCGATATATTTTCGAGGACGAAAATTTCTAAGTGGGGGAGAATTGTAACGCCCCAGTTTTTACCAGTTTTGTTTAAGTGAGTCGTTTTTGATTATTTTATTATTATTTTATTTTATTTTCGACTTTTATTTAGAAAAATGTTATTTTTCAATGTTGTGATGTTTTATCGCGTTTTGAGAGCGTTTGCGAGATATTTGAGTGTAGGGGTATTTTGGTCTTTTTGGGTGGTTAGATATTTTGATTTTGTATAAAAATAGAAAAGTAGTAAGAAAGAGAGAAAAGAAAGAAAAACAGAAAAATAGAGAGAAAGAAGAGAAGAGAAAGAGAAGAAGAAAAAAAGAGGAAAAACTTGGGGATTTAGGAACCGATTCAACCGACTTTTCAAACGCGAATTTATCGGGTAAGGGTGTGAAATTCAATTATCTTATACATGTGTATGATTATGTATGTTTGTGTGGAAGTTTGGTTGGTTTTCCATATGTTTCCGTTTATGCCGTATTTGACGAAATCGATAGAAACCGATGTTTCTACGGTCGGAAAGTCGTATAAATACATGTGTTGGTTGGTTATATGTATGTGAGCTGCTGTTTGAAGTTTCACGAAGTTTGGTTATGTTTCGGTTAGTTCTCGGTATGTTTCCGTGGTTGTTTCCGTTTAGGTCGAATTGTAGGAAATTGATAGGAACCGATGTTTTCACGGATGAATTTCGAAATAAATTACGTAGTTGTATCGAGGAAGGTTAGGTCGTCGTATGTCGTGCTTTTCATTCGATTTGGTGACGTTCGAAAATTCTGGTTTTTGAACGATAGAAATTTAATCGAAAAATCGAACGTCGTAGAAATTTCGTTTAAGTGTTCTAAATTGTTCTTATGTATTTGGTGTTTATGAGTATATGTTTGTTTCGGTGAAAATGTTCGATTTAGTCGAGTTTTCGGGGATTCGGGAAAAGGACAGCAAGGTTGTAATTTGAAAAATCTGGTTTTTTGTGAAAAACAGGGTTAGGGATCGATACATAATCCCAGGGATCGATCCCTACTGTGAAAATTGGGAAAAATGGAATTTTACTACAGCAGGGATCGATACATGCGAGTTAGGGATCGATACCTACTGTGCTGAAACAGAAAATTCTGTTTTTCGGGGAAACTTCGGAAATTCATATCTTTTGATCCGTAACTCGGATTGGGACGTTCTTTATACTGTTGGAAAGCTTACGAAATGTTCTTTCTTTTAAAATTAGATTGGAGGTCAGTGGATGATTTAATTAATTCGTGTTTTTGGAAAAATAGTCGAGTTGTCGGGTTTTATCGCGTTAAATGCGCACGGTTGAGGTTTTACCGTGTGTTGTGCTTTTGTTATGTAACGTGAAGCTTTTATGGGGTTTATATGATGTGAATATACATGATGGATTGTGTGTGATGTGTGCATAATTGATGTGTATATTGGTTGTGTAACATACCATGTGGCATTGATATTAATGTGTATGCCTTATGTGCTGCCGTGATGATGATTTGTGGCCGAGAGGCAAGAAAATGCTAAGTGTGGCAATTGTTTAGATATGCATGATTATGAATGGGTGTATGCATGCAATGTGAATGTCATGAGTCATTGTATGCCAAGCATCATCGTGCATTGTTGAAACGTTCTGAGAGACAATTTGATTCTCGAGGGAATCTACTATAACATCGTGGGCCTCGAAAATACGAGGCGCTGCCTGAGGACTTAAAGCGATGATTATAGACGATTGTGGGCTCCTTTGGAGACTTAAAGCAATCCTTAACGTCGTGGGCCTCGAAAATACGAGGCGATGCCTGAGGACTTACAGCGACGGGTGAACATCGTAGACCCGACGGGGTGTTATTGGCTACGTCCCAGTAACGAGCGATGATTCCAAGAGTTCCTGGGGAACTAATGAATTACAAGGTTGGAAGTCGGTACCGCATGGCATGTGCATAGAGTTGTTGTGTCAGTCTATGTGCATTGCATAAATCATAAGTTAATTGTGCATGAATTTGTGAATGTGAATTGATGAGATGGAATATGTGTAACTGTGTTGTGAATGATTGATGTGCAGTGGTATATGATACGTGCGTATTGTATGGTATTGTGTTATATATGATTGTTGTGCATTTGCGGTGAGAAATATGTTACTTGTGCATTTTTGGTGTTAATATATAATTATATGCATTTATATTATGGTTGTCTTTCTCACCCTTCTGCTCGTTTTATAATGCTCTATGAGGCATTGCAGATTAGTGGTGCTGGAGGTCTTTCGTGAAGCTTTGTGTCTTCACCCTTTTTGTCGGTCGGCTCTGATATGTGACACCGGGTAGTTAGGGAGGTCGTTGGCTATTATTATGTATTATGTATATATTATCCTTTGGCTTGTACATATGATACTTGATGTATGAAAAACTGTTTATATGTATATATGTGCACATGTTATTCAGATTTTAGATTTTCCGCTTTAATTCTAATTTCTGAAATGTGGGTGTAAGGAACGGAGTTTCCTCTGTATGTATGCTACCCCACTGTTGCATATCATTATGAGCAGGTGTTGCATGTTATGTGTTTGGTTTCAATTTGATGTGATTCTCCCTCTCTATGCCATGTTTTTAATTATACTCTGATCAAATTTTCGAACTTTCTTTTTACCGCTTTAAAAGCATGTTTATTTTGGGGGTATAGATTAGGGGCGTCACAAACATCCCATATGAAGTGTCCTTTTATCTTGTCCGTATAGATGGGTTTAGCATCTGATGTAACGGCATGAATAGGGCACCAGGTTTCTTCAAGAGCAGGTCTGATCATCATTGTTTGAAAGATCTGGGAAGACGAGCTGGATTCTTCCTCAGGTTTCTTAAAGATAGTCTTAACCGTCTTGTCTGGGTATCTTTTGAAAGAAACCTCTTGGGACTGGATTGGTCTTCTATCCGCATGGAGTCTTTCATAGTTAGTCATCCATTCTAGAGGAATAAGATAAGCTAACTCTTTTCTGTCAATCTTCCTGGGGATCTGAACGATTGAGGGTACTTCTTCTCTGCCGGCCATAACCAACAAGGAGTCAGAAGAGCAACCTGTAGTGGGAAGATCTATGGCATGATTCTGCAGACGGTAGATGATCTGGTGGTGAAGAGTAGCCACCATAGCTTCAGGGACTTGGTCGGATCCAGTGATCTGAATCTGAACTTTTAATCTGGTAGACAAGGTACTGTCACTGAGGCTGGCGTTGTAGTTGGGATACACCGTAAGAACAACACTTCCAGCATGAAGTGAGGTTAACACAGTTCCTATAACAGCGTTCTCATAATTAAGATAGCTAGAGTCTAGCAAAGCAATCTTGGCAAAGACTGGTTGGTTCTTCCTTCCATGTAGTGAAAGGATAAGTCTGACGGCTCCAAAGTGGAGAGTCGTGTAACCTTCACGTTTCCACCCGTTGATGAGATCTTGGGAGATCTCCAGATCTACGTATTGTTCTTGGTTGGTAGCCTGGAGGCTACACTGATCCAGTCTTGACGTCTGGATGTATTCTTTGACGGTGCTAGGTCTATTTGTAGATATGAGGGTTCTAATGGATCTCGTGAGGGAATTATGTCTTCTGAATATATTGTAAGGATTCAGAAGTGGAGGAACAGTCTCAGCGATCTGAGCATCTTCCGGGACATAGGAATATTCTATAAGGTTTTCTATTTTATTTGAGAGAGTCTTTTTACAGAGTTTGGGAAGCGAGAGGGATGAGGTCGTTACAATAGGTTGGGTGTTTGTAGTTTCAGTTGTCTCCATGATAAACTGGGTTTCTCTCTTACTCACTCTCGTTCTCATGTTCACACCATATTTACCCCCTCTTTCTTGAGCAGGCTCTGATACCACGCTGGCCGGGAGCCTCCACATACCATGAAACCATACCCCTAACATGTATCCATCGAGCAGGAACTTTCGAACCATCTCTGCCAACCCTTGTGGACTTACTAGGTTCTAGGTTCAGCCTAGGACACAGCGGTTAGAGAAACCTTTTCATAGTAGGAAGGACCGTAGCATGGATCAATGATCAGAGGATTTCTGTTACACAAGATCCTCAAAGAGGCAAGTGTAGAGCATACTTTCATCTCTATGGAGTACCTATGGATAGAACATAAGAATCTAAGCTTTCAGAGAGAAGAGAAATGTTTAGAACATGTTTAGACTGAAAGCACACATTTTATTGTATTTCAACTTGTGAAAATATGATACAAGAGCTTCCCTTATATAGGAAAAGAGAAGCGTAGAAAGCAAGCCAGCACTCAGCAAACAAAGACACGTTACACACTAGTGGCCGACACACTAATTGCCACTTTTGACTTAAAACAGAAAAAGATAAATACAGTACTAGTGGCAGACACACTAATTGCCACTCTCTGACTAAAATAAAGATAAGATAAGCTTATCCGGTCCCGCCACTAAGCATGATGGAGCATCTTTCAGTAGTGGAAGACAAACTTTTGATTTATCACAGATTGTGATAAGATTCTGGTTCCACGCGTCACATTATTTTTTTATAATTGGCTCATGTGATGGTGACATGTTTGGATCAGAGTATTCTCCTTCTGAGAGTTTGTTTGTCATATAGTATGACTCATACTCACAGCTGTCCCTTATCATATCTTCGTACCGATTCTGTGCATAGTACTCTGGATCAATGTGGGCTGAGTATAGTGCTGTGTCTTCAAAAGTATCTTCGTCAAGATTATGTGGGAGTGGAGGATAGAGTGATGACTCATCCTGCTTGCTGTCTTCAGTCATATCTTGATCGTTGATTCTTTGATCATCCCTTTGAACAAATTCTTGAAAATTCATTTCTGCAAGTTGTTCCTCAATGTTCATCTGAGATGCATTATTGTTGACCCTTGAGCTTTCTCCAACCTCATGTGTCGACCAACTTGTCCCTGGAGGTTTCCAACAGTGAGGATCAGGATCATTTGGTAGCTTCACAGCTTGCCATTGCGGAGGAAGGTTTCCATGACTAATACAAGTTGTATTGACTGGACCTTTAATAGGATCATAAAGATTAATTAAATTAACATAATCCATTAAAGCTTTTAACCCTTCCAGGCTTGTGGGATAATCATCAATGGTTTCCCAAGCATTAATGTAACTCTTGCAATCTAGAAGCTGGGTTCTAGGATCAGTTTGATATGGACGATGAAGGATGTACACTGTCTTGCAGTTACTTCGAGCTTCCACAGTTGGGCACCATTCTTTAAGATCATTAACGGCTAGGCTGAGATTTTCTCTCCACCAGTTTAACGGAGAGAACCATTCTAGGGCAGTCCATATCAAAGACCTGTGCTTTCTAGGGTTCATCAGATGTTCATACATAGCAATGGTAGGAATAAGGACTGGCATAGCGTATAAGCTTGTAGCACACCAAAGATACCATAATTGATTTTTTGTGAATCTGAAAGCAGGGTTTATCAAAAATGGTAAATGGAAAGGAATATCTGGGAAGAAAGGTGTATGGTCAGGAAGAGGCTTCTTTCTAATGATTTTGAACAGAAAGTAAAAAAGGTTATTCCTGGCATATTCTTTCAACTGAGATACGGAGAAGGAGTGGTTGACTCTTGGAGGAAAGTTCATGGTGACCGAGGCATTGGATGGAATAGGACGGACCATTAAGATTAATGGGAAGGTATGCCTGGTGGTGATCACTTGGATGGGTTTCATGGGTCTGGATAATAGATCCGGGATCACATTCTGGGTTCCTTTGATGTGTTTCACTGTGAAATCATATCTAGAGAACCAGTCCTTAAGCCTCAATGTCTGTGGATCTGGAGGCATCTTATTTTTGAATTCCAGAATCTTAGGAAAAGACGAGTTGTCCATCTGGACCTCGAAGTGGTAACCTCTGAGGTGGAAGTCAAACTTCTGGATTCCCATCTTTACTGCAAGTGCTTCTTTGTAAGTGGTGTGGTAATGTTTTTCTGCATCTTTGAACTGACCACTGGCGTGGCCACAATAGTATTTCTTGCCACCTATTTCTTCAATCAGAACTGCTCCCCAATAGTGGTCACTTGCATCAGTCTGGAGGACTCGTTTTCCTTCTCCAGGGATTTTTAGATCAGGAGGAGATTGGGCTATTTCTTTCAAAGCTCTTACAACTTTGGTTTGTTCTTCTCCCCATGGTGGTGGTTTCTTCTTCAGCAATAGAGACAGAGCACTGGTGTATCTGGCAAGTCTGGGAATGAAGTCTCTGATATAATTGATTATACCGAGAAATTGCTGAATCTGTTTGACTGTGAGATTTTCATCTGGAAAGTTTAATAATTCTTGAGCAATGTGAGGTTGAGGGCGATACTTTCCATTAGAGAAATGCATTCCTAAGAAGTCAATCTCAGATTGGCCCAATTGACTCTTCTTCTCAGAAAGCATTATTCCATGTTGTTGGGCTAACTTATGGAACTGGCCCAATAACTGTTTGTGAGTCTTCTCGTCTTTGGAGAATAGTAACACATCATCAATGTAGATGAGAGCACTATGGAGAATGGGCTCAAATATCTTTGTCATGGCCTTTTGGAATAGTGATGGGGCAACCTTAAGCCCAAAAGGTAGAACAGTCCATTGGTACTGGGCATTAGGTATGCAAAAGGCTGTTTTTGGACGATCCTTTGGGTCGATACCCAATTGCCAAAAACCTGACTTTAAGTTAAACTTTGAATAGATCTGGGCGTCCTTGATGAACACGTTCAGAGATGCAGCCTTAGGAATAGGGAACTTGTCATCTTGAAGGAAGTGGTTCAGAGGCTTGTAATCGATTACAAGTCTTTTCTTTCCTCTAACTTTTTCAGATCTTTTTTCAACATAGAAGGCTTGGCAAGCCCACTCAGATTTCGTGGGTTCTATCAGCCCTTGTTTGAGCAGCTGACTGCATTCTTCTCTTGCCACGGCATAATCAGAAGGACTCATTCCAGGATGAGTGGCCTTTGTTGGATTAATATCTTCATTAAGCTTGAATGGAAGTTGGACAAAGAAGTCCTTGTTCTTCCATAAGGGTTCTGGATGAAGGAACTTCTCATGGCTATCCGCACAGAGCTTGAGAAGCTTTGACTTAATCTCTTCATACCCCGTAGGAATATTTGACAAGGAATACAGCTTCATGATCTGAGAGAATGGTCAGAATTCTCTCTTGTACTTGATTCCAGTGGCAAGGATTTGGAGTTTCTCGGCTGCCACATAAACATCCATTCCAATGACAATGTCTTTGGCTGGAAGTTTTGTTCCTATGACATGTGTCCAGATAATGCAGTCTGGGAAGAACTTGATTCCTATCTTGTTCTTTGTTATCAAGTTCGTTGTAAAGGTCTCTCCATCTGCTGCCATAAAATAAGCTTTATGATCTTTCCATAACTCCATTGGCAAGATGTCAGGATTCATCATCGTAATTTGTGCTCCAGTGTCCATGTATGCCATGACCTTCTTAGGTCGTGAGAATTTTGCAGCTAGAACATGGATTTCTACACAGGGTAAAGGAGGAGTAGGGAGAGAGCTTCCTACTTCCTTGTAAGAGTAAACAGGGACAAAATCTTCACCTCCTGAATCTGAGAGGGAGGTTCCTTCAGACGAGTAGTCTTGAAGGGCGAAGACTGTCTCTTCGTCAGCTGAGCTTTGTTCAGAGTAAACTGATTCCAGGTCTCCTTCGACAGGATGAATGGAGTTGATCATTTTAGCAGCCTTGTGTTTATTGTTAGGACATTCTTTGGAGTAATGTCCTTTCTGTCCGCAGATGAAACATCTTTGGGATTTTCCCTTTCCACGAAAGGGTTTCTTCTTGAAGAACTTGACCCCTTTTTTCTTCTTTCTTTTGTAATCCTTGAAGGATTTGTATTTCTGTTTATGATGTTTCTTTCTGGTGGGGCAGCTACACTTCTTGTCTTTGCATTTAATCTCCAGATAAGACTTCTTACAGGCCTTGTTGTACTTGGACTTTTGGCTAAAGACTTCTGAAAATTATTGATGAAGTCTGCATAGTTTATCTAGAGCTTCTAGCGTCATCTGATGGATTTGTCCAAGACTCATGGAGGGAATGTCTTTCTGTGCTGCAGCTATCATTTTGTGGAGTTCAGGTTGAATCTCCTGGGGCAAAGATGCTACGTAAGTGTTCTTGAGGCTGGTATCATTAAAACCATTTAGAGCATAGAATCTCTGAAGCATCCTATGATAATGCTTATCTATGTCCTTGGTTTTGAGAGAACAACATTTCATCTCAAAGAACTCTTGTCTGTACTTCTTGTTGTGGATGTCAACATCTCCAATGAATACTTGATGTATAACACCGAGGAGATTGGATGTAGTGTGTAAGCGGTGTAACTCATCCTGTTTGACAGCTCCAAGATTAATGTACCACTCTTTCATTGTTCCTGTCATGCGGCAACAGAATTCTTCGATTACTTTGTAGGGATCAGCAGTGGTTTTCATCAATTGTGTGTCGAGCCAAGCACCAAAGTCTAGGATCCTTTTTCTCCATTTACTGGGTGGTATATCGTCAATGGTGAACCAAGGTCCACCTGTGGATTTGGTCTTTTCAGCTTCTGGAGTTTCCTGAGAGGATTCTTCAAAGAAGGTATCTTCCTCCTTTATGTTAGCCATGAAGAGCTTCGGAATAAGATCCTTTTCTGGTTCAGTCCCTAGAGATTCGTTTTCTAGGGATATCGTCTGTGGTGTCTCATCAGAGTCTGTGCTTGGATATAGCTTGTCTTCATCGTCTCTAAACCAATTGTTACTCCTGGGTGTAGAAGGTTCCGTGGCCAATTGATCTTCTTCTTGTGATGTTGAAGTGTCAGCGACGGACTGGTTGTCTGGAGAAGATTCATTCTTTGTTGTGATGGCCAAGGCTTCATAGGCTTTGTCAGGATTCTCTTCATTTCTGGGGAATGTAGTAAGAGGTGTTTCAGGAACATCCTGAGAGTCTGATGATGAAGTGCTCATTCGAGTAGTATGTCTTTTGGATCTCGAAGTTGAGGTTTCTTGGGGCTTGGTAAACCTTAGCTTTCTAGCTTCTGATGACCAGTACTTCTTCGGCGGAGCAGTTAGGAAGCCAGATAAGTCAGGCTGGGCTGGCCTGGTTGGAGAAGCAGTTAGGAAGCCAGATAGATCCGGTTCTGAGGGTCTGGCTGGTCTTGAGTAATAAGAAGGATAAGCTGGGATGCCATGGAATGATTCTTGGGCAGGATTTTCTTCTTGCTTGTGAGTTTTCCTAACATATTCTTCTATCTCTCTAATCTGAGCTTGCAGATTGTTCATTTCTCTCTCCTTTTTCGTGAAGTCATAACTGAAGACTTCTGCGCCATGGATATGGCTGAGTTCTTGATCTAAGGAGGCCACCTGAGCTTTGAGAGATTTGTAGCTTCGTCTTAACTTCGTGGAAAATCCCTTGAGATACTCTTCTGTGTCTCTAGTAATCTTGTCCATCTTTTTGTCAAGATTCTGGAGCATCTCGTTTTGTGCCACCATGTTCTCGGATTGCCAGTTGAGAACTTCTTCGGCCTGGGTCAAAGGCTTCATTCTCCCATCAGCTTGAACTTCAGAGGGATTGATGAACGGCTTTGATGTCCTATTGGTGATAGGATCTATTTTCCTTTCTAGCGGAGGAAAATGCTGGCCATATTCTGGTGTAGTGGCTGTATACATGAAGCAAGGGATTGGTTGCGTTTGTTGAGGAGGTTCTGCTGATCTGCAATGGTCCTTGGGAGACCATGATACTAAAGTGGGATCATCAGGAGGCAGAAGTCCTTCCTTTCTTAGGATTGCAAGTCCTTCCTCATAGATAGACAGTGGCTTCTTCTTTTCATGGATTCCAATCCATGGGCCATCTTCAGGGTCTGATCTTCTTTGAGGAGGAGGTTGTGGTTTGCATGCTCCTTTCTTCTTAGACTTTGGGCGAATGATATCTCTGTCGATATCATCGTCATGCATCCAACAGTCACAATCAGGGTCGCATTTGGAGGGATCAACATCCCATATGAAGTGTCCTTTTATCTTGTCCGTATAGATGGGTTTAGCATCTGATGTAACGACATAAATAGGGCACCAGGTTTCTTCAAGAGCAGGTCTGATCATCATTGTTTGAAAGATCTGGGAAGACGAGCTGGATTCTTCCTCAGGTTTCTTGAAGATAGTCTTAACCGTCTTGTCTGGGTATCTTTTGAAAGAAACCTCTTGGGACTGGATTGGTCTTCTATCCGCATGGAGTCTTTCATAGTTAGTCATCCATTCTAGAGGAATAAGATGAGCTAACTCTTTTCTGTCAATCTTCCTGGGGATCTGAACGATTGAGGGTACTTCTTCTCTGCCGGCCATAACCAACAAGGAGTCAGAAGAGCAACCTGTAGTGGGAAGATCTATGGCATGATTCTGCAGACGGTAGATGATCTGGTGGTGAAGAGTAGCCACCATAGCTTCAGGGACTTGGTCGGATCCAGTGATCTGAATCTGAACTTTTAATCTGGTAGACAAGGTACTGTCACTGAGGCTGACGTTGTAGTTGGGATACACCGTAAGAACAACACTTCCAGCATGAAGTGAGGTTAACACAGTTCCTATAACAGCGTTCTCATAATTAAGATAGCTAGAGTCTAGCAAAGCTATCTTGGCAAAGACTGGTTGGTTCTTCCTTCCATGTAGTGAAAGGATAAGTCTGACGGCTCCAAAGTGGAGAGTCGTGTAACCTTCACGTTTCCACCCGTTGATGAGATCTTGGGAGATCTCCAGATCTACGTATTGTTCTTGGTTGGTAGCCTGGAGGCTACACTGATCCAGTCTTGACGTCTGGATGTATTCTTTGACGGTGCTAGGTCTATTTGTAGATATGAGGGTTCTAATGGATCTCGTGAGGGAATTATGTCTTCTGAATATATTGTAAGGATTCAGAAGTGGAGGAACAGTCTCAGCGATCTGAGCATCTTCCGGGACATAGGAATATTCTATAAGGTTTTCTATTTTATTTGAGAGAGTCTTTTTACAGAGTTTGGGAAGCGAGAGGGATGAGGTCGTTACAATAGGTTGGGTGTTTGCAGTTTCAGTTGTCTCCATGATAAATTGGGTTTCTCTCTTACTCACTCTCGTTCTCATGTTCACACCATATTTACCCCCTCTTTCTTGAGCAGGCTCTGATACCACGCTGGCCGGGAGCCTCCACATACCATGAAACCATACCCCTAACATGTATCCGTCGAGCAGGAACTTTCGAACCATCTCTGCCAACCCTTGTGGACTTACTAGGTTCTAGGTTCAGCCTAGGACACAGCGGTTAGAGAAACCTTTTCATAGTAGGAAGGACCGTAGCATGGATCAATGATCAGAGGATTTCTGTTACACAAGATCCTCAAAGAGGCAAGTGTAGAGCATACTTTCATCTCTGTGGAGTACCTATGGATAGAACATAAGAATCTAAGCTTTCAGAGAGAAGAAAAATGTTTAGAACATGTTTAGACTGAAAGCACACATTTTATTGTATTTCAACTTGTGAAAATATGATACAAGAGCTTCCCTTATATAGGAAAAGAGAAGCGTAGAAAGCAAGCCAGCACTCAGCAAACAAAGACACGTTACACACTAGTGGCCGACACACTAATTGCCACTTTTGACTTAAAACAGAAAAAGATAAATACAGTACTAGTGGCAGACACACTAATTGCCACTCTCTGACTAAAATAAAGATAAGATAAGCTTATCCGGTCCCGCCACTAAGCATGATGGAGCATCTTTCAGTAGTGGAAGACAAACTTTTGATTTATCACAGATTGTGATAAGATTCTGGTTCCACGCGTCACATTATTTTTTTATAATTGGCTCATGTGATGGTGACATGTTTGGATCAGAGTATTCTCCTTCTGAGAGTTTGTTTGTCATATAGTATGACTCATACTCACAGCTGTCCCTTATCATATCTTCGTACCGATTCTGTGCATAGTACTCTGGATCAATGTGGGCTGAGTATAGTGCTATGTCTTCAAAAGTATCTTCGTCAAGATCATGTGGGAGTGGAGGATAGAGTGATGACTCATCCTGCTTGCTGTCTTCAGTCATATCTTGATCGTTGATTCTTTGATCATCCCTTTGAACAAATTCTTGAATATTCATTTCTGCAAGTTGTTCCTCAATGTTCATCTGAGATGCATTATTGTTGACCCTTGAGCTTTCTCCAACCTCATGTGTCGACCAACTTGTCCATGGAGGTTTCCAACAGTGAGGATCAGGATCATCTGGTAGCTTCACAGCTTGCCGTTGCGGAGGAAGGTTTCCATGACTAATACAAGTTGTATTGACTGGACCTTTAATAGGATCATAAAGATTAATTAAATTAACATAATCCATTAAAGCTTTTAACCCTTCCAGGCTTGTGGGATAATCATCAATGGTTTCCCAAGCATTAATGTAACTCTTGCAAACTAGAAGCTGGGTTCTAGGATCAGTTTGATATGGACGATGAAGGATGTACACTGTCTTGCAGTTACTTCGAGCTTCCACAGTTGGGCAGCATTCTTTAAGATCATTAACGGCTAGGCTGAGATTTTCTCTCCACCAGTTTAACGGAGAGAACCATTCTAGGGCAGTCCATATCAAAGACCTGTGCTTTCTAGGGTTCATCAGATGTTCATACATAGCAATGGTAGGAATAAGGACTGGCATAGCGTATAAGCTTGTAGCACACCAAAGATACCATAATTGATTTTTTGTGAATCTGAAAGCAGGGTTTATCAAAAATGGTAAATGGAAAGGAATATCTGGGAAGAAAGGTGTATGGTCAGGAAGAGGCTTCTTTCTAATGATTTTGAACAGAAAGTAAAAAAGGTTATTCCTGGCATATTCTTTCAACTGAGATACGGAGAAGGAGTGGTTGACTCTTGGAGGAAAGTTCATGGTGACCGAGGCATTGGATGGAATAGGACGGACCATTAAGATTAATGGGAAGGTATGCCTGGTGGTGATCACTTGGATGGGTTTCATGGGTCTGGATAATAGATCCGGGATCACATTCTGGGTTCCTTTGATGTGTTTCACTGTGAAATCATATCTAGAGAACCAGTCCTTAAGCCTCAATGTCTGTGGATCTGGAGGCATCTTATTTTTGAATTCCAGAATCTTAGGAAAAGACGAGTTGTCCATCTGGACCTCGAAGTGGTAACCTCTGAGGTGGAAGTCAAACTTCTGGATTCCCATCTTTACTGCAAGTGCTTCTTTGTAAGTGGTGTGGTAATGCTTTTCTGCATCTTTGAACTGACCACTGGCGTGGCCACAATAGTATTTCTTGCCACCTATTTCTTCAATCAGAACTGCTCCCCAATAGTGGTCACTTGCATCAGTCTGGAGGACTCGTTTTCCTTCTCCAGGGATTTTTAGATCAGGAGGAGATTGGGCTATTTCTTTCAAAGCTCTTACAACTTTGGTTTGTTCTTCTCCCCATGGTGGTGGTTTCTTCTTCAGCAATAGAGACAGAGCACTGGTGTATCTGGCAAGTCTGGGAATGAAGTCTCTGATATAATTGATTATACCGAGAAATTGCTGAATCTGTTTGACTGTGAGATTTTCATCTGGAAAGTTTAATAATTCTTGAGCAATGTGAGGTTGAGGGCGATACTTTCCATTAGAGAAATGCATTCCTAAGAAGTCAATCTCAGATTGGCCCAATTGACTCTTCTTCTCAGAAAGCATTATTCCATGTTGTTGGGCTAACTTATGGAACTGGCCCAATAACTGTTTGTGAGTCTTCTCGTCTTTGGAGAATAGTAACACATCATCAATGTAGATGAGAGCACTATGGAGAATGGGCTCAAATATCTTTGTCATGGCCTTTTGGAATAGTGATGGGGCAACCTTAAGCCCAAAAGGTAGAACAGTCCATTGGTACTGGGCATTAGGTATGCAAAAGGCTGTTTTTGGACGATCCTTTGGGTCGATACCCAATTGCCAAAAACCTGACTTTAAGTCAAACTTTGAATAGATCTGGGCGTCCTTGATGAACACGTTCAGAGATGCAGCCTTAGGAATAGGGAACTTGTCATCTTGAAGGAAGTGGTTCAGAGGCTTGTAATCGATTACAAGTCTTTTCTTTCCTCTGACTTTTTCAGATCTTTTTTCAACATAGAAGGCTTGGCAAGCCCACTCAGATTTCGTGGGTTCTATCAGCCCTTGTTTGAGCAGCTGACTGCATTCTTCTCTTGCCAAGGCATAATCAGAAGGACTCATTCCAGGATGAGTGGCCTTTGTTGGATTAATATCTTCATTAAGCTTGAATGGAAGTTGGACAAAGAAGTCCTTGTTCTTCCATAAGGGTTCTGGATGAAGGAACTTCTCATGGCTATCCGCACAGAGCTTGAGAAGCTTTGACTTAATCTCTTCATACCCCGTAGGAACATTTGACAAGGAATACAACTTCATGATCTGAGAGAATGGTCGGAATTCTCTCTTGTACTTGATTCCAGTGGCAAGGATTTGGAGTTTCTCGGCTGCCACATAAACATCCATTCCAATGACAATGTCTTTGGCTGGAAGTTTTGTTCCTATGACCTGTGTCCAGATAATGCAGTCTGGGAAGAACTTGATTCCTATCTTGTTCTTTGTTATCAAGTTCGTTGTAAAGGTCTCTCCATCTGCTGCCATAAAATAAGCTTTATGATCTTTCCATAACTCCATTGGCAAGATGTCAGGATTCATCATCGTAATTTGTGCTCCAGTGTCCATGTATGCCATGACCTTCTTAGGTCGTGAGAATTTTGCAGCTAGAACATGGATTTCTACACAGGGTAAAGGAGGAGTAGGGAGAGAGCTTCCTACTTCCTTGTAAGAGTAAACAGGGATAAAATCTTCACCTCCTGAATCTGAGAGGGAGGTTCCTTCAGACGAGTAGTCTTGAAGGGCGAAGACTGTCTCTTCGTCAGCTGAGCTTTGTTCAGAGTAAACTGATTCCAGGTCTCCTTCGACAGGATGAAGGGAGTTGATCAGTTTAGCAGCCTTGTGTTTATTGTTAGGACATTCTTTGGAGTAATGTCCTTTCTGTCCGCAGATGAAACATCTTTGGGATTTTCCCTTTCCACGAAAGGGTTTCTTCTTGAAGAACTTGACCCCTTTTTTCTTCTTTCTTTTGTAATCCTTGAAGGATTTGTATTTCTGTTTATGATGTTTCTTTCTGGTGGGGCAGCTACACTTCTTGTCTTTGCATTTAATCTCCAGATAAGACTTCTTACAGGCCTTGTTGTACTTGGACTTTTGGCTAAAGACTTCTGAAAATTATTGATGAAGTCTGCATAGTTTATCTAGAGCTTCTAGCGTCATCTGATGGATTTGTCCAAGACTCATGGAGGGAATGTCTTTCTGTGCTGCAGCTATCATTTTGTGGAGTTCAGGTTGAATCTCCTGGGGCAAAGATGCTACGTAAGTGTTCTTGAGGCTGGTATCATTAAAACCATTTAGAGCATAGAATCTCTGAAGCATCCTATGATAATGCTTATCTATGTCCTTGGTTTTGAGAGAACAACATTTCATCTCAAAGAACTCTTGTCTGTACTTCTTGTTGTGGATGTCAACATCTCCAATGAATACTTGATGTATAACACCGAGGAGATTGGATGTAGTGTGTAAGCGGTGTAACTCATCCTGTTTGACAGCTCCAAGATTAATGTACCACTCTTTCATTGTTCCTGTCATGCGGCAACAGAATTCTTCGATTACTTTGTAGGGATCAGCAGTGGTTTTCATCAATTGTGTGTCGAGCCAAGCACCAAAGTCTAGGATCCTTTTTCTCCATTTACTGGGTGGTATATCGTCAATGGTGAACCAAGGTCCACCTGTGGATTTGGTCTTTTCAGCTTCTGGAGTTTCCTGAGAGGATTCTTCAAAGAAGGTATCTTCCTCCGTTATGTTAGCCATGAAGAGCTTCGGAATAAGATCCTTTTCTGGTTCAGTCCCTAGAGATTCGTTTTCTAGGGATATCGTCTGCGGTGTCTCATCAGAGTCTGTGCTTGGATATAGCTTGTCTTCATCGTCTCTAAACCAATTGTTACTCCTGGGTGTAGAAGGTTCTGTGGCCAATTAATCTTCTTCTTGTGATGTTGAAGTGTCAGCGACGGACTGGTTGTCTGGAGAAGATTCATTCTTTGTTGTGATGGCCAAGGCTTCATAGGCTTTGTCAGGATTCTCTTCATTTCTGGGGAATGTAGTAAGAGGTGTTTCAGGAACATCCTGAGAGTCTGATGATGAAGTGCTCATTCGAGTAGTATGTCTTTTGGATCTCGAAGTTGAGGTTTCTTGGGGCTTGGTAAACCTTAGCTTTCTAGCTTCTGATGACCAGTACTTCTTCGGTGGAGCAGTTAGGAAGCCAGATAAGTCAGGCTGGGCTGGCCTGGTTGGAGAAGCAGTTAGGAAGCCAGATAGATCCGGTTCTGAGGGTCTGGCTGGTCTTGAGTAATAAGAAGGATAAGCTGGGATGCCATGGAATGATTCTTGGGCAGGCTTTTCTTCTTGCTTGTGAGTTTTCCTAACATATTCTTCTATCTCTCTAATCTGAGCTTGTAGATTGTTCATTTCTCTCTCCTTTTTCGTGAAGTCATAACTGAAGACTTCTGCGCCATGGATATGGCTGAGTTCTTGATCTAAGGAGGCCACCTGAGCTTTGAGAGATTTGTAGCTTCGTCTTAACTTCGTGGAAAATCCCTTGAGATACTCTTCTGTGTCTCTAGTAATCTTGTCCATCTTTTTGTCAAGATTCTGGAGCATCTCGTTTTGTGCCACCATGTTCTCGGATTGCCAGTTGAGAACTTCTTCGGCCTGGGTCAAAGGCTTCATTCTCCCATCAGCTTGAACTTCAGAGGGATTGATGAACGACTTTGATGTCCTATTGGTGATAGGATCTATTTTCCTTTCTAGCGGAGGAAAATGCTGGCCATATTCTGGTGTAGTGGCTGTATATATGAAGCAAGGGATTGGTTGCGTTTGTTGAGGAGGTTCTGCTGATCTGCAATGGTCCTTAGGAGACCATGATACTAAAGTGGGATCATCAGGAGGCAGAAGTCCTTCCTTTCTTAGGATTGCAAGTCCTTCCTCATAGATAGACAGTGGCTTCTTCTTTTCATGGATTCCAATCCATGGGCCATCTTCAGGGTCTGATCTTCTTTGAGGAGGAGGTTGTGGTTTGCATGCTCCTTTCTTCTTAGACTTTGGGCGAATGATATCTCTGTCGATATCATCGTCATGCATCCAACAGTCGCAATTAGGGTCGCATTTGGAGGGATCAACATCCCATATGAAGTGTCCTTTTATCTTGTCCGTATAGATGGGTTTAGCATCTGATGTAACGGCATGAATAGGGCACCAGGTTTCTTCAAGAGCAGGTCTGATCATCATTGTTTGAAAGATCTGGGAAGACGAGCTGGATTCTTCCTCAGGTTTCTTGAAGATAGTCTTAACCGTCTTGTCTGGGTATCTTTTGAAAGAAACCTCTTGGGACTGGATTGGTCTTCTATCTGCATGGAGTCTTTCATAGTTAGTCATCCATTCTAGAGGAATAAGATGAGCTAACTCTTTTCTGTCAATCTTCCTGGGGATCTGAACGATTGAGGGTACTTCTTCTCTGCCGGCCATAACCAACAAGGAGTCAGAAGAGCAACCTGTAGTGGGAAGATCTATGGCATGATTCTGCAGACGGTAGATGATCTGGTGGTGAAGAGTAGCCACCATAGCTTCAGGGACTTGGTCGGATCCAGTGATCTGAATCTGAACTTTTAATCTGGTAGACAAGGTACTGTCACTGAGGCTGACGTTGTAGTTGGGATACACCGTAAGAACAACACTTCCAGCATGAAGTGAGGTTAACACAGTTCCTATAACAGCGTTCTCATAATTAAGATAGCTAGAGTCTAGCAAAGCTATCTTGGCAAAGACTGGTTGGTTCTTCCTTCCATGTAGTGAAAGGATAAGTCTGACGGCTCCAAAGTGGAGAGTCGTGTAACCTTCACGTTTCCACCCGTTGATGAGATCTTGGGAGATCTCCAGATCTACGTATTGTTCTTGGTTGGTAGCCTGGAGGCTACACTGATCCAGTCTTGACGTCTGGATGTATTCTTTGACGGTGCTAGGTCTATTTGTAGATATGAGGGTTCTAATGGATCTCGTGAGGGAATTATGTCTTCTGAATATATTGTAAGGATTCAGAAGTGGAGGAACAGTCTCAGCGATCTGAGCATCTTCCGGGACATAGGAATATTCTATAAGGTTTTCTATTTTATTTGAGAGAGTCTTTTTACAGAGTTTGGGAAGCGAGAGGGATGAGGTCGTTACAATAGGTTGGGTGTTTGTAGTTTCAGTTGTCTCCATGATAAACTGGGTTTCTCTCTTACTCACTCTCGTTCTCATGTTCACACCATATTTACCCCCTCTTTCTTGAGCAGGCTCTGATACCACGTTGGCCGGGAGCCTCCACATACCATGAAACCATACCCCTAACATGTATCCGTCGAGCAGGAACTTTCGAACCATCTCTGCCAACCCTTGTGGACTTACTAGGTTTTAGGTTCAGCCTAGGACACAGCGGTTAGAGAAACCTTTTCATAGTAGGAAGAACCGTAGCATGGATCAATGATCAGAGGATTTCTGTTACACAAGATCCTCAAAGAGGCAAGTGTAGAGCATACTTTCATCTCTGTGGAGTACCTATGGATAGAACATAAGAATCTAAGCTTTCAGAGAGAAGAGAAATGTTTAGAACATGTTTAGACTGAAAGCACACATTTTATTGTATTTCAACTTGTGGAAATATGATACAAGAGCTTCCCTTATATAGGAAAAGAGAAGCGTAGAAAGCAAGCCAGCACTCAGCAAACAAAGACACGTTACACACTAGTGGCCGACACACTAATTGCCACTTTTGACTTAAAACAGAAAAAGATAAATACAGTACTAGTGGCAGACACACTAATTGCCACTCTCTGACTAAAATAAAGATAAGATAAGCTTATCCGGTCCCGCCACTAAGCATGATGGAGCATCTTTCAGTAGTGGAAGACAAACTTTTGATTTATCACAGATTGTGATAAGATTCTGGTCCCACGCGTCACATTATTTTTTTTATAATTGGCTCATGTGATGGTGACATGTTTGGATCAGAGTATTCTCCTTCTGAGAGTTTGTTTGTCATATAGTATGACTCATACTCACAGCTGTCCCTTATCATATCTTCGTATCGATTCTGTGCATAGTACTCTGGATCAATGTGGGCTGAGTATAGTGCTATGTCTTCAAAAGTATCTTCGTCAAGATCATGTGGGAGTGGAGGATAGAGTGATGACTCATCCTGCTTGCTGTCTTCAGTCATATCTTGATCGTTGATTCTTTGATCATCCCTTTGAACAAATTCATGAAAACTCATTTCTGCAAGTTGTTCCTCAATGTTCATCTGAGATGCATCATTGTTGACCCTTGAGCTTTCTCCAACCTCATGTGTTGACCAAGTTGTCCATGGAGGTTTCCAACAGTGAGGATCAGGATCATCTGATAGCTTTACAGCTTGCCATTGCGGAGGAAGGTTTCCATGACTAATACAAGTTGTAGTGACTGGACCTTTAACAGGATCATAAAGATTAATTAAATTAACATAGTCCATTAGAGCTTTTAATCCTTCCAGGCTTGTGGGATAATCATCAATGGTTTCCCAAACATTAATGTAACTCTTGCAAACTAGAAGCTGGGTTCTAGGATCAGTTTGATATGGACGATGGAGGATGTACACTGTTTTGCAGTTGCTTCAAGCTTCCACAGTTGGGCACCATTCTTTAAGATCATTAACGGCTAGGCTGAGATTTTCTCTCCACCAGTTTAACGGAGAGAACCATTCTAGGGCAGTCCATATCGAAGACCTGTGCTTTCTAGGGTTCATCAGATGTTCATACATAGCAATGGTAGGAATAAGGACTGGCATAGCGTATAAGCTTGTAGCACACCAAAGATACCATATTTGATTTTTTGTAAATCTGAAAGCAGGGTTTATCAAAAATGGTAAATGGAAAGGAGTATCTGGGAAGAAAGGTGTATGGTCAGGAAGAGGCTTCTTTCTAATGATTTTGAACAGAAAGTAAAAAAGGTTATTCCTGGCATATTCTTTCAGCTGAGATACGGAGAAGGAGTGGTTGACTCTTGGAGGAAAGTTCATGGTGACCGAGGCATTGGATGGAATAGGACGGACCATTAGGATTAATGGGAAGGTATGCCTAGAGGTGATGACTTGGATGGGTTTCATGGGTCTGGATAATAGATCCGGGATCACATTCTGGGTTCCTTTGATGTGTTTCACTGTGAAATCATATCTAGAGAACCAATCCTTAAGCCTCAATGTCTGTGGATCTGGAGGCATCTTATTTTTGAATTCCAGAATCTTAGGAAATGACGAGTTGTCCATTTGGACCTCGAAGTGGTAACCTCTGAGGTGGAAGTCAAACTTCTGGATTCCCATCTTTACCGCAAGTGCTTCTTTGTAAGTGGTGTGGTAATGCTTTTCTGCATCTTTGAACTGGCCACTGGCGTGGCCACAATAGTATTTCTTGCCACCTATCTCTTCAATCAGAACTGCTCCCCAGTAGTGGTCACTTGCATCAGTCTGGAGAACTCGTTTCCCTTCTCCAGGGATTTTTAGATCAGGAGGAGATTGGGCTATTTCTTTCAAAGCTCTTACAGCTTTGGTTTGTTCTTCTCCCCATGGTGGTGGTTTCTTCTTCAGCAATAGAGACAGAGCACTGGTGTATCTGGCAAGTCTGGGAATAAAGTCTCTGATATAATTGATTATACCGAGAAATTGCTGAATCTGTTTGACTGTGAGATTTTCATCTGGAAAGTTTAATAATTCTTGAGCAATGTGAGGTTGAGGACGATACTTTCCATTAGAGAAATGCATTCCTAAGAAGTCAATCTCAGTTTGGCCCAATTGACTCTTCTTCTCAGAAAGCATTACTCCATGTTGTTGGGCTAACTTATGGAACTGGCCCAATAATTGTTTGTGAGCCTTCTCGTCTTTGGAGAATAGTAACACATCATCAATGTAGATGAGAGCACTGTGGAGAATGGGCTCAAATATCTTTGTCATGGCCTTTTGGAATAGTGATGGGGCAACCTTAAGCCCAAAAGGTAGAACAGTCCATTGGTACTGGGCATTAGGTATGCAAAAGGCTGTTTTTGGACGATCCTTTGGGTCGATACCCAATTGCCAAAAACCTGACTTTAAGTCAAACTTTGAATAGATCTGGGCGTCCTTGATGAACACGTTCAGAGATGCAGCCTTAGGAATAGGGAACTTGTCATCTTGAAGGAAGTGGTTCAGAGGCTTGTAATCGATTACAAGTCTTTTCTTTCCTCTGACTTTTTCAGATCTTTTTTCAACATAGAAGGCTTGGCAAGCCCACTCAGATTTCGTGGGTTCTATCAGCCCTTGTTTGAGCAACTGGCTGCATTCTTCTCTTGCCAAGGCATAATCAGAAGGACTCATTCCAGGATGAGTGGCCTTTGTTGGATTAATATCTTCATTAAGCTTGAATGGAAGTTGGACAAAGAAGTCCTTGTTCTTCCATAAGGGTTCTGGATGAAGGAACTTCTCATGGCTATCCGCACAAAGCTTGAGAAGCTTTGACTTAATCTCTTCATATCCCGTAGGAACATTTGACAAGGAATATAGCTTCATGATCTGAGAGAATGGTCGGAATTCTCTCTTGTACTTGATTCCAGTGGCAAGGATTTGGAGTTTCTCGGCTGCCACATAAACATCCATTCCAATGACAATGTCTTTGGCTGGAAGTTTTGTTCCTATGACCTGTGTCCAGATAATGCAGTCTGGGAAAAACTTGATTCCTATCTTGTTTTTTGTTATCAAGTTCGTTGTAAAGGTCTCTCCATCTGCTGCCATAAAATAAGCTTTATGATCTTTCCATAACTCCATTGGCAAGATGTCGGGATTCATCATCGTAATTTGTGCTCCAGTGTCCATGTATGCCATGACCTTCTTAGGTCGTGAGAATTTTGCAGCTAGAACATGGATTTCTACACAGGGTAAAGGAGGAGTAGGAAGAGAGCTTCCTATTTCCTTGTAAGAGTAAACAGGGACAAAATCTTCACCTCCTGAATCTGAGAGGGAGGTTCCTTCAGACGAGTAGTCTTGAAGGGCGAAGACTGTTTCTTCGTCAGCTGAGCTTTGTTCAGAGTAAATTGATTCCAGATCTCCTTCGACAGGATGAAGGGAGTTGATCAGTTTAGCAGCCTTGTGTTTATTGTTAGGACATTCTTTGGAGTAATGTCCTTTTTGTCCGCAGATGAAACATCTTTGGGATTTTCCCTTTCTACGAAAGGGTTTCTTCTTGAAGAACTTGACCCCTTTTTTCTTCTTTCTTTTGTAATCCTTGAAGGATTTGTATTTCTGTTTATGATGTTTCTTTCTGGTGGGGCAGCTACACTTCTTATCTTTGCATTTGATCTCCAGATAAGACTTCTTACAAGCCTTGTTGTACTTGGACTTTTGACTAAGGACTTCTGAGAATTGTTGATGAAGTCTGCATAGTTTATCGAGAGCCTCTAGCGTCATCTGGTGGATTTGTCCAAGACTCATGGAGGGAATGTCTTTCTGTGCTGCAGCTATCATTTTGTGGAGTTCAGGTTGAATCTCTTGGGGCAAAGATGCTACGTAAGTGTTCTTGAGGCTGGTATCATTAAAACCATTTAGAACATAGAATCTCTGAAGCATCCTATGATAATGCTTATCTATGTCCTTGGTTTTGAGAGAACAACATTTCATCTCAAAGAACTCTTGTCTGTACTTCTTGTTGTGGATGTCAACATCTCCAATGAATACTTGATGTATAACACCGAGGAGATTGGATGTAGTGTGTAAGCGGTGTAACTCATCCTGTTTGACAGCTCCAAGATTAATGTACCACTCTTTCATTGTTCCTGTCATGCGGCAACAGAATTCTTCGATTACTTTGTAGGGATTAGCAGTGGTTTTCATCAATTGTGTGTCGAGCCAAGCACCAAAGTCCAGGATCCTTTTTCTCCATTTACTGGGTGGTATATCATCAATGGTGAACCAAGGTCCACCTATGGATTTGGTCTTTTCAGCTTCTGGAGTTTCCTGAGAGGATTCTTCAAAGAAGGTATCTTCCTCCTTTATGTTAGCCATAAAGAGCTTCGGAATAAGATCCTTTTCTGGTTCAGTTCCAAGAGATTCGTTTTCTAGGGACATCGTCTGTTGTGTCTCATCAGAGTCTGTGCTTGGATATAGCTTGTCTTCATCGTCTCTAAACCAATTGTTACTTCTGGGTGTAGAAGGTTCCGTGGCCAATTGATCTTCTTCTTGTGATGTTGAAGTGTCAGCGACGGACTGGTTGTCTGTAGAAGATTCATTCTTTGTTGTGATGGCCAAGGCTTCATAGGTTTTGTCAGGATTCTCTTCATTCCTTGGGAATGCAGTAAGAGGTGTTTCAGGAACATCCTGAGACTCTGATGATGAAGTGCTCATTCGAGTAGTATGTCTTTTGGATCTCGAAGTTGAGGTTTCTTGGGGCTTGGTAAACCTTAACTTTCTAGCTTCTGATGACCAGTATTTTTTTGGTGGAGCAGTTAGGAAGCCAGATAAGTCAGGCTGGGCTGGCCTAGTTGGAGAAGCAGTTAGGAAGCCAGATAGATCCGGTTCTGAGGGTCTGGCTGGTCTTGAGTAATAAGAAGGATAAGCGGGGATGCCATGGAATGATTCCTGGGCAGGCGTTTCCTCTTGCTTATGAGTTCTCCTAACATATTCTTCTATCTCTCTAATCTGAGCTTGCAGATTGTTCATTTCTCTCTCCTTTTTTGTGAAGTCATAACTGAAGACTTCTGCACCATGGATATGGATGAGTTCTTGATCTAAGGAGGCCACCTGAGCTTTGAGAGATTTGTAGCTTCGTCTTAACTTCGTGGAAAATCCCTTGAGATACTCTTCTGTGTCTCTAGTAATCTTGTCCATCTTTTTGTCAAGATTCTGGAGCATCTCGTTTTGTGCCACCATGTTCTCGGATTGCCAGTTGAGAACTTCTTCGGCCTGGGTCAAAGGCTTCATTCTCCCGTCAGCTTGAACTTCAGAGGGATTGATGAACGGCTTTGATGTCCTATTGGTGATAGGATCTATTTTCCTTTCTAGCGGAGGAAAATGCTGGCCATACTCTGGTGTAGTGGCTGTATACATGAAGCAAGGGATTGGTTGTGTTTGTTGAGGAGGTTCTGCTAATCTGCAATGATCCTTGGGAGACCATGATACTAAAGTGGGATCATCAGGAGGCAGAAGTCCTTCCTTTCTTAGGATTGCAAGTCCTTCCTCATAGATAGACAGTGGCTTCTTCCTTTCATTGATTCCAATCCATGGGCCATCTTCAGGGTCTGATCTTCTTTGAGGAGGAGGTTGTGGTTTGCATGCTCCTTTCTTCTTAGGCTTTGGGCGAATGATATCTCTGTCGATATCATCGTCATGTATCCAACAGTCGCAATCAGGGTCGCATTTGGAGGGATCAACATCCCATATGAAGTGTCCTTTTATCTTGTCCGTATAGATGGGTTTAGCATCTGATGTAACGGCATGAATAGGGCACCAGGTTTCTTCAAGAGCAGGTCTGATCATCATTGTTTGAAATATTTGGGAAGACGAGCTGGATTCTTCCTCAGGTTTCTTGAAGATAGTCTTAACCGTCTTGTCTGGGTATCTTTTGAAAGAAACCTCTTGGGACTGGATTGGTCTTCTATCTGCATGGAGTCTTTCATAGTTAGTCATCCATTCTAGAGGAATAAGATGAGCTAAGTCTTTTCTGTCAATCTTCCTGGGGATCTGAACAGTTGAGGGTACTTCTTCTCTGCCGGCCATAACCAACAAGGAATCGGAAGAACATCCTGCAGTGGGAAGATCTATGGCATGGTTCTGCAGACGGTAGATGATCTGGTGGTGAAGAGTAGCCACCATAGCTTCAGGGACTTGGTCGGATCCAGTGATCTGAATCTGAACTTTTAGTCTGGTAGACAAGGTACTGTCACTGAGGCTGACGTTATAGTTGGGATACACCGTAAGGACAACACTTCCAGCATGGAGTGAGGTTAGCACAATTCCTATAACGACATTCTCATAATTAAGATAGCTAGAGTCTAGCAAAGCTATCTTGGCAAAGACTGGTTGGTTCTTCCTTCCATGTAGTGAAAGGATAAGTCTGACAGCTCCAAAGTGGAGAGTCGTGTAACCTTCACGTTTCCACCCGTTGATGAGATCTTGGGAGATCTCCAGATCTACATATTGTTCTTGGTTGGTAGCCTGGAGGCTACACTGGTCTAGTCTTGACGTCTGGATGTATTCTTTGACGGTGTTAGGTCTGTTTGTAGATATGAGGGTTCTGATGGATCTCGTGAGGGAATTATTTCTTCTAAATATATTGTAAGGATTCAGAAGTGGAGGAATAGTCTCAGCGATCTGAGCATCTTCCGGGACATAGGAATATTCTATAAGGTTTTCTATTTTATTAGAGAGAGTCTTTTTACAGAGTTTGGGAAGCGAGAGGGACGAGGTCGTTACAATAGGTTGGGTGTTTGTAGTTTCAGTTGTCTCCATGATAAGTTGGGTTTCTCTCTTACTCACTCTCGTTCTCATGTTCACACCATATTTACCCCCTCTTTCTTGAGCAGGCTCTGATACCACGCTGGCCGGGAGCCTCCACATACCATGAAACCATACCCCTAACATGTATCCGTCGAGCAGGAACTTTCGAACCATCTCTGCCAACCCTTGTGGACTTACTAGGTTCTAGGTTCAGCCTAGGACACAGCGGTTAGAGAAACCTTTTCATAGTAGGAAGGACCGTAGCATGGATCAATGATCAGAGGATTTCTGTTACACAAGATCCTCAAAGAGGCAAGTGTAGAGCATACTTTCATCTCTGTGGAGTACCTATGGATAGAACATAAGAATCTAAGCTTTCAGAGAGAAGAGAAATGTTTAGAACATGTTTAGACTGAAAGCACACATTTTATTGTATTTCAACTTGTGAAAATATGATACAAGAGCTTCCCTTATATAGGAAAAGAGAAGCGTAGAAAGCAAGCCAGCACTCAGCAAACAAAGACACGTTACACACTAGTGGCCGACACACTAATTGCCACTTTTGACTTAAAACAGAAAAAGATAAATACAGTACTAGTGGCAGACACACTAATTGCCACTCTCTGACTAAAATAAAGATAAGATAAGCTTATCCGGTCCCGCCACTAAGCATGATGGAACATCTTTCAGTAGTGGAAGACAAACTTTTGATTTATCATAGATTGTGATAAGATTCTGGTTCCACGCGTCACATTATTTTTTTATAATTGGCTCATGTGATGGTGACATGTTTGGATCAGAGTATTCTCCTTCTGAGAGTTTGTTTGTCATATAGTATGACTCATACTCACAGCTGTCCCTTATCATATCTTCGTACCGATTCTGTGCATAGTACTCTGGATCAATGTGCGCTGAGTATAGTGCTATGTCTTCAAAAGTATCTTCGTCAAGATCATGTGGGAGTGGAGGATAGAGTGATGACTCATCCTGCTTGCTGTCTTCAGTCATATCTTGATCGTTGATTCTTTGATCATCCCTTTGAACAAATTCTTGAAAATTCATTTCTACAAGTTGTTCCTCAATGTTCATCTGAGATGCATTATTGTTGACCCTTGAGCTTTCTCCAACCTCATGTGTCGACCAACTTGTCCATGGAGGTTTCCAACAGTGAGGATCAGGATCATCTGGTAGCTTCACAGCTTGCCATTGCGAAGGAAGGTTTCCATGACTAATACAAGTTGTATTGACTGGACCTTTAATAGGATCATAAAGATTAATTAAATTAACATAATCCATTAAAGCTTTTAACCCTTCCAGGCTTGTGGGATAATCATCAATGGTTTCCCAAGCATTAATGTAACTCTTGCAAACTAGAAGCTGGGTTCTAGGATCAGTTTGATATGGACGATGAAGGATGTACATTGTCTTGCAGTTACTTCGAGCTTCCACAGTTGGGCACCATTCTTTAAGATCATTAACGGCTTGGCTGAGATTTTCTCTCCACCAGTTTAACGGAGAGAACCATTCTAGGGCAGTCCATATCAAAGACCTGTGCTTTCTAGGGTTCATCAGATGTTCATACATAGCAATGGTAGGAATAAGGACTGGCATAGCGTATAAGCTTGTAGCACACCAAAGATACCATAATTGATTTTTTGTGAATCTGAAAGCAGGGTTTATCAAAAATGGTAAATGGAAAGGAGTATCTGGGAAGAAAGGTGTATGGTCAGGAAGAGGCTTCTTTCTAATGATTTTGAACAGAAAGTAAAAAAGGTTATTCCTGGCATATTCTTTCAACTGAGATACGGAGAAGGAGTGGTTGACTCTTGGAGGAAAGTTCATGGTGACCGAGGCATTGGATGGAATAGGACGGACCATTAAGATTAATGGGAAGGTATGCCTGGTGGTGATCACTTGGATGGGTTTCATGGGTCTGGATAATAGATCCGGGATCACATTCTGGGTTTCTTTGATGTGTTTCACTGTGAAATCATATCTAGAGAACCAGTCCTTAAGCCTCAATGTCTGTGGATCTGGAGGCATCTTATTTTTGAATTCCAGAATCTTAGGAAAAGACGAGTTGTCCATCTGGACCTCGAAGTGGTAACCTCTGAGGTGGAAGTCAAACTTCTGGATTCCCATCTTTACTGCAAGTGCTTCTTTGTAAGTGGTGTGGTAATGCTTTTCTGCATCTTTGAACTGACCACTGGCGTGGCCACAATAGTATTTCTTGCCACCTATTTCTTCAATCAGAACTGCTCCCCAATAGTGGTCACTTGCATCAGTCTGGAGGACTCGTTTTCCTTCTCCAGGGATTTTTAGATCAGGAGGAGATTGGGCTATTTCTTTCAAAGCTCTTACAGCTTTGGTTTGTTCTTCTCCCCATGGTGGTGGTTTCTTCTTCAGCAATAGAGACAGAGCACTGGTGTATCTGGCAAGTCTGGGAATGAAGTCTCTGATATAATTGATTATACCGAGAAATTGCTGAATCTGTTTGACTGTGAGATTTTCATCTGGAAAGTTTAATAATTCTTGAGCAATGTGAGGTTGAGGGCGATACTTTCCATTAGAGAAATGCATTCCTAAGAAGTCAATCTCAGATTGGCCCAATTGACTCTTCTTCTCAGAAAGCATTATTCCATGTTGTTGGGCTAACTTATGGAACTGGCCCAATAACTGTTTGTGAGTCTTCTCGTCTTTGGAGAATAGTAACACATCATCAATGTAGATGAGAGCACTATGGAGAATGGGCTCAAATATCTTTGTCATGGCCTTTTGGAATAGTGATGGGGCAACCTTAAGCCCAAAAGGTAGAACAGTCCATTGGTACTGGGCATTAGGTATGCAAAAGGCTGTTTTTGGACGATCCTTTGGGTCGATACCCAATTGCCAAAAACCCGACTTTAAGTCAAACTTTGAATAGATCTGGGCGTCCTTGATGAACACGTTCAGAGATGCAGCCTTAGGAATAGGGAACTTGTCATCTTGAAGGAAGTGGTTCAGAGGCTTGTAATCGATTACAAGTCTTTTCTTTCCTCTGACTTTTTCAGATCTTTTTTCAACATAGAAGGCTTGGCAAGCCCACTCAGATTTCGTGGGTTCTATCAGCCCTTGTTTGAGTAGCTGACTGCATTCTTCTCTTGCCAAGGCATAATCAGAAGGACTCATTCCAGGATGAGTGGCCTTTGTTGGATTAATATCTTCATTAAGCTTGAATGGAAGTTGGACAAAGAAGTCCTTGTTCTTCCATAAGGGTTCTGGATGAAGGAACTTCTCATGGCTATCCGCACAGAGCTTGAGAAGCTTTGACTTAATCTCTTCATACCCCGTAGGAATATTTGACAAGGAATACAGCTTCATGATCTGAGAGAATGGTCAGAATTCTCTCTTGTACTTGATTCCAGTGGCAAGGATTTGGAGTTTCTCGGCTGCCACATAAACATCCATTCCAATGACAATGTCTTTGGCTGGAAGTTTTGTTCCTATGACCTGTGTCCAGATAATGCAGTCTGGGAAGAACTTGATTCCTATCTTGTTCTTTGTTATCAAGTTCGTTGTAAAGGTCTCTCCATCTGCTGCCATAAAATAAGCTTTATGATCTTTCCATAACTCCATTGGCAAGATGTCAGGATTCATCATCGTAATTTGTGCTCCAGTGTCCATGTATGCCATGACCTTCTTAGGTCGTGAGAATTTTGCAGCTAGAACATGGATTTCTACACAGGGTAAAGGAGGAGTAGGGAGAGAGCTTCCTACTTCCTTGTAAGAGTAAACAGGGACAAAATCTTCACCTCCTGAATCTGAGAGGGAGGTTCCTTCAGACGAGTAGTCTTGAAGGGCGAAGACTGTCTCTTCGTCAGCTGAGCTTTGTTCAGAGTAAACTGATTCCAGGTCTCCTTCGACAGGATGAAGGGAGTTGATCATTTTAGCAGCCTTGTGTTTATTGTTAGGACATTCTTTGGAGTAATGTCCTTTCTGTCCGCAGATGAAACATCTTTGGGATTTTCCCTTTCCACGAAAGGGTTTCTTCTTGAAGAACTTGACCCCTTTTTTCTTCTTTCTTTTGTAATCCTTGAAGGATTTGTATTTCTGTTTATGATGTTTCTTTCTGGTGGGGCAGCTACACTTCTTGTCTTTGCATTTAATCTCCAGATAAGACTTCTTACAGGCCTTGTTGTACTTGGACTTTTGGCTAAAGACTTCTGAAAATTATTGATGAAGTCTGCATAGTTTATCTAGAGCTTCTAGCGTCATCTGATGGATTTGTCCAAGACTCATGGAGGGAATGTCTTTCTGTGCTGCAGCTATCATTTTGTGGAGTTCAGGTTGAATCTCCTGGGGCAAAGATGCTACGTAAGTGTTCTTGAGGCTGGTATCATTAAAACCATTTAGAGCATAGAATCTCTGAAGCATCCTATGATAATGCTTATCTATGTCCTTGGTTTTGAGAGAACAACATTTCATCTCAAAGAACTCTTGTCTGTACTTCTTGTTGTGGATGTCAACATCTCCAATGAATACTTGATGTATAACACCGAGGAGATTGGATGTAGTGTGTAAGCGGTGTAACTCATCCTGTTTGACAGCTCCAAGATTAATGTACCACTCTTTCATTGTTCCTGTCATGCGGCAACAGAATTCTTCGATTACTTTGTAGGGATCAGCAGTGGTTTTCATCAATTGTGTGTCGAGCCAAGCACCAAAGTCTAGGATCCTTTTTCTCCATTTACTGGGTGGTATATCGTCAATGGTGAACCAAGGTCCACCTGTGGATTTGGTCTTTTCAGCTTCTGGAGTTTCCTGAGAGGATTCTTCAAAGAAGGTATCTTCCTCCTTTATGTTAGCCATGAAGAGCTTCGGAATAAGATCCTTTTCTGGTTCAGTCCCTAGAGATTCGTTTTCTAGGGATATCGTCTTCGGTGTCTCATCAGAGTCTGTGCTTGGATATAGCTTGTCTTCATCGTCTCTAAACCAATTGTTACTCCTGGGTGTAGAAGGTTCCGTGGCCAATTGATCTTCTTCTTGTGATGTTGAAGTGTCAGCGACGGACTGGTTGTCTGGAGAAGATTCATTCTTTGTTGTGATGGCCAAGGCTTCATAGGCTTTGTCAGGATTCTCTTCATTTCTGGGGAATGTAGTAAGAGATGTTTCAGGAACATCCTGAGAGTCTGATGATGAAGTGCTCATTCGAGTAGTATGTCTTTTGGATCTCGAAGTTGAGGTTTCTTGGGGCTTGGTAAACCTTAGCTTTCTAGCTTCTGATGACCAGTACTTCTTCGGTGGAGCAGTTAGGAAGCCAGATAAGTCAGGCTGGGCTGGCCTGGTTGGAGAAGCAGTTAGGAAGCCAGATAGATCCGGTTCTGAGGGTCTGGCTGGTCTTGAGTAATAAGAAGGATAAGCTGGGATGCCATGGAATGATTCTTGGGCAGGCTTTTCTTCTTGCTTGTGAGTTTTCCTAACATATTCTTCTATCTCTCTAATCTGAGCTTGCAGATTGTTCATTTCTCTCTCCTTTTTCGTGAAGTCATAACTGAAGACTTCTGCGCCATGGATATGGCTGAGTTCTTGATCTAAGGAGGCCACCTGAGCTTTGAGAGATTTGTAGCTTCGTCTTAACTTCGTGGAAAATCCCTTGAGATACTCTTCTGTGTCTCTAGTAATCTTGTCCGTATAGATGGGTTTAGCATCTGATGTAACGGCATGAATAGGGCACCAGGTTTCTTCAAGAGCAGGTCTGATCATCATTGTTTGAAAGATCTGGGAAGACGAGCTGGATTCTTCCTCAGGTTTCTTGAAGATAGTCTTAACCGTCTTGTCTGGGTATCTTTTGAAAGAAACCTCTTGGGACTGGATTGGTCTTCTATCCGCATGGAGTCTTTCATAGTTAGTCATCCATTCTAGAGGAATAAGATGAGCTAACTCTTTTCTGTCAATCTTCCTGGGGATCTGAACGATTGAGGGTACTTCTTCTCTGCCGGCCATAACCAACAAGGAGTCAGAAGAGCAACCTGTAGTGGGAAGATCTATGGCATGATTCTGCAGACGGTAGATGATCTGGTGGTGAAGAGTAGCCACCATAGCTTCAGGGACTTGGTCGGATCCAGTGATCTGAATCTGAACTTTTAATCTGGTAGACAAGGTACTGTCACTGAGGCTGACGTTGTAGTTGGGATACACCGTAAGAACAACACTTCCAGCATGAAGTGAGGTTAACACAGTTCCTATAACAGCGTTCTCATAATTAAGATAGCTAGAGTCTAGCAAAGCTATCTTGGCAAAGACTGGTTGGTTCTTCCTTCCATGTAGTGAAAGGATAAGTCTGACGGCTCCAAAGTGGAGAGTCGTGTAACCTTCACGTTTCCACCCGTTGATGAGATCTTGGGAGATCTCCAGATCTACGTATTGTTCTTGGTTGGTAGCCTGGAGGCTACACTGATCCAGTCTTGACGTCTGGATGTATTCTTTGACGGTGCTAGGTCTATTTGTAGATATGAGGGTTCTAATGGATCTCGTGAGGGAATTATGTCTTCTGAATATATTGTAAGGATTCAGAAGTGGAGGAACAGTCTCAGCGATCTGAGCATCTTCCGGGACATAGGAATATTCTATAAGGTTTTCTATTTTATTTGAGAGAGTCTTTTTACAGAGTTTGGGAAGCGAGAGGGATGAGGTCGTTACAATAGGTTGGGTGTTTGCAGTTTCAGTTGTCTCCATGATAAATTGGGTTTCTCTCTTACTCACTCTCGTTCTCATGTTCACACCATATTTACCCCCTCTTTCTTGAGCAGGCTCTGATACCACACTGGCCGGGAGCCTCCACATACCATGAAACCATACCCCTAACATGTATCCGTCGAGCAGGAACTTTCGAACCATCTCTGCCAACCCTTGTGGATCAATGATCGGAAGTTTTAAAATTAACTCATCTGAATTCAACTGTTAACTCATCTGGATTCACGGGTAGATGTAAACGTATCTATGAGATACCAGTTGTAAAGTGTTCATTTTAATATCCATCTTTTAAATATTTCTCTTGCTGTTGTTTTATATAATTGAAGTTAGAGAATCGATTGTACGATTTACTGTAAGTATGAATAAATGCTGCATATTATTAGCTTATATTTGTAACTATGTCAATGTTAACGAATTGAAGAATGAATTTAAAATTTAAAATGATGGTTTGGTAGAAATATGATGTGAATCCAGACGGAACCCGTGCGATAGCACGGATTTTTTACTAGTTTTGATTAAATAATTGTCTGTTTTTTTCGAGAATTAAAGAAAATGTTTTGTCTAAAGAATGTAAATATTAAACTAAAATAATTTATGAGAGCATGAAATGAAAGCGTTGAACTTTGAGACTTTTAAAGATTTTTTTGGGTTGATAAATAGACTTTTGAAGAATTTGATAACTCTATGCTAATCTTTATATTTTCAAAGATCGATGCACCACAAGTGTATTGAATAACACAAATAAAATCATAATAGAATGAAAGTCATCAATTTTTTCAAATTGCAGATATAAGATTGAGTATTAGAATACTCTGCACACAGTCATCCTTAATTATAGTTAAAATATGACACAATTTTACAAATTACTGAAGAATGTTGAACAATTATAGTTAATTATAGAGTGATATCTGAGATAGTATGTTGAACAAAGTACCATAAAAAAATAGTTTATTTGTAATAAATTTTTTTTCAAAAAATAAAAATAAAAGTTAAAAAAAATCTAACAATTAACCCCATATAAAAGACATCACACAATCATTGATATAAAAATACGAAGAAAAAAAATACCGTAATTAGACAGTATAAATACATTGCAAAAATACGTAAAAGGTGAAGATAAGATAACCTTTCACTTTTTTGGGGTTTTAAATTCATCGCATCAAATACAAAAAGACGAAAAAGCACCGTATAATGCGTTGAACGTTGATACGTATCTAGTCCATTTTCTCGCCCCTTCTTGTGGACCCTACCTATATTCCTTCAATGAGCGGTCATTATTTGGAATCCAAATTAATTAATAAACAAATTAACCAAAACGATTAACACCAACTAATAATATTCCAATCACAGAAGAAAAGAAAAAAGTGCTTAAATTCCGAAAACGCACCAACACCACAACAACTCCTTTTCGTTCTTCAATTCACAGATTCCTTCCATCGTCTTCGCGTTATTCGTTGCAAAATCGAAGGAGGATCTCTCTCGCGTTTTCCCTAGGTAAATCGTATCTACGATCGGTTTTTCAGTTCGTGATTTCCGTTTTCATTTTTAGTTGATTTTATGGGTTTATGGATTTCGATCTGGTATTTTTTTTGGTTAGGTTTACGCTATGGCTTCGAAGCGGATCTTGAAAGAACTCAAGGATTTGCAGAAGGATCCTCCAACTTCATGCAGTGCTGGTATTTGTTTTGTTTTGATTGATGTTATTGTTTATTTATTTTTTGCTTTTTTTTTTTGAAATGAGATATTTGGTGCTTGTTTGTTCGTACTGGCTTCAATTTTAAGCTTGGTTTTGGTGTGTTTATAGTTTGAAATTTGTTGATAAATTACATATTGTAACCAAAGGTTTTAAATAACCGTCAGGATCGTGTTGTTGTGCGTAAATCTTGTATAAGCTTTAGCGATTTCGGTCGTTACATGTGTTTTGCGATACTGATTGCGGTGTCGCGGTGTGAATTAACCACGATTTCTTTTTCATCAAATAACAATATCAATATGAAGTAACGGTACTGATATCGGCACCTACTGATACCGTTTTGTCGCGACGTCTCTTCGGGGTAACATATGTTTTTTATTAAAACCTTAATTGTAACTACATGTTTAGAATTTTTGTTTGTTTGTTTTAGATTGATTGTTTTTAATTGGTGGTTGTATATGTGCTTTGAGATTGGTTTTACTGTCATTTGTGGATTAGGTTAGTGTTTGTTTGTTTCCATGCTGGCGTGACGTTATAGGATTCCATGATGTTGTTGCTGAAGATGGATTGAGTGGATTTATATCATTATATGTTTCTGTAGTTTGGTGTCTATGTAGGCTTTTGGATTACAGAAATTTCAAGTTATATTCGTCTTTTTTTTACCTGATCATGCTATTGCTTAGATTATGCATCTGTTGGTGCTTCTGTGTGTTGTGTGACTAGATTCTGCAGAAAGGGAAATTGTATTTGCCGTAGTTTTGGATACTCTGATTAATGTTGTAAGTTTGCATATTTTATCGGATAGTGATTCTGTCATTACCCGAATCTGGAAAATATTTGATATTTTAAGTGCTAGATGTTCTTGAACTTGTTTTTTATTTTGGGTTTAGCATAACTAGTTGTGGCAAGTCAGCAACTGTGTGGCGTGTTTTCTGTATAAGGGGGCTAGTAGGATTTATTGGACGAGTTATTGAAGAATACTTACTTTCTAAGCAGGAAATCATATGATTTTAGTCTTGGAAAATAGGATGATATAGTTTTATAACATTGTTTCAAACTTGGAATTTCACCTTTTTATTTCTCAAAGGATGTCAACATACCAGTTGACTTGATGGTTAGTGTTTCGAGTTGAGGCCATGGCATTGCAGTATTCAGTCAGCCACCGCTAAATCCGGATGGTATTGTATGTTTCCATGGCAGATCATTGTGGCCATCATTTTGTATGGTGCCTGCAGTTGACGTGACAAAATTAGTGAGTAAAAGCAGAAGTAAAAGGGGGTTGGCACTTATTGGGAAAAACCTAAGTCCTACCTCGGTTAAAGATAGAGCTTAATAAAAGGTTTATGTAGAGTGAGACCCCTCACCTTACAAGTCGGTTTTGTAAGGATGAGTTAGGACAAACTCTAACTATATCAGCACTTGGCAGCGTGACCTAGCACAAATTGATGACCTATAGGTGAAACAATCATTGAATAGACCAAAGCATTCAAGGCTTAGTGGATCAGAGTAAGGGGCAATGAAGGTGGTATCCGGAACATGGATATCATCGATTTAGCCATATGATCGAAAGGATTTATTTGGTATCCTAGGAAACCACCCCTGTTAGGTTCACTGGAAGTTCGGGATTTTCTTTCTTTTCTTTTTTTTTTTTTTTTTTTGCATTTTAGAGAGACGTTTTTATAGAAAAAAGACAGGGAGTGGGTGTTTACTTGCCCGATTGTGAGTTCAGAACAAATGATGGGGTGCACTAGAAAAACAAAACCGAATGGTTCTTGAGAGATGGTTTGATTGAAATTTGAGAAGATGAGAGAATGAGAAAAGAAGAGGGACAATGTTTTGGATCACAATTATTAATAGCGGCCGCTCCAGGCGCTATCCCGGGATTCTCTCCCGGTGCGGCAACCCTCCTCTACGGAGGAGCAGCGCGCATCCCCGTTTTGGATAACGGCCGGGAAAGCTGGGATAGCGGGTTGCGGGAGCGGAGCACTTCCCGGCCCAGAACAGTTTTCTACTTTTAGGGCTTTTTTGGAGTGCGAAAAGACCTTTTAACCCTTAAAAAGTTTTAAAATTGGAAAATTTATTGTAGTCGTTTGTGTTTTCTCCTCTCTCATTCGTGTTTTTTCACCTTTCTCCATTGCGTTTCTTCTGTTTTTTAGCTTTTCTATTTTGTTCTCTATCCTGTTCTTCTCTATTCATTGTTTTTCTATTCGTTTTCAGGTTGTTTTTTCTTTCATATCATATATATTGATTCTAGGATTAATATGGGTATATTATTCATATAATTAGTCCAAAAAGTTATTTAATCTACATTAATTATATATGTAGATTATTCATATAATTAGTTCAAAAAGTTATCCCGCTATCCGTTATCCTGCTATCCCATTTTTGGGGTTGGCCGCTCCGCTCCGCTATCCGAGATTAATAAATCTGTTTTGGATATATAGATAGAAAACTTGGACCCAAATATCAAATTGTGCAGAAAACTGGATAAACCACGTTCTGGTTGATGAGGGGAGATATGAGGATGATCATAATTTGATACTAAATTATACATATTCTTTTAACTGTGTTTTAATTTGGTTATAGATTGGGCCAACGTTACCATTTAGTTTGAACAGGCCTAATTGTCAATGTATCAATTGATCTGTTGGGTAACAGGACATTTTGTAGCACTCTGTAATTTTAGGTACACTGTTTGTGCTGGCACTCTTAAAAAAAATGTGCTTGTATCTTATTTTAATTTTGTTTCAAAACATTGCAGGTCCTGTTGCTGAAGATATGTTTCATTGGCAAGCAACAATTATGGGTCCTCCAGACAGTCCTTATTCCGGAGGTGTTTTCCTTGTCACTATCCATTTCCCTCCAGATTATCCTTTTAAGCCACCCAAGGTATGTATGCCTATCTTTTGTCTGTTTCTGTTTTGTCAATCATAGCTGCTTTTAGTTCTTAAAACTTATTTTGTTGAATGCGGCCTAGCATATTCCCTTATTTTGTTGAATTGCTTCTATGTCATTTGAAAATTCATTTATTTACAATGATCAGGATTTTAGGCATGCTCAATTTCTTTTCTAGAATGGGCGAAGATCACAAGTGTGCAGTTCTGTTGAAATTTTTTGTTAGGACTTAGTATATTCATACTGTATGTTTAAAAACATATCTATGTAGTATTGCAGTCATGTACATAATTTCATCTGATCTCTTTTTGCATGGTGATCTTTTAGGTTGCATTCAGGACAAAGGTATTTCACCCAAACATCAATAGCAACGGAAGCATTTGCCTTGATATACTAAAGGAGCAGTGGAGCCCTGCTCTTACCATTTCCAAGGTTTGTTTATTGATTTGTCTGTTCCTGAGATAATCATTCGATCCTCTATATAAGCTTTCCTATTCTTCATTGCAATACATTTCTGAACTAAGTGATTGTTTCTTACACTTGGTGACAACCAGAATTTACTGAATTAGGGATTCATCACAATGTCATGGTTATGCAGTTACATCGAATCATTATCCATATGTTCATTATTTCTCTTGCATATATAGGTGTTGCTCTCTATCTGCTCCTTGTTGACTGACCCAAATCCTGATGATCCTCTGGTTCCTGAAATCGCTCACATGTACAAGACAGACAAAAACAAGTACGAGTCAACTGCAAGAAGCTGGACCCAGAAATATGCTATGGGTTAATATGGTATTTGTGAGAGGGATCAATTTTAATTCAAGTGTCTAGGCCTAATAGCCTTTGTATGAAAAATTGTTGACTTCCATTAAGGTCCCTTCATTTGGGAATGAAATGGGGGTGAATTTGTTATGTTGTTTGTATTGTGCAAAAGGAAAATGCTACTTCGAGAACAAGAAAATGTAGCCCAATTAAAAGTTTGTTCAATGTGTTATAACCTATGTGTTAATAGTTTCATGTTGTATATTGTTTGGCTTGTTTTATTATCAGCTATATTTGTTTTAGAATTCACAATTTTTGCTTTCAAAGGAAAATAATGTTGCTAGAGTTAATGGATGATAAGATTTGGCATTGAAATGCAAATTTCTTGAAACAAAAGTGACTAGAGTTTCTCATCTCTCTCATATTCTCACAGAGCCCCAAGAATGTGTTAGTGTTGAAGAAGATTAAAATTTTTTAAATTTTTGATTAAACTTATTCTTATCCCATCTCTAATACCTTTTCACAAATCTTTAGTGAAAATTCAAAAAATTTCGAGATACATTTTTCATAATTTTGAATGCAAACGAGTAAGTCACCTATTTTATATTTAATTTTGTGTATTTTTTTTGAATTTAATATAGAGTGTATCTGAATAGAGAGAGAGACCTAGTAGTCATCCATTGTAAATACCAACAATATTTTCTATTGAGAAAAACAATTGAAAAATAAAGGGTTAAATATGTATAAGGTCCCTATAAATATTTCAACTTTTAGGTTTCGTTCCTCTAAAATTTTTTTTCAAACAATGGTCCTCTGAAAGTTTTACGTCCCTAACTTTAGTCATTTCCGTTAGTTTGCACTAACAGTAGCTTATATGGCAATGTCATGTGAAATTTTTTTGATGACGTGGCTTACATTGACAATGCCAACGTGGCAAAAAATGCTGACATGTATGCTATGTGTCAATTGTTTCATTTTTAATTTTTTTATATTAATATCATATTTAAATCCAGAAATGATAGCTAATCTGCAGCTACTTCCTAGCTAATTTTTAACACACCATTCTAATGAATCATTGTATTAATTTGTTTGTGGGCTGCTTTCTATATTAATTTGTTTGTCAAAATCAAATGAAAAATAGTATAAATAAATAACAGCTTATAGACTCAACTGATGCATATGCAAAATCTATGCAACAGACATTATAAGATCGCAATCAACGTACTAAATATATTCAATCACTTTTATGTTCCTAAATAATGAAAGTGAAATGTATAAACCATCATCTTCATCTTTTTTCATGATAAATTACAGAACTTAAAGTTCTTCCCAAACAAATAACATGCCATATAAGCTTTCATGTGTAAAAAGGTATGGTAAAAAATTCTAAGAAATCATCATATTCTTTCTTGATAAATTAAAGAACTTCAAGTTCTTCCCAAATAAATAACATGCCACCTAAGCTTTCATGTATGAAACGATATGCTAGGAACATCCAAATAAAATATTTAGCAGCATGAATAAGTTATGCAAATTGGTTCATGGTTGTAACTTTTGAAAAACTAAAAGCAATAGGTAAAGGATTCTATTCTATGTTCAAAGGCATGGCAATTCATTTCAATGTAAGTATCTTCATCATAAGGAGGCAGTCAAGTGAAAAGGGTATTCAACAAATGAATCCCAAACACCCAAAGAAATATGTCATCAATATTGCATTCCTGATTAGACAATAGTCATTATTCCAATCAACTTCTAAGTTCCAAACCTTCAAATAAGCATTATGTCTGAACCGTGATTATATGCCTCTACAAATATGAAGCCTAAAATATATATGAAACCTATCCTCACGTGAGTCAATATCCATAAAAGGACCAAATCACCGCATAATACAATATAAAGACTTTTTAAACTGATAACGCTATGTGTAGGGATGGCAAAAAAATCCGTACCCGCGGATATCCGCAGATAAAATCCGTCACGGATATGAGGCGGATAACTTAATGGATATCCACAGATAAAATAAATGGATATTTAAATATCTATTTGTTAATGGATATGGATACGGGTTTAATGATATTTGTATCCGCGGATATCCATATCCGTTAATAAATTATAAAAATCATTTAAATATCATTAGTTTATTATACCTTATCTTTTCATCTTCTAAAAAATTAGTCTTCTTATATTTCTTTCTTTTTTTCTTTTTAAAATTTTCTTTAAATATAACCTTTCACATTTCATTCAGATTATATTCATCATTTCATATTTAAACTCTTCAATACTTCATACTTCACTTCAATAATTTCACAGTCCAACCAACTAGTGTCTCTCTTCCTACTCCTCTGTCGTTCGCTCTTCCATCATAACTCATAATCATAATATCTTTTATTTGTTTGGTTAAAAATAAAATGTATGCATATTATGTTTGGATCTAATTATGTTTCGGTGAATAATTTTTTGTGTCTTTAAAAGAAGTTAAAAATATTTTTTTCAAAAAATAATTGTTATTAAAAAAAAATATTATCCATGGATATCTGCAAATATCCACGGATACCATAAAACCCGCAGATTACCCACTTAACGAATATCCGCATGGATATGAGGCAGATATGGATATGATATTTATCCAACGGGGCAGATACAGATATCATAGTATCCGTTCCCATGGATATCCATTTACATCCCTAGCTATGTGGTTATTTGACTCTTGTTGTATTCAATGGCAGAAAGTGATGCGTAGCAGCTGACCCCAAAACACTATAGCAGGTTAAACGAATAGCAGAAAGTGAAGAAGAGAGAAGATAATGAACGCGTGACTTTGTTTTATAAGAAGAAAAAAAAATATTTTACAGTATTTCTGACATGGCAAATCAATAATACATGCGTGGCATGCCACATAAGCCAACGTTAGTGGAAACTAACGGGAGAGACTAAATTTGGGGACGGAAAACTTTATGAGGACCATTGTTTGAAGGAACATTTTCGAAGGACCAAACTTTAAAGTTGAGATATTTGTAAGGACTAAAAACTTATTTAAAATAAAAAACGATTAAAATAAAATTATAAAAAAAATCTAAAAATACAATTAAAAATCAAATTTAAGAGTTTATAAAAAAAAATGAAAACAGAAAATAAATTAAATAAAATTATTGATTTTTTTTTATGAAATTGCATGGTAAAATTTCAATTTAGAGTCAAATTTTCAAAAAATCGAGTTTTATACGCTAGGTCACGTAAAGGCTAGAAACGCAGGAACGCAAAGGCCAGAACGCGAGGATACAATTACTATGACTCAAATATTGGTTATAATCGACAGAGTTCCAGGAAATGTGTCCATTTCAATGAAAAACGTGTAGTAAATGGGACCAGAGGTGTTTTCGGAGATGCATCTCTGAATTCACCCTAGACCAATTTTTGACAAAAACGGGGTGGCTGCTTGATTTTCGAAGAATGGGGTGATTTAAGGTGCCTTCGGAGATGCATTTCTGAAAATACCAGAAGGAAATTTTAGATTTTCAGAGGTGTGAGCCACACCATAAGGATGAGATAAGAAACCCCCTTTATATTATGTGCTATACTGGATTGATCAGTCCGAAGAAATTCCATCAAAATCAGATTCAACAAATAATAAAAACATAGTTTTAAGAACTCTGAGAAGACAATTTATATTTCCACCCATATAGGTTCTCCCAAACCCTTGGCGAAAAGTAAAAAATGCCCCCTATTTTTGGAGATGCATCTCCTGACGCACTCATTTCATACAAAATTGAACGCCAACAAGTGAGACATCCCAATTATACCTTATTTTTGTTTGGAGTTGCATCTTCGAATATTTTCTTGATATATTTCGGAGATGCATATAAGAAAGTATCCCTGATACTTCAAACCAGAAACAGAGACATTATGAGCAAGATCTAGAAACAAAATAAACTTGACATTAAATTAAAACACTCAACATTACATAGATAATTGTTAACATAAATTTAACATTACATATTGTTATAAACGAGTAGTTCAGGACGTTGCAACATATTGATAATATCGTTGGTAGATCTTTCAATCTTTACATCCACTTCAATGGGATCCTTTGATGTGTAACGGTAAAACGTACTCCACATGAGCTATAAATATTTATCCGTTTTCAGTTCAAAGTTGGTGAACTGTATCTTCTATTCGCTGTCAAGCGATGGTGAGCGATACTCCAGCTTGATAACTCTTCGATTTTTTGGATATCGCAGGAGAGTATTTAATTTGGATATTAGATCAGCGAGAGGTGTGTCATCAGTGACCCTAAATTGAAATAATAGTTTTTTGCCATTGAAATGCACAAATGCAAGGTGGGGGATATGCATTCATTTTATGGTTGTTGTGTGTTTTTTAACAAAATATGGGATGAGAGACACCCTATTTATACAAAGTATTGGGTCACTTTGGACCTTAGAAATCTTATCATGTCATCAAGTCACTTTTCGGAGATGCATCTTTGGTTAAACCCTGATTTTTTTATGAAAAAAGGTGTTTACGGATATGCATATCTGAAAAGTTTCCTGATATTTTTTTTAATAAGTATTAGGTTTATTCGGATATCCATATTCGAAATTACCTTGAACCAGAATTAAACCAGAATATGTGTATACAAAAAAAAATGCAAACCATACAATTTGTAAACTGAAGCAGTCGACATTAACACCGTCATTGTTGAATATATATTACTTATGTATTAAATCGTAACAAGATTACATCGTTTACGACAATACATTAAAAAAAAAGTATCGATTACAATCTAAAATGTGTTTTATATAATGAAGCTGGAAGGAAGGGAACTCAAAGTGTTTGATGAAACGTCTAGGCTAATTCTAAAGGCACCTTTGTTAACCAATAGGACATTCAAGGTTATGATCAATATGCTAGATCTTCATTAACTTGCATCAGCCATAACTGAAGATAAAAATTGGGATTGACATCAAGTAATTTTGCCATCTTAATTTCTGGAGTCTTAGCTTGATGCACATGAAGAATATGATATATGGACTTCCAAATATTGAAGTGCCAAAGCAGTTATGTGAGGAATGTTGCATAGCCAAGTAAACCAGGAAGACATTCAAACATGACTTGCCAATGAAGTCACAACAGATGCTTGAGATTGTGCACTCAGATGTGCATGATCCATTTGAAGTAAAATCACTAGGAGGTAATTTCTATTTTTGACCTTCATAGATGAATTCACTAGGAATTTGTGGATTTACTTGTTGGAGAAGAAAATAAAAGTTTTAAGCAATTTCAAGAAATTTAAATTACTGGTTGTTGAAATACAAATAGAGTTCGGGTTTTTTTGTTATCATTCCATAGAGATTGTTCGTGATATTACCGCCGTTCTACAGTTGTTAATTTCTTAAACTTAAAGTAACAAGGGGTTTTGGTTGTTTTCGTAGCGTTTGCATTCAAATTTAATTAAAAGCAGTAAAGAGAGTGTTTTAACGGTTTATAAAAGCATGTCAAGATTAGGGTTCGACAAACCACTTTGCACATATATAATCGATAAGCTAATGAACTCGGTTAAATGATAAATACAATCACATATCCTCCCAATATGTTTATATCTAACACATATTGTGAGTTTTGCCATTTTGATCCTTTGTTGATTTCTCACACAAACTATCAAAATGACAACATTAGAGTTCAATATTTGGTGAACATCAACACACATTACTATCTCTAGCCAATGTACATTGATGGATGAAAAACCTAGGTAAAGAGTAGGAACACATTTCTCAATCATGAACCCACACAAAGAATAAACCATCTAAACAAAGTTTTTCATCATACATTCATCATCCAAGAGTTCACAAGCTAGAATCAATCCATATAAATACAAAGGAAAGGTTTACCTACCATCTAACCTTGACACAAAAGTGAAATTAGCTACACATCTTCATGGTAGCTTGAGCAACAAGTAATGGACAAAGTTTTTGGAGCATCAATCTTCAAGAATCAAGGATTGAAGCATAAAAACTAAGAAAGCAAGAAAATGGGTTTCAATGGAGTTTTCTCTCCAAAAATATCTAAGTTACAAAGTGAGAAGATGAAAAGTAGTAGGTGTACTTCCAAAATGACACAAAAATAAGCCTAAATAGAAGTTCAGCCCAGAAAGGAGTGCTGGGCGGTGAGAAATTCTGCTGGACGAAATCCACTTTACAGCCCACGTGACAACAACAGTGCCAAAAGTGGCACAGATATTTTCCAAAAAGCTCCGGGCGAAACAATGAGACCGTCGGGCGAAGCCAATTTTGCTGGGCGAAATTCAAAAGGCGAAGCAATGTCACAATTCTGGAACTTGGCTGGAAAATTGGAGGAAACAAGGATGAGGCTTCGCATGTGAAGCGCCGGGCGAAACTTCAAAAGCCCTGGGCGGAACTAAGATTGTGCCGGGCGAAATTCAAACGGCGTAGCAATGTCACAATTCTGGAACTTTGAAATAGAAAACATGGGGTACCCAACCGCCTCTGCTGCGCCGGGCGAAAGAAGAGGCCAAAGAAATTATTGTTAAAATTTCACAATATCCAAATCTGGTTGAAACGATTAGCGATCAAAATACCAGAATTTATGCAAAAAGTAGCAAACACATCAAAGCACCATATATTCACAAAAATGCAAGACTTGCTTAAATAATAAGTCGTTTCCCGATTAAAGCAATTAAAAGAGCTTAAAAGGTGTCAAAATAAACTATGAAAATAAACACATTTTGACACCTAACAACACTCCCCAACTTGCATCTTTGTTTGTCCTCAAACAAAAGTAAGTGTTAATCAAACACAAACAAGATTTCCGAATACCAAATTACCCGAAACCACAAATGGTTCAAACTCGAAAGATGCACGCGCAAATTTTTTCAAAATATACATAGGATCAAAACATGAATATGACTTCATCCTAATCATAAAATCATACAATGCAACACTAAGTATCCTCAAGTTCGAAACGAATCACCTAACTTATTCAAATGAGCCTAGCTCAATATATACAAAGGACAAAACAAACTCAAAGCAACAGTACCACATCCAAAACAATTTATGCACTCATCTCACAATTAATCAAGCAAAAATGGAAACAATGATCACAACAGGACTTTTATAGGTTGTAACTAGGTCGGGTTAAGAAATAAGGGACATATGTACACGGCCATTGAACACGAAAGAGGTATTTTTTTTTTGTGAAGAGCATTTTCTGTTTCAAAGCAATCCTTCATGCTCAAACTTCCACATTTTTCTCACAATGCATTCTATTTCTCTTTCTTTTGAATTTCACAATATTATATATATATATATATATATATATTTTTTTTTTTTAAACAAAGCTTTTCAATCTTTTGAGAATGCATTGCCTACATTCCTTCTTCTCTTATCAAAATGAACCAATCTCCCCAACTTCAACAATATTATGTCTCAATTCAAAATTCTCATCAAAACGGTTAAAGTAAGGGTTCATGCTTCAAGAAAACAAATTTTTCGTTTTAGGCTCAAGAGAGGTATCAAATGTTCACACACTCACAAGGTAATCTTGAAGTGAATTTTTGGAAAAGTGGTTCTACTCATAGTACTCAAAAATTGCCTTGATCATTTCAAAGTTTCCATAATTCAAAACAAAAAGTAAGATTAAACATAAAAAGTTTGAGTAAGCAACAATTACTAAAATCCCTCATTAATTTATGAACAATGGAGGGCACTCACATATATGGTTATGTCCTAATTGAATCAAATCGAACAAGAGTTTACCAAACATTGCATTGATAAACTTTACAAAAAGTAAAAACTTCACATTCACACTATGATTCTACCACACAAAATTCCAAACTTTGGTTGTGCACACCATCAAGAATAATATCATCACCATCCATGTTAAAAGCCAACAAGGCATTCTTTTCTCTTCCTTGTGTTAACACACAAAATTTTCCACATTTCAAGGACAACCATCATAAAAACAGAATTTAACACTATATAAACAGAATTTATACTAAACCAAATTTAACCAACTTAAAATATTATAATTATGGTGCTAACAACACCGAAAATGTACTCGCCAAAGCGATCCAAAAGTACATACTAAAAACTGAAACAAAAGTTCATACTAAAACTGAAAATAACTCCATAATTAATTGACAAGACAAAATTAAATTCCTTCACTTTGAAGCCTAATTAATCAAATCATTGAGATCATCCTGCATCTCATCAATGCCATCATCACCATCGTCATCATCATCATCATCATCATCATCATTATCCTCCGCAACAACAACACCGGTGCTTGCCCCCTCCGAAAAGAATGGGCGCCTGTCCCCATGCCAATTTGCATAAGCGTCGTACGCCTCCCTTGTAGGAAAAGGAATGTACTCCGCCGGGTGCGTCTGATAATGATATAACTGCTGCATACAATCAAAATTAAATTGGTTAGACCTGTTGAGTGACTCACCCATGTCCCAAGTGTAGTTGAATGCCACTTTCATATCGAAAACGGATGAGTCACTCGTATCCGCCTGGACACCTGAACTACTTCCCTTCTCCGCTGTTTTCTTCTTCTTCCTTTCCTCCTTTGGTTTACAAAACCGATCCAAATAATTGTCATCAACCAAAAACTTCAGTTTTTCGTTAATCACACCTGGAATAAGGATATCAGTTTGATAGATTAAAGATTGAACCAAACAAGGAAAAATAATAGGAGCATCATCATGAACTCCTGGCCTCCGGGTATTTTCAACAAATTTTTTCATTTCCCCCGCTATGACTTGGGCAACATCCACCTCTCTATCCATTATAATACAGTACATGAGGAGTTCTACATCAAGCGGGACAGAAGAACGGTGTTGTCGCGGCTTTACATTGTAGCACAGCAAAAGGAGGACGACTTGTGCCTCCGGAGTCATGTACTTTCGACTATATTTACACGGCTCCCCTTTAGCATTTCTATCCACCTTGCACCCTGGTTTTAGAAGCGCACTACCAACAACCTTGTGATCATGCAACTCCTTTAACGGTTTTGAGTAATCGTCGGTTTACAAGCTACCCAAGGAACTCAGCTTTCCCAAGATTTTGTTGATGGCATCTCGGCTAAAGCTAATTTCCCTGCCCCTTACGAAGGTTTTGAACCTGTAAAATTCGTCTTCGGGCTGAATCGTGTTTGCATAAAATTCTCTTATCAACTGAAAGCAAACACGATCAGCAGGATTCAACAAAATTCCCCACTTCTTCTTTTCAAAGATGGCTTGAATTCGCCGATAATCCCTCTCACGGTTGATAGCAAATTTCTTTTCAGAGAAGACAGTTCTGCCCTCTAAGACTTGATCCTAGACTCATGGTAAGCGGAGATAAATCGGGAGCTGCCGTTGAGGTGCAAAAGAAGCCATCTGCAACAAAAAACAACAACAACAGCATGCAAAGACAAAAGAAACCATCAGCCCTGTCAGAAAACAAAAACTGGAACCGCCGGGCGAAACACAGGTATTGCATCGCCCCTCAATCGTCGGGCGACACGCAGGCGACGCAGCGCCTCTCAATCGCCGGGCGAAATTGCGAAAACTGGGAAAAAAAACTTCAACAGCAAGATCATACACTTTCAATACTTACTCAAACCCACACCATAAAAAAAACAGAGATCAAGGAAACACCAAACATGCATATGCAACACAAAGCATGACTTCAATCAATTTTTTTCAATCTTAATCATAAAATCAATGATGCAATAGAGTAAGGGTTTGAGTAATTCATCTTCACAAACAACTAACCAAAAAGCTTCTAATGCCACAATGATGAAAAGAGCATGATTCAAAGGAAAACAATAACATGCATACCTTGAGTGTTGAGAAAAAGAAAACTGAGATTGAGGAATCGTGAGAGCAAAGGGAGAGAAAAATTCTGAGCGTTAGGTTTCCAAATGAGAGGGAAAACCCTAAAAACAATTTCTCCAAGCTTTTAAAGCAACAGAGGCACAATGGTAAAAGCACCAATAAAATAAAATAGTTAATTCAAAAACCCTCAGAAAAATTCAAAATAAAAACCCATTCAAATTCCCCCCTTATTCTCACGCCAGGCCCAGGAGGGGCCATCAACCATCAAACCGCCGGGCGAAATAAGTAAAGCGCAGGGCGCTTTACACCAGAAAAAAAAAATTTCTGCTCTGGTGCAGCAGATCAGCAAATGTACCAAATCTCAATCTTAATTTATGCAGAAAAACTCATACAACATCAAAAGGTAATGCAACACTTAAAAACTCTAAAAATCAAGAAAATGAAAGGAATACTTACAATGTTGGGGTGCCTCCCAACAAGCGCTTGTTTAACGTCGGATAAGCTCGACGGTCCAAGATGCTCAATTAAGAACATCAAGGAGAACAGAACTTGAAGCGCGATCGAAATTCCCGACAAGGTAAATTTTTAGACCTTGACCGTTTACGGTCCAACAGTCTTTCTTTTCCAAGTCTTCGATAATAACCGCTCCAAAGTTTTTCACTTCCTTCACACGAAAAGGCCTGGACCACTTGGATCTTAATTTTCCCGGAAAGAGTCTTAACCGAGAGTTAAACAATAACACCAATTGTCCAGCCTTGAAGTCCTTTTGCCGGAGCTTCTTGTCGTGGTATTCTTTCACTTTTTCTTTGTACAACCAACTTGAGTGGTATGCGACATTACGCATTTCTTCCAGCTCAAGAAGTTGCACTTTTCTTTTGGTCCCGGCCAAGTCCTTATCAAAATTTAACATTTTCAAAGCCCACAAAGCCTTGTGCTCCAATTCAACCGGTAAATGGCAAGTTTTACCATAAACCAATTGAAACGGAGTTAGACCGATTGAAGCTTTATAAGCAGTGCGATATGCCCATAAAGCCTCGTCCAATTTTTGCGACCAATCCTTTTTCGAACTTGACACTGTTTTTTCTAGGATTCTTTTTACCTCACGGTTCGTTACCTTAGCTTGACCATTCGATTGCGGGTGGTAAGGGGTCGCCACCTTATGCGATACACCATAGTGTTTTAAGACATTTTCAAGAGGTGTATTACAAAAGTGTGACCCACCATCACTAATGAGCACCCGAGGAGTGCCAAAACGGGAAAATATGTATTTCTTTAAAAATTTGATCACCGTTTTGCCATCCGCCTTAGGTGAGGCAATCGCCTCAACCCACTTCGAAACATAGTCAACTGCTACCAACACGTATTCATTACCAAAAGATGGTGGAAATGGACCAACAAAATCGATACCCCAACAATAAAAAATTTCTACCTCTTGTATGTTTTGGAGAGGCATTTCATCACATTGTCCAATTCCACCCGTTCTTTGGCACATGTCACAACTTTTGGCATGAAGATGTGCATCTTTAAATAGAGTAGGCCAATAAAAGCCCGATTGAAGGACTTTAGTGGCCGTCCTCGCACCATTGAAATGGCCTCCATACGGCGAGTTATGACAATGCCAAAGAATACTCTGAGCCTCATCGCTCGTGACACACCTTCTCAAGAGGTTGTCACTTCCCAACTTAAACAAGTATGGGTCGTCCCACACATAGTAATTAGCATCCGACATAAATTTCCGTTTTTGGTTCCAAGTTAGGTCTTCGGGCACCGAACCCGTGGCTTTATGGTTAGCAAAATCTGCAAACCAAGGCCTAATTGGACTCGAAAAAGTTTTTCATCCGGAAATTCCTCTCGGACTTCCTTTTCAGCTACGGTAACCTCAACATTGACAAGGCGAGACAAGTGATCCGCCACCAAATTTTCTGAACCCTTTTTGTCTTTTATTTCTAAATCAAATTCTTGTAATAAAAGGATCCATCGGATGAGCCTTAGCTTCGAATCCGGTTTGGTGAGCAAATACTTGATCACCGAATGATCGGTGTATACAACAACTTTTGACCCGATGAGGTATGATCTAAATTTCTCATGCGCATACACAATAACAAGTAATTCCTTTTCGGTAGTGGCATAATTAACTTGTGCCTCATTTAAAACTTTACTTGCATAGTGTATGGCATGGAAACTTTTTTCCTTCCTCTGACCAAGTACCGCTCCAACAGCATAATCACTCGCATCGCACATAAGTTTAAAATTCAAAGTCCAATTTGGAGCGATTATTATTGGAGCGGTAACTAACTTTTCTTTTAAAATTTCGAAAGCATGAAGACATTCATCGTTAAAAAGAAATACCTTGTTTAGCAAGTTGCTCAATGGTTTGGCCACTTTTGCAAAGTCTTTGATAAAACGCCGCTAAAATCCGGCATGCCCAAGGAAACTTCGGATCCCTTTGACGTTGGTAGGAGGAGGCAACTTCTCTATCACTTCCACTTTCGCTTGATCTACCTCAAGGCCTTTGGAAGAAACTTTGTGGCCGAGCACAATTCCCTCCGTCACCATAAAGTTACACTCCTCCCAATTTAGCACTAGATTTGTCTTCACACACCTCTCTAAAACGGTTTCCAAATTTGTCAAGCATAAATTAAATGAACCTCCAAAAACCGTAAAGTCATCCATGAACACTTCCATTGTCTTTTCTATAAGGTCGGAGAAGATAGCTTGAACATACCTTTGGAAAGTTGCTGGCGCATTACATAAACCAAAAGGCATCTTCCGATACGCAAAAATGCCAAAGGGACAAGTAAAGGCCGTATTCTCATGATCCGCCGGGTCAACTGCAATTTGGTTATACCCCGAATATCCGTCCAAGAAACAATAGAATTGCTGCCCGGATAACCTCTCTAACATTTGGTCCATGAATGGAAGGGGAAATTGATATTTTCTAGTTGCGGTATTCAACCTACTATAATCAATGCACATTCTCCACCCCGTCACCATCTTGGTTGGGATCAACTCATTCTTATCATTTCGGATAACGGTAATGCCACCCTTTTTAGGAACAACGTGCACGGGGCTTACCCATGGACTATCAGAGATCGGGTAGATCATTCCCGCATCCAAAAGCTTCACAACTTCTTTCCTCACTACCTCTTTCATAGTTGGGTTTAAGCGGCGTTGTGGTTGAGCAACCGCCTTGAAATCTTCTTCCATAATAATCTTGTGCATACAATAAGATGGACTAATTCCCTTAAGATCGGAAAGAACCCAACCTATTGCATCTTGATATTTCTTCAAAACTTGGATTAAACGGTCTTCCTTGCTTTTGGACAAAACGTTACTAATGATAACCGGCTTGTTACCATCGTCATCAAGAAACGCATATTTTACATTCGAAGGCAAGATCTTCAATTCAAGTGGTGATTTCTCATCTTTCACATCCTTCTTTAACTCTTCCATTTTTACTTCCCACGGTTGCAACTCTTTGATAGATTCAAGCTCTTTTAAACATTCTTCAAGAGCTCTTTCTTCTTCATAAGAAAACACCTCAAAAGATTCATCAAGAGCCATTTCCAAAGGAGATAATATATGAACATGCTTAGAAACCTCCAAAGTTGCTTCTTCAATTGCTTCGATCCGAAAGCTATCATGTTTATCTTTTGAATGCTTCATAGCTTCGAAAAGATCAAAGCAAACCTCTTCATTTTGAACCCTCAACTTCATTAAACCGTCATCCACATCAATCATCATTCAGGCGGTTTTCATGAAAGGTCGGCCAAGAATTAAAGGCGCATCCTCATCTTCCTCCATATCGATAACAACGAAATCAACCGGAAAGAAAAACTTGTCAACTTTTACCAAGACATCTTGAGCTAACCCATGAGGATGAGTTGTGGACTTGTCGGCTAATTGTAACGTCATCCGAATGGCTTTCATCTCAATATTCCCATGCTTCTTTACAATGGACAAAGGAATTAGATTAATGCTTGAGCCCAAATCGATTAGGCCTTTGCCAACATATACGTCACCAATGGTTACCGGCAAAGTCACACGCCCCGAGTCAACTTCTTTTTTAGGAAGAGTTCTTTGGATGATGGCACTATAACTCGCATCAAGAACAATAGTTTCCAGTTCCGAATACCTCCACTTCTTTGTGAGAATGTCTTTCATAAACTTAACATATTTTGGCATTTGCTCCAAAGCTTCGGCAAAAGGAATGTTAATTTGCAATTGTTTAAAAATATCCATGAAACGCGCATAGTGCCGTTCATTTTCTTTCTTTGAAGGAGCATGAGGGTATGGTAAATGTTGGATCGGAATAGTGCTCACTACTTCCTTTCCCTTCTTCACTCTCCTAAGTCTCTCCTTTTTCTTCAACTCCTCACCACTATTATTTTCAACTTCAACTATTTCATCACTTTTATTTTCAACTACACCTTCATTTTCACTTTTATTTTCAACTACTTCCTCATCACTATCCTTCTCCACAATACCATCAATTTTTTCTTCATCAACCTTTTTCTCATTTTTAGTCACCAACCCCTTTCCACTTCGTGTAACGATTGCCTTGCAATGCTCCTTAGGATTCACTTGAGTATTTGCGGAGAATGAAGGACCCGGTTGTTGCTCGGCAAGTTGCTTGGCAAGCTGCCCCGCTTGATTTTCTAGATTCCTTATCGCCGCATCGCTACTCTTTTGATTGGCCATAGACATTTGCATGAATTGAGTCAAAGTGTCTTCCAACTTAGAGCTAGCAACCGGAGGTGGTGGAGGTTGATACGAATTTTACTGGTTTGAAGAACCACCACCATAACCTTGATTATGTTGATAGTTCGCCCTCGGTTGAAATCCTTGATTCCCTTGATAATTTTGTTGAGAATTGTGTTGTTGTTGTTGGTAAGGTTATTGTTGTCTACCTTGATACTCCCTTTGATTTGCCATATAGTTCACTTCTTCAAAACCCGGAGGAGGACAAAATTCGGTGTCATGCTCCCCTTTACAAAGTTCACAACAAGCTACTTGCTTACTTTTGCTCGGTTCCTTCATTTCTTTGATTCGTTGTGTAAAAAGCTCCACTTGTTGAGAGATAAGCTTGTTTTGCGCAAGGATCGCATCATTAGTTCCTAATTCAAGGACACCGGGCTTCTTTTGAGAGTTGCTTCGGCTTTGACTTTGAAGATCGTTAAGAGCCATTCTATTAATAATATCAGTTGCTTCCTCGGCACTCTTTGACAACAAACTTCCTCCCGAAGTGGCATCCAACAAAGTCTTACAATTCGGTTGGAGACCATTCTTGAAGATATGAATTTGTGTTAACTCATCAAACCCGTGACCTTTATATTTGCAAAGCATGGACTTGAATCGTTCCCATGCTTCATTGAGGGATTCATTAGTGCCTTGAGAGAACACCGAGATTGAAGTTTTTGACTCCATGAAACAGTTATGAGAGAAGAACCGTTTAATAAATATTTCCTCCAAGACATTCCAATCGGTCATCACGGCGGGAGTTTGATCGAGGTACCAATCCTTTGCCTTGCCAAGCAAAGCATGTGGAAATAATCTTTTAAAGAGAGGTAACTCTTGTGCTTGATCTACATCGGCCGCTAATGCAATCTCATAGAATTTTGTGAGAAACGCAAAAGGGTCTTCATGGTCCATTCTAGTGAATGGACTTCCATACAACAAGTTCAAAGTTCCAGTTTTCATCTCGGCTTGCCTTCCTTGATTGTTGTTGGCAAACTGAGCGGTGTGTCGTGGACTGTTCACACAAGGTGTGGATGCGGGAGGTGGAGGTGGTGGTTGCGCCATGATTAGTGTGAATGGTGGTGTTGTAGTAGAACTTTGCCTCCTCCGTCTAGTTCTGCTATTGAGTCTACGAGCGGTTCTTTCAATCTCAGGATCGAAAAGAAGTTGGTCCTTCGGTAGTTGCCCTTGCATAAACATAGTCTGCACACTAAACAAAACAAATCAACAAGCACAAGAAAAATTTGTAACAAGTCTAAAATTTCACAACTATTGCAATGCTTGCAATATCAATCTACAATCCCCGACAACGGCGCCAATTTGTTGAAATACAAATAGAATTCGGGTTTTTTTGTTATCGTTCCACAGAGATTGTTCGTGATATTACCGCCGTTCTACAGTTGTTAATTTCTTAAACTTAAAGTAACAAGGGGTTTTGGTTGTTTTCGTAGCGTTTGCATTCAAATTTAATTAAAAGCGGTAAAGAGAGTGTTTTAACGGTTTATAAAAGCATGTCAAGATTAGGGTTCGACAAACCACTTTGCACATATATAATCGATAAGCTAATGAACTCGGTTAAATGATAAATACAATCACATATCCTCCCAATATGTTTATCTCTAACACATATTGTGAGTTTTGCCATTTTGATCCTTTGTTGATTTCTCACACAAACTATCAATGTACATTACTATCTCTAGCCAATGTACATTGATGGATGAAAAACCTAGGTAAAGAGTAGGAACACATTTCTCAATCATGAACCCACACAAAGAATAAACCATCTAAACAAAGTTTTTCATCATACATTCATCATCCAAGAGTTCACAAGCTAGAATCAATCCATATACATACAAAGGAAAGGTTTACCTACCATCTAACCTTGACACAAAAGTGAAATTAGCTACACATCTTCTTGGTAGCTTGAGCAACAAGTAATGGACAAAGTTTTTGGAGCATCAATCTTCAAGAATCAAGGACTGAAGCATAAAAACTAAGAAAGCAAGAAAATGGGTTTCAATGGAGTTTTCTCTCCAAAAATATCTAAGTTACAAAGTGAGAAGATGAAAAGTAGTAGGTGTACTTCCAAAATGACACAAAAATAAGCCTAAATAGAAGTTCAGCCCAGAAAGGAGTGCTGGGCGGTGAGAAATTCTGCTGGGCGAAATCCACTTTACAGCCCACGTGATAGCAACAATGCCAAAAGTGGCACAAATATTTTCCAAAAAACGTCGGGCGAAATTCAAAAGGCGAAGCAATGTCACAATTCTGGAACTTGGTTGGAAAATTGGAGGAAATAAGGATGAGGCTTCGCCTGTGAAGCGCCGGACGAAACTTCAAAAGCGCCGGGCAAAACTAAGATTTTTCCGGGCGAAATTCAAACGGCGCAGCAATGTCACAATTCTGGAACTTTGAAATATAAAACATGGGGTGCCCAACCGCCTCTGCTGCGCCGGGCGAAACAAGAGGCCAAAGAAATTATTGTTAAAATTTCACAATATCCAAATCTGGCTGAAACGATTAGCGATCAAAATACCATAATTTTTGCAAAAAGTAGCAAACACATCAAAGCACCATATATTCACAAAAATGCAAGACTTGCTTAAATAATAAGTCGTTTCCCAATTAAAGCAATTAAAAGAGCTTAAAAGGTGTCAAAATAAACTATGAAAGTAAACACATTTTGACACCTAACACTGGTTGAAAAGTAAGTTGGAAACACCACCAAGAGGTTGAGAACTGATGGTGGTGGTGAGTATACCTTAGTTGAATTTGCTCAGTTTTATGAGAAGGAACAAATTGAGCATGCAGTGATAACACTATACACACCTCGGTACAATAGCGTTGTTGAAAGGAAGAATAGAAACATATTAAATTTGGCTAGAAGCATGCTCAAAGCAAATCAGATGTCTAAGCACATATAGGATGAAGCCACTTCAACTATAGTGTACATCATGAATAGATGTCTAACAAAGAAATTGAACAACAAAACACCTCATGAAGTCTGACCAGGATTGAAGCCAAGTGTTGGTCATCTTAAAATTTTAGACTCACTATGCTTTAGACATGTTCCTAAACAACTTAGAAGAAAGTTGGATAATAGAAGCCAAGTTGTGGTTATGGTTGGATATCATTTAACAAGTGCCTACAAATTGTTCTCACCAACTGAGAACATGGTTGTGATCAGCAGAGATATGGTGTATGATGAAAACAAAGGTTGAAATTGGCTGAAAATTCCAGAAAATCTGGTGTAAGAAGGTGAAAGTTTAAGCCACATCAAAAATAATCTACATGATGAGGAACAGGTTGCACCAACTGAGCCTGCACAAACTCAAAGTGTGAGAAGACTAAGTAGTACTAGAGCTTTATTAGTCAGGCTGAATGACTATGAGAGACTTTATGATCAAGCAATCAGGGAAAATGGTGTGGTAATTGAAGAAGCAATGATGGTTGAGTAAAAAACATTCAATCATGTGCAAGCCATACAAAAGGAAAATTGGAAAGGTGCAATAGTTGAGGAGCTTAAGGCCACTGAGAAAAAACCAAACATGGGAGCTGGTTGAGAACTCATGCAAGAAAGCAATGATGTGAAATAGGCTTACAAGTTGAATTTGAAACCAGATGGTAAGATTTCTAAGTACGGAGCAAGGTTAACTATTAATCATTGTAAAATTGAGTTGCAATTTTGATGATATTTTGACAAAGCCTCTCAAGCAAGCAAGGTTTAAAGGTTTGTAAAAGTTAATGAGAATGGGAAACATGGCAAATATGAATTAGGAAGGGTGTTGTGGTTAATACAATTTGCTTTAAGAATATACCAGGATGGGTATATCATATACCCGAACGAATATATCAGGTTTAGAGACAGACTACTTTAAGAATATACCTGGAGTGGTGGTGGTGGTGGCGGTGGTGGAGGGGTATATCATATACCTGAGCGGGTATATTAGTTTTAGATATACCAGATTGTTTTAGATAGTTTGATTTTAAATTTGATTTGGGTAACTAGTGTGTCTGTAAATACCACTCCTAATTGTAATTGAAATACACAACATTCAATAAACTTTTTTTCCCCTCAACCACTCTCTAATTTTCTCTTAATTTATTATTATTTGTCAAGTAACTTATTATACAGGTTACCCAACCAAATTTAACACATCGATTGTCATGCTGTCTTCTCAAAGATCTTTTTATCTATCTCTTCTCATACTCTCTTCGATGCAACTTTCATCGATCAACATTTGGTTTCCCAAATGTGTAATACATCTTGCTTTTGTATTTTGGAAATCAGTTGCTTCAACATGATTCTTATGTTTTATAATCGTGTTCCATGAATTAGTTCATGACAAATACATTATGACTATATATGTCAGTTAGTTTATGGAATCTGCTTTCCAAAGGTAAAAGTGCAATTTTTTTGAAAGAAAAGATAGACAATGAATCCATGCTTGTAGAGTATATATTTACTACACTCGCAACTCATATTTACAAATGCATTCCTTCACAAAATAGTTTAAAATTTACAAAATTAAAATTAAAATTTAATCTCTAAATTATTAAATGTCAAAAATATTTTTTTAACAAAGCTATGAGGTCAAAACAACTGCTGCATGAATGAATGAAGAAGAAACTTTTTAATTTTAATATATAAGAATAAGGAGATATATAAATTTGTGTAAATTATAGAAGGATCAAACTTATGCGTAATACCATATAGTTATGAAAAAAAGTGATTAAACATAGACTGCGAAACTAGACTAAAATGACTGATAATAAATTTAATTGTATACCTAAAAAGTAGATCATAGAAGCGATCTACTTATTACAACGTGTGATGGAGCCATATCAGATGGATCAACCAGACTTGCACTTAATTTTCATTGATTTGGAGAAGGTGTGTGATAGAATGCCTAAAGATATTTTTTGAAAACCTTAGAGAATAAATGAATTAGGATTGCCTATATTCAAGCCAGTCAAGATATGTATGAGGGGTCTCGACAAGTGTTAAGACACAAAGTGAAGAGACATACGATTTTCCCATAAGAATTAGATTGCACCAACTTTTTTTATGATAGGGTATCAATAGTAAAATACACACACACACACACACAAATATCTTAAAATATTTTTTAAAGTTTTTTTAGAGAAAAACATTTTTTTGTCAATAATTGATTATGACGGTTACAAAATTAATTATGATCGTCAACAAGCTCCGTAACAGATTATGACAATTGCATAACAGACTATAACTGTAAACACACTTCATAATCAATTATGACAGTTGCATAATCTATTATAATTGTAAACATACTTCTATATTGTTGTATAATCGATTATGGTTGTAAACATGCAACATACTCAATTATGGCCTTAGAAAAATTAATTATGCTACATGTTTAATTTGAATATTCAATTACAAATCATGTATAAATCAATTATGATGCATATTAGGTAAAAGAAACAATAAAAATAACAATAAAGTCTTATCCCACTAAGAGGGGTCGACTACATGAATCAACTTTTGCTATAATGTTCTATTCAGAATCACGGTTCTATCCAAATCGTTATCTCGAGATCTTTCTTAATAACTTATCTTATGGTCTTTCTAAGTCTTCCTCTTCCTCTAGTTGTTTGACTTTTCTCCATCTGATCTACTCTTCTTACCATTGAATCTACAAGTCTTCTCTCAATATGCCCAAACCACTTTAGTCTATTTTCCACAATCTTCTATACTAGTTCTACCCAACACTCTATGATATTTTCATTTTTAATCATATCATTTGTAGTCTTACTACACATCCAACACAATCATCTCTGATGCACCTACTGTATTATTGTGTTAATTCTTAAGCGTCAAACATTGTATCTTGTACAACATCGTATGTCTTACCGTAGTCCGATAAAATTTCTCCTTCATCTTGAGTGAGACCTTTATGTCACGTAAAACCTCTAAAACTATCCTCCATTTCATCCACCTAGTTTCAATTCCATGGTTTACATCCCCTTACATTTATCCATCATTTTGTGTTATAGATCCAAGATATATAAATCGTGTGATTTGAGGGATGATATGGTCTCCAAACATTCACCTCTAGGTTAGAAACACTTTTCTTTTCTTGAACTTACATTCCATATATACTGTCTTACTTCTGCTTAGGCGAAAACCATGCGTTTCTAAAGCTCGTCTCCAACCTCTCATTTAAATCCTCCACCGACTCTTAAGTAAGACTATATTATCTACAAAAAAGCATGCATCTCAGTGCTAGGTTTTGGATGTGTTCCGCGAGTACATCTAAAATTAAGGGAAAAGGTAGAGGCTTAGAGTTGAACCTTGATATTGTAATGGAGAAATCGTCTGTCTTTCCACCTTGTGTTCGCATGCTAGATACCCCTTCATACATATTTTGGATAACTTGAATATATGGAATCCTAACTCCTTTTTTCTCTAAGATTTTTCACAAAATATCTCTAGGAACTCTATCATATCTATTATCTAAATCAACAAAACATAAGTGTAAGTCTTGTTGCTCCATCAGATACTACTCCATCACACGTTGTAGTAAATAAATCGTTTTCATAGTCGATCGTCTTGACATACAACCAAATTGACTCTCAATAACTTCACTCTCGTTTCTTATTCTATGTTCAATTATTCCTTCTCTTAACGACATAGTATAACTTTTAAGTTTAATCCTTCAATAATTTACACAATTTTATATATTCTCCTCCTTCTATTATGAAAAAGCTTGAATTCAAAGATGTGAGAATTAGATTCATATATACTACTTGCATTACAATAACAGTGGGATAACTTCCTAACAAACAACCTAACGGTTTCAACAAACTAGCAAAGGATCAACAAACAAACATAAAGTGATTATTATCTTAATAGGGAGCGTGAATATTTGCCCAAAAATAAAGGTGGACTTGGTGCTAATGATCTCAAAACTTCCAACTTATAATTATGCACATAAATCAGGTGACACACACGTAACAACACTAGACCCACAAATACAATAGGTTATGGTAACCGTATAATAATAATAATATATACACGTGCCATTCAAAGAACCTAAAAATTTAGGAACATATGAGCATGCGATGGACCAGCATCCCATAATAATATTTTTGTTTCAATTTTCACTTGCAGGCGTGAAGTGTGAGAACATACTCCCCTTGTTGTGGCCATACCTACTACATTCATATTCATGCCAACATGCTTAATATAATGTATACGTTAGGTGAGAATATATGTATGTGTGACTTTTTATGAGAAAATAATAAAGAAATAAATAAATAGTGAGAATTAACCAATTCCTCAAAAAATTGGTAATTATTAGGAGAGACACCTTACTAAGGGTATCCATTAGAAATAAGTGATGATTTTGACACAAGGACAAAACAAAAACAGCTGTACCAGTCATGCCTATCGTTTTCCATTAGTTTGTCTCTGTGATCCCTACAAGTACCTGGGTATGCCATACTTAAAATAATAAATTAAAAATAAATCAATTTAAAAAATTTAAAAATAAAAAAAAGAAGTTATGCGGTTATTAAGTCATTAATAATCTAAATTTTAGTATAGTGGTAACTTGATCACAAATGTGTAAATGTAGCAATCACTACTAAGGTATAAATAACTAGCTACAATACATGGACTTCATTCCTACATAAAAGACTCATAAACTCAAATAAAAGCTGCATCTTTTTTTTATATAGTTTAAGATCATGTTTATTTCAGTTTTTTTTTTTTTTTTGATAAAACATAATTTTTATAGTGTTATCTTTTTTGTTTAAAAAAATGTACAAATTTTTTTTTAAATTTTAAATAAAATATTAATAAAATAATTATTCATAAAATATTATTTTAGGTAATTTATAATTTTATTAATTTTTTTAGATATTGTTATGTTTTGGAATCAGAAATGAGAGGAGAAACGGCGGTGATGGTTGATCACAACTTCTTAAGCAGTGGAGTGGGAGACCTGCAACTTTAACACTTTAACACTCAAGTCAATATGGAAGAAAAAATAGTGAAATGAAATTGAATTTGGAAATTATTACCTCAGTCTAACGCCTTCTCTATATATAGAGGGATTGTCCATGACTTTGGACCTCTTCCGGAGCTTCAGCCCTTTGAGGACCAATTTTTTATGGTAATCCCCGTCAACCCTAAAGTTCATGTTGCAGTTTGCTGGAGTGGAGGGCAAATGTGCTGATCTGTTCTTCAAGTATTGGACTGGGGATCATTTTCTTCTAGGGAGCCGCCTTTACGAGTATAGGCAAGATGATCTTTCTGATGAGGCTCACTACTAAAAATCCCGATTACTGAAGTTTATCAACAATCTGAGATACAATTGAGGTATTCTTGTGGAGGAGGTCAAAAAGAGGCGCCGATAGCGTCTTATTGACGCCCGGTTGCATATAGGAGACCGTTCACAGGAAGAGAGAAAAAACATCTTTGGTAAACTCTAGAACCTTTGGGACTTTTGATATTTTTAATTTGCATATCTTTGATGCATTCGCTTTACCCATAATTGTATGCAGATTACATGGATAATGAAGAGCAACTCCAACTTCTAAGGCAGGGAATACAATCGTTTAGGAACGACGTTGCTACAGAGGACTTGCCGACTTTACCGAATGTCCCAGGTCTGACTGCCTGCCCTCTACTGACGGGATCTGGCTCTCGTTCTGCTGGGGGACACCGACCTCCTATTTTGGACAAGGATTGCGCTTACCTGGCTTATCTTTCCAGGCCCATTCTTGAATAAGAACTGGCTACTCTGGCTCAATAGTCCTGGCTTGCCTCGGCTGCTTTGGCTCTTAATGGATCCGGCCACTAGGATGCTTTTTGGTCTGAATGACACCGTGCTAAAAAGCAACGACTAGAGGATAACATTCGTGATCTGAAGCTTCAGTGAGACAAATACCTGTACGAAGTAGAGAAAACTTCTACCTCTCTCACAGGGGTGGAGAATACTTTGCTTCCCCCGAAGCTCACTGATTCTCTCTCAAACCAGATGGAGCAATTCCACCGCCTTTTGAAATTTTGCTGACCCAACAGTTGGCTGACTGCACGAGTGCTACCCTTAACGCAGTTTCACAATCATTTGAAAATGCCTTGAGCAAGTGGAGAAATTCCACCGCCCTTTGAAACTTTCCAAGGAGAAAATTCGACAGGATCAAGTAGCAAAGGATGGGAATGTCGTCTCTCTGGGAATTAGACCTGTAGGCCCCTTCCCCTTTTTACTTATTAACTTTTTAAAATAATTTTTTTTGTACAATACATTGTAATGGAAGAGTATGTAACTATACTTTATTTATGAAATGAAATGCTTTTCTTTATCTATTTAAGGTGTTTTTGTAGGATCCTGAGTGCATAACTCTGTATCTTTGTGAACTTACAAGGTATTCCCTCTAAGTTAATTGGATGTCACTGGGGCCGCTCCCAGTAAAAGGTCGGTCCCCTTCTCCCAACCACATGAAAACCCAGTTAGATGCCCTTGGGGAATCGACTACTGTGGCTAGACTTGCAAAACCTTTTCGGTAGCGGACTTTAAGTTGAGAATTGATTGCTTTAGTGGGACGTGCAAAGTGTAACACCCCAATTTTAATATTTTATTTTTAATAGAGTTTTGGAGAGTTTTAGTTTGAATATTTAATTTAATTAGATATTAGAAATATTAATAAAATTAGAGATATTTTATAGTTGGTAGAAAAAAGAATTTTATTTAAAATTAGGGAGTGATGAGTGAATTTAGTAATAGCTGAGGGTATGGTGAGAGTTAATGAAATAATTGAATTAGAATAATAATTTAATTTAATTAATATGATGATAGAGAATATAGAATTAAAATAAAATAGAAAATAATAAGATTTGGGGTTTGAGGAGAATTGAGGGGTGAGAGGAGAATGTATTAAATTATGGCGAATAAATAGATAAGTTGTTGTGGGAAAATTTTTCACAGTACGTGAAAATCTTGGGACAAAGAGGCAAAGAGGCAGAACCTAGAGAGAGCTTAGGAAGGAGAAGGGAGAAAGATTCCAAAGGGCGAGAACTCTATTGATCTACAATTTGAGCTAAGGGGAAGTTTTATTCATATATAGGTGGTTGAACAGAGGGATAGTGAGGGGTCCTTACCCTCATGCCTTCTTCCTTCCTTTATCTCTATATTTGATGTTTGTGGAAAAAAGTTTGGACAAAACCTTTGAGGCGAATAAATGATAATATTTTCCTTTTGATTATGATGTACATAATATGTTATTGTTATTGTTGAGTATCAATGGTTGCGCCATAAAGTAAAAAAAGTGAAATTTGAATAATTGTATGATTTGATAACCCTGCTGATGCCTTTTGATAAATCGAGAATATAAAAAAGATGTTGATGTTTATGTTAAGGCGAGATTTGATCGATAAATTATATTGATGACTTTTGATAAGGCGGAAGTATAAAGGTTATCTCATATCATAGGCTTTCAGCTATAAAAAACATAAAGCAAAGGGATGAGGATCATAATAATATTGGTGAATTGATTATTGTTGGGGTAATTGATAAATCTTGTTAAATTGATAAAATGTGTTGATGATTTTCATGGTCGAATTTGTTGAGTGTTTGGGACGTTTGAGACTCAAATAGGCGAAACATGCGCCTTTTGAATTTGTTCAATAGAGGGGAAAACGCAAAAACAAAAATAGAGGTAGACATAAAAGGGGATTGATCGTCTTATTTCAGGCATAGCTTGAGTTTTGTAAGTCCATTTGAGGTGCCATTAGTTGCGTTTGAAAGCTAAAACAATAATCTTTCTATAGAAGTGGGAAAATTGGGTCTAGGAGTGCTAAAAAAGTATTAGTTCACAGGTTTTTATACTAGAGGTGTAGTCAATTTTAGTCTTGGGTTGGTCATCATGTTTCACGCGTAACTTGAGTTTCATAAGTCCGTTTTGGGTGTCGTCAATTGCGTTAGAAAGAGAGCTAAATGATATTTTAGACAAGGATTTTAATAATTTTATCATAAGTCTATAATGTTTTGTGTTATTTTTAAATCAGACGAAACATTCTACCTGGCGCCAGTACCAGCTCTCGTCGTTTGATTAAATTGAACGGATTGGGGTATTAAGTTCTACACTAATAATGTGATTCTTAAAATATACACTCTAAGCTTTCCAGAACATATTTATTGGCTTGATTCCAACTCCGTTTGATATTTTAAATAATTATTCGAATATGAGGTATGAATAGCAGGAAACATAATTTTGATGTGGTTTTGATGCTATTGATGAGTAGTGATGAGAATATAATACATTTTGATTATTATGCTAAGATATGTTTAAAAGTATTGAATTGTGCTAATTTTTAGATTTAGAGAGGAACCAATATTGTAGTACTGTGGTCTAGTGTTGTAGGACTTTGGTATAGTATTGTAGTACTGTGGTCTAGTGTTGTGATTGATAATTGATATGAGAGTACGAGGTTCGGGTGGAGATTGTTTGCATTTGTTTGTAGCATCGTGCCCCATGTATATCGAAGATTAGATTAGGAATTCGGTTCAGTGTTGTAGGACTTCGGTCCAATGTTGAGGACCCCTTAGTAACATAACTCTGATATCCAATGTTGTAGAACTTTGGTCCAGTGTTATAGGATGGTACCACCTGCATGGGAGTAGAGTAATTATGCATTGCATAATTATTGTATGTTGTACATTGTGTGGATTGATTATATGTTGATTTGGACTATCCTTCCTGTTTTATGCACCATTTATATATGTTAACGTATTCTCACCTCTTATTTGTTTTCTATGTTATTCTTTACGCCTATGGTGCAGATACTCAGGTAGAGCCCGAGGAGCATTAGATGTTGCTTATGTTAGAGGATGGCATAGTTCACCTTCTTCGTTTATTATTTTTGTGTTGTTTAGTTTCTGCGATTTGCTCTGATAGTCTAACACTGGATGAGATTATTTGATTATGTTTTTCTGCGAGTTGATGAGTTTATTTGACTTATGATTTTAGTAAAGTTTAGTACAATTTCATGAGATAATAAATGATATTTTTAATTGTTTATTTCCGCTACAATTATACTTTTTTTTTAAAGATGTTTATGCTGAGAAAATGTGACATCTTTTTTTATAATTATTTCCGCATTATGTTTTAAAATCATATGTTGGGGTTTAAGGTGTTACATAGTTGGTATCAGAGCAATTCGGTTCATTCGGCCTAGGTTGTGAACTTGTTTGTACTCTGGTGTACGACATGTGTGTGAAACACTATCGACACTCTTTTTCCTTTAATTGCTAGCCAGTAGGAGTGGGTTTGAAAGAAGTGGGGGAAGATACGTTGAGGTTAGCGTGACGAGGGGGTTAGAGAACCAGAGGAGAGATTATTATGGGGAGTTGTTTTCTTTAGGTAATTTTCGAGGGCGAAAATTCTTTTAAGTGTGGGAAAGTTGTAATACCCCAATTTTAATATTTTATTTTTAATGGAGTTTTGGAGAGTTTTAGTTTAATTATTTAATTTAATTAGATATTAGAAATATTAAGAAAATTAGAGATACTTTATAGTTGGGAGAAAATATAATTTCATTTAAAATTAGATAGTGATGAGTGAATTGAGTAAGAGCTGAGCGTGTGGTGAGAGTTGAGAAAATAATTGAATTAGAACAATAATTAAATTAAATTAATATAATGATAGAGAATATAAAATTAAAATAAAATAAAAAATAGTAAGATTAGGGGTGTGAGGAGAATTGAGGGGTGAAAGGAGAATGTGTTAAATTATGGTGAATAAATATATAATTTGTTGTGGGAAAGTTTTCACAGTACGTGAAAATCTTGGGAGAAAGAGGCCAAAGGGGGAGATTTATTCATATATGGGTGGTTAAACAGAGGAATAGTGAGAGATTCTTACCCTCATAACTTCTTCCTTTCTTTATTCCTGTATTTGATGTTTAAGACAAAAAAGGTTTGGGCAAATTCTTTGGGGCGAATAAATGATAATATTTTCCTTTATATTATGATGTATGTGATATGATATTGTAATTGTTGAGTATCGATGCTTACACCATAAGGAAAAAAAATGAAATTTGGATAATTGTGTTTGATTTATCGATTGTGATTTGATAACCTCGCTGATGCCTTTTAATAATGTGCAAATATAAAAGTTATAAATCTATAAAATATATTGATGCCTTATGTTAAGGCGAGATTTGATCGATAAATTATGTTGAAGCCTTTTTATAAGACAAGAGTATAAAGATTACTTCATAACATAGGGTTTCGGCTATAAAAACCATAAGATAAAGGGGCGAGGAACATAATAATATTGGTGAGTGTATTATTGTAGGACTAATTGATAAATCTTATAAAATTGATAAAATGTGTTAATGATTTTCATGGTCAAATTTGTTGAGCATTTGGAAGCAGTTTGGACACAAATAGGAGAAATAGGCGAGTTTTGAATATGTTTAATTGGGAGAAAAATGCATAAAATCGCAGGTAGACATAGAAGGAGATTGATAATCTTATTTCATGCATGACATGAGTTTTGAAAGTCTATTTGAGGTGTCGTCAGTTGCGTTAGAAAGCTAGCAAATAATATTTCTTTTAAAGTGGGAAAATTGGGGCTAGGACTGCTATAACAGTAGAAGTTTTCTGGTTTTTATACCAGAAGCATAGTCAATTTCAGTCTTGTGTTTATTACCATGTGTTATGGACTGGGCCAGCGCCTGCCCTACTATCGGACAGGCCCAAGCCCAATCACCGGCGAAGGCCCAACGAGGCCCAAAGTCACCTCCGTGTCGGGTACGTACCAATCCCCTTGGATGTCGGACACGCGGGGTAAAAATACCGTCGAGCAGAGGCACATAGCCCGCAAACGCACCTCTCCTCGACACCCACGTGCTCCTCCCCACAAGGACACGTTCTCTTGTAACTTCCCACTCCCGAAGGAATCGGTCTGCCCTACTTCCGGAGATTCAGGGACCGTTACACCAGGGCGAAGACCACGTGCTGGTCTTCACTACGCCACGTAAGCCCTAGCGGTTACTTGGATTGAGCCTTGCAATCCAGCCCAGTACAAGTAACTGTTGGCCCCGCGCTAGGGGCTCTCTATAAATACCCTCTCACTTGAGTGGGTCAGGTTTCGAAACATTCTAAACTCACTTCACCGTATTTGCTTTTCTTTGACCTTACCTGACTTGAGCGTCGGAGTACCTTGCAGGTACATCCCCCCGCCGTATCATCACCACTGGAGCTGAAGTCCATACGACGTTGCTGGCCACTGTCTAACTATCTAATCCAGGTACGATCACCATGTTTCACGTGTAATTTGAGTTTCGTAAGTCCATTTCGGGTGTCGTCAGTTGTGTTAGAAAGAGAGTTCAATGGTCTTTTAGACTGAGGAGTTTCGTAATTTATCATAATTCTATATTTTTTGTGTTATTTTGAAGTAAAACAAAACATTCTACCAGGTGCCAATACTAGTTCTTGTCGTTTAATTAAACTGAATTGATTGGGGTATTATGTCCTAAACTAAAAATTAGATTCTTGAAATATACATTCTAAGGTTTTCAGAACAGATTTATTTGCTTGATCCCGACTCCATTTGATATTTTAAATAATTATTCGAATATGAGGCATGATTAGTAGGAAACATGATTTCGATGCGGTTTTGACGCTCTTGATGAGTATTGATGAGAAAATAATATATTTTGATTATTATGTGGAGATATGATGAAAAGTGTTGAGTTATGCTGAGTTTTAGGTTTAGAGGGGAACCAGGGTTGTAGGACTTTGGTCCAGTGTTAAAGGACTTCAGACAAGTGTTGTGATTGATAATAGATAATGAGAGTAGCAGGTTCAGGTGGAGATTGTTTGCATTTATTTATAGCATTTTGCATCATGTATATTGGATATTAGCGTAGAAATTCAGTTCACTATTGTAGGACTACAATCCAATGTTAAGGATCTCTTAGTAACTTATTTCTGATATCCGGTGTTGTAGGACTTTGATCAAGTGTTGTAGGATAATACCACATGCATGAGAGTAGAGGAATTATGAATTGCATAATTACTGTATGTTGTACATTGTGTAGATTGATTATATGTTGATGTGGACTATTCTTCCTATTTTATGCACCATTAACATATGTGAATGCATTCTCATCCCCTATTAGTTTCCTGTGTTGTTCTTTACGTCTATGGTGCAGATACTCAGATAGAGCTCGAGGAGCATTAAATGTTGCTTATGTTGAGTTTATTTGACTTATGATTTTAATAAAGTTGAGTAAAATTTCATGAGATAATTGTAGTTATTTTTAATTGTTTATTTCCGCTGCAGTTATACGTTTTTTTAGAAAGATGTTTAAGTTGAGAAAATGTGACACCATTTATGAGAATTATTTTCAAATTATATTTTAAAATCATATGTTGGAGTTTAAGGTGTTACATAGTTGGTATCAGAGCAGGTCAGTTCATTCGGCCTTGGTTGCGAACTTGTTTGTACTCTGGTGTACGACATGCGTGTGAAACATTTTCGACACTCTTTTTTCTTTAACCGCTAGCTAACATGAGTGGGTTTGAAATAAGTGGGGGAAGATCCTTTGAGGTTAGGGCGACGATGGGGTTAGAGAACCAGAGGAGAGATTATTATGGGGAGGTGTTTCCTTTAGGTAATTTTTTAGGGCGAAAAATCTTTTAAGTGGGAGAGAGTTGTAATAACCCATTTTTAATATTTTATTTTTAGTAGAGTTTTGGAGAGTTTTAGTTTAATTATTTAATTTAATTAGATATTATAAATATTAATAAAATTAAAGATATTTTATAGTTGGGAGAAAATAGAATTTTATTTAAAATAAGAGAGTGATGAGTGAGTTGAGTAAGAGCTGAGTGCCTGGTGAGAGTTGAGGAAATAATTGAATCACAACAATAATTTAATTTAATTAATATAATAATAGAGAATATAGAATTAAAATAAAATAGAAAATAGTAAGATTAAGGGTGTGAGGAGAGTTGAGGGGTGAGAGGAGAATGAGTTAAATTAGGGTGAATAAATATATAAGTTGTTGTGGGAAAGTTTTCACAGTACCTAAAAATCATAAAAGAAAGTGGTCAATGGGGGAGATTTATTCATATATGGATGCTTAAACAGAGGGATAGTGAGAGGTCATTACTTTCATGACTTCTTCCTTCCTTTATCTATGTATTTGATGTTTGTGGAAAAAAGGTTTGGGCAAAACCTTTGAGGCGAAAAAATGGTAATATATTCCTTTTAATTATGATGTATGTGATATGATATTGTTATTGATGAGTATCGATGGTTGGGCCATAAGGAAAAAATGTGAAATTTGGATAATTGTGTTTGATTTGTTGATTGTGATTTGATAACCCCGCTGATCCCTTTGGATAAGGCGGAAATATAAAAGTTATAAATCAATAACATATGTGATGTCTTATGTTAAGACAAGATTTGATCAATAAATTATGTTGAAGCATTTTGATAAGACAAGATTATAAAGATTATTTCCTAGCTTAGGGCTTCGGCTATAAAAACCATTAGACAAAGGGATGAGGATCATAATAATTTTGGTGAGTTGATTTTTGTTGGAATAATTGATTAATCTTATTAAATTGATAAAATGTGTTAATGTTTTTCATGGTCAAATTTATTGAGCGCTTGGGGGCGGTTGGGACTTAAATAGGAGGAATATGTGAGTATTGAATATGTTTAATAGGGAGAAAAATGTAGAAAATTGCAATGTAGACATAGAAGGTGATTGATCATCTTATTTTAGGCATAACATGAGTTTCGTAAGTCTGTTTGAGGTGTCGTTAGTTGCGTTAAAAAGCTAACACAATAATATTTCTTTTGAAGTAGGTAAATTGGGTCTAGGTGAGCTACAACAGTAGCAGTTCATTGGTTTTTATACCAGAGGTGTACTCAATTTCAGTCATGTGTTAGTCATTATGTTTCATGCGTAACTTGAGTTTCGTAAGTCCATTTGGGGTGTCGTCATTTGATTTAGAAAGATAGTTCAAAGATCATTTAGACAGGAGAGTTTAATAATTTTATCTTAAGTAAATATTTATTTGTGTTATTTTGAAGTCAGATGAAACATTCATCCTGGTGCATGTACCAATTCTTGTCATTTGATTAAACTGAACTGATTGTGGTATTAAGTCCTAAACTAAAAATAAGATTCTTAAAAGAGACATTCTAAGATTTCTAGAACATATTCATTTGCTTTATTCTGACTTTGTTTGATATTTTAAATAATTATTTGTATATGAGGAATGATTAGCAAGAAACATGATTTTGATGCGGGGTTGATGTTGCTGATGAGTAATGATGTGAAAATAATATATTTTGATTATTATGTTGAGATATGATGAAAAGTGTTGAGTTATGCTAAGATTCAAGTTCAGAGTGGAATTAGTGTTGTAGGACTTCGGCCTAGTGTTGAAGGACTTCGGTTCAGTGTTGTGATTGATAATTGATAATGGGAGTAGGAGGTTCGAATGGAGATTGTTTACATTTGTTTGTAGCATCATGCATCATGTACATTAGAGATTATCTTAGGATTCAGTCCAGTGATGTAGGACTTCGGTCTAATGTTGAGGATCCCTCACTAATATAACTCTGATATCCAGTGTTATAGGACTTTGGTCCAGTGTTGTAGGATGGCACCATAAGCGTAGGAGTAGAGGAATTACGCATTGCATAATGATTATCTGTTGTACATTTTATGGATTTATTATATGTTGATATGGACTATCCTTCTTGTTTTATGCACCATTAACATATGTGAATGTATTCTCACCCCCTATTTATTTTCTGTGTTGTTCTTTACGCCTATGGTGTAGATACTCAGGTAAAGTCCAAGGAGCATTAGATGTTGCTTATTTCCTAGAGGATGGAGTAGTTGGATTTCTTCATTTATTGTTTTTGTGTTGTTTAGTTTTAGCGAGTCGCTCTAAAAGTGTAACACTGGGGTGAGATTATTTGATTATGTTTTTCTGCGTGTTGTTGAGTTTATTTGACTTATGATTTTAATAAAGTTGAGCACTATTTCATGTGATAATTGAAGAGTGTTTATATTTTATTTCCGCTGAAATTATACTTTTTTAGAAAGATGTTTATGTTAAGATAATGTGACACTCTTTTTAAGAATTATTTTCGCATTATGTTTTAAAATCGTATGTTAGGGTTTAAGGGGTTACATAAAACGTCTCCAACAACATCCCTAACTTTAAGTGGGAAATTGATTGCTTTAGTCGGACATACAAAATGTCCCCGACAACACGCCTGACTTTAGGTGGGGAATTTATTGCTTTAGTCAGACGTGCAAAACGTCTCCAATAGCACCGATAACTTTAGGTGGGAATTGATTGATTTAGTCAGACGTGCAAAGCGTGTCCGACAACATTCTTGACTTTATCCGTGCACTGGGCATCAATATCTTTCATCGTACCTCGGATTTCATGTTGTTATGCATAGTCATAAAGAAAATAATGTTTTCGAAAGCATCAATTTTATTTACGATTGCTAGATATATATGTACAGAATGAGGTAAATGATACATGCATAACATTTGGTATGATTAAAGAATAGGAAACATAACCAGGCGGGTCAGCTGCTGCTTATTTTTTTATTCCATTTTTTCTGTTCAACCACTTTTTGGAGGACAAAGGCCCATCTTGTATAGTTTCCTGGTGAGGGAAGCGACATTGATCTCCATGGCCATGCCTTCTCCCCGATCTTTCTGGAGAGCCTGGTATATTCTCTTTGCTCCCTCTAGGTCAGCACTGATAATCATTGATTATCCCTATATGTTGTGATATTTAAGACTGAGGTGCACTGGTGAGGCAATAATGTCTAGTATTGCTACAAAGTGTTGTCGTAAGATGTATTTGTAATCACTCATACAAGCAACAACAAGAAATAAAGAATTGACCTCCTGGATGTCCTTTTCATCACCTACAGAAATCGTCATCTCCACATATTTCCAAAGATGGGAAGTGGTTCAATTGAACGCCTAGAGATCAGGGCCTTCGTATGGCAATAAACTGCTTCAGTCTAGCCCCATCTTCTAAAAGAACTATGAGTACTTGATGTCACAGTATCTGAGACACATTGAATTGCCTAACTATAGAAATGATTACGAGGGGAAAAATCTCATTGGGAATGCCTTCGACCTTCTCCGAGTCCCATTGTCCCAACATAGGTTAGTTTGGGACTTTTGCCCAATTACTTCCTTCATTGCGGTAGATGTCCATCATTTTTGCGATCTTCCTCTTCATGAATCCTTTGGAGGGGAGGTTTTCACGAGGTTCTCCTTCAGTTATGGTGGAAATTTAGGGGTGTTAACCTTAGCTTGCTTCCTTGCTTTCTCCTCTGGTCTGTCCTCTGCGGTTTTCGAGGGAGACTTACTTTAAGTGACTCATCTCTAACCCACTTGCCCCTTGACATACTCAGTTAGACGACCCTCTTGATTATTCCTTCAATGACATCTTTAGCTGAATGAAATAGTTAATGTTTTGTCCATGGATTTGGTGGAAGCGACAACACTTTAATTTATTTGTTCGAGGTGTCTCTCTAATGGGGTAAGGAGGTTAGATTCCCTTTTTTTGAAATTTAGTATTTGCACAGTCTTGATAAATTTTCTCTCAAGAGACCGTTAGAGGGGTGTATGTGTCATACTTTCCTTCATACCCTGGTCGGAGTCATCACGATGCTGGTGGGACTCCTTGGTCAGAGACTGGGGTAAGATTTCATAGAGGCGGGTTGTCAAAATGCATGTCAGTTTCTCTTCCAGGAACATGTAGGATTCAACCATGAGTAATATTTCTTGGACAAATTTTACTTCCTTCTTTCTTAACTTCTTCCTGAATGGATGGTCTCTTAGAAGGACATTCAAAAACATCCAACACTGAAGACCTTTTTTGGTCCCTTCCACCTTAACGGAGACTTGTGTGAATCAGTCTATGTAAGATATCAAGCCCTTTTTTTCCCTGGATGACCCCCCTCATGGAAGCTTTTGCTATAGGTTGTCGCTTCCGGGATATGAAATACGCATAGAAGCACTCATAGAATTCCTCCCAAGAATCCATACTTCCATCAGGAAGACCATTGAACTATAACCCGTCGACCCGATCAAGGTTAACACATATGATTTTCACTTGGATGCATCATCAGTGTTGAACTAACGCAGCTGATCATTTACGAGCTGCACATCTTCGCCAAGATCTTCTTCTCTGTCATATTCGGCCTGCTTGGGCGGCTTCTCCATGGAATTTGGGATATTAATCTCATGGATTCTTACAGACTGTGTGTGCTTCGGGTGCACCATTCTTGGGTGAGTTTTTGCTTGAACCGGAAAGAAGCGTGACTGCCCTAGTCTCCCTCGGGGCTCTGAGGAGGAGTCTGAGACTTCATGCTCTTATGTCAATCCTTCAATTGAAGGGCCTCGTCTCTCTTCACCCCGACTAGTTTTGGGTCAACAACACAAGCTTTTCCCGATGCAACCTTTTGGATAGTATTTTTACGGTTGAATTATTATGAAGGCTTTGTTCCAGGCGCTGAAGTCTCTCTTCAAGCGTGAGAAAATTCTGTTGTCGAATAATGTTAAATATGTTATGCAATAGTTTGTTAGCATCTTGTATGTCAAGGTTCACTTATAGAGCGTGGACGCAAGGCAAGACCTCCGACTACATAACCGGATGTGGAACAAGAATCTCTATCGGAGTAACTTGAATAAATCTAGCCAACTATAAAGCTTAAACCAGATCTGGATGTAGCGAAACATGTAACGCCCCAGTTTTTGTTAGATTTATTTAATCGAGTCGATTTAATTATTTTTATTTTTATATTATTTTATTCTTGACTTTTATTTGGCAATATATTATTTTTCATCGTGATTATGTTTTATCGCGTTTTGAGAGCGTTTGCGAGATATTTGAGTGTAGGGGTATTTTGGTCTTTTGGCTTGGTTAGATATTATGTTTTTCATAAAAATAGAAATAAAGAGAAAAATAGAGAGAAAGAAAAAGAGAAGAAGGAAAAGAGAAAGAAAAGAAGAAAAAGGGAAAAACTTGGAGATTAAGGAAACGATCCAACCGACTTTTGAAAACACGATTAATCGGGTAAGGGTTCGAAACTCGATTATTCTATGCTTGTGTATGATTATGTATGTATGTATTTGTGTGATATTTGGTTGAAATTGGATATAGAACCAAAACCATTAATGTGTTGAGATTGTTAGATTTGATTCAAATTGTGTCTGAAATCATGTTTTATTGTTCCTAATTGCTGAGACATGTTAGATAGATGTTATTGTGCATTCAATTGGTAATTTGTCGGTGTTTAGATGAGATTTGGAGATGATTTTGGTTGATTTTCATAGCAGAAATTCTGCAGGAAAAATTCTGGGTTTCGCTGCCCATACGCGTATCAGGCTTGGCATTACGCGTATTGGTTTGAGCAATACGCGTATGGCAAAGGAGAAATGAGGGCAATACGCGTATGGAACACATTTTTCAAGGCCTTCTGCTGATTTGCGTAATGGTACGCGTACTTGGCAAGGCATTACGCGTAACAAGTGAGGCATTACGCGTATGGAGTTTTTAGTGGAAGTTTTGGGGAGAATTCAGTCTCTGCCCATACGCGTAGCACTTTGGGCATTACGCGTATGGAATGGCGAGCGAGCTGGGCAGTACGTGTATGGCACAAGGCAATACGCGTATGACCAAAGAGGGTGTAGAATGGTTCCCGATTTCGCGTCCGATGCCGTAACTTTTGATCCGTAACTCGGATCGAGGCGTTCTTGGTACCGTTAGAAAGCTATTGAGATGTTCTTTCTTATTAAAATGGTTTTGAGATTTGTGGCCGATTTAATTATGTTGGGAATTTGGAAATGTGTCGTTTTGCCAACTTTTATCGTCGTAATTGTGCGTAATTGATGTGTTATCATGCAATATGCTTTTGATATATATCGTATGACTTGTGTGATGTTATATGATGTGCATGCATGTGATTAAATATTGTGATGATGGTTTGTGGCCTAAGGGCAAGTAAATGCATTGTGATTGTGGTTGATTATATATGCATGATTATTGATGTTGAGATGGTTCACATGGTTGTATATATGTATGCATTGGATTGTCATGAGTCATTGTATGCCAAGCATCATGATATGCATCTTTTGATGTCGTGTGCCCTTGTGGGGTGTGAGCGACGAAACGATTCCAGAGGGAATCCGCTATAACGTCGTGTGCCTTATACAGAGAGGACCTAAAGCGACTGGGAACATCGTTTTCCCGACGGGGAGTTACACTAAGTAACAAGCGATGATTCCAGTAGTTCCTGAGTGAACTAATGATGAGAATGATGGATGGATGGTACCGCATTGCATTGCATAGAGTCGTTGTGTCGGTCTCTGTGCATTTGCATAAATCATGAATGGATTGATTTTGTGTGGAATTGTGAATGAAATTGATGAGTGATATATATATATATATATATATATATATATATATATATATATATATATATATATGTTAGTGATAAATGCATTGAGCAGGATTGATATGTCTTTGTGATGGATGTATGAGATATCAAATGTGTTGTTTTGTATTGGAATTCTGGTGTAAGTCGTGGTGAGAATATTTTACATGTGTATTTTTGTGTTACTATATAATTGTATGCAATTGTATTATAATTGTGTTTCTCACCCTTCTGCTGTTTTGAATGCTCTATGAGGCATTGCGGATTAGATGCTGGAGGTCTTTTTGTGAAGCTTAGGTCTTCATTCTTTTGTCGGTCGGCTCTGATATGTAGCACCGGGTAGTCCGGGAGATCGTTTGTGATTATGTGTATATGTATATATGTTCTTTGGATTATACATGTATGACTCTGAGTATGACAGACAAACTTTTATGTTATATATATATATATATATATATATATATATATATATAAGATTTCAGTTGCAGATTTTCCGCTTTTATTCTATATCTGAATAGGGGGTGTTAAGAACTGAGTTCCTTTGTTATGTGCTACCTGATTATTGCATATCTATTTGAGCATGTTGTTGTATTTTGTTTCAATTGATGTGACACTCCCGTCTATGCCATGAATGTTTTAATTACACTATGATTATTTGTTATCACTTTAATTCCTCGGGGTATAGATTGGGGGTGTTACAAAACAACTGTTCCAAGATCTACGACATTTTGTGGAGGAGGAATAGGTGGTTGATTATTTACTGCTAGAGTAGCAACAAAAACTTTGCGCGCAACGACGATTCTAGTAGCCTTAGATCCAACCATCACCGAGAATTATAAAAATTGAAGATCTTACAATTTTTTGACACCTTCTCTTTATATAGAAAGGACAATAACAAACTTATTATTTCTTAACAGTGAAATCTGGAGAACCGTTGGATACATTTGTAGTTAAAATCTATCGTGATCATTAGGATGATAATTCTCATGTGCTGAGAAGGTTCTGGAATGAACAAGACCCCTTCATGGTGGTTGGCCGATGTCGATATGGTCGGCTAAGAATAGATATTAAAATTTTAACAAACCACTTAAATTTGAAACTATTTTGAATAACTTTTTATAAAAAATTACTTTTGAGATATATTTTTTGAAAAATTATGTGATTATAACTATGTTTTAATATTCAATAATTTATTATTATTATTTTTATTGGATGTCAAAATTAATTATTTTAATTTATAAAAAATGATTTAAAATTTTTTAGTACAAATTATAATTTTTATTAAACTTATTTTAAAAACAATGGTTGACAAAAAACATCTGGTTACGTTCAGTCATACAAAAAAATCTTAAATTCTAACTAAATTATTAATGTTCCAATAAACATAATAAGTTTTTTATTTTTGAATGACATGAACATAATAAGTTTGTTGATAAGAAATCATGGGGTTAACACAGGTTTGAACATCCTTATGAATCAAATGAAATGCTATTAACCATATACTAATGATCCTATAAGTTATGGTCAAGTCACTTGTCAATAATACATCACCTTAACTTACTACTTAATATCAAATTAAATGCTACATGAAACTAACTACACCCTCAAAATAAAAGTTATATATAACTCTCTTTACTAAAGGATGCTGCATAAACCAAAACAGCCTTTTAAGTATAAAACAGCCAAAACAGCCTCCCAATTTAAACATATTTAGTCTAACCACCAATCATTAAGAGACACATAATGTTGTCTGTCCTAGCTGGACTTACATAAGAGCCAGCTCAAAAGAATTAATTTTTCTGTCTCTTTAACTTAAATTGTTTTTTCCCATTTTTTCTATATTATTTATCACAAGAATAATTTTTCAACATTATTAATTTATATATAATCATAATATAAAACCAAACAAGTCGACCTCTTTGTTTTATACACTGTTTTAATTTTCCTGTTGGGTCTTTTCTAGGGCCGGACTAAGCCCATAAGATTAGATTCCTAATTATTATTATATAAATTAATCCAACAAATTTGACAAACAACAGCATAACATCTTTGGCTAAAGTTGATTTTGTATGTTTCAATAAATTATTTTTGCTTCAAACAAATTATAAGTTGTATTTAATTACTTATTTGAATTGTTGTGTTAACTTTGCTAAGTGAGTTCCTTTGTTGTTGGAACATTCATTGATACAAAAAATTAAATTTAAAATAATTACTAGGATGTATTGTAAAGCCAATGCAGTCATGTACATTACTTGAATTCTATTAATTATATTGTTAGGACAAAAGCTAAAGCCATCACCTAATAATCATAAAATGAAAAGACAAAATAGTAGTACTTTGGACATAACCATCCACTCGTTTTGGTTCCAATTATCAAACAATATGCCTAATTTTGAAAGTTTGTTTTGGCATTTAACAGCTTTTGTACTTATATTGGACCCATGAAAATAACAAGCTATGATTTACCTTAATTATGAATCTTTCTTGTCTGTTTTTTTTATTTTTGAGGAAAATCTTTCTTGTCTGATAAATTCAATGCAATGTGGTAAGTTAATAATAATTATTTATTTGTTAATTTATTTTCTTTTGTATTACAAAGGAGACAATAAAGTACATAGGGGAATGCCCCAACATACGTAATATTTGAATCATTTCAGTTTTGTTTTTGCTAAAAATTAAAGTCATTTGATGTTAGAATTGATTTTCAAACCGGATTAATTTGTTAAATGGACTGATTATTTATGGTAAAAATTAAAAAAAAAAAATTAAGGTCATGGTGATTTTTGAGAGTATTCATAGACATTAAAAAAAATATATATTAAAAAATATATATTAAGTTGTTAATTTAGTTTCAAAATTATTCCATATTCATCAATTTTGATGGTGGGTTATATGATATGAATAGTTAGGGTTAATAATTGAACAAGAGAAATAAAATGAAAAAAAATTGACAAATTGAATAATCATACTTGCGGTTTGAAAAAATTTATGTACTCGAACTTATATCCGTGTGGACACTAACGTTTGTACATGTACTCATACCTTTTGAGTACCTAAGTATCTATACTCATACTCGTTTATCTGTATTTCTAATAAAAAATTATTGATAAATTATAATTTATTATGTTCAGTGCCGGCCCGACACGTTTTGAGCCCAAAGCAAAATATTTAATTAAAATTATTATATTTTTGACTAAAAATTATTTTTCTAAAATAATTTATTTTTTTAAAACAATAATGAATCTAATTCATTTAATTTTTTAAAAATTAGTGTTAAAACTTTAATTATATCATGTATTTTAGTTTTCAACTTTCTAATTCAAAATTTTTAATTAACACTACTCTAAAATAAAAAATAAGAAATGTATCACAAGAGACAAATTAAAAAAACTATAAATTAAGATGAGATTAAAAACAAATTTATAAAATTAAATGAACAAAATATTAAAACTACAACATTTAATTTTTAATATATTATGTGACAAAAATTATTTTAAATGTTGCTCTCTCATTAAAACTGTTGATATAAACAAAATATTTAAAATTCAAAATTCAAAATAATATATTTTTTAAATGCAACTAATACTTATCAAACATAATTACATGATGTAAAACAAGGTAATTGAAACAAATTAAATAAATTGACTAATACATTTATTAGTTGTTTTTTCACTTTCAATTTCCTAATGGTCTAAAATTCCCATATTTGTGCATCATACCTTCCCTCTCTTTTTTTCTCATTTAATTTCATTGCTCACTCCTCTCTCGTCTCTCAGAGTGTGTATGCAAACAAAGTTTGAGAAAACTTGTTTCTGCAGAAAAAGGTAAGGCACTCATTTCACCATTTATCCTCATTCTTTGAAGTTGAACAAGTACCATTGTTGAACATTATTGTTGAGAATGGTTTGAAAAAACATCAATTAACATGCATGTGAATAAGTACTCATTTCACGGTTTGTTAAGGTCTCAAGTTTTCATCTTTTACCCATATCAAATCGTTTCTCTATTCAATGTATGTTTTTCCAGATTTGCAAGTTTGTTTTGTTGTGAAGAATAGTTTAAGTTTATCATGGTGTATAGTTTTTGGAAGTCAAGTTTATATTCTTATAGTTTTTTGAAGTCAAGTTTATATTTTTATGTGAATTTAAGAGAGTTTGGTGTCTTTGGAAAGCATCAAGTTGTAACCTTTATATCTCTATGCAATATTATCTGCATCAAGACGTCAATGAAAGAGAGTTTCAGTTCTGTTTATGAAAACACATTTACAGTTTTGAAGTTTTAATGTTGACCATTTTCTGATATGTTTCTTCTACTTAAGTGTTTGGCTGCAATCACATTTTTCCATCATTGCCTTTGTTTACATTTTATTACATTGCATATCACCTATTATGATATGTGACCTTTGTTAAAGTTTTTGTACTGCAGATCAACAACGAAACATGTCCCGACCACCGATTATGATTTCAGATTTGAAGGTGGATCACAATGTATGGAAAATCGCCATACGCGTAACTGATATGTGGATTGTGACGGAAAGAAATGGACAGCAACACTCTGAGTGTATTATCCAAGATTCAAAGGTTTGATTTTGTTTTGACCTTTTGTTTTAAATATCATTTAGTTACATATAATATAAGTTTTCCACTCATTTAAAGTGTGACAAAATACATGTCGGGACAAGGAATCGGGATTTCGATGGGTGGAAGGAAACCTTAAGGGAACACCAAACTTTCATGGTTTATAATGGTGACTCTCTTCTTAATGATCTCGCTTTTAAAATTTATGAAAACCCATTGAAATTTTTTCTCCATGGAGGAACTACTGTTACCATGATAGATATGCTGGAAATTCCGATGCACAAGTTTACTTTCAAACCAATCGTGACTATCTTGCAAGGAGACTTTGAAGTTAATCGTTTATACGGTAACTAAATGAACCTCAAGATTCACATTTTCCTAATTTTATTTTATAAATCTATGACAATCTGTTACATTTACTTATTATTCAGATGTGGTTGGTGTTGTCCATCAAGTTCTTAAAACTCAGGTTGCAGGTGGCGGGAAAAAGGTGTGCGCCAACATAGTTTTATCAGATGAACAGTTGTCATCTTTGCATAACCCTCTAACCTCTACCAATTTTCATATATATCTATATATATATATATATATATATATATATATATATATATATATATATATATATATATATATATATATATATATGATTTATTAACCATTCGTCATTCTTTTATTTGAAGTGGTAGCGAAATTGATTTAACTCTGTGGGAAAGGTTTGCCAACCAGTTTATGGCAGATGCTGCTTCGGATTCCACAAGTGGTCCCAAAATCATCATTTTAACTCATGAAATGTGCCAACAAAGTGCAAGTATGCCTTCTGTATTTTTCTTTCATTTACTCACTAACACATATCCATTCATCCATATTGCTATTGTTTTGAGTTATTATATATCCATTTCTCACAGTGACTGGAAAGCTTTACATATCTAACGCATGGCATGAATCCAAACTGTTTATTAGTTATGATCATCCACAAGTCATAACTTTCAAATCAAAGCAAGTTCATCTAATTTTATTCAAACTCTCAACATTTTAGATTATGTTGATGCCACAACTTTCATTTAATATCATGATTTGTCTTTTGTTAAATTGGGCGACATTGGCCACTTCAATGTCCTTTCACAACAACAGTTCCAGAGTTCGGCATCTCAAGGGATGTTTGAAGACAGGTCATTCTCATATTCCAATGATGTCAAGACTATAGTGGACATAAATTCACTTCAGAATGTAAGTGACAATCAAGTATTACTTTGATGCCAGAATACCATTTTGTTATCATAGTCATATCTAGCAGATATGTTTTAATATTTGGATCTTGCAGGCAACTTTTTGCAACACGTTTGGAAAAACAAAGAGGTTCAAATCCAGTCGATTTGGTTGGTACTACGAGCAATGTCCAGTTTGCAAGAGGACTAATAAGTCTCCCGAAGTGCCTTTTATCTGTAACTGTTGCGACAATCTAGTTGCTCCTATTACAAAGTAAGCCTATCAAGTTTTCTTATTAAATACATTTCTCCTAAATTATGATTTACTTCAACAACTTTGTTTCTGTCCATTCTTTCAAAAATAGGTATAAAATTGAAATTGAAGTTGAGTACGAAGGAAAGATTGGTTGTTTCGTATTTTGGGATAAGGAGTGTATTCAATATGTTGGGTTGACTGCACATGATTTAAGGGAAGTCATGAAACTGGTATGTACACTCTGTCATTAAGAGCGTATCCTTCATTTTAATGTATGAATTAATCATGCTCACGTTTTTCATAAAACACTGATCTTTTAACTGCATATACCTGATCCTACAAAATTACTAATTTGATTACAATGAGTTTACCCCGTTCTGTTTCTCTGATATATTTCTCTCCATGACGCAATGATTCAATACATTAGGCATTCTTACATTCATCATGTAAATCTCTTTTGTGATGTACTGCAATAACTTTCTACCTTTGACAATGGTTGTTACACCTTATGCTTACTTCACTTTGTTTTCTTATGTTGCTTCCAATATGATCAGACAAATGAAGATCACCCACAGATATATCCAGCACACCTTGATAGTCTGTTGGACAAGTAATTTGCTTTTCGTGTAAAATACCAACCAGACTATAAACAATCATCTGTGGTCAAGGTTACAGAGGATAAAAAAATCATTAAAATGATCAAAGAAGGCATGGCTCAGCATGATGGCACTTCTCAAATACCCATCAACTCTCCAGTTAACAAAGGGACAGAAAGTATTGATACTATAGAAATTCCTGATAAGGAATCCGTCACTCCTACTAGGGTTTCTATAGCATCATTGGTATGTTTCATTACAACTGCTACAACATGTTTTGTTTTAGGAAATTAATCAATTAACTATAACATATCATAACATTCTTATGCACATGTTAATAGTCTAACCTTTCGGCTTCACAAAACTCAAATGATGATGGGCATTTAAGCCAAACCCCTTGTAAGAGGTTGTCCCAAGAATGTGGATTTCATGAGCAGGGTTCATCAACTATGCTTTCTCCCAAACTATCTGCAACAAAGACTCCCAAAGTTTCTGCTTCCAAGAGTGGCAAACAGGCCAAGAAAAAGTGAATGTGATGCCTTTCGTAATGTTTTTTGTTACGACATGCTTATGTTATGTTGTTCCGCAAACCATCTATTTTAATGTTTTTTGTTACAGAACATCCATAACTTTGTCTTTTGAATGAATGTTTTTTGTCATTTTGTCATCTACACCTTTTGCTCAAGGTGCATGGTTATGTTGTAACTTAATGGTATCATGTTTGACATCTGTTATGTAGAACTTCTTGCAAGTCTATGTTATAACACTTTATATTTCCTAATTTATTTGGTTACCGAACCTACTTAATGCTTTGCTTTTCAATATAATAGAGTGTCTTAATGCTTTACTTAATAGATTCATGCTTTTATTGTTTTGTCTTAAATTATTGTAGCTTGACACTTAATATGGGATATTATGAGATGGAAAGAGCAATAAAATATCAGCATAATATGGTGGTATATTTGTCTCATCTAGATAGTTTGAATGTTCTACTATGAGAAAATATAGATATATCAAACCGTCATAATTGTTACTTTCAAAATTATAAAAAATGTGTTCCACTTTGAAAGTAGCAGATGGATTTGCAGCAGAAAATATATTATAAAAGATATGTTCCACATAATGCATTTAGCCTTGGCTTATATATAGATAGGGGCTGTGAACTACTTGCTTAACTTTTTTTCCAATGAATATAAAGTAATCACATCAGCTATGATGTACTAATGTATTATATTCATTATGTTATTATGTATGACTATAGTTCTACATGCTTTGAAAAGAAATTTCTTCTGCTACCCCTTTGTATATGTCTGATTTTTTAGAAACAAGGATGTTAACCAAGAGTACATTAACCATTGGGTATGAAAAGAAATGCATTCAGCCTTCCAATCTTTATCGTGTCAGAACTGCTGAGCATCAGCTTTGGTAATATTTAATGAATATCAAGTACTAAATTCTGCTAACACTTTATAGCTCACCATACATCCTATGCAGCTAATACATCATTGCTACTCTCAAAATCCACCTAGATTAATGTAGACTTCTTTGTTTAACATTGTTTGATACAGATACATCTCTTCATAACCAGGCTTACAATACGGTCCCTTGATCAACGGACCTTTGTTAAAGTACAAATGTACACGGTACCAAATGCATTACCTCTTTCAGCTACACTTTATTTGACCTCATACAAAGCAACATGCCAATACCCTACATTTTAAAATGACATGTCACAATCAATCTTAGGGATTTTTGCTGTCAAAGTAAACCAATTTTTTGGTATACACTTTTCACCTATCCAACCATAGAAGTTTGATTTCAACTATGTCCAATAAACAAAGTTTGTGATGTCAGCTTCATGAATGTGTTTTGTATCAAACCTTTTTTCACATTCCAATATAATAATATTATCATTTCTTTTTTTTCCTTTTACACGTGTTAGTCAACAATATTGGTTACACTGTGTTTGACCCAATGCAAACATGATGCATAGAAACTTCTGCTCAAACACTTGCTACCTAGTGCTGAATGTCTTGTAAGCAAATCTTCATATGATCATGCTATAACTCAAGGTATTTATGGTTCTGTTCCAATATGTTTGTGTAGTATTGATCATAATTTTCAGGCTTTACATGTTTGAGTCATCCAAATTATTTGTTTTATTGTGCATGTTTTACGTAAATGTTTGAATGTGTCCAGCACAGTCCATTATTTTTGGATAAATCATGAATGTTTCGCCTTCTTAATCGTCCTATACCAGCACTGAACCACACCCATTGTTTTCAATTTAACTGATATTTTGGAAGGTAAATACTTGTAACATGTCTTTGCTTCACTAAGTTGTATGTGTTTCAACCACAATTAACCTAACTATAAGCATACAATTTAACACTATATGAACCACACTAATCTGTTTTACACTAATGTGTTTGAACCACTAATGAACCACACTATATACATACAATTTCACAGACAATTTAATAACCAAATATGCAGAGAGTTGTTACATGTTCAATGAATAACCAAATTTTATAATTCTCATGTCGATTGGTATATATACTTAAGCATGTCCCTGTGTTTCAAACTTAGAAGTTGTAACAAGTTATACTATTATTCAAGATTTTATTACACTATATATTAAATGTTCATTTTAAAAAGCTGATAATACCAATGAACTTGATTTTTCATTACCATCTAGGTTGCTTACATAAATTATACATTCATGTCTGATCAAGGATTCAACAGGATACCAAAATGGTAAAGTTTTTCCCGATCATATTTATTTTCCCTACATTTTTCTGTAACTTAGTTAACTATTCCTTATCATTTACTATTATACAACTATATTTGGTTTGCTACCACTTATAATATCAGAGCTATATATGAAATTAGGAGCTACACAAACTGCATAAAAAATAATGAAGAGTCAGTGGGCATAAAATTTGTTTGTAAGTGAGCTAGACTGCGGAGAATTTCCATTCTAAAGGCTAAACAATATAAGCGCATGAAGCTTTCAAATGAGAAGTCAGACACGCACATGACTCAACAAGCATTGTCTTGCAATCGATTGTCACTTTTAGATGTGACGCCAAGAGCTTCCAACTAACAACTCATCAATAAAATTGTTTCGGATGGGAAAAATTGATTCTTTATTACAAGCTATTAATCCTTCAACATCTAAACACATATTTCGTGCACCCTACAAAGATTCCCATATTCTTAATTTTGCCACAAACCTTATGAATAAGTTCACCAATGTTTCCTCCATCAACAACAAGGAAAAGGAAAATGTCATGCCTCACCTTCCGCTAAACATGACATATGAGCATACGAGTCAAGCCACTACCGTCCATCATACCACATCATCCAAACATGGGTAGGTATACTACACGTATTGTTCGTGTATAATATTTTCATACATATACGTACTTATTAATTTATGTCAACTTCGTCAGGAATACGTATGGCATACATATAGATGAAATACAAAACATTTCTAAGCGTGGAAGAGGACGACCGAAAACAATACCTGACATACCAGCACTGGTATACAACATTACAAACAAACTACCAGACACAATAGTCAATGCTGAACTTAATCCTATGTTAGCACCATTGTGCTCAGTTCCATCTTCTTTATTTTAACTCATTTTTTGTGATAATATCATTACAAATTAACTTTGTGTTGAATTTCTTGAAAATTTGTTATGTCGTGTTATAGGTTTGATTCAGTACCTAACTTAATCAAGCGTGGAAGAGGTCGTCCAAAGAAATCTACACCGCTCATTCGACATATCAATGGTTCTAACAATCCAGGCATTATTGCAACGTGAGTATTATATTTGTGTATTTTTGTTTATAAGGATATCTAATCAACAATTATTCAAAACGAGTGTCTTTTTCTGTAGCACAAACATTGAAATTAGTTCACTGTGCCTAACTATCCCTAACTCACCGGTGCTCCCAAAAACCGTTGAAGCAAATCAACAACCCACATTTCCAATTTTTGCACCTACACCTAATTTGGATTTGGATAGTAAGAATGACGATAGTTCTGACTACGATCCATTCTTAGATTTGTGTAATAATGTCTCATTTTTTTATTTACTTGACCAAATTGTTACAATATTGGCTTAATGTTTTTTACATTATACAGCACATGAGTCTGACAATGATTCAAGCATTGATGAACCATTTACTTGTCCACCATTTTCAACAGCAAATCGACTGGAACAACATAGTGAGGGAAATCATAAATATTAATAGTTACATTGATTGTGTCAAATACATCATAATAGTGTAGTGTTGTCCTACGCATGCTTAGAAAAAACTTTAGGCCATTATAATATATTTCTCTTATTACAAACACTGTAATATTGTAACAGATTATCATGATCTGGGAGATGCTTTGATTGAGTGTAGATATTGTAAGGCCATGATGTGGTATCAAGAAAGGATGGACAAACATAGGCATGCTGCAAGTCCAAAATACTATTTATGTTGTGGTAATGGTAAAGTTGAATTACCCATGTTGAAACATCCACCTGAAGTTTTATCTCATCTCCTATTTGATCACAATGCCAAAGAATAAAAACTTCCAATCACAAATAAGGACATACAACATGATGTTTCTATTCACTTCACCGGGAGCTAAGTTTGACAATAGATTTAATAACGGTCGTGGTTCTCCTACTTTACGAATTCAAGGTTAGTCTTGCCACCACATTGGTAGTTTATTGCGACCTGAAGGTCAACCACCTAAATTTGCCTAACTTTACATATATGATACTAAAAATGAAATCATGAACCGAATGGATGGTGTAAGGTATTATTATGATATTATACTATACTTATATACTTAGTATGCTTAATACAATATTAATTATTATCATATTCTCCTTTGTTTTTGGTTTTTCATAGCAACAAAAACAGTATTCTTCCAGAAGTGATACGAAGATTGTCATATATGTTGTACACGCATAATACACATGCCAAATCTTTCTTGATGGTTAGACAATGGATAAATCAAAACAATCTCCATAATCTCAAACTGAAGCTAATTTCATCTAGATCTACAGATGGAAGATTATACAATCAACCTACTGTTTCTGAGGTGGCTGCTTTAATTGTTGGGGGCATTGACACGGCCGAAGAAAGAGATATTATAATGCAAGCCAAAGGTGGACAACTACAAAGAATTGATGAATTTCATCCAGCATATTTAGCATTCCAATATCCATTGATATTTCCATATGGAGAAGATGGTTATAGACCTAACATTGCCCATCGAGATCTTGACATTTTTTATGATAACCAAAGGAATCGACTTACAATTCGAGAATGACTAGCATTTAGAATCCAAACAAGATGCGATGAGGCAAAGACATTTTTATCGTCCAAAAGACTATCCCAACAACTTTTGGTGGATGGTTACACAATGCTAGAAGGGGAGAGATTGAATTGGCTTAGGAAAAATCAAAGCAAACTAAGAGTGTCAAAGTTCACAAGTCTGAATGCAGAGCGAGATCAAATGCAAGGATCAAACACAAGAAAGATAGTTAAATTGCCATCGTCGTACGTGGGAAGTAGACGATTTATGGATCAGTTATACTATGATGGCATGGCAATTTGTAGTAAGGTGGGATTTCCTGATCGATTCATAACATTCACCTGTAACCCAAATTGGCCTGAGATTCAAAGAGTATTCGGACCTTTAAATTTGAAGCCACAAGATAGACCAGATATTATAGCTAGAATATTTAAGATGAAGTTTGATAGTCTTCTAGCAGACATGACCAAGAAGGGTGTCTTGGACAAAGTCCTTGCATGTAAGTTTTGAATTTCTACTTTACTAATCATCGTATATTCTTGAATACACTTACAATATTATTATTATATAAGTCTATTTTATAAAAAGTTTTCCCTTATATTATTCGAGGTTTATAATGTTTTTTTATATAATAATATTGACATGTACCAAAACAATTGTCATGTTTATATTATTGCGTAACATATTTTTTTAATTTCAGATATGTATACAATTGAGTTTCAAAAGAGAGGGCTGCCACATGCACACATTCTTATATTCCTACATCCATCCAATAAACATCCAGGACCCGAATACATTGACAAAATCATTTCAGCTGAAGTTCCAGATTCGGTGAAAGAACCAAAATTGTATAACCTGGTTAAAAACCACATGGTTCATGGACCTTGTGGATTGGTAAATCCAAATTGCCCATGTATGAAGGATGGTAAGTGCTCAAAGTACTATCCTAAGAAATTCCAAGATGTCGCAATTGTTGATCAAGGTGAATACCCAGTTTATAGGAGGAGAGATCATGGCAATACAGTTGAAAAGAATGGAGTCCAACTTCATAGTGGTTACGTTGTCCCCCATAATCCAAGTTTGTTGATGAAATATGAGGCACACATCAATATGGAGTGGTGCAATCAAAGTACTTCCATAAAATATCTTTTCAAGTACATCAACAAGGGTTCTGATAGGATATCAACAATGATTGTTCCAAATAACTCTCATGCAGATGGAAATATTGATGAAATCAAACAATACTTTGATTGTCGATATGTATCCCCAAGAAAAACTTGTTGGAAAATCTTCTCTTACTCAATATATGGTCGAAAACCAACAGTTGAAAGGTTGTTTTTCCACATGGAAGGAGAGAATTCGATTTACTACAAAGATTATGAGCAAATTGGAAATGTCCTATTGAAACCAAGTGTCACAGAGTCAATGTTTACAACTTGGTTTGTTGCAAATAGTGAATATGAAGAAGCAAAACAATTAACATATGGTCAATTTGTCTCCAAATTTGTTTATGATAGACAAAAGAGGTGTTGGAGACCACGAAAAAAGAGTTACACCATTGGCCGCCTAATTTGGGTTCCGCCAACAACAGAAGAATTGTATTATATGAGGATGTTGTTTACTGTAAAGAAAGGCCCAACTTGCTATGATGACACTACAAAAAATAAGGTCATCCGCCACGGACAGAAAACCGCGGTTATATGTAAAATAACCGTGGTTGAAAGCTTTCGCCACGGTTTGGCCACGAATAAGCGACTGTGGGATATGCAGTCGTGGCCTAAAGAATAAGCCGCGGTTTTCGTGTTTGTGCCACGTTTTATATACATCCGTGGCTTGAATAGGCCACAGTTTAGGTATTTAGGTTAAGGCCGCGGTTTATCATGCGCCGCGCTTCTTAACAGTGGTTGAATCTAGCCACGGTTCTTATTTAATGTATAGGGTTTTAATTTATGGCCACTAATTAAAACCGCGACTACATTTTGCTCATGGTTTTACACCATTTAAGTAGGCCACGGTTTCTTTTTGTGCCGCATAGTTGTAACCATGTTGTTCTTCATGACATGGCATAAAGAACCATTTTAGATCAATATAATGTATAAACACCCTACCAATTTTGCACGAATCCTTGCAAAGTTTGTTGGTCCCATACGATGCATTTGCAATTATTTGGATCAATGAGCATCCGTTTTATTGTTTATGTCCATACACTTTAAAAACAAAAAAAAAATGTTTTTATAAGTGAAAACGGTAGTCATTACATAGTTCTCACGGCCTAAAGAAACTTTGAATTGAGATCATAAGTTTGTACATAAGCTCCATTACGATCATGTGCAAGTTCCTTCGCCCTATCCATCAAGCCATCATCCACAATTCGTCTTCACGCCACGGCCAAGAATTCACCAAGTCCTCCACCTACAAATAACAAGTGCATAAAGATCAAATCAGTGAAAAAAAAGGGTGATATCAAGAGGTGTTTTCATTTCGAAATCTTGACACATGAATTGAGTTGGAATTGTTGCTAATAAGTTGAAAAGCTGCCCTAAATATCTTGATGTATTTCTTGATCTCCTGTTGTGCAACATTAGCTGCGATAAGTATTCCTTGAAGAATTCAAGACCCTCGAGTTTATCTATCGACCTGAACAAGAGCAGCAGTAGTAAGAACTTCAACTTTCTCCAAACAAATACAAGCTGAAGCGCATGTGAACCGATTTCATTCAAAATAGCTTTCCATGTGAACCTATTTCATTCAAAATGTTTCCAATACATTGACAGCGTGACTGCATTACTTTCCGATCAAAGAGAATCCAAATATCAATCACATTACAAGAGCAATTAGTATGCTATGAATCAGTATTGAATACAATTTGATCCAAAAAAAGAAGCAACATAACAGAATTACCTAACACACAATAAGGCAAAGCATAAAATGGCTACTTCTATACAACCAAGCAGAGCACCAACAAAGACTTGAGGTAGAGTGTGACCAATATGTTCCTTTAGCTTCCTTTCACCAACTGGATGGCCTTGAAACATGTCACCCTGACTCATATTAAGCACCTGTGTTCAGCCATAAACACAATTTTCTGGTCAAAATAATTTCTTCATAAACAAAAGGTAAACATACTTAAATGACCACAGAAGCCAGAAAATATAAAAAACAGATAATTCAGGGGTTGATAGTTTCGAGCACTCTATGCATTGGGCTTATAGCATCCTCTAAAACCAAGACACGGCAGAAAATCAAGTATTTGCAAACCATCTATATAAAACAACATGCAGCAAACTAGTCACATAAAAAAACACATCACATTATAGGAGCAAATAGTATGCTATATCAATCAAGATTGAATACAGTTTGATCAAGAAAAGGGCAACACTAAAATATATCCTAGAGGAAAAAATAGACTATGAATGACAGGAAATAGTAAGGTATTGAGTAGAGTTTGCACCTAACGCAGTAGCATGAAACCTAGAGAGCGTAAAACGGCAACAGTAGAACCGAGCAGTGCACCGGCTAAATGTATATACATCAGGACATCCCACTAGTAATTTAGATTTCCAAACAAACAAATAGGACCAATGATTCTATAAGTGATCAGTTTATTCAGTAATGGACCAAGTCCAGAGACAAGCTATGTTACCTGCAAGTGTTGTGGTACAATATTCTACTAAGATTATCCATGTCATTGATACCTTTACATCCAGCAACCACCTCAAGAACTTGCTTGGAAAATTACTGTCAATCAGATATATTTCCAGGATAGTCTTTTAAGAAAATGAAGGCAATAGATTAACAATAAAGAGATATTTCTTAACGCAATAGTTACACATTGCTAAGTGAAACCATACCAATTACCTAACTAAACAAGGTTCATTGCGGATTTAACTAATGTTAGCATTCAATCATCACAATCCCACACCATTAATGTGTCTATCTTTATATTTTGATATCAAAACACCAAAAACAACTTTGAACACAGCTTTCCTCAAGTGCGTTTATCTTTTTGCCTCATGAAGCTTGCAATAGCATGATAAAAGCTCACTCTCTACACGAATTATCACACCAAAACTCAAATGACTACACCAGGTTAAGTTAGAAGTAAGAAAGGTTTGAACCACAACACAAGCAAGTAAAAGGCACTTCGGCTTTATCTCAGCATAAGAAAAATGCTTACTCTAGCAATACAAGATCACGAAGTTCATAGTCCCCAATTTTAGTCACACCGGTGGTTACTTCCGAACTCTCTACAACATCATCTGCAAACACACGGATCTAAAGAGAGAATATTTGTTGTCATTTCTGCACTAAATGTAAGTAGAAATTTAGAAGTCTTCAAGCAAGTCAATCAAAGGACTATAAAACTCACATGCACCTTTGTGGTATCGGATATGAAGATCAGAACATGCTGCTCCACCTTTACAACCATGCCAGTCACACTTTCTTGAGCACCAGAAACAACTTTAACATGGTTTCTAGGTTCAAAATATTTAACAAGTACCCTTTCATGTACTGCAAGAGTTTTCTAAGCAAATGGAAAGAGAGAAAAAACTAGATATACTTAGATCATCATTAAAGCAATTATCACTAATCACCAACATGCAAAACTGGAAGACTATACAGTGAAAAAAAAGTCAAATATCAATTCATACTTACAGGAAGACCCTTTTATTTCTGGCCTTTATAAATAATGTAACCAAAAGCCAATGAAGTCAATGCAATGGTAAGGCCATAAAAGCCATCAGAATTTGAGCAGCTGCATTCCAAACTAGCCTTGGCATTCCTGATTTTCTGCAATATCAAAATTTAAAAACTCTAATCATAAATAACAAATGAAGTCATATACATGTGAATTGAAGAAATATTAATGACTAGTAAACAAACCTGATGTAGTATTCAGAGAGTGAACCGAAAAGAATGCGTCCGAAGAAGCCCCAAATGCTAATGAAAGAAATGAACAAAGAAACATCTCGGTAACCAAGTGCTAATCCCATTTGTCCCATGTTACTCATAACACACAGTCCTGTTCCCACACCACATAGAAATGATAAAAACAAAACCCAAAAATCAATAGTTTTCACCATTTCTATGATAGTATGCTCTTCCCCTAACTATGATAGTATGCTTTTCAATCTTTTGTGCAAAAAGTGGTTCATGAGTTTGTTTTTCTTTATCAAAACTAGGTCTAGTTTTGTTGAAAACCAAATATAAATGAACAAAAAGTGGCATGGCTAATAGGACCAAAAGTCATATTGTAAAAACCAATGAAACAATATGTTTATGAGGTCCAGAGATATAAAAAACCAAGAGATAAACTGCTACTGTAACTGCAATCAAGTTGAAAACAAGAAATCTTGTTCCAACATATTAATTTCCTTCCTAAAACATGCTCCGACAGTATGATTTCACAACATTGAATTCAAAAATTGGAACTTAATTCACATGCCTATAAATTACATGAGCAGAGTTGACAGGAGAGAATACAGACACTGCATCACATACATTCAAAAGCCAAATTGCAGAGAGGATTATCACACCAAGAAAAAGCAGAACATCATACACATACAACCACACCAACACAAAAACACCTCTCCCAAATTCAAAGATTACAGTTCGAAGCATACACAACAAACACATTCACACCATAAACAAGCATCAACAGCAGCAGTGAAAAACCACAAAGATTCAGAATTCACACACACATCAGAAGCAGCAAGAGTTCACAAACCCACGCACAAAAGTTCGCATTCAGAAACAGAAATCACGTATAGCAGGGACCAGATCAGATACAAACAACACACTCATATACAGTGAGGAATTAGAAGAGAGTTCGAAGAAGTTTATGAAAAACTCACCCTTATTCTTTCATCGTCAAACGAAAAACCCTTCGAAGGAAAGCTTCCAGCAACTCACCAACACTTCACCGCCGTGACAACCGTTTCAACCCAGTGCCCTCGACATCGTATCCCGGACGCTCCAGCCGTTGTATTGATTGTCGCGATTCCATCTCGACGGCCACGATCGTGTTCCCGATCGCTGCCACCATTGACGAACCCTCCATATACCTCCATTTTCGTCTCCGTTGTTGAGACAGAGAAAGGAATGGAAGGCGGAAGAATGGTGAAGCGAGATCGTGAAAGAGAAGAAGAGAGACGCGATCAAGGAAGCGCAGTGAAGAGAATCTGAGAAAAAGATACTTGAAGAGTCTAACCTAATTTACTTTTTCAATTTTTTTTTAATTTAAAAAAAATTAGAAAAGAAAATAATTAACTAGAGGGAAACTAAAAAACGAGAGGGAAATCTTGGCAGGGTGTATTTTTTTTGGGCTTGGGCTACATTTTGAAGTGAAAATTATAATTCTGTGGTTTTTCTTTGTGGCTTAAAATATCAACAGTTTTCTGACCGTGGCTTAAATATAAGTGTGATTTTGTAACCGTGGCAATTGAAGAAAAGGCCACAGTTTCACACTCCGGATTCAATATTTCTAAACATATGTCTACGATTTGAAAACCCTGGCCAAAGCTTGTATGTGGCCACAGTTTTTGAGTTGTGGAAAAATTTAGCGTGGCCGTAGGCCATTTTTCTTGTAGTGTGATTTAAAGATAATTGATGAATTCAAACACAAGACTTTTAGAGATGCATGTTTTGCAATGGGTTTCCTACAAGATGACAAAGAATACATTGAGGCAATAAAAGAGGCATACAATTGGGGCTCAAGTGTTTTTTTACGCAAGCTTTTTGTTAAAAACTTGTTAGCAGCTTCAATGAATCGACCTGACCATGTTTGGCGCAAGACTTGGATATACTTATCAGATGGCATTCTATATGAATAGAGAAGATTGTCTCAAAATCCAGGTTATAAAAAATTTATACTCTTTCTACCCTTATATGCATTCGTATTTTATTAAATTATGCAAGCACTAACATAACTTTTAACTTTTTTTTTGTTGTAGAATTACATTTGTCAGATGAAGATATCCAATAACTCACATTGATGGAAATTGAGAAGCAACTTCAAAAAAATAGAAGAAGTTTGAAATAATTTAAACCAATACCATATCCAACAAATTATGCCCTTGACTTTCTTGGGAACAGATTCATATATGATGAACGACAATATGATATTTTGGCTCAGCAAGACATTTTCCAAAAATATGTTTCAATCCTTAACAGGTAATGATATTTCATAGTTATACATTGTACTTTACACTTTTATGGCAATATAGTTATATTGAATTCAAGTTGTCAACCAAATAAACTTGTCATGCTTCACATGATTAATTTTTCCATTTTATTCTCATGTTTCACATTATTACTAAGCCTTATGTATAATTCTAATGAAAATATGTTATTGCTTTTAATTTGTAGACGAACAACTTAGATTTTCAGAGAAATCATGCAAGCTATCACAATACAAAAAGGTGGTGTTTTTTTTTTATATGGGTATGGCGGAACCGGAAAAACATTCATGTGGAACACACTTTCTGCTGCTCTTCGTTCCAAAGGGGATATCGTGTTGAATGTAGCATCAAGCGGAATAACAAGTTTATTGTTACCTGGAGGAAGAACTGCCCATTTGAAGTTCAAAATACCAGTACCATGTCTAGAATCATCTACATGTAACATTGAGGAAAAATCAGATTTAGCAAATTTGTTGAAAGTTACAAAACTCATTATATGGGATGAAGCACCAATGGCGAATAAATTTTGTTTTGAAGCTCTTGACAACGTTGAAGGATATAATGAGTTCCGATAGTGGTGAATGTAACCAAATTTTTGGAGGTAAAGTTGTCATTTTTGGAGGAGATTTCCGTCAGATTCTACCTGTTGTACCAAGAGGGACACGATCTGATATTGTTCATTCTACTATTAATGCATCATATATTTGGGACCATTGCAAAGTCTTAACTCTAACCAAAAATATGGGCTTGCAAAGTGGCTCAAACTTATTCAATTCTGAAGAAATTCGACTATTCTCAGAATGGATTTTACAAGTTGGTGATGGGAAAATATCTGAACCTAATGATGGATATGCAGAGATACTTATTCCAGAGGAGCTACTAATTAGAGATTATATGGATCCAATTGAAACTATTGTTACAAGTACTTATCCAAATCTCATTCAAAGTTACACAAATTCAGATTTTCTTCAATGTAGAGCTATTCTTGCATCAACTATTGAAATAGTTGATGATATTAACGAGTATATAACAAATTTGCTTCCAGGTAAATTAACTTTCTCATTCAACAATTTCCTTTATTTATATACATTGAATAAAATAATGCATATATTTCTCATGTTATCATTACTATTTTCTATTGCTAAAGTTTGGTTTGGAGGCAATTTAAAATCTTGCATGTTTTTTTAAAAAAGTAGAGCGTCCAAATTAAGGAGGTTATATAGAATATTATAGCATGAAGAATTATTTTTTAGTCAATTCATGGTGAACATACCTTAAATTTATTATAACAGAAACATTAAGCAAGTAATGATTAATGGGATATAGCATGTGGTTGTATAGAAGACTTCAAATAGTATAACATGCTTTTTAACATGCTATAGCATGCGCTTATATCCTTAGCATGTAGTTTGTTTTGAAAGAAACATTATTTAAAATGTCATGCTTTAAATACTTTGTTCCAAACCTAAGAGTTGCTTTTAATTGGATATAGCTTGTAAGAAATCAATATTTGTGTGGGAAATGGCAGTATTATACCTTTGCGGCATTGATGATCATGTCATTGGCAGTATTAATATCACAAACATTACTGTGGCATTGATAAACATGTGAATGGCAGCCGCATATTCTTCTTATTCAAACGACCAACAATTAAAGTATCATTCATGCAAGTTGTAAGATTACTGTCCACCATGCACATTATTTAGACATGTGCAAATAATTATTAATTTCACAGGTTTAAAAGTTTCTATAACTATATTTACCTTATATCATGTTTTTTTTATTATACTGAGCATTATCTTTCTGGTATTATGTAGGTGATTCAAAAGAATATTTGAGCAGTGATTCAATTGATAGATCTGAAGCAAATGACTATGATTCTTTTGAGCATTTGACTCCTGAGTTTTTGAGCTATTTAAAGACTTCTGGATTGCCAAACCACTCAATTAAGTTGAAAATTGGCACAACCATCATGTTGATTAGGAATTTGGATCAATCAGAAGGACTTTGCAATGGTACAAGGTTGAGAGTTACTAGGTTGGCCAACCATGTCATTGAAGCAACAATTATATCAGGTTCAAATATTGGAAACACTATATATATATATATATATATATATATATATATATATATATATATATATATATATATATATATATATATATATACCGAGAATGTCTTTGTCTTCTTCTTAATCCCTATGACCATTTAAACTCATCAGGCGAATTCCCAATTATAGTGCCTTTTGCTATGACAATCAACAAATCACAAGGTCAATCATTAGATTATATTGGTTTATATTTGCCCAAGAATGTTTTTAGTCACATACAACTATATGTCGTTATATCAAGAGTTAAGAGTAAAGCTGGATTGAAAATCTTGATACACGACAAAGACAATAACTCCTTACCTCAAACCACAAATGTTGTATTCAAAGAAGTTTTCCATAACATCATCTAGGTACCTACAATTTTATGCTTATTACTTTATCATTTATTTTTTGTCGTGGAATTTCGATCATTTTATATATATATATATATATATATATATATATATATATATATATATATATATATATATATATAAAATACATAACTTATTCATTATTATTTAAACATGTTTGTAGGTTATGTCATGTCTACATATTGATAGATCAAATCCCCCAATCACTTTGTATTACAATTTTGTTTGACGCTTTATTATATTGGTATTCAAAGTCTTTGTACTATTTTGAAATTATTTTGAAATACAATATTATGAATTGTTGTAATTTTGATACTATATATAGTACATTATTGACATTCAAATATAAAAATCCAATCTTATGCAATGTTATTTTGAAACAATTTTATTGTTGACTAAATTTATATTTAACCTATATCAAGTACTCATTGCCACATTTATCATGTAAGAAAATTCATTAGTCATGTTTTCTTATATTTAACCTATATCAGGTACTCATTGCCAAATTTATCAATGTAAAAAAATTCAATTGCTCCATCTATTCTTATATCATATACTCATTGCCAACTTTAGAGTTTTTATTATGTATTTATGCTTTGTTGCAATTAACTTATTATTAAATTCTTTCTTAAGTATTTATAGATTTTTTAAATTTCAATTACTGATTTTATCAAATAACCTTTTTAACATTATAATTAACGTGACCATCAAAACATATCAATTAAAATATTATCTACTATTTCTTGACTTTTTTTGTTTTATATGCGTAACACATTCATATTGTATATTACACACCAATAACTACTGCATGATGATTGTATTCTAACCAATCCTACTTATGATGCTACAGTAACTCAACGTTACTATATGGAACATACAATAGATTCTTAGGTATTTTCCTTACTTAATGGCTCTACAAGTGTAAACCTTCTAAAATCTGTGCTTTATTCAATATCTACTACTTCGTTTCCCATACTACTTTTTCTAAATAGCAGATGAAGGTTCATTCATTATTCCTTCTACAAATGCTTAAATAAGAAGAAATATATTAAACAATACTCATTGCACATGTACTGCAAAACCATATCCATTTAACAAACAAGCATAATTATACAATATCATTCAAATAGCATAGCAAATTCATAAACTACAGTCATCAGCACTCTTAAACAAAAGGTACCATATTGAAAACATCACCAACTTAACTTAATGTTTAAACAAAACACAAAACCAGTAAAAACCAGTACTTCATCAACAGACACTACCAACATCCAAACTTTTGACTCAAATTCCTCCAAATACCTATACCAACCACCCTACTAATAGAACTGAATTTCAACGGTTTAACAACTTCACCACAAGCCTATCACACGGTGGGTCGCGAAGTATGAATGCGAGACGATCACCTCTTCGCAGTTGTTTCTTTTTCACAAACTGATACCACCCTTTCCATATATACATTTCCACGCAATACTTTCGTTCAAAACAGTGGAGCTCACATTCATACCATTCTTTGGTATCTAAATTAACCAACAACATAGGTCTCTCAACACCTTGCAAAGCACACCTAATCACTTTCTGCGGAATTTACTGCACATTTCCATTGAAAGGTATCAATATATAGCAGTTTTCTATATTTCTATAAGTATTATCAATAATAGGAGTAAACAACACTTACTAAGACAATTTTGGCCCCAGTTTTGCCATAACGGATTCTCTTCTTCCAAACGTAGAATTTTGGCCGCTGTCCCACATCTTCATCACTTTATACAGCACCAGAACTGGAAATACAAGTGTCATAAAATAATTCCATAACAAAAACCACTGCATAAAGATATATCATACAAGCATGTTCCGTATAAAAGAAATGGCTTTAAAAACTTATAAACCCTGTAAAACAAATATCATACCAATTATAACTTAAAATGCTTATAACACAACACTTTATATAGCATACCAACTATAACAGCTTCCACAACACTAACTAAACAAATTCAATTATATAAAAAACAAGCACTATTTCTAACTACCATCATAGTAGAAACTACTTCGTAATTGCATCTCCGCAACTCAATACGTATTTTACCTTTCACTGTCCGATGAAATAGAAATGTGAGATGACAAGGCCAAATTCTCACGCTGCTCACCATCAACCTTTTGGCGTTCCATACTACCTTGCTTTTTGAAAATTTTTAACATAACAAATATCAAACCCATAGACAGAAACATTTATATTTCCAAATATCAAACCCATATACAGAAACATTTATATTTCCAAATAAAAGATAATCAATGAAATCTAAACACTAAACAACCTGGCCTCATCGGTGCAGAGATATTTCTTTGAATCTTTTGGATTTGACCCACCAACAACAACTACAGATGGTTCACCTCTCTCTTTCCGCTCCTTGAACTCTTCAAAAAACATCATTGGGGCTTTACACTTTCTCCATTTTAGGGACTCCTCATACTCCAAATAATCAAACTCAAGCTGTAATTTTCTCCATTTTGCGTCCCAGTCTTAATTTGGGAGGACGAACTACATACATAACACAACATGCAATTCAGTTTGTAGATCGTCTGAAAAATTTATTGCAAACATCTCTAACATATTGTTAACCATTATACTGATCTTTTAGAAAACTAACATGCAATGCAATGGTAAAACAACATTGGAAAGAGACTATGAAACTGCATGCAACAAATGAGATAGGATTTATCATCATACTTATCTTTTCCGCAATGGATCAACCAACCATTTAACATGTTCATCATCAACAACGATACTACCACAAAAATAAAATCTATACGTTTTCCTACAATCAGAATAGATAAGACTCTACATACCATATCAGGCCTTGCTTTTCGTTTTTGTTCGCCATTCTTCTCGCAAGTGTTGAACTCAATGACAACAACAAGACAAAACCACACGCATGGTATTCTATCTTGGAGGGTTTCTACTTAACCCTAATTTTGGGTTACTATCTAAGTCATGGGCCCCTACATATATTTCCTTTTTCGGCCCACCTTTATCTTTTTTCCTATTTAGAATGCACAAAATTACAAAAAAACAAACTTTCTTTACTTTTTTATACACGTTTCCCATGTTTCATATCAATATTTTTTTTCTTTAAAATGAATATAGTCATAATATTAATTAATTGCATTAAATTATAAGAATTGTATTAACTCTTTTTCTAACCCAAGAATTAATACAATATTTTGTTACAATTTAATGCTTTTACATTGTTTTTTTTTTGTTTTGTTAATTTAACGATAATTCAGAATATATATTTTTTAATTATTTCATTTTTATTAAATCATATCATATAATTTAATATGTAAATGTGTTTTTTAAACATCTATTTCTTTATTGGGACATGGTAACAATGTTTTTCTTTTAATTATGGAGTTAGTATTTAAATCTGAGTTTAATGATCTAAATTTTTGTTAATAGATTAAAGATGGTTAAATAAGTATAATAAAATGATATTTTTAATATTTTATGTTGCAGTTGATTAATACTTGAGTTAGAATTTTGCTTTGCAGGCTCTGAATCGATGGGACATTATCCACTAATTCTAATAGGGTCATGGGCTTTTGGCACTATTAACCGAATTCATGATTTTCTTGAACCTAACAACAAGATATTTTGGCTCTCATTTTTGGATGTTGGAACGGCTGCCCTCTAATTCTTGAATTTACTACAAATTAGATATGATTTTAGCTGCATTTTTATAGATTCAAGTATAATATTGATCTTAGTCGCGTGGTATGTCACATCAACATCTTCATTACGTTGGCACTACCACGTGCACGCTCAATCATTAAAAAATTTCACTACAAGAAAATCTTGAATTTCCTATGTGATTTAGTGACGTGATATACACGTGGGAAAAAATGGAGTTGCGACTTGTATATCACGTAACTATATTGTTTTATTAATAAACAAACAAAGCTTCAGGTTTGTAAATGGGGAAAAAAGAATTAAAAAAACAGTTGTCACGTGAATTCCACGTCGCAACCAAAAAATTAAAATTTTAAAATTAAACAATCAGGTTTCATGTGGGGAGAAATTTAAAATTTTCCAGAATTTCATTTGTGGCGTGGAAAGCACGTGGGAAAATGAAATTTGAAAATTAAAAAAAAAAAAAAAAAAAAGAGGAAACATGTCTGTACGTGAAATGATGGGTCTGACCAAAACCTTTTTCTTTTGCAGGTTTTGCGACGTGTATTCCTTGTGTGTATTTTTTCGATCTGCTTTCCACGTCGCAAGTTGCCCAATATTAATTTTTATCTGATAGCTATTTTAACCGTTGTACATAATTTTTTATTTAAATTTGTTCCGACGTGGGGATTCCTTTGGCAAAGTTCCGACGTGGAAACAAGGTCCCTGTAGTTATTTCATTTATTTTATTTTTTACCGTTGAGATTCCTTTGGCATAGAATTAATTGCTTTTGCTTTTTCCAAGGGTCACATGTGGGAACTTTCCCAAGGGAATACCAAGTCGCTACATTCCCCTATATATTGTCAAACCATTCACTCAGCGTATCATATCAAATCTTCTTCTTTCTTCTTATTTTCACCGTGTTATATTCCTCTTCTTCTCTTTGTTATCTTCTTCTTCTCACCATACCATTCTTCTTCTCATCCTCCATACACCAACACCAACTTATTTTCAATCAAATGTATTTAATTTTTTTCTTATTCTCATTCTTTTTATTTTTATATTTCGTTTTAGATTTTCTTTAATATTTTTTAATTTTAATTTTGTTAATGTTTGTTGTTAAAAGAAAAATATTTGGAAGTTTCAAGAGGAGGTCATCAAGATTCAAGATCCAAAGTTAATTGTAGCGTCATTGAGGTATTTTAGTAATTTAAATTATTTATTTTTCAGATTTGTATGAATTATTTATTTATTTGTTTGGTTGTTGTTATTGTGTAAATTTTTTTTCTTCAGATTTGTAAATAAATTAGTTAAATTATTTGTTTGGTTGTTGTTGTGTAAAAAAAAAATTATTTTTTAAATATGTTATTTTTATTTGAAACAGAATATATGTTATTTTTATTAAAAACATAATATATATTATATTATATGTTATTTTTTAAAAACGAAATTAAAAAAAAATAGAATTTATAGGTTATATTTAATATATTTTAAAGGTTTAATGTAATAAGTTATATTTAATATATTTTAAAAAATAGAAAACAGAATTTTATGTATTATATTTAGGGTTTAATGGTAGCGCACTGTCAGTGTAAAAAAATATTACACATACATCCAATCAAAATATTTTAAAGTGTCAAATCATTTAAATAATTTAAAATTTACAGGCTGACTTGGCGGGATATATGGTTGTCATTGGTTGACAGTGTAAAAATAATTTACACTGTCAGTGCACCATCCCTTTTCTCTTATATTTAATATATAATAAAAATAGAATTTATAAATAATTAGAAAAAACAGAATTAAAAAAATAGAATTTATAAAAATTAGAAAAAACAGAATTAAAAAAAACAGAATTTATAAAAATTAGAAAAAACAGAATTAAACAAAATATATTTATTTAAGAAAATTGTAAAGTTATTTTTTTAAAAAAAATGTATATTAAACACAATTATTAAATATATATATATTTTTGTTAAAAAGTACTTTTAGAGAAATTTAGGTTTAAAAAAAATATATAATAAAAATGAAAAAGTTATATTAGTATGTTATGTATATTTGGTAATTATTGTTGGAAATTCACCACAACCTATGGCGATTCCGCTTCAATCTTGATCTCAAGATTGATAACCAACCCACAAATAATACGTAATGACAATGAAAGAGGAATAACAAACAAGAACAACAAGAAAGAAAAGAGAGAGAATAGAAATATTTGGAGAAAACTGTCACCCACGAACTGTGGGATTTTTCTTGTTGTTGATCACTTGCTAAAACTGCAACTGTGATTGTTACAAGTACTGTGATAGTCTTCACTACTTGATATTCTTCTCAATTCTACAGAGCATCTATTTATAGACTTAGATTTACAAAGGCCCAAAACTCTAAAGGCCCAAAATATCAAATCTAATCTAAATCATATCAAATCTAATCAAAACCAAATCTGTGAAACAAACTGTTTCGACACACTGACTGTTTTGACTTCGACGTACTTAATGATGCTTCGACTTCGACATACTTAGACACTAGGAATTACAATTTAACACACCACCTAATTCATTGTGTCTAAGCTGTCTACATTCATCATGGTTCTTAGTCTTCTGAAGACTTCGACCTGCACTCCCTTCGTCATGATATCTGTAATCTGATTCTCAGTTCTGCAGTGTTCCAAATTCATCTTTCCTTCTGCTACCTGCTCTCGAAGATAATGGAACCTCATTTCGATGTGCTTGCTGTCGCACCTCGAAAAAAATCACTTAAATCGAAGACACGACCCTTCACGCGAAAGGCGCGGAAAACGGTTTGACAGAGTCGCCACCGAACTTTATTTATCCCAAAAGAGGGAAAGGAAAATATCGAGAAAACCTTTAAGGAGCAGATAAGAACATGGTCGTCATAACCACATTCTGGGTTCGGGAGTCGGTTACGTGAGGGGAAGGTACGCGCACCCCCTCACGTCCGTTGTACTCAACGGAAACCTCTTGATTCGAATCACGATACTCTTTAGCTAAGTTTGTTTGTTTTCTTCTAAAAAATAAATGCGAAAAGGTAAGATAAAAGGGAAAATATGCTAAGGGAAAATGGGTGGTTTAAGGATAGGGTGCTCGGCAAGATCATCGCGACCTCGGGCCTACGTATGCTCATTCGGACGAGAATGAGGAATCAGAGCAATCGTAGTTCGACTACGGGGTTTGACGGAAAAAAAAGGTAGTGTGCTCGCCAAGATCATCGCAATCTTGTGCCTATGTATCTTTACTTGGACGAGAATAAAGAATAAGAGAAGTCGTAGTTCTTAGTACGCCCACGAAACAAGGGAGCTGGTTTGGTTTAGATGACGATTACTTGAACTTAAGAAAGATTCCTCGGGCCCAAGTAATCGGGAGAGTGAGTCAAAGATTTGGCTCTCTCTCTTTTTCATCTAAGGTGGTTGAGTTTGAAAAGGTTTGATGGTTTGAAAAGTGTTTTGGATGGTTGGACGAATGGTTGTCGAGTTGGTTGTGTTTTAGAGGCGTCAATTGCTCACAAACGAGTAAGAGAACTCGCACCCAAACAATCGAAGCAAGATCAAAGACTTGAACCCCCATTTTTCACCTTAAAAGAGTTTCGATAGTCGTTAGTCGTTTTGAGGTTTGATTATGAAAGTCCGCTTGACGTGAGATCAAGGGTTTATTGTATGCGCTTGGTAATTTTGAAAAGGATTGGATTTGTTAAAAGAAGAGGCGTCAATTGCTCACACATGAGTAAGAGAACTCGCACCCAAACAATCGAAGGAAGATCAAAGACTTGAACCCCCATTTTTCACCTTAAAAGAGTTGCGATTGTTGTTAGTTGTTTTTGAAGTTTGATTGTGAAAATCCGCTTGACGTTGGATCAAGAGTTTATTGGTTATGAAAAGAGTTTGGTTTGAAAAAGGATTTGGTTAGAGGTTGATTTGAAAACGGGCTCGATGACGAATCGAGAGTTTGGTTGAAAAGGGTTTGTTCGAAAATGGCTCGACGACGAATCGAGAATTAGTTTGAAAATGGGTTGCCTATGCTAGTCCCTAGGGGTGCTCCTAGTAAACAAACCACAATCAAAAGAAAACTAAATGCCTACATCGGAATGGGGAGCGGGGTACATGTAAATTACAAGGGATGGCATGAAATAAAGGGTCTCGTTGTAAGGTAGCCCAAGAGAAAGCCGTGTGTGTGCAAAGTGTCCTAAACTAAGTGTTGATCGAAAATCGCCAAGCAACTAACAGTCCATCAATTATTGTTTTAGGGTTTCGATATTTTTAGTGTTTTTTGATTAATGGTGAACAAATGAAAAATGGTTAGATAAAAATGAATATGGTATGGACAATATGATAAGAGTATGAATAATATAATCAAGATAATATGAACAAGGTATAATATTAACATAAAATAAAATTGGTCTCGTCTTAATCGGAATTTAATCGAGAAATCGATAATCAACAATTTTTTACTTTCATTGACCAAAAGTGAAAATAAAAGAATATAAATCGAAATAGAAATAAAAATCGAAAAACTAAGAAAGGTCTCATCTTTACTAAGATTTTAAATTGAAAAATCGATAAACTTTAGTATTTGATTTTCATTGACCCAAAAATGAATAAAAATGAAACAAAAATGATAGAAATGAAATAAAATCGAAAATGACAAGAAAAAGAATAAAGGGCTCACCTTTATCAAGATTTAAAATCGATAAATCGATAAATCTTAGATATTTGGTTTTCATTGACCCAAAAAAAGAATAAAAATAAAATAATGACAAAATAAATCGAAATAAATAAATAGTAAATAGTAGGCCTCATATAAATCAAGATTTGGTACCGATTTTAAAGAATCACCCAATATCAAGATGTTTTTGATATTATTGGCCCAAAAGTTCGAAACAAAATCGAAAATAAAAAAATTAATTCACAATCTAATTGAGAAAATATTTTTTGGAGTTTTTAATTATTGATAACATCTAAACTAATTAATAATAATTAACAATCCTAAAAAGTTAAATCTTAAATATAATTAGAAGAAAAATCTTCAAATATCTAAAAACACATTAATTAATATAATCTAAACAAGATAAAATTAAATTAAAATAAAAAAAATGAAGGAAAAAAGGAGGGTGTTTATGATAAGAAAGGGTGTGAGTGGTAGCCTTGAATGGGCCAAAAGAAATCCCAAGACCAAAATCTAATTTTACCTAAATTTAATAAAAACAGTGAACAGAAAAAAATGAAAATAACAATGCAAAATAACTCTTATCCTTATCCATCATCATGCGTAGAATCATCAGAACAAGATGTCAACAACGTTTCAGAAACAGACCCTATCTCCTCTTTGCGATGCGACTTCTCATCTCAGTTTTCCGATCGGCTCTCTTCTCTCTTAAATCGCGGCGAATCTTTGTGGAGGTGAAGATGAGATAAAAAGTCGTTGTGGTGAAGCTGGTAAAGCAGAAGATGGCGGAGGGTCGAGTTAAGGTGCGGTGGAGGGTTGGATGGAGGATGGTTCGATGGAGAAGGTGGAATGGTTGAGTGAATCGTGATTGGGTTTTGATGGTGAGCTGAAGATGTTTCGGTTTGCAATCTCTCTCTTTTCCTGATTCTATTTTACGATTTGGTTTTTCGGAGTGGGTTGCTGATGATGGGTGAAAGAGTGATTTGGATTGCTGAAGGGTGTGAGGTTTTGGGGTGATGTTCAGCCGAGGTTTTGATGAAGAAATGAAGGGTTGAAGGTTAGAAACAATTAAGATGATTGAAGCAGGTCCGAAATTTCTGAGAATGGATGATGATTTGGGTTTTTATTTTTTTTCGAGTTCTTGGAGAAGAAGAGGACTATGTTATTTTTTGAATTCCCAAGTACCCCCTCTCTGTTTCTTTTTTGTTGGTTTTATTTCTTTAAACTTCTGGGTAAGGCTTCAAATTTGTCCTGTTATTGTGTGATGGGTCACCTTCATTGCAGGTTTTTCTTGTTGTTGTCGCTGTTGCTTGTGTTGTTGGACGGAAGTGGCAGGCTGTTTTTTTGTTTGGTGTGGATGTTGTGTACGTTGTAGATCAGAGCTTGTCTGGTGTGGGGTGAGGTTGGTTGTGGAAATTATACTGCGTGAGATGGCTTGGTATGTGGAGTGTGTATGAAGACCGGCTTGAACATGCTTGTGGTTGATATGAATTTCTCTCATGCGGGCCCTGGTGTACGGTTTGGGGGTGGGGGTGAATTGCCTAACAATTAAGGATGTATGTGGCTGCGTGTATTGGTTTTCGTAAGTCAATGAGACGTGACTTAGGTTGGACAAGGATGCAAGCTACAACATATAGAATCATGGACTGTGTCATGAGATTTTTGGCATTTGTAATAAGAATGTTAATGGGCCTCTTTTTGAATGGACTCTAAAATTTTTTGTGTAACATTTTTGTGAATGAAATTGGATTTGATGAATTTTTGTGAGATTTTTTGAATAAAAATGATTTATGAAGGATGGATATGAAATTGGATTGTATATTTGAAAAATTGGATGATAAAAAAAATGTGGATGAAGTGGATTAAATGAATTTTGGATAATAGCATTAGATATGGATTTTTGAATGGAAATTTGGACATGGCTTAGACTTTGTTTTGAAATGTGGATAAAAAAATATTTTTTTTTTTGGAATTGGATAAGTTTGAATATTAAAAATGAACGTTGAATGGTTATTGAATGGAATAGATAAAAAAAATATACACAGGTAGGACAAATTTGGGGTATGACAGATGCTCTTATCTAATTGGCTTAAACCGAGTAAGATGAACAGCTATGGTGTTTGTTCTTCCTAGATAGAAGTCAATTAGATATGAAGAAGACCACGAATTTGTCCGAGGAGAAAGAAAATGCTTAGGAAGTGAAATGACAGATCAATGTCGACCCTCGAGTGGACACTGAATAATTTACAAAGGTCGTTATCGCCAAAAGGATGATAACAGGAGAATCTGACACCAAAAGGATGACAGGCATATCACCAAAAGGATGATAGTAAACACACGCACACAGACCCTTCCACCAAAAGGATGAAAATGAGGTCAAAGCCTGCTACTACCAAAAGGATAATAGGGCACACACATGCAGACCCTTCCACCAAAAGGATAAAAATGAGGTCAAAGCCTGCTATTACCAAAAGGATAATAGGGCACACACGCACACAGACCTTTCCACCAAAAGGATGAAAATGAGGTCAAAGCCTGCTATTACCAAAAGGATAATAGGGCACACACACACACACACACACAGACCCTTCCACCAAAAGGATGAAAATGAGGTCAAAGCCTGCTATTACCAAAAAGATAATAGGGCACACACACACAGACCCTTCCACCAAAAGGATGAAAATGAGGTCAAAACCTACTATTACCAAAAGGATAATAGGGCACACACACACACAGACCCTTCCACCAAAAGGATGGAAATGAGGTCAACGCCTGCTACTACCAAAAGGATAATAGGGCACACACACACACAGACCCTTCCACCAAAAGGATGAAAATGAGGTCAAAACCTGCTATTACCAAAAGGATAATAGGGCACACACACACAGACCCTTCTACCAAAAGGATAGAAATTAGGTCAAAGCCTTCTATTACCAAAAGGATAATAGGGCACGCACACAGACCTTCCACCAAAAGGATGGAAAACGAGGTCAAAGCCTGCTATTACCAAAAGGATAATAGGGCACACACACACACGGACCCTTCCACCAAAAGAATGAAAATGAGGTCAAAACCTGCTATTACCAAAAGGATAATAGGGCACACACACACACACACAGACCCTTCCACCAAAAGGATGGAAATGAGGTCAATGTCTGTTACTACTAAAAGGATAATAGGGCACACACACAGACCTTTCCACCAAAAGGATGAAAATGAGGTCAAAACCTGCTATTACCAAAAGGATAATAGGGCACACACACACAGACCCTTCTACCAAAAGGATAGAAATGAGGTCAAAGCCTGCTATTACCAAAAGGATAATAGGGCACGCATACAGACCCTTCCACCAAAAGGATGGAAAACGAGGTTAAAACCTGCTATTACCAAAAGGATAATAGGGCACACACACACATACCCTTCCACCAAAAGGATGAAAATGAGGTCAAAGCCTGCTATTACCAAAAGGATAATAGGGCACACACGCACACAGACCCTTCCACCAAAAGGATGAAAATGAGGTCAAAGCCTGTTATTACCAAAAGGATAATAGGGCACACACGCACACAGACCCTTCCACCAAAAGGATGAAAATGAGGTCAAAGCCTGCTATTACCAAAAGGATAATAGGGCACACACGCACACAGACCTTTCCACCAAAAGGATGAAAATAAGGTCAAAGCCTGTTATTACCAAAAGGATAATAGGTCACACACACACACAGACCCTTCCACCAAAAGGATGAAAATGAGGTCAACGCCTGCTATTACCAAAAGGATAATAAGGCAAAACAATAACAAAGGTTGTCACTCACCAAAAGGATGACACACAGACCAATGATTCAAGGATCGACGACACCAAAAGGATGACAGATCAATACAAGCTACTACCACCAAAAAGATGATAGGAACTTCCTACTTGCGAGGACCGACACCAAAAGGATGCAGGTTAAGTTAACAATATGAACGGCTACCACCAAAAGGATGATAGGAAATTTCTGATTTGAGGGTTGACCAACACCAAAAGGATGCAGGTTGAGTTGACAGGGTTCGGCTATCACCAGAAGGATGATAGTGGAAATTGACAAAAGGTCAAGTTTGCTGGGGATATGATGAGTGAGACTTATTTGGAGACATCAACAAAAGGTTGTAGTAGAGAACTCAATGAGGAACGCCCACTGACTTGCTTGGAGATCACAACTTTATCAACAGAAAGGTTGAAGAACTTCATGAGGAACGCCCATGAACTGAAGAAAATGCCCCTGACTGGGCTGAGATTGTTTTGAAGTATTGTCTTGAGCTTGGTCAACAAAAGGTTGAACAACTTCGTGGGGAACGCCCACGGATCTGCTGAAGATGATGCCCCTGGCTGGGCTGAAGATCGTCTTGAAATAACTTTGTGAAGAACGTCCACGAATTTGCTGAAGATGCCCCTGACTGGGCTGAAGATAATTTGAAATCTTGAGATTGATCCTGGATCTTGACTATGCGTATGAATGCTTGATTTTGTAATGATGTGCAATGCAAATGCTGACGCGCGGAGATGCAAGTGTTGGGGAAGTATGATTTGGTATTGGTATGCATATGATGCAAATGATGTTGAATGCGATGTATATGATGTGTATGATGCATATGATTGCAGACGGGTGATTGGATATGTTTTGAAGGTGCCGGCATGGTGGACTTTTGGGTAGTTGCCAATGCGGATTGGACTTTTGGGCGGTGGGAGGGATTTGATTTCCTCGACACTCAGTTTGTTGAAGATGCTCTGATTGAAGCAGACGAAGATGTTCTCGATGCCTCAAGTTTGATGACTTGTTGATGAATTATGGGTTAATTTCTGAGAGATCCACAACTCTGTGCTTAATGGTCAGGATAGCCTGCTTGACCAACTTAAAGATACAAAGGGATCTGCCTGCTACAATGGGTCTTGCCCCAGTCTGAACATGGTAATGGTTTACCCCTGATTAACCAATTCTGAAATAGTCTGATCTTTGGCAGTTGATCTTTGATGTACTTTGATATGACTTGCCCCTGATTGAGCTGTTGAATGATTTGCCCCAGCTTGCGGGTTTGAGGTAGTCTTGCTTCGAGTCACGGCCACTAAGAGCTCAAATTCCTCTTCGATTGCCCCTTGTTGGAATTACTTTGATGTCTAGCACTGATTTGCAGTTAAAATTGCTCATTTACAAATGGTAATCTTAATATAATGCTCATGTAAGTTTTGAAAAAGAGTCGTTTATCGGAGTGTCGTGATAGTGAGACGAATGAACCGTTAGCCCAAACGTGTGCTGATTTTGATGGTGTGAAAGATATATCAAGGAGAATGACATCAATGCTGAAGATTAGCAAATATGGGGAGTCAGTTTACGCAACCTTGCAATAGTATGCTTTCAGAATAAACTTCGCCTCAATTAGGTCTTTTGAGGGTTGTAACGTGGTCTGGTTTATGGTTTATGAAACAAAGGATATAAGGCTCAAAGTATAATTTGTACCCACCCCTTCTTTGTGATGAACTCCAGTCCTATGTTCAGTTAAATCTGCACATGTTTGTATTCCAAAAGGGTTGACGGTGTAAGCGATGGCTCAAGGTTTGCTCCAACTGGCAGTCACCTTATTTTGTTTTTAATGGATGTCAGTGACCCTTTGGTTCTGATTTGGTGGTCACTGGATCTTATTTTGTTTTTGTTGAAGATTTGAGGGCCTCTTTTGTTTTTTGATCCCTATCTTTTGCATGAACTGACTTTGCTTGTCAAGTCCATCGGGATTGCCTTGATTTTTGCCTAAGTCTCCTTTGAGGTGCTCGACTTAGCAGGCTTTTGATTTTTTTGTTTTTGGTCTTGTTGGATGATTGTGACTGCCAAGTCATGGTTATTGATGAACAACCGTCATGTCTTGTGGAATTTTGCTTTGTGATTTCGGTGTGTAGTTAGGATTAACTGAACACTACCCTTCCCCAGGTCGAGTGTAAGGGTTTAAATATCCGAAGGAAACTACTACTTCTAGGCTCGAAGTGGTTTACTAGGGATTAACTCCTTGTCTCTCCAGTGTTTGGGGGTTGAAATAATGCCTGTACATAATCGACGAGATTCTGTCCGAAAGCATACATTTTGCAATTATGGGTATTTCGTTGTCATCATCCTCCCTCTAATCATTGCTAAGCGATAGTTGATAAAGAGAGTGAAGTGGAAATAAATGTGTCTGTGATTTGCAGTAAAAGGAAAAAATGAGTGCATACGACATAACTGATTCAGAACATGCATTGTCAATACATTAAGAAAACCAAATACAAACGACAATGTTCAAAGCATACAGTACTTAAACAAATAAATACAAAATACAAAAATGCAAATGACGGGATGGCAACATGACTTCCTTCTTCGGGGAATAAACTTGACTTAACTTGACTTGACTTGATGTTGGCACTAGCTTTGCGGCGGCAGAGGGCTTTTGATGGCGTTTGGAGCCCTCCCATTGAACGTGAGAAACTTTGAGTCGATCATGTCTTGAACCTTGTGTTTGAAAGCTCTGCAGTCCTCAATTGTATGCCCTGGAGCACCCTTATGAAAGTCGCAATGAGCATTAACATCATAATCTGGGGGAATGACAGTTGGAGGTGTAACGCCCCAGTTTTAGTTAGTTTTATTTTATTGAATCGTTTTGATTATTTTATTATTATATTATTTTATTTCTGACTTTTATTTGAAAATATATTATTTTTCATCATTGTTTATGTTTTATCGCGTTTTGAAAGCATTTGCAAGATGTTTGAGTTGAGGGGTAAAATAGTCTTTTAGGGGTTAGATATTTATATAAATAGAAAGTGGAGAGAAAAAAAGAGAAAAGAAAAAAAAAGAAAGAAAAGAGAAGAGAAGGAGAAAAAGAGAAAGGGAGAAGAGGAAAAGTCGAGGAAACTCCGTTTCAATCGCGATTAATCGGGTAAGGGTGAGAAGTTTCGATTATATCCTGCTTGTATATGTATATGTATGTGTATGTTTGAATGTTTACTTGTTTCTCTTAGTTTTTTCGGTTATAGGTCGAAAACGCGTAAACGAGTAGAAATCGATGTTTTCACGGACGAAAATCGATATAAATTGTGTTGTATGATCTCTATATGTTTATGAAACATTTCTAATAATTGTTTTACTGTTGGAAGTGATTTGGGTGGGAAAAATGGATTTTTTGGGTTTTGAAAACGAAGCAGAATTTTTCTGCATCTGGTGTAAAGTGTCGGGCGGTTCTCTGATTTCGCCGGGCGGTTCGGGATTTCGCCGGGCGATTTTTGAGAGGCGCAGCCTTTACACGGTTTTGACTCTATTGAGTCATTGAGGAGAAATGGTGTCGCCTCTGCTTCGCTGGGCGAAGTAGCGGCGAAGGGATTTCGCCGGCCGGTTTTTGGGTTTCGCCGGGCGGTCCTGGGGAAATTTCACATTTATATTTTCTTTTAAATTCCATAACTTGTGTTCCGTTTATCGGTTTGGTGTCTTCTTGGTACCATTGGAAAGCTTATGAAACGTTCTTTCTTATATCAATGATTTTGAGATTGTTGGCCGATTAATTTATGTCGGGAATTTGGAAAAGTGTCGTTTTGTCGACTTTTGCCGTTTTAAGTGTGTGTAATTGATGTGCTTCATGCAATGTTCTTGTGATATGGATATGGTATGACTTGTGTGCTGTTGTATGATGTAAATGCATGTGTTTAGATGGTGTGATGATGGTTTGTGGCCGTATGGCAAATAAATGTGTTGTTTTGGTTTTGACTTCAATGTGTGATATTGTATGTTGTTATGATGTGTTGTGGGTAGCATCTGATATGTGAATCCCTTGTGCAAAGACTTGTGATGATATGATTGTGGTGGTTTATGACTTGTGATGAAGTGCATTGTTTATGTGAAATTTCAATGTATATTGTTTGGTGGCCTTTATGGTTTGAAATGCATTGTTTGAATTGATTTGCAATGCATGAATGTGATAATGTTGATTAATTCATATGGTTGAATTTTGAATGTATGGAATTGATGAGTTGAAATATATGCATGATTATGGTTGCATATATGTGTGAAGATGCATTTGATTGTCATGAGTTCTTATGTGTCAAGCATCATGATATGCATCTTGTGATGTCGTGTGCCCTAGTGGGTGTGAGCGACGAATCGATTCCAGAAGGAATCCGCTATAACATCGTGTCCCTTAAAAATAAGAGGACCTAAAGCGATCGGATTAGATTGTGTGCCTTAAAAATAAGAGGTGTGAGCGATGATTATAGACGATCGTGTGCCTTATACAAATAGGTGTGAGCGATTGGGTCGTGTGCCCGTGTGGGGTGTGAGCGATCCATAAACGTCGTGTGCCTTAAAAATAAAAGGTGTGAGCGATCGGATGGATTGTGTGCCTTAAAAATAAGAGGTGTGAGCGACGGGGAACATCGTGTGCCCGACGGGGAGGTACATTAAGTAACAAGCGATGATTCCAGCAGAGTTCCTGAGTGAACTGGTGATGAGAAATGATGGATGGATGGTACCGCATATGCATTGCATAGAGTCGTTGTGTCAGTCTCTGTGCATTTGCATAAATCATGAATGGATTAATTATGTGTGAGAAATTGTGATATGCATTTGTGTGATATGCATTGGTGTTAAATGGATTGTGCATGATTGATATTTATTTGTGAATGGAGTAATTATGTGTTGAGTTTGTGATTGGATTGGTGAATTGATATGCATTCGTGTTAAATGCATTGGTTATGAATGATATGTTTTGTGAATAGACATATGTATTAGGTGTGAACATGCGGTTATGTGGGGATAATTGATATATGTTATATTTTGTGGTGATGAGGTGGTGTAGTTCTATATGTCATAATTGTGGTTGAATTATGTATGATATATTTTGTAATTGTGGCATGCTTTATGTGTTAATATATGATGGCATGGGTGAGATGATTTATACTTGTGTTTGAATATGTGTTTGCATATTATTGTGCAATCTTGATTTAGTTGTTATTTCTCACCCTTCTGCTGTGGTTTGTTGCTCTATGAGGCAATTGCAGATTTGTAGTCTTGGAGGCTTTTGTGAAGATTAGCCCTCCGTTCTTTTGTCGGTCTTGGTGTCTGCTCTGATATGTAGCACGGGAGTCGGGGAACGATAATGTTATATATGTATACCTTTGTTAGATTTATAATTGTATTACCGTTGTATATATATATATATATATATATATATATTGACGTTAGAAAATAATTTATTTGTAAAACAAGTCAGTTATGGATCTTTCGGCTTTATTCCATAATTGAACTTCATTTTGTTGGAAAAAGTTGCCCTTTGAGGTTTGCTCCATTTTGTGTTATGTATCAAATAAATGAGCAGGGATTGTGTTTTCTTTCTTTAAATGTGACATCCCTGTTTTCTGTCGGAAAAATAAATTTTTATTTACTCTGATTTATATTTGTATTATTTATTCGCGAAGGGGATTGGGGTGTTACATTAGTGGTATCAGAGCAGGTCGGTCCGTCCGGCCAAGTTGTTGAGTCTGTTGGTGTGACAGTTGAATACTGTTGGTGTTGTTTGTTTCTTAGTACGTGATATGTGTGTGGAACACTGTCAGTACTTTCTGGTTTTTTTCTAGTCCTTTGTCTGCAGGATTTAGATTGAGATAAGTGGGGGAGAAGCTGGTACTTCTCCAAGTTGCTTCAGGTGTGGAGCGTTGGCTCAGTATGTTGTAAATTGCAAGATTGTAAGTGTTGTTCGGACAGTAGTGTTCCCGATTCTGGAGGGAAGGCGGAGGTAAGGTTTATGTTGACTAAGGATTGATGCCTTAGGTATTTTTGTGTATGAGATGTAAGGAATGCTATTATAGTTTGGTAAAGATGGTTTATGCCCCATCATGATTGTCGGCTGTCTATTGGCAAATTGAGGAACTGATCACCCTTAATCTCTTGTTGATAGTAGGCGGGAATTATGTTGGATGGAATAGACGTATCTTTCCGGCTTTGATAGTGTGTGAAATGAGTTGTTTGGAATTTTAGAAATGATTACGGATTGTTTTGATGAGTCAATGAAGATTCTTATATCGGAAGATGAGACGGATTAGAGGTTTTGGTTTGTTGGTCCAGTTAGGAAGTCATTGAGAGAGAATGACTGGGTATTACTAATGGTAGTGTTCTGGAAATTGGCAGGAAGTCACAGTGATGTCCGTCAGTTGGGCATAGTTTCAGTTGTGCTTTTGGATGGGACATTAAGGTGTTGTCTTAGAGAGCGCCAGTATTCTTGGTAACAAAAGGAAGGATGATGGAATGGAATAACAAGTATAATGGTATTGAGACTATGGGAAGCAAAACTTAGAGTGCTGGTGAGTTCGGAGTCTTTGGAGTTTTAAGGCATTAATAGAAATTGTGAGGAAACCCTTGTGGGTGGATGTAACATCGCGTTTGAGAATTCTTTTTGGTTGGTTGTTGATACAAGTTGCAATTTGTGGGATTGGACGGTCAAGAGAAGAAAAAATTGTGTATGGATTACTAACGGTTGAATAAGGTAATGATTGAGAATAAGTGTCCACTTTCAGGAATAGATAACTGGAATGGTTTGGTTGAGTTTGAGTGAAATTACGATGGTTTGGAATGTTTGATAAGAGTGGTGAATTGTGTGAGTTGAGGCTTTGATCGATTTGATGTGATTGGTTATGTTTGTTATCATCGGGATAGGTTGTTATTTCCTCGGCTAAGCTCGTATGCGAGTAACCAGTTACCCAGTGAAAAGTTTTGAGAAAGCTTTAAGGATTTATATCTTTTGGATTTTGGTGGGGAATTACAAGTACAGTGATGGTATTTGGTGTTAGTAATGCGTCTCTAATGTTTATGGAGTAGAGGAATCGTATCTTCCATATTTAATTGGACAAGTTCGTAGTGGTTTTGATTGAGAATATTCAGATATATTATAAATTCAGAGGAAGAACAAGTTAAGTGTTTGAGATTTGAATTACAAGTGTTGAAAAGAGACGACGTTTTATGCTACATTATTCAAGTGAGAATTTTGGTTGAAAAAGGTTATTTTTCTTGGATATGTTATTTCAGATGAGAGTATGGTTAATGGCTCCATCGGAAGTAGATGTAGTTCTACAAGGAGAGGCTCCGAAGTTGGTTAAGGAGATTAGAAAATTTTGGGCTCAGTTGGTTGTTATTGCAAGGTATGGAAGACTTTGTTAAGTTCGTACTTCTGGTATCTCAGTTGACTTGCAAAGGGTAAGTCGTTTATTTTGGATGTTCGTTGTGAGTGATCTTCGGAGATCTGAAGTAGAAGTTGTCTACGATTTCAGTTTTGATTTTGTGTGATCCTAATAAACCGTTTGTGAGGTATTGTGATGTGTCTTTGATGAGTTTGGTCAGTGTGCTAATGCAATAGGGTAAAGTCGTGGCTTATGCTTTACGATAATTAAGGATTCATAAAAGGATCTATACTATCTTGGATTTGGAATTGGTTGCGGTGGTATTGTGTTGGAATATTTGGAGGTATTATCTTTATGGTCCTAGGTTCGAAGTGTTTGGTAATCGCAAGAATATTGAGTACTTGTTTGGTCTGAAGGAATAGAGTATGAGACAACGAGGAGGGCTAGAGTTCGTGATGAATTATGAATTTGGATTGGATTATCCTTCGGGGAAAAGCTGATGTTATGCCTGAAAAGTTAAATCGAAAGTTGTTATGCATGTCTATTTTGATGGTCAGAGAATTAAAATTATTTGAGCAGTTCAGAGACTTGTGTCTGGTGTGTGAGGCAACACCGTAGAGTGTGAAGTTGGGTATATTAAAAGTGAACAGTGATTTTTGGCAGAGATGAGAAAGAGTTAGACTTTGGACGTGAGATTGGTAGACTTGATGGTTTCGAGTAATTAGAGTGCGCAGCGGAAGCGTGAAGTGGCACATTTTGTATTTGAGTGTGTGGCTTATAAGAGTTCATAGGTTGAACATTGGAAACATGTGGGAATGATGAGACTATTGGACGTTTCAGAATGGACGTGTTAAGTGTAAGGTTTCAATATTATTCATGGGCTACTATATAGATGGATGTTTTGGTTGTATGTTCGATTGGTGAATCGTAGCATTGTTGTAATATTGTTGGGTCGTGGAACTTTATGCTCTTGTTGTGTTTCGGTTCGAGAGTGAACCTGTGTGTGTTCGTAACTTGGTTGTCTTTGCGTCGTAGGTTGGTCGTCAAGTGCATTGTGCGGGCTTTGAATCTTGTCGTTGTAGTTGTCGTCGTTGTCGTGTCATTGTGGTGGTTGCTGTTAGCACGTTGGGTTGTCAGTTTGTGTTATTTGTGGGGTGCCTCTTGTTGGCATGTTAGTTTGTTAGTCGGTGGCGTGAGTAGTGTCCGGAGTTGTTCGTCTCAGTATATTTTCGAGGACGAAAATTTCTAAGCGGGGGAGAGTTGTAACGCCCCAGTTTTAGTTAGTTTTATTTTATTGAATCGTTTTGATTATTTTATTATTATATTATTTTATTTCTGACTTTTATTTGAAAATATATTATTTTTCATCATTGTTTATGTTTTATCGCGTTTTGAGAGCGTTTGCAAGATGTTTGAGTTGAGGGGTAAAATAGTCTTTTAGGGGTTAGATATTTATATAAATAGAAAGTGGAGAGAAAAAGAGAGAAAAGAAAAAAAAAAGAAAAGAGAAGAGAAGGAGAAAGAGAGAAAGGGAGAAGAGGAAAAGTCGAGGAAACTCCGTTTCAATCGCGATTAATCGGGTAAGGGTGAGAAGTTTCGATTATATCCTGCTTGTATATGTATATGTATGTGTATGTTTGAATGTTTACTTGTTTCTCTTAGTTTTTTCAGTTATAGGTCAAAAACGCGTAAACGAGTAGAAATAGATGTTTTCACGGACGGAAATCGATATAAATTGTGTTGTATGATCTCTATATGTTTATGAATCATTGCTAATAATTGTTTTGCTGTTGGAAGTGATTTGGGTGGGAAAAATGGATTTTTTGGGTTTTGAAAACGAAGCAGAATTTTTCTGCATCTGGTGTAAAGTGTCAGGCGGTTCTCTGATTTCGCTTGGCGGTTCGGGATTTCGCCAGGCGGTTTTTGAGAGGCGCAGCCTTTACACGGTTCTGACTCTATTGAGGCATTGGGGAGAAATGGTGACGCCTCTGCTTCGCCGGGCGAAGTAGCGGCGAAGGGATTTCGCCGGGCGGTTTTTAGGTTTCACCGGGCGGTCCTGGGGAAATTTCACATTTATATTTTCTTTTAAATTCCATAACTTGTGTTCCGTTTATCGGTTTGGTGTCTTCTTGGTACCATTGGAAAGCTTATGAAACGTTCTTTCTTATATTAATGATTTTGAGATTATTGGCCGATTAATTTATGTCGGGAATTTGGAAAAGTGTCGTTTTGTCGACTTTTGCCATTTTAAGTGTGTGTAATTGATGTGCTTCATGCAATGTTCTTGTGATATGAATATGGTATGACTTGTGTGCTGTTGTATGATGTAAATGCATGTGTTTAGATGGTGTGATGATGGTTTGTGGCCGTATAGCAAATAAATGTGTTGTTTTGGTTTTGACTTCAATGTGTGATATTGTATATTGTTATGATGTGTTGTGGGTAGCATCTGATATGTGAATCCCTTGTGCAAAGAATTGTGATGATATGATTGTGGTGGTTTATGGCTTGTGATGAAGTGCATTGTTTATGTGAAATTTCAATGTATGTTGTTTGGTGGCCTTTATGGTTTGAAATGCATTGTTTGAATTGATTTGCAATGCATGAATATGATGATGTTGATTAATTCATATGGTTGAATTATGAATGTATGGAATTGGTGAGTTGAAATATATGCATGATTATGGTTGCATATATGTGTGAAGATGCATTTGATTGTCATGAGTTCTTGTGTGTCAAGCATCATGATATGCATCTTGTGATGTCGTGTGCCCTAGTGGGTGTGAGCGACGAATCGATTCCAGAAGGAATCCGCTATAACATCGTGTGCCTTAAAAATAAGAGGACCTAAAGCGATCAGATTAGATCGCATGCCTTAAAAATAAGAGGTGTGAGCGATGATTATAGACGATCGTGTGCCTTATACAAATAGGTGTGAGCGATTGGGTCGTGTGCCCGTGTGGGGTGTGAGCGATCCATAAACGTCGTGTGCCTTAAAAATAAGAGGTGTGAGCGATCAGATGGATCGTGTGAGCGACGGGGAACATCGTGTGCCCGACGGGGAGTTACATTAAGTAACGAGCGATGATTCCAGTAGAGTTTCTGAGTGAACTGGAGACGAGAAATGATGGATGGATGGTACCGCATATGCATTGCATAGAGTCGTTGTGTCGGTCTCTGTGCATTTGCATAAATCATGAATGGATTGATTATGTGTGAGAAATTGTGATATGCATTTGTGTGATATGCATTGGTGTAAATGGATTGTGCATGATTGATATGTATTTGTGAATGGAGTAATTATGTGTTGAGTTTGTGATTGGATTGGTGAATTGATATGCATTCGTGTTAAATGCATTGGTTATGAATGATATGTTTTGTGAATAGACATGTGTATTAGGTGTGAACATGCGGTTATGTGGGGATAATTGATATATGCTATATTTTTTGGTGATGAGGTGGTGTAGTTCTATATGTCATAATTGTGGTTGAATTATGTATGATATATTTTGTAATTGTGGCATGCTTTATGTGTTAGTATATGATGGCATGGGTGAGATGATTTATACTTGTGTTTGAATGTGTGTTTGCATATTATTATGCAATCTTCATTTAGTTGTTATTTCTCACCCTTCTGCTGTGGTTTGTTGCTCTATGAGGCAATTGCAGATTTGTAGTCTTGGAGGCTTTTGTGAAGATTAGCCCTTCGTTCTTTTGTCGGTCTTGGTGTCTGCTTTGATACGTAGCACGGGAGTCGGGGAACGGTAATGTTATATATGTATACCTTTGTTAGATTTATAATTGTATTACCGTTGTATATATATATTTTGACGTTAGAAAATAATTTATTTGTAAAACAAGTCAGTTATGGATCTTTCGGCTTTATTCCATAATTGAACTTCATTTTGTTGGAAAAAGTTGCCCTTTGAGGTTTGCTCCATTTTGTGTTATGTATCAAATAAATGAGCAGGGATTGTGTTTTCTTTCTTTAAGTGTGACATCCCCGTTTTCTGTTGGAAAATAAATTTTTATTTACTCTGATTTATATTTGTATTATTTATTCGCGAAGGGGATTGAGGTGTTATAGGAGGAGCTAGGTCCCTCAGAGTGATTGCCTTCTTCTCCATCAATTGAGCAAAGATCTGAGCATATGATGTTGGCAGACGATTAAAGTCTCTATCAGACCTCCTTGTCCTCTGTTGATTAGGCTGACGTTGTTGAGCAGCTCTCTGTTTCTGATGTTGAGGAGGATACTGATACCCTTGTTGATTGTAGGATTGTTGCTGAGGAGCATGTTGTTGAGGCATTGGAGCTTGAACAGCTTGAACAGTTGGCTGATAAGGCATTGGAGCGTATTGCGCAGCAGCAACATACGGACACTAGAAGTAAGGAATTTGAAAAGGCATTGGAGGGGGAGCTTGTTGAGCTTGCCTTTTCTGAGCAGAGACAACATTTGTTTCACCCTCTTTTTTCTTGTATCCATTAAAGGGCTTCTTGGCTTGAGACTGATTGCTAGAACCTCCTTGGATCTTTCCACTTTTCAGACCTTCTTCAATTCTCTCACCGACAATTACCAAATCAGAGAATCCAGCAGAAACATTACCAATCAGCTTCTCGTAGTATTGGCCTTGCAAAGTACCCATGAAGATGTCAATCAGTTCACGATCAACAAGAGGTGGATGCACCCTTGCAGCTAGCTCTCTCCAGCGTTGCGCGTACTCCTTAAAGGATTTGTTGTCCTTTTGAGCCATACTCTGAAGTTGAGTACGATTCGGAGCAAGGTCAGTGTTGTACTTGTATTGCTTGACAAATGCATCAGCTAGATCATCCCAAGTGTGCACATTGCTATGCTCCAGCTGCATATACCACTCAAGAGATGCCCCAGGCAAGCTGTCTTGGAAGCAATGGATCATCAGCTTTTCGTCTTTGGCATAGGCAACCATCTTGCGGCAGTAGGTCTTCAGATGAATGTTTGGGCAACTGAGGCCTTTGTACTTTGGGAATTCTTTCACTTTAAATTTGGGAGGAATGTCAACATCTGGCACCAAGCACATATCCAGAGCATTCAAAGAAGTTGAGTTGCGCCCCTCCATGACTCGGAGTTTGTCAGCTAAATCACGGCACAGTTTGATGGCTTCAGAATCCTGAGCAGCAGTAGAATTGACAATTGGGATAGCAGCATGGTAGTTCTGTACCTCATCATATTGATCTATCAGATTCTCTTCAGCATGAGGAATAGGAATCTGAGCGACAACAGGTTGGGCTTGCGGAATGGCACTAACAGTAACTCTAGATGTTGGAAGTGGTTAAGATATGGCATGAGCGAAGTCCATTGGTATCCCATAAGTGATGGGGTTGGGAACAGGAACAGAGAGCCTTGAGGTAGATGCTTGAACAGGCACAGTGTTGTTGGCAGCAGCGGCTTCACGCAGTTCTTCTTCTTTTCTAGCCATCATGATGGCTTCGAGAATTTGGTCAATCTTTCCCTTGATAGAATCCAACTCTTCTCTGAAGGCGGCTTGCTCTTGTTGAATCTGCTCCATCATTTGTCTGGTATTGACTCGAGTTGCATACTGGTGTCGAGGAATCAACTTGATTTACTGGAGAAGGAAGGAAGTTGAAGTGAGATTCTGAGGTTGAAAATGCAATGCAAGATACATAACAGATGCAATACAATGCAATGACATGAGATACAATGCAAGATGCAAGATCCAGGATCGCAGAATCAAACAGCTTCAAACAGTTCTGAAGTTGGCTGGAGAAACAGGTCAAGAACCACAACTCGGATCAAAGAAAGCCCATGGGTAGGTTTCTAAGACGGGTAGGTGCCTAGAGTTATGGATATATTTCAAAAACATTATAACCAAGACGAAGAGACATCCGACTATAATATCCTCGAAATAATCTCGTCTAGGTGAGGTCTTCGTTTCTTCCCCACGAGAAAGATTCCTTGGAGGCGTCCACTACACAACCATCGACACACGGGTTCTAAGTAGGGTTCTCAGAATCCTAGATCGAGGTTGAAAATATTATTGTCAGAAAGTAATACGTTCGAGGGATCTCATCTGATTGGGGCGTTCGCATTAACTCACATAGAATTAACGCTACCAACCACCATAGGTAAATGGGTTAATGGTCCTTGGGATCAACGACCCACCTCGAAAGTATTACCACTATGGCAAAGATTCACCACAACAATAATGTCTCCAAGGGAATCTACTCCAAGCGGTGGTTTTCGCTTCAACTCACACGGAAGAGACCACGCAAGCCTACACTACACAACCACCATCCTAATCCTAGGGTTTTTCTCGACACGGGTGTAGATCCATCTCACAAAGTTCCCAATATCAGAACAACCCAACAATGTTACAAAAGGTAACACAAATAAGGAAATAGGAAAGCAAGTACATAAGTGAACGAATAAACGAGAAGAAAATTAATAAACAAAGCTAAAGAGCTAGCGATTCGAATCAAGATAGGCTTGACTCTCTCTTGCATGGAGCATACTTCCCCAGCAGTGTCGCCATCTGTCGCACCTCAAAAAAATCGCTTAAATCGAAGACACGACCCTTCGCGCAAAAGGCGCGGAAAACGATTCGACAGAGTCGCCACCGAACTTTATTTATCCCAAAAGAGGGAAAGGAAAATGTCGAGAAAACCTTTAAGGAGCGGATAAGAACATCGTCAGTTACGTGAGGGGAAGGTACGCACACCCCCTCACGTCCGTTGTACTCAACGGAAACCTCTTGATTCGAATCGCGATACTCGTTAGCTAAGTTTGTTTATTTTCTTCTCAAAAATAAATGCGAAAAGGTAAGATAAAAGGGAAAATATGCTAAGGGAAAATGGGTGGTTTAAGGATAGGGTGCTCAGCAAGATCATCGCGACCTTGGGCCTACGTATGCTCATTCGGACGAGAATAAGGAATCAGAACAATCGTAGTTCAACTACGGGGTTTGACGGAAAAAAAAGGTAGTGTGCTCGCCAATATCATCACAATCTTGTGCCTACGTATCTTTACTCGAACGAGAATAAAGAATCAGAGCAGTCGTAGTTCGTGGTACGCCCGCGAAATAAGGGAGTTGGTTTGGTTTAGATGACGATTACTTGAACTTAAGAAAGATTCCTCGGGCCCAAGTAATCGGGAGAGTGAGTCAAAGATTTAGCTCTCTCTCTTTTTCATCTAAGGTGGTTGAGTTTGAAAAGGTTTGATGGTTTGAAAAGTTTTTTGGATGGTTGGACGAACGGTTGTCGAGTTGGATGTGTTTTAGAGGCGCCAATTGCTCACACACGAGTAAGAGAACTCACACCCAAACAATCGAAGGAAGATCAAAGAGTTGAACCCCCATTTTTCACCTTGAAAGAGTTTCGATAGTCGTTAGTCGTTTTGAGGTTTGATTATGAAAGTCCGCTGGACGTGAGATCAAGGGTTTATTGTATGCGCTTGGTAATTTTGAAAAGGATTGGATTTGTTAAAAGAAGAGGCGTCAATTGTCACACACGAGTAAGAGAACTCGCACCCAAACAATCGAAGAAAGATCGAAGACTTGAACCCCCATTTTTCACCTTAAAAGAGTTGCGATAGTTGTTAGTTGTTTTTGAAGTTTGATTGTGAAAATCCGCTTGACGTTGGATCAAGGGTTTATTGCTTATGAAAAGAGTTTGGTTTGAAAAATGATTTGGTTAGAGGTTGATTTGAAAACGGGCTCGACGACGAATCGAGAGTTTGGTTGAAAAGGGTTTGTTCGAAAATGGATCGACGGCGAATCGAGAATTAGTTTGAAAATAGGTTGCCTATGCTAGTCCCTAGGGGTGCTCCTAGTAAACAAACCACAATCAAAAGAAAACTAAATGCGTACATTGGAATGGGGAGCGGGGTACATGTAAATTACAAGGGATGACATGAAATAAAGGGCCTCGTTGTAAGGTAGCCCAAGAGAAAGCCGTGTGTGTGCAAAGTGTCATAAACTAAGCCTTGATCGAAAATCGCCAAGCAACTAACAGTCCATCAATTATTGTTTTAGGGTTTCGATATTTTTAGTGTTTTTTGATTAATGGTGAACAAATGAAAAATGGTTAGATAAAAATGAATATGGTATGGACAATATAATAAGAGTATGAATAATATAATCAAGATAATATGAACAAGGTATAATATTAACATAAAATAAAATTGGTCTCGTCTTAATCGGAATTTAATCGAGAAATCGATAATCAACAATTTTTTACTTTCATTGACCAAAATTGAAAATAAAAGAATATAAATCGAAATAGAAATAAAAATCGGAAAACTAAGAAAGGTCTCATCTTTACTAAGATTTTAAATTGAAAAATCGATAAACTTTAGTATTTGATTTTCATTGACCCAAAAATGAATACAAATGAAACAAAAATGATAGAAATGAAATAAAATCGAAAATGACAAGAAAAAGAATAAAGGGCTCACCTTTATCAAGATTTAAAATCGATAAATCGATAAATCTTAGATATTTAGTTTTCATTGACCCAAAAAAAGAATAAAAATAAAACAATGACAAAATAAATCGAAATAAATAAATAGTAAATAGTAGGCCTCATATAAATCAAGATTTGGTACCGATTCTAAAGAGTCACCCAATATCAAGATGTTTTTGATATCATTGGCCCAAAAGTTCGAAACAAAATCGAAAATGAAAAAATTAATTCACAATCTAATTGAGAAAATATTTTTTGGAGTTTTTAATTATTGATAACATCTAAACTAATTAATAATAAGTAACAATCCTAAATAGTTAAATCTTAAATATAATTAGAAGAAAAAACTTCAAATATCTAAAAACACATTAATTAATATAATCTAAACAAGAAAAATTAAATTAAAATTAAAAAAAAATGAAGAAAAAAAGGAGGGTGTTTATGATAAGAAAAGGTGTGAGTGGTAGCCTTGAATGGGCTTAAAGAAATCCCAAGACCCAAATCTAATTTTACCTAAATTTAATAAAAACAGTGAATAGAAAAAAAATGAAAATAACAATGCAAAATAACTCTTATCCTTAGCCATCATCATGCGTAGAATCATCAGAACAAGATGTCAACAACGTTTCAGAAACAACCCCTATCTCCTCTTTGCGATGTGACTTCTCATCTCAGTTTTCCGATCGGCTCTCTTATCTCTTAAATCACGGCGAATCTTTGTGGAGGTGAATATGAGATAAAAATTCGTTGTGGTGAAGCTGGTAAAGCAGAAGATGGCGGAGGGTCGAGTTAAGGTGCGGCGGAGGGTTGGATGGAGGATGGTTCAATGGAGAAGGTGGAATGGTTGAGTGAATCGTGATTGGGTTTTGATGGTGAGCTGAAGATGTTTCGGTTTGCAATCTCTCTTTTTTCCTGATTCTATTTTACGATTTGGTTTTTCGGAGTGGGTTGCTGATGATGGGTGAAAGAGTGATTTGGATTGATGAAGGGTGTGAGGTTTTGGGGTGATGTTCAGCCGAGGTTTTGCTGAAGAAATGAAGGCTTGAAGGTTAGAAATAATGAAGATGATTGAAGCAGGTCCGAAATTCCTGAGAATGGATGATGATTTGGGTTTTTATTTTTTTCGAGTTCTTGGAGAAGAAGAGGACTATGTTATTTTTTGAATTCCCAAGTACCCCCTCTCTTTTTCGTTGTTGTTGGTTTTATTTCTTCAAACTTCTGGGTAAGGCTTCAAATTTGTCCTATTATTGTGTGATGGGTCACCTTCAATGCAGGTTTTTCTTGCTGTTGTCGCTGTTGCTTATGTTGTTGGACGGAGGTGGCAGGGTGTTTTTTTTGTCTGGTGTGGATGTTGTGTACGTTGTAGATCAGAGCTTGTCTGGTGTGGGGTGAGGTTGGTTGTGGAAATTATACTGCGTGAGATGGCTTGGTATGTGGAGTGTGTATGAAGACCGGCTTGAACATGCTTGTGGTTGATACGAATTTCTCTCATACGGGCCCTGGTGTATGGTTTGGGGGTGGGGGTGAATTGCCTAACAATTAAGGATGTATGTGGCTGCGTGTATTGGTTTTTGTAAGTCAATGAGACGTGACTTAGGTTGGACAAGGATGCAAGCTACAACATATAGAATCATGGACTGTGTCATGAGATTTTTGGCATTTGTAATAAGAATGTTAATGGGCCTCTTTTTGAATGGACTCTAAAAATTTTTGTGTAACATTTTTGTGAATGAAATTGGATTTGATGAATTTTTGTGAGATTTTTTGAATAAAAATGATTTATGAAGGATGGATATGAAATTGGATTGTATATTTGAAAAATTGGATAATAAAAAAAATGTGGATGAAGTGGATTAAATGAATTTTGGATAATAGCATTAGATATGGATTTTTGAATGGAAATTTGGACATGGCTTAGACTTGGTTTTGAAATGTGGATAAAAAAATAATTTTTTTTGGAATTAGATAAGTTTGGATATTAAAAATGAACGTTGAATGGTTATGGAATGGAATAGATAAAAAAAAATACACAGGTAGGACAAATTTGGGGTATGACACTTGCTTCGACCGTGAGCTATTGGATTCTTCGCCAAGTTGATAGCTGACATGCTGTCGATCTTCATGGTAATTGCTCCATGACTCTTCCCTGTAATCTCTTTGACCAAGTTCACCATCCAAGTTGCTTGACATGCACAAAGAGAAGCAACTATGTATTCTGCTTCGCATGATGACAATGCCACTACTGGCTCCTTTCTCGAACTCCAAGCAACTGGTGCACCACCTAACATAAACACGTATCCATCTGTGGATTTTCTATCCTCAGCATCACTACACCAACTAGAGTCGGTGTATCCCACTAACTTGCATTCTTTCCCTTTATAAGCTGCAGGAAACAAAATGCCATAGTCGAGAGTCCCTTTCAGATACCTCAGTATCCTCTTCGTTGCTGTTAGGTGTGATACCTTTTGCTTCTGCATGAATCTACTTACCATACCCACAATGTATGCTAAGTCAGGCCTTGTGTGACAAAGGTATCTAAGTGACCCAATAAGTCTTCTGTATTGGGTTGGGTCGACATCATCTTCCTCTGAATCCTTCGACAGTTGCAGTCTGGTCTCAGTTGGGGTCAAAGTTGGGTTGCAATCTTGCATCTCAAATATTTTGAGTATTTCGCCTGCATATCTTCTTTGGTGCATCATCAAACCTCTACTAGTCTTGTAGAATTCAATGCCAAGGAAATATGAGAGATTTCCCAAGTCTGACATTTCAAACTCCTCACTCAGGTCATGTTTGAAATCTTTGATCTCCTTCTTGCAACTCCCTGTTATCAACAAATCATCGACATAGAGGCATAGAATAAGCAATTCATTATTGCTTCTCCTTACATACACTCCATGCTCAGTCATACACTTCACAAATTCTTTCTCCCTTAAGAAGCTGTCGATTTTCTTATTCCAAGCTCTTAGAGCTTGCTTAAGTCCGTACAGGGCTTTGTGCAGCATGTACACCTTTCCTTCTTCGCCTTGTTTCACATACCCAGCTGGTTGTGTGACATAAACTTCTTCATCTAAGGGACCTTAAGGAACGTACACTTCATGTCCATCTGACATGTGTGCCAATTGTTCACATTTGCTAGACCAATAACCAGCCTGATTGTTTCGATCCTAGAAACAGGTGCAAACACTTCATCGAAGTCGATTCCTTCCTTCTGAAGAAATCCTTTCACCACAAGTCTCGCCTTGTGTCAAGTTACTTCTCCTCTGGGATTCACCTTCACCTTCTAAACCCACTTCACATCAATTGCCTACTTTCCTTGAGGCAATTCGACAAGTGACCAGGTGTTGTTGACTTCGATGGATTCTAACTCTTCATTCATCGCTTTCACCCACTTCAAATCTTTCAATGCCTCAGCTGCATTGACTGGTTCGACATCTGCGTAGAAAGCATAATGCACCAGCTCACCCTCTTCATCGACCACATCATCTGATGTAATTATACATTCTTGCTACCTTGCAGGCATGTGTCTTATTCGTCGAGGTCTGCTTGAACCTACTTCATCTGCAACTGGTTCCTGTCGAACTTCTCTTTCGACTTCAGTGGCTGGTTCTTCACAAGAGATTCTCACTGAATCCTTCTTGGCATTCTCTGTCCAATCCCATTCTTTAAGCTCATCTATGATCATGTCCCTGCTGATCACTACTTGCTTATTCACTGGGTTAAACAACTTGTAACCTCCAGTCGAATGATATCCTATCAAGATCATCTGATCCGACTTGTCATCAAGCTTCCTTCTCAAATGATCTGGCACATGTCTATGTGCTATAGATCCAAACACCTTCAAGTGACTGAGGCTTGGCTTGACACCAGACCAACATTCTTCTGGTGTGACTCCTTCAAGCTTCTTCGTCGGACATCTGTTCAAAATATATGTTGCTGTCAAAACCGCTTCTCCCCATAATTCTTTGGGTAGATGCTTTCCATTCAACATACTTAACACCATGTTCATGATGGTTCTGTTCTTTCGTTCTGCAACTCCATTTTGCTGTGGTGTATAGGGTGGCACCACCTCATGCACAGTCCCTTCCTTTTCACATAATGCATCGAACTCTTTCGACACATACTCTCCACCACCATCTGTCCTCAGAATTTTCAACTTTCGACCACTCTGTCTTTCGACCATGGATTTGAATCTGAAAAATACCTCATTCACATCACTTTTCTTCTTGATGAGGTAAGTCTATAACTTTCGACTGAAATCATCTATAAACGTGACAAAATATATGTTGCCACCAATCGAATCCACCTGGATTGGACCACATACATCAGAGCATATGACTTCCAGAATTGCCTTCGACTTCCTTCCTGTATCCTTGCTGAAGCTATTCTTGTGTTGTTTCGACTGAACACACTCCTCATAGACTTCATTTGGAATGTCAATTTCTGGTAATCCTGAAACCATATTTCTTCTCTTCAGCGCTCTGATATCATTGAAGTTGAGATGGCTTAGTCGAAAATGCCATAACCACTAATCTCTGCTGGCTGCTGTTGCTAGACACTTGTGCTCCATCACCTTGAGTTCAATCTTGAAGGTCCTATTCTGAGACATTAGAGCCTTCAAGATCAACCTACCACCTGCGTCGAAAACTCTCATCATCTTGTCTTCGATAACTACCTTGTAGTTCTTTTCGACAAGCTGCCATATACTGAGCAAATTACTCTTCATGCTTGGTATGTACAACACATTGGAAATTATTGACCTTTTGCCATCTTTCCTCATAATCAGAACATCACCAACACCTTCAGCTGCTAGAGTATTGTCATTTGCAAACTTCATAGTGTTCTTCGACGAGGGCTTCATGTTGACAAACCAATCTTTCCTTCCAGTCATGTGTGATGAGCATCCTGAGTCCAAGTACCACTGATCTTGAAATCTTTCTTCTTCTTTTGTTGTGACCATCAGCAACATCTCTTCTTCTTCATGTTTCGCCAGATTTGCACCAGTTTCTTGATTTCTCTTCTTTTCTGGACAATCACTAACATAGTGACCATACTTCTAACAATTGAAACATTGAATGTGACTTTTGTCTGGATTTCGACCACCACCTCTTCCTCTACCTGCAGCACCACCTCTTTGGTTGCCTTGGTTCCAGGATTTCTTCTAAGTCGAATTGTAGCCTCATCTACCTTTGTTTCCATTCACGTTTCCTTTGCCTTTCCTTTCCTTTTCTGACTGCGCCTGCAAAGCCGTATCACTTTTCGACTTTCCTGCAGCTCTTTCAGCCATTCTTTGTTCATGAGACTCAAGCGTCCCTTGAAGCTCTTCCTTCGTCAATACTAACAAATCTTTCGACTCTTCTATGGCTACTACCACGTGGTCAAATTTTGGAGCCAATGACCTCAAGATCTTTGCAACAACTGATCTTGATGTCAACACCTCTCCACATACCTTGATTTAATTCACCAACTTTGTAACTCTGGTGAAAAAATCTGTAATACTTTCGTTGTCTTCCATATGAAGCAACTCATAGGTTCTCTTGTGAGTTTGTAACCTCACCTCTTTCACCTTTTCTGCGCCTCCAAACGAATTTTCAAGAATCTCCCATGCTTTCTTCGCTGATTCTGCATCGCTAACTTTTTCAAAGTTATCTGGATCAACACATTGATGGATTATAAACAACGCTTTATAATCTTTCTTCTTCAATTCTTTGTGTGCAGCCTTTTCTTGATTCGACGCGTTCTCCCCAAGCGATGTTACTCCTTCCTTCACAAGATCCCAAAGATCTTGATAACAGAAAACCACCTTAATCTGCTTGCACCAATTCTCATAATTATCTTTCTTGAGAATTGGTAGGGTCGCCGGAAAGTGCCCATTTGAATGATTCATAGCCATCACGATTTTCCTCCTTGAATTGCAACCGGAGCTCTAGATACCAGATGTTGGAAATTCACCACAACCTATGGTGATTCCGCTTCAATCTTGATCTCAAGATTGATAACCAACCCACAAACAATGCGTAATGACAATGAAAGAAGAAGAACAAGCAAGAACAGCAAGAAAGAAAAGAGAGAGAAGAGAAATATTTGGAGAAAATTATCACCCACGAACTGTGGGATTTTTCTTGTTATTGATCACTTGCTAAAACTGCAACTGTGATTGTTACAAGTACTGTGATAGTCTTCACTACTTGATATTCTTCTCAATTCTACAAAGCATCTATTTATAAACTTAGATTTAAAAAGGCCCAAAACTCTACAGGCCCAAAATATCAAATCTAATCTAAATCATATCAAATCTAATCAAAACCAAATCTGTGAAACAAACTGTTTCGACACACTGACTGTTTCGACTTCGACGTACTTAATGATGCTTCGACTTCGACATACTTAGACACTAGGAATTACAATTTAACAATTATAACTATTTTTTTAAATTCTATTTTGTATTACTATATACATATTTAATTAAATTTAATTATTTTTATTAGAAAAAGGATTTGTGGAGGGAGCCACGGATTCATGAGCTATTTGTGAAGACCCGATGCAAAAAATAAGGGAGTTTGTTGACGCCCGTTCCAAATCAACCTTGGTAACTTGTTTATAGTTCATTATTTTATTTCATTATTGTATATAACTAAATTGTTTAAACTATATTTAATTTAATTTTTTTTATGTGTGTGTAGGACTTGTATAACACCTTGCTTGCCCAATATCTAGCTGAAAATCCACAATATGTTCCGATTGGGAATGCACCGCTTGATCCACGCGTGGATCTTTACATTTGGAGTTTAACAGTAGGCGGGAAGGGAGTCAATTGGTGTTTTTTTGGTCTTGGGTCTTTGGCTGGCGATTACCGAAAAGGAGACCGAACTTTATTTCAAAGACTCGATGATAGGGAAGGAGGATCTCGTCCGGCAGAATTGACACCAGAAATGTTGGCAACAGTGAGAGAGTTATCTCTATCTAAGGCGAGACGAGAGGCGGAGACACGTGAGGCGACGTTAAAGGCTGAAATAGAGGAGATGAAGAAGAGGCAATCCGACATGGAGGCACAAATGCGACAATTTTTTGCCTCACAAAATGCTGTCCAAGATGATGATGATGATGTCCAAGATGATGATGATGATGAAGATGCTATATTTAGTAGTGACGATGAATAATTTTTTTTTGTTATTATTTATGTTTGTGACGTGAATATCACGTGACACTTTTTTTTTTTTTTTTTATATTTGTGACGTGAATATCATGTGGTTAAATATTTTATATCTTTAAATAATTATATTTATTTAAAAATTTGAATTTTTTAATCAAAATTTAAATTTAATTTTTACATTTTATTATTTATTAATTTGTTATATATATTAATATTTATTAATTTTTGTATTTTTAAAATAGGTTTGAGTTTTGTGACATGAAAACCATGTCACTAATTAGTGGCTTGGAAATCATGTGGGTACATATTCAAACTGAAACTCTGAGCGTGTTGGAGGCAAGCATTTTCCCACGTGATTTTCACGTCACTAATTAGTGACGTGAAATTCACATGGGAACTTTTCCAAACAATTTTGTTGGTTGCGACGTGAAATTCATGTCACTAATTAGTGACGTGAAAATCACATGGGAAAAAGTGTCCACTGTTGCTCCTCCGACGTGTTCTGACCACGTCGTAAATATTGATTAGTGACGTGCTTTTAACCTTAGTGACGTGAATATCACGTGGAAAATTGCAATATTTCTTGTAGTGTTTCACGTGGCACTGTCACGTCGGCTTCTGTTAACGGACGCTGAGAGAAAGATCAAAAGTGTGGACGGAAAATATTAGGAGGATCATTCTTTAATAGAAATTTTTTGAGAGAATAAAAGTGAAAAATGACAATATTTATGTGGACCAAAATCTTATTTAACCCTTAAAAAAAATATATCAAATATTACCACATATTTAATTGATTGCATAATTCAAATATTACACAACAATACTGATCGTGAAGGCTGGATCAGATCCTGTAGAAGTGGGCCACCAAGTGCGTCTAGGATGCTGGTCGTATGGAGAGGAGGAGGTGTACCTGCAAGGTACTCCGATGCTCAAGTAAGAAAGGGTAAGAGAAAAGGGGCAAGTACATAGTATTAGTTCGTAGGGTGAATATTGGATACCTGACCCTCTCAAGCGAGAAGGTTTATATAGAGCCCCCAACGCGTGGCCAACGATCCTATTTTCGGGGCGAAATAACCGTTTTCCTGAAGAATAGGTAACTACCCAAACTAGCCGTTATGTCGGGCAGGGTGCCCAAAACTAGCCGTTATGTCGGGCATAGGCATAGTTCCGGACACCTGCCCATAGCTGTTCGGGGAGTGGATGAGCTGTGCGTAACGGGCATCGTTTCCGGGGAGGAACGATGCAGTCCCTGCCCGGTCGGAGGGGCAGAAAGGTAACTTTTGCCCCTTTGTGGATTGGACTTAGGCAATTTGGGCCGCTTTGGAGTAGAAGCGGATTGGGTCATGTCTAGCCATTGGTCCAGTCCAGAACAAGAGCCCCCCAAGTCGTTGCTCCCGAGCATGGGAGTGATGACTTAAGGGCAGTTTGTTGCTCCGGGGAGCTAGCATGGAGTCGTCGTTTGTATACGAGGAGGATTGTCTCAATGTGCTTGTGACCCCTGGTGTCCGTGAGATTCGTGGTCGTGACCTTGTTGCCCGGTGTTCGGGGAGACTAATGGTCAGACAGAATTGGAAACGTTGGGACGCCACGTGTGCCTAGAGCTCTGTGTAGAAGTTACTAGGCAATGATGGCTAGTGGACAGCCATCATGGCCTACGAGCGCGTGTTCGCATGTGCCCCTTTGTATAAAAAGGGGAAAATTGTTCCATTTGGGACTTTTTGCTCTGATTTCTCTTCGTTTCCTTCAGCATTCCTGCCCGTTGCCACCGTCTGCTTACTCCGACCACCGCTCCAAGCTTCGAGCAACCATTTTCGTCTTCTTAAATCAAGTAAGTTTTCTGATCCTGTGCTTGTTTTACTCCTTTTTGTTGTCAACAGTAGATTGCATGTGGTTAGGGCTAGGTTTAGAGGACGAAATAGGTGGATTTCCGGCGATTGTTGGTGGTGGACGGTGGTTGTGCCAATTTTTCCACTTCTGACATGTCGCTGGACGTGTTAGTACGTTCTAGCAAGGAGGGCGGTTCATGGCGTCGCCGTGACAGCTATGCATGTGCAACCGTCGTGTCTGTCCTTTTTCTGAGTGGGTGATGAGTTTTTCGGTGGAACACTCCCAGATTCTGGTGGAGCTTTGCGACTTCTGGCGAAGCTTCAAACGAAATCTGGGTGTGAGTGCGAGAAAGCTCCTCGCTTGGGGATGGTTTATTTCGAGCGTCTCCTCGAGGGGAGGTTTCAGTTTTCCTTTTGATGGCTTACGCTGGGGACGTTGTCCTTAGCTCTTTGCGCGCCCTTTCACTTGACTAAGCGGTGGAAGGGTGGTTTGATTTGTTGTTGAATTCACTTTCTTCTCTGCTTTTCAGGTGATTGTTATGGCGACGGGGCCAGATAGAGAGGTTATCATAGATACGTCCGAGGAAGAAACAGGCTCCGAGGATAATAGTAATTTGACAGCTTCGAGTTCGATGGCTTCGAGTTCCTCCAGTGATGTTGGGGAGGAAGATGAGCTGGACGACATGGACGAGGACGTCGCCGTGGACTCCGCCGAGGAGTGGGAGGTGGTCGAACCTGCTGAGCACGTGTCTATTTTTGTGAAGTATTTGGGGGACGCTTTTACGGAGGTCGGACCAGAGGGAGAGTGGAAGGTGCACTTCCCTTCCGTGGGTGAGCGGGTCTGCACGAACTTCGGGGACCGTTTCACGATGTATGAATATGCTTTTAAGGAGTTGGGTCTGAGATTGCCGTTCACTGATTTTTAGCAGTCAGTGTTCGTGTATTTGAAATTGGCCCCCACGCAACTGCATCCTAACTCGTTAGCCTTCATCCGGGCGTTCGAGCTAGTATGCGAGCATCTCTCCATAGGGGCTACTCTCCCTCTGTTCTTCATTGTCTTCCATCTTCAAAGGCAGCTATCGGGGAGGAAGTACGACTGGGTGTCTTTGAAGCAGCCCCCCAAGTTGTTTAAGCCACTCTCGGAGTCGATACAGACGTTTAAAGAGCGGTATTATGTCATCGAGCCCTTGTCTGAAGCTGCCCAGGATAGCACATACGTCTGGGAGATCGAAGTTGACGAGGATGGGAATGACCTGCACGACGAGGATGGGAAGTTTATTGGGCGGAGAATCTATAAGTTTCCCATCCATTGGGCGCCCGATCATTTTGCTATGAGGCCCAGTGGCTATGTTCTCCAACCGAGCGAACTACACGGGCAGGACGTCGTGGCGTACGAGGTGCTGGTGAAGTGGGTCAACTCCTTCCAGCTTAATGAGTGCTGGATGAGCAAGGGTAATCTGGTCTTCGAGGAAGACGGGAGTCAGAGGGTTGAGCTTCGATTTATCAACATCAAGGCACTGTTGGAGTGCAAGACTCCCGAGGATGCCGAGAAGCTGCTTGGTAGTCTTAGTTATTTAGATTTGTTTGCGCTATTTCTTTTCCTCGTATCTAACATGCTCGTATTTTATTTGTGCAGGTGAGATGCCTCAGGCCTATGACAGGGTTGTGAGGAACGCTCTTGCGAGGAACAAGGCCGGAGCAGTTCACCGAAGTCTCGGTTTGCTGGCGCTCGTGTTCCTCCTCCGGCGTAGTCCTCTGCGGGGACCTCTTCCTCTCCTACTCCTGCTCCCCGGGGGTCTCTTCTTCCGTTGACCGGTCGATCCAAGCGGCTAAGAGTTACTGATGCTGTGGACCTCACTCGGGTGGTTGAGAAAGGGAAGTTCGAGCTTCCTCCTTATATCCTCGATAGGAGGTTTTTCGAGGGAAACTCTTTGGTCGTGCCCCGGGCGAAATCTCTTCACTTGGAAAGTATGGATCGTCCGAGCAAGAGGGCTTTAGTGGCTCAAGACGCTCTTGCCTTGGTCAGGATATTGGAGATGACAGCCGTTTATGCTGAAGGGGACTCTGCAACTGAGGTCGAACTTAATGCTGCCCGTGCTACCATGGTGTCCCTCAAAGAAGACGTCAAGGGTGCCGATGATGCTCGGAAGAAGGCCGAGGAGGAGGTAGCTCGGTTGAAGAAGGAGAACTCCACGCTGGCGGCGGAGAAGAAAGTTGCTGAGGAGCTGGTCCAGCGGCTGAGGGCGGCAAATGCCCCGGGTGACGATGAGCTGGAAGATGTGAAGGAATTGAAGACGAGGTCCGAGCTGGTTTCCCGTTTGCTGACGGTCGAGGACGATGGTATTGTCGTCCCGGAGGAGTCTTTCAGAAACGCCGTGGCTCAACTACAGGTGGTGAACCCCGAGCTTGACTTTTCTGTCGAGGGTACCCACTATCTGGCGCACCTTGAGGATGGCCGGATCGTTATGCCTGATGCTCTCCTTGAAGGAAATAACGAGGATTAGCCCGCGGAGGACCCGGGGCCTCAGCCCGAGCCTGCCGAGCACGTGGATGAGTGAGGAGTTTGTGTTTTTGATGTTGTTGTAATCTATCCGGCCTGCGTGCCGAGTAATTGCTTGTAATTTATTTTTTGGGGGGCATGGCCCCCGTTTGATGTAACTCAGTACAATCGTGGTCCTTGTGGCCACTTATTATGTTAAATTATCATATGTTTGATTCTGTTATATGCATGAATTTACTTGCTTTTATTTTTTGCTAAGTGTTGTACTCATGCTCGTTGTGAATGTATGTCTGCCCGTGATTGGGAGTATTTGACTTGTGCAAATATTTAAGTGGAATTGCTCATTGTAGATGTGTTCGGCAGTGAGGGGAACTAGTCGAACGGCCGGGGAATATCCTGGCGGGGGTGCGGAGCTCAGGTCGCGTTTGAGGCCTGAGTTTGCGGCGTGAACGTCCCATCGCGAGCTGGGGTTCTGCCAGTCATGGTACTTTGACGACAACGATGCTCGATCGAGGACCGTTGTCGAGCAGTTACCCGGCTCGTTACTAAGCGGGGTTCTGCTTTATTAGTATGCGACACTTGTACCTAGACGTGCATAGTGGTCGGTAGCTGACGTTCGTCGTCACGACGAGTCGCACCGAGAATTTAGCTGTAGCATTGTTTTAGCTTTTCAGCGTGCCATGGTCGAGCAAGTTCTTCCCCGGTGAGTTGTTCTAGGTAGTAGGCCCCATTTTCCATTTTTGCTCGGACGTGATAGGGTCCTTCCCAGTTGGCTGCTAGTTTGCCTTCGCGAGAGTCTTTGTGGTTTCTTCTTAGAACAAGGCTTCCCACGTCGAAATCTCATCCTATCACCTTGGCGTTGCGCCTGATGGTAATTTTTTGTTTTAGTGAGGCTTCGCAGAGGGCTGCCCTGGTTCGGATTTCCTCGACGAGGTCGAGTTCTTCTCTCAATGATTCGTCGTTCATCTCCTCGTCTAGGGGCGACTCTGTCCGCCTGGAGGGCACGTGAACTTCGACGGGGATTACGGCCTCGGTCCCGTATGCTAAACAGAAAGATGTTTCCCCGGTTGTTGAGTGTGGAGTTGTGCGGTATGCCCATAGTACGCTGTACAGTTCCTTAACCCATGCCTTCGTTGTTTCGTCCAGCCTTCGATTGAGGCCTCGAAGGATGACTCGGTTGGTTGCTTCAGCCTGTCCGTTTGTTTGAGGGTGCTCTACGGATGCAAAGTGATGCTTCGTGCCCAGTTGGGTGACGAAGTCTTGGAACTTCTTGTCCGTGAATTGCGTCCAATTGTCCGTTACTATCGCTTGGGGGATGCCGAAACGTGCAAGGATGTTTCGTTTGTAGAAACGCATGATGTGGAGGGCAGTTATCTTGGCTAGAGCCTCCGCTTCTATCCATTTTGTGAAGTAGTCTACGCCCACTATTAGGTATTTGTTCTAACTTGATCCTACCACGAAGGGTCCTAGGATGTCTAGGCCCCACCAGGCGAATGGCCACGGGGAGGACATAGCCTTGAGCTCGTTAGGCGGAGCCAGGTGCATGTCCCCGTGTGGTTGGCATTTATCGCATTTCTTCACGTGTTCTTTTGCGTTGTTTTGCATGGTCGGCCAATAGTATCCTGCTCGGAGAGCCTTTCATGCAAGGGATCTTCCACCGAGATGTTGAGCGTTAACTCCCTCGTGGATTTCGTGCAGGATGTGCGCGACCATTTCCTCCTTGACACATTTGAGCAGCAGAATGGAGAATCCCCGCCTGTAGAGTTTATCTTCGACCAAGACGTAAGAGCAGGCTCTTCACCTGACTGTGCTGGCCTCCTTTGGATCGAACAGAAGTTCGTCTTTGGCCAGATAGTTGTAGACGGGGGTCATCCAGCAGTTGTTGTTGCCGATCACCTGCACGTCGAGTGTCGGGGAGGCCTTCTCGATGCTGGGTCGAGGAAGTACTTCCTGTATGACGGATTTGTTTCCACCTTTCTTCTTTATGTTGGCTAGTTTGGATAACACGTCTGCTCGCACGTTATGTTCGCGGGGAACATGTTTCACTTCCACTGTTGTGAACTTTGCCATCTCCTTCTTGACCAGGGCCAAGTATTCGGTCAGGTTGTCGTTTTTGGCTTGATATTCTCCCCGGACTTGGAGGGCCACGAGTTGTGAGTCTGTGCAGATGACGACTTCTTCTGCGCCCAGGTCCTCGGCCAGGCGTAGCCCAACGAGGAAGGCTTCATATTCAGCCTGGTTGTTGGAGGTTGGGAAGGACAGGGTGAGTGATACTTCAACGATGATTCCTTCGTTGCTTTCTAGTATGATGCCTGCACCGCTTCCTGTCGAGCTGGAGGCACCATCCACAAAAATGGTCCATTTGCATGCTTCGCTCGCGGGGGAGTCTGCGAATGTCATTTCAGCGACGAAGTCTGCCAGAGCCTGGGCTTTGAGAGCTTTCCTGCTTTCGTATTGGATGTCAAATTCGGACAGTTCTAGCGACCATTTGAGCATTCGACCGGCCATGTCTGGTCGTCCTAGTAGCTGCTTTATTGGTTGATCTGTTTGAATCACGATCGTGTGAGCTAGAAAGTAGTGTCTTAATCTTCTGGCTGTGTTGATGAGGGCCAGTGCGACTTTCTTTATCTGTTGGTATCTTAACTCTGGTCCTTGCAGCGCTTTGCTTGTGAAATATATGGGCTTCTGCCCGTCAGGTGTCTCGCGGATGAGAGCGGCGCTCACTGCTTCGGTTGCTACGGCGAGGTACAGGTACAACGTTTTGCAATTGTCCAGGCGAGAGAGGACCGGAGGCTCTGAGAGTGCTTATTTCAGATGGAGAAGGGCCTTGTCACACTCCTTGGTCCATTCAAATGCTGCCTCTTTGCGGAGGAGTTTGAAGAATGGTAGAGCGTGCTGGGTGGACTTAGCCACGAAACGAGATAGTGACGCGAGCATCCCGTTGAGGGACTAGATGGATTTTTTGGACTTGGGCGTAGGAAACTCGGAGAATGCTTGGCATTTATCGGGATTGGTTTCGATTCCTCGTTCCGTTAAGTAGAAGCCGAGGAATTTTCCCGCTCGGACACCGAACGTGCACTTCTCCGGGTTAAAACACATTTTGTATTTCCTGGCCTGTTCGAAGACCTTTCTCAAATGGGCAGTATGATCAGTTTCCTCGTGGGATTTCATGATCATGTCGTCCATGTAGACTTCGAGCATGTCGCCGATTTCTCCCCGGAATACTTTGTTCATCATTCTTTGGTAGGTTGCCCCGGCGTTCTTCAGGCCGAAGGGCATTACGTTGTAGTAATAGTTGCCCTATTCGATCATGAAGGCCGTGTATTTTTTGTCAGCCATTGCCATTGGAATTTGATTATAGCCCGAGTAGGCGTCCATGAACGATAAAAGTTTAAAACCGGCAGAATTATCAACAAGTTTATCAATATTGGGGAGGGGGTAGGCATCCTTCGGGCATGCCTTATTGAGATGGGTGTAATCAATGCACATGCACCATTTTACATTAGATTTTTTAACTAGTACAACGTTGGACAGCCAAGTGGTGTACTTGGCCTCCGAAATAAATTTGGCCTCGAGGAGGTCCTTTACAGCTTTTTCAGCAGCCTCCATTTTATCCGGAGACTGCTTTCTCCTACGTTGTGCTACGGCCTTGACGGCCAGGTCAATTGTCAGCTGGTGGCAGGTGACAGACGGATCCAAGCCGGGCATTTCGGCGGTGCTCCATGCGAAGAGGTCGGCATTTTCACGGAGGCATGTTTTGAGCTGCTTCCTCGCGATGTCGGGCAGGTCTGCTCCAATCTTCACTCCCCGCTGAGGGTCATCGCCGAACAAAACGATCTCGAAGTTGCCATCTGGGATTGGGCACATCGGATGGGAGCGGCTGCTGGACGATGTGGATGGGTTGGCTGAAGTTGCTCGTTCCTCCTGCTGGTCTTCTTCTTGGAAGCGACTGTCGAGGTCGATGGAGTCGACCTGGGGAAGAGGCTTAGCCTCCTCAGAGCTGCTTGGCAATGCTGGCTTGCCCGACGCTTTTGGCTTGGACATAATGGCGTTGAGACCTTTTGTAGCTGCCTTGAAACACCGTCGTGCAGCTTCGATGTCGCTGTAGAGGGTGGCGACCATCCCTCTTGAAGTGTAATACTTCATCTTCAGGTGGACGGTTGAAGGCACTGCTACCAACTCGGCCAGAGTTGGCCTTCCGAATATGCACTGGTAAAGCGACGGGCAGTCGATCACCATAAATTGTACCTTGACATATCTGGCCGTCTCAGCTGATCCAAAGGTTACGATAAGTTCGACGTAGCCCCATGGCTTGGTCACTGATCCGTTGAATCCCTGTAAATCAGACCCTACATAGGGGGTAAGGTGTGATTCGTCCAGCTGAAGTGTTGAAAACAGTTGGGAGTACATGATGTCGACCGAGCTGCCCTGGTCGATGAGGATTCTACGAACGTCGAAGTTCACCACTCGGGCCCTGACGAGCAAAGGTATGCTCGAGTTCGGGGATCCGTCGAGGAGCTATTCCCGGTAGAAGGAGATGGGGACGGAGCCCTTCTGGGCCTGATTAAGCGTGGTCACTTTATTGGAGCTCGTGTTGATCAGATGCTCGAATTTGCGTTTCACGGAGCCCACAGTGACTTTGTTGAAGCCCCCGCCAGAGATGACCATGGCGGAGGGAAAAGTCTCCCACGGGCTGTGGGCCGCGAAATAAGCAGGGGTGCTGAGCCCGTCCGGGACGTAGAAGTCCTCAGGTCACGATATGGACATAGCGACCTGTATGTTGGCGTCTTCCGAGGAGGGTACTTCCTCCTCTATCTTCTTGGACTCCTGGGCGTCCTGCCGAGGAGTGTCCTTCTTCTTTGCGAACTGTTTCAGGTGGCCGTCCCTGATCAGTATCTAAATGACATCCTTCAGGTGGATGCAGTCCTCTATAGTGTGGCCTTGACTCTTGAGGAAACGACAATATTTTGATTTGTCCATGTTTGGTCTGGCCGGAAGTTATTTGGGGAAGCAAACCCCTTCCTGCTTGAACTCCGAATTGGTACATTCGGACAATATTTTCTCCCTGGAGACGGTCAGGGGGTGTAGTCATGGAAACGCCCGGAGGGTCCCTTGCTGTCGCGGGAGTCCAGGGGACGGTCCTCACGCCTCCTTTTACCCCGACGAGATGTCGAGGCTTCTTCTCCTCTGGAGGTCCGAGCGTTCTCCTGATGGCGCGATGCTCGGACGTTGCTGGCCGCAACCTTCTCTTCGTACTGAATGTGCGATTGGGCTTTGAGGAGGAGGGCGTCTAAGTTCCTCGGTGGTGCGAGGCCAATGGCTTTAGAAAACTCAGAGCCCGGGCGGAGCCCTTGCTCGAGCAGAAACTTCTTCATTTCGTTCGTTGTAGGGACCTGTACTGCTTCCTTGTTAAACCTCTCGATATATGTGCGGAGAGGCTCGTATTTTCCTTGGATTATGGCCCCAAGGGAGGCCTCGGTCTTGGGGTGACGGCGATATGCTGTGAAATGCCGCGAGAACATCTTGCCCAGTTGTCTCCACGAGGTAATGGACTCCTCGGGCAGCTGCTTGTACCATGTCATCGCTCCCTTTCGGAGAGTGGTAGGAAATAGTCGACATTTGATGGCGCCTCGTATGCTGCGGTAGTCCAGCAGCGCATCGATGTTCTCGATGTGCTCGTCGGGGTCAGTGGTCCCGTCGTACGTGCCCAGTGACGGGGGCTTCTCCAGGCCTTTGGGGAGACGGGTAGCCAAGATCTCCTGGGATAACGGGCGGGCCGTGAGGCTCGTCGTCGCTGCTAGAACTGGTGAACCATATGGACCGAAGGGGACGCTCGCGGCGGCGGTTCCTCCGGGGAGAAGGAGAGCGGTTCCTTCGAGGGGAAGGTGAACGGGCTTGTCCTTTAGACTTGACCGGGGGAGATTGCTCGTTCCTTCAAGTCCTCTTGTGGCCGGGAGAGCGCTGGTCACGCGGGGAGATCTGGTCACGCTTTCGGGCAGCGCGAGGGTCAGGCTCTTGGCGCAGTCTTCGGTCGATGTCTCTCCGGTGCTGCGGGCTCCTTGATCGTCGCTGGCTCATACGAGGAGGATGGGATCTTGGACGGTTGGACTGTTCTAACGCCCCGATCCTCTTGTTCTGCTGCAGGATCAGGGTGTTGGTTTTGTTGATCGCTTCCAGGAGGGCTACCACGGCCGGGTCGGCGTTGGGCGGAACAGGAACGGGCTGGACGTCAAACGAAGACTGATCGTTGTTGCGATCAGCGGAGGTAGGGGAAGGAGAAGCAGTGGCTCCGTCCCTTAGAAAACGGGCATCTCTGTGGAGAGATGGTTAACCGTCAACGTCAGATTTGTTGACGGGGAGGATGGTGGTTTGGAGAGCATCCTTGGCGCGATCTTGAGAGGCCATGATGATGATGATCTTTGAAAATTATTTTGATCTTTGGTTTCCGGGAAAGAAAGATGGGGAGAACAACGGTTCCCACAGACGGCGCCACTGATCGTGAAGGCTGGATCAGATCCTGTAGAAGTGGGCCACCAAGTGCGTCTGGGATGCTGGTCGTATGGAGAGGAAGGGGTGTACCTGCAAGGTACTCCGACGCTCAAGTAAGAAAGGGTCAGAGAAAAGGGGCAAGTACAAAGTATTAGTTCGTAGGGTGAATATTGGATACCTGACCCTCTCAAGCGAGAGGGTTTATATAGAGCGCCCAGCGTGTGGCCATCGGTCCTATTTTCGGGGCGAAATAACCGTTTTCCCGAAGAATAGGTAACTACCCAAACTAGCCGTTATGTCGGGCAGGGTGCCCAAAACTAGCCGTTATGTCGGGCATATGCATAGTTCCGGGCACCTGCCCATAGCTGTTCGGGGAGTGGATGAGTCGTGCGTAACGGGCATCGTTTCCGGGGAGGAGCGATGCAGTCCCTGCCCGGTCGGAGGGGCAGAAAGGTAACTTTTACCCCTTTGTGAATTTGACTTAGGCAATTTGGACCGCTTTGGAGTAAAAGCGGATTGGGCCATGTCTAGCCATTGGTCCAGTCCAGAACAAATACTATTTAAATTCGTACTTTTAAAATTCTATAAACATGATATTAATACTATTAAATTTATTTTTGACTTTTGCAATTAACCCAAACTCGATCACAAATTCCATATAGACAGTCATCATTTACATGACTACAAATTACAAATGACTACAAATTAGTTTGATATATAAAACAAATTACAAATGACTACAAATTACATTAACATTTACATGACAGTCATCATTTTAAATAATTTTCCATTTTAGATAAAAGTAATGTTAAAGAACTAATTTAATATAGTATAACTTAGAATTTGATACATAATATAAATTAGTTTAACTATTTTTATTTTTTAAATAATTTATTAGATCTTTAAAATATATTGGATATATTAAATCCATCCATATATTTAAATGAATGCAATGGATGAGAATATTATGTTTCTATTTTTAAATAAAAAATCATATATAGTTAATACTTCTAAGAATAAAAGATTATTTTTAAACAATTTCAAAAAATTTATTCAATCCTGAGAAAATGTTGCATTCTAATAATTATGTTTCTGAAAATATTATTTTAACCCTTGAAACAAAGAGATATAACTATTTCTCTTGACACCACATTATGACAAAAACATAGTATAAAACCCGTTCAATTAAATTAAAAGTTTACATCATCTATTTAAGTTTTTAAATAAATTTAAAATAATTTGATAATGATGAGTTGAAAACTATTTCTTTCTTTTTTAAATTTTTATCCAAGCAATTTGAGTTAATATTGAGCAAAAATAAATTATTTGCAAGCTTCAATTAATTATTTCAAAAGATATTAACCTTCAATTAAGTCAAATTTGAGTTAAAAATTTTTAAATTAAATATAAGTTAAATTTTAAACTAAATCAAGTTGGACTTAGTTTTTCAGTCCTATTACTACTCATCACTATTACGGCATGGCTTTTGCCAAATTAAAATAAATAAAAATAGTATGGCATGTGATAACTTATAATTTTGACTCATTATGTATGGCTGTGTTTTACACGAGTATTTGTCGCGCGTAGATTACACCTCGATTGTAGCAACAGTAAAACAGAAAGAAAAACCCAGAACCATTTGTAAATGGCGGCGTATTCTAGGTTGCCCGCCACGTTACTTTCTATCACTGCCTGTTAAAAACTTAAATAAAAAAGCACTTTTAATTTCTGCTTATTCGGTAAACAGTTAAAATATTTATTTTAATTTATACTACTCCACTAACAGAAATTAAGTTTTAAGAAAAAAAGAAAAACATTAAATACTTTTTACACCGACTGATAACAAATTTATTGACCCACAGAAGCACACACATGGATGCAACTGGCAAGCACAAAACGAAACGTTTCCATTTTCAGCCTTTTAGCATCATCCACATTTACTATATTACCCTCAATATAGCAAAAAAAAAATCAACAATAAACCAAAAGATACTTTTAATTAGTCAAACTAATTGACTGATTAATGCTAATTACCCCAGTATCTTACTCACGTGACTCACCTCGGAATTCGAGATTTAACACACACGTTCATTCACGACCGTTAGATTTCGTTTTAATTTTGAATTATTAAAAGCTATTAAAACAACTTGTCTATACGTAATTAATTATGCGGCGCTTCGCATTTTTGTTACTAGTAGTATTATTTATTTTCCAAATAATTTTTTTCATTACCGGAATTATAATTATAATTAGTAATTAATTAATTAGCGATAAATAAAAAATTTCGCCTGATTGATCCTATAAAAAAGCGATTTCGGAGTTTCGGTCTTCGCAGCAACTTAACAGCCATTTCGTTATAAACTCACTCAACAGCTTTTAAAACTCACACAAACACCATGGAATCTTGAGATTTTCTTCCTTTTATGAAAAATAATCACAAAAGTGAAAGTTTCAAGGAAAGTTTCTAATAGAATCATCACCGTTTGAAATTAAGCTTTAATCTCTCTAGTGTTGTTGTGTGTTTTTCAGCTTTTGTGCCACTTACCTTACCATAACCATAGCCATAACCACCAACATCGCCCCACGCACCATGTTAAAAGCACTTTTCACAACGCTTTATTCTCCCATCTCTTTCTACCAATTCCATTTCCTCACATTTTAATACTATTTATTGCTTATTTACTACCTTCCCTTTTCGTTTTCACCCCTTTTAATGTCTTTTTAGCAGATTTTATTTTTTTTCATTCCAAAAGCCTCTCTCACTCACTGTTCAATCTTCACACACAAGTTTCTCATTTATTCTCCCACATAAATAAAATCTCTACCTATTTCTTTACCCAAAACACACACAGTTTCACTCACAGAATCACTAACCATGAAACAACAACAACATAGTATCCTATGTAAAACCACAGTACACGAAAGTGTTACTAGGAAATACATAAAACCAAAGAGAAACAGCAATGCAAGAAACAACCTAAACAACAGGTATTCTATTCAAACCGAGTTACCAAAAGTGATTCGCGTGATAGTTACTGATCCAGATGCTACTGATACAGATTCATCGAGTGATGAAGAATCAAAGTTTATAATCCCTCGCCGTAGAATCAAAAAGTACGTCAACAAAATCGAAATCGAGACCATAGCTTCAACGGTTTCGGTTTCCCGTAATAAGAAACGGTCAGCCAGAGAAATGAAGTCTCCCCGGAGACCGGCGAAGGTTGCAGCAATCCCCGGAGACGAGAGAAAATTCCGAGGTGTACGAATGAGACCGTGGGGAAAATGGGCGGCTGAGATTAGAGATCCGGTAAGCCGTGTACGGTTGTGGTTGGGAACTTTCAGCACCGCAGAAGAAGCTGCTAAGGTTTACGACGCTGCAGCTATTAAGTTTCGAGGTAAAGACGCTGTAACTAACTTTTCCTCATCGCCGCCGGTGGTTAAGAATGTAGTAAAAGCTGAAAGTGTAAACAGAACGACGACAATGAAGGTTGACGAAATCAAAACCGAAATATCCGTTTCCGGCGAAGACTCCGGTGACGAGTTTGTTAATCTATCTTCTCCAACTTCCGTTCTCCGGTTCAGACTTGAAGAAATCAATGAATCAAATAAACCGGATGAACCAGTTTTTGGAAGTGAACCCGTTGAACCGGTCGAGCCAGTTATTGAAGATGAACCCGTTGAACCCACCGAACCGGTTGGTGAATGTGAAACGAGTTTTTTCGACGAAACTAATGAGATTTTCCGACAGGAAACGGAGGACGTGTTTAATTTTCCAACAACTTGTGATTATTATTACTCCAACGTGTTTGATGAAGGTCCTATGCAATATGTTCATGAAACGACGTCGGTTTTGTTGAATCAGTGTCGTTTCAGTGATCACGTGGAAATTGATAAAGCCCACTCACCATCACCACCATCACTATCATCATCAGCAGCTTTATGTCAAGGGGATGATTTTCTTGATGACATTTTGTTAGATTTAGAGCCTCTCATTGCGCTTTGAGACAGTGAAAGTGAAAGTAGTTACAATCATGAATCATGATATCATCCCTTTCACAAGCTATAAAGTCGTCGTTGACTGTTGAATTTCTCAGCAGATTTTGATTCCGGTGGCAAGAAAATTCCAAAAAAGAAGAGTTTATTTATATTATCAATTTTGTTAAATATATTAACTTTTTTATATTTCAGCTTATTTTTATTTATATATTGTTGCGTAATAGTAGTAATAAGGTGTTTTGAGAATGTAATATATATTGTTCAAATATCAATGCAAGTGTATTGCAGTGAGTACATGAATTGATTCTTGTTGTCTTTTGTGAATATAGTAATGGAGTTTATGTGAAATGGTGGAGGGTTGAGTCACTTCTTGCAAGCGGTGATTGCGGTAGTTACTATTTGTTGGGTGTGAGTTCCAAAATCGATGCTTCGAATTTTTTAATTTCCATGTATATGTACTATAGTACAGTTTCTGAATTGTTGCTAGTAAGAAATTGTTGGTGATTCAGTAACGTCGGTGAGGGTAAATTTATGGAAGAAAATTATACAAATATCGAAGAGAAACATGTGTGTTACTCAGCATGCTGCATGTGGAAAAAAGATTTTAAAGTTACATAGATTTTGAGCTTTATACATTATTCGATTCTATTCTGTGAATTCTCTGGCCCAATGTACGTAATGATATTGGAGATTTTTACTAGAATAAGCCCACATGGTATAGTATATAGACGTATGTTAAAACATTTCCTAATAACATGAAGTAGGGGCTGGATCATCTCTTGCAATTTGAAGGCCTAATCGGATACGGAAGAGTTGCTGAGAAAGTAAGGGTCATTTGGTTTGCTTGTATCTGGTGTATTTGGAGATCAAGAAACGAGAAATTTTTCAAAAACAAGGAAGTCAATTTAATCAATATGGCTGAATCCGTGAAACGTTGGTCTTGGAACTGGTTGAAATTAAAATCAAGCAGCATAGACAACACTTTCTCTCTTTGGTACTTGAATCCTAGAGCTGCTCTTGGATCCATAGACCTATCTTGATGTACAGGGCAGAGGTGTCAAGCTCCTGCCTGAGTGGTTTTCCTCATCAGCTGAGGAATTTTGTTGCAGGAATTTTGGAGGAGTTTCGAGGAAATCGTTGTTTGCATAGCCTTTTGGTTTCCTAGTTTGCTAGTGGTGGCAGCAACTTAAGTTTTTGCAGCATCAGTGCTGGCCTGGATTAGTAGGCATTGGTTTGCTGTTTTATTATCTCGTATATCTGCAGCAGTGGTCTCCTTGGTGTTTTCGTCGACAGTGCAGTTGGTTCTGTGTGCTCGGGGCTTTCGTGCTATATTGTGCAGTTTGGAGCTGCAATCATTATTTGGAATTTTGGAGGAGTTTCGAGGAATCCGTTGTTCGCAGAGCCTTTTGGTTTCCTAGTTTGCTTGTGGTGGCAGCAGGTTTTTGTCATAGCATCTCTTTGGCTTTGATTCTTTGAGCTGCAGTCCGTGTAATGCAGGTCCGGGGTGCTCAGTTGTCTCTGCCTGGAGTCATCTATGTTTGGTCTTGGTTGGAGCTTTATTAATTTGGCTGCTTTCAATGGTTGTGCTGATATTCATCTATCTTTCTTTTGAGGCTTTAAGGCAGTCTTGGATAACATGTATTTAAGCTGCAAATTTTTTCCTCTGATCTGTTGGTTGGTGTGAGTCTGTTGGTTTGGAGTCTGCTCCGTTATTGTTTTCGAAGGCGATTCTCTGGTTGTAGTGGTTGTTGTTTCGGTTCTGGGTGCTTTTGGTGGACAGTGCTTTGGAACTAATGCACTCTTTCTGTTTTGGTCAGGGGTTTCTTAATGTTGGTGCTGTTAGTTTTACTCAAGGTGTTTTATTTTGTGTAAGTGTTTTTCTGTTATTAAGTTGGTCTGAATGTTATGTATGTACCTTTCAAGTGGCATCCCTTGTGCCAAGTATTTAATATATTTATTTTGCCTTTTCAAAAAAACATGAAGTAGAATCTTGATGTCATAAGGAGTAAGAGTAACCCTTGAGAATTTTGAAGGACAATCAGGATGTATAAATATAAACAATTTCACATTCAAATATATTGTTAAAATAGATTAAGTTTCACAACCTTTGAATACATCATTCTTTCACAATCTTTTTTAAGAATTTCTTAACACACCACATAAGTTTATTTAGGCACTTTGTGTGCTTACAAAAATACTTCTCTATTAAAGATGTGCAAATTCGGACGCACCTTTTTTTTTTTTTTTAATTTTCCAGTTTTTACCAGATGTGCACTTCCGGTAAAAATTCGCATTTGCAAATACGGAATAAAACCAGATGCAGAATACCAAAAATTTAACAATGTTTCTCACATTCATAACATAAAATCGGGATTACATTCAGAAATTCGGCATTACATCGACAAAAATATAAATATTACAAGATCAATAGCCTGGTGGACGCTTGCACATCTCTAAGATGTCATCGACCGTTCTTCAGATTTTGACGGTCGCCTCGAACTCGAGCCAGAATCGTTCTTCGTAACCGAAAAAAGTTTGCCACATCGCTCTAACATCCTCTTGATTCTTGAGCTCAACAATGCTGTAAGCAACGTTCCCTTCGTTGTCAACCAAAGGTGAACGATACTCAAGCTTCGCAACCTTCCGTTTGTCTCGGTAAGGTAGGAGATGTTCGATGTCGTCAATGATCTCGCCGATGGAGATGTCTCTCATTAGCTTAAACGTGCGACCGTGTGTTTTGCCGTCGGTGTAGGAGACACTTGCGACATACCAACGAAACTTGATTTCATACAATTGAGACATTTTGAGTTTGTGTGAAAGATATCAAATGAAACCCTTAATTTATAGAAAACTTAGGGTAAAGTAATTTCTGCCTAACTTCTTTCCGGATATACAGATACGGAAAAACCCTATAAATATTGGTTCCGAATTTGTATATCCGGAACTTTCCTGTATCTGCAAATCAGAATATTTTACTGATACATTTTTCAATCAGAATTGACTGTGTTATGCAACCAATTGCAATGCTTTCATTGGAATAAAATTCATAAGTGCATTAAAAAGGCATACGAATAAAAATTCAATATATTTCACTTCAAAAATGTACATTTTGTCGTACGATTATACAAAAGAGTTAAAACAAAAGTCTCCGTCTAAATCTATCGGAGCTTGACCTTTGGACTTTTCCGCATTTGATGCCTTTTCAATTTCGTTCAATCTATCGAATTCAACCATCCTTTCAACAAAACTATCCGGGCCACGACTCGGCAATTGCGGTTGCCTGCGTCGCCCATTGCGGTGATTTAGGTGGTATGGGGCGTCTGGGTTTCAAGATAACTTGTACAAAATGTCTTGATTTCGCAAGCCATCCGATACACATCATGCGATAATTTGGATTGGACAGTGGTGCGGTGCGGAGTGGAAAAAAGGTTTCCGAAAAACCGTATCGCGTCAAGTCAATACACACCATATCGTACGCACATGCGATAAGATGACCCATCTCGGGGAAGCTCATCCATTTCGATACCGGGGCCGGACCACTCAACCATGGAACAAGTGACTCGTAAACCTTGTCGTATTTTTCTTTATTTTCATACAAACGCAAGTATACTTCTTTATGTGTCTCCAAGTCTAGGATAAGTTGATGACGGACAAGTTCATGACCTTCCTCTCCTCTATCGAGTAGAGCCGAAACGGCTCGGTAACCGCAATTACCATCCCCTACAACATCGATGATACCGTCGATATGCTTGTGCATAAAAATCGGCATCTCGTTGATAAAAGAAATTATAGTTGGAATCGGTGTCGGAAGCGGTGCATTCGGAGTCGGAACTCGTGGAATCGGTGTCGGAGCCGGTTTGGTAATGCGAGCTCCTTTCATGGCACTTTGTAGAGATTTAGGAGTCGGTGAGTCCGGCAAGAGTTTGTCAACGTGCTCACAATATGAAGGAGACCGAGTTGTCGAGTTGTCATTCGGTGTAGGCTTGAACTTCTTCGGAGCACCTTTTGTCTTAACCGGTTGAGACGACGATATCATTGCGGTTGTTTCGGGAAAGGCAATCTTCCTCAATTCTTCTTTGATGTGTAGCTTCATGTTGTCATCGGCCTTCGAAAATCTCGCTTGAATCACTTCTAATTCAGGCAAAATAGAGATATCCGGTTTATCTCCTTCCTTGCAACCATCATCATCAAAACTAAGTCTCATCCAATGAAGGCAAACTTCGTCAATTTGTATTGGCTCACCTAGTTTCAACTTTGTAGCAATAGCACAAGCACACGGAAGACCTTAGGTTTTCACAATAGTGCAACCACACTTTGCGCTATCGGAACCTACCGCTTCGGCTCGGTTGGCCTCGTGAAAAATATAGCCCAATCCCACCCGAGACATGTTGCCGATCAATTGAGAGTAAAGAAAGTTACCTTTAAAACGATGTTCCAAAACCGTAATACTCCGACCAAATGTGGTTTGTATCTCGTTATGTTGGTTTTTAATCATGAGATCCACGGAGTCCCAATCTCGACATAAATCGCCCTTGCTATTACCCAACCAATTCTTCAAAGTAGCATGTGCCGACTCAACTCTATTGGTTGTTGTATTTCCAAGGTGTCGGACATTATCCATCCACGCACATACTATCTTCTCCTTCACTTGATCAAGAATAGTGCTTTCAACGTATTTCAACAACGCGGGGTACTTTTCGCACACTTTTCAGAATTTCATGACCGAATCGGCATATAATTCTTTTGTGGAAGAATTTATAATACGATTCCATGCATTCATTATTTTTTCTACAATGACACCGGCCTTAACCAATTTTCCATCTTCCAACTCCACTTGTTTCACACCCACCGCGGGTTTAACCCGACTTCTCACATTCTTTGTTATGTGATATCGACAAAGTAATGCATTAGAAGAAAGAAAGACCTTTGCAACCGCATTCATCAAAGCGGTATCGCGGTCCATAACAATCGCTTTAGGCATTTGAACATGTTTCTTCAAAAGTGACCGACACGTCTCCAATGCCCATGTAAAATTGTCCTTTTTTTCGCACTCCAAAAATGCAAAACCAACGGCATATGTCTTATCCGTAGAAGTAACACCAACCATCTCAAATAATGGAAGTCGATACTTGTTCGTTTTGTATGTACAATCGAGAATGAGCACTGTCGAGAACGTGTTGAACAACTTTACAGAATCCGGATGAGTCCAAAAAATATCTCGGACCGTAACTCCATCATCGTGATATCTGTACCGAGACACGTAATTGTTATCATCCAACAATTTCAACAGTTGTTGCATCTCACTTTTATCTCCCTTAATTGCTTTGTTCGTCTGATACCGAATGTTATACACTTGCTTTATATTTGCTACATTGTCGGGTTCCTTCCGTTTCAATGTGGCAAGTATATTTTTCGGTTGGACAAGATTCAAGGTCATGTCGGCAATACATGTCTTCTCTTCCGACTTGAGCCGACATACACTAGGATGGCCTTGAAACTTTGAGCACAATTCGTGATTAAGTATACCACAACGAACACTAAATCTCCATTTTTTGGAAGCTAAAATGTAACCACCAATCTTAAAAGGGCACTCACATTTTCTACTACTGGTGTCGTCTTTTTTTAACTTCCGTAGAGGAACCTGATATTTCCCGCTTCTTTCGCACCCCAAAATTACAAAAGCGTTTCTTTTTTCGAACCATTATCCGATCTTCTGATATTCACACCGAAACCAAGGTCAATAGCCGTCCTACGAATATATGCGAGCATGCTATCATGATCATCAAACTCTTGCTTGTTATTAAAGTCAACGCCGACATCAACCGACTTTACGATAATCCCTTCAACTTTTGGAGAAATCGGCGAAACTAATTCTTTTGAGATGTTATCGAGGTGCACCATATCTATTTATAAACAATAATAGAACAATAAATATAAATAACTAAAACCTATTAAAAATTGCTGAAAATTAAAATTAATAAGTTCCAGGCATTTTTCTGGATGTGCACATCCAGACAAGTTCATTCTAAATACGTACCGGATTTACACATCCGGAAGCCGCGTAACTTGTTTTTCCAAAAAGTAGATTGATAATGTGAGCAATGTAGTGGATGAAGTTGAATATTTACCTGAAATTCAATATTCTCTTGCTCCCTTTGAGTTGTTGCACCAAAAAGTTGGAGTTTTTGAGTGAGAAATGGTATTGATGAAGTAGGGTTTTTTAGGTTGGTAAGGGTGAGTGTGGAAGAAGAAAGGTTGAGAATGGGAAGGGGGAGTGATCATGCAGGTTCAAATATATCAACAATTCTTCCGGATCTGCATATACGGAGACCTTCTGCATATGCACATTCGGGACAAATATTTTTTTTAAACGCCATGGTGCGTCCTGATTTGCACATCCGAAATTAGGGGGCATAAGTGGAATTTCGCGCGGTGTCTAAGAAACTTATGTGGTGTATTAAGAAATTATCTCTTTTTTACTCTTACTTATACTTTTGAGTCCATTTTGATCCTCTTTCTTTTAAAACGTCTAATTTGATACCTTATATTATCAAAAGTGTATCACGTTTATCCTTTATGTTAAAAACGTTAGATTAACCTCATAAACTTTGCTGACATGGCAAGTTATTGCTTAGGTGGCTGGAAAGCAATGCTTAGGTGGCAGGTAAGTTAGATTATCTTTCACATTTCACTTCTCATTCTCAGAAAAGTTGAAAGAAGAACCCTAGCAGAGAGAACGAATAAGGCATTGCAAATGACGAAGGTCTCAATCGAGGTTAGTTCTAAAAATGTCTTTATCTGGATTTACTTTTCGTACTATCGTTGTATGTTAATAGTCTTCTTCCTCTCGTTGTTTTGTTAGTTGGGTTTAGAAATCTAGGTTTTTCGCCGCTTTTGTAATCTGTTATATAATTCCGCATTTTCTTGTCTTAGGTTAAAATGGATGAAAATTTGTGTTTGAAAATTCATCATAGTGGTGAGTTTATGGACTCTGAAAAAACTGTGTATGTGGGGAGGGGGGTGGAGGGGAGAATGCAATGATTTAAAAGTAGATGTGGATAGGTGGAGTTACTTGGAATTTGTTGTTATACTGAAAGATCTAGGTTATACTGAGGTAGACACCATTTATTATAATGAGCCCAATTTTGGGATGAATGTTCTTAATAATGACAAAGGTGCGTTAGAGGTTGCTGACCTTTGTAGGGTACATTTGACAATTGATATTTACATAGAACATCCCCTGTCCCAACCAGAATATGGTGATAGTCCTATAGAAGAACCTATAAGTGTGTTAAACTTGGAGGTAGAAGCCATACTTGAAGATCTTTATGAAGAAGTCACTAAGGATGATAAGCAAGGTTGTGAGGGTGTGAACAATGATAGTGTTAAGGGTGTGAAGAATGATGTTGTAGAGGGTGTGAATGTAGGTCCTTATGGTGTGAATGTAGGTCTTGATGGTTTGAACAAATATGGAGTTGAAGGTGTGAATGTAGGTTCCGAGGATTTGAACAATGATGGTGAGGTGCATGATGGTATAGATACTAATGCTGGTTTGCTGAATGTTTTTATAAGCTCTGATGACTGTGAGGATGAGACTTACAATTATGATAGTGCTTTGAAAGTTATATTTAGTGATTCTGATATGAGTGATGATTATGCTGAAAAACATTTAGACAACCTAGTTGAATATGATGGAAACCATGAAGGAACTAGTAAACAAAAAAAATGGGAAGGAGATAGTGGAAATGAGAATGGAAGTGCATATGATAGTGAGGATTTTGAAAGTGGCTATGATAGTGAGGGTAGTGATGCACCAAGAAAGAAGAAGTATCTCATTTTCAAGTTAATGAAAGACATGTCTAATTATAAATGGGAGCTGGGAACTTATTTTAGTTCAAAAAGTGCCTTTAAGGAAGCACTTCAAACCTATGTTGTCCAATCTGGGAGAGATCTAAAGCTTTTAAAAAATGACAAACAAAGAGTGAGGGTGGGGTGTAAGGAAGACTGCTAGTGGTTTGCATATTGTGGAAAGTTTCCAAATGAGGAAATTTGGCAACTTAGGAAAATAGTTGATATTCACAATTGCTCTAGAGAATGCAATGTGAAGATGATGAGAACCAAATGGCTTAGCAAGAGGATTCAAAATTCACCGAAAAATAATCCTAAGATGAAGATAATGGATATAAAGGAAAATGCTCTAAAGAAATGGAATGTAGGGGTTAACAAGATAAAGGTAATTAGGGCAAAATTTACAGTTAGGGATATGGTTGATGGCTCATTTTTAAGGGATTATACAAGAATATATGATTAGTGCCATGAAATTTTAAGGACAAATCATGGCTCAACTGTCAAATTAAATGCTACACCTGTCCAAGAAAATATTGAGGATACAAGGCCTTGCATTAAGAAGAAAGTGGAGAAAACAAGCACTTACACAAACTACAAGATAGTAAGGTACATTATCAATTTTGTGAATTTTGGACATTATCAATTGTTGAATTTTTATAAAGTTTGTGTTCAATACTTATATAATTTGTGAATTTTTGTAGGATGTCGTCTGAGTTCATCTTTGAAGTCAGACACATTGAGAATCAAGCTGATATGTTTCTGTCAACTTAAAAGACCATGAATGTTCATGCAGAATGTGGAAACTGACAACTCTCCCTTATGTTCATGTTATTTCTGCATTAAAGAGTAGAAGTCTATGTATTGATGATTGCATCCCAGAGTTTTATAAGAAATCAAGGTATTAAGTTGTTTATGAACCTATCATTTATCCTGTTAATGAAACCAATTTATGGGTCAGAATATAATACCTAGATGTGCGCCCACCAAAGTTGATGGGACAAATCAAAAGATGACAAAAACTGGACACAATAAGTCAACCAATAAGAGGGCTCCTTCAACACATCATCTCAGCCACCAACTCAAACAACTCAAGCAAGGGCTACAATCTCATCTCATCCACCATCTCAAACAACTAGTCATCTATTACACAGTCATCTCAGCCACCAACTCAAATAACTCAAGCAAGGGCTACACACTCATCTCAACCACCATCTCAAATAACTCAATCATTTGTTACACATCCATCTCAAACAACTCAGTCATCTATTACACAACCATCTACAACTCATTCATCTGTTACACAGTCATCTCAGTCATACGTAATTTATGCTTTGAGAACATGGTTTATGTCATGTCTGTTTTGAGACAAGGTTTATGTCATGTCTGTTTTTGAGACAAGGTTTATGTTATGTATGTAACAAATTATGTCATGTCTATTTTGAACAAGGTTTATCCAAGGTTTGAACAATGTTATTTTTAACAAGGTTTAATCAAGTGGAAGTTTATCATTCAACGATTCAATTATAATTCTGTTTTGCAAATTTATCATTTAATTTATACAAGTATATGCAAGTTTGAACACTGCATAAAACATTCATGTAACTAAATAATGCCAAAATCATGCAAGTTTGAACACTGCATAAAACATTCATATAACATTCATAAAACATTCAAGTTTGAACATTGCAAGTTTGAGCTGGTGTAACAAAAGAATGCCAAAATCAACTTTTACATAACATAGAACACAACATAGAACACAAACTTCCAACTTTTATAGCAACTTGAATACTAAAACATAGAACACAACATTCAACATAAACTTCAAACTTTTGCAACAACTTGAATACTAAAACAAAGAACACAACATAGAACATAAACTTCCAAATTTTTTTCCACTTGACGGCGTTATTCAAAGCATCTTCTAATTCTATATTACCGAGCCTGAATGCTTCAACCTCTTTTTTGGCTTCCTACATCTCTTGAGTTAGCACACCTATCTTACTTTGTTGCTTCATCATGATTTGCTCTTTTTCATCTCTATCTTTTCGTAGAACAATTCAAAGAATCCACACCAGCATTACTATATCACTGTAGAGATTAAGAAAGAAAATTACAATGTAATAAAAAGACATTTCAACAATATTTCAACCTAGAATATTCAGACTAAAGTTTACCTTAAAATGTTGACAACCCCAAAAAATATTTCCATAATTATTGACAATTTTTGCCCTTCGAAGTACAGCAGTGTCTCCACAACGACAAAAAGGCTTCCATGGAATATTAGAGTTTCTAAGTACCTGCGAATCACTTATGTTTTTCGATGATGATGAATCGCGGGCAACACTCATAATTAGTGCATTAATGTAGACGAATTAGGTTTCAATTTGGAGATTCCTTACACTATTCGCATTAGGTTTAGATTCGGGGTAATTGGTAAATTATTTCAGCAATGAAGAAGAAGAAGGTGATGAATAGGACAATCCATCTCGGCTGCCACGTCCTTTCTGTCTAACGTTGTTTATCATTATTTTACAGAAAGGACTTGTTTAATTTTGTTTGATAACATAATGGACCAAATTGGACGTTTTAAAAGAAAGAAGACTAAAATGGACCCAGAGGTATAGGTAAGGGACTAAAAAGGGTATTAAGACTATATAAACATATGTTAAAACCTCCCAATAAGATGAAGTAGAATCTAGATGTCATAAGGAGCAAAAGTAACCCTTGAGAATTTTGAAGGACAATCAAGATGTATACATATAAACAATTTCTCATTCAAATATAGTGTTAAAATAGATTAAGTTTCACAGCCATTGAATACATCATTTTTGTTTCGTTATGAAGCTAGATAAATGTTAAAAATGGAGTTTTATTATAGTGGATCAAGTTTTTGATACGGCAAAGAGAATGAGATTTAGTACTTTAATATTTAATAGTATGAAAGTGTGAATGAATTGAACAACATAAATGATGTGATCTGATCTTTATATTGTATGGGTGGTTGAAATTGTTTCCGTGTGATTCGTCATCTCATGCGAATTGTCGTTTGATTAAATTTTAATGATGAAAGATTATATGTTCTTAGTAGAGATGCAAGTATATTTATCATGCGCGTCTTTCTCTTCAATGTTTTGTTACTAGGCTCTTTTTTTTATCTTGAAGATGGCAAGGGTAACCAAACTCATAGTTTAAAAGCCTTAAAAATGCAGCCTCAAAATTTTAATTGATGGATTTTTTAAATTATAATGTTAAATTATTATGTATATTTTATATTGAAAACAATATGTGTATAATGCTTATGACGCAACAGATAAGCTTTTTTGCTAAGGCTGGGGTTGCCAGCTCGAATCCTCAAATATGTGAAATAAAATTCACATTACCATCCTGTTGGGTCATCATGAGGGGGAAGCATATACATTGGGTCAAAGACTCATCCAAACAAGTGAGAGAGACACCATATATTCACCTAAAACTTTGAGGTGATAAATGTAAGGGTCCTCTTACTTATAAAGTGCTTAACCTCCATTTTCTAACCAATGTGGGACTTAGAACTCACACTTGTTTCCCCACAACACAACTCACACACTTCCCAACAATCTCCCCCTCAAGTGTGAGTCCGTTCACTATGTGCCCCTCAAGCAGAAGCTCTTTCATCCACATGCTTGTACCGCCGTTGACAGATACCCTTATCTCGTTATGGGCACTTCAACGAAACACGTCGTCTGACCAACATGCCAGGAAGACTTTCGACACAAGGAGTCGGTCCCTTACTCGAACCGGGCTCTGATACCACTGATGGGCCATCGTGAGGGGGAAGCATTCAATTAGGTCAAACACTCACCTAAAGGTCAAAGACTCACCCAAACAAGTAAGAGAGACACCACATATTCACCTAAAACCTTAAGGTGATGGGTGTATGGGTCCTCTTACTTATAAAGTGCTTAACCTTCACTTTTCTAAGCAATGTAGGACTTAGACCTCACACTTGTTTCTCCATACAACTCATACAATTCCCAACACATCCAATACCAACTGAACCAATTGGATTATATCACGTATACTGCTTTTATATGTATATATAGATATATATAGATAATATTTAGTAATTCTTTACAATTAAATATTTAAAGAATTATTTATTATTAAATTATTTATTATTAAATTTTTATGATACTATATAACATAAGTATAATTAAAAATGGTGGTATTAGCATTATTTATAATTAAGTCTTTTAATTATATAAATAATAAATTAACTTAATAAATTTAAAATATTTTTAAATAATATGATTAAGGTTAGTCTAACATAACACAATATATACAAAGTTTTATGATTTTTTTAAATAGTTCAACTTAATAAAATTTTGAGACACATTATAGTGTCTTAAAATAGCTTCGTCTCATAACGCAAATTTTAAAACTTTGAAATGAAAATGCAATTGTATTTTTTGAGAAAACATAAAAAAAAAAAAAAAAACTAAAATCACATATGCCACATATAGAAGAAGATTAAGAATATAATAAAATAATGTAATACAATCTAAATATTCATCCAAATTTTCACTTAAATAAAATATTACTTTTTATTAAAGAGTAGTTTTAAAAATTAGAATTAATCTCCAAATTATTTAGAACGACCCTACTAACCTAACACAATATTTATAACTTTAAATTAATTGTAATAAAATTTTAAAGCTCTTAGTGTCTCAAAACAATTTCACCGCACTTCATCACAGAACATTAAAAAAAATTCAAAAACAATCAAAAAAATAAAAATAAATAAAATAAAAGTTTAAAAAACGCATCTATTATAAAAGAAGAAACATACATATCAGTTAAATAGAATTAAATTAATAAATACAAGATATGGCCGCAACTACAACCATTATCTTTCTCTTTGAGTATGACACAATGACTTTCTCCTTTTTTTCTCTAAAACAAAAAGAAAAAATTAAATTCATTAAAAGAAATCAAAATTCAAAACTTATTACTATCTCCATATTTTATTATAAGTCGTTTTGAAAAATTATTTTGTACCACAATATTAAGAAATCAAAATTCAAAACTTATTACTACCAATAAATCATTAATATTATTTTTTCTATTATACCCTTAAATATTTATTATTCTCTTTACTTTTAATTATATAAATTTGTCTTTCCAATATTATTAATAAAAAATAATTTTGTAAAATCATTCATAATTTCTCTTTTCTATACCACAATTATTATATTTTTTAATATATGTGAAAAGTAAAAAACGACTTATAAAAAAAAATAGAAGGCGTAATAGTTTTGAGTTTTTAAAAGTCAGGACCGTGTCCTGACTTTGAAGACCGATGCAAAACAATTGTCAACAAAATTAATTAGGAATTAATAGATGTTAGACAAAATACTTAGAGACACATTTAAATGAGGCCACTCGAAAGGAGTAATTTCTTCATATGGTAATTGCCTGCACAATTTGAATTTGGCGTTGCACATATGCAAGGACATTGTTTGGAGCTAAGTTGAAAAACACATTGCTAATTCTCTTAATTTGTGATTAACGACATTTAATATTCTCAAAGAAAAATTAGTCAATATTATGCTCATGTTGTTGCGGTCTCTAATTGGATTTTCCATTTTGATATAACGAGTAAATACTTGATAAAATGATTCAATGATGGTGTCTCTTGAGAATCTTCCTCTTGGTCAAATATCAAGAGCTCAATGTCAACAAACTACAAAATCAAATAAATTGGGTGATCATAAGTTTGATGATAGATTCTTGTCACATGTTTTAAAAATTTGTTTTATTCAAACATAAAACTCTATAGAGAAAATGGAACTAATTAAAAATAAGAGAATTTTAACTCAATAAATATAGTAATCACAAAAAAATAAATAAATACTTGAAATATATTTAAAAATACTTGAATGAGATAGTACGGAATTTCTTTCAACTTAAAAGATGTTTTGGGTTTGAATTCAACTCTAGATACATAGAAGTGTTCAATTGTTTTGAGAAAAACTTTTATCGTATATTATAGTTTTTTTAATTCGAAAAATTAATCTCTACTATTACAATAAAGAATACTTAATGTCAATCGAAAAATAATACCATAGTATATATGATTATGGGGTGTGATAAAAATATATAATAAAAAAATTCAATTTTCTTGTCATAAACTATAAGATTTTTTTTTTATTATTTTGTTTTATTCAACTATTATTTTAAAAATATATTTTAAAGATAAAATGCAATATAAATTACATTTAATTTACGTTTTATCTTGTTTTTTTATAACTAAGAACCATATATAAATTAATTTTATATCTTTTCATGAAATTTATTTTAGAAAAAAACAAAAAATTTGGCTCTACTTATTGCGTGTTCCTGTGAAGACCTGAGGTGTTCACCAATGGAGACATAACCTCAATACAATGGTGTATTCTAATTTATTGTTGACATCTTAAAGTTTTGACCCCACATCAGGGGAGGAGTGTACCTGGAAAGACACCAACGTCCAATTTATAAACTATTATAAATGAAAGATATTTAGGGTTAAAAAAATGTGTACCTGAATTCTAAAGCCTACATTAGGCTTTATGGCCGAGTTATAGGGTTTTATGTCCTTAAAAATTTCTACTCCTTAACACTTATCTCTAGGTGCCGAATACCATTTTCGTTATAAAAATTCTCGAATTCCTCATTTTAAATTTCTCTATCATAATCACTTCTTATAGATGCAATGCTTATCACTTTTTCGTTTTTGATAACCCTGGCTAGTTTTCGAAAGGCAACAAGCACGTATCTTTTATGAGATAGGAATTTTGTTCAAGTATACTAAGAGTAGTCATCCACAATTACAATGGCGTAGACGCTTCCACCTAGACTTACGTTTCTAGATGGGGTAAAGAGGTCCATGTGGAGCACTTGCAAGGACCGGTCAGTAGAAACTATATTTTTCGATTTAAAAGAGGCTCTTACTTGCTTTCCTTTTTGGAACGCATCCCATAATTTGTTCTTTTTCAAAATGTAAGTTTGGCATACCGTCTACGAGATCCTTGCGGACCAACTTGATCAAGCGGTCCATGTGGATATGCGTTATTCTCCTATGCAATAACCAAGATTCATCCTCGTTATTTAGGAGACATACAACATTTGAAGCAATTTTATTTAGAATCACTGTCTAGGTACTTATTGAGCTAGTAAATAGAGTTTCATTTGATTTTGATTTTATGATCCTGCAACCAGAAGAATCAAATGTTACAATGTTACCTTTGTCACACAGTTGACTTATGTTGAGCAAATTATGCTCAAGTCCTTTTACCAAGAGGACTTCCCTAATATTTGGATTTGCGATCTTACCGATGGTGCCAAAACCTAGAAATTTTCCTTTATTAATATCCCCATATGAGACAAAACCCTCTTTTTTTGGGAAAGAATGTGGAGAATAAGGTTTTGTCTCCTGTCATATGCTTTGAACAATTACTATCAAGATATCATTTGGTGTTTGAGAATGTAAAGCATTCCTGCAAAGAAAAAATTAGTTCTTAACTTTAGGTACCCATGTCATCTTGGGTCCTTGTTTGTTAAGTTCATAATTAGTTTTCTTCCTTGTCTCAGAAGTGTGGGCATTTTTGGATTTAAATGATACTTTAACTTTATGTTCATAGTTTTTCTTATAGAAGTATGAAGAGGGATGCCCTTCTTTACTTTCATGGCTTTTTCTAATGAAACAAAACATAGCAATGTGACATTCTTTAATGCATTAGTTGCATTTCAATATTTTACAGTGAGATGTAGTTTTGGTCTTACATATGTTCTCAAAGTTCTTACTATGTTCTTGGGCTTTTAACCTAATCTCATTTTTTTGTAGGAGGCTCTTGGATTTCCTAATAATACTTCTAAGTTGTCTCTTCCTATGGTGAACTTGATGTATTTTTTAAAGATCGCAAATTTCATTTTTTTTAGATTGTTGCAACTATCACATATTTCAGGTTCATCATCTCTATTTAAGTGGGAGAGTTTTGAATGAAGACTTTTTGTTTCTCTCTAAGAAGCTCTATTTCCTTTTCAAGGGTTTTTTTTTTAGATTCAATAGAGGAGATAGTATCCTTGGATGCATAAACAATTTGCTCTAGTTTATTTGTTTCTTTTGTTAATTATTTTACATATTCTAAATAAATCATGAAAAGAGAAGTGGGAGTTACCTCATCATCTTGATGATTTTCCATTAGATATATGTTATATTTTTCGTCTTTATCATTCTAGGATTCCATATCATTGTCTTCCCATACGACATATGCTTTATTTTTTATTTTTTTTATAATTTTTTTAAAAAATTTATTTGCTTTCTTGATTAAAGGGAAATATGGTTTGATATGCTCTTTCATTCCACAATTGTGGTATGTTGGATGAATGGTGTTTTTTCTTCATCTTTTCCTTGCTCTTCCTTTTGATTATTCTCATTCTTCATAAATCTCTTGAAGTTCTTCACTATGAGATCCATGTCACCATCCGAGTCGGATTCATCAGCTTTAAGTTCTAGACTCTTGTTTTCTTTTCTCGTTCTTTGTCTATGAAAAATCTTTTAGTTCCATTTCACGTTCCTGTAATTTACCAAATAGAGTGTGTGTGTGTGTCCATAGTCACCAAATCCTTAGATTTACAAATCTCAGTAAATTTGGGTTGCCAACTACGGTTTAGGCATCTAAGAATTTTTATGACTAATTCCTCATTTGAGAATTTTTTCCCCAGAGTTCTCATATGACTCGTGATGTGTGTAAATCGTGTTTGCATTTGACTTATGTTCCCTTCAAGTATCATTATGAAGAGTTCGTACTCATGGGTTAATGTTCCCAACCTTACCCTCTTTATCTCAATAGTACCTTCAATGATAATTTAGAGAATGTCCTACATTTCTTTAGCAGTTTTGCAGTGAGAAACCCACAAAAATTCATCAAGACCGAGAGCGGTAGTAATGATATTTTTTTCTTTCAAATGATGTTGCACATTCTCTTTATCCTCTTTGGACCAATCCTTTTTTAGGTTTGTCTACTACAACACCATTAACTTCGTGTGTAAGGAAAAATGTTTTTTCTTTCACAACCTTCCAAATACCACGATAAGTCCCTTCTATGAAAAATTTCATTTTATCTTTCCACAAACTATACCCTTCTCCATTGAAGAGTGGGGGTTTGTTTAGTGAATGGATTGAAGACATTTTTCCTCCCGAGATAATTAGTCCTTAACAGGAGTTAGGCTCTAAGGCCATTTATTGGACAAGTGACTTCAAGCACAATATGGGAGGGGGGGGGGGGGGGGGGGGGGGATAAATTGTGGTATTAAAAATCGTGAATAATTTTATACCTTTCTCGATTAAGATTATATTAGTAATTTTGGTTGAGTGATTTGCAGGAGAAATAAATTACTAAAAGTAAATTGCAGAAATTAAAATGATAGGGTTAGAGAAATTGCACTAGAGATTTTAATAGGTTTGGCCGAACGTTGACGTAGTCCATTCTCCAAGATGTCTTCTTAAGAGTTTAACTATAAACATTAAGCTTTCGAAGGTTATGCCCATGAACCCTAATACAATCCGATCTTGAGATTTTTACAGGCTTATCCTCAACAAATAACAACTTTTTCCCCAGGCTAAGCAAACAAACCGTTTAGAGATTTATGGCTTATCTCAATAACCCCAAAAAAACCATTTTTCCGACAAATCTTAAGAAACCAACCACAATGATTTTGTGACAGGTTATCTCACGAATCAAACTCGATCTCTTAAGAATATCGCACTCTTAAGAATTTAAATGACCAACACGATCATTTACAAAAATTTCTTCCTCACAAGCACTAAGGCAATATAAAATGAAAAGAAATATTTTCTAGAGAAAGAGAAAGAATTTAGAGAGATAAATTTCAAATAAATAGTAAAACATTGAAAAGTAATGTGATTTGAGGTGGAGGCGTGCCTCCCTTTTATAGTAGTTGGAAAAACCAAAAATGGAAATAATCCATGGGCTAAGTTAATGAGTCAATTGATTGGTGTAAGGCTCTAAGATAAAATGAAATTTTTGGATATAGAGCCCTTGCAAGTCATTAATGTGTTTTCCTTATCATTTATCTAAACAATTAACACGCTTCTAATTGATTGGCTTGATGATCAAATCGATTGGATGGCTTAGAAAATTTTTGCCAATCGATTGACATAACTTACCAATTGATTAGCCAGTTAAAAAAAGTTTGGACAACTTTTAATCAATTGTCTTGTCTTAGTAAATAATTTTTCAAGTAAGAAACATTTTGAGAAGATTTTTTTAGGTGTTTGTGTATGAGTTCCCTTAGTACTTTTAAGCTACTTCCTTACTTTTACAATACTCAAGTCACTCAGACATACAGACAGACAAATAAGATCTGGAGAGCTCTCACACCTTTGTCCAAGACTCTAAGATTTTGGCTAGATAATGTCTAACTATACAGGAACTTTGATCTTTAGTCTCTTTATGTTGATGAATCATAAGATAATTTCTTTGGTTTTATCACCATCATTGAGGTTGAAAGCTATTTACATGTGTTGTCGTCATCAAAACATCAGATGGATATTCAGCGAAACTTTCATCTCCATACCCTACAAGCACATAGGTCCACACTCTCCTCGACTTAGCAATCTGCATTTCCGCCCTAATCAAACGCGATGGGGCATAAGGACCTCAGTGTGATCTGACTCTCCTTTATCATATGATCCAGGGAGTTCCCAAATACCCTTTAAGAATCAGAATCGTCGGTGAGGGATATAACTGTGTGGCCCATGCGATCACGAACAAGGGGAAGAAGATGAGAATCAGGAGATACCCTCAATTCCACATATGAAGAAACATCGCTCTCAGAATTACTCACTATGTGAACATGACTATCACTCATCTTGTCTAGAAAATAGGAAATGTTGAAGGTAAAAGCTTGAGTTGAGAAGGGTACTTGTTTGTGTGAGGTTGATGAAGCCAAGTAATGGAGAGAGGCAGAAACTTGGGTAAAAAAGGTACAATCATTGATAAGCGCTTTCAAGAAGGAAAAAGGGAAGATGTTTGCTAATAAGAGCGCTTATGAATGAGCTTGAATGCCAGGGATTGTGAAAAGTTTCCTCATAGATCAAGTCCCCTATATAGAGACAAATATGACTTAACGATCCAGATCAACAGCGTAGAGGAGTTTTAAAATCAATGACTCGATTTCTCCTTAAAATGCAAGCGAACTCAAGTGCACTTGATTGCACTATAAGCAACATCATGTCCTAACTAGTCACGTCAGTCCACATGTTAGAAGGAAGTAGTGAAACGTTTCAATGATGGAAATGTATTTAACGCACTTGTTCCTCACTACTTTTTTCAACTGACTTCGTGCACTTCATTTCCAATTCACCTCAAACAACATTCTTAGAGGTTGGCTTCGATCGCTAAAGGCTTCCCTGACTCCTTAAGTGTCCGACAAGTCTTTGGGACAACTGTTCTATGTCGGTCAATGACCCAAATGGTTAGGACCCAAATCAACTCAGATCCACTCTACTTAGTCCAAGGTATAAAAAGTATTTTAATACGGAAAACAAGATACATTTTTCTGATCTCTACTTTTTACTGCAATCTTCTTGAATCTTGAACTAACTTGAACGTTGAAGTTCTAACTTTGCAAATCCAGCCCGCACCACACTATCAGATATCAGCATCATCGGTTCAAAATTTTCACTGCATACTAGTAAATCAAAAACAATATCTAAATAATAAAAAAAACATAGATACAAAAATATGTCAAAAGCACCAACATTGAACTTCAAAACATAGACATTCTATACCAAAAAGAGCTACACAAAAAGGGCAATCCCATGCAACAAGAAGAAAAACAACAAACCAAAAATCAAACAAAATCCACAACAAGATACAGGAAAAAACCAACCACCTATCAGTTGCATTTTGAATTGTTAAATATAACCTCTGTTTTAGAAAGTTTTCCATGAATATATATTGTTTATTTATCTTCAGAAAAATAATGCAAAATATAGTGAAGAGAGAGACGAGATCAAGTTCAAGCAATTTCAATTTGACATGTGATGAAATTTTGCACTTAAACTTTTTACCATTTTTTAACATATACACAAAACTTTACTAGTAACAATAATAGAAAACAAAAAGGAAATTTGTGGTCACTGGTCAAAATAAATAATACTAGTACTAAACCATATATCGACTGTGGACCTCGTGAGACCGTGTGCATAGAAATCATTGCTTGCCTATTACTCCACATTCCTTTAATTACACCTGCATATATATTATATATATATATATATATATATATATATATATATATATATATATATATATATATATATATATATATATATATATAACGCATGGTAGGAGCGTGATGAAATCAAAAAGTGGAATATGGGATAAACCGGACCATTGAATTATTATGTCGTAATTTGTAAGCAAGATTGTATGTTTTAAAAGTGTAAATGAATACTACAAATCTAGTTTAGCATAGTATACTTTTTCACCTGAATCTCACAAATTATTAATTTTGTATATATTCTCTCAGAATCAACAGGTATCATAATTGTGTTTTCAACTAGCTAGCTAGATTGTATATAAACAAATTTAAGGTTAGTGTTACTGATAATTGAGATGACCATAGTATAATATTATACTAGAACATTCTTTTATAATTTACGTGGAAAAAGGAGAAGATCGATAGTCCTAGGTTTCTTGTTTCTGTTACACGACTGGAAGGCAAGGCTAAACATGTTTTTATAACACTCATCGTTTTTCACATATTGAATTTATATTATGTCAGTTTTTCTTTTTTGAAGAATTAAATTATAAATATTATATAAATGATTACTTTAAAAACTAGATTTTTTTAATGGCAATTATATTAAATTAAATTAAATATGATTTGTAATAAATTAAAAATTATTTATTTTTGAAATAAGTTGATCATATATATATATATATATATATATATATATATATATATATATATATATATATATATATATATATATATATACTATATATATATATTATATATATATATATATATAAAATAAAAAATAAGCAAAGCATATAGAAAAAAATGAACTCAATCACAACACAAGAACATAACGTGAAAACTCCAAATCCGGAGGAAAAAATCACGGCCGTTGTCAATAGACAACCAGAGAATAATACTATGTGAAAATTGTTACAACACATATTATACCCTCAATTAACCCAGATCCTCAATACATCCACATCCTCCAAAACAAATATTTAATTACATCTCACAACACTCTAATATAAGAGTATAAGAGAACAAAAAAAGTCAAATACAAGCTTAATGTGATTTTGATTGGTACATCTTGGAATGAAGAACTTGAATCTCATATATCTCTTCATTCACAAAACTAAGCGATTTGGGACTTCTTCAACATGTATATTTTCAACCAACCCCAACAATCTCCACCTTGATTGGAAATAATACATAAACTTTCATTGTCTTCACCGACAATCGTACTCCACCATAAAGAGTATAGTCACTTGAAGCTACCCCACTCCAAGAATTTTCACATTGTCTTCACCGACAATCATAGTTTTAGAAACTATCATACTCTCTCATGAAGAATATATTTTACTTGAAAATAAACCACTTCAAGAATTTCACATTGTCATCACCGACAATCATATATTTTATCATGAAGAATAAATTTCACTTGAAGTTAAATGACTCCAAAAATTTCACATTGTCTTCACCGACAATCATATTTTTAAAAACTATCATACTCCACCTAAAGAAGAGTATACTTTACTTGAAGCTAAACCACTTCAAGAATTTTCACTTGAAGAATATGATGCAACTTCTTTGTTGGTAGGAAGCTCTTCAACTACCGACATAATCTTACACCTTGTGTAATCTGGATTGTATCAACACATCTTTGACACCAATGAGACTAATGCTCCAAGACCACAAGAGAGGGAGACGCCACATCTCAACCCAAAACCTTAAGGTGTTAGGTAAATGGGTCATCTCTCTTATAAATCCAACATTTCATACATTCATAGGCAATGTCGGACTTTAACCACTCACACTAGCACACAACATTCTCCCATACAATTTTGAGTCCCCCACATCCTATAACAGGATCCAACATCGGATCCAACTCCCACTCTCCCACAAAGCTGAACCATGACTCTGATAGCAGAGTTGAAGATCCGGGAGAGTCGAGAGCACCAATGAGACTAATGCTCGAGGACCACAAAAGAGGGAGACACCACATCTCAACCCAAAATCTTAAGATGTTAGATAAATGAGTCATCTCTCTTATAAATCCAACATTTCACTCATTCATAGGCAATGTGGGACTTTAGCCACTCACACTTGCACACAACTATATATATATATATATATATATATATATATATATATTATGACAAACACCAATAAACACAAGAAATGTCCAGATACATATAAAAACAAATAAACAAGATACAATCATAAGAAAAAGTAAAACAACCCACAAGGTTCACGCAAGTAAGATTTACCCCCTAATCAATCTAGAATTACGTATTTTCTCACTACTCACATACTAGATATCAAACCAATCAATTCCACCAACAAATCATATCCAAACAAAAGAGGAGCAAAAGTTCCACCACCATACATTGAATCAAGATAAATATTCGATTCGCTATAGGTGTAGGTAGAGAATAGAGTTCTGAAGCCAATATGTGAAGGTGCAAGAGTTCACCTCATACCTAACCAAAGACTAATTCCAAGCAAAAAAACTTGTTTTTTTTCCACCTCACTCGTTGTTTTTGTGACTCCATTAATGATAACATGATTTCAGACTTTTTAAATAGATTAGATTACAGCATGTTAAACCAAAAGATAATCACCTATAAACTTAACTCTACCCCTTCAAAGAAAGAAAAAAATTCAAAAAACACTTATAATAATTTTAGATAATAGTTTAATGTTTATATATAATTTTAGTTTGTGTTTTAACCATCAATGTTTTGTGTTTTAACCATCAATGTTTTGTGGTCTTAATTTATTTTTTATTTTACAATTTTTGTCTTTCTATTTTTTGAAATTCACATATTTTATCTCTTTCATCAATTTGATTTTTATATTTGATGACATGTCAAAGATATAAGATGATGTTGTTGGGAAAAATGTGAGTTATTGAGAATCAAGTGTGAGTTCTAAGTCCCACATTGCTTAAAAAAGTGGAGGTTGAGCACTTTATAAGTGAGAGGACCCATACACCTATCACCTTAAGGTTTTGGGTGAATATGTGGTGTCTCTCTCACTTGTTTAGGTGAGTCTTTGACCTTTATGTGAGTGTTTAACCCAGTGTGAATGCTTCTTCTCATGATGACCCATCAGTGGTATCAGAGTCCGGTTCGAGCAAAGGACCGACTCCTTATGTCGAAAGTCTTCTTAACATTGTGGTTAGGAGGCGTGTTCCGTTGAAGTGTCCAAGACGAGATAAAGGTATATGTCAATGGCAGTACAAGCATGTGGATGAAAGAGCTTCCACTTGAGGGGGAGCATAGTGGATTGACTCACACTTGAGGGGGAGATTGTTGGGAAAAATGTGAGTTGTTGAGAATCAAGTGTGAGTTCTAAGTCCCACATTGCTTAAAAAAGTGGAGGTTGAACACTTTATAAGTGAGAGAACCCATACACCTATCACCTTAAAGTTTTGGGTGAATATGTGGTGTCTCTCTCATTTGTTTAGGTGAGGCTCTAATACCAAGTTATAGGGAAAATAACAAAAAAAAACAAATTTATAAGCACGCAGAAGCATACCCACAAAAAAAAAAAAAAAGTAAAAATTCCAACAAAAAAAATCATAAAATCATAATTCAACTTGTAATTTTATAATGACAAAATTACAAACTCTCTCATACAATTGCAATTTTTAAGGAGAAAATTTCAAACCCTACCAATTACAATTTTTGAACGGAAAAATTGAAAACCCTCTCAACAAACTATTTTGAACAAAAAAATAGAAAACCCTCTCTAAACACACAACTATCCAAATCCCCAAAACACCCAAAAGACTGCATTTTGTTGTTGGGTTGAAAACTAAAACAAACTATCTCTATTTATATTAATACTAAAATTCTATTTTTTTCTACTACCCGATGTGGGACTTGGTTTTTACACCTTTTTGTTAGTTGTTTTTATTCCATTTTGGCTGTTTAAATTCTTGTTTTTATAACTTTTTATGCGTTGTTGTTAGTTTTCTCTGTTTCAGACTAGAAAGAATGTTCCGGAAAAAAATAGAAGTCGAGAGGAGTAAAATGCTGAAAAGATCGAAGAAGACAGTTTTCACCATACAGAATCTAGAGCTTGCTACAGGTGGCCTTAGCCTAGGCTACGGGTTGTAGTGGCCACCAGCACTCCCTCCATAGTAAAATCTAGGGGCTTTCTAGGGTGGTTGTAGCTTTCACTATAAGGTGTAGCCTGCACTATAAGATATAGCTTGCACTACACCCCCTAGCATCCTCAGTGGTCACTTCAATATCTGTATCAGAAACCATTTTTGTTTCGTCTTTTGCCATTTCTACTATTTTTCATCATTTGTTAAACTTAATGGGACCTTATTGTACAAGTTAAGTGTCATTATTTTATGTAATTACCTTTATATAGCGGGGATTATGAAGTAACAAAGGATCACAAGCCCTAGTTTTTTGTTTACTTTACAAAGCTTATTTCCTTGCAATTTTTCTTCTCTCAGGTGTTATACTCAAGAACTCTATTGGAGCTATTTTATTCAAGTATTTCTTGCTTTCAATACATATTTTTATCATGTTTGCCAATGCCTTATTTATTTTACTGTTAAGTATGTGTGAGCAATTTCCAAGGAACAAAAAGTCATGAGGATCATCTCATGACAAACATCAAGCGAATCCTCAATCATTTTATTAGGGTAAAAAAAGTTAAAATTATGATTTTCTTAACGCAATGTCATTTATGAAAGTAAAGATGGTTTAGGTATCGATCATACGCTGAAAGGGTGTGTTTTGGTACCCGAAGGCAGAATTCTATACAACTAAGTACAAGACGACAAAAGTTTCTCGAACGTAGTTGAGAAAGTCTCATTTTTATAGTTGCGCAAAAATAATATCAACAAATAACTTGAGTTGACAAAATTGGACAAATTATTTGTCTGAGATAAGACAACACGTTGACGAAAATAGGTGTTGTCTAATTTTCTATAATTCAACTCATTTCTCATAATACAACAAGAGGTTCACGTGAGTTTTTATAGATTAGAATCATGCACCCTAGGTCCTACCTTTTTATTATAATTTTTATTCGTTAAATAATTGTTTGTTTCATACTCAAACTCAATTTTGACCGTTATAGCAAAAAACGTTAGGGTAGAATTCGGTAATCAAATACTTGGTCTTTGACGTTTGACAACCTCTTACTAAGATATTGTTGTACACTTGTGGCGTGTCAATTCATGAATTACGTTTTCTTGTTTATGCTTTACTTGGATTCAAACATAAAAGGAAAGGGTATTGCAAACTGTTAGAACAAGATTTATTCATGACATATATTCCTTGGATTTTGATGATAACAAAGTATTAAAAGAACAATGGTTATATTTGATGTGTGTTTCATGTATGCAAGTTATAATACTTATAGATATATATTCAGAATCTGATATACAAGGACACACTTGAGAGAAGCTGAATTGCTAGCTTCTAGTGGTACAGAATCTGAAGAACACTCTCTAAGTGATGTCTGGTGTAGACCTTGAAGCTGAAGGCCTCAGCATTAGCAGAAGCAACATAATTGTCTCTACACTTGGTGAATGTAAATTGGCTTCTGGTGATCATTCAGAGTTAGTGATAAAGCTGAAGTTATCCGTACTGCAGAAAGCAAGCTGCATTGTCAAATCAGTTTATCAGCTAGAGCCTTAGTTCACAAGGCTCAAGAAAAGTTGGCATGCTTTACAGATATCTACTCTCAACGGCTCTATAGTACATGGTCTCTTTGAAGACTCAATGTTTAAACACATTACACAATGGATCAAGATCTTTTGGTGTATCTATCTTCAACGTCTCTTGTACTATGGAGAAAGCAAAGACACTTAATCAAGTTATCTCTCCAACGGCTAGCCTTATGCAAATGCTATATAAGTAGCTGAAGGTTCAAACTGAATCTTAACAAGGATCAATCTGGTGGAGGAGTAACAAGATCAGCAATTATCAACACAATCGAGTATGCAAAATTTTTGTTGTAGGTTGTAATTGTAAAAAAACTTAAGATTTCTTAAACATTGAATATCTTAAAAATCTTAAGAGCTTTAGGTCTTTGTTATGGTGATTTCCATGTACCTCTGATATTTGTATCAAGTACACCTTGTTCTATATTCTGCTGAACATGTTGTTTAGTAGTTTAGATTAAGTCTCTCGCCAAGATGCTTGAGCCATGTAAGTCTCCTGATATGTGCTAGAGCATTGAAAGTCTTAATCAAGTGGATTGATTGAACAACTAAGTCTCTCACCAAGATGCTTGAGCCATGTAAGTTTCTTGCTATGTGCTAGAGCAATGAAAGTCTTAATCAAGTGGATTGATTGAGTAGAAGTCTTGAATCCGTGGGATTTAATCAAGGAAGTCTCGGATCGTGGGTCTGAGCAGAAGTCTTGAACCCGAGGGGTTTAAGCAGGAAGTCTTGGATTGTGGGTCTGCGCAAGAAGTCTTGGGCCTGAGGGGCTTGAGCAGGAAGTCTCGGGTCTGAGGGACCTGAGCAGGAAAGTCTTAGGTTAAGGGTCTAAGCAAGGAAGTCTTGAGTCTATAGGACTTGAGCAAGGAAGTCTTAAGCCTTAGGGGTTTAAGCAAGAAGTCTCAGAATTAGGACTTGAGCATTGTAAAAGTCTTATGCAGTATGCATAAGCGATTGTAATCATGATTTGATTATAGTGAAAATCTCTTGTGAAGTAAGGAAACTAGACTACTCTCATTTGGGAGGAACCAGTATAAATCTTTGTGTCTTCTGCTATTATTTATTTGCTTCTGTTAACATTTCGCTGCTAAGTATATATAACTAGAATCTGAACACCAGTTAAGATTATGAACTCTGATCAAACGCAAATCAAGAAAACGAAAAACACAATTCAACCCCCCTTCTTGTGTACTTTTCTCACCTTCGTAAACCTTAACTATTTTATAAACTCATTTAACTTATATGCATTGTCCTAGGCAACCAAAAATACGTTTCAGGGTATGTGTTTTGTATACCTGGTCATTTGTGTTTTTTGATGCCAATGTTCTTGTTCATTTTTACTCTCTTGATGTAATTTTTCTTTTGTTAGTGTGAGGTCAATATATTAAGTTGTTAGACTACTCTTTGTGTTTATTATTTTAATGAGTGTATAAGCTAGCTGATGTGCATATCATTAGATTATGAATAAGTTATATAAACATTTTATTATTTTGTTAGTCATCCTTGCAAAGTGTATGTTACAAGAAAATTGATGAAGTAAATTAAGATTGAGATGAAGACCTTCAAATTGCTCCACTACAATAAATAATACATTATATGACAGAGTTTTGACCATAGTTGTAAAAAGACTGTAGTGAAACCTTTAAAATTTGACGGTTTTGTATTTTATTTTTATTTTTTAATTAAAAACAATTTATATGTCTCAACCGTGGGGAAAAGCGGAACTGATCATGGGTTCAAATTTCAACGCCAACAAATTTGTGATTTATTTGTTATTAAAGTGACGTCTTCATTTTTAAAATTTTTAAAATAAAAAATAACTAGGGGTGGCAAAACGGGCCCGGCCCGCGGGGAAAGCCCGTTTTACCCGTCATTTTTCGCGGGGCGGCCTGAATTTTGAACCCGCATATTTAAGTATGCCCGCCCCGTTTTTTTGCGGGCTTTTGCGGGGCGGGTATGCCCGCGGGTAAAAACAACCCATTCTATCTTATATTATTATTATTATTATTATTATTATTATTATATCTTATATTATTATTATAGCTTGAACTTAACATCACTTTTAAACAACCTTACAGCTAATAACGAATACATAACATCAGTATAGTATCTAAGTGGTTCCATGGATGTTCATATCTTATATTATTATTTTTTTTTTTTTAATATTTGAATTTAATAGGCATTCTCATTTTTCAACCCAGCACTTGGAAGAAAACGATATCATTTTTAATTAATATAAATTACTTTAAGTAATATAAATTAACTGAATTGAACATATTATTATTAATATATTATTATTAATATATAAATTAACTAAATTAATTGAATTGAATATATTATTATTAATATAAATTATTTTAATTAATATATTATTATTAAAAAAAATTTAAAAAGAATGGCGGGCCTGCCCGCATGCCCGCGGGCCCGTCATTAAATGGGGCAGGCCTAGAAAATGAGCCCGCATCTCCACCTTTGACCGCCCCGCCCCGCCCCGTTTTTTTGCGGGCTTTTGCGGGGCGGGCCTAAACGGGGCGGGCATGCCCGTTTGCCACCCCTTAAAATAACCCATGTTTTTTCACAGTTAAAAAACTGGCGCCTTACTCAAAATAAAATAAATAAATAGGTTTTATCACGGTTGGATGTTCAACCTATTGGAGTTTTTTTTGTCTTATGCAAAATATAGAACTTTAACTTGTCTCTTTAGTTTTTCCTTAACGTAACAATCCAAACCTTACGAATAACATATAGAGCCCTAAACATTGAACTTGAAAACATTGTATGATCTCCATTAACGAACAGAGCACTAAACTAAATGTTGAACTAAAAATCATCGTATCATCTCCATTTCTTCACCATCGTATCTTCTCGAATTCAAACGAAGCAAGGAAAAATGAAGAATGAACTCAAACAATACTTGCAAGAAGGAAAGATGAAACTCAAATGATATTCAGTTTTTTGACTTCTTCATCAGGTTTCTGGTACGTAAAACATCTACCTCATGCATGTAACTAGTAATATTGAGATATATTAGGTTTAGTGTTATTGTTGTTGCTGTTAAGAGTATAAACCTTAAAGGTTTAATGTTTGTTTTTGAGATTGAAGACTGAAGTTTATCTATTATTGTTGTTGTTGAGATTGATGTTAAAGGTTTTATCTTGTTGTTTTGTTGAGATAAGTAAAATGTTTAGTGTTGTTGTTGTTATTAAGATTGAAGGTTTAATATTGTTGTTGTTATTGAGATTGAAGAAAAACTCATCCATTTAATCAATGCATTATAGCATAGCAACACATTTTCCAATTTGTTATATATTTAGTTTTCTTAGAAAGGTTTTTGGAACTGTGTAATGATTATAAAAAGTTTTTATAAATTGCATGTGTTTAGAAATATATTTTAACATAATTAAAATTCTGTTTTCCCCCCACTAAGTTTAGGAAGTTGGTTATTTATGTACATCATATAATCTTAATCAAGATTCACCAATGTAGAGAGTTAAGGTGGTGGTTATTGTTGTTGTTGTTGTTGTTGTTGTTGTTGTTGTTAAGATCTTAAACACTAAAGATTTAATGTTGTTGTTGTTTTGCGATTGAGATTTAAGTTTATTTTTTGTTAATTGTTGTTGTTGAGATTGATATTGAAGGTTTCATCTTGTTGTTTTTATGAGATGATTAAAATGTTTAGTATTATTTTTGTAGTCCACATTGAAGGTTCAGTGTTATTTTTGTTATTGATATTGAAGTTTATATGTTGTTGTTGTTGTTGTTGAGATTGAAATTTTAAATGTTGTGATTTTGAAGGTTCCATGTGGTATAACAATGTTTTCATTTAAAATGCATGGTTTTTGTATGATTTTTAACCTAGATTAACCTTTCATCCAGCACCACTTATACAAATGGTCACTCTTCTATTAAGAATAAAATAAAAAAGAAAAAGTAGAGTTGGCACAATGATGACTAAATTATTAAAAAAAATCCACAACATAAGTGTTATGTTGCCAATCAAATTTGATCACAAAATTTAGACTTTTTAAGGTAAAAATGTTTCCATATTTAGGAGTTATTTGGTATATCTTTGTCATAGAAAAATGAGTATTTTGATAGAAGATTAAGTTTAGGTACCAGATTATTCGAATGGAAGTATATGGACAAATCTTAAGGTATTAATTTTAATTTACATGATTTGGTAGTATGTTTTTTTGTTAAATACTAATACCTACTTGTTGATGTAACTGTAGTAAGTTTTTGAGTTTTAAGAAAGTAGTGATAAGTTGAAGAATAGGTGGATTTCTAATGCTGGTGAGCATTGGAAGGGCTTTAAGTCAAAACTCACACGTGATTGCATTACTGTTGGAGCGGTAAATCAGCAAGCAAAAATATTATTTTCGGAAGAATTCCCTTTGGGATTTATGTCGTGTCCACAGAGATCAGTGCTATTGAACTGTCGTTCGGCAATTTAAATGTTAATGAGCTTGGGTTTAAAATGGTTTTAAGGTAAATGCGGGAAAGTAAATAAGAGCATAAAAAGTATACATTCTTCGGAGAAAAGAAACTTATCAAGCATACATATAATCCACTCGTCACAAACATAAATGTATCGATCATTTTCACTATACTACAATACTCATCAAAATCATCAAGTATCGCTCACAACAGTGTCCATCTCTGGCACACTGAGCTGAGAGAGCAACTGTATTACTCTCGTCGTTACTCTCGCGCACGACGCCTCGAAACGCGGAAGGAATTAAGTTCCGACACCAAAAAGATTATTCTCTAAATCTATCTCTAGCATCTAGACAATAGATATCCATCCCTAATCAAGTTTCATGATGTTTATCTCTAACACAACACAAATCCAAACATAAATGCAAAAAGATCAAGGAAGACATCGATAATGATTTGTAAGGCAGAACTTATACAATATTATGATCAACAAAGATACATATGTTCATAGTAAATATACAAACACCCAACAAGATAGAGTTTACAAAAAGAGGAAAAAGAGATAAACCAACACTTCTCGAGTTGTCATGATGATTGATGAGAATCCACCTCCGATTCGACAAGATGCAAACTCCATTTGTTGTTTTCAAGCTCTACTATGAAGAAATGAAGTTTGATGGAGTGGGAGCAAAAAATACCCAAACCATCGTCTAAAAATTGTGTTTTTCGCCCTTAAATGGTGTTTCTGTCCGTCCAGTTTCGCCCGGCGGAATTCTGGGTCACCCGGCGGAGTAATGCAGCTTATTCTGTAAGTTTTCCACACTTTTGGAGTGTCCGGCCCGCCGCTGCTTAGCCTGGTGGAGCAGAGGCGCAGCTGACAGTAGACAGCAAAAATCCAGCACTGTTTTGGCCATAACTTTTGAACTGTAACTCCGTTTTTCGCCCGGTTCGAAGCTTTGGAAAGCTTATTCAATGCTCTTTATGAATATGCCAAGATATCCTTGCTTGAATACCTGAAAAAATAAATGGAAATCAATTAAACTCAATGATATTTACACGATAGCGCAATATATACACTATAACGTAAAGTAAACGTATTTACAAACAAAGCGGGGTTTATTCGAACGGTTTTAACAAAAAGTATCGATAAGTGCAACAAAACTTATATACAAAAATAGCTACAATTTGCACATATCAAACTCTCCCCAACTTACATAATTGTTTGTCCTCAAGCAAAAAATCAACATCTGAAGGAACAAAAGCGAAATCCAGGAAATCACGCAACAACAAGTTTTGACAAATAAAAACAAATGCAATGGTTCAATCGAAAATGGTACACACAAAGTAAATACTTACCACTAAACTACAACGATAACATAATCACGAAACAAATGCTAAATACAAAAGTCATGCCAAACATTCTAAAACAACACAAGTTCAACCGTGAATCACACCTAGCAAAAATAATCATCGGTAGATGAAAAACACTAAATGAGGGACTTTTCACTCACATAACAATCTTGCAAACAAAAGACTAAATTATGCAATCATCCAAAAATCATATTGAAAACATAAAAGCAATAATCAAAAGGGCTTTCAAGGTTGTAACGTGGTCGGGTAAACAAACAAGGGGCAATTTCAAAAGGTAATTGAAACAAAAACTTGCTTAAACCTAAGGGAGTGATCAACTCACAAAGTTTCAAACACCAAAATTTCAATCAAACTTCTTCCAAAATCCCAAGTGTTACACAAAACACAATACTTATTTAGCACAATTATTATACTCTTTTTGCTTTTCTTTTTCAAAACTTTTCTTTTTCCTTTTTTCTTTATTTTTCATATTTTTCTCTTTTTTCTTTTCTTTTTCAACCTCATAGAAACCAACCAATGAGTAAACAATCATTCTCTCCCCAACTTGAATTCAACCACATCATCATGTAAATACTCCCTACTTTCTAAGGCAAGGTAAAAATTCATACAATAACACACAGTTGAGGGTTCAAGAAAAAATAATCAATCAAAATCCATACAAAAAGTAAATTTGACACTCATAGACAAGCATCAAACTCAAACAACATGGATAATGACCAAAGGCTCAAAGGGGTTACAAATGATCACACACTCACAAGGTGAATTGACTATTTGGCTAAGGTAGTTGTGCACAAAATGAAACAAAAATGCCTTGATCCTTTTTATGCTTTCATATAATCAACACAAATAAAAGATTAAGCATAATAAAATCCAGTTAAAACAAGAATGTTGGTACTCCGTGCATATATGAACAATAGAAGGCTTCCTCACAAAAAGGGTGGGAACTAAAGTGATTCACATATGAACAAGTATACAAAAGAATGAATGGCATAAAAGTTGTAAAAAGCCTAAGTATCATGAATATGCTAAAGTCTAGAAAGCGATAAACACATATCTTGGACGCGTACCAAACTTTAAACACTATCATTACCACGCATTTGCAAGTTGAAACGATAAAAAGTGGACAAACACCTCATGCGACTTCAAATAGTCGGACCAAAATTGGAATCCAAACAACAAACAAAAACATTAGAAACTAAAAACAATAAAACATGCTTGTTTTACGTCATAAGCTCGACGCCTATTATTTACAAACCAACACGTTGCTTCGGAAGAGCCAAATGCTTTCACTCCCGCCTTTGCTCTCATCTCTTCGAGCTCTAACTGGAACTACACATCTAACCACACTTTTGGCAAACGTGAGGAGAAACAAATATATACATTATATTCACAAGTATGTAAAACATGTAAGATTCACAAATATGGTAAACATATACAAGTATCAATATAAACAAGTGAAAATAAACAATATATACGATATCTACAAAACTCAAAAATAAAGAAACTATCGCAATGCGATCCAATAAAAACAACAATCCTCGGCAACAGCGCCATTTTATTGGAGCGGTAAAGCGGCAAGCAAAACTATTATTTTCGGAAGAATTCCCTTCGGGATTTATGTCGTGTCCACAGAGATCGGTGTTATTGAACTGTCGTTCGACAATTTAAATGTTAATGAGTTTGGGTTTAAACTGGCTTTAACAACATCTCTTTCTTCTCAATACTTGATGATCGTGAAGGCTGAATCAGATCTTGTAGAAGTGGGTCACCAAGTACGTCTGAGATGCTGGTCGTATAGAGAGGAGAAGGGGGTGTACCTGCAAGGCACTCCGACGCTCAAGTAAGAAAGGGTCGGAGAAAAGGGGCAAGTACAAAGTATTAGTTCATAGGGTGAATATTGGATACCTGACCCTCTCAAGCGAGAGGGTTTATATAGAGCCCCCAGCACGTGGCCAAAGGTCCTATTTTCGGGGCGAAATACCCGTTTTCCCGAAGAATAGGTAACTACCCAAACTAGCCGTTATGTCGGGCAGGGTGCTCGAAACTAGCCGTTATGTCGGGCACAAGCTTAGTTTCGGGAACATTCCCTCAACTGTTCGGGGAGTGGATAAGCCGTGCGTAACAGGCATTGTTCCGGGGAGGAGCGATGCAGTTCCTGCCCTGTTGGATGGGCAGAAAGGTCATTTTTGCCCCTTTGTGGATTGGACTTAGGCAATTTGGGCCGCTCTGGAGTAGAAGTGGATTGGCCCATGTCTAGCCGTTGGTCCAGTCCAGAACACTTGATTTTTATTTCAGAACACATATGCTACTTTTCATCTGCATCCTACACTAATATTAGTTTCAAACAATTAAGCATTGAACAACATCTGATATTAGGTTCTGGAAGAGTTTTCTTCTTGCTTTCAGATTTGGGAAATCAGTTGAAATACACATATTTCAGAAGCTCTTGAAGTTAATCTTCTATCAACAGATATTGCAATCCATTCAGCCAGTATGAAAGTCCTTCTTACAAGAAACCTAAGTTTCTCATCATTAGTAATTCCAAAGAACTTAAGCTAAAGAAGAGAAGATGATATGTTGAATAGTTTTTCATCATCAAACTTCATTTATTTTCTTTAAAGAATGCCAGACAAATCTTCAGAACACAACAGATTTTAGATGTAAACATAAAAAAAAAACTGTGACTTTAGATTTAAGTCAAGAAATAGTCCTCTCAGAATTTGTTTGAAAAGATTAGGTGAAGTGTAACTACTTCAAGCTTTACAAATAGATTCCCACAAATCCAAGCACAAGGCTTCAAAGATAGTCTAAGCATCATACATATCAATGATGTTGATATACTCAGAAGTGATATAATGCATCTACCAGAATGCAGCTATCTCTGAAGATATTCAATCTGCATCTTCTGAGTTGGTGAAAGAGATTTTCAAAAAGATCATCTAATAACACCATCAACTTCTATAGTAATACCTTTTTCAAGGATATTCTATAGAACTTCAGCAACCCTTTATCAAGTCCAATGAGTTAAAAATATGTTTAGCTTTTCCATCATTTAAATCCAATGGAATCACCCATTTGAATATGGTAGGAAAAGTTGTATAATATTTTTCGAGTGGCACATAATTCCTTCTTGAATAATAGATATACTTTTCTTATTGGATCAATATCTGCACCACTGTTAAGTGTTAAACACAGACCATGCTTTGATACCAATTGAAGGTGTGAAAAGTACACAAGAAGGAGGTTTGAATTGTGTTTCGCGTTTTTTTATTATTTAGCTTCTGATCAGAGTTTTAAAATCAGAACTGATGTTCAAATTCTGAGTTAATTCAGTTGGCAGCAGATACAACAAAAGTAAATAAAATAACAACAAAAGACACAAAAGATTTATACTGGTTCCTCCCCTAACTGAGAGTAATTCAGTCCCCTTGCCTCACAAGAGCTTTTCATTATAACCATTTCATGATTACAATCACTTATGCTTTAGCATAAGTCTTTTACAACTGCTCATACCAAGTGTCTGAGACTTCCCTTGCTTAGAGCGCATGTTTAAGACTTACCCTTTGCTCACACTGTCAGACTGAGCTTCCTGCTCATCTGCTCTCTGGTTGAGACTCCCCTTTCCTCACACCATCAGACTAAGCTGCCTGCTTATCTTTCTTCTGGCTGAGACTTTCCTTTGCTTAGAGCACATGTCTAAGACTTTACATTGCTCACACCTTCAGACTGAGCCGTCTGCCCATCTGTCTTCAGGCTGAGACTTACCTTTGCTTAGACCAAATGTCTAAGACTTTACTTTTGTTCAATCAGAATGGATGAATAAGACTTTCACAGCTCAAGCACTTAAGCAATTAGACTTTTGTGGCTTAAACATCTTGGCTCAAGACTTGTTGCTTGAATCCCAATGAGACAAGAATTTTTCCTCTAGCACATAGCAGTAGACTTAATCTAAACTACTGAAAGCTCAGCAGAATAGAGAATAAGGTGTACATGATGCAAGCATCAGAGGTACGAGAAATCATCATAACAAAGACCTAAAGCACTTAAGATTTCTAAATATATACAGGGTTAATAAATCTTAAGGTTTTTACAATTACAACCTACAACAGAAAATCTGCCTATTACATAGATTGATAATTGCTTGATCTTGCTACTCATTCAACAGAAGAATCCTTGTTAAACATTCAGGCTTGAATCTTTAGCCATATATATAGCCTTTCCAGAAACTAACTGTTGAGAAAGTTACTTGATCAAGTGTATATGCTTCTGCTCCAAAGTACAAGAGACGTTGAAGATGGATGCATAGCAGATTTCTGAATCCATTGTGTAACACGTTTAACCTTTGAGTCTTCAAGAGGTTTCGTACTAATAGAGCCGTTGGGAGCACATTCATAGAACATACCATCTTTTCTTGAGCCTTGCAATATTATAGACTCGAGCTGACAGGCTGATAAGACAATACAACATGCTTTCAGTAGTACGGATAGTCCATAGCTTTATCACAAACTCTGAATGGTACCAAAAGCTGATATACAATTACTAATTGTAGAAACTCGTCTGAATGTTGAGGCCTTCAGTTCAGAGTCTGCGTTAAGCCACACTTAGAAATTGTTCTTCAGACTCTGCCACCAGAAGTTAGCAATGAAGCAACTCCAAGTGTATCTTAGATAAACAAATTCTGATTATTTATGTACATGAACAAGAACCTACATAAATAAAACACACATCAAATAAACCATTGTTCTTTTAATACTTTTGTTATCATCAAAACTAAAAGAGAAAATATTAAGAACAAATCTTGTTCTAACACGTTGTACCTTACAATGTTTCATATTCCACTTAAGTGTGTCGTGCCTTATAGTGTTTCGTATTCCACTTAAGCTCATCGTACCTTATGGTGCTCTGTAATTCACTTAAGTACATCGTGCCTTACGGTGTACCATGTTTCTCTGATTAATGCTAGTGTTTCACAAGATCGTATAACTGAATAAGCTTATGTTATTAATTTTATATCTCATTGATCTTTCTTTATGTGTGTCATCATATAGGTTCTCATGTCATTTACAATTATATTAAATCACATATTTAATATAATAAATGGTAAGAGGTAGAGTCAACAACATCTACTTCTACAAACAAGGGGTTAGACTCATCAAAGGTAACATGAATTGATTTTTTTTTTATCGTTAGGTTTTTTATTAAAAATTCTATAAGCTTTGCTTGAAGTGGAATATCTTAGAAATATACATCAGCTTTAGCGTCAAATTTTTCAAGATTATCATTCTCATTGTTAAGGACAAAACATTTGCATCCAAAGACATGTAAATAAGAGATATTCAGCTTCCTTCCTTTATTCAACTCGTAGGGTGTTTGCTTTAAAATCGGTCGTATTAAGAAACAATTCATTATAGTTGCAAATTTCTCCTCTCCAACTTTACTGACATGAGCGTTGGTGTGTTAAACTAAAAAATACACTTCCATTTTTCGTGTATTAGAGACCTCGACCAACGTATCAAAAATATGGAGAAAACAAAGTTCACTAACTTACATATAATTTTTTTACACATCAAAATACCTTATAATATCTATATCTATTTTAAGTCTTTATTTCTCATTTCTATGTAAAAATTAACTACAAATATTTTTAAAATAACATCATTGTATTTATATTTAATTAAGTTTTACAATAAAATCATATTTAATGTTCTATTAAAATATATTAAATATTTTTTACTTTAATCCTTTAAACCAAATAATAAAAAAATCCATTTTATTATAAATAATTAACATTATTCAAATTCTAAACTTAAACTTAAAATCATTTCTCTTTAAGACTTATTTCATTAGTCCAAAGTTAGCTAAATGTATAATTCGCTTCGTTTTTTTTATAAGTGTATAATTCACTTCGTTAATTAGAGTTAGTTGATTGATTTGTTAAGTATCTAACAATAGTGTATATAAATTAGTTGTTGTAAATTGAGGTCGGTATATTTTACGCATCTATTTTTGCCTACATTTTTTTATGGAGTAAACTATGAGTTTAGGTTCGTAATTTTTAATGTGTTTGTCATACACCCGCACTGTTTTATCCGAGCATTTATGGGTGTATACTTCAATCATTTTAGTTTTTTTATAATATTAATAAATGTTGCTTATTAGAGTAATATCTTACCTACATCTAATTCAACTAGTACTGCATATAAGTTGAACTAAATCACATATAAAAAAAATTCACCATTGACAAGCAGTGCACCATTGAACAGCCTTGTCTCATTAATTTTAATTCAATCACAATTTTTATTCACTAATCTTCATTTCATTCCTTTCTCTCTATAATTCATGTCTTCCACTAACTCTTAATTATGTCATATCTTCTCTCATTTCCTTGTCTTTCATCTCTTACACTAACACTTAATACTCTCATGTATGAATAACACTAGTACATACCAAGAATAACCGCAAAACTAAGAAAAAAACATTGTTTTTACCTGGAAATAACTTAGTTAAAGCCATACACTTTTGTAGTCAAGCCCATTAGCTGGCCTCTCTGTATTGGGCCACCCCAAACTACCTCTTTGGTCCATCTAAGTTGTTGCCAGCACAACATTCAACAAAATCTCAGCCGTCCATATTACAACTTTGAAAAATCACTGGACCCCACCGGAGCCTTTCTTGATCCGACATAATCAATGCTGTCTCCACCTACTAATGCACGATTTGTGCAAACTCCTTCCAACTTGTTTTAACTCAAATCAAGATTAGGGGAACACAATTATCCACGTGTCACTTTGTACGGAATCCGTGCTACTCAACACAATCTTAATGGACCCACAAAACTAGGACCTAAAGATTGCATTTCCGTAAATAAAAAACATAAATATCTTGAATAAAAATATTAATACTATAATTAATTACTGTAGTTTTCACATGCAAGTGGAATTTTTCTTCTTACTACTAGTACACGACTTTTTTACTTTGATAAAAAAAAGTGGAAAAAATGAAAGGAGAAAGGGAAGTAAGGAAAGCACGTGAAATGTGTATGGTAGCAGTGTGTTATGTTATGATTTAAAATAAAAGTGATCTACGTGGCAAAGATATGAGAGTGTGTCATCATGTAATGAGGAACACGTGGCATGGTGGGGTTGATGATAACATTAATGAATGTCATGTGTTTTTGTTCAGGGTGAGAAGGGTCCCATGAAGAGTGACACAAAATGCTCCTATTCTTATAGTCATCTACCGACAGGAGACAAGGTAGGGAGGGTGATGGTGTTGGCAACAGCATGGATTGCAAAGAGGGAAGTGAAGAGAGTGTGTGAGAGTGAGTGTCAAGTTTCATGTGTAGTGTGATTTTATTTATAAATTTAGATGAGATCTTTCATTGCATTTACGTGAGATTTAGTAGGGAATAGGTTAGATACTTCTGTATGGGTATCTGATTCTGATGTAATCAATGTGAGACCAACGTTAAATCAAACTCTCTCTCTTTCTTTAAAAAAAAAATTTTCTAACTTGTTTTGTATAGATTCCTCCAACATCTATTAAAGAAAATTTTACATTCAACATGTCAAACACTAGTTGGAATTTGAATTTTAATGAATCATATATGTTTCAAACATTAAATTTAAATATTTCTAGAAAGTGAGTAATTGAACGTGGGAAGGATGAGAGAGAAAGAGAATTAGAAAGATTATTTGAGAGTGAAAATATGCTCGAATAACATTCTCATTCAACATTACATAATGATACTTCAAAGTATATATACAATTATAATTGATTGAAATAAAATAATATGCTAAAATAATAGAAAATCTTAAATCAACGCATTATACCAAATTTGTAATTGGTTACAGTTGTTTCAACAATTCAATTCAACTAAGTGGTAACCAATTATCAAAACGCAATAATCAATTACACCTGCTCTAACAGTCAAAAACACTACATCTTGTAACTGGTTTCAATAATGCAGTAACCGGTTACAACACTTAAATTATTGATATTTTCATAACATATCACATTAATTATAGTGCTCCAAGTCTTTCGTGCTCATGTTCTTCTTCAATCTCTTGAATACTTCAATTGTGACTCATTTGGTTAGTGTCATATCCTAAATTTTGACCACAAAATTTCTCATCATTGTGCAAATCATCACCACAATATGGGTATACAAATATACCTCAACAATCCTCTCAAAGATTATTGAAAATTTACCTCAATCAAGAATTAGGGTTTTGGACCCTCTCAGAGCACTCAGACAAAAGATCAATCAAGAATTGACATGATCTTCAACTTGTCAATCCTCTCAAACATCCATGAAGGATCAAGAGGTCTCCAACATCAAAAATCACGCATAAGAATGCAACATTTCAAGCTGATGAAGCCTCAAGATCAACAGTGTCACCAAATTAGGGTTTTGGTTGACCAAGGCCTCCAGAGGAAAATTTTCATATGGGCATGAGCCATTACTTCAAAACATGATCCAAGAAACTCAAAGGGACCTCATGGATCCAATCATAAGTTCATGGAGAAACACAAAGTTTGAAATTCATCTAATAAAAAGTCAACATTGTCCAAAAACTAAGTACTTTTGAGATTTCTTGACAAACATGGCTCCCTTAAGTCAAAAACAATTTTAACTCGTGGTTTGGATCATCATCCACCAAGAAAAATCAATAAAAGTGAGGTTACTTGCAAAAGGAGTAATCTTATGAAACTTAAAATTTCTCTAAGTTATGAAAAAAGGGTGATTTTTTCCAACTTTGCAAGGTCATAACTCCCAAACCACAAAGCCATTTTCTTCCATCCAATGCTCAAATGAAAGCTCTCATTACACACTACAAAAGTGTCACAGTGCTCCATGAGCCAAAATATCTTGGATTTTGAGTTATGGAGCCATGAAGTTAGGGTTTCAAAACTTTTAAACTTGGACACTTAGTGAAATTTTTGGACAGAATCTGTTTTGTATTTTTACCAACTTTGAGGCTATTTTTCATTATGATCCAAGATGAATCAATATCAACACTACGCCAAAATTGTGTTTTGGCAGCACTACAAAGACAACGCTTTTTGGCAGAAGCGCTGCTATAAGTTTCGTTAAAAACAAAAATAAAAAACGAAGGAAAAATCGATGTTATATGGGGGACCTACGAAAGAGCTTTTAAAAAGCGCTGCTAAAGGGTTAAGGCATGTGAACTTTAGAAAGCGCTTTATGAAAAGCACTGCTAAAAGGATACCATAGGCCAGCGGTTTTGAAAAGCGCTGCTAAAGACCCAAGGTATACCATACTTTAGGCAGCGCTTTCATAAAGCGATGCTAAAGACTCAATTCACTACACGCCTTAAAAAGCGCTTTTCTCTGAAAGCGCTGCTAAAGTCCAGCCTACGAAAGCGCTTTCTAAAAGCGCTGCTAAAGGTGCTTTAGTAAAAATTAAAACGCAGAAACCAGTAACAAATCATTTCTAATTTTTAACCCTATCATTGTTTTCACTCTCGCTCACTGTTCACTCTCGCTCTCACTCCCACTCTCGCTCACTGTTCACCATCGTTCGCCACCATCCTCCGTCGGTGTTCCGGCCATCACTGTTCCTGCTCGCCGTCGCTGCTCCTCCGGCCGTCGTTGTGCGTCACTGTGTATGTGCAAGGTATCTTCCATTTGATTTCTTGTTTCATTTCCATTTCCATTTTCATTTCATCTTTTATTTCATTTTTCGTTTAGCATTTGTTCTATGTTGATGTTGAAACAAATCAAATAGAAACTTGTTGAGTTGTTGTATGTTGTTGTTAATAAAAAATTTGTTCCCAAACAAAACTTAATAAAAAATGCAATAGAAATAATCATTCATTTTAATTAGGTTTTTAGAATATTAGCTTATAAGCTAAGCAAGAATGATAGTGAATAAACTAATTTTGTTATGCATAAAAAAATAGGTTAAATTTCTATTTCATTTTTCTATTTAGAAAACACGATTAAAATTGAGAGGAAAAAAATAAATTATAAAGTATTTGAATTAGTATATCAAAACATACTTTGAGATAATAAAGAAACTAGTGATTTGATGAGTTGATGTAGAAGAGATTTGATTATGCCCTATGCTCACAAAGCTTTGATATGAAAAAAATCTTTAGGAACACAAACATAATTGACGACAAAAATGGAGAAGTCTAATACTTTGTGTGTTTGTTAGCACCTTGAAATCTTGATAAGGTTGTGGCCTAGAAAATTTGAGTTTAACTTTTAAATATAGTATAGTTTATTTTTTTATTTACTTATCATAGGTGAACTTTTAAGATTTTGTTCATAAAGCTTTTTACAACCAAGATTTTTAGGTTACTAACTTACGTTCATTTGCTATAGGGGTTACTTGTGAAGAGTGAATTCGGATCGTTTTCAAGAATCTTACACTTTGTGGTTCATTTCAGAAGTTGTTGACTTCTATATATACATGTACTTATAATTAGTTGTTCTTTTGGGTTTGTTTAGCTTACTTATTAAGACGTCCATGGATAAAAAATGGATGTCTTCGAATCGATTGTCAAAAGAGTACAAGAATGTGGTATCAGAATTCGTTAAGTTTGCTGTTGAACATACCAAAGACCCCAGTCGAATCACATGTCCTTGCTTGGGTTGCTGTTTTGGGCATCGGATTGACGCAGGTCAGATGGATTCGCATTTAAAGAGGCATGGAATTAATCGAAGTTATACAAGTTGGACATTTCATGGTGAGAAAAGTAACAGGAATGTTGAACCGAAGGACAATATGACCTATGCTTCAAACGACAATGCCACGGATACATACGATTGTGATCGAGTCGAAGAGATTGCAGACGCACTTGAAAAAGATCTTCAGGATTTTCCCAAAATGTTTGAGAGGTTGGTAAGCGATGTAGAGAAACCATTGTATAAAGGTTGCACTAAATTCACAAGATTATCTGCGGTATTAAAGTTGTACAACTTAAAGGCAGGTAATGGATGGTCGGAAAAAAGTTTCACAGAGTTATTATCCCTTATGAAAGATATGCTTCCGGAGGATAATGTTCTTCCCAATCGAACATATGAGGTCAAAAAGATGTTGTGCTCTATTGGTATGAGATATGATAAGATACATATCTGTCCAAACGATTGTGTTTTGTTTCGAAAGGAGTATGCATTGTTAAATGAATGTCTCAAATGCAGTGTCTCTCGATATAAGAAAAAGTTGTCTCCAGCAAAAGTCTTGTGGTATTTTCCTATAATTCCGAGATTCATACACATGTTTCGTAGTGAAACCGATGCAAGAAACTTGACTTGGCATGCAGATGGAAGAATTATAGATGGAAAGTTTCGACATCCGGCAGATTCACCACAATGGATGAAAATTGATAATGATTATCCTGAATTTGGAGAAGAAGCCCGAAACCTTCGCTTGGCATTATCTACTGATGGAATGAATCCACACGGTCTTCAAAGTATCTCACATACCACATGGCCCGTGATTATTATGATTTATAACTTACCTCCATGGCTATGTATGAAGCGTAAGTACATGAAGTTATCTATGTTAATTTCTGGGCCTAAACAACCAGAGAATGACATAGACGTATACTTGACACCCTTAATCGAAGATTTAAAGATTTTATGGGAGAACGGTGTTGAGGTTTATGATGGATATAGGAAAGAAAGTTTTAACTTGAGGGCGACGTTGTTTGGCACAATTAATGATTTTCCAGCATACGGAAATCTATCAGGGTATAGCATAAAAGGTTAATGTGTGTGTCCTATTTGTGAAAATAAAACAGATTGGACGCGATTGGAGTTTGGTCAGAAGAATGTCTTTCTCGGTCATCGTAGATTCTTAAATTCTAATCATCACTACCGTGGGTGGAGAAAAGCCTTTAATACAGAGGCAGAACAATGTAGAGCTCCACCTATATTGACAGGTGATCAAGTTTTTGAAAAGGTGAAAGATGTGAGTACTCAGTTTGGCAAGCCTTTTGCACATACACTTGTCAAGAGTGGGTGGAAGAAGAGGTCAATTTTTTTTTAATTTCCATATTGGAAGTCGTTGTATGTAAGACATTTTCTTGATGTTATGCGTATTGAAAAAATGTATTTGACAGTGTTATTGGTACGTTACTCAATATACAAGGAAAGTCTAAGGATGGCCTTAAAGCAAGAAAGGACTTGATAGAGATGGGGATAAGAACCGAATTAGGACCCTTGAAGAAAGGAAAATGAACATATCTACCACTTGCTGCCTATACTCTATCTAGAAAGGAGAAAAAAAATATTGTGTAAGTTTCTAAGTGAAGTTAAAGTTCGAGAAAGATACTCTTCAGATATTAGAAGACTTGTGTCTATGAAAGACCTCAAATTAAAGAGTTTAAAGACGCATGATTGCCATGTTATAATGGAACATTTTCTACCAATAGGTATATGTTCTATTTTGCCAGAAAAAGTAAGGCGCACAATAACTAAATTGTGTTTCTTCTTCAGGTCAATTTGTAGTAAGGTAATCGATCATACGATCTTACCAACATTGCAAAAAGAAATATTCATTACATTGCGTGAGCTTGAAATGTTTTTACTCCCTGATTTTTTGACATAATGGTACATCTAGTTGTTCATCTTGTGAAGGAGACACAATTGTGTGGACCAGCTTATATGAGATGGATGTACCCTACTGAACGGTATATGAAAATATTAAAAGGGTACGTGAAAAATTGAAGTCGACCAGAGGGTTGTCTTGTTGAACGATGCATTGTTGAAGAAGCGATTGAGTTTTGTATTGAATATTTGTACAATGTTCAATCCATTGGACTCCCCAAATCTCACGTTGTTGAAAAAAAAGAAGGAAAAAAGTTAATCAGAAATAAAATTGTGACCGTATCAAGGGCTGAATGGGAGCAAGTACATTTGTATGGTTTGCACAATGACAATGAGGTTGAGCCGTATGTTGAAATGCACAAGGATTTTCTACGAGGTTTAAATCCGAATAGAAATGAAAATTGGATAGTACGAGAGCACAATCGAAGTTTCATTCCATGGTTTAAGGATCATATTTATTCAAAGTTTTGTGTAGATCCCGCTTCAATAACAGAAAGGTTGAGATGTTTAGCATACGGTCCAAGTTTACATGTGTTTTCTTATAACGCATACGCAATTAATGGATACACATTTTATACCAAAGAACAAGATGACAAAAGTACAATGCAAAATAATGGTGTCACCTTGGTAGCTGAATCAATGTACGTTTTAAGTATGAAGGACTTAAACCCCAAATATGAAAATATGTCATATTTTTGGGTTATCGAGCGCATTTGGGTTTTTGATTATGAGAAGTTTCAGATTCCTATATTTGGTTGCAATTGGGTTGAAAATAATAGTGGCATACGAATGGATAAGGTAGGATTTTTGTAAGTCGATCTTAATAGGGTGGGGTACAAAGATGAGGCTTTTATTCTAGCCTCTCAAGCTAGACAAGTGTTCTATGTCACTGACCCGACAAGTACGAAATGGTCTATAGTGCTTTTATCTAACAAAGTAATTGATGATAACATTGGAGATCAAGGTGATATTGTTGGAGCGAATGCATCGTATATTATAAGTGATCAAGATGAGACTGTTGGAGTGAGTGAATCATATATTAGAAATTATCATAATGATGGAATTTGGATCACTCCATCCATCCGTGTTGTTAAGAGACAAGTAGATCATCTTCCTACCCGGAAAAGAAAGAGACGTTAATAAAGAGGTAATGGTAAAATTATATATTATGTCATGTATTTTTCATATTTGAGAATGATTATGGATTATAGATTATAGATTATAGATTTATATGTTTGTCATGTGTTTGTCATTTCGTATTCGATTATGGATTATGGATTTATATATTTGTCATGTGTTTGTCATTTCATATTTGATTATGGATTATATTATGTTCAATTGATTATGGATTATGGATTGTGTATTATGGATTTATATGTTTGTCATGTGTTTGTCGTGTTATGTATTTGTCATTTCATATTTGAGACTAGATTATGGAATATGGATTATGGATTTATACGTGTTTTTCTTTATTATAGGTCAAATGGTTACTAATGAGGAGAAATCGCACGATACTTCCAAGAATGATGCAAAAGAATCAATTCAAGGTGCGAGAGGAGATATTTCAAGAGGAATAACAATTATGAAATGAGTAATTCGTGCTAAAGACAAGGGAATAAAATACGACGTTCATTGGAATGAAACAAGTCAACTAATTGAGCCTAATGGCGCAATGTTGACAAGTTACATTGGTGCACTTGTCCGTTCACAAGTTCCTATTACTTGTGACAATTGGCGAAATCCACAGCTGAAACCCGCCAAAGATAAAATATGGAGTGAGATACAGGTACTATATGTGATGTTATTTGTTATTTTTTATGATTATATCTTTAAATTAATTATACTAACACACTTTATTTGTTATTGTAGAGATCTTTTAACATTGGTGACGAGAAGCAAAAATATTATCTTCAATTAGCCGGAAAAAGACTTAGAGGGTTCCGAGAATTTTTATCCAACAAGTTTCTTAAGGATGCCCAAGGAAACTTTGTTGAAGCGGAACGCCCGAAGAAGTATGCGGACTTGATTGCACCCGAAGAATGGGACACTTTTGTCGCCAAACGAAGAACTCAAGAATTCCTCGTAATCTTAATTTAATTTATCATGAACATTGTATTATATTCATGTAGTTATTACATGTGTTCTAATATGACTTAAAATTGTTTATGCAGGTTGTGAGTGACGTAAATCGTCAAAGAGCCTTGAAACCCGCGTATCCATACAAGAAAGGATGTTTGGGATATGCACGTTTGGAACAAAAAATGGTAAGTATATATAATTGCTATGATATTTTTGTATCATTATTCATCCTAATACTTGACTTAATGTGTAGCTTGCAGAGGAGAAAAGTGAAGAAACATCTCTTCCGGAGCATGTTTTGTGGAAGGTTGCCCGTGTGGGAAAGGATGGAGTTGTTACCTAAGGTGTTCAACAAGTTTTTGAACAATGTGTTAGCATAACGTTATTTGTTTAATTAGATAAAAAGTTATTGTTTATCTAATATATTTATGCTTAGCTCTAATATTGAATTTCAGGAGACTCTATATAAGTCTTTAACTCTCACGGAATACCAGGATGGCAGGAGCATACTGAGTCGAGTATTAAATGTTCCTGAAAAATCTAGTCGCGTGAGGGGTAAGGGATTTGGAGTCACTCCATATGCCTTGTATAAGCGTCCAAAGACCAAAAATCCTAGCAATCGAGAGGTGATGGAAACGTTGGAAGAATTGAGAGCTCAAGTTCGTGAACTACAACAGGATAAAGAAAGATATATGTCGGAAATGCACGGTTCAGAATTTAAAGATACTAGTGACAAGGCCAGTATCAATTTTCTACAAAAAATTCCGGAGGCAATTATATTTATTAAATTAGCACAATTTTTTATATTGACATCATTGCACAATAACAATTTCGTTTTTTTTTTGGATTTAGGGCATTTCACCTTGTCAGCTATATTTATCGGCACCGACATATCGCATGGTTGACAAGGGAAAAGTGCATAACACTTCAGGAGACGTACTTCACCATAGACCGCTCCCTGCTGGATTTTTGAAGGTTTCGATTGATATTGATTTAGAGCGGGATGCGTTACTACCTATACCTGACGACGTTTCAGATGCAACATAGGCGGGGGACGCAATAGGGTCGTATGTTGCATGGTCGTCAAACCTCATCATCATAGATGACTCGGTATGTTGAAAACCATTATTAACCTTTTAGTTTTCAAATGTTTTACTTGCATATAAGTTATGTTATGCATACTTTTACCTACATTTTATTTACATGACATTGTTAGACTCCTACAAAATCCAAATCAAAAGATAAAGGGATTGTGCGGCAAACCGAGTCAGTTGCATCACAAAAAGAGGTACATTGATATATATATATATATATGCATCAAAAATGTTAATTCTATGATCCGAATTCAAAAGCTTCATGATTACTAACTTTATGACTTATATGATTTTCAGATTCCTATACAAGAGGTGCAACAAGGGAGCAAGAACAAGAAGCCAGAATTAGCCAAGGCAAAAAAAGCTTCTATTCCTCGATTTCGGTTGTGCCTTGAAACAGTTGTAGGCACAACGGATTTGATGGAAGGTGGTATCCGTGAAACATCTATGGAATTAGGTATTTTTGGGTTTTCCTATTCAGAAACAATTGCTAAAGAAGACATTGATCAGATATTTACGCATTCTAAATTAGGCGTCGGTGTTATGAATTCATACATCAGGTAATCCATCGATTTTATTTAATTAATTGATCAATTTATTTACTCATTTCAATGAATATTAGAATGTTGATTATGTTTTTATTTCAGGTTCTTGTGTGAAAAATTGATGCTCCCGCGTCAATTGTCAGAAAGATACTTCTTCTTGTCTCCTAACTGTGTCAACGCACCTCTTATCGATCGAACTACAGATGCAGTCAAAGGTCACTTAGTAGATGCATTTATGACCAACAAAGATACAGAGAAGTTGTATCTTTTACCATATAATACTGGCCATGGGTAAGATTTTCATTCTAACTTCCTTTATTATAATCTTTCGCTTTTTTATGTTGTGTATAACATTTCCATCTATACTTTTGTTTTATTTTACAGTGGACACTAGTTATTGCTTGCGATTAATCCGATAAAAGAAATAGTCTATAATCTGGATTCGCTAGATGGTGATCAAACAAAATACCCGGAGATGAAGAAGATGATTGATACATAAGTGATGCGATTGTTCTAAATATTCGCATGTGTATTTCTTTATTTATGTGAGATTGTTCTAAATATTCGTTTATATTATGATAGAGCCATACAAATATTCCGATCACAACGACAAGCTCGGGTACCAAAGAGCAAAGCAAACACCATTACATGGATAAGAGTGGAGGGATAATTTGTTATTATAATAGTAATGCTACTTGATAACATAAGTTAAACTATATATCCTGATACATATTAATACTTTTTTCTATGTGTAGTGTCCTCGGTAACGTAATGGTATCGATTATGGTTATTTTGTCTTGAGATTCATGAAATAAATTATTCATTTGGAACAAATAGAGATTCCAAACATGGTATGGATTTATATATAAGTTGTGATTTATTTTAAGATTTATTATCAGACATTTCATCTAATTAATTACTTTTAACTAAATCATGCATATTATGTTATATGTAGTATTTTGATGAATTCAAGTGTGCCACCTATACGAAAGATAAATTAGAAGAAATAAAGGAGGATTAGTGTCAATTCATGGTTGAAATGAGAATTTGTTGAATAGTTTTAGAAATTGTGTTAGGTTTATGGAAGGTGTTGTATAGTTTTAGAAATTGTTGAATAGTTTTGGAAGTTGATGTATAGGTGATGGAAATGGTGTATAAGGTTTTGAATTGGTGCATGTAATTGGTGTTGTATAGTTTGTATTGAGTTATATATATGTAATGGTTATTTTGGTGTTGTATATATAATGGTTATTACGGTTTATGTGTTGAATTTTAATCGTATAAAGGCCTATTGTTGAATTATAATGGTATAAGGCCTATGTGTTGAATTATAATGGTATCAAAGACCATGTGTTAAAATAAAAGATTCTGTTCAAATATACAGGTTTAATAATTGATTTTTAAAAAAATGCTTTTAAAAAGCACTTTTATAAAAGACAGCGCTTTTTAAAAAAAATGTTGCCTAAAGGGGGTCATATCGTATACATAAGACAACGCTTTTAAAAGCGCTGCTAATTGAGGCCTACGAAAGCGCTTTTCCTTGAAAAAGCGCTGCTAAAGGGGGTCCTACGAAAGCGTTTTTCTTTGAAAAAGCGCTGCTATATGGGGGACCTACAAAAGCGCTTTTAAAAGCGCTGCTAAAGGGGGTCCTAAGGGGGACCTAAGACAACGCTTTTCAAAGGAAAAAAAGCGCTGCTTTTACCTACAGCAGCGCCACCTTTGGTAGCGCTGCTAAAGGTCTTTTTTGGCATAGTGCAAAGTTAAACATCAAAGTTGAAGCATGATATAGGGGCTTTCTAAAAAGTACAAGAGTCTCTCATGATTCAACTTGAGCAAGAAGTTATAAGCTCCCCAAAATGACATTTTTCACCCTACCTACACAACAACATTGGTACATGACTTGTATCCCATGATTTCTTGAGCCAATTTTGGACACTTGTATCATTGTATTTCTGTCTAATATCAACATGAATGATGAAGAATCTGAGCATAAGACCACCAAGTCAAAAATCTTATCCCTTAGGCATGTGGCATTCAAGATTCATTTCCAAAAACTCCAACTTTGTCATGAAGCATTGAATGGATGCATAGAGCTGAAATGTATCAGTTCATAACATTACAAATGAGTCAAGATTAGTCCAAGAATCAAAAGACCACATGCCTGCAAGATTGACTCAAGTCAATGGCTAGAGGAGACTTTGGCTACATGACAAATTCCTTTGGATAATAGGGTGATCCAGCCCCCAATCACTATTCCTTGTAAAACAAACTTCCTCTACTATAAATAGAGGTCATGTGTGACTGATCAAACCACCTCAAAACATCAGAATTCAAGTTTTCCTACAAATCACCTTTCAAAACCATAATTTTCATCTTTGGCAAGTAACATGCAAAATTTCAAATAGAGAAGGATTCCACCACAACCAATGATCCTAACACCACACATACATCATATAGAAACTATCCAAACACTTCTCCATCATCTGTAACCTCAGAATCACAAAGCTCAAAATCCAACTTAGGCATATTTGCAGTTGAGGTACCACAACAAGTTCCAGATATTTCCAATCAATTCCAAGCATCTCAACACACTACTTGAGGTCCAAGGAAGCTGTCCAGATCATCAAAACACTTATGTAACACCTACAACTGAGGATTCGATTTCCTCTTGCAGAGGTAAGCCTGACACTCTCAAACTCTATGATCCATGCATCATCAATGTGTTTTCAAGTTACAAACATGTTTCTATACTTGTATATAGTGTTTCCCCTCAGTCAATTGCTTTGTAGCTATCGTGTGTAGGATTTCATAGTGTTCTTGTAGAAATTAGGGTTCATGTGTTCATCACTTGATTTCTCACTCCACACTTAATATAAATGCAATTAATTGGTACCATTGGAATTTTTGTTCAAAAACGAGCAACTTTCATGTTTACAAAAGTCAAAATCATTGAGTAATCTGAGAGATGTGAGAGGTTTTGTAAATCTGGCCATGGAGATTCGCGCGAGGAAGAAGAAGGTGACCTTGGCGCCTTTTTTGAATTTTTGAATTTTTGAATTTTTGTTATTTTTTTAATTGATTTCAAAAATTAATCTCTCATTGATTTTTAATTATTTTTTAATGATTATTTTTTTTCAAAATTCACAAAAATGTTAAAATATTTTATTCTACAAAAAAATCAAAATTATATTATTTATTTAATATATTTTGAATAAAAACAATTTTGGGTCTCTGCTATAATATAAGTCCCACAACGTCTCTCGATATCGCAATGCAATCCCTGTTTTCAAATAAGTCATCTGGGCCTCTACTTGAGTATAAGCCATAACCTTTTGTACATAAACTTTGTTTTAAACAATAAACAACTTCCATGGGCCTCTCCTTGATTTGTAAGTCTCATACCCTTTTTTTCAAAATCATTTGTCTGTTTTTAACTGGTACTAAGAGAAGCATTATTCCCGGTGAAACTGCTCTTAGACCACATGGGCCTCTCTTTGAGTTATAAGCCCCAAACACTCTTTTCAAACAACTTTCTTTTAATTCAAATTCAATTTCAAAGTTTTCTAAAAAATTTCTTCAATTTCTTAAAACTCTAATCATACAGTTTTAATCAATACAACCAATCACCATACACTTGGGCCTCTTCTCAGAGTGTAAGACCCAACATCTTTTCAATTCAATGCATATTTGTTATATACCTGTTAATACACTTATCTGTATATAATTGTGCATATCTGTCTAGAGTTTCCCCTAGCGGATAGGTCTACACATAGGTCAAACCAGAGGTTACTTCTAACATAGTCAACAACTAGTTCCCTCATAGGAAATTACCTCAATACAGTTTGCCTCCTCTTGGGCTTATTCAATATGGAACAGAGAAAGGCATTATTCCCGGTGAAACATTTCTCAATACTTTCAAAACTTAGAAACATATAAGGTAAATTCATTTCTCCATAGAGGATTAATTCCCGGTGAAACCTCTTTTGAATTTCTTCAAACCTTAGAATTGTTCAACAAAGAAAGGAATATTCCCGGTGAAACCTTTCTTGAATATTTCTTAGGCTTGGACCCACGGGCTTCCTAGAAGCATCCCCAGCCTTCTCTTGGGCTTAGTACAAGGACCAACAGGCTTCTTATAAGTTCCCGAGCATTCCTTTGGGCTTAGTACAATGACCTAAAGGCTTCCTAAAAGCATATGATAGAAATTAGTCATCTCTGCTAGTCCAATCCCAATGAGAGTCAAATTTCTAGAACATCATATCATCTAAAGGTTGATCTTCATCCCTTAAACCAACAGCCTCCTCTTGGGCATCATACAAAAGATCTCTCTCCAACTAGAGTCTATCTCTTTTTAATGAGACTTGGATAGTCTCAGCCTCCTCTTAGGTTTCATTCAAATAGACTTGGAAAGTCTCACTTATCATAGTCTCCTTTTGAACTTAACACACAGAGACCCTCAAGTTTCCTAAAAGTATAGGAAAAACCCTGATCACTCTACCAATACACCAGTCTCCAGAAGAGTTAAACCTCTAAGGTTTTGAATCTCACCTTTAAACTTCCCTGACCCCTAACAAGGCTTAACTTTCACCTTGAAAGTCCCAGCAAGGGTCAATTGACCATCAACAAACCCCCAATGAAATCAGAGCCTCATGGCATCTGGTACTTCAACTCTTCCCTGATTCCCGACAAGAGTAAATCCCTTTGGATTCCCTAATATAATTTAGACTTGCTCCTGGATTTCCATAAATCCTCAGCAAGAGATAGCCTCCTCTTAGGCTTCATGTAAGACTTTTCCCCAATCAGCCTCAATCTTGGGCTTTGTACAAGACAGATAAAACCCTCCCTAGTGGAGTCATTTTCTTTAGCTTCAACCTTGGGCTTTGATTGAGGCACACAAAAATTAGCATCCCCTCAAATGAGACCATGATTCCTCTCTACAGGAAGATATATCCTCTATACATCACATATAAAAAACAAACAATCAAAACCTTTTTCCAGATAATTGTTGTAAGTGGCTCACTTGTTGATTCAAAATCCAAGTTGGAGTCCTTCTCTTATCCTGGCCAAAACTACTCTTTCATCTAACAGCTATAAGTGGCAAGCCTCTGGATTCCATACATCCAAGCCAATGTCCCTCTCTTAGCATGAAAGATTCATAAAAGAAAAAATGGCATTGCTCTACACTGAGTTAAAGCTTCCTCCTTCATGACATCTCTCTTATAAAGGAAATTATGACATTGCTGGATTCAATATATCCCAGTTAAAGTAATTTCCCTTATAATCAAATTCTCAATATTTGTGATGAATAAGTGAGATATATCCCTTTAGAGATGACAAATTCTCTCTCTCAGTCAACTTTTAACTTCAATCTTGGGCTTTAAACAAGACACAAATACTCAGCTAGCTTCAATCTTGGGCTTTGAACAAGACACCAAATATTTTTCCTCCCATAGAAATAGGAGGAACTACGATTGCTCTGATATCCCAAATTTCTTTACGGGAATACGTAGGCATAAGATTGCGAAATCTGAGCGAGCACACAAATAAAAAATCTTAGGTCCAGTACCTTCCCAAAAACAACAGAAAACCCAAAAACAACAAAAACATTCTCTCAATACTCTCAAAGGAGAAACTTTCCCAATCCACAGCAGATAAACACAAGAAAGCATTTCAAGTTAACAGAAATACATGCAAAAGAAGGTTCCTATGTATTACCATAGATACACTGGGTGTTAATAGCTTCCCTTTGTATAACCAGACCCCGATCCCCGATCTCTTAGCATTTGTTAAACAAAATATTTGCATGCAGGGTTAGTTTAAGATATCTTCCCCTTCATTTCTAGCTTCATAGGATAAATACAGAAATTAGAAAGTAGCACCTAAATCATTGCGGTAAGGTGGTCACGTCACCAAAAAAAACTGCACGCTACAGTCGGCAAATTGACTAATTGGTCTTCACTTTTACAATATCTGCAGCCAATGGATCCTTTGACGTATCTTAGAATCCTTTTGAATGCTGTCAAGTTAAATACCTCTGGTCTCTCCATGAATCTACTCACAATACCAACACTAAACGCCACATTTGGTCATGCATTACTCATCTTCTATACTGAGTTGGATTAACATATTGCTCATTCTCATTCTTCAACAACTGTAGCCTCGGTTTAGTTGGAGTAATGGCAGTATTACAATGTTCCATTTCAAACTTTTTCAAAATCTCAATCGTATACATTCTTTGGTTTTTCACACAAAAAAAACAAAGGTTGTTATACATAAACTTCCTCTTCAAGTGGATCGTTCAAAAACGCAGATTTAACATCAATTTTCCAGATGAACCAATTGTTGTTATTTGCAATACCAACAACTAGTCTAATGGTTTCAATTCTAACAACTGGTGTGAATACCTCTTCAAAATCTATGTCTTTTCTTTGAAAGAATCCCTTTACAACTAATTGAGCCATATGCTTTATTATTTGACCCTTTGGGATTTGCCTTAACTTTATATACTCATCTTACACCAATTTGATTCTTTCCTTCCGGTTAATGAACTAACTCCAAAATCTTGTTCGTCTCAATCGATTCCAACTCCTCCTTCATAGCACAAATCCATTTTGGACCACTCAATGCCTCTTCCATTTTAACGGGTTTGGATTCGGCCATAAATGCAAAATGGACTAAATCACCATTAACATTTACTTTGTTATCTTGGAACAACTCACAATCTTAGAGTCATGGTGGCAATTCTCTTTGCCTTGTTGATATTTTCACATTATCTTTCATTCGGCCTTCGACGGGGGATGCTTCTGCATTATCAAGCAATGTAGGAATTGTTTCTCCTTATTGTGAAAAAATTATAGCTTTCTGGTAATCAGTTACAGGCTACTGCAGCTAATTGATTTCGTCAAAAACAACATCTCTGCTGATCACAGTTCTTCTATTCGCTGCATCATGCAACTTGTAACCACTAGTAGAGTGATACCCTAGAAGTATCATCAATTCTTCTTTATCATCCAACTTTTTTCTAAGTTGTCCCAGAACATGTCGATAATTGAAAACTCTCAAATGATTCATATTTAATTTAAATCTAGACCATTCTTCCTCTGGTGTTATCTTCTCAAACTTCTTTGTTGGACACCTAATCAACAAATATGCAGTCGTGGACACCATTTATCTCCCATAATGTTTCAGCAAGTTCTTCCCCTTTAACATGTTTCTCAATGTGTTCATTATTGATGGATTCTTCCTTTTGAAAACACCATTTTGTTGCGGTGTATAAGGTGATACTACCTCATGTATTATCCCTTCTTGACCGTAAAACCTCCCAAAGTCATTGAGATATATTCGCCTCCACCATTAATTTTGAGCACTTTAATCATGTGACCATTTTGCCTCACAACCATAGACTTGAACTTCTTAAACACTTAGAATACCCCATCCTTTCTCTTAATTAGGTATGTTCATAGCTTTCTACTATGATAATCGATGAATGTGACAAAATATTTATTGCCACCAATCGAATTAACTTGCATCGGTCCACACACATCCGAATACACCACCTCAAGATGATGTTTTGTTCTACAAACAACATCCTTGTTGAATATAACATTATGTTTCTTCTCTTGCACACATTCTTCACAAATTTCAGTCGCTATGTTGATCAATGACAATCCCATCACCATTCTGTTCTTTTGCAAGGCATTGAGATCTATAAAGTTGATATGCCCAAGCCTATAGTGCCTTACCCACTCTTATCGACTAGCTACTATGGCAAGACAATTATGCTCCATAACCTTCAACTCAACCTTGAAAGTTATATTGACATCCATAGAAGCTTTTAGGATTAAAACTTTGTTTGCATCCATAACGCGTACCACATTATTCTCCATGTGAATCTTATAACCCTTCTCAAGTAATTGTCCAATACTTAGAAGGTTACACTTGAGTTATGGAGTGTACAACACATATTTGATCAAGGAATGTCCACCATCCATTCTCATGATCAAAACATCACTGATCCCATCGGCCACTGAAATGGTATCATTTGCGAACTTCACTTTTTTCTTCATGGCACGATTGTTTGTAACAAACCAATCTTTCCTCCCCGTCATATGCGTTAAGCATCTGAAGTCCAAATAAAATTGCTCGCTGCACTGAATTGCCTATTTCGTAGACACCGTGGCTGATTCTTCTAGATGTAACCAGTTATACCGTATAGGTAATTAGTTACAACATGAATTTGCAGTTTTCTTCAAACTGCTATTGCATTCATCTTGCAACCTACTGCTACTGCATTCCTCTTCTTTGATCATGACCTAGTGGGTGTTCTCCTCATAAAACACTTGTATCACAACCTTGGATTCATTCATTTGAGGTATCTTCTTGTTTGCATTGCACTTTCTTGCAAAATGACTGAACTGTTGACAAAAAAAATATTGCATCTTGCTCTTGTCAATTCTTCTCCGTTCACCTCTAAATTTTTCTTGACCACCATTTTTGTTGCAGCTGCTCTAACCCTTTTGACAAGCTGAATTCTTGGAATTTCGGGATTCTCTCCCACCAAAATTATAAAAATTCCATTTACTTTTCACATACCATTTTCCATTCGATTTCTTGTCTTTCACATTGAAAAGCTTGCAAAGCGACCTCCACCTTTGTTTTATCATAATTTATCTCCTTCAACCCTTGTTCATGTGCCTAAAGAGAGCTTTGAAGCTTCTCCTTGCTCGTGGTCCCAAGGTTCTTCGATTCCTCAATTGCTACAACAATGTTATCGAATCTTGTTGTCAAAGAATACAAGATTTTTGCGACAACATATTATTCTATAATAGTTTCTCCACACGCCTTTACTTGATTTATCCACCGAGTAATTCTCGTCGTGAAATCGTTGATGGTCTCCTTCTCCTTCATTTGAATCAATTCAAGTTATCTTTTGTGAGTTTGTAACCTCACAACTGTTGAGACAAATTTTGTCCATACCATGTATCCTCTAAAGTTTTGATAAAAACAAAGTATTTGAAAAAAAATAGAATTTTTAATTAGCCAGTTCGTGTGTGCAGAATTATATTTATTTGATGTAACTGGTTCTGACACGGAAGTAGCTTTGTTTCGGCTCTAATTATACACTCATGAGAGAGTCTGATCAGAAAGTTACTGCTAGTACACTTCGGAATCAGAAGTGTGTTATGGTTGCCTCTGAAATTGAGTAGTGTCAACTCAAGCTCTGCTAACACGGGACTCGAGATATGTTGACATTATCTTCAAAAAATTATATTGTACTTGTTTCATAGAAGTGTTCTTCGGACAAATGCCTTGTTCTGTGGATAATTCTTTGACTACGAGTTCAAACATCTACTTTCTAAGGGACCAAAAAGAGTATTTTGTCAATTTGTTTCAAATACTAAATACAAATATTTATTTGAGTTAGAATTTTATTTCATCATAATTTATAATGAAAGTATTATTATTATTATTATTATTATTATTATTATTATTATTATTATTATTATTATAAATCTATTTATAGAAATATAAAACATAATTTTCTATAGTATTGCCTTTTGTATATTATATAAATGTATGTGTGAACTAAGTTATTTAAATTTATTTATTGCCATATATATATATATATATATATATATATATATATATATATATATATGTGTGTGTGTGTGTGTGTGTGTGTGTGTGTTTTTTATACCTTTTCTATTATAGCATTTAAAAAACGATTTTGTTTTTATTTTAGTATTATATAAATTTATATGAATATATTTAAGTTTTAGGAAGGTCGAGTACCACGGTTTAATGGTGGAAAAACAAATAGAGAGTCTATTTTTTTAATAATTTAATCAAATAAATATTTTATGAGAATCTATTTAATTTTGATTTAATCATGTCAAATTTTAGAACACATCTGATAATTCACCTTATACACCCATAAAATTACCCCTGATATGATTCAAGGTTGAGGCCTTAACTGTAGCTTTAGGGCTAAAAGCTTATTTATGGCCTTCTGGCTGGAGTATTATGGCAAGGTAGTTTCCTCGGAAAAATGAGGGGAAGCTCCACCTTTTCAATAAGGTTGAATGAAATAAAAATACTCAATCGATAGGAGGAGAAGTGAACAACGGTAGATAAATGTGGATATTCAATAGAAACTGAGGAAGAACAGCTCTACCTGCACATACTTAAATATTTCCTTCTAAATCACTCAGTTGGTGTGCTTCGTCTTAAGCAGGGTCATTTTTTTAGAGTGTTCAAGGTAGAGTACGGTACATAGTCTCAAAATTATCAAGATTAAACTATTATTGATTATTGATTAGAGCCTCAAAAATATTTATCAGATTAAATCATGATTAAATTAATCTGACCGATATTTGTTTTGGCATGGTTGAATTATGACTAAGCAATACAGAAATTTTAAAAATTTGAGACGGCTCTCCCCTTAAAGGAGCTTATCTGTCGGTCGGCCAATAATGAATAGTCAATTAGTGTATAGGGTAACTCAAATGTCAAATATAACAAATACTAGCCGACGTTAAGATTCTTATTTTTCAAATTGGAAAACCTCTTTTTAGTAGTACTTTAACATCTGGATACCGTTACTATAAGAAGGTACTAGTTAATTACCATAAATTATGATATTTGTTCACACTTGTGACTATCAATCGCATGCATAGTAGAAATTGGAGCTAGAAATATTGTCATAAACATTGGGAGATTATTAGTTAAGAACATATAAACATGAGTTAACAAAAGGCAGAAGAATAATAGAGAATAAGTACAATAAGGTAGGGTGTGTCTATGTGTCTAAGAATCATTAAAATAAGGCAATTTTTTATCACACCACCTAACTTTCTTAGGCACCATCTGAATTTTCGTTTTTGCCCCCTGATTTCGGATGTGCACATTCGGACGCACCAATTTTTTTAAAAACGCTGATGTGTTCTGAAAGTGCACATCCGAAAACATTCCTGATCTGCAGATCCGGAAAACAGCAGAACTTTATTTTTTTTTTAAATCTGTTTTTTTGCTTGGTCGCATATGTTAATAATTCGTCACAACTTAATATACATTTGACAACATCCATATATAAAATAAAATGATAGATATATATAATAAACGTCTGTCAAAAAACAGTGCATACATGTAATATAAATATGATACATCAAAAAAATAACTACTGCGTATGGCGAAGGAGAGGGATCTCTCCTGGCTCCTCTACTCCTCTGCCCCTACCCCTCAACCTGGATCGATGTCTGCGGTACTGAAGTGCCCCCCCAGCAATCGCAATCATCCTATCCACGGCAAGTCTGGCACCAGAGCCCTCAGGGAGGTGACCGGCCTCAATGGCCTGCTGCCCTATCTGTACTATCTGACGACGGCGTGGTAGGACATCGTGAGTATGGTCCAGCTGAGATTGCCGCTCCTCTAATATCTCCTGATGAGCAGGTCTGGTTGGCGATCCCTCAGCAGTGGGCACCATGCATGGGTGTGAGACGGTGTAGAACCACACGATGTACCTGGCAGCAACACTCCAGTCTGTCTCCGCTTTGGTCGCCCAAGCCTCCTCCGGTACCAAGTGGGACTGGTAGTTAGCATATAGCTCATCTATCTGCCTGCGGGTCAAGCCTAGAGCAGCAGACTCATGAGGCATCCTGGGGATCGTCTGAGTGTAATCGAACTGACGCATGACGCGCTCCGGCAGGTATCGAGCAGTAATGGTCGAACTGCATGCTAACCATCCTGAGAACAAACAAACGTCATCGAACGGGCGCGTCACACGGTGATCGGCATAAGGGCAATACAAAACGTCCTCAGCAGCCATCCGATCTAAATACACTCTGAAGGGGTCCGGCGCCTGGTTCCCTCTGAACAGGACAAATGCAGTAGCACGTGGCATATCCTCAGTGTACCCCTGGACACACCCCGAACCAGTAATGTAGGGAAAGTATTGTAAAATTCACGCCTGAAATGGAAAACATAACATGTGTGTCAAACATTATAATGAATACAGAAAGAAAAGAAACGAAAAAATCACTTAGAATATTAGATTGTTACCACGTATAGCGTACAGCTGCCTGCCACAGTCTTGGCTTCCCAGCGGCAACCATCAGAGAGCCTGGAATAGGTGAATGCCAGCGCAGCCGCCCCCCAGTTGTACCCATGGATCTCTGTCTGATCCAGAAGGTACCTGAGGTACACGATATCAACATAATAGGAGCTGGTGTCCACAAACACATGCGTGCCCAGTAAAAACAAGTAGTAGCATCTCAGGGCACGCGTTCTGTGGATCTCCACCTCAGCTGGATCCCCTGCTGCCTGTCCTGCCTCTGCAAGCACCTCACTAAATCTATCCATCAGAAACGAGAACCGGACGTGTGCGCTCCTCAACTGGTGCACCTCCGCATGTGTCTTCTCTGCGCTAGCCCCAAGCTCTGTAACCAGCAACTCAATGCCCTCCGCCTTCGTCATCCTACCGTGACGGAGAAGGGTACTCGTGATCGGTAGATGTAAAAGGCAGGAGATGTCGTCGAGCGTGATCGTGATCTCGCCGTACGGTAGATGGAATGAGAATGTCTCAGGGTGTTATCTCTCAACAAATGCCATCAGGATACCGTACTGGATCTGGGAATACCCAATCCTAGACAGGCCATCAGAATGTCTCAGCCTCTGGCAGCATCTCAATCGTGTCTATAACCTTGCCCCCATGGTTATAGAACTTCTGGGAATCCTTCTCCTGAAAATTTCCAAATAAAACAAAAAATTTCCAAATAAAACAATGTTACAAATAAACATATTTTCAACGAAAAAAAATTTATAAATAAACCGAGAAAAATTACTTGTCCTAGCCAGACAAATCTGGCAGTATGCTCAGCGTACCCCACGAGTATGGACATATCAGATGGTCCCCCGGAGTAACCGCTCAGCTCATCAAAATCGTCATCGTCCTCAACACCATCATGTGCAGGTTGATCACTCTCTGGAACAGAAACACGAACAGGGGAACGAGGAAGAGCAACTGATGGAGCTGGAGTCCCCCGCCGAGGCGTGCGTGCGTGTTGGGACCCTGATGAGGTACCAGTAAAAACCTGACGCCTCCGAGATGTAGAAGCAGCGGCTGACGGGGGAGTGGCATGAACCTGTGATGTGGATGGTTGTGGTGTAGGATGTCCCTCAGCTGTAGGGGCTACAGGGACTCCATCTGCGCCGAAAGCCTCGGCTGTAGACTGCATTCGCTCACGTCGGACAGATGCGTGCTAAGTTGTCCGCCCATGTATGATACGATCGTCTCTGTCAGCCATCTAATCTGCAAAACATTAAAAAAAATAGAATTTTTTAAAAATAATTAAGCAAACAAACAAACTAAAAAAAATGCCTTCCGGATGTGAACATCCGGAAGAACGCAGAATTTTTAACGTTGAGTATTTCCGGATGTGCACATCCGGAAATACTCAGAATAATAAACATTACAATATTTCCGGATCTGTGCATCCGGAACGTATTGTGAAGTCTAAAAATGGCAGTCATGACCACTGTACCATGCAAAAGGGCATTTTAATGTTCTGATCGTCCGTATGAAGCATTAAACAAGTCCTACATTATCTATAACCTATGTTTTTCATACAACCTAACAATTTCTACAACTAAATATCAACTCTAAATCGATTACTCGAATATTACTCTGAAACTCTAAAATTTAAAAACTTACCGATTAATGAGATACGGATGATTTGGAGACTCTTGCTCATTGTAGATGTTACTTTGCGCCGAACTTGAGAGGAAATAATCTAGATTCGGGGTGATATGAATTTGAGGGTTTGAGAGAGTTTGAGAGAGTTTAGAAATGAAAATGTGAAGAATGAGGGGGAGGAAGAAGGTCTGACGCGAAGTTATAAGAAATTCTTCCAGAAGTGCACATCAGAATTGTTTCCGGATATGCACATCCGGAAGACCTCGGCGTTTTTTAAAAATTTGGTGCGTCCGGATGTGCACATCCGGAATCAGAGGGCAAAAAAATAATTTTACGTGGTGCCTAAGAAACTTGGATGGTGCATTACGAAATGCTCTAAAATAAATCTAATGATGCATGAGACATGCATCCAATGAGAAGTCAAAAGAAGTGTTTAGAGGTAGGTGAATATGACTAAAGCTAATTATGTTAGGGTTAGCTTTTGCCTTTTACATGTAAATAACAAAAAGGGCAGACACAAATTCTAAAAGCAAAATGAACTAAGTAGAAATATGCCGACATTCCTTCCGTTGGGCTATTGCACTTTTGGCATTGTTCTCAATTGGGTAATCACTTTATTTGCTAATACACCATGCTCTTTTATAATTCCAACGAAGGTTTACCATATACAACTTATATACTTTTAAAGATTGTGTTTATATTATAGAGGTCTGCATCTATATTTTAAATTTTCAAAAAACAATATACTATATTAGTATATAAAATTATAATATTTTTAAAATTTTAAAAAAATATTAAATACAAGATATAAACGCAACTCTCCAAAATCTTCCGCCTCCAAAATCCTCCAAAAATCAACTCACAAACGGACCCTAAAAGAAATCGGCTACTTCCTACTAAAACCCCCCACTTCTTATAGATGAAATCATTTATGAAATTCAACTTTTAGAATCTGATTCCATAATCTCAAGGATGCACCGACATGAAACATGAAACAGAACCTATTGTCATTGATGAAACTCTTGCAGTAAGTTTAAGATAATCTAGCAATTTAATGGAGAATAACTATGGCTGTCATGGTTGTTAGGTGAAACCATAGTAAAAGGCGTTTGCAGGAAGAGTTGAATTGGACTCCATTCACAGCACCATGGGCAATGCCAGCAATATTTTTTTTCTATTGTATTTAAAATTGAATTTCATCCTACGTATGAAACATAGTATGAACTAGTGAATGTTCCCCTCCAAAATATTGAACTCTAAATTCCAATACTTATTCCAACATAGCTAAAATTGAAATTGAAGGACTCAATTCTAAGACTCCATATCCTAAGTTCATCTTTCAAAAGTGGCAGAGTTAAGGATATTTGTGATGCAGTTATTCAATCCAAATAAATAAGTTAAAATCAATTTGATCTAATTCAAGCAATTTTTACAAAGTCAGATCCAAACACATTATTAACAAGTGGCCAATATATGAATCTTAGGTAACCATATGTTAGATTAAAGAGAGAACCAAAGCCACAACTAACTACCAATACTGCACTACACAATCAATTTCTTCAAAATTGACGCCAAACAACTCTTTTCATTGCAACAGAATTCTTACAAAAGATTTTAATTCTACTAAGTGGAAACCAAAACGAACAAGAAAAATCAAGGTAGAAAGCATACTTTGTAAACTAAAGCCCACAAAAAAGATGTAGGGATCTATCACAGATGACACTATCCAACTAAGTATAAGCATCTGCATCAGAACCACAAGTGGGAATTCGCAAACAGAACCTATAATTCTCACACACCATCAGATCAACTATGATGCAACTAGCGCAAACTTTCAGTGGCAACAAAAAACCATATATCACTAGACCAACTCACTTCGGCCAAACTCCCTGGAGAAGGTATGCCTCCATTTTAGCATATTCTCTCCTCTCCCCAGACCAGGTTTCAGCCCTCCATTGAAACCAAGAAAAAACAAAGGACCAAGAGCACAGAAAAAAGAAAGAAAAAAAGAAAACAAACACGTTGCTAGAGTCATAACCCTCATCATTCCACGACAATGACCGTGGTTAAATCCTAACCTCTAGCCAACAATACATCCAGATTGTTGAAATGGGCACTGGACGTAGAATCCAATTGAGTTGTTCTTCTCATGGTTCTGTTTCCGTGATTTCTATTTTCTTCCCTAAATGGATGTCCATGGGTTACCTGATGTAAATGAAGCATAGCAATCATACTAACTGCGAGCAAAGCAGCATTGCCCACTATTCCACCCATATGATCCAACCCAAGAGATTTCTTCGCAAAATTAAAACTCGAGACAAAAGCATTGATGAAGATATTAGATCTCTTTCCTTTATCAGCAACAAAATTCTCAGCAGTACATTTCGGTTGTCCAAAAACATCAGGTGAAATAAGACCGCTTGCATCCTGTACATCTCCAACAAAAGCAAGAGCTTCTTCAATGACTTTATATTTTTTACCGCGGTGTTCCGACAGTCTCATTGCAAGAACAATTCTGCTCTGCTCCAAACGAGCAATTGCAGCATCTCTTTCAACACGTTGCTGAGTCTGAATGGTCTACAAATCAATCAGAATGAAATTCTAGTTTAGAACAAAAACATATTAAAACAAACAAACAAGATGGAGACGAAACATTCATGCTAAAGAAATTAAGCATGCAATTAACTGGTCAGTAAACCTTCTCATGTTCCAGAAGAAACTAAAGGCCAAACAATGTTGTCGGCTCATTATATGCATTAAATATCTTAAGCTTCACATAAACCAAATAATAGACATTTACATGTTACTCATTAAATCATACTTATCCCTGTTATACAGACCTGCCTTTCCATGGAACGTTATTTCTTCTATTCATTATCTATAACAACAATTGGGCCATTCATTATGAATACGAAGGCTCTATCTTATCCTGACCGTCAAAGTATTAGGGTTCTTTATGTAATACAAAGGGATGTCAAACTTGATTTATTAATAGTATTAATGGGTATAAGAATATTTAGCTTATTCACATGTTAATCTTGTAACAGTAGTATTCTCATTGAGCTGGAATTGTACTTCATTGGTACTTGACTTCTATTATCAGTATAAATAGGAGTAATAGGTACACAGCTTAATTAGAATTACCAATTTCGCACAATTGCGGCACAATAACATTGTCGCGGAATGGCCCCTAGCGGATATTGTGTTGCAGTTCACAGGAGTCTGTTGCAGCCACTCTTGTGGCAAAAAAAAGGGGAAATTGTGGCATGATAACGCCATCCGATGAATACAAACTGAAATTCCATAAACCCAATAGCAGTTAGCCACTAGGACTTTTAGTGGGGGTATTTTAGGGATTTCATAAGAAAATCATACTAGAATTCTTTGGTTTGCGACCGAGGTTCCTTTCATAGTTTCTCACTCTGCCTTTGGTTCCGGTGACCGGCTGACTATCTATGCTCTAATAGTACTGGAAATGGTAAGGAAGAAGACTTTGATTTAGAAAATGATGATCAATGATTCCAACCTAGAATACTTTATTTGAGCTTCAATGTTCAGGTTTAGTTACTTTAAGCCTTGGAGGTTTAAACTTAGTGTATTGGTTACATTGACTTCTTAGTGTTCACTTGCATTTTGGCTACAGTAAGATTTGATTGGCTCTCTTTCTACATGTTTTGCTGCAATCAGCTTCCATCTCTGACTGTGTTCTCTTCTTCCCTTCCTGCTACAAGTTACCAGCTGATTTGAATCATTTTCTAGCACCATGCAGCTTTCATATTCCCAACAAGTTTTCAAAGCTTTTGCATCTCCTAAGTTCAAAAAAAATGGTCTATTGTGTATGTCATACATCTACAAAGGGCATATCAAGTGAAAACATGGGAGGTGAAAAGAGCTAATTTCACCAAATAACAATGTTTTCTAATATAACTAATCTTGATCATGCATGCAAAATTAATTGGGTGTATCTTTACTCTCTCCAGTAAAGATGGCTTCACTTCCTGCTATGTTTTAAGAAGCAAGCATTATATGTTTGGGTTATATTCTTTTGGGGTGTATATTTGTAATAAGCTAAGAGGAATAGTAAGCTTCATTTTAATGGTAAGTGTTGCACTATTCCATTAGTTAGATGCTGTGTAGCATTAGTAGTCTTACTGGACTAAGCTTGGTCTGGTTGTTTTACGCTACTATTTGACATAGATTTATAGTATATAGTAGTATACAGTATAAAATCGAGCATTGTGTTGGCTATTGCAACATTGGCATATTTCTGCCACACTTAACATGTGAAATATCACAGCTCCCACTTATCAGACAATCTTCCAATTTTCTCTATTGCCTAAAATTCATTCTTTAAAGTTGAAATCAACAATATACTAATAGTACTATGATATGTAAAACAGGGAAGATTGCAAGCATTTTGAGTATCACAATTCATAAATTTACTGAATATAACGTTGAATCTGAACTGAATGAAGTTAAAAAGCCGATCTAATCTAGGACAAAGTTTAGACTAGAAGGAAGAAATTTCTCTATTTCCTTATAACAAAATGTATAGTTCAATTAAAAAACAGTATTCACTCTGAAGAAGATAAAAACTTCTTTCATAACCTTTGAGAAGGACTACTATCTTTTAGAACAATACCTCACTTACTGCACATTGAAACAACGCAAGAAATGTCTTTTAATATTTCTCTTTTGTTCGACAGTCAAATGTAACCTAATTAATCAAATCCGATCAGATTATTAACATAATTGGCATTTCATGATTTCATCCTTCCTTTCGTTTCTCCAGTCTATATAATCACTCCTCAGGGTCATATATTCCTGTACCAGTACTGTCCAACTCAACTAAACTAGCCTAATACAAGTACAATTATGATACCCAAACAGAATATCCCAAATCAAAACGTACGAACAATTTAAAGCAAAGTCAACATTTTGTTTTGATAAGAAAACAAAATAGTATAGACTATAACCAGTATTATCAAAGAGCTGTTATAATGTCGAAGAATTTGAACTGATGGCTATTATTCTGCAATGCCCTATTTAGAAAAATTGTCAAAAAGCAGTTACTGCAACAGACGACAGTTATAGTGTTATGGCATATCGAAATTTGAACAGCTGCTATTTTTAACAATCCGCGCCCGACAACACTGAGTACTACATAATTAAGTCCTCAACCAATGCTATTTCACCCTATTAAATAACCAATTTACCAACTCATATTCAAAAAGGGGAAATAATCCAACACACAAATATAGCCTATCAATTGCACCAAGCATTCAACAAACAAAGCAAAAATTCGTATTAATATTCAATTTCATCATAATTTCAAATTACAAAATCACAGCAAACATTCAATTGAAAAAACAGATAAACACTTTCGCGCCTAATTACCAATTAACCAAACCCTAGAATACAATCCCAAACAAAACGACCTAAATAGCAATTGCACCATCAAAATCAACGCTCAAACAACAAAAACTTTCAAAAATCAATAAAAAAACTCACATGGAAAAACTCGAGCTGGTCTTCAAGATTCTCGAGCGCGGTTCTTATCGCATTAAGACTCTTCGCTTCACAAACAGCGTCGTCAACCTCTTCATTCTGCGGCCGAAAATCCTTCACAAAAACAAAACCGGCACCGTCGTGTGTCGTTTCAGCGGCAACAGTGTCGTTTTTACTGCGAGACGAGTTCGTGATAGTTTTAACAGATTCAAGAAAATGAGATCGCGAAATTGAATGAATGGCGTCGCTGAGTTTGTCGTGTAAGTCCCAGATTTTCTCGAGAATCGCTTCTATTTCTTCCATTTGCATGTTCCATTTCATTTCATCGAGAAAGAGAGCGAGAGATTGAAAATTTCGTCGTCGACGCTTAAAAGTGTAATAAAGAGGAAAGAGCACGTATACTTGAAAACTACGAAAGGAATTTGTGTTTGAACGTTATGTCGTTTTGTGTTGTAGAAGAAATTTTCGTATACTTTATTTTGATACATACTTTTATTATACAGCGATGGTATTTTACTATTTTTTTTAATAATGCATGTTGTTTAATTACCAGATATGCAGTTACATTTTTTAATTAAGGTAATATTTGTGCATGGAGACAATGATAAAACTATGGTGGTTCTACTCTAAAAATATTAATTTCTTTTTAATTATGATAAATTAAGAGTTTATGAGCATCTCCAATGGTGCTATACATCTTTGGATTCTTTGTGGGACTCATTTAACCACATCATCTTGAAGCAACTCATCTAATTTTTATTTCAATGGTGCAATTCTAAAGAATGTAAGGGTCAGGTGCGTCTTTGAGTGCGTGCAAGACTACCTACAATACAGATTCTCACATTTTTCATAAATAAACTATGACAAAAAAAAAACCTACATACATATTATACACAATTAAATAGAGTCTTTTAAAAATAACTTACGACTCAAATAAAATTAACTTTTCAAAAATTTGAAACGGTCCTAATAAAGTAAATATACATAATTAAATTGTGTTAGTATAAAGGCAAAGTTATGAAAAAAACAATCGAGAGAAATGGACAAGTGAAATTGAACCACAAGAAAGAATAAATAAAGTTGGCATGTCGACAAAAATAACATACACAAAACTAAAATAATTAGAGTGATATAATAGCTACCACAAATGTGGTTTGTCACTTAGTGTGCAACTACAATGCAAAAAAAAACGCCCCAGAATCTGGCTGCCCTGTTTTTGAATTTAATGAAAGGAGGAAAAGAAACTGATTCAATGGGAATGAGGACAGATGTGGAAAAAACTAAGTTTTTAGCTGTGGAGGCGAGAGAGAATGTGAAGAATGCTAGTGCATGATCTATAGCCATTATTACTCTCACCTAAGTCTATTAAATTTATTTTATCATCTTTAATTTTAATTATTTTACTATACATCTATTATTCTTGAAATTTTTTTAATATAATATATTTTTTCAAAAAAAAAAAACCAAAAAAACTAACATTCAAGTTAATTTACAAAAGTCGTTGGGTTTAGAAACCCTCTATAAGAGTGGCGCCATATGGGATGACGCCTCAGTTAGAGGCCACATGTCAAACCATATGGCGTCTCAGTGTATTTCCCTATGCCCTAATATTTTTTTTTCAAAAAATTCCCTGAGGAGTCGCCATCCCTGATGGCGCCTCAGGTGATCTTATTTTTTTTATTTATTTTTTTTAATTTTGGAAATTAAAAAAAAAATTAATTTTTTTAAATATATTTTGTTTAATGGTGCAGAGGCATGTTAAAGAACAGTGGAAGCAGAGTGTAGGCATGCAGAGATGTGTGGTCTTGTTAAAGCTAGTCTGGTCATGCAGAATTGTGTAGTCTTGTCAAGGCTAGTGTAGCCATGCAGAGCAACACATGGTTCTTGTCAAGACTATTCTGAAGCAATTAGACTACAAAGACACGTAACTTGTATCATCTATACTCTTATTAATATACATCAAATATACATCTTATCATCACATACTTGCAAACCATTTCTATTCTGTAAACTATTTCTTCCAAACTTTAAAGTTTGTAAACCATCTCTTCCTAACACAATTTAGTTTTGGCTTAAAGACCACAATACTTGATAACTGCACGTCTCAATGGTGAGATATTTGAATGTCCAATCACGAGTTTTAATTTTAGGGATACGGAAGTGACTAGGTTTTTAATTGATGGAAGAACAAATTTTTATCATTTGAAAGCCCGATTAGAAAAGAAATTGTAGTGCGGTCCAGTTGGGCAAATTGTATACAAAAACCCTATCTTTTTTTAGGGGCATGACCAATGCAAATTTTTTCAGATAAAGATACGGGACTATGATGATGTGCGTAATATGTTTCTCAGCCATGAGCATTCTGGGTTCAATGACGTTGAGTTATATATTATGTTACAACATCAACCATTGTCTCAACAACTAGAAATTTCGCAGATTTTTAACGATTCCAACAACGAACAAGTTGAGTTGGACGTCGTTGACGAGGAAGAAGAAGAAGCGGAGGACATTGTCGACAAAATGATAAACAACGACGAGGCAGACCAATTGCCAAGGAGTCATGTTTATTGCCCACTTCAACACATGACAACACTCAACTTATGCAAGGACGAACCATCAACGGATATTTTTTACGACCCATACAGACAGACGGGGGGAGTATTAAAAGTTAGAGACAATTTTCGTACGAAAGAAGATTGCGTCCGAGCAATAAAACAATACCACATGATCTTATCTGCAGATTATAGAGTCGATCGAACAAATCCGACTCTATACAAGATCTACTGCCGCAACGAGGTGTGCCCCTTTAGATTAACGACATCTTTCCGGAAGCGAAGCGATTCCTGGAAGATAGGGTCAATGGGTATGGAGCACACTTGCATACTCACGAATCCAAGTTAGGATCATCGCAAGCTCGGCTCTCAGTTGATCTGCAACGAAATTCTATCAGTCGTTAGCGACAACCCTTCTGTGAAAGTGAGTACAATAATAGCTCATATGGTTCAAAGATACAACTACACTACCTTGTACAGGAAGGCGTGGATTGTTAGGACGAAGGCAGTTGAAAGGATTTTTGGAAATTGGGAGGACTCTTACAAAGAACTCCCAAGATACCTCGTGGCCCTAAAACACTATGCTCCAGGGACTGTTGTCATGTTGGAGACGTTACCGGCATATACGCCAGACGGGAATTGTGTAAGTGGAAATGGCATTTTCCACGGACTCTTCTAGGTGTTTGAACCATGCATCAAAGGATTTACGTAATGTAAACCTATAATTCAAATTGATGGAACATGGTTGTAAGGCAACTATAAGAGCACACTACTAATGGTCGTGGCACAGGATGGCAACAACAACATTTTCCCTATCGCCTTCGCTCTAGTTGAAGGGGAGACTGCTGGAGGTTAGAGTTTTTTCCTAAAAAATATCCAACAATACGTTGCTCCCCATCCTAACTTATGTTTGATATCCGACAGACACCCCTCAATAGAGAGTGCGTACAATAATCCTGATAACGGTTGGCAGGATCCTCCCTCAAGCCATGTGTATTGCATTAGACACATCGGGAAAAATGTCATGGTTATTATCCTTTGCAATGGACATGGAATTTTGCACCTAGACTTGGATCCTTGGACTTAGAACTATGACCTTCTCCCTTTGCTTTGGAATTATGGTTCGAAGACTATGGAGCTTGCTTGTGTGGTTAGACCATTCTTATCCTTAGCTCTTACTTTATGCTTTAGGATAGTCACTTCTTCTCCTCCCCATTCTTCAATTTTCAAAACTCTCTCCCTTTTTCAAAACTTTATTGATTTCAAACTATCACCTGTTTCATAATCAAACCTTGACTTTGTCAAGTGATTTTAGTATTTTCTTTTCATTTCTTAACAAATGCTAAATTATATAAGCATATTTACACCTTTTTCAAAAGACTTTAAAAAACACCAAACTCATCAATCTCTTTTTATTCCTTATGCACTTTCCCTTTAAAACTCTTTCATAAGTTTAGACATGATTCATTTCTTTAAGCGGAATTATTCGCTTGGAAATGACGACTTGTCTTTACATTTAAAATCAACCAAAATAAACAAATTTCATTCTTTGTAGCACAAACTACGAGGTTTTAATCCTACATTGCACTTCGTGGGTACGTAGGCATGAGGCGATAAGTTTCTCCAAACACAAAAATCTTTAAAAAAAATTCTCTTCTCATCTCTTCAATCTCTTTTTAAACAAACATTTTCAGACCAAAAGCGTAAATATTTCAAAGGGTTCCTATAGAGTACTATAGACGTTTTGGGTGCTAACACCTTCCCTTAACGTAACCAACCCCCTTACCCAGTCTCTGTTCACTTGTTCTTATTGTAGAGCTTGTGTAGGTTTTGTTCGCTCTTTTCCCTTTCCTTTTGGATAAAATAAAAGTGCGGTGGCGACTCTTGCTTTTCGAGTTAAGTTAATCAATAGCTTACACTCACGATTTTGCCGCTACAGAAAAGTGGCGACTCTGCTGGGGAAGCTAACTCCCTTGAGGGGTTTAGCCTACTTTGATTTATTACTGCTTTTCGTCTGATTTGCTTGTTACTTGTTTGTTCTGTTGGGAGTTCCTCTGTGTGTGTGAGATAGGTCCTATACCCGGACCAGAGTGTACTTTGAGATAGGAGGATGGTATAGTCAAGGGAGCTTTGAGGGAGTCAAATCCCGAAAAAGCAGAACTTGTGAGCAATCAGTTTCAAGCATCTTGCTTGAATGTACACTATGAAACCAACCAAATGCCACCTTTTGATTGATCTCTCTCTTTTTCAGAACTCCCACAAGTTACACTGATCCACTAATAAAATATGATCTTCAAGTCACATGAACTACTTTCTCCATAGCAAGACATCTTGGATCCAACAAGCCTCTAGACATGTAACATCTTCTCAAACCACAGCTCCCGCAAACTGTATGAGATAGACCTTTTTGAAGCATCCATAACTTTCATTCTCCTGTAGATCACCTTATCTTAAGCTGATGTGCCACATCACCAGCTGAGATCCTGATGTTAAGCTAGATGTCAGAACATTCTGATACGACATCCAACTGTTGAATTCAGCTACTCCTTCTGCCACTTAGAAGAACCTCCTCCCTATTACAGAACAAGAGTTCCATGCTCTCATAGACTTGATTCAACCATCAAGTTTGAGTAGACAACCTTCATCCCGCTTATCATAGATATTCCCTTCAAGCTCACGCCTTGATGAATAACTGCTTTGAACCTCCAAAGACTTCATACCTACCACGTCTAAATCTTCAGAAGATAAAGTATGAAATTCTGGTATCAGATATGTGATGTTAAGTACGATGTCACAACATCAATATCTGATGTATGAACAAGACAATAAAAGTACTGAAAAGCGTAAACAACACACAAGGATTGTTCACCCAGTTCGGTCTAACAACCTACATCTGGGGGCATACCAAGCCAGGAAGGAAGTCCACTATTATTAGTATCAAATTACAGACTCAACAAACCAGTTGACAATCTACCTAATCTAATCACTACCCAATGACCCTTCTATCTAAGAGACCACTTAGATATGAGACTCCATCTCACTTCCAATCATCTCAATGATGTCTAGCAGTCAACATCTCAGCCACTGCATCAACAGCTTGATTTCCAAGTAACTTTTCTCTCACATAAACTTAGAAGACACACTTCCATGACACCCTTTGGAGTTACTTCAAAGCTTCCTCCAAGAATAATACAATACTCATTACCTACAGGTTTCTGAGTAACACAGTGACCATCTCACAACCCGAGTGGTTCACTTAGACTAAGCCCTAATGTTCTACATCTTGGACCCGTACCTATTCTAGGTTACAAGCATTCAATTTATAACTTTTTCCCAACTGGATTTGGGCCTTCAAATCACAACATATCAGCTGCTACAAATCTGCAAAAGATTCTCCTACAAAATAGGTCTTCAATCAACTCTTCCTAATTTATCTCCATATCTTTTTGCACAAAAATAGTAACAAACTATTCTCCATATCTTTTTGCACTAAAATAGTAACAACATATTCTCCATATCTTTTTGCACTAAAATAGTAACAAACTAATCTTCAATAATCTTCACTTTTTAATTCAGCTGCAAGATCTTCTCCATAAAAATATCTGATTTGATTTGAATTTAAAAACAGATTTTATCTTCAAATCTTTTTAAATCTTCAGCCCTTAAACACAGCAACAAATCTGCACAAAATCAGATTGCAACAGAAAATATTTCTCCCAAGATATTCGTACACTAAATCTCTAACAGATCTGATTAAATCAAACTTAAACGCGCAGCCCTAAAACATCACCACCTGATGTTCTAATGTTCTGGTATAGTGATGTCAAGACATCGCATGTGACATCACTCTTCAGCACTTTAACTCTTCATCACCTTAACATTCACTAATGTTATGGCTCAATGTTAAGACATCAGACACATGACATTAACATTGTTCAACTTTGTTTTACCAAAATTCCAGCCAATACAAGAACTAACAAAGTAGTCATAGACTACACCATAGCCATACCAAAGAATGCCATTTTCCTTAGTAGAGCAGACTGTAGAAAGTTAGAGATAACTGCCACTTAACCTAGACCTTCAAACTGAGCAAGATCCCATGTTCCCAAGTACCTAGATCAGAAATAAACTGATCTGAGCTGTGCCACCACCAGATGCTTCTAGTAACCACTTGAACACACCTGTTGCACTCCAATAATCTTATATCATAAATAAACTGATCCAAGAACTAACCATCAAGATTATGATGTCTTCATCTTCATCTTCAACAACATCAAAGTCCATACCAGTTTCTTGCCAGGAAACTCTCCAGAGATCACATGCTTCTGTCACACCAGATTGAAGTCGATTCTTAGGTCAACATCCAAGACTAAAATAGATGCTAAAGTGTATGCAGTATGTAACACCCCAATTTCCCATTATTAAAAATACATAAATAACTACGAAAAATAATCAGAGTTTCCAACATAGCGGGATGTCACATCAAATAAACAACAAGAAAGCTCAATTGCTTCACTAATTTTATTACTCATAAAAAGGTTTATACAGCGGAATATTCATTAAATCACTTCACTGGCACTAAGGCCTTCACCAATTATATTTCCAAAATTTACAGTGTTTAGCATACTTCTGAAAATAAGATACGTAACGATTAAAATAATTCTACACAGATAAAAATCCTCAATCCCGTGTTACATATCAGAGCGACTCTCTAAACTCGAACAAGCCACACAAGCTCCAAGCACTAACCTGGTACCTGATTATCTGTACTCCCCAAGGAGCACAGACGCCACAAAACAACAAAGGGGTGAGAATTACGTTCAATAATTTAACGGTGAAAAATACATGCTAAGGAATAGTATAACACACCAATCAGAATAACAATACACAGTCACGACGCTACTTGTCATTTTCAATCACCCATTAATCAACATACATAAATGCAATGTGACTCAACAACTGACACAATGCATGTGGTACCAATACACCATGGTTCATTCAATCAAACCCGATTCATAATAGAATCCAGATAAATCACATACACCCCTACTCGGAAATGATTTATCTCCACCACACTCCACATTGGAGTTCGGATGAATCACATACACTCATACTGAGCAATGATTCATCTCCACCAGACACACCATAAATGCATGACAATAAATATGCATACAATACATGTATAATAAAAATTATACATCTTCACGATCCTCCTGATCACACGTGAGTTACACTCACCGTAATTCCCATTGGAATTACCCACCTGTAACACAAAATCAATACACACCAAAATATACACCAGATACTATTATCAATCATAATGTACGATCCTCATGATCTCACGTGAACCGAACATTCACCGTAATTCCTATTGGAATTACTATTCCTGCATCAACAGAAGTTATCTCATAATCACCATTCAGCATACAAGTATCAATTATGCCTAGGGAAAACAACCTTAATGCCTCACCACAATTATTACACACAATTAACCTATCACGTGGTATTAATTAATTATAACTGGACTAATCCACACTAACTACAATTCATCCTATCACCCATCAATGCTAGCCAAACCTGCTCAATTAAATCCCACTGCAACTGTCACCTTGTACCAAGATTACCACACGATTCGTAACAACACGCCAAATGGCCTCAATTGTCTCCTTATATACTTGATCGGTTACACTCTTCTTTTATCATTTGTACTACTATTACTAGTCTCAACATGTTCAATTATATTCCTACTAGCCTCACAAACCACAAGAAATTACATCAAACGTGAAATCGGGAAGAAATCACAAAAACAGAAAAATTATGCACTCACGCTGGTCATACGCGTATTGCCTTGTGCTATACGCGTACCTGCCCAGCTCGTTCGCCCATTCAGCTGCGTATCATACGTGCAAGGCTTCTCCTCCCGCCCTGCCATACGCGTATTGCCCTGCCTATTACGCGTATGGGCAGAGACGTGTCCTCCTCTTAAAATTTCCACTTTCAGATCTGATTACGCGTAACGCTCCTCATACGCGTAGTGCCAAGCTTCCATACGCGTACCTTTACGCGTATGGGCAGAGGGTCGTGTCAGAGTGGGTTTCGTACGCGTAACATCCACGTAACGCCTTTCCATACGCATAATGACTTGCCTGTTACGCGTATTAGCCTTCTGGCACGCCAAGCCATACGCGTAACGCCCCTCCTATTACGCATATGGGCAGAGACTGTGAAAATTACCCATTTTTTATCTCAGTCCAAATTTTGCACTTCACCCTCACCTCTAACACCAGATCGATCCTAAATTGGTTTCTATTTTGATTTTAGGACCTGTAATTCTCATCTTACTATCTTATTTCATTATTCTAACCGATTAACATCTACTAACTACAACCGTATCTTTAACCTGCAACCACCAAATCTACAACCAGATACATAACAACAACACAGCAGAGTTTCAATCATATGAATTTCATATTCATATCAACATTATATCAAGGATTTATGATTATCATGCACACAGAATTAAGAAAATAACTAGATTCGAAATAACACATAAAACCTACGAGGGTAAGGAGCCCTCACTACCCTCTCATGTCAGAATCACCAGTTATTAAACCCATTCTCCCCCCCTTACCTCGAATTTTACTCTGAATTCCTGCGAAAATTGAAGGAGAAAGCCTTACCCTAGCATCCTTGTTATTCCTCTTGTTCTTCCTTCACTAACTCTCTTTTACGTGAAATAACAGTTATGACTAATTCCTTTCCTAACTCAGATTAAAGACCTAATCTCCCTTAATTTTCTCACACCAATATTATTATTAATTAAATCTAAATTTATTTAATACTAATAGTGATAATAAGAATGATAATAATAATAATAGTAATACTCTCAAATATATCAGTAATAATAATCATACTAATAATACCCACAATAGTAATAATAGTGATAATAATAATCTTAGACATAATAATAATAATATTCCTCATTTTACTATTATTAAACATGTCACCCATTATTCCATACCACCCTACTATTATCCTACACCTCTATTTTACTCGTTCCCGTAAGGACACTACGCCTATGCGCTCGACTACACACCCTCAACAAGGCCAAACCATTAAAGTAACACCCGGCGATTTAATAAATTAAAATGGGGTGTTACAACTCTCCCCCACTTAAAATATTTCCGTCCTCGAAAATGTTCCTGATGGAAATAGTTTTGGATACGACTCTCGCCTCTTACTTTCCAACTCTCCAGTCACACTTCCCCCAGTAGTTCCCTCTCGAGCTACTTTCACCAACGAACTATCCTTGCCACTAGGTTGTTTCCCATAAGTCACTTTAGTAATCTGTTACACACACTCGGGTCCAAGTACAAAACTTCCTCTCGACTCATCCCAACATAGGAGTATCCTGCACCTCTTATCATACAATGCATCAAAATACACCGTTGCAACACTAGAACTGTAGCTAGGATAATACGTTAACTCAATCAATGGTGGATGAGTATTCCACCTACCACCGTCTTCCAATACACAAATTCCCCATAAATCTTCCAATGACTGGATAGTCATCCCTGCCTATCCTTCAATGGAAAAAAAATTAAGCTGAACTCAATTTTTGTTTAGATCCCAAGGCTTCTTACAAGCCTCTCCTAAAATTTTGAAGTGAACCTCGGATACCTATCCAACAGTATGCTTGATGAGACTTCATGCGACTTTGTTAATACTCTGATATTAATCGATACCAAGCTGTGTTGATTACACCACTCAATATGCAATTGCTCAAGTAACATCAAAATCTCTTGCCTTATTCGACAATCCAATAACGGCTCCTCAAAATACTATTCCACTTCCCTTCCATAATTTCCAAAGGTTGCATCCAACCTGACTGTTGCTGACACTCAACTTTTGATTCCCGACACAGTAACCAATCACACCCATCCGAGTTATATCACTCCCTATACCTGAATACCAAAATAATCTCTTAAGGTTTTTATACATTTTCGTAGCTTCTGAAATCTCAACGCACCCAACCATCCAGCTCGAAATCTCTATCCGAATTAATCTCACCTACCAGCATCAAGTCAACTAGCTTCACGTCCAGTTTATATTTCCCTTAATCACATCAAGTAATGACTATTCGCTTTTAAGCATACCCAACCTGACACTCTCCGGTGTCCACTCACATACCATACCCAAGTCTCTAAATTGTTCAATTAAATCTGTTCCTCTCATCATCAAGGTCGACATATACATCACCTTTCTATTTAAAAAAACATCTGCTACCACAATAGTTTTTTTTTACTGGTATCCATACTAAATCCATAACCCTTCAAATGTCCTAACTACCTTCCCTTATCACATTCAATCCTTTTTGGTTCAATAAGTACTTCAGACTCTTGTGATTATGGAACTCTTCTAACTTTGATCCATACAAATAGTGTTTCCAAATCCACAACACAAAAACCACTACAGCCAACTCACAATTATGAATATGATAATCTCTTTCACGCACTCCCAGTTGTCGTGAAACATAAACCACTACTTTACCATCTTGTATCAACACTCCATCTAATCCTGCTTTAGGCGCATCATAACATGCCACAAAAGGTTCGCCCAAACTTGGTAGAACTAATACTAGCCCCGTAGTCCGCTTTCTATACGGAGTCATTGACATCAGACTCGCACCAAGTGCTAAATCAATAGCCACTTCTACCTCATTAATATGTCTATGATCCACTTACCCCGCCTGAAAATAAATTCAAAAATTCACAAACAACAGGTAACTCAACACATGTAACTTCACTACTAACTCACCACAACGCGAACATTAATACACCGAGGCTTCGCCCAATAGATGTTCACCCATTCGCTCAGCACACAACAATACCAGTTCTCTACCATTACCCAACTCGGATCCACACCTCAGAAAGACATCAAGGATTACCCAACACTGGCATATCACTAGCCATCACCTTGTTCTCTACTCACTGATAAGCAATCACCAACAATACCTGATTGTCCTCCCTCGGAGACATCTTTCAACTTGACCGACCGACAAGTACCTCTCTTCTACATCCTCTTCAGATAATAAAGATCTATAACGGATCGACCTGCTCTGATACCAATTGTAACACCCCACTTTCCCATTATTAAAAATACATAAATAACTACGAAAAATAATCAGAGTTTCCAACATAGCGGGATGTCACATCAAATAAACAACAAGAAGGCTCAATTGCTTCATTAACTTTATTACTCATAAAAAGGTTTATACAGCGGAATATTCATTAAATCACTTCACTGGCACTAAGGCCTTCACCAATTATATTTCCAAAATTTACAGTGTTTAGCATACTTCTGAAAATAAGATACATAACGATTAAAATAATTCTACGACAGATAAAAATCCCCAATCCCGTGTTACGTATCAGAGCGACTCTCTAAACTCGAACAAGCCACACAAGCTCCAAGCACTAACCTGGTACCTGATTATCTATACTCCCCAAGGAGCACAGACGCCACAAAACAACAAAGGGGTGAGAATTACGTTCAATAATTTTACGGTGAAAAATACATGCTAAGGAATAGCATAACACACCAATCATCATAACAACACACAGTCACGACGCTACTTGTCATTTTCAATCACCCATTAATCAACATACATAAATGCAATGTAACTCAACAACTGACACAATGCATGTGGTACCAATACACCATGGTTCATTCAATCGAACCCGATTCATAATAGAATATAGATAAATCACATACACCCCTACTCGGCAATGATTTATCTCCACCACACTCCACATTGGAGTTCGGATGAATCACATACACTCCTACTGAGCAATGATTCATCTCCACCAGACACACCATGAATGCATGATAATAAATATGCATACAATACATGTATAATAACAATTATACATCTTCACGATCCTCCTGATCACACGTGAGTTACACTCACCGTAATTCCCACTGGAATTACCCACCTGTAACACAAAATCAATTCACACCAAAATATACACCAGATACTATTATCAATCATAATGTACAATCCTCATGGTCTCACGTGAACCGAACATTCACCGTAATTCCTATTGGAATTACTATTCCTGCATCAACAGAAGTTATCTCATAATCACCATTCAGCATACAAGTATCAATCATGCCTACGGAAAACAACCCTAATGCCTCACCACAATTATTACACACAATTAACCTATCATGCAGTATTAATTAATTATAACTGGACTAATCCACACTAACTACAATTCATCCTATCACCCATCAATGCTAGCCAAACATGCTCAATTAAATCCCACTGCAACTGTTACCTTGCACCAAGATTACCGCACGATTCGTAACAACACGCCAAATGGCCTCAATTGTCTCCTTAGATACTTGATCGGTTACACTCTCCTTTCATCATTTGTACTACGATTACTAGTCTCAACATGTTCAATTATATTCCTACTAGCCTCACAAACCACAAGAAATTACATCAGACACGAAATCGGGAAGAAATCGTAAAAACAGAAAAGTTATGCACTCACACTGGTCATACGCGTATTGCCCAGCTCGCTCGCCCATTCAGCTGCGTATCATACGCGTAAGGCTTCTCCTCCCACCCTGCCATACGCATATTTCCCTGCCTATTACGTGTATGGGCAGAGACGTGTCCTTCTCTTAAAATTTCCACTTTCAGATCTGATTACGCGTAACGCTCCTCATACGCGTAGTGCCAATCTTCCGTACGCGTACCGTTACGCGTATGGGCAAAGGGCTGTGTCAGAGTGGGTTTCGTACGCGTAACATCCACATAACGCCTTGCCATACGCGTAATGACTTGCCTGTTACGCGTATTGGCCTTCTGGCATGCCAAACCATACGCGTAACGCCCCTCCTGTTACGCGTATGGGTAGAGACTGTGAAAATTACCCATTTTTCATCTCAGTCCAAATTCTGCACTTCACCCTTACCTCTAACATTAGATCGATCCTAAATTGGTTTCTATTTTGATTTTAGGACCTGTAATTCTCATCTTACTATCCTATTTCATTATTCTAACAGATTAACATCTACTAACTATAACTGTATCTTCAACCTGCAACCACCAAATCTACAACCAGATACACAACAACAACACATCAGAGTTTCAATCATATGAATTTTAGATTCATATCAACATCATATCAAGGATTTATGATCATCATGCACACAGAATCAAGAAAACAACCAGATTCGAAATAGCACATAAAACCTACGAGGGTAAGGAGCCCTCACTACCCTCTTATGTTAGAATCACCAGTTATTAAACCCATTCTCCCCCTTACCTCGAATTGCACTCTGAATTCCTGCGAAAATTGAATGAGAAAGCCTTACCCTAGCATCCTTGTTCTTCCTCTTGTTCTTCCTTCACTAACTCTCTTTTACGTGAAATAACAGTTATGACTAATTCCTTTCCTAACTCAGATTAAAGACCTAATCTCCCTTAATTTTCTCACACCAATATTATTATTAATTAAATCTGAATTTATTTAATACTAATAATACTAATAGTGATAGTAAGAATGATAATAATAATAATAATAATAATAATAATAATAATAATAATAATAATAATAATAATAATAATAGTAATACTCTCCAATATATCAGTAATAATAATCTTACTAATAATACCCACAATAGTAATAATAATGATAATAATAATCTTAGACATAATAATAATAATAATAATAATAATAATAATATTCCTCATTTTACTATTATTAAATATGTCACCCATTATTCCATACCACCCTACTATTATCCTACACCTCTATTTTACCCATTCCTGTAAGGACACTATGCCTATGCACTCGACTACACACCCTCAACAAGGCCAAACCATTAAAGTAACACCCGACGATTTAATAAATTAAAATGGCGTGTTACACAGTACCCCTCCCATGATTCTGCACAAACTCTGATGATGAGATGTTCCAACATCTTGTTGAACATCAACAATCTTTACTTTCAAGGATAATCAATTAAATACTTATGAATTCCACAAATAGCAATTGATCTTAAATCCTTGTCTAATAACCCTTCTTCACTGTTGTAGCTAAGCTCCACCAGATCGCTTCATGAACACTTATCAAGTATTCAATCTTTTGCAAGTATCTTCTTTGACACAAATAGTTGAGATACCAAGGCTGCCACCCTTGACTCAAGTAACTAAGATTTTCTCTGAACAAATCCTATTTACCTCAACAATTCTGAGAACTCCAATCAGATTGGATCCACTCTTAGGGTTAAGAGAGATAAATCCTTCCTTGCTGTTTTGGAGAGTGAAAATAAATCACCTCCACTTTCTTCACGTTGTTTTTCATAGAAACACCTTCTAGTCAGAAGAATAACTGGAACACTCCAGATGCATGACTGAGACGCCTTTATGAGTGGACTTGAGACAATTCTCAAGTATCTTTGACAACCTAGCCAATCAATAATTTATCAAACTCCCGGAGCAAGAACTTGATAAACTTAAACGCAACTCCTCTCCTCTTCTACTGACTTCAAACTGTACCATGGAACCAAGCTTCCAAGTACCAAGTCACCATAACAGACATATTCCAACAACTCCCTTCATTCCATCACTCCCGATTTTGGAATAAAAGAATGCAGATATCTTCACATATAGAGACCGATGATTGATACCTTCCACCATCTGTCTTCAGTAACAACTCTAGAACCCCATAATTCTATAGCTCTTCCATCAGAACCATATGTTGCGGAACCACTACGGAACAAATCCTGCTTGCCCTAATAAGATGTCAAAACATCTTATAAGACTCCTCAACAAGAGAACTAGCCACTTCTTATGCAGTTGTTGTAGAACTTCCTCAGCAACATCAACAACCTCTGGGTTGTTACCTTCAATCCAGAACATCCATCCCATCCATTAATACCCTTGAGTATGTCTGAGTTGATTGATCTGATCTTCCAAAACTCTTCCTTGTTTAAACTCCAGAAAGTATCTCCCAAAGATCTCATCCAGAAATAGACATGATGCCTGCTCTGATACCAATTGAAATTCTGGCAATGCAGACAGCAGATGCCCTAACATATGTCAAGACATTGTTCTGCATAAACATTTAAACGTAGAGGAACAACAGCAGACTGATACCTTGAATATCAGAACTGCAAAATCACAGATGTTACGACATCTGATCCAACGTCTTAATCAAGAGTGAACTGAAAATAGTAGAATGATAAATAACACAGAATATGATGATCCAGTTCGGTGCAACTCACCTACTTCTGGGGGATACCAATCCAGGAAGAAGAAATCACTATCAGTAGTATAGTTTTATGTAAACAACCTCAGGTTTATATAAAGCACCCACGCTAACCTATCATTACCCAATGAAGTCTTTATCATTAGAAGTCACATCTAATTGATAAGAGAAACCCATCTCACTCCCTAACTCACAACCTATGATTATCTAATAGTTACTACACCATAATTGTATCTACCTATTGAAAGACACCACTTCCAATACAAAGTTCAGTCAAGCATCCTTGACTAACAAGTTAACTTAGATTTGCTTCAAAGCTTCATCCAAGATCATTACACGATTCATTTTCTACGGGCTTCTGAATCTGTACAAGTATCTATGTCTACCACACTGCCTCAAATCGATACAGAGGGAGACTTACAAGAGAAACCTATGACTCTCAAAACCTAAACCCTAATTTACAAAATAGGATTCCTAAGTCTATGTCGTCCTCTCTCTCTCTCTCTGCATTAGGTCTTGGTCTTCTTTTATAGTCGTCTACTGAGTTGGGCTTCATATCTTTGATCCTTGATCCATTTCCAATCGCGCCTTGAATCTTGGAACAGATTTAAACAAAATCTGCTATGACAGTCATGATGTCGAATCTACATGCTGTGACATTTCACTTGACATCTTTAGTCTGGGGTTGAAACCTTCATGTTGGAACATCTTTCATAACATTATGTTTTACCAAAATTTAGTCAAACTCTTAGAGCTTTCAAACATAATCAGAATACATCTCTGCTGCTAAGTGTTGCACACAACTACTTTGGATGAAATATCAGTTAGATGATTATCATATTTGTGGAAACAATATCCCTATCTTCTGTTATAATATTGGTGTTATCTATCTAACAAAGAATCTAACTCAACACTCAATAACCAAGCATATTGAGATTAAACATCACTTCATAAGAGACTATGTTCAGAAGGGATTTATAGATATTAAGTTCATTGATACTGATCATCAATGGGATGACATATTTACAAAACCCATAGTCATTGAAAGATTTTACTTTATCAAGAAGAATCTGAACATGGTCTATATTGAAGAATAATGCTTGTGTCTGGCTAGAGTATCAAAGTCTGATGCTACTCAGAAGTAGCTTTAATCAGAGGCTAGGAAACTGTTTCTGAAGGTGGATTAGTTGCTTCAGATTGCATTCACATAATTGATAATCATATTGCACAATAGCTATTGGGTAAATATTGTTGGGTAGTGATGTGAAACTTCTTGATTTATGTGAATCTGCCTCTTTGTTATCACCTCATGTTTGTTTACTTGTTTATTTGTATTTTATTGTTTGCTTCCTAAAGATAATATTTGAGTAGTCTTAAAGCAAAAAATGTTGTCTTAAATCTTTCTGAAAAATCATTTTCTATATCTTTGGAAACATCCTTAAATTTATTTGCATTCTTCTTCTTGAGTTTTTCCCTATCTAAGATGGCTTCTAGATCTAACCTTGGTATGGAAAACGATTTGGTTGTAACCATTGAAGAACTAGTTCACCTTGAATAGATTATGGCTCATGGCCTTGATCTTTAAAGTACTGTCTCCTAAAATGGTTGGGATAATTTCTTTGATATGCTTTATGGTCCTACTTACCCTAACCTGGTCAAGGATTTTTTGGGTAAATGCTTCGATTCAAGATCTAAATCTAGAAACTGCTATTCTTTATATTGTATATGGTGTTCGTATCACCATCACCCCCACATCTACTGCTAATACAATAAAATGTGAGGAGGAAGGTGTGGTTATGAATATGCTCTTTTGGTATTGTTATTTGTCTCATCATCTTATCTTTGAAGATCTCTCTGTCCTATACAAAGTTTCAAGTCTCAATTCCAAGGCGCTAGTCTAGTATCACCTGTTGATCTCAAACTTCTTAACAAGGATCTTTAATTCTTTGGATATTGATGAAAAAGCTTTTCTGTTGCGTCTCAACTCAAATCTGAAGTTTGACCTCCCTCAAGTTATGTTTGATTATCTGAAAATGACTCTCACTTCCTTTAAAGAGGGAAAGTCATGCTCCATTCCTTATGGAAGGGTTCTTTCTGAACTCTTCATTCAACAAGGAGTTAAGATAACTATAACAAAGGTAAAAAAACAAGTATGGGGTGATAAGTTGAAGCTTACATAAGCTTTGAAAGTTGTTGACTCTTTTAAGGTCAAGGTGGTCCATGTTGATGGATCTTCTTCCTCTGCTTAGTTGTTTTGTTTGTTTTGTTTGTTATATGTTTTATCTTTGTAGGTTTTATTTTTTTAATAAAAAGTTATTTATTTGCTTTCCTTATTTTATCTTTCTCGTGTCTCTCTTACTGACTGATTAATAAGCATAACCATACTTGAAGGATCTAAAAGGCAGTTTGTGACTACTGGAAAAGAAATGGAAAATTTATTCATAGGGACATTACAAGATGAGTTCCTAAACACTATTACATATGTCTTCAGTCTTGATCTTCTTAGTCTTCCGTTCCCTTGTAAGTCTCCAAAAAAAGCCTTCCAGTATGCATCCCACTCATCATCTGCTTCTAGAATATTGCTCTCCTCAGTAACTCCAACAGATGTTTCTTCATCTTATGCCTTTGTGGTCATCTGGGTATGCACCAATTCTTCAGCCTTCTTCTTCTTTTGCCCCTCTTTGGCCTCTTTTCTCATCAAATTGAGATAATCCTAAGCAAAATCCCGCTTATCTGCTTTGAATGTTATCTTCTTGTCCATTCTCGTGAATCTCTTAGGCTGTGTGTTTTGCTTTTGAGCTCTTCATCTATTTTTATAGGGGTCTGGTTAGAATCTCCCATTTCTTGAAGACTGTGTTCTTTGATTCTTGTGCCTATGAACTTATTGTTTATTAGAATCCATGTAGTCAGAGTCTACCTTTGACCATCTTGAAAATTGTGGTTCTTATGCTTATCTGTCATCAAGAAAATGGAAAACACAATTCAAACCCCCTTTTGCATAGGCTCGTGCATTCACATCGCTGGCATATGCATCCACACTTTTCTCTATATGTTTCTTGTTGCAGGATTTTCAGGTTTTTGCCCGATTAATCGCATCCTCACGAGGTCATTACATCATCAAACCAAGCTCAAAATAAAGGTTTCCATGTGTACTCATCAAAACAAGAGTTGGAAAATCGAAAGCAGGACTTCAGTATCATTTCCCAAGCAAATTTGGGCAAAATTGGCTGAAGTAACCGGTTACCATATGGTGAGTAACCGGTTACTCTGTACAAAGTTGCAGTTCCTGCTGCATTTTTGGGACAGCAGCTGTGCACACTCTTTGGTCTTTGGTTTTACAGTGTTCTAGCAGCATGCGGAATATTCTAGACATCTCTAGACATCTCAAGACTATTCAAGACATTCCAAGTGCTTTTATTCTAATGTTTCACTCTAAATTAAGTGCACCATGTTCCTTGATTTCGAAGCATGTCAACCTTTGGATGTTGGAGCTCACATTGGGATTGTTACCGAGGTAATCCTAACTAACCGAGTTAACCACCTTGACTCGGTGAGTCAAGTGCAACTAACTCCTAGCCTAGTTCCAAACCACCCAAAGCTAAGTCCAAACCAAATTCCAAACCTCTCACACTCCAAACCAAAAGTCTATATAAACAAAGCTTCACTCATTTTTCAAGGGATCCTAATCACTCTCAACCATTTCACACAAATCTCTCACATTTCACTCTCCATTCTCTCACATTCTCTCTGATTTTTTCTACAACTTCTTCATCTCCATCTCAATTCTATTCCCAAACCTCACCATAGCTCAATTTCAACATTGAAGAATAATCACTTCTACATTGGAAGTGATTATTTCTTGAGCTTAACCTTCATCACATTGCAATTATACTTGAGTTTCTGGAATTCTATTGGCTTTTGGATTCATCTCAAGTGTTTTCTTTAAGTTTCAACGGTTTGAATTCGCATTTTGGAGTTTCGTCGCAATTTGCTCGGTTTCGATACGTTTCGGCTATAATTGAAGATTTCTCTGGTTTTCTTTGATTTTCTTCATCAATATCACTTTGCAACATTTACCAAGGCAGATCTCAGCCTTGTAGGTTGGTGGGTCTCATTCATTTTACTGTTTCGAACGTTTTCGTATCATTCGCGATGTAGTTTCGATGCTTTTTATGTGTGATTTGATTTTGCATTATTTGATCCATGATCTTGAAGTATTAATTGATTTCATCACTGCTTATTTGCTGTTTTCAAGCTTGATTTTCGTGCACAAATCCATGCCCTAGCATGTGGTAGTTTAAATAAGTGATTTAAAGGCTGAAAGTGCTTTTTCAGCAACTGTTTTTGCCACTGTCACAGTGGTAACTGGTTACCATATGGTGAGTAACCGGTTACTCAGTGTATTTTTCACCAAAAAACTCAATTTGCAAGCAATTAACCGGTTACCCTATGGTGAGTAACCGGTTACCACTATACAGAATGACCATTTTTGAGTTTTCTCAAGCTTGTTTGACATGCTTTGTTCCTCTAGCTTCCATGGATTGATATACTTTGGTTTTATGGACATTTTAAGTGTCATTTGACTTCTGTTGGAAGCATATTCATGAACTTTCGATGCACGATTTCGATTATTCAATTTGTTCATATTCTTGGCATTTTGCGAACATGATCATTCTTGCATTTTCTTTGATTTACAATAACATGATTTTGTGTTGCATTTTGAGTGTCCTTTGGTACTATTTTGCACTCTTTCTCTCTCTCTCTTTGTTTTGCATTAAGTTTATTCTTAATGGATAAGCTTGATCTTGTATAATCAATGATGTACCCTTTTGCATTAATGATTTTTTCAATTCATTTTGGAAAATTATTGGCATATTCCTCCCTTTTGATTGATTAATCAAAACTTCATTTCGATTATTGATCTCTCCCTTGGCGCTTCTCTCTAGGCTTCCTTTAGAGCTTGTTTTCTCTTGGTCCCCCGCGGAGTCGGAATTTCACGCGACACTAGAGCACGGTACAACTTGGAGCTGTTATGTTGTCCGATTCAATTTCTGCACTACACCCTGTGTGTTAGGGAAGGAATGAGAATGAGGAATTCCTACTCTCATTCTGACTACTTCAGGTAGGGGACGAATGACCCTGTGCCTGGCTTAGTCACCTCTATCTTCAGGCAGTAGCGTATCTTTTTCCCCAGTCGAGTCGATCTTTGATCACTCTTTTCTCTTTCTAAATCTCTTTTGATCAATCACCATCCTTCTTGGTTGAGATCATTGTCTCTTGAGTTTACACCTTTCTCTTTTTCAATATCCTTCTCTTGTGGTCAATCATTGCTTTTTGATTCCCCCAAGAGTCGATTCCTCTTTTTCTTCAGCTAATCACAGTCCTTCTGATTAAAACCGAATCCCCAGGAGTTCGCAACCTTCTCTTGGTTCTTCTCCTTTCGTTTGGTTAAACCACTGCCTGTCAGTTAAAACACCAATTTGCGCGTCTTCTCAGTTAATCACAGTCTATCTGTTAACATACTGAGTCTCCTCTTGGGTTAATCACCTTTTCTTGGTTAATCACCCATTTTTTCAGTTAACCACAACCAGTCTGTTAAAACACTGAACCCCTTCTGAGTTAATCACCTTCTCTTGGTTAATCACTTGTTTCCTTTCGGTTAATCACGACTTTTCCTGTTAACACCCGAATCTTCAACGGTTAGCAACCTCTTTTGGTTCAATACCTTTCTGTTCGTCAAGTGTTGTTTGTTCAGTCAGTACCGACATCCCCTTTGGGTCACAACCTTAGCTTGGTTCTACACCCTTTCTTTTGGTTGATCACAGTTTTTCTGTTAAAACCAATGCTCCTCTATATCCGCAGGATTGCAATCCTTTCTTTCTTCGGTTAACCACTGTTTATCAGTTAATATACCGAAGTCTCCTCAAAGTCAAACACCTTCTATTGGTTTAGTATTCTCTTCTTTTGGTTCATCACTGCCTGTCTGTTGACACCAACTTCTTTTCCCCGCCAGAGTCTTAATCTCTTCTCCTTCGGTTAACCACTGTCATTCAGTTAACATACCGAACCTTTTCGTTGGGATCCCCAGTAGGGTCACTACCCTCTGGTCCCCAGCATTGTCGCTTTGTTCTCTTATCTCCCCACTGGAGTCTCTGTTATTCTTTTGCTCCTTTATCTTCTTGGTTTCGACACCACTCTTGTACTTTATCCCCAACTCAATCGCTATCTTTTCTTTGCACTCCTTTCTTGGTTTTGACACCATTATTTTGTCTCCCCAGATGAGTTTTCTTTCCTTCTTCCTTTCGTTCTTGGTTTTGACACCGCTTTCCTTTCCTTTTCCTTTTCCGTCTTAGTTCCCCGAACTACGGAAGCTCTGATTCTGCATTCATTCGAATGTATGATACGTAGGCACGAGATTGCGATGATCTTGGCGAGCAAACTTCCACACTTCCATCCTTCCACCCTTCTTCCTTTTCTCATTTCTTTTCCCTAGTTCCTCTGAACTACGACGCTCTGACTTCCTCATTGCACTATAAGGGTACGTAGGCGCGAGGACCATAATCCTCCGCGAGCGCTCTCTTTCTTTATTTCTTTTCTCCTCTCTCTCCTTCTTTTAGCTAAACGCCTTTAGATAGATAACCCATCCAAGTCTAGAAGCAAGCGAAATGATTCCCTTCGAGTACGACAGATGCGTAAGGTGTTAGTACCTTCCTTTCGCATAACTGACCCCCATTCCCGTTTCTCTTCCTCTTGGGTTTTATCGATATTTTCCTTGTCCTTTGGGACTAAATAAAGTTCGGTGGTGACTCTGTGTTATCTTTGAGTGTGCGATTCACTCAGGTACAAACCAACCATCTTCAAACTGCTAAACAACATGTTCAGCAGAATAGAGAATAAGGTGTACTTGATACAAATATCAGAGGTACAGGGAAATCACCATAACAATTACCTAACGCTCTTAAGATTTATAAGATATTCAATGTTTAAGAAATCTTAAGGCTTTTACAATTATAACCTACAACAGAAATTATGCACAACCAATTGTGTTGATAATTGCTGATCTTGTTACTCCTCCATCAGGTTGATCATTGTTAAAGATTCAGTTTGAACCTTCAGCTACTTATATAGCATTTACAAAAGACTAGCCGTTGGAGAAATAACTTGATCAAGTATCTTTGCTTTATCCATAGTACAAGAGACGTTGAAGATAGATACACCAAAAAATCTTGATCTATTGTGTAACATGTCTAACGATTGAGTTTTCAAAGAGATCATGTACTATAGAGCCATTGAGAGTATATATCCATAAAGCATGCCATTTTTCTTGAGCCTTGTGAACAAAGACTCTAGCTGACAAACTAATTTGACAATGCAGATTGCTTTCTGCAGTAAGGATAGCTTCAGCTTTATTACTAACTCTGAATGATCAGCAGAAGCCAATTTACATTCACCAAGTGTAGAGACAATTATGTTGCTTCTTCTGATGCTAAGACCTTCAACTTTAGAGTCTACGCCAGACATCACTTAGAGAGTGTTCTTCAGATTCTGCACCACCTGAAGTTAGCAATTCAACTTCTCTTAAGTGTGCCCTTGTATATCAGATTCTGAATATATATTTACAAGTATTAGAACCTGCATACATGAAACACACATTAAATATAATCATTGCTCTTTTAATACTTTGTTATCATCAAAACCCAAGGAATATATGTCATGAACAAATCTTGCTCTAACATATTAGACTCAGGGGGAGCTTACAAACCTCTAACTCTGATGTTGTCAAGTTAGTTAAAATTGACCAACCATTGTTCTTAAATATATTTGTTTGTCATCATAAAAAAGGGAGAGATTATTAGAACAAGATTGTTCATATCCCTTGCATTTTGATGATAACAAAGTATTTAGAGAACAAATGAGTATACTAACATATATTCAAGTGTGCAGGATAACAAGTTAAGAATTCACCATGAATTAATCCTATTGAAAACATAAGTGCATAAACAATGTTACTTAGATTCTGAATAATCAGAATCTGGTGACTCTGAAAATTTTCATCAGCATCTGAAGGATTTAGACTCTCGTATATTGTTCCAGCCTCTAGTGGCATCTCATACCCTAAAGGCAGGAGGTGCCTTTGGTCCATACTCTGCATCAAAAGCAAACCAGTCTTATTAAGCACCAGATTTATGGGAAGAGTCAACTAGGGTTTGGTTTTACAAGGCTCAAGGGAACGTGATGAGACCTCTTCACTATGTTCTACCTTTTTGTAGATACCTAGTTACTCGAAAGATGTTTGAACAATGCCTTTATTCATTAGACAATACTTCTAACAAGATGCTAGTTTCCAACGTCTCTCTTGGCATACTTCTTCACTAAGTTTGTTGTTGTTCAAACCTCCAACAACTCTTTCTCTACCTCTATAAAAGGAAGTTGAAGACTTAAAGGAAGGTTACAACATCAGAACGAATTAAAAGATCTTGAAGCATAACTCTGAGTTGTTATTTTTGTAACTGTTATTGCATAAGATCTTAAGATTTCTTATCTTTGTATATCTTAGAAATCTTAGAAAGGTTGAGAACCTTTGTGATTGTTGCATAACTGTTATACTTATGATTGTGTATCAAATTATAGTAGTTACCTTTTCTACTAAACTATTTTTTTAAAGTAGAGGTAGTCTCTTGCCTGCATGTTTGAGCATTGAAGTCTCTTGTCTGTGTACTTGAGTAAGTGAAGTCTCTTGGAAGGTTTCTTGAGCAGAAGTCTCTTGGAAGGTTTCTTGAGCAGAAGTCTCTTTCTAGGTTGATTGAGCATTGAAGTCTCTTACAAGTCTGCTTGAGCAATTTGTAATCTGTTTGGTTATAGTGAAAAGTTCTTGTTGAGGCAAGAGGACTGGACCACTCTCAGTTGAGGAGAGAAACTAGGATAATCTTTATGTGTTGCTTGCATTTACTTCTGATCTATTTATTTCTGCTACTGTTACTTGATCTGATATCAGACTCTGAACGTGGTTCAGATTCTGAAGTTCTAATATCAAAAGTGAAAAGATTTTTGGCATACACATTTCAACCCCCTCATTCTGGTGTATTTTTCTCACCTTCAAAGACATTTTCAGAAAGGTGGTCATTGAACTCCTAAAGACCGATGTACTCGATGGCCAGTGTATCGTATCTAGATGACATCATCAAGGATTAAAGCGTCAACCCTACATCGGTACTCCTAAATATCGTCTGATTGAGCATGCTTAAGTTTTTATATTTCAGTTGAAGAATTAGAGAATGAATGACAAGTTAATTTGAACTTGCAAATACTCTTGGCAAGTAACCAAGAAAATATTTCAAACGCAATGTCTTAACAAACTACCATGTTGTTGAGAATAGTTAAACATACAAGAGGAATAAATTAAAAACACAAGAGCTAGAAGTGAGTGGATGCGTGGAGAAAAAAAGAATAAAGCAAGAGTAACAGAAAAAGAATGACAGTTTATAGATCAAATAGGATGCATTTCATAGTTTGTAGATGAGAGTATTTATATGAACCCAAGCCTTATTATTTAAAGCGTTGCCAATGAAAAACATCTTCTCATTTAATACTTTTTTTAAAAAGTAGAATAAATTTCAAATAATATTTGATAATAAAATTTAAAATTTGAAAAATAGTTTTAAAGCATAAAGGTTATGGATGTTTGACCGCTTGTGGAGAACCATCTATGATGGAACCCATGTCACTACTATTAGAAAGGGAGGGAAAGTGGACGTATATCCAACACTACAATAAAACATACAATTTAAAACCATACAAATTTACATTAATTTTTACAAAAAAAAAAGAGAAATATATACATGAAAGAGGCTCACATAACCACTAAACTGCCTTGTATGTTCATAAAATTATAAAATTTACTTTATCCGAATATTTTTTAAATTTAATTTTAAGTGAAATTCCTCAAAAATTGTAAAACTCATTTCAAACTTATTTCTTGTAAATCAAAAACGTAATTTTAATATCTAATAATTTAAACTTTTATTATTAAATAGAATTTAAACTTTTATTATTAAAGAGATGGAAAGTAGGTGGAGGTGGAAGTTGTGTTTAGACAAATTTGGTTCATACAATGTATCTTCTAAAGTTTTGATGATAACAAAGTATTTGAAAAAAATTAGGTTTTCTAACTAGTTGGTTCTTGTGTGCAGAATTATATTTACTTGATGTAACTGGTTCTGACATAGAAGTAACTTTGGTTCGGTTCTGACTATACACTCATGAGAGAGTCTGATCAGAAAGTTACTGCTAGTACATTTCAGAATCAGAAGCGTGTTGTGAATGCCTCTGAAACTGAGTAGTGTCAACTCAAGCTCTGCTAACACGGGACTCGAGAAATATTGACATTATCTTCAAAAGATCGTGTTGTACTTGTTTCATAGAAGTGTTCTCAGGACAAAGGCCTTGTTCTGTGGATAATTCCTTGACTACGAGTTCCAACACATGCTTTATTAGAAAAGAAGATGTACTAGAATATTTTATCTGATTATAGCCGTTGAGGATACTTCAACAACTATATTTCTTCATCTATAAAAGGAGCAGAAGATTGGAAGATCAACTCAGGAAATAACGCTGCAACTCACTACTACGGAAAATCCCTTTCACAACGGTTTGAAAAGGGGTACCATCACGGCTGACATATCATTGTTAAGTAGAGTGTCGTTGTAAGTTCGTTGTTTCTACAATGTTCTGGAAACCATTATTGAAAGGCAGGACGCGTGTCATATATCACAACGGTTATGATAATAAACTGTTGTGATACATACACTTAGGTACTGGGTTCAAAGCCCATCAGCAGCAAATTATGTAAAACATAAATTATCTTTGATCTCGATTACAATAGATGACCGTTGTTGAAAGGTCCCCGAGTTTATTATATTATCTTTGATCTCGGTTACGATAAATAACCGTTGTTGTAAGTACCATGAGTTTATTATATTAAATGTAGATTGCTTATTTTCCAAACACCTCACTAAATAAATATACAAGGATTCAATTTGATGAAGAAGTCTATAATCTACAAATTAAAATATTCTTGAAAACCAACTTAAACAAACCAATGTTTTCTGATTGCATTCGTCTTATCGTGCATTTCACGCTCTTTTACATATATATTGTGGTTTATTGGTCTGACTCCTTTGATATATCACTATCTTCGATTATAGTTAAATTTCCATAAGAACAAGACATTGGATAATCTGCCTCATCATCATCACTTATCATCATAATTTTTATAATCAGAAGTTTTACGATTATAAGTATTGATAGAGAGGCAGATTAACTAATAATTTGTTGTTAATGAAATTTAACTATAATGGAAGATAACGATGCATCTAAGGAGCCAGATCATTATACCATAATCTATATATCAAAGAACGTGAGATGAACGATGAGAGGGATGCAATTCGAAAACATTGATTCATATAAGTTGGTTTTCAAATACAAATTAATTTGCAGATTATAAGTTACTATGTCAAATTAAATGAATGTATTTTAAGTAAGGGTTAGTGAAACAAACAATTTACATAGAATATAATAAACTCAAACAACATCCTATACCAGAACCAGATATTATAAACTCATATAATACGCTTGCTACCACCAACATCATCACCATGTATCACCCCTTACCCTGTAAGGAAACACAATAAATTTTAAAAATAAGCATCCTCAGTTGAAACCAAACCGTAAAACCATAATCCAGTGAAGAGTAAAGAGAGATTGAAAGATATATATTATAAATTTCCAGGACGCACCTTTTAATGAAGCTAATGGCGGAACAACAATCAATTATGATGTTCATCTAGTTTGGGAAGCAATGAAAAATAAATACAAGGAGGAAGAAGCTTACATAAAAGCTTCATACTTCTTATATTTCTTTTCATTGTTTCTAAAACTAGATGAAGTTTGTGACACTGTTGTTTCTTCATTAACTAACATCTTGTTTGTGAAGCTATAAAGAAGAAGTACAAGGTGGATGAATTTTCCATCATAGCTTCATGATTCTTGTACTTTTTTCCATAGCTACACAAACATTATGTAACATAGCCAAAGTATGGTCTTTATTAAGGCAGTGAAGACGAATCTGAAAAAATGAGAACAGTCAACAAAAACAACATGCAACAAACAAGATAATGGGAAATATCTAACAATAGATGGAAGAAGAAGAATACCTTAATGTATGAAGCACAAGATTCACGGCTAACGGTGAAGACGAAGAGAAAAAATGGGTTCTAGGGTTTCACTGTGAAGGCAACGACGCTACTGTCAATAAGTGAAAGTTAATTCGCTTATATATGGGTAAACTATTTCACAACGGTTAACATTACCAATCGTATAGATAAGTCTTTATTTATTATAAATATATCACTACGGTTAACCAGAAGAACCATAGTGATAACCCTTTTATTTGTGAATTTAAAATAAATAAAAAAGAAAAGGTGGGCCTTAACGTTAAAGGAATAAAATATTTTATGGCGCTGAGGTTTGAACCGACGAAAGTTTGATTGTATCACAACGGTTGGTTCTATAACCGCTGTTATATACAAATAATTTTTAATAAAAAAAATGAATATGGTAGTGCTTTAGTTAAGATATGTCACCACGGTGTAGGGAAAAACCGTCGTGACCATGGCGTTGTTGAATGCGTGTTTTGTAGTAGTGACTATAACTGAGATATACACGCATTGCATTCATATCAGCTCAAGAGAAGATAATATGTTAAAGAGTTCTTATTCTTGTATAGCTTAAGAATCCTTTGTGTAGAAGTGTGTTGTATTATATTTAAGCACCTATGATTGTTAGTCAAGTGTTGTTGTAAATTATTCCTTCTCTAAACAATCATTTTAGATAAAAGTCTCTTGCCTTGGGCTTGAGCAGTGAAGCCTTGGATTATGAATATGAGAAAAGAAGTCTTAGACGGTGCTTCTGAGCAAAGAAGTCTTAGGCAGAGTGTCTAAGCAGTGAAGTCTTGAACCAGGAGGGTTTAAGTAAGTAAAGTCTTAGGATCGGAGGATATAAGCAGAGAAGTTTTGATCAGGTGCTAATTAAGCAAGGAAGTCTTAGGCTATAGGCCTGAACATGGAAAGTCTTATACTGGTGAGTATAAGCAATTGTAATCAGTTTGATTATTGTGGATATCTCTTGCGTATCAAATGGACTGGAGTACTCTCAGTTGAAGAGGAACCAAGATAACTGTTGTATGTTCTTTGCTGTTTTTATTTGCTTCTGTTACATTTTCCGCTGCACTCATTATCAGATTCTGAACTCTGGTTTAGAATCTGAACTCTGGTTCAGAAGTAAAAATAATTTTGCAAACACAATTCAACCCCCTATTTCTTGTGTATTTTTCTCACCTTCAGTTGGCATCAGAGCAAGCTCTGTACGTAACACATAATAGTAGTACAGTCAAAGATCCAACCAGAAAAATATGACTACTGAGGATACTAATGCTAGTTCCCCGGTGAGGGGATTTTCCTATGATTATAATAGCACTAAGAGAAATCATTACTCTGTTAAGCCTCATGTATTCAGTGGTGATTCCAGTGATTTTGAATGGTGGAAAAGTAAGATGTACACGTATACCGCTGGACTCGATGATGAGCTATGGGACATACTTGAAGATGGCAATGAAATCACTGTTGACAACATTGGTATGGTATCGGGTAGGAAAAATCTGACTCCAGATCAAAATAAAATCTATAGAAAACATCATAGAGTCAGAGGTATTCTGGTTGATGCTCTACTATATGCTGAGTCCTTGAAAATCATTGATAAGTCTTCTCTAAAGACTATCTTTAAATCTCTGTGCTCTACATATGAAGGAAATCAGCAAGTTAGAGAAGCGAAAGCTAACTTGTTGATACAGAAATACGAACTGTTCAAAATGAAGGATGATGAGGATATTGAAACCATGTTCTCCAGGTTTCAGATTCTTGTATCAGGCCTTTAGGTGCTAAACAAGAGTTACTCCTCTTCAAATCATGTTAAGAAGATCCTGAGAAGTCTCCCTCTAAAGTTTAAACCTAAAGTAACAGTTATTCAGAAAGCTAAGGACTTGAATATGTTGTCTCTTGAAAGTCTAATCAGCGATCTTCAAAGCCGTGAGATGGAACTAAATGGAGATGAGTCTTCAAAGAAACTTAAGTCTCTTACCTTGAGACATGCTTCTAAAAAATCTGGTGAAAAGTTCAAAAGATCTTCAAAGAGCAGTAAACCTGATGAAACTTCTGAAGAAGATTCTAATGGTAGATCTAATGATGATGATATGTCTTGCTTCATCAAAGGGTTTCAGCAAATAGCCAAAAGGAACAGGAGATTTCCTAGAAGCAATAGGAGATCCAACTTCAAAGAGAAAGATGAAGACATGATCTGCTACAACTACCACAAAAATGGTCACTTCAAATATGACTTTCCTGACCTTCAGAAACATAATCAAAAGAAAGGAAGTCATCAGAAGGACAACTTCAGAAATAGATTCAAGAAGAACTTTATGGCTACATGGGAAGAACTAGATGATGAAGATTCAGAAAAGGAAGATGATGCCAATCTTGCATTAATGGCACACTCATATGATGAAGGACTCTTCTAAATCTGAAGATGAATATGAGGTATACTTTTACTCTAACTTTATTTCATGCACTAATAATCTTATAAATTATTGCAAGGATCAAGCCAGTCACATTAAAATTTTAAAAAGAGATAATTTCATTCTGAAAGAAGAATTAAAAGAAATTAGTACATCTCAAAATGAATGTTCATCTCTAAGTACGCATGATCAAGCTTTTCATAAATTCATTACATATGGCATTGATAGAACTAAACTTGCATCTATTGTTTATGGAGTTGGAAAAAACAATAGAGAAAGTTTGGGGTATGATGAAGGTTGTTCTAGTTCTGATGTTTCCTTAAAAGTACTCCTAAATTCTTGCTCATCCAGCATTGCTCAAACAATGGTAAGTAACTATTTTGTTCCTACTTCTAATAATGTGAAAGTTATGAATCTGACTGAACCTATTTATCAGAAGTTCAAGGGTATTGTAATATCAGAACCTGATAGTTTAGAAGTTTCGGCAACTTCAGTATCCATAACATCAGATTCACAGACTAAGACTGATTATGTAACTAAGTTTAACTTCAGTCAAAGTTTTTGGAAACAACAAACTTGGAGTGAAGCCAAACCTTTTCACATGGAAAAAGGACATGATAAGAGAGAACCTGTTAAAACTAACCTGAAAAGACCCATACGTGTATGGGTACCTAAATCTCAAATTATCTTTGCTACAGATATGCCCAAAGGATATGATGGAAAGTCGATCGTGGAATTGAAAGGAAAGGAAGAATTATTGGTACATATACCATTGGTAATTCTCAAACTCTTATAAATAAAGTCTAGCTGGTATATGGCTTGAAGCATAATCTACTAAGCATAAGCTAGTTGTGTGATAGTGGTTGTGAAGTATTGTTCAATAAGAATTTCAACTCTGTTGTTAATTCTGACAAAACTATTATATTCAAAGGGAAAAGAAATGGAAATGTTTATAAAATCAATCTTTCTAAATTGGATGATCAGAAGGTCGTTTACCTAATGATAATGAGTGATGATAAATGGATTTGGCACAAAAGGTTAGGTCATGTTAACTTGAGATTAATCTCTAAACTTAGCAAGCAAAAACTTGTTATAGGGTTTCCAGACCTTGACTATCACTCAGATGCTCTCTGTGGAGCATGTCAAGTTGGAAAGATTGTGAAAACCTTTTTTTAAACAAAAAACATTGTCTCTACCTCTAGACCCTTGGAATTGCTTCATATTGATATGTTTGGTCCTATTAGGACTGCTTCAATCAGTGGGAAGAAATATGGTTTGGTCATTGTTGATGATTTCATCAGATGGACTTGGATAAAATTTCTTCGATCTAAAGATGAAACATACAAAGTATTTAGCATCTTCTGCATTCAAGTACAATCTGATATGGAAGTAAATATTATGAAAGTCAAAAGTGACCATGGGGGAGAATTTGAAAATGAACCATTTGAGTATTTTGTTAAACATATGGAATTATCCATGAGTTCTCCTCTCCTAGAACTCCACAACAAAATGGGGTCGTAGAGAGAAAGAACAGGTCTTTGCAAGAAATGACAAGAACAATGATTCATGAAAATAAACTCCCTAAGTACTTGTGGGCAGAAGCTGTTAATGCTGCTTGTTATATTTAGAACATAATCTATATTAGACCAATTCTAAATAAAACATTGTATGCATTATTTAAAGATAGAAGATCAAGTATTTCTTATTTTCATCAATTCGGATGTACTTGTTACATTTTGAATAATAAGGTCTACCTAAAGAAATTTGATGCTAAAGCTTAAAAAGGTATCTTATTAGGATACTCCGAACACTCAAAAGCATACAGAGTGTATAACTCAGAAACCATAATGGTTGAAGAGTCTATGTACGTTAAATTTGATGATAAAATACCTGACTATGACAAGTCAGAGTCTTTGGCCCAGAATGATAACATTGCAGGTATTCAGAATTCTGAAGAACAACTTCTGGTATGTGTTCCTAAGGAAAAGAGTATAGGTGATGATACTTCATAATCTATTACTATTATTGAAGGATTACCAGAGGCTGCAGAAACTGAAGTTACTCCAACTGGTCCTACTGCAATTGATTCAGTGATTGCTCAAAATGGTACTGAAGTCTATGTTCCACCTAAAAGATCGTTTAAATATAAATCATTTCATCTAGAAGGGAAAATAATTGGAAATAAAGATGAGCCATTGAAAATCAGATCTGCTTTTAGAAATGATCAATAAATGCTTGGACTTATTTCATTGACATAGCCTACTTCTAATGATGATGCATTATCAGATAATGGGTGGATCATGGCTATGCAAGGTGAACTAAATCAGTTTTAGAGAAATAATGTGTGGGATCTTGTTCCAAGACCATAGAAGAAAAACATTATTGGGACCAAGTGGGTCTTTAGAAATAAGCTAAATGAACACGGGGAAGTTGTTAGAAACAAATCTAGACTTGTAGCTAAAGGCTACAGTCAGCAAGAAGGAATTAACTTCTTTGAAACCTTTGCTCCTGTGGTAAGGTTAAAAGCCATAAGAATTCTTATCTCTTATGCCACCAACCATGACATTGTACTCTATCAGATGGACGTGAGAATTGCTTTTCTGAACGAAGTTATTACTGAAGAAGTGTTTGCCAAGCAACCTCCATGATTTGAATATCCAAACCATCCAGACTTTGTCTACAAGCTCAAAAAATCACTCTATGGTCTCAAACAAGCTCCAAGAGTATGGTATGAGAGACTGAGTAATTTCCTGCTTGAGAATGGTTTTGCTAAGGGCAAGGTTGACACTCTACTATTTAGGAAAACTCTAGAAGAATAAGTCTTGATTGTTCAAATTTATGTTGATGACATAATTTTTGGTTCTACTAATGCATCTTTTTGTCAAGATTTTTCCAAAATAATGCAGGCTGAATTTGAGATGAGCATGATGGGTGAATTGAAATACTTTCTTGGAATTCAAATTAATCAAAAGGAGGAAGGTATATACATTCATCAATCTAAGTATACAAGAGAGCTCTTGAAAAAGTTTAATCTTGATGAATGCAAAGTCATGTCAACTCTTATTCATCCAACCTGCAACCTGAATGATGAAGAATGCAGTGCTAAAGTGGATCCAACAAAATATTGAGGTATGATAGGTTCCTTACTCTATCTCACTACTTCCATATCAGATATTCTATTCGGTGTATGCTTGTGTGCAAGATTCCAATCAGATCCTAGAGAGACTCATTTAACAGCCGTTAAGAGGATCTTTAGGTATCTGAAAGGAACAAGTAATCTTGGACTTCTTTATAAGAAATCCTCAGATTATAAGCTAGTTGGATTTTGTGATGCTGACTATGCCGAAGATAGAATTGAAACGAAATCCACTAGTGGGACCTGTAAATTCTTAGGTGAAAACCTTATATCTTGGGGTACTAAAAGACAAGCAACTATTGCCATGTCTACAGCAGAAGCAGAGTACATTTTAGCTGCTAACTGTTGCACTCAACTGCAATAGATGAAATATCAACTTAAAGATGATCATATTTTTGGAATAATATTCCTATACTTTGTGACAACACTGCTGCGATATGTCTAACGAAGAATTCGATTCAACACTCTAGAACTAAGCATATTGAAATCAAACACCATTTTATAAGAGACTATGTTCAGAAGGGCATAATAGATATTCAGTTTATTGATTCTAAACATCAATGGGCTGATATATTTACAAAACCCTTAGCTATTTTCAAATTTGATTTTACTAAGAAAAATATGAACTTGGTCTTTGTCGATGAATAATGCGTATCTTCTAAATGGAGTATTAGAGGAATCATTGGACTCTGATAACACCCAGTTGAATTTTTAAAATCTGAAATTTCTTTAAGAATGGTCTATAAGCCTTGATTAAGGTGTATAAGATCTTTCTCATCCTTAATTATTTTGTTTAAGCAGAAAGTAATTAGTTTAATTTCTTGCTACGTGCTTTGAATTAACAATTGGACTAATCTTGAGCTCTGATAAAATAAGGAACTTTGTCTTACATTCTAATACTTAAAAGCTTTTTGAAACATTGATTTGATATATTCCCTTCTTAGGTCTCTCGAGACTGAAGGGACATATCTATCACTTTTATTTCTAAATCTTTTCTGAAATTTGGTTCTTAAAAAGAGTGTACTTACAAAGATTCTAATTCATTTTTATTCAGACTCATCATTGTCCAAACATTTAATACACATTTGCTTATAAATTGGCATTCTATGTGTTATGTTGTTGTCTGTGTGTTTTCCTGATTTCATGAGTTATCTTCTATATAAGATAATATTGTGAAATCACTAGCATTTCATCTTAAAATGTCTTCAAAAACCATTAAATGAGAGATCTATGATCTAGATATTCTGAAAGAATATACGGTTAATTTCAATGAATTGACGACGAGTAATCTTTCACGGATAGTCGCAAGTATTCATTTTCATAAATGGGATGGATATTTTTCAATGCTTAATGGATCAATCTATCCAGATCTTGTGAAATATTTTTGGGCAAATGGTCATATTAATAAGAATGAGCTTAGATGATTGTCAGATTCTATCTGTTGTCTATGGATTTACTATTGAAAACTACAAACATAACAACAAATCTATGAACCTTATGCACAACATTTGTAGTAGTGAGGGCCCTGCTGAAAGTCCTTCTACTCTTTCTCCTATGGAAAAAGTATAGTACCAAATTATGGGGACCATGCTTTCTTCTTATGATGAACACTTCATTCTGTTCCTAGTCTCTAGAACTAAAACCAACCTGCCTCTGTCTATGTTCAATTATCTAAAAGAAGAGATACTTGCATCTCGTGAGGAACTATCTTTTCTCATTCCTTTTGGTAAGGTTCTTTCTGTGATTCTTGTTTAACAGGGTGTTGTGCTCATATGCAACAAGCTGGGTTTATTGACAAACTTGTTCCTGACTAGTGTTCAGCTATGAATTGTTCAGAAACCATTATTAAAAGTTTCCTTTTCCTTTGTCTTTTTGTTGATGACAAAGGGGGAGAATGGATTAAGTATTCTTCTAGATTAATCATGGATCCGGATGAGGTTAGTGACCTATATAGGGGGAGCTAACAAACCTCACCCTTGGAGTGGATTCAATTATTCTATATAGGGGGGGCTTACAAACCTCACCTCTTAGAATTCACATATAGGACTCAGGGGGAGCTTACAAACCTTAGACCCTGAACGTTGTTGAGTAATTAATCTACTACTGATTGTTTTAAATACTTAAGGTTGTCATCATAAAAAATAGGGAGATTATTGAGACAAATTGTGTTCATAACATGTATCCTCTAAATTTTGATGATAACAAGGTATTTGAAAGACAATTAGGATTTCTAACTAGCTGGTTCTTGTGTCCAAAATTATACTTACTTGATGTAACTTGTTCTGACACATAAGTAGCTTTGGTTCGGTTTGGATTATACACTCGTGAGAGAGTCTGATCAGAAAGTTACTGCTAGTACATTTTATAATCAGAAGCGTGTTGTGGCTGCCTCTCAAACTGAGTAATGTCAACTCAGGCTCTGCTAACACGAGACTCGTGATATGTTGACATTGTCTTCAAAAGATTGTGTTGTACTTGTTTCATAGAAGTGTTCTCCTGAGAAAGGCCTTGTTATGTGGATAATTCCTTGACTACGAGTTCTAACACCTTCTTTATTGGAAAAGAAGATGTACTAGAAGATTTGATCTGAATATAGTCGTTGAGGATACTTCAGCGACTATATTTCTCTAGCTATAAAAGGAGCAGAAGATTGGAAGATCAACTCAAAAAATAACGCTGCAACTTCAACTGAGATATACACGCATTGCATTCATATCAGCTCAAGAGAAACTAATTTGTTAAAGAATTCTTATTCTTGTATAGCTTAAGAATCCTTTGTGTAAAAGTGTGTGGTATTACATTTGAACACCTCTGATTGTTAATTGAGTGTTGTTGTAAGTTATTCCTTCTCTAAACAGTTAGTTTAGATAAAAGTCTCTTGCTTTGGGCTTGAGATTTGAAGTCTTGGATTGTGAATCTGAGCAAAGGATTCTTAGACAGTGCGTATAAGCAGAGAAGTCTTAGGCAGGGTGTCTAAGCAGTGAAGTTTTGAACCATGAGGGTTTAAGCAAGGAAAGTCTTATGATCAAAGGATCTAAGCAGAGAAGTCTTGATCATGTGCTGATTATGTAAGGAAGTCTTAGGCTGTAGGTCTGAGCAGGGAAAGTCTTATACCGGTGAGTATAAGAAATTGTAATCAATTTGGTTATAGTGCAAATCTCTTGTGTGGCAAGGGGACTGGAGTACTATCAGTTGGAGAGGAACCAGGATAACTGTTGTATGTTCTTTGCTGTTTTTATTTGCTTCACTTACATTTTCCGCTGCACTCATTATCATATTCTAAACTCTGGTTTAGAATCTGAACTCTGGTTCAGAACTAAAAAAGAATTTTGCAAACACAATTCAACCCCTCTTCTTGTGTATTTTTCTCACCTTCAAGTTACATGGCATTTTAGATTATTGATGTGTATTGGATTTTATTTGGATCTAAAAGACACTTTTGTGACACCGTTTTTCAGAAGAAATTTAATTTCGATTTGTTATTTGGAGAAATTATGTTATTTATGTTGATTTGGAAATAATGAGTTCAAGTTGTCTTTTAATTCAGATATTATTAGAACTGGTTCACTTATGAGTCATGATAATCTATATTTGCTGGACACGGTAGATACCTATGGTGAATCCTTAAATGTGGAATCACGTGGTACTAAGCATAAAATTGATAATAAGATTTCAGGAGCATTATGGCATAAGCGCCTATGTCACATATCTAAAAATAGAGTTGGGATAGTAGTGTCAGATGGAATTTTGGATCTTGCCAACTTCACAAACTTTGATATTTGTGTTGAATGCGTTAAATGTAAGCATGCAAAAACAAAATAATTTGGTGCATATAGAGCTACATATATCTCAGAATTGACACATACAGACATTTGTGTACCATTTCCTACACCTTCTTGGAATGGTCAACAATATTTTACATCATTCATAGACGATTATTCCAGATATGCTTACATATCTCTTATACATGAAAAGTTTTAATCATTGGATGTGTTTAAATTATTTAAGGTTGAAGTTGAGAATCAACTCGAGAAAAGAATTAAGAGTGTCAAATCTTACCGAGTCGGTGAATATTACAGAAGATATGACGGTTCGGGTGAACAACGTGTGGGGCCTTTTGTTAAACACCTAGAGGAATGTGGATTCGTCCCATTCTAAGAATATGTTAAGGAGTATTATTTCTCATTCTACCTTGCCAGAGTCACTATGGGGATAGAAACTAAAGACTGCAACATGCATTCTAAATAGAGTACCAACCAAGGCAGTTGCCAAAACACCTTATGAGCTTTGGACTGGACGAAAGCCTAGTTTGAGCCATTTTCACGTATGGGGATGTCCAACTGAGGCAAGGCCTTATAGGCCAAATAAAAATAAATTGGACTTCCGAACAATGAATGTCTACTTTATTGGTTATTTTGAAAGGTCTGAGGACTACAAATTTTATGATCCCAAATTAAACTCATTTTTTGAGACGGAATCAACCACTTTCTTTGAGGATATTGAGTTTGGTGGGAAGAATAAGGTTAAAGACTATGTTTTAGAGGAAAAACCGATAATAATTATAGAACCGATTCATACAATTGTTTTTGATCAAGAAAGTATGGAACCTCTACAAGACATTGTTGAATTTCCTCCTACTCAAGATGATTTTGTAATTCATTAAGAACAAACTCAAGATTCAGAAGAAGAAGTGTTACAAGAACTAATACCTTTACAAAGATCCACTAGAGAAAGGAGAAATGATATTCTAGATGATTACACAGTTTTTCTCCAAGAACACGAGGAAAATAATGGTATGATGGAAGCTGATCCAATCAACTTCCGCCAAGCCATGCATGATTAAAATTCAGAAAAATGGATTGAAGCAATGAAATAGGAGTATAAGCCCATGCAAGACAATAAGGTTTGGGAACTTATTATGTTACCATAAGGTATGAAACCCATTGGTTGCAAATAATATTTTAAGACCAAACAAGATTCTAACGGTAATGTGGAGAGGTATAAGGTTTGTCTTGTGGCTAAGGGCTATACTTAAAAGGAAGGGATTAAACATAATTTCATCAATGGATCCATATCAAATCTCTCTTTTAATTGTGGCTCTTAGGCATTATCGGATCCATATCAAATCTGAATATTTTACATTGAAGCAAGAAGAATATTTTTCACTCTTATTATTTCCCTATAAAACTCATAGCTTGTTATGAATTTAGGGTCCCCAACTTTTGCTATTCATTCCTAGTTTCTAAGTTTCTATTTTTTGACTTTTCTTTGTAACTCAAGTCTCAAAGGAAGCAATTTATGGAACAAGGTTCATTCAGAATTCAGGTTTTCTATTCATTCTCTTTATATTGTTCATCTCTTGTGATTAATTGCTATGAGTTTGATGATGAATATCTATGTGATTGTGTTTGCCCTCTCAATGAGTGAGTAGTTTCCTAGGGACTAGGGGTTATTGGGGTTATTTCAAGACCTATCATATGATGCATTGCTGTCGATTACGAATTTTAATTAAACTTATTTTATAATCTGAGTTCATGCATTCCAACTTCGTTATGAAAGTAAGTGATTATCAAGTATCAATTGTAGTTTGAAAGGATATGTGTTTATACCAGAGTGCATGTTTTTAAACAACCTAATTCGGACGATGCAAAAGTCGACATACGAATTTGAGAAAACATGTAGCTAGGTAAAAGTAACGACTCGTAGAATAATAGTTTGGACGATGCGAAAGCCGACAAATTATTCATCGACGATAGGGGCAATGCGCTGACGAAAGCATGTAGAGCCCAATTTTATCTATTTTTTATAATTATGCAAAATACTCGCAGTAGATGTAAAAAGGATCATATGATTGTGTTAGAAATATGAACTATAACCCCAGGTAATGTTTCCCCAATTTGAGATTTAAGTGATTTTTTTGTTAAATTGTTTTCATTTAATTGCTTTTTCTTTTAAGTCGTTTACTAAAATCCCTACTTTTGATTTCTCTCGATATACACCGATAGGAAAATAATTTGGTACTTAAACCATTGGTCTTTGTGGTTCGATATCTATTTTACTACTTCACGAAAGCCGTGCACTTGCGGTTGTATCAAAGTTTTGGCGTCGTTGTTGGGGACCAATTGCATTTAATCTTGAATTTCTGTTTGAGCATCATATAAAATAGAGCTGATTTTTGTGCCTATATTGTTGTGTTTATTTTGTTGTGGTTCTCGCTACTCTGGTATGTGAAGAACTTGTTTTGATTATTCTATTTTCTATCTTTGAGATTAGTGCAACTTTTTATTTTTTGTTGTTTCTTTTGTGGTGTGCATGGGGTCTATCCAAAATATGTTTGAATAGGTGAACAATAATCATGAAGACTCTTATCCCAATACCTGTAATCAAGGGTGGACTGATCACCCAAATTGTTTCTACAATAACCACTCCCAGTATTTTGAGGAACCACTAAATTCCCAATAATCTAACCTTGAAATGTTATTGGAGAATTTTATTGAGACACAAAATTACTCTAACTTGGAATCTATGATGGAGAGCTTTGTGGAAACACAAAACTCTCATGAATGAAGAGTTTAGAAATCAAAACCTCCTCACCAATGATGCTCTTAGGCAGTTGAACACTAAGGTTGACAATGTTATCACCCATACCAAAATGTTGGAGACTCAAATCTCCCAAGTAGCTCAATAACAAGCTGCTTCCTCCATTCCGTCTGGGTCATTTCCGGAGCAACTCGAGGAAAACCCCAAGGGACATGTGAATGTTATAATAACCACAAGTGAAAAACAAGTTGAGAATTCTAGGGAAAATGAAAAAAAAGGTTGAGGAGAGTTCTGGTGAGAAAAAGGTAGAGACTGAGGAAAATCCACTAACACCACCCGAAAAGGAGGTTGTCGAAGAGGTAGAGAAGGAAACACCTTATGTTGATCCTCCTCCCTACAAGCCACCAATTCCTTTCCCACAAATATTTATAGAAGCTAAGGTAGACCCCCAATCCAAAAGGTATGCAGAAATAGTGGAAAAGATCCTTCACAATGTACCACTAACCCAGGTCATGTCTAAAAAGAGAATATTAAGGACCATGAGATTGAGAAAATTATTGATGTTAAGAGGGAAGATTGACCTTTGAGGTGGACGATGAAAGGATTACATCCAAACTCGAAAATCTAATACTTAGGATAGAACCATAACCACCCTCACAGGTTCAGAAGTACGAACCACCCCATAGGAAGAAGAAAAATAAGTGTAATGGATACGAGAGATGACTTGATAAGTGGGCATGTACACATAGTACTACTGAGAGTGAGGTTGAAGAATCATTTTTGAAAGAGCCGCCATGAGTGTTTGCAGTCATCGACCATTGAGCTAAAATGACGTTAAACAAAGCGCTATGTGGGAGGCAACCCACACTTTTTGAACTGATTTGTTTTCTTACTATTATTTTTCTTCTAGTTAATAAAAAGCTCAACAAGGAGGAGAAAACAAGACATGGAGTAGTCTTGGATGATGTCCAAGCAACGATGCAACAACTCATGTTGCGGTTCCCACCTCTCGAGTGAGGTTCTTGTATCTTCTACTCCCTCTTTCTTGCACTAAAACATTGAGGAAAATGTTTGGTTCAAGTTGGGGGGGGGGGGTACTTCTTTATTTTCTTGCATTTTTCTTTCACTTTTATTTCTTGCATTTTTATGTTCATGTTTCCTTCTTATTTTTAGCTATTTTTAATTTGTTTGTTTCAATAAGACCGTTTTTTCATAGCTTTTCCCAAACTAGGACCGTACAAAAAAATTCATGATAAGCTTTGGTTGTGGGGAAGACGGGAAAAGAGGTTAGGACTAAGGGAATTGGGAAAGTTTGAAAACCTAGGTATTACCCGAACACGTTAGGTCCCTCGGAGTAAGGAAACAACTCTTAATTAGTTTATATTGACGGTCCGGAATAATTTAAGACTTGCATGTATGTATGATGGGCTTAGAAACAAATACTTTGGGCACCAAAATGATGAAAAGGCAATAAAGGCAACTAGACCTTCTAAGATGGGTAACCCTCGCCCAATTATTTAGCCTAATGGCAGTTGATCCTCAAATGTCATCCCAAAGTTGACCAATAAACGCCAAAGTATGTAAATTCATGAAAAAAGAAAAAAATAATAAAAAAAGGTGCATAGACAAAAAATTTTGATCGATCTTGTGCATGTGATGATATTAAAAATTCCAAATGCCTTAAAATGATTGTCTGAATGAAAGGGGAAGAAAATTAAAAAAGAGACTTGATCCCAAAGCATAGTTGAAGAGGTGTCTGAAAGGAAGACTTAGGTCTGTGGATTTACCGCGGTTAGTGTTCTTACGAATACCTTCACCGACGGATGATTACCAAGAGAACTAGTGTCGTAGTGAGAATCAGATATCAAGCTATTGGATTAACTTGAATCACAGTTCTTAATTCACCATCGAACTTTGATTTATCTATCAGAAAGGGCAAAGGTCGAAAACCCTAAGTTAAGAGAATCTAGGTTCGGGGGTTGGTTACGCTTAGGGAAGGTATTAACATCCTAAACGTCTGTAGTACTCTACAGGAACCTCTTGTTAGTACTTATGTTATCTATTGATCGCTTGCTAAGGGTATCTGCTAAGGGAAAGACCTAGGAGTTAGTATCTAAGTATACTCGCCAAGACATCGCATCTTGTGCCTACGTATCCTGACGGGAGTGGAATCAGAGTATTCGTAGTTCCCCTCAATGAGAGTGAAGAACTCTTGACTATGGTCAAGGTTCCAGGGAAAGGTAGCGTCTATGGCAAGACGCTACATAGAGTACGGTGACTCTAAAGTTAAAGTTAAGTTAAAAGGGTAGAGAGTGTCCATGGCAGAACACATGTATGAAGTGCAGTGACTCCGATCCTAAGGTTAGGATAAGGGAAAGAAGTGTTCGCGGCGAAACACATGTAAAGAGTGCGGTGACTCCGATCCTAAGGCTAGGATAAAAGAGAGGGATCTAGAGTTAGGCTAATATGCGACATGGCTGTCAACAACGGGACCTTTCCTTTGGAATTTGATTGAGAAAAGATTTTTTTAATTTTAAGAGAAAAATACTCGACAAAAGATCGAGGTTTGAATTACGTGATGGCGATTGCAAAAGGAAACCTACTTAAGAGAGAAATAGCCACTTTACGTTGGATCAAGATTTTGAGAAAAAATGGTTAAGTCGAAACCTACTCCCTAAGGGTGCTCCTAGTAAACGAAATCGTAATCAAAGAAAAGGTGCAAGTGTGTGCATTAGGTCGATGACGATGCTAAAAAGCAGTCGACTTACAAGTTGGGGTATGGCTTGATATGTGGATCAAGAATGCTTTGGATTTGGTTGATTGCGATCGTAGAAACAATCGACTTACAGGGTTTAAAAAGGGGCTCGATTATTGAATCGATAATTGTTTGATATTTTGAAAAAAAAGGTTTTAATATAGTAGCAAGATATGAGCAAAATAAAGGAAATCAACAAAATTATTTTACACATCATGGGAATTGGGATACATTTTGCCAATGGGGATAAGAATGAGCGATATACAATCCAAACAAGCAATAATTCAACAGTAATTAAAATTAGCAAAAGTTATAATCCAAACTTAATAACCAGATTAATAATAAAAAATGATATCAATATTCAAATCTAAATTCAAACAAGATTAAGATCAAAATTGAAACAAAATTAATATCAAGAATTAAAAAAAATGAAATCAAAATTATTCGAGAATTAATAAGAGAATATCGCTAACGCAAAAGATGCGATCATCACAATAGAGATTAAGAGTGCGTATATCTAGAATTAAAAAATAGAAAGGAAATTTTTTTAGAGCATTTTAAAACAACATTGTTGCTAACGCAAAAAATGCGATCATCGCAATCTGGATCCAAATCATGTGGATCTATTTATAACAAAAAGCAACTCAAAGAAAATAAAATTTTAAATTTTGATGAAAAAAACCTCAACAATATTGCTATCGCGAAAATGCGGTCATCGCAACCGGATCCAAATCGTGAGGATCTAAATTTTTTAGAGATAGAAAATGCATAAAAAAAATAAATTTAACGTGCTAAAAAAAATATCAACAATGTTGCTAACGCAAAAATGCGATCATCGCAACCGGATTAAATCAACACAAATGTCACGCACTATACACGTTTATATGTAAACAGCGTATCGACACGATTTGATCTGAATAATTTAAATAAAAAAAAGGAATTAACAATATATATATATATATATATATATATATATATATATATATATATATATATATATATATATATATAATGTTTATAAAAAAAATTAATAATAGTAATGGTTGTTAGTTTATAGCAAAACGTTAGTAACTGTAACATGTATTATATATTAAAACAAAAGTTTTTTTTTTTATACTGATAAACCGAAACATGTGTTATAACAAAATGGTCATAAGAAACATATATTATATACGAACAAAACGTTATAACAAAATGGTCATAGCAAAACGTTAAAACCTACCAGTAAGCAGTGTCATCATATTATATACGAACAGTGAGCGGTTTCATCATATTATATGCTAGCAAAAAATTGGAATAAGAAAAAACCAACATCATGTACCGTTCTTGCTGTACCGGTAATAAAAGAAGAGGAATAAAAATCAAGCGGCAATTACGATGATGCAGCCGAATTTTTCCGGTCTCCATCCAGCAACACAACAATATACAGAGACCAAAATTAGGGTTAACTTTTAGTTACCAATAATGGACCAGTTTGTTTCAGTTTTAAAAAAATGAATTTTTTTTTTGTATTTTTTAAAATAGATTCTACAAAAAGGTTTTTCAAAATATTACAAATTTTTTAAAATTTGTTTTTTATAAATTAAAAAACTAATTTTGACATTCTATAACATTAATATACATTATTGAAGACCAAAACATAGTCAAAATCACAATTTTTTTAAAAAATTGTATTTCAAAAATGATTTTCATGAAAAGCTATTTGAAATAGCTTCAAAATTAAGTGATTTTTTGAAATTTTGATATCCAAAAAAAGTTTCGATAAAATGATGAAATATCTAAAATAACATTTTAAGAATAACTATTCAAACCAAATTTTCATTTGAAGCTTTTATCAAAAGTTTCTTTGTAAAATTTTTTTTCTACAAAATTATATTACACTATAAAAAGCATTTTTAAAAAAAGCCAAAACAAACGGGATGTCCCTAATATCTAATTTGAAGCTCAAATTAAATTAAACAATATTAAAATTAAATAAAATTTAAACAATTTAATTAATTAAAATTAATTTAAGATAAAATAAAAATCCTATTTATTTATTCTAAACATTATTTATATTAAAAATAATAATAAAAATGAAAATAAATATTTAAAATAAAATTAAAATAAAATGCTAATTACTATAATTATTTATTCTAAATAATATTAGTTAAAAAAAGTAAAATAAACGGATCCCAAATAAATAAATAAAAAATCGGACGCGCAAGTGATCGAAAAAATAAATCGAGTATACTAAAATGATCAGTACGAAATATACGACTCGGAAAAATATAGCGTTTGGTCAGATTTTAAAATAAATTTTGACTCGTAAAAATGTTCAAATTGATCAAAATACGACGAAAAATGTCAAAAAATTAAAACGAACACACCAAGTTAAACTACGTGAACCGTAGAATAATATGATTGACGTCTGCAAGTTCGATTTTAAAATTTTCTGTCCACTGATTTTACGCACCGCTGAAATTCAATTTGACCAGTCTGTCTGTAAATCCGAGAAATTATTCCGACTGATATTTTAGGTCATATGCGAGATGAAATGCATGTCATGCTGTACAGACAATGCGAAACAAAAAAACAAAATTTTAGGGTAAAAAATTAGGGTATGACAACTAGGCCTAGTCGATCGGAAAAAAGACTCACGTATGAGTACCATTGACCATGCTTTCGTGTGCTTTATCATGATTTGACCACTTGATCCGAAAACTCATGAATGCAAACTTTGTTACTTGAGGACAAGCAACAGTCTAAGTTTGGGGGAGATTGATAAGTGACCTTTGCATCATTCTTTCTAGTCGTTTCCTTTAGTATTTTAACACATTTTGCTCGATTTCCTTTCATTTGTCATGTTTTATGCTTTGGTTTGTGTTTTCTAGTGAACTATAGGGTCTAATGAGCATCCAAGACAAGAGGGATAAAAGGCAGCAAAACGGAGCAAAAACGGAAAAATACAATTTGTCCGGTACAAAAACCAGGGGGCTGCTACGGCCATCCGTAGCAACATAGTCCCTTAGCCCCCCTTTTGAGCTTCCTAGTAGTGGTTCCAGAGCCCTACTACGGCCACCCGTAGTAGGGAGGCGAGAGAAAATTCAAGTTTTTGTTTTGATTCCTTAAATATATTTAATTCTCTTTTAATCGTGGCTCTTAGGCATTATTGGATCCATATCAAATCTGAATATTTTGCATTGAACCAAGAATATTTTGTACTTTTATTATTTCCATATAAAACTCATAGTCTGTTATGAGTTTTGGGTCCCCAACACTTGTTATTCATTCCTAGTTACTAAGTTTCTATTTTTCTACTTTTTTTTGTAACTCAAGTCTCTAAGGGAGAAAGTTGTGGAACAAGGTTCATTCATGATTCAGGTTTTCTATTCATTCTCTTTATATTGTTCATCTCTTGTGATTGATTATTATGAGTTTGATGAGAATATCTCTGTGATTGTGTTTGCCCTCACCATGAATGAGTAATTTCCCAAGGACTAACGATTATGGGGATTGTTTCATGACCTATCGTATGATCTGTTACTACCGCTTGTGAGAATTTTAATTAAAATTATTTTATAATCTGAGTTCATGCATTCTAACTTCGTTTCGAAAATAAGTGGTTCTCGGGTATCGACCACAGTCTTAAAGGATATGTGTTGATATCGGAACGCAAATTTTTAAACAACCTAATATGGACGATGTTAAATCCGACAGACGAATTTGAGAAAATATATAGCTAGGAAAAAGTAATGACTCGCCGTATAATAATCTTGATGATGCAAAAGCCGGCCAATTATTCGTCGACGATAGGGGCAATGCGCCGAAGAATGCAGGTAGTGCCCAATTTTAGCTATTTTCAATCATTTATGCAAAAGACTCGCAATAGATGTAACAATGATTGTGTGATTATGTTAGAAATATGAATTATAACCTCGAGTCCTGTTTACCCCAATTTGAGATTTAAGTGATTCTTTTTCAGTTAACTGTTTTCATTTAATTGCTTTTTCTTTTAAGACATTTACTAAAATTCTTACTTTTGATTTCTCTAGAGATACATCGGTAAGACAAGAATTTGGTATTTAAACCATTCTTCTCCGTGGTTCAATATCTATTTTATTACTTTACGACTACTGTGCACATGCGGCTGCATCATTATTTAAAATCTTGATTAATTTATAAAAAAAATTATTTTTTAAAACATTTATACTAGATGATATAAATAAGGTAGAAAGAACATGGAGAATATGAGAGATATGCAACAAGAAGAATACAAATAATGGAAAATAAAGAGATAATAGATAAAGAGTGCACTTGATATTTATACACGTTCGACCAAACTTTTTGGCCTACTCCTATCTCCAAGAGTTTCCTCTTGAGAGTTCCATTAAAATCAGACTTGAGTTTTTTCACGATCAACCCACAAACTTTCAAGAACAAACAAGCAGTGCTTTTACACAAGCTTAACTCAAGAACCTTTATCCAAACTTTTTTTAGGTTTACCTTGTAACCTTCAAATACTTTACAAAATAAAATTCACAAGACAATCACACTCGTGAATAAAGCAAATTAAGCACAACACCAGCTACAACACAACTCTCGAAAGGGATTTTCGGTCTTTCAGCACTACAACAATTCTTGTGAAAAAACAATTTCAAAAACAAGGAGGAAAGAAAAATAATAAATATATTTCTATTCAAAAATCTTGTAATACCCCATATTTTCCTTAAATGCTCAATTGGATGCCAATTGGATTTATTGAAACTCTTAAGTGCTCTAAGTGTCATCAGTTGGGACAATAGAGTAACTAGTAGACTCTGAAGAGATTAATTATTGATAAAAGAGATAGGCCAATATTAATAAGTATAAGAGATGATATTTTGGTAACTCTAATATTTGGTAAATTGGTGTTAGATGACAAAATATCAAAGGGAGATATTTTGTGTCATTAAATATTATTATATATTATATGTATATATATATATTTGGTGGAAAGAATAAAAAGAAAAGAAGAAGAATAGAAAGAAAAGTTGGTAAGAGAAAGAAGAAAAGAGAAAGAAGAGAAAAAAGGAGAAAGGAAAAGGAGAAGAATATCTAAAGGTGGAAGAAGAAGAAGTCTTCATCATTCATCATCTCATCTTCTTCAATCCTCTTCATCTCCATCTTATTATAGAGGTGAGTTCCATTAGTTAGTTTAACATTGGAAGAAAAACATGACAATATGGTGGGTTAGGGTTTTGTGTGAAAATATGTTAAATGGAAGTTCGAATGTTGTTATATGATGAATTTCATGCACTACCATATTATACCATGTCTATTGGATGTTTAGGTGTGTGTTGTGATTATTAGGTGTTGAAGTTTTGAAGTTTTTGGCCATGGATGACTTTTTTTCACGTTGTTGGAAATTTGGAAAATGTATGGGTCGCACAGCGAGCTCCAACAAGCATCTCAGTCTGCTACGCTCGCACTGCGAACTTCCAGCGAAGCGAAGGCGAGACCTCGCCTAGAGCTCGCACATTGACCACTGAGGGTTTTTGCCACTGACTCAAATTTTCCTGCCTCGCCTAGAGCTCGCACAACGAACTCAAGGTGAAGGGGCCTCGCCCGGGCCTCGCACTGTGAATGCTGCAGTGTATTTCATGTTTTTGTTTGATTCTTATTTGTTTGTTTCATATGTATGTTTATGGTTACTATGCATTGTTTCACATTATTATTGAGGATTGTTATGCATGTTTAACATGAATAATTGGTTGATGTCAATGAGGATAAAATATGTGAAAAGTGAAGAAGAACACATAGTGTTGTGGTAACCATCATGTGGATGGTTTGATACTTGGTGAGGGACCTTTGTTCCGAAAGACCTATCTATGTTGTGACCATGTTTTAACCAATAATTCTTGGTAGAGGATGATAGTGGCTTATAATGCCTTGATGTGTTACAAACTACTATGATTGGTTATATATAGTATGATGTGCTATTATATGTGTTTCTTGGATGCTGGTGTGTTATGCCATATATGTATACATGGTTATTTTGATTGTGTGATAACATGCTTAAAAGACTATAAGAATGGTGAGGAAACCCTTGATGTTAACTAACGAAATGAATTAGTAAGATGATTAGGCCATGATGAATAACATAGATGGCAATGCTTGTGCTAGGATGCCTAGGTGTGTATCATTGGAAAGTAGTTGTCTAGTCGTGATGAGAGCTTTTTATGGAACATGTATGGTTTGTGTTGTTTATGGTTGAGGCAAATGTGATGCCTTGTGATTGTCGAATATAATCACGCTATCCTTAGTGATTACATAAGCAAATGGAACCTACGGGTAAAAGTCTTGAGATGGGGGTATTCCCATGGAAAGTGACGATTCGTAAGGTTGATGTTATCCCTTAGAATTTGAATCCATTCGATGTTATGTTATGTTTTATCATGTAATCAGAAACAATCCCTTGAGACGTGTCGATCCAAGAGTTGAGGCTTATGTAGAGCGCTCCTCTGGAATGTACACACTATTACTTTGACATGTTTGATTCTCGTGTGCAGTACAAATGGAGCCTACGGGTAAAATGCTTGAGACGGGGGTATTCCCATGGGAAGCGATGATTCATGTGGAAAACACCTTGAATCTAAATCTATTTTGTATGTCAAAGTACATTACAAGGATCCATGACCTGTGCCAAAAGTCTTAGACGTAGGAGAGGACGGGAAAAGGGGATGTGTTGGTATAGTTTTCGATTAGTGATTGTTTGAGTTGGTGGGCTCAAGAGACATGTTTCCAAACATTTCAAACTGTGTGAACTCAAGTCTTATCCCTTTCTCTTTTGACTTGAGATATAATTGATTAAAACTCTGTAGAGCCGAGTGAACCCATATGATTGGGGAACTCGCTGAGATTATTATCTCACTCCATTATTATTGTTGTTTTTTAGATGTTGTTTGCAGGTTTAGTTTATAAGTGGAGCTATGCTTGGATGTTTCAAGAGAAGCTTAGATTATATTTTCCGCTGTATATTATGTATCTTGTACATTGATGGATATTGTACTCCGATCTTAGATTTTATTGTTTGAAACTTTCCATATCTTGCACCATAGGTCGTGTTTTATGTATTTGTAAAATGGTCAAGTATGTAAGTTATGCCAATAGGTACTTATGATGGTGTCAATACCAGATATTAACACTTGTATGGTATATATATATATATATATATATATATATATATATATATATATATATATTATACAGAGCGTTATAATTGGTATTAGAGCAGGTTGTATCCTCGACATAGACTTAAAACATCATAAGTAAATCTATTCCTGTCTCATAAGTGTGTCTTGCCAACATGGTTCTTAATATCATATTATGTAGTAATGGGCCTGATCAACCTAATGCTATGTATGTGGTAGGTAGGATCATGGTTGAGCTACCACGAGGACTCCGAAGTGTTTTCGAAACCTGTGTTGTGAGAGTAGACCCAAGCCAAAAGTTAGAAGTAGGGAGAACTGGCTAGCTCAGTTAAGGTCATAGTAGAAGTTGTGCTTCCGGTAACATGGAATTGAAGACTGGTGCATGGTTCAAACAATCTTTTAGAATTGATGGAGTCAGAAAGTTGAGGATCTCTACCGGATAAATGTCCAGGGTATTGAGGACTATATGGATTGACTAGTGGAACTGGATTGACCATTGGTATGGAGAAAACTTTCAAGTGATCCCATTTAGTGAGGAAGAAGGGATGTTTTATGGAGCGTTTGACGTAAGGTCCGAAAGTGAGATAGTTGTCAGTGTTTTAGTTTCTAAAGTCACCCGGGAATCTTGGAAGAACGGGTATTGTTGAGAGTGTGTTCAGAATGGTATCTTCAAGTGGTTGAGAGATTGAGAGTTACATATGTTCAGCTTTTGTTGGGAACCTAAGGTAGTAGTGTAGTCTAGAGGGAGACACGAGGACATGACTGACTGCATGTTTCAATCGAAACATGTATGTATCAGACGAGAAGCAGGGGAAACTCATGTATATTAAGTCTTGGAAGGGAGATTGGATTTATGACAATACGTCAAGAATTTAGTATTCAGTGAGAGACCAATTTGGAAATGATAAGTTACCCAAGGATAAGTTATAAGAGAATGTGTCATAGAAGGAACACATATTTTTTTAGTAATGGAAGTTATAACGTTTTGGGCAAAAGAGGTTTGTAATAAAAGATAGAACAAGCACTTTGGATTCGCGGAAACTCTAGTAGGATGATTTTAGGAATTGGAATTAAGAAAAGTGCATTGGGTAGCAAAGTAAACGCAGAATGGAGAACGAGGCCAACATTACAATATGAAAATGGTAACATGATGTATTTTGGGCGAATGTACAATAGAGTTATTAAGTTTTGTTGAGGCTAAGTAAGGAGGTGTACTCAATGGTTGTTCACTCATGAAGACTTTTAACGTGTGAAGTAGAGTGGAAGAAGTTGCACCTTGGTATTATGAGATACGTGGTAGTAATATTGTGGTCACAAGTGTACGTAATGGATTCCTAGTATTGAGAAGGATGCGAAGTCACACCCTCTTTGTTGAACAGTGAGGATCATGTTCTAAGAAGTGAGACTGTGGTAAGCAATAAGGAGTAAACCAATATTTAGTACGAACTAAGTGGAAATCGTAAAACGGACTATACCTGGTGGTTTTGTAGGTAGTTGACAAGAGTTGTCAAATATAAGTCATTCAATAAGTAGTTCTGATGTAGTGAAGTGTTCAATGGGTTTTGGGTGGGAAGAGAGTCCCAATCCATAAGCACGCGAGAGATGTCAAGGTTCTTCAGGAGGAAGTATTATCTTGGCTGTTAAGAGTGAGAGGCTTTTTCGTATTTGTGAATGATCAAGGTATTCCAAATCTACCTTTTGTTGGACTAAGAAAGTTTGTTATTTTGATTCTCACAAAGGAATTCTATTAAGAGTATGAGGTTGTGTGCTTGACATGATATGTCCATGATGAATGGGGTACCATGTAGTTGTTGTATGTTGAGGTTTGTTTGTGGGTGAATCAAATATGAGTTTATGGTTGAGACCCTTGAATGCCATCATTTGGTGAGTTCTTCTAGGGTCTTCGTGTGAGCCTTGGCGAGCGGAAGGCGAGCTCGCTGGCTGCTCGTTGTGTGACGTGACAAAACTTTGGAACTTTGCCTTGTTTCTCGTTTGGAGTGTATCATCTGCATGTTTTAGCATTGTTTTTTGTTACCTGGTGTTGATCGTGGTTGGTGAGTATTATGCAAGTTGAGGAGGTACGAGTGGAGGATAAACATGAAAGTTAGTGCAAGATGGATTGACGGTTTCAGAGTTGGAATCTTTAGAAGGGTATTGCATAATTGATGATCTGTATGGATTCCAAAGGAGTTTGACGTTGGGGAAACGATCTAGTGGAACGTAATCAGTAGGAGAAATACTTGGGCGTATCACCATTATGACTACTGAGGGCCTTAAGAGTGAGATTGGGCAAGAATCACTAAGTGATGACCTTGCAGAGAGCGGTTTGGTACCTTTTGCATATGAGTTAGTAAGGTATAAGTGAGTAGTCAGACTATGGCATTTGTTATGTCTCGCGAGTTCATGGTATCGGATGTAGACTCTGTGAGAGTGGTATCGGATATGTATAGTGCACTTTACCAGTTGAAGGAATTTGTAAGTTATCCTTCCAAACGGGAGTGGGAATCAGATGTTCTGAGGTTAATCATGTAATTTGGATCGTATATGGGACAGGACGATGGAGAGAGGTGAATTTTGATAAGATGTGTTATGTAACCTCTAGAGGTGTGTGAAGCGCTGTGTGTGAATCGACGAGTGGTGTGGAAACTTGCAGTTACGTCCTAGATGACTTAAGTTTGGTAGTGACGACTCGGGAATGACTGAAGTCCCGTTATGGTGTTAACTTGTTATTGGTTGAGATCTCGTGTCAACAGAAACCTTGAATGAGTCGGCATATCATAAAAGAATTTGATTTCATTGATGTAGCAACCAGAACCGGGAATTTGTCTAGCTACTTTGGATGAAGTGTTTCAAACTCAGTATGAATTTAAAGGTTGTATATGTTTATGGTTGTAGTCATATGATTCCTGTATATACATCTTCTGGAGAGTTTTGAATCTATTCTAACGATTGTGTGTTAGCAGGGAAGTTATTCTACTGATGGATGCCGGTCAGGTTCTCGTACTGTTTAGTTAGTGGGCACTCTGGTGGATAAGTGTGTTCTACGCAGACTGTAGCTAACTAGTGGTGCCCAAGAATTTGAAATGTTTCGCTGTTAGAATCAGGTTTGCATAGTGGAAGGTGACAGATGAAAGAGTTCAGTCAAATTAATAGGGATCAAAGGGATAGTTTCTCGTAAGGATGTATGTAAGACAATCTCAAGCTAAGGGTGTTATCCTATTAGTGCAGTACGGAAGAGTTGAAGTGTCGCGTGTAATGGTTACAGTGTATGCATCAGATCAAGTTGGATTGATAAGGATATTGATCGATGTATTATGAAGTTGTTTTAAAGGTTGAGGGATTTATAAAAGAAGAACCGTCATTATTTTCTTGATGACAAGGAATCATTGAATTACCTCACGAATATATGATGAGTGTTGTCTATCCCAAACCAAGATGAGGTATTGTGGTTTTGTTTGTGATTCATTATGAGAGCATGGAGTTGTAAATTCCAAAAGAAGAATGTGAACAAGTGCTTTAGAATGGCATGACAGAGGATTTAAGAAAAAGCAAAGTTAAAAGTTAACTACACATTGGAAAAAAAGTATAGTAAATACCAAAAAGTTTGAGAAGTTGTGGAAAAGAAGGAATTTGATCTGTGAAGGTAAGTTGAAAAGAATCGAGTACGTCAAAAGTTTTAACTGGAGTTAAGTCAAGTGTTGATCCATGATGGTGGTGTAAGGAGTAGTTATTGCTGAGAAGAGGAAATTCGAGGGAGAATTCCAATTTAAGTGGGGGAGAGTGTAATACCCCATATTTCCCTTAAATGCTCAATTGGGTGTCAGTTGGATTTATTGAAGCTCTTAAGTGCTCTAAGTGTCATCAGTTGGGACCAATAGAGTAACTAGTAGACTCTGAAGAGGTCAATTATTGATAAAAGAGACAGACCAATATTAATAAGTATAAGAGAGGATATTTTGGTAACTCTAATATTTGGTAAATTGGTGTTAGATAACAAAATATCAAAGGGAGATACTTTGTGTCATTAACTGTTATTATGTATTATATGTGTGTGTGTGTGTGTATATATATATATATATATATATTTGGTGCAAAGAATAAAAAGAAAAGAAGAAGAATAGAAAGAAAAGTTGGTAAGAGAAAGAAGAGAAAAGAAGAGAAAGGAAAAGGAGAAGAATACCTAGAGGTGGAAAAAGAAGAAGTCTTCATCATTCATCATCTCATCTTCATCAATCCTCTTCATCTTCATCTTGTTCTATAGGTGAGTTCCATTAGTTAGTTTAGCATTGGGGGAAAACATGACAATATGGTGGGTTAGGGTTTTGTGTAAAAATATGTTAAATGGAAGCTGGAATGTTGTTATATGATGAATTTCATGCACTAACATGTTATACCATGTCTATTGGATGTTTAGGCGTGTGTTGTGATTATTGGGTGTTGAAGTTTTGGAGTTTTTGGCCATGGATGACTTCTCTTCACGTTGTTGGAAATCTGGAAAATGTATGGGTCGCACAACGAGCTCCAATGAGCTTCCAGCGAGCATCTCAGTCTACTACGCTCGCACTGCGAGCTTCCAGCGAAGCAAAGGCAAGACATCGCCTAGAACTTGCACAAAGACCACTGAGGGTTTTTGCCACTGCCTCAAATTTTCCTGCTTCGCACTGCGAATCCTCTGTGTATTTCACGTTTTTATTTGATTCTTGTTTGATTGTTTCATACGTATGTTTATGGTTACTATGGATGGTTTCACATGATTATTGAGGATTGTTATGCATGTTTACCATGAATAATTTGGTTGATATCTATGAGGATAAAATATGTGAAAAGTGAAGAAGAACACTTAATGGTTTGGTAACCACCATGTGGATGGTTTGATATTTGGTGAGGGACCTTTGTTGCAAAAGACCTATCTATGTTGTGACCATGTTTTAACCAAGAATGCTTGGTAGAGGATGATAGTGGCTTATAATGCCTTGATATGTTGCAAACTAATATGATTGGTTATATTTAGTATGATGTGTTATTATATGTGTTTCTTGGATGCTGATGTGTTATGCCATATATGTATACATGATTATTTTGATTGTGTGAAAGCATGCTTAAAAGTCTATAAGAATGGTGAGGAAACCCTTGGTGTTAGCTTTAGAAATGAATTAGTAAGATGATTAAGTCATGATGAATAACATAGATGACAATGCTTGTGCAATGATGCCTATATGTGTATATCATTGGCAAGTGGTTGTCAAGTTGTGAGGAGGGCTTTGTATGGAACATGTATGGTTTTTGTTGTTTATGGTTGAGGCGAATGTGATGCCTTGTGGTTGTTGAAAACAAACACGTTATCCTTAGTGATTACATAAGCGAATGGAACCGACAGGTAAAAGGCTTGAGATATGGATATTCCCATGGGAAACGACGATTCGTAAGGTTAATGTTAACCATTAAAATCTGAATCTATTCGACGTTATGTTATGTTTTATCATGTAGTTGGAAACAATCCCTTGAGATGTGTCGTTCCAAGAGTTGAGGCTTATGTAGAGCGTTCCTCTGAAATGTACGCACGATTACTTTGACAGGTTTGATTCCCGTGTGTAGTACGAATGGAGCCTACGGGTAAAATGCTTGAGATGAGGGTATTCTCATGGGAAGCGACGATTCATGTGGAAAACACCTTGAATCCGAATCCATTTCGTATGTCAAAGTACATTACAAGGATCCATGACCCGTGCCGAAAGTCATAGACGTAGGAGAGGACGAGAAAAGGGGATGCCTTGGTATAGTTTCCGATTAGTGATTGTTTGAGTTGGTGGAATTAAGAGTATGTTTTCATACATTGTGAATTGTGTGAACTCAAGTCTTATCCCTTTCCCTTTTGACTTGAGATAGAAGTGATTAGAATCCTGTAGAGCCGAGTGAACCCATAAGATAGGGGAACTCATTGAGATTATTATCTCACCCTATTATCGTTGTTTTTTTTCAGGTGTTGTTTGTAGGTTTAGTTTACAAGTGGAGCTATGCCTGGATGTTTCAAGAGAAGCTTATATTATGTTTTCCGTTGTGTATTATATATCTTGTACAATGATGAATATTATACTTCGATCTTATATTTTATTGTTTGACACTTTTTATATCTTGTACCATAGATCATCTTTTATGTATTTTTAAAATGGTCAAGCATGTAAGTTATGTCAATAGACACTTATGATGGTGTCAGTACCAGATATTAACACTTGTATTATATATATATATATATATATATATATATATATATATATATATATATATATATATATATGGCGTTACAAATCTAGTGTAAAGTGAAATGAGGATAAACCTCTTTTATATATAAAAAATTGGCTAAAAAAGGAAATGATTCATGGACTAAATTAAATGATTTAATCGATTAAATCATGTTTTAATCGATTAAAACAATTTAAACGGAGGCAACCCTAATTAAGAAAAGGAAACCCTGACATGGCTAATTGAAATAATCGATTAATAGCTTTTCTAATTGATTAAAAGGTTTTCCTCCTTGCTTTAATCGATTGGACCATGTTCTTCACCGATTAGGCAACAAGTTAACTTTCCTAATTTATTATAAACACTTCTTAATCAATTCCATACATGCCTTGATAGGTTTTAAGAAGTTTTAATAAAATCATAAAGGGTTTGAAAAGATTTTTTTTGTGTATGTGTGATTGTCTTAGTACTTCAAGACTTACTCCTTATCTTTTACAATTTAAATCGATCCCCTTAAGACGTTAAGCGTTGGACCGAACAAGATTTCACACTTTCTCTCTTTCAGACTTCAAGATCCTTTTCATGATTCAACGATTGATTAATACTTCAGCTGGATCTTTAAATTATCGGACTAATGTTGTTTGATGTATGTTCTTGATGAGATGTCATCACCACGAGCTTACAAAACAATTGCAATTAACTTCCCCTTTGTCATTTATCACAAAGAACTCTTGAAAAGAGATATCAACATTCAAAAGTCATTTGACTTATGGAGTTATCGTCCTTAAAAGTTTTTTGACAATTGTTATCAATTGTCATCATCAAAACCAACGGATGGTTATACCTACTTGTACACCACATAAATCAACAGGGAGTTGTGAGTATTAGTACCGTGCATCCAAAAGTGATGGGTGCTCAAGGAAATGATATTTTGAGTGGTTTAGTAGTTATAGAAAACCCCTATCAAGGTAAAATTGACAAGAATGGTGAGGGGATTCAACTTTAGTTGGTACTTTCTTTTAAGAGGAGGATCATCAAGAGAAAGCAATTGCAAGTTCACTTCTTTTGGGAGGTGACTCTATTATGATGGCATACTCTACCTTATCAAATTTCAAAGCCTCTATTATTCATGACATGCAAGTTTTAGGGCTTGTTTCTATAGAGCCCGAACAAGCTATGAATTTTCAGAGTGAATTCTGAGCTAACATGACTCGAAAAGATGAGTGTTGATTTGGACTGAAACACATGTACCATTTGAATTGACGGTCTTAAGAAAGAAGAATAATAAGAAATAACCCGGGGTGAGTAAAGGATTCAAGTTGGATGCCTCTTGCTGCTTGTCTCACTAGTTTCTTAGAATATTATTATTCAAAAGAAATCATAAATTTTTATATATATATATATATATATATATATATATATATATATATATATATATATATATATATATAACCATTTTAACCAAAATTTAATGAACAATTTTCAAAAACCATTACTTTAAAAAATGTTAAAACAAAAAAAAATATATAACACTTGAAATGTTAATAGATGACTATAAGCTTGCCACATTTCCAAATGTCAAACATTTCTTAGCTTATGTTTTAAGTAGCAGTATCTTAGAACTTCTGTTATTTATTTGCAACGGCAGCCAAATTTGGTCTCAAACAATAAAAACCTAAAAATGAAACAAGGATTCACGCCCTGAAACAAGTCATAACATCTCAAATTCTCAATCAAGTGAATATCCTCTAGTTACTAAAACCTAATATGACATAGATCAAAGTGGAGAAATCATGCATCTAACACGGATCTCTTAGAAAGTTACTACTATTATTATTTGTTATATTCCACCAAAATATGTTACATTCTTCTATCAATAGATAATTTGTAAATAACATCTCCACTCTTCAATTCAACAACGTATTTTTTCCAATAAACAAAAATGAACAAATTTAAAATCATTAGAACATTGCCGGGTCAAATTAGATGTTTGAGATTTGGATCATTTAACACTTTAACCTAGACTAAAGAACAACTGATATATCAAAAACTCTCAAATACTTGTAATTCAAAGTCAAGAGTAGTTCATAAATAACTCCCACACTTCTCAAACTAAGTAAACATTTTTTTTCAAAAAACAAAAGGGTTCTCACATCTAAAAAAATGATATTAACATGTAACGGAAAATGATTTCTTGCATTCAAATACTAAATGCAGGGTGATCCTATTCATTCACCTTTTACATTGTTTGTTTAATGAATGTTAAATTTGCACCATTCAATTTAAATCACAAGGCTTATATTGTATTGACAACATAACTTGTGAATATTAATATAAAAAATAATATAATAAAAATTTAATAAATTAAAAATACTATAAAAAATAAGATTGATCAAAAATTAAAATAATTACAATTAAATTTATTTTAAATTAATGTATAATTATATTTTTAACGTGTTATTTTTAATTATTATAATTGTAACTTTTTTTTTAATTTAGACCTATGTTTTAAATGGAGTGGTTGCTCGAGTTTAGGTAAATGGAACATTATCATTAAAATATGATTTTTTTTTTAATATAACTTATTTTTTTAAAAAAATTACAAAAAAAACCATTGTTTCAAAACATTTTCCAAAGTAGCTGGGTTTCAAAAAATCCTATTAGGGTGGCACCATAAGAGATGGTGCCTCAGTTGGAGGCCACATGCCAAACCATATGGCGCGTCAGTAATGTCCACATGCCCTAAATTTTTTTGCTGAGGAGTCGCCATCTGGGATGGCACCTCAGTGTGTTTTTTTATTTTTTTATTTATTTTTAATTGGGAATAAAAAAAACATTTTTAAATTTTTTTAATGTTTTGTTAAATTTGATGAGTTGAAAATTGTATTGGAAATAATATCCATAAATGCATTATAATATTTAGTACAATATTTGGATACAAAAAAAATTCAATGATCGTGTCTATCTAAACGACCACTGGTTCCACATTCAGGGGCTCTTGCACGACGTCTCTGTCTAGTACCACGAGTTTGTTGAGGTGTGGCTGGTCTTTGTGTTTGTTGAGATGGCCCCGACGCATGAGACAAATTCTGAAGCATTTGTCCCCAATAGCCGGGGGGGTTGCCGCCGACGGCGTTTCCGTAATCCAACTGCATGCCCATGTTTGTGTAATTTGTATGAGGGGGTTGGGTTGGTTCCATACGGTATGGTTGGCAAAAATGATGCATTGATGGGTGTTGGTACTGAGTCAGCGGTTGATGTGGGGTTTGATAGACGAACAGTGGGTGGGTTTGTTGGGTGTAGGATGATTGTGGTTCTTGGTGGTAGGAAGATGAGGTGTTCATTTGTGAGGGGCTTGGGTGTGCTTCGGTCGGTTCGAAAGACTCGTTAGGGCTATAGGGGTAAGGGTTTTCTTGTTGTGGTGTATAGGTCGGTGTATGATGTTGGGCATATTGCTGGGTATTCTGCTGTGAGGAAGACGCACGTTGGCGGGGGTCAACTAGATACGTGGCCTGAGAGAGGAATAGTTGCGGTTTTGTAACAGACCTAAACCAACTCATATATTATTCTGTTGGCATATCATCTTGTACAACATAGTCGGTTAAGACGTGCTGGTGTCGGTTCTCCCAGTGTTGACACAGCGCTGCCGCAAAGTTGGTCCACGCACCCACTTTCCACTGCGTGTCGACTCTACGCAGATGCCACGTTCCCAAACTTGTAGGAGCCACCGGAATATCCCGATGCACACTACAAAAAGTCGCGTTAATTATGGCGGTTAATTTGATAAAATTGTGACGGTTTGAACCGCCACAATTAACAAATACGACGTTTTCTAAAACGCCATAAATATGGCTGCCGCAAAGAAAATAACGACGGTTTAAACTTAAACGCCGTGCAAACCGTCGTTTTATAGACCGTTTAAAGTGGCGGTTTTTTGTTTGGTAATAGTGGCAGTTTCAAATGCCATATATCACTTAATAAACAAATATACTGGAAATTACGTCAGGTTAAACCGTCCTAATTTAGTTATGATATTAGCCAAAAAAGCATTGTTTAAACCGCCACAATTTTCAATTTAATTTTAAAAAAATTTATTTGAAATTTGCTAGATAAATATTTTTTTTTGTCACAATTCAACACCTAATGCTAAAAATAAATTAAAATATGTATGATAAATTTACATAAAGCATTCTTGTAAAAGAAATAAAGAAAACATATATTAAGAGCCTAAAAATTAAATATATATTTGATATAATAAGTTTAAATGTTTGATTTAAATATCACAAGCTATTCCCAAAATATTAAAACATAAAAATGACTAACAATTTTTGTATACATTATCTTGAGCTATTCTCCAAATAAACAAGTTTTAGAACCTAAAACTACCATAAAAAATCATATGTCATTTGAAGGACTCGTGTGATTTTCTTCACGCGTATTGCTTGCATCTGATCTTCTTACGTTATAAGCTAACGAAGGTTCACTTCCTGCTTTGGAAGCCTACAAAAAACAGAATAATTATTATATTACAACTAATCACTATAAAAATATGTAAATTACTGACTATTCAACCAATTAGTGCATGCTCAGACCCATGGTTAAGTTTTGCATAAATGATATTTCAGCACAGATCCCCCATGGTCTTGTCAGACTTCCCGCATACATAATTATATGCTAATTCAATTTTACTCAAACATTTAAATTATAGTTCCCTATGCTATCAAACTCCCATAAAATTCAAATGCTTATAATTAGTACAAAATAATGATAATTCACATATATAGAAATTAACCCCAAATAGCTCAAACCAAATCCATATTATTATTAAGAAAACCAAAACTAAGAGAGTGTATCAAGTTGAATAGTATTAACGGGAAAGCAAGTAATTTAGTAATTTATGAAATGATACACATATATCAGGAAGAAAGGTATCAAATTATGCTATATATAAGGTAGGATTCTCTCAACATTCTAATAGGAAAAAGTTATGATTTGAGATTACTAATGTACATAGTAGATGTTATTTCAATTAAGTATAACTAAAATGAATGAATGAGAAACATATTGAAACATACAGATGCCCCAGTTACTCTTTTCTAAGTATCCATTCCTTGAATGTGTTATTTATAAACAGATTTTTAGGAATCTGTTACACACATTCTTACTGTCACTGGATCTACTAGACCTTTAGATCCATCCATTTGGATACTTAAGAAAAAATTATGTATATGGAAAAAAATAATGAAGGATAAAAAATTGGAAGATGAAGGATAAGTGATAAATATGGTAGCTTTCAACTTTTAATTGAAGCTCACGGCACTAGAGTGACAAAAGGAAGAAACTTTTGTTGTAGATTTTCGAGAATATAGAAAAATTTGTCATGGACTTGTATCTTAATGGACATAACTTCGAAAACTTCAACCATAATTAAGTAAATGATGTAGTCTAAAAGAACGCGACTTTGAGAGTCATGATCTGGTATGTAATTACTGATATTGTTAATTTATACTACTAGTACAATGCAATCACTATGAGAACTGCAGAAACAGGAAACAACAAATGCTTAAGATTGATATAAGATACTTAATGATACCAATAATAGAGTGAAAAATAAACAAGCCTTGCAAGGAAACCAAAACTTGCCTTCCATTTTCATGTATGTTGTCAAGTTCCGCAAACACATCATGTTCGATTTCAATTGTACAAGTCAGTGAACTATACATTGTATGGAAATATTTTGTTTCGGCAATTTTTAACAAGGCACTAGCTATTGGTCCCCTATATAGTTGAACACGTGCATATAGATCAATATACAACAACCATGTTATTATCCTATAACTATGAAGCAGTGGCACAAACAAGGACACGGACACAAATTCATACACATTGAATAGCCAAATAAGCAATAAAACCAAACCTTCTAGTTGGAGTTCAACAGCAAGTTCATCGAGTCCATTATTTCTCGACAGATCTTTGTGTACAAGAAGAGTTTCCTATGAGCACCATGATACAATATATAGATTCAGCTTATATACATCATTAATTGCAAATGATTAATAAGCATTCATGGGATTTAAACTGTAATAACCATTGCATTGCAGGCGACATGATAATCAGTCTTCGCATCCCTAATAATCTGCTTTGCCACATCGATATTAGCAGCTTTGTCAACATATACATGGCATATTCCATCTGTATAACAAACATCACATTTTAATACTAACTTTGTACTTAAATATAATTTCTCCTTTTGAAGTTTGATTACAAATAGGAAACTTAAAACGTACTACATAAATTACCAGCATGACCAAGAACAGAATCTTCGTAGAATCCTTAATCTGAGAAACAAGCTTATTACTCCCTCTAGGGACCACAAGATCTATATCGTCATCAAGCTTAAGCAGATCAGAAATTGCTTCTCTTGAAGTCACAAGCCTAATAAGTGTTTCACCAACTGTATCTGGAATAGCCGAAGTAATGACCTGCAACAATGAAGAAAATAAGCATGAAAGTTAACTCACTCGCTTATTCAACGTTTCGATGAATTGGTTTGATGACTACAAACATGTTTAACCCTAAATAAAATCAACAAACCTTGTGTAAGGCCGCGTTAGATCTTTTGGCTTCCTTTCTTCCTTTGAGCACTAAACCATTTCCACTTCGAATTTCCAATGCAGCTATCTATTGATCCATTTCAAGAATCGTTGTAAGAATCGATGTTCAAGTTCAACATATTAAGCAAATCAATCATAGCCATAACATCAGAACTCTATTTTTTTTGTCATACTGATGTCTATGACATTTGTATTGAAGAGGTACGATAGATATGAATTAAGAAAGAATAAGTGTGTTATAACCTGAAAAAGTGCATCGGGTCGAGACTCAAATATAACTAGAAGTACACCCAAAGGACGTGATATTTTATCCAAATGAGTTTGTGTGCTAGCTGGATACAAAGAGCAGTAATCAGAATTGACAAAATTGAATGTCGGACATTAAAATTCAGTAACATCATTGAGTTCCTAGAATTTGTTGTTATTGAATAATTGCAAACTAAGTCCATTTTTGAAAAAAAAATATTGATGTTGCATTGTTTAAGGATGTAAAAAGTAGGAACTGTTTAATATTAGTACATTATCACATAACTTATTTCAAGTGATAGTTATTAACTGATTAGTGAGATGACTTTAAAGGGGTTTATGACCTAAGTTCTCTTTAATATCTGACCGATATGTTTTCCAGCTTGCAACAAATTTTACAAGACTCGCAATATGAAAATACACAAATCAAGGTCAGATAAAAATTGGGATACTTTTAAGAAATTGTTAAAAGATATCGAAGAAATATCACTATCCAATGCGATTTTAACACATGTATCTTTCATTATTGAACAAGTAAAGTTCTTACCTTCTCACGTCTCAATGTTAAACGCGATATAAGTTATCTCTCATATCCAGCTTCCTCTGCATCAGCAACATCAGCTCCATTCTCAATCCTTATCATACTTTCATTCTCTTCTAATGCATTAGCCACATCCAGAAATATCTTCCTCCTTTCTTCAGAATTTAGAATCTTAAACAAAAAAAAAGGCCAAGTTAAATCAACACTTGAAGAAATTTATGAAAGTAAACCTTGTTTTTTAAGATTCTGAATTGGTTAGTACCTAAAGTTTCCTCGAACTCTTGCATGTTGCAGCTGCCATTTCATGTGCAGTTACTTCCTTTATACTCGTCTACACGTGAACATCCTTATGAAAGACAATACCAATTCTTTCTCCTTGAAGCACTCGCATGATGTTTTCATTAGTAAAGCCGCTAAAGGAGTTAGAAATGTAATTCAATGTCAGAAAATTGCAAAATTTTGAACATCATTCAAAGCTTAGCAAAAAAAAAACTTTAAGAACTACATGATACCTATTAATAATCACAGGTGTGCCATAATAAGCGACGCAAATAGAAGCATTACTTTAGCAGTCATACCCCCTATTCCCAATCTCGACTTATCCCCAAAAGTAACTTCCATTTAATGTTTTTCTTTTACATAAGTGTGAATCAGTTTCGATTTTTGATTTGACGGAGGACCACTATAAAGGCCCTCAACATCACTCAACAAAATAAGAAGGTCGACTTTGAGTTCCAAAACCATTAACCAGCCAAACTATCATTGTCCTAGAAGATACCAGATGAGTCCTGCAGAAACTTGCATTTAAAAGTAACTTTGCCAAAAAACAAGAAAACAAACCTAATAAGGTTTAAGGTTTTTCAAAAGCAAATTAGAAATGGACAACGCTAGTTGAAGTGAAATATTTTAATGAAAAGAAGCATACCTCATATGGTGTCTTCCTAGTGCTCACAACATCATTCTCATTGAAAATAGGGATGAGCCTTAGATTTAGCAATGAGTGAACAATATCAGTTAGTTGTTTCCTGAAATCTGTATCCCGAAAAAATACATCATTCACAAGAAGTTGGGATGAAGTCACATCAAGCTGCATCAGGAAAACCACATCAATAAGAATGGATCTGTTAGATTAATTAAACAACAGTTCTTATGTTAGAGCAATGTGGAAAGAATCATTGTATAAGATTCACGACATATTGAATTAAAAACTTAATTTAGCATGCACCTGACAAAACATGATATCATAGAGAGCCATGAGACTACTTTATCCAAAGCTGCACAAGCTTTGCCATCAAGTTCATATTGTGGATTTTGAAGATCAGAAAAGCTACATAAGTACATAAAAGAACAGAGTTATAAAAAAACATTTGTTAAGCAGTGAGGGCTTCATATGTTTTCAAAGAAAAATAACAGAAACACATCATCAACAAAACCATAAATTTCTTTTAAAAAAATGAAAACTTTATTAAATTGTAGCTCTATTAACCCTTTCTTCCTAAAATTCCACCATGTACCATATATCAGTAACACTTTTGTTTGAAGCTTCGTAACTCTATATTTTCATGAACAAGATTCAACCTTTGCAACTCACCAAGGAACAATGAACAATATCAGAATTGGAACAACCTACTTCTAACAACATCAACGTGATCGCACTCACTACAACAACGTTAACCGGCGTCATCGCGACAACTGGTGCTATCGGAGCACCACTTATGGCACTTAAACTATCATCCACTCTTATATTTTAAGCAACAACAAATTTGATTCTTATCATGAATAAGATTCAACCTTCACAAATCAGCGAACGTCAGAGTTAGAATAAACCTACTTCTAAACAACATCAACATGATCACACTCACCGCAACAACATTAACCGGTGTCGTCGCGACAGCTACTGCTATCAGAGCACCACTTCTGAATCATAAACTATCATCCACTCTTCCGATTCAGACTAACAAGAACTCAACATAATATGTTCTAGAGTAGCATACTTGAGTACCAAATGAAGAAACAATTAGTCATGTAGACATTTATTCAAACACATAGTGAGCACTCAGACAAAGAAACAGTCCTTCATTTTTTTGGACATTTCTTCAAACACTTAAAGAGCAGTAAAATAATAGAAAGAAACGCATTACTAAAAATTACAACCAAAACACACAAACACTTGAAAAAAAACAAATCCAAAAAATTATTTCAAGCTAATACAAGAAATTTAACCTACATAGAAATTTTAGATAATAAATCAACCTTTCGACACCAAAATCAAACAAAAAATGAAATTAAAAAGATAAAAGTAAAACCTAGTTTTTACCATGGAAATTTGGAATAGAAGAAGATCGACAGAAGAGCAATGGAACAAAGAAGCGGCGAAAAAACATGGATGGAACTGGAGAAGAAAGAACCCGACGGCGGGTGTACTCTGTAGTTAGGGTGTAGGTGGTGAGTATTTTATGTTTGGATATCTATTAAAAAAAAATTGATTTTAGAAAAAATCTACTCAATATTATTATTATGAATCAGAAAAAATAAAAAAAAATTAAGAAAGAGGAAAAATTTGTGTTAGCCCTTCATTGTTGTTACCGAGAAAAAGGGGAAGTTTTATCATTAAACGCTTGATGATTTTAATAATAAAATATTTATGTAAATAATGGCGGTCGAAACCGCCAGTACATGATCAATATTATGTCGGTTGATAAAACTGCCACAATGTGCTGTAAATTGTGACGGTTTTTGTTAAACGCCATAATAAAACCGCCACAATTTACGCATTTTTTTGTAGTGGCATTCCGAATTGAAGTTTGACTCGGTCGCTCTGATGCATCTCCACAGTTGTGAACCGAATAATTGGCGTTTTAGAAGTCCACACGGCAACATCATTTTCGTTGGGCTGGTGGTCGAGCTCCTCGTACGGCCTCCAGACAAACTACAAGAACAAAAGGTTTAATGAGAAACTGTACAAAATGTTAGAAATATTTATGGAAGTCGTAGGAAAATATACGTCGTTTGGGCCAATGTGGTCTAGCAGGTTGTGGTAGACTGTTATGGCATTCCTGGGGTTTCGTTCGTAGTTTATTTTCGGAACTGTCCACCTGAAAATGTAGTTAGAAATGAATTAGTTACAACTAAACATTCCAATATACGAAAAAGGGGGAAAGAAGTGTATAAGCTTACCTTAATGCGTAGGGGAATGTGAAGGGGTTCTGGTTAATTGGAGCTAGTGTTGGCATTCTCGACCAACCCCACGCCTGAAGGAAATAGGCGCAACCATAAAATGTACATGTGTCATTTTTTACATTTTCGCAGAGTGAACTATACAGATGGGCCAGGACAGCTGAACCCCAACTATATTCGTTTACTCTATTAATGTTATACAACAAAGGGAGATACATGATATTTACACTATTTCCAGTGCTTTCTGGAAACAAAAAATGACCAAACAATAGCAATAAATAACATCTAATTTTTTCTAGTACGTGATAGGGACGGGAATCCTGGTTTAATACGATAGAGTCATGGTATTCCCTAAGGCGTTTTAGGTCAATACCTTGCCCCTTAGGTTTACCGTCAGGTGAAGGCTGAAGTTCTTCCACCTGTAGGGGCGTTCCCAACAACTCGACGCATAGTTGGCTGTCTATATTTACGGGGCCGTTGACGGCCATGCCATATACGCGGAGGCCTAGTAACATATGCACGTCTTGGAGGGTGACCGTGCATTCACCAAAAGGAAGGTGAAATGTGTGGGTCTCCGACATCCATCGTTCTAGCAAGGCCAGAATAAACTTTGGGTTTACATGGTATGACGGGATTTTAATCACTTCTCCAAATCCACATCTTCTTAGATATTGTTCAGTGAAAGGGTCGTGACGGAAGTATGTGTGTCCACGGCAACAGAACCTTGAAACTTCCTGAACAAAAAAAACCAACAACATTACTTAGATAACAAAATACAACAAAGTTTAGTAGTGTAAAACAAAAGAAGACAGGAACACTTACGAAGTCGTCAACGTTTTTCGGCGTTCCTCGGTGGTTGTTTCCCATCGTGAGCAAAGACATTTTTTTTCCGTAACTGGTTATGGGTTGAGGTTGAGGGAATGGATGCAAAGTTTTTGTGATTTGAAGAGAAGAAAAGAGAATAGTTTGGGATGAGATGAAAATGGTGGCATGGTGAGATGATATTTATATTGGTGTAGAGGGGAGTCACATGATAATGCATGCATTCTTGGTCTTTGTAATCTGCCATGTGTTCTCTTGCATGCATCTTAGTCTTTGCAGTCTGCCATGTGTAGTCATGCATGAGATTCCTTGCATGCATCTTGGTCTTTGTAGTCTGACATGTGCAGTAAGACATGAGATTCCAAGGCATGCTTGTATTGTCATGTCAATAGTGGTCTTAAACAAAAACAATGGTGCAGAGGCATGCTAATGAATAGTGTACGCAGAGTATAGGTATGCAGATTCATTAGTCTAGGGCATCACAACAAATTTTTTTTTTATTTCAGATTAAAAATTAAAAATAAAAGTAACTTACACTAAGGCGCCATCTGGGATGGCGACTCTCAGGTAAGTTTAAGACGGAATTTTAGGGCATGGGACATAACTAAGGCGCCATATGGTTTGGCATATGGCCTCCAAATGAGGCGTCATCCCATATGGCGCCACCCTTAGAATGTTTTTTAAAACCCAGCCAGTTTGGTAAATTTTTTGAAAGAATGGTTTTTTTGGTAATTTTTTTGAAAAAATAAGTTATATTAAAAAAAATTCTTAAAATATTATATATATTTTTCTTTATATTATAAAAACACTTAAAGATCAATTTTGAACTACTTTGTTGCTTTTAAATATTTTTTCTTTCTATACAACTATTATTTTTTTATATATTGAATAATTTGATCAACATATAGTTTAAATATTTTGATTATTTAATATATTTGTTCTGGACTGGACCAATGGCTAGACATGGCCCAATCCGCTTCTGCTCCAGAGCGGCCCAAATTGCCTAAGTCCAATCCACAGAGGGGCAAAAGTTACCTTTCTGCCCCTCCAACCGGGCAAGAAATGCAACGTTCCTCCCCAGAATTACTGCCCGTCACGCACGGCTTCATTGCTCCCCGAACAGCTATGGGTAGGTGCCCGGAAATATGCATATGCCCGATATAACGGCTAGTTTTGGGCACCCTGCCCGACATAATGGCTAGTTTGGGTAGTTACTTATTCTTTGGGGAAAACGGTTATTTCGCCCCGAAAATAGACCGTTGGCCACGCGCTGGGGGCTCTATATAAACCCTCTCGCTTGAGAGGGTCAGGTATCCAATATTCACCCTAAGAATTCATACTTTGTACTTGCCCCTTTTCTCTGACCCTTTCTTACTTGAGCGTCGGAGTACCTTGCAGGTACACCCCCTCCTATCCATACGACCAGCATCCCTGACGCACTTGGCGGCCCAATTCTACAGGATCTGATCCAGCCTTCACGATCAGTGGCGCCGTCTATAGGAATCACTGTTCTCCCCATCTTTCTTTCCTTAGAAACCAAAGATCAAAACAATTCTCAAACATCATCACGATCATGGCCTCCCAAGATCGCACCAAGGATGCTCTCCAAACCACCATCCTCCCCGTCAACAAATCTGATGTTGACGGCCAGTCATCTCTCCTCCGAGATGCCGGTTTCCTCAGGGACGGAGCCACTGTTTCTCCTTCCCCTACCCCTGCTGATCGCAACAACAATCAACCTTCACTTGACGTCCAGCCCATTCCTGTTCCGCCCAACACCGACCCGGCCGTGGCAGCCCTTCTGGAGGCGATCAACAAAACCAACACCCTGATCCTGCAGCAAAACGAGAGGATCGGGGCATTAGAAGAGTCCAACCGTCCGAGATACCCTCCCACGCGGAGGAACTAAAGACGATCGAGAAGCCCGCATCCCCGGAGAGACATCGACCGAAGACTGCGCCAAGAGCCTGATCCTCGCGCAGAGCGGAAGCGCGACCAAATCTCCCCGCTTGACCAGCCCGCTCACGACCGCAAGAGGACTCGAAGGAACGAGCAATCTCCGCCGGTCAAGTCTAAAGGACAGGCCCGCTCACCTTCCCCTCGAAGGTACCGATTGCCTTCTCCTCGAAGGAACCGCTCACCTTCTCCGCGAAGGAACCGATCCCCTTCTCCCCGGAGGAACCGCCGCCGCGAGCATCCCATTCGGTCCCCATCATACACCAGTTCTAGCAGCGATGACGAGCCTCGCGGCCCGTTGTCCCAGGAGATCTTGGCTACCCGTCTCCCAAAAGGCTTGGAGAAACCCCCGTCACTTGGCACGTATGACGGAACCACTGACCCCGACGAGCACATCGAAAACATCGATGCGCTGTTAGACTACCGCGGCGTACGAGGCGCTATCAAATGCCGACTGTTCCCGACTATGCTCCGCAAGGGAGCGATGACATAGTACAAGCAACTACCCGAGGAGTCCATTACCTCGTGGAGACAGTTGGGCAGGATGTTCTCGCGGCACTTCACAGCATCTCGCCGCCACCCCAAAATTGAGGCCTCCCTTGAAGCCATAATCCAAGGAAAAGATGAACCTCTCCATGCATATATCGAGAGGTTCAACAAGGAAGCTGTACAAGTCCCTACAACGGACGAAATGAAGAAGTTTCTGCTCGAGCAAGGGCTCCGCCCAGGCTCCGAGTTTTCTAAAGCCATTGGCCTCGCACCACCGAGGAACTTAGACGCCCTCCTCCTCAAAGCCCAATCACACATTCAGTACGAAGAGAAGGTTGCGGCCAGCAACGTCCGAGCATCACGCCATCAGGAGAATGCTCGGGTATCCAGAGGAGAGAAAGCCTCGACGTCTCATCGGGGCGAACGGAGGCGCGAAGATTGTCCTCGTGACTCCCGTGACAACAAGGGGCCCTCCGGGCGGTTCCATGACTACACTCCCCTGACCGTCTCCAGGGAAAAGATCTTGTCTGAATGTGCCAATTCAGAGTTTAAGCAGGCAGGGGTCCGCTTCCCCAAGCAGCTGCCGAATAGACCAAACGTGGACAAATCAAAATACTGCCGTTTCCACAAGAGTCACGGCCACACTACGGAGGACTGCATCCATCTGAAGGATGCCATTGAGATACTGATCAGGGACGGGCACCTGAAACAATTTGCGAAGAAGAAGGACACTCCTCGGCAGGACGCCCAGGAGTCCAAGAAGATAGAGGAGGAAGTGCCCTCCTCGGAAGACGCCAACATACAGGTCGCTATGTCCATATCGCGACCAGAGGACTTCTACGTCTCGGACGGGCTCAGCGCCCCTGCTTATTTCGTGGCCTATAGCCCGTGGGAGACTTTTACCTCCGCCATGGTCATCTCTGGCGGGGGCTTCAACAAAGTCACTATGGGCTCCGTGAAACGCAAGTTCGAGCATCTGATCAACACGAGCTCCAATAAAGTGACCACGCTCGATCAAGCCCAGAAGGGCTCCGTCCCTATCTCCTTCTACCGGGAAGAGCTCCTCGGAGAATCCCCGAACTCGAGCATACCTTTGCTCGTCAGAGCCCGAATGGCGAACTTCGACGTTCGCAGAATCCTAGTCGACCAGGGCAGCTCGGTCGACATCATGTACTCCCAGCTGTTCTCAACGCTTCAGCTGGACGAATCACACCTTACCCTCTATGTAGGGTCCGATTTATAAGGATTCAACGGATCAGTGACCAAGCCGTGGGGCTACGTCGAACTGATCGTGACCTTCGGATCAGCTGAGATGGCCAGATCCATCAAGGTGCAATTCCTGGTGATCGACTGCCCGTCGCTATACCAGTACATTTTCGAAAGGCCAACTCTGGCCGAGTTAGTGGCGGTACCCTCAACAGTCCACCTGAAGATGAAGTATTACACTTCGAAAGGAATGGTCACCACCCTGCACGGCGATATCGAAGCTACACGTAGGTGTTTCGAGGCAGCTACAAAGGGGCTCAACGCCATTGCGTCCAAGCCAAAAGCATCGGGCAAGCCAGCATTTCCAAGCAGCTCCGAGGAAGCCAAGCCTCTTCCCCAGGTCGACTCCATCGACCTTGATAGTCGCTTCCAGGAAGAAGACCAGCAGGAGGAACGAGCACCTTCAGCCAACCCGTCCACATCCTCCAGCAGCGGCTCCCATCCGATGCGCCCAATACCGGATGGCAACTTCGAGATCATTCTGTTCGGCGATGACCCTCAGCGGGGAGTGAAGATTAGAGCAGATCTGCCCGACATCGCGAGGAAGCAGCTCAAGGCATGCCTCCATGAGAATGCCGACCTCTTCGCATGGAGCGCCGCCGAAATGCCCGGCTTGGATCCATCCGTCGCATGCCATCAGCTGACAATTGACCCGGCCGTCAAGGCCGTAGCACAACGTAGGAGAAAGCAGTCTCCGGAGAAGACGGAGGCTGCTGAAAAAGCTGTAAAGGACCTCCTCGAGGCCAAATTTATTTCGGAAGCCAAGTACACCACTTGGCTGTCCAACGTTGTATTAGTTAAAAAATCTAATGGAAAATGGCGCATGTGCATTTATTAAACCGATCTCAATAAGGCATGCCCGAAAGATGCCTACCCCCTCCCCAATATTGATAAACTTGTTGATAATTCTGCTGGTTTTAAAATTTTATCGTTCATGGACGCCTACTCGGGCTATAATCAAATTCCGATGGCAATGTCCGACAAAAAATATACGGCCTTCATGACCGAATCGGGCAACTATTACTACAACGTAATGCCCTTCGGCCTGAAGAACACCAGAGCAATGTACCAACGAATGATGAACAAGGTATTCCGTGGAGAAATAGGCGACATGCTCAAAGTCTACATGGACGACATGATCGTAAAGTCCCACGAGGAAACCGATCATACTACCCATTTGAGAAAGGTCTTCGAACAGACCAGGAAATACAAAATGCGTTTTAATCCAGAGAAGTGCACGTTCGATGTCCGGGCAGGAAAATTCCTCAGCTTCTACTTAACGGAACGAGGAATCGAGGCCAATCCCGATAAATGTCGGGCATTCTCCGAGTTTCCTACGCCCAAGTCCAAAAAATCCATCCAGTCCCTCAACGGGATGCTCGCATCACTATCCCGTTTCGTGGCTAAGTCCGCCCTGCACGCCCTATCGTTCTTCAAACTCCTCCGCAAAGAGGCGGCATTTGAATGGACCGAGGAGTGTGACAAGGCCCTTATCCATCTGAAACGAGCACTTTCAGAGCCACTGGTCCTCTCTCGCCCAGACAATGGCGAAACGTTGTACATGTACCTCGCCGTAGCAACCGAAGCAGTGAGCGCCGATCTCATCCGCGAGACAACTGACGGCCAGAAGCCCATATATTTCACGAGCAAAGCGCTACAAGGACCAGAGTTAAGTTACCAACAGATAGAGAAGGTGGCGCTGACCCTCATCAACGCTGCCAGAAGATTAAGCCACTACTTCTTGGCTCACACGATCGTGATTCGAACAGATCAACCCATAAAGCAGCTGCTCGGACGACCAGACATGGCCGGTCGGATGCTCAAATGGTCGTTGGAACTGTCCGAATTCGACATCCAATAGGAAAGCAGAAAAGCCCTCAAGGCCCAAGCTCTGTCCGACTTCGTCGCAGAAATGACATTCGCAGACTCCCCCGCGAGCGAAGCGCACAAATGGACTATTTTCGTTGACGGTGCCTCGAGCTCGGCAGGGAGCGGCGCGGGCATCATATTGGAGAGCGACGCAGGAATCATTGTTGAAGTTTCACTCACCTTGTCCTTCCCAACCTCCAATAACCAGGCTGAATACGAGGCCTTCCTCGCAGGGCTACGCCTTGCCAAGGACCTGGGCGCAGAAGAAGTCGTCATTTGCACGGATTCACAACTCGTGGCCCTCCAGGTCCGGGGAGAATACCAAGCCAAAAATGACAACCTGACCGAATACTTGGCCCTGGTCAAGAAGGAGATGGCGAAGTTCACAACAGTGGAAGTGAAACACGTTCCTCGCGAAAATAACGTGCGAGCAGACGTGCTATCCAAACTAGCCAGCACAAAGAAGAAAGGCGGAAACAAATCTGTCATACAAGAAGTACTTCCTCGACCCAGCATCGAGAAGACCTCCCCGACACTCGACGTGCAGGTGATCGGCGACAACAACTGCTGGATGACCCCCGTCTACAACTATCTCGCCAAAGACGAACTTCCGTCCGACCCAAAGGAGGCCAGCACAGTCAGGCGAAGAGCCTGCTCTTACATCTTGGTCGAAGATAAACTCTACAGGCAGGGATTCTCCATTCCGCTGCTCAAGTGTGTTGAGGGAGAAATGGTCGTGCACATCCTGCGCGAAATCCACGAAGGAATCAACGCCCAAAATCTCGGCGGAAAGTCGCTTGCCCGAAAGGCCCTCCGAGCAGGGTACTATTGACCGACCATGCAGCACGACGCGAAAGAACATGTGAAGAAATGCGATAAATGCCAACGACACGGGGACATGCACCTAGCTCCGCCTAACGAGCTCAAGGCTATGTCCTCCCCGTGGCCATTCGCCTGGTGGGGCCTAGACATCATAGGACCCTTCGTGGTAGGATCAAGCCAGAACAAATACCTAATAGTGGGCGTAGACTATTTCACAAAATGGATAGAAGCAGAAGCTCTAGCCAAAATAACTGTCCTCAACATCCTGCGTTTCCACAAACGAAACATCCTTGCACGTTTCGGTATCCCCCAAGCTATAGTAACGGACAATGGGACGCAATTCACGGACAGGAAGTTCCAAGACTTCGTCGCCCAACTGGGCACGAAGCAGCACTTCGCATCCGTAGAGCACCCACAAACAAACGGACAGGCTGAAGCAGCCAACCGAGTCATCCTTCAAGGCCTCAAGCGAAGGCTGGACGAAACAAAGAAGGCATGGGTCGAGGAACTGCACAGCGTACTCTGGGAATACCGCACAACTCCACACTCAACGACCGGGGAAACACTTTTTCGTCTAGGATATGGGACCGAGGCTGTAATTCCCGTCGAAGTTCACGTGCCCTCTAGGCGGACAGAGTCGCCCCTAGACGAGGAGATGAACGACGAGTCATTGCGAGAAGAACTCGACCTTGTCGAGGAAATCTGAACCGGAGCAGCCCTCCGCGAAGCCTCACTGAAACAAAAAATTACCATCAGGCACAACGCCTAGGTGATACGACGAGAGTTTGACGTGGGAAGCCTTGTTCTAAGAAGAAACCACAAAGACTCTCGAGAAGGCAAACTAGCAGCCAACTGGGAGGGGCCCTACCGCATCCGAGCAAAAACGGAAAATGGGGCCTACTACCTGGAACATCTCACCGGGGAAGAACTCGCTCGACCATGGAACGCTGAAAAGCTAAAACAATACTACAGCTAAATTCTCGGTTCGACTTGTCACAATGAAGGACGTCAGCTACCGACCACTATGCACGTCTAGGTACAAGCGTCGCATACGAATAAAGCAGAACCTCACTCAGTAATGAGTCGGGTAACTGCTCGACAGCGGTCCTTGATCGAGCATCGCTGTCGTCAAAGTACCACGACTGGTAGAACCCCAGCTCGCGATGGGACGTTCACGCCGCGAACTCAGGCCTCAAACGCGACCTGAGCTCCGCACCCCCGCCAGGATATTCCCCGGCCGTTCAACCAGTTCCCCTCACTTCTGAACACATCTACAACGAGCAATCCCCCCAAATTATTCGCACAAGTCAAATACCCCCTATCACGAGCGGACATACATTCACAACGAGCATGAGTACAACACTTAGCGAAAAATAAAAGCAAGTAAAATCATGCAGATGGCAGAATCAAACATGTTATAATTTAACATAATAAATGACCGCAAGGACCACGATTGTATTAAGTTAAACGGGGGCCACGCCCCCCAAAAATTAAATTACAACGGTTACATGGCACGCAGGCCGGACAAATTACATCATTAAAAACACAAACTCCTCATTCTTCCGCGTGCTCGACAGGCTCGGACTGGGGCCCCTGGTCTTCCGCGGGTTAATCCTCGGTAAGGAGAGCATCGGGCATAATGATCCGACCATCCTCAATGTGCGCTAGATAATGGGTACCCTCGTCGGAAAAGTCGAGCTCGGGATTCACCACCCGCAGTTGAGCCGTGGTGTTTTTGAAATACTCCTCCGCGACGACAATACCATCATCCTCGGGCGTCAGCAAACGGGCAACCAGCTCGGATCTTGTCTTCAATTCCTTCACGTCTTCTGGCTCATCGTCACCTGGGGCATTGGCCGCCTTCAGCCGCTGGATCAACTCCTCGGCAGACTTCTTCTCTGTCGCCAGCGTCGAGTTCTCCTCCTTCAACCGAGCTACCTCTTCCTCAGCTTTCTTTCGAGCATCGTCGGAACCCTTAGCTTCTTCCTTGAGGGACGCCATGGTAGCACGGGCAGCAGTAAGTTCGGCCTCAGTCGCCGAGTCCCCTTCGGCGTACACAGCTGCCGTCTCCAACATCCTGACCAAGGCAGAAGCGTCCTGAGCCACCAACGCCCTCTTGCTCGAGCGATCCATACTTTCCAAGCGAAGAGACTCCGCTCGAGGCACTATCAGAGAGTTCCCCTCGAAGAACTTCCGATCATGGATGCAAGGAGGAAGCTCGAACTTCCCCTTCTCCGACGCCCGGGTGAGGTCCACAACGTCATTAAACCTTTGCCGCTTGGATCGACCGGTCAAAGGAAGAGGAGACCCCCGGGGAACAGGAGTAGGAGAAGAAGAGGTCCCCGCAGGAGACTGCACGGGAGGAGGAACACAGGCACCAGCAAACCGAGACTTCGGAGGGGCTGCCCCGACCTTGTTCCTCGCAAGAGCATTCCTCACAACTCTGTCGTGGGCCTGAGGCATCTCACCTGCACTAACAAAATACGAGCATGTTAGATACGAGGAAAAGAAATAACGCGAACAAATTCTAAATAACTAAGACTACCAAGCAGCTTCTCGGCATCCACGGGAGTCTTGCACTCTAGCAGTGCCTTAATATTGATGAATCGATGCTCAACCCTTTGGCTCCCGTCCTCCTCGAAGACCGGACTACCCTTGCTCGTCCAGCACTCAGCAAGCCGGAAAGAGTTGACCCACTTCACCAGCACCTCGTACGTCATGGCGTCTTGCCCGCGTAGCTCGCTCGGTTGGAAGCCATAGTCACTGGGCTTCTTGGCAAAGTGGTCAGGCGCCCAATGGATAGGAAACTTGTAGATTCTTCGCCCAATAAACTTCCCATCCTCGTCACGCGGATCGTTCCCATCCTCGTCAACCTCGATTTCCCAGACGTATGTACTGTCCTGGGCAGCTTCGGACAGGGGCTCTACGACGTAATACCGTTCCTTAAATGTCCGTATCGACTCCGAAAATGGTTTGAACAACTTGCGGGGCTGCTTCAGAGAAACCCAACCGTACTTCTTCCCCGACAGCTGCCGTTGAAGATGAAAGACAGTGAAAAACAAAGGAAGAGTAGCCCATATGGAGAGATGCTCGCATACCAGCACGAATGCCCGGATGAAGGCCAACGAGTTAGGATGCAGTTGCGTGAGGGCCAATTTTAAATGCTCGAACACTGACTGTTGAAAATCAGTGAACGGCAACCTCAAGCCCAGCTCCTTGAAAGCGTATTCATACATGGTAAAACGGTCCCCGAAGTGCGTACAGACACGATCGTCCAAGGAAGGGAAGTGCACCTTCCACTCTCCCTCCGGTCCAACCTCCGTGAAAATGTCCACCAAGGACTTTGCGAAAGTGGACACATGCTCGGCAGGTTCGGCCACTTCCCACTCCTCCGCGGAGAACCCGTCGACGTCCTCGTCTATGTCGTCCAACTCTTCCTCCTCCCCGACATTGCTGGAAGAACTCGAAGTCGTCGAACTCGAAGCCGTCGAGCTGCTATTATCTTCGGAGCCCGTTTCTTCCTCGGACGTATCTATAAGAACCTCTCTATCTGGCCCCGTCACCATTACGATCACCTGAAAAACAGAGAAGAAAGTGAATTCGACAATAAATCAAATCCACCCTTCCACCGCTAAGTCAAGTGAAAGGGCGCGCGAAGGGCTGAGGACAACGTCCCCAGCCTAAGCCCTAACATCAAAGGAAAAGCTGACACCTCCCCGCGAGGAGACGCTCGAAGCCAATCATCCCGAGCAAGGAGCTTCCCCGCACTCATACCCAGTTTCCGTTTGAAGCTCCGCCGGAAATCGCAAAGCGTCACTGGAATCTGGGAATGTCCTACCGGGAAACGCATCACCCACTCAGATGATGAACAGACACGACGGTCACACATGCGTAGCTGTCGCAACATCACCGTGGACCACCCCGCTCGCTGAAACATACTACTAACTCCGACGACATGTCAGAGGTAGAAAAATGGCACAGCCACCGTCCACCACCAACAATCGCCGGAAACTCACTCATTTCGTCCTCTAAACCTAGCCCTAACCACATGCAACCTACCATTGACAACAAAAAGGAGTAAAACAAGCAAAGGAACATAAAACTTACTTGATTTAAGTAGACGAAAGTAGCTGCTCGAAGCTTGAAACGGTGGTCGGAGTAGGCGGACGGCGGTTACGGGCAAGAATGCTGAAGGAGACAGAGAGAACTCAGAGCAAAAAGTTCCAAATGAAACGATTTTCCCCTTTTTATACAAAGGGGCACGTGCGAACACGCGCTCGTAGGCCATGATGGCTATCCACTAGCCATCATTGCCTATTAACTACTACACGGAGCTCTAGGCACACGTGGCATCCCATCGTTTCCAATTCTGTCTGACCGTTACTCTCCCCAACACCGGGCAACAAGGTCACGACCACGAATTTCACAAACACCAGGGGTCACGGGCGCATTAAGACAATTCTCCTCGTCCCCAAACGACGACTCCATGCTAGCTCCCCGGAGCAACGAACTGTCCTTAAGTCATCACTCCCATGCTCGGGAGCAACGACTTGGGGGGCTCCTATTCTGGACTGAACCAATGGCTAGACATGGCCCAATCCGCTTCTGCTCCAAAGCGGCCCAAATTGCCTAAGTCCAATCCACAGAGGGGCAAAAGTTATCTTTCTGCCCCTCCAATCGGGCAAGGAATGCAACGTTCCTCCCCGGAATTATTGTCCGTCACGCACGACTTCATTGCTCCCCGAACAGCTATGGGCAGGTGCCCGGAACTATGTCTATGCCTGACATAACGGCTAGTTTTGGGCACCCTGCCCGACATAACGGCTAGTTTGGGTAGTTACCTATTCTTTGGGGAAAACGGTTATTTCGCCCCGAAAATAGGACCGTTGGCCACGCGCTGAGGGCTCTATATAAACCCTCTCGCTTGAGAGGGTCAGGTATCCAATATTCACCCTAAGAATTCATACTTTGTACTTGTCCATTTTCTCTGACCCTTTCTTACTTGAGTGTCGGAGTACCTTACAGGTACACCCCCTCCTCTCCATACGACCAGCATCCCTGACGCATTTGACGGCGCAATTCTACAGGATCTAATCCAGCCTTCATGATCAATATTTAAAAAATGAATTTTTCTTATAATATTAACTAGAACAAGTATATGTGGCATACCGTGTTGTTGAATTGGTTGGTGTGTAATATCATTCATAACTAAAAATCAAAAATGTATTTGCTTAGATGAAATATACAATAAATCAATTAAGATCAAGATATAGTCTATGATTAATTTTCTAATCCAAAATGATTCCGTTAACAACACACACAGTATCTCCCATACAACAACACCTTACCATTAACAAAACATTGCTTCTCCTTAAAGAAAAATGTTAGCCTAATTTATAAGGTTCATTTGGTCACATCTACCCTTCCCTTTCATCCCACATTTGAACAAAAAAAAAAAATACTGATTCCTTTGCTTAGAAATCTCAGCCTCTAAGGCAATATTCCAATGTCTTTAAGTCCTTATCAGCATATCGCTTCAAAGCCTTCATCTCGCACATATAACGCTTTCATCAACCTATTCATACTTCACTTTTCTATAACCTCTCATTAAAAAATGGTTATTCTTCAACAACCTTTGTAGCAATATTGTATAAATAGTAACACATTTCAACATTTTTCATCATCACCAACAACTTCTTGTTCTCACAAACATTCTCACAAACATTACAAAACTAAAGCTTTTCTAAGAGGAGCTTTATGGCTTATCATACGATGAGCTACCGCCGTCACGCATCTTTGTTCATTTTTCTGTTCGGTTTCGTCGGATTAATCTCTTTTCCGGTTGATGCAGCAATAAAGAAATATCAATTTGATGTGAGTCATATATACATATATGGATATTATTATTATTGTCAAAATTAATTTTTGTAGCATTCACATTTCTAAACAAAAAGTGTGTCTGGTGTCTGACACGTGTTTGTGTGTGTATATGATTGTAGATTCAAATGAAGAATGTGAGTAGACTATGCCATGCAAAACCAATAGTAACCGTAAACGGAAGGTATCCAGGGCCAACGATTTACGCAAGAGAAGGAGATAGAGTACAAATCAATGTCACCAACCATGTAAACTATAACATATCAATTCATTGGTAGGTCAATATGTTCATTTTTACCAAACACAAATTTGGTAATTATTATATATACACTCACATAGTCACATGCTAATGAATATGTATTATTGTTTGTTTATAGGCACGGACTTAAACAATATCGCAACGGTTGGGCTGATGGACCAGCTTACATAACTCAATGTCCAATTCAAACTGGTGGAAGCTACACTTATGACTTCAATGTGACAGGACAAAGAGGAACTTTGTGGTGGCATGCTCATATTCTTTGGTTGAGAGCTACTGTTTATGGTGCAATTGTTATCTTGCCTAAACTAGGAACTCCTTTTCCTTTTCCACAACCTGCTAGGGAATTTGAAATTGTACTAGGAGAATGGTGGCACAAAGATGTGGAAGAGATTGAAAAACAAGGGACCCAAATGGGGTTGCCGCCGAATATGTCAGATGCACATACAATCAATGGAAAGCCCGGACCACTTTTTCCTTGCTCGGAGAAACGTAAGAACATTAGTCCTAATTCGTCTCTTTGATAAGCACTATTTCGCGCATGCGAAATAGTGCTTGTAAAAAGTAACAAACAATGTAATTGTAACTAAATATTTTGTTACTTTCGCTTATTAAAATGTGTCATAAATTTGTTTTTCTAGATACATATGCAATGGAGGTTGAGAAGGGAAAGACATATCTACTAAGAATCATCAATGCAGCACTTAATGATGAACTTTTCTTGTCCCTTGCTGATCACAACATGACAGTAGTTGAGGTTGATGCAGTTTACACAAAACCATTCACAACACAATCAATTCTATTAGGCCCTGGTCAAACTACAAATGTTCTTGTCAAAGCAAACCAACTTCCAAGCAGATACTTCATGGCTACAAGAACTTTCATGGATGCACCAGTCTCAGTTGATAACAAAACAGCAACAGCTATATTTCAATACAAAGGAGTTTCAAACACTATCATCCCTTCATTTCCTCAACTACCTAACGCAAATGACACAAACTTTGCTTTGAATTATAGCAAAAAGTTAAAGAGTTTGAATTCTGCTAAATATCCTGCTAATGTTCCTCTCAAAGTTGACAGAAACCTTTTTTACATCATTGGTTTAGGAATGAATTCTTGTCCTACATGCATCAATGGAACACGTTTGGTTGCATCTCTTAACAATGTTACTTTTGTGATGCCGAAAACCGCGCTTCTTCAAGCTCATCATTTTGATATCAAGGGTGTTTTCAGAACTGATTTTCCTGATAAGCCTTTAAGTGCTTTTAACTATACCGGCGCGCCTTTAACCGCGAACCTTGGAACTTCGACAGGAACAAGACTTAGCAAGATTGCTTTTAATTCTACAGTTGAGCTTGTTTTGCAGGATACTAATCTTCTTACTGTTGAATCACACCCATTTCATCTTCATGGTTATAACTTTTTTGTTGTTGGAACTGGTGTTGGTAATTTTGATCCTGCCAAAGATCCTGCTAAATATAATTTGGTTGATCCTATGGAAAGGAACACCGTTGGCGTTCCGACCGGTGGTTGGACCGCAATTCGATTCAGGGCCAATAACCCAGGTATATTTTATTATTCATTAAAGTGACACTAATGATCATGATCATATAAGTAGTCGATAATAACTATTAGAAATTCAGACACTCATATGTGAGTACTAGAGTTTGAACTCTGATGATGATGTTCAACCCAGTAGAAATATCGGTTTCTACCAGTTGAACTAGAATTTGCGGATATTGTCGTGGACATATTATTATGATATGATAATGACATGCGTGATGTTTTTTTTACGTAGGTGTTTGGTTCATGCATTGTCATTTGGAGTTACATACAGGTTGGGGATTGAAAACAGCTTTTGTTGTGGAAGATGGACCTGGAAAAGATCAATCTGTTCTGCCACCACCAAAGGATCTGCCAAAATGTTAGCCATGGAAGAAATTGTGCAAGAGTTCAGATTGTATTGAACAGTGCTATTCATTAATGTGGAATAATAATAATTAACTTTTATTATTTGATGATATTTTCTGCAAAAGTTGCAGTTATTTTTTAATTTCAAGATTGAGTATGAGAAACAATGCAAGCAAAAGATTTGGACAATGTATAAAGTTGTTATTGATTGTTATTTTTATCTTCTTTCCATTATTTTATAAGAAAAGTTAAATTTATTAAAATGAATACAGAGAATATTCGAACTCAATGCAAAATATAATCAATATTAGCTGTGGATGTGCCTTAATCAAAATTTGGGGCAACAACTAGTAAGTTTTTCATTTTATCAGTAATTTGATTTTGTTCTTAGAAAAAATTAAATGATGACAATCGATCATGTTATAGTCTTATAATATTCTGATTATTAAAAAAAAAAAATAGTCTTATAATATTCTTTTAGAATATTTGTAATATTTCGTATATATTGGATGATTGCAAGATGAATTTCGTAATAGTTAAGATAAAGAGAAAGTTGACGAAAAAAATAAAGGAAGAATTTTGAACCAAAGAGAAAAAAAGACCATATCTTAATACGCCATCCAAGTTTTTTATATACCACGTGAAATTTCGTTTTTAACTCCTCAGTTTCGGATGTGCAAATCCGGAATGACAATTTACACGTATTTCGGATGTGCACATCCGGAAAAATGGCTGAAGCTGAAACTTAATAATGTATATTTATTTTAAAAAATAATAATAATATATATTTTAACAGAGTAACGATCATCCACCAATGGTGACAAACATGACCTCTGTAACCATAAGTTATATATCCAAAAAAATGCACTGTGAATATCCGAACTCCCAAATCTATCCTCGAAGATTGTAGGACAAATCAAGATCATCAGTAAAACATTACTTCTTTGACGTTATCCAAGATAAATGACACCAGAGTCGACACAAAGTTGGTGGCACTCCTATTACCACTTGCAGAACCAATGGACTGACTTTGGATCACAAGATACAGAGGAATTGTTTCTTCTCAGGTTCATTGCGAGGAGATAATTCAAGATCTCTTTAAAATAACAGTGGATCCTTAGAAGGGAAATCGGCCCGCTGGAATGATAAGATAATTTTGTTAGATTTGTGTATTCCTCATGATAGGATAATTCAGGGAGTGGCGTGTGGCTTTCTATAAATCAACTGGGTTTAAGCCTAAAAGGATTATATTTTACAGGTTCACGTTGGTTTTTTCTAAATGATACATACTGATGTATATTGATGTATATGTATATATTATAACTTGTTTATTATGCTTATTATGCCCACCTACTAACTTATTATGCACACTTGCTGATGTCTATTGATGTATATGTATATATTATAACTTGTATATTAATGATATAGTTCCTCCTGCTTATTATGCACACATGCTAGCTTTCCGCGCTCGATACTACATAAGTGAAGTCGAAAATTCTGATTCTGGTTCTGCAAGTGGTAATAGGTGTACCACCAACTTTGTGTCGACTCTGCTACAATTTATCTTGGATAACGTCAAAGAAGTAATGTTTTACTATTGATCTTGGTTTGTCCTACAATCTTTATATAATCCTTTTAGGCTTAAACCCAGTTGATTTATAGAAAGTCACACTCCACTCCCTGAAAACCAAAATGGTAAATAATAATGAGTCATTTATGCATTCAAACACTTTTCTTGTAGCGTGTAAGTTACTAACTACTCTCATTCTTAACCTTTCACTCTGTAATGCATGTTTACTTCATTGACATTGACTGGAGATTAATGGCTACATCGAAACAACATATTAAACAGATACGAAGAACAAAGTTTTTATTGGCGGGAAACCTAATCCATTGACTCAAGATCTTCATCACGCTATCAAGAATCTCTCCGCTGAACTTTATGCTAAAGATGTTCATTTTCTCATGGAGCTTATTCAAGTACATTTAACCTTTCATGATGCATTCATGATGTTAAATGAAAGTTGTTTATATTCATGACCGTAAATCTGTTGTTAACTTTATCAGAATGCCGAAGACAACCATTATATTGACGGAGAGACTCCAACCCTAGAGTTTGTTATAACTTTTGATGAAATTACTGGTACTGGTGCACCAGCCACATTACTTATTTTCAATAACGAAAAGGGTTTATCTCCGAAAAATATTGAGTCCATCTGTGGTTACACTGGAGAGAAAGGTACATTCTCAGATTTAATATGTTTTTATTGGAGAGATACGAAGAACCAAGTTTTCTATTGAAGAGATATGAAGAACAAAGTTTTCTATTGAAGAGATACAAAGAACAAAGTTTTCTATTGAAGAGATACAAAGAACAAAGTTTTCTATTGAAGAGATACGAAGAACAAAGTTTTCTATTGGAGAGATACGAAGAATAAAGTTTTCTATTGAAGAGATACGAAGAACAAAGTTTTCTATTGAAGAGATACGAAGAACAAAGTTTTCTATTGAAGAGATACGAAGAACAAAGTTTTCTATTCGAGAGATACGAAGAACAAAGTTTTCTATTCGAGAGATACGAAGAACAAAGTTTTTTATTGGAGAGATGCGAAGAACAAAGTTTTCTATTGGCGGAAAACCTAATCCCTTGACTCAAGATCTTCATCATGCTGTCAAGACCTTCTCGCTCCCCTCATTCGAATGTATATTAACTTGTAATGATATATTAACGTATGCGACCAACCGACAAAACTGATTTTTAAAAAAAAATTAAGTTATCCTATTTTTCGGATCTGCAGATTCGGAATTTAAAAAAATAAAGCTATATTATGTTTCCGGATGTGCACATCCGGAACACATCATCGTTTTTTTTTAAAAAACGGTGCATCTGGATGTGCACATCCGGAATCTGGGAGCAAAAACTAAATTTCACGTGGTGTATAAGAAACTTGGGTGGTGTATTAAGAAATGATCGAAAAAATTCAATTCGGAGCGGCGCGATTTGAGTGAATTATGATGCGTGTACTAAGGAAGTAAGAAAATTTTACCTCATACCCTTACTTTTATCCCTATACCCCTACATTTTATAAAAAAAAATACCAATTTTGTCCTTGTAGAACTAATTTATTATTTTATTTTTTAAATATTTTTTAAATTTTATTTTATGTACCGGAAGACTTGGCAAAAGAGTTCCGATAGTCATTTTTTAACTTATTTTTTGTGTACCGGAAGACTTTGCAAAAGAGTTCCGGTAATCAATTTTTGTGTACCGGAAGACTTTACAAAAGAGTTTCAGTAGTCATTTTTTTAAAACTTTTTTGTGTGTACCGTAAGACTTTGCAAAAGAGTTCCGATAGTCAATTTTTGTGTACCGGAAGACTTTGCAAAAGAGTTTCGGTAGTCATTTTTTGAAATATTTTTTAACTTTTATTTTGTGTACCAGAAGACTTTGGAAAAGAGTTCCGGTAATCAATTTTTGTGTACCGGAAGACTTTACAAAAGAGTTCCGGTAGTCATATTTTTTAACTTGTGTGTATACCGGAAGACTTTGTAAAAGAGTTCCGGTAGTCAATTTTTGTGTACCGGAAGACTTTACAAAAGAGTTTCGGTAATCATTTTCTAAAACATTTTTTAACTTTTATTTTGTGTACCGAAACTCTTTTTCAAAGTTTTCCGGTATGCAAAATAAAATTTAAAAAATAAAATAATAAATTAGTTAAAAATATAAAAGGGTAAAATTAATATTTTTTATAAAATGTAGGAGTATAAGAATAAAAGTAGGGGTATGAGGTAAAAATTTTAGGAACCAATCATAGTGCAATTGGGATGCATTATGGCGCAATTTGGCACATTTTGAACCTAGTCTATAATATAGGAAAATTAATGGTTGTGGAAAACCATTAATTAACCCTTCTAATTTGCTTGCCATGTCAGCAAATAAGGGCTAATTTGAGTCCAAAATCAACTATTTCCAACCAACTTAAGCACTACTTGAAACGGAACTACTATTTTTACACTACACACACCACTATTTTTCCAACAGGTTGATGTACAGTACCTAATAGTTCCAATTTGTAACTTAATGTAATTGATTTGGGGTATTGGTACCTGCACCCTACTTTTCGTCTGAAAAAACAGGTTGGATTTTGAAACTGATGTAGAAAATTCTCTCTCTTCTTCGTTGTCTCTGTGTCTTCTTCTTCGTTCTCCTCTTCTTCTTCCTCCTTCCTTATGTTGACATTATTTTTTCTTCAACTTTCTTCTCCTTCCTTTTCTTTGCAAGCAATTTGGTGTAAGTTTCTTCTTTCCCCTGTTATCTTTCTCCATTTTACCTAAATGCATTTCGATTGTTTTTAATGGGTGTTGTTATTTACAGATCTAACATTTTTACAACGAAGAGTATGACATTTTGTGCGGTTTTACTAATGGATTTCTGGTGGTGGAAGGAGTTTTCTGTTGCAAGTTTGGTGGTGGTCGGATTCAGAATTGTTGTTTTATGAGTTTTGTATATTTCTGCAACCTTAAATGTCATTAGTTATGGAGGAACAAATGCTTCCCTACTTTTTGTCTGATATGGGTCATACAAACAATATACATGCATCTAAATTTTTCTACTGCCATTATTCAAGAGCTGAAGCATCATGATGAGGAGAAATTAATGACCTAAACCCCTGTTGTTTTTGCTCATGACTTATTTTGTTTCGTAATTTAAGTATGGTTGATATGGAATAATATGATTGTGGATAGCTGGCATTTTTTTGGCAGGTTCTGGATCCTGTGATTGCTCTTTTTGGGGTGGACTTAACTGGGAGACGATATATTGCTGAACGACAGGTCTATTAGTATGTCATATACATGTAATAACAGGTTTTTTATCCCTTCATGTCTACTATTGGTTAAATGAAATAAAGTTTGCAGCAAAAATAGGTGCAGATGTTTTTCCAATTATATATCATTTATTTATGAATTGTGACAAAATTTCTCTATTTTAGTTATGCTAATGACAGAGATGGTGATGATATTGTCGACCTCTGATGATGTATACTACAAAGGCAACATCTTCTCCAAATTATTAACGGTTATGATTTCTACAGCTTTCCAACGTTTACGTTTTTCCGAGGTTTTGATCTTGCTACATGACGAGTTCAACGCGAAGCTTTCATAGTTTATTGTATTCATAATCTGAATTTGACAATAAGGGTGGAAACTTTATGTTGTTGGCTGTTGTAAATGCATTGAAAGGATATATATTTATATCTGGAACCATCTGTGGATCACATTCCAAAAGCAATGGAGTCGGTGGGGAATTTAAACACTTATTGATTTTCATTTAGTGGCATGAGGTAATTTCTTTAAAGCTATCTCCATTTGGCTTTAAACATTTCCAGTGTTGTTTTTTATTTACTGAGTTAATAATTTCAAGATCGTTCTGAAATGGAAAATTTGAATTAAATCGAAACTTATGGATTAGTAAACTGTGTGTGTTTATGTTACTTATGGCAAGATTCTTATCTCCTAAATTTACCTTCATCTTTATACAAGCTTAGGTATGCGGTTGCAGGGAAATGGAAGAATGTTGTTGGCATAAGAAGAACAATGATTGAGTAGAGCATGAAAAAAACTCCTGGTTGGAGTATGATTGAAATTGACAAGTTCATTTATGGTTTTGTGGCAGGTGACAAGGCCCATGATAAACTAATAGAAATAATGTTGAAACTCAGAACAGATGAAGGTTATGCGCCTCAGGTAAGAAATGTTTTGCATGATATTGAAGAGGAAGAAAAGGAAGATTCAGTGTCCAGCCACAGTGAGAAGCTTGCTGCAACTTTTTGAATAGAAAAACTCCCTCAAGGAATGGTTTTAAGAATAGTGAAGAACCCGAGAGTTTGTGGGGACTGCCATACTCTAATAAAGCTCATTTGTAAAGTCTATCAAGTAGAAATCATTGTGAGATATATAAGCCGCTTTCACTCATTCAAAGATGGAATTTGTTCTTGCAGAGATTACTGGTGACAGAAGCTAACAATTACTTGACTTGAAATGTTACAATAGAACTTCTGGTATCATTCACTCAAAGTAAATTGAACTATGTTATTAATTTCTTGCAAAACTTCAACTCATAAAAAGTAACATGTCAGGTGGTAGAAAATACAAAAGTTGAACTGTTATATTTAGGACTAAACAACTAATAATAAACTCATAGGTATTATATTTATGAATTGTCTATGGTTCACTTTCATGATACTGGATTTGTTTCTCTTTGCATTTAAAGAAGTTAATAATACTCTATAATGATAATGGATATGTTTCATGGTATATGTTTTGTTATTCTTATTTTGCAGGTCATAATAATTGTATAATCTGAGGATGTTTGGAGATAGAAAAGGCCATTGACATTGGCATATGAGAATCTGAGGATTTTTGCAGTTGAAGTTGATAGACAAAGGAAATTGTGCAGGATATAGAGGTACTTGTGTGTTATGGACAGAGATATGTTCTCAAGTTTGCTTAGTATACTGTTGAAATATATATTCTATAATACTTTATTCTTACACCTATATTGTTATAGGTATAGTTGCAAGTGTGCCATATTTTTCTCTTAATGAATTATCATTGTATTACATCCATATTTTGATAGTGCAATACCTTGATTTTTTACCTTCTTGCCGCATTCTGTTTGTTATAATGCTGAAAGTGACCGGGAAGGAAATTCATATACAAATTACTGGATTCATAGAAAAAAAACACTGCCAACTTCATGAAAGAACTCTTAAGACCTCTTCTCAGCGCACAGAAAAATGCCAGTGGTGTTCCTCAGCAGTTCATGGTTGGTAAAAAAGAATGATTCCTGAAAATGAATGTTCTTTTCAGTCTTCATTTACCATTCATTGGGTATAACAATACCTTTTATCCTTAACTTTATTTCAGGATGTCTGAATAAATTTGTTTCCTGTAAAAAGACCTTCACAAAGTATCACAAAGTACTTCCTTATAAAGCATTAAGCCATTGAAGCCTTTTTCTCGTCGATACCGTACTCCTTATAAAGCATCACAAAGTACTTCACCCTTTTCATATTCTATCAAAAGAGCTTCAGCATGCATCATTATCTTGGCCTCATATTCGGCATATGGTATTGCTACATATCTCTTCTGCCCCATAGATAATTAAATTTAACCTTACCCGTCTTTGGTCACTCGGTCGCTTTTTTCAAAAGTTGTTTATCTGACATTATAATAGAAATGGATTGAACAGGAGCTCCCCAAACTTAACACCACAGAAACTCCATACGTATGAACGTGTTGTAAGTGCTTATAAAGTTATAAGCTGCTCAAAGTAGTTTCTGTTATAATCGCATTTCTGAAATTTTTTCCATGTTCTGGTAGTTTCAAAAGTAGATTTTTCATTTTTTTTTGTGTCAAGAAATTTTTTTGAATGTTGCGTATAATATTGTAAACGGTATTTGTACTCCTATAAAAGATGAATCACCTCCTGTATACATAACCATTCGAGATGGAGGGAACCTTGAAGGCTTAGCAACCAACTAAGGTCCATGCATAAAACTTTTGTGTCTTATGTAAGACTTTCTCCATTCATATTTTTGTCGTTTAAAGGTTCGATAACATAATTTTTGTATTGACCTCACTCTGATTTAAACATGGTTCATAAACATGATTTCAGCACGCTATACATTCCAATTGCATTTTGATGAGCTAAAAACTACTACATATTTATATTTCAAAGTGATGTATTCTTGCTGAAGTGATAAAAATAGGTTGTCTCAATATTAAGTATGTGTGTTATGGTGCTCTGTTGATGGTTTTGATTCGTGTCAATGATTCGACATCCCGATAATATTATGAATACGATTTTGGTGTTTCTTTGATTTCTCTTTTGTGTGATTTGTTATTGATTGGTTTTGCAAATTTGACATTTGTTGCTATTTTGCAGCGGATGCTTCCTGACAGATACAGTACAAGTGTTGCTCATTAAGTACAACGGATACCATCTGACATGCAAGGCGTAATGGTAACCCCCGTATTTAAGTGTTTAATTTAAAGACTGATACATTTCTTTCAACTGAAATCAGCAGGAAGATTTTTTGGAAATTAGAGACTTTTTACTTCAATGTCTATCATTTGATCATTGTTTTGTTCCATTTTATGTGGTGATTTTTGTTGAGTTTGGGCCAATTCTAACATCTGCAATGGACGGCCACAATGTCTGCGTTTTCGCTTATGGTAAAACCGGCACAGGCAACACATTCACCATGGTTAGTGATGTCAACATTGTGTCCATATTTTGTCCATCTGTTACTTCATGATACTACTCCAACTGTGCCTTTGTAGCAGTTAGCTAATAAAATTTTTATCTAATGTGTGTTTTGGTTTCTGATAGATTTTGAAGTGGCCTTCATTTTTAGCCATCTGCATCAAGTTGTAATAAGATGCATAGATTTTGGGAATGCTCCTTTATTTTCATATTCCAATTCATTTGTAGAATTTTACCTGTCATAAATGGATTTAAGGTACCTACATTAATATCTCAAGTTTTGTATCCATAATATTTTTTATGCATGCTTCAAATTATCTTTAATGCCCAATCACATTATACATTGTATTTTCAACTTAATGGGATTCTTTACCATCATTAGTCTTTATTATTCTGCCTTTCATTATTCCAACTATACAGTTTCAACTGTGTTTATGCATTTCCATTTCCAATGTAGAGGGAAGCTCAATAGTCACATCCCTCATTATTTAACCATTCCTCCTATTCTCTACTACAGACACCACTTTTCAGAAAAACCCAACTTTTTCAATGACATCCAAACAAAATATGCAACCAGCTGCCCCTACTCACGTCGATACGCCAACTGACCAACCACCTTCTCCGGAATTGCAACCACCTCGGCCTCTCCATCATCCTGTAGATCCCCAACCAACTCTACAGGTTCAGGAAAAAGTTTTACTGAAGCTTATTATTCTCACTTAAATTAACTGTCCCTTATTCTTTCTTTCTCATTAAATAGTTTAATTTTCTTAACGTCTGCAGACCCAACATCATGTTGAAGTTGCCGTCCACCTACAACCTGATATTCAGATCCTACCACCTACGGATGTTCAACCATTGCCGGATTCTGAGCGCCGTGAACCGCACCAACAGGGACCCAACTTTCAACCAATTCTGCAGGTCCCCCCGGTACATTTCAATTTTCCCTCGTTATCTCAGACTATCCGTATAATATTTATTTTCATGTTAACACACACGGTATGTTCATATTCGATGAACTCAGTGCTACAATATCCTACAATACATCAGAATTTCTGTTTTCCCTACATATCAGTTGACAGTATTCTTTGACTGATTTTTTGTTCTACGGCTCTGTAACCCTCCTCGAGTTCGACATTCAAGAAAGAGGAGAAGAACAATGACTTCTGCTTCATTCGTGAGCCAAGTAATTTATTTGGATTCAGATGATGACCAAAAACCTGACTACGAACCGGTTTATTCTGATGATGACGATGAGCGAGACTATACATGGGAGAACTTTATGTATGGAGGAGTTACACGGATAGTGATTAACTATCCAAGTTTTATTTCAATTTGTTTCAAGTCATTCAATATGTATTTTGTAATTCACTCCAAATTGATCTTTACCTTGACCTGTACTGCTGCTATTCAACTCCCATGAACTTTATTTCAATGAACTTTTTGTCTTCTTCAATTATAAGTAACTTCATAATTTCAATGATAAATCTTTAATTAATTTATCCTTAATTTAAAAAAACTATATAAATAATAAATGTATGACTTACTATATATTTGTTTTATTTATTTTATTTGTTTATTTTATTCTTGGTTAATATTTATTTTAAATATGTTCAATGTATTTTCTTTTATTTCCTAAGAAGTTAACCATAAACATTCATATCAAAACTGTTAATGTTTGAAATTAAATGTCATGACAAAAATATTATTCTTAACAATATATATGTGTTTTTTAGGTTTCTAATATTACAAAGTCTTTAAAGTAAGTGGTTAAGGTAACTGTTACTCTATTTTTTTTCCACTGTCTTTAATATTTATACGGGATTAAAAATTATGAAGTCTTTTTCTAAGTTAACACAAACTATAAACGGTGGACAAATATAAATAACTAAAATACGTTACGGGGTCAAATTCGTTGTTTATTATATGGAAACATAACTCGTGTAAAATAACAATTTGACATTTATTTATGGGGTCAAATTCGTTGTTTATTATATCCACAAAGTTATTATATGTTTTAAACATAATAATGCATTTTCTTGAAAATTTATATATATTAGCTGCCCGACGGTGTTTCGAAGCAGCTACAAAGGGGCTCTACACCATTGCGCCCAAGCCAAAAGCGTCGAGCAAGCCAGCACTGCCAAGCAGCTCCGAGGAGGCCAAGCCCCTGCCCCAAGTCGACTCTATCGACCTCGACAGTCGCTTCCCCGAGGACCAACAGGAGGAACGAGCAGCTTCAGCAAGTCCGTCCACGTCCTCCAGCAGCAGCTCCCATCCGATGCGCCCAATCTCGGATGGCAACTTCGAGATAGTTCTGTTCGGCGAAGACCCCCAACGAGGAGTGAAGATCGGAGCAGACCTGCCTGACATCGCGAAGAAGCAGCTCAAAGCATGCCTCCGAGAGAATGCCGACCTCTTCGCATGGAGCGCCGCGGAAATGCCCGACTTGGATCCATCCGTCGCTTGTCACCAGCTGACCAACGACCCGGCCATCAAGGTCGTAGCACAACGTAGGAGGAAGCAGTCTCCGGAGAAAACGGAGGCTGCTGAAAAAGCTGTAAAGGACCTCCTCAAGGCCAAATTTATTTCGGAAGCCAAGTACACAACTTGGCTGTCCAACGTTGTATTAGTTAAAAAATCTAATGGAAAATGGCGCATGTGCATTGATTATACCGATCTCAATAAGGCATGCCCGAAGGATGCCTACCCCCTCCCCAATATTGATAAACTATTTGATAATTCTGCTGGTTTTAAACTTTTATCGTTCATGGACGCCTACTCGGACTACAATCAAATCCCAATGGCAATGTCCGACAAAAAATATACGGCCTTCATGACCGAATCGGGCAACTATTACTACAACGTAATGCCCTTCGGCCTGAAGAACGCCGGAGCAACGTACCAGCGAATGATGAACAAAGTGTTTCGGGGAGAAATAGGCGACATGCTCGAAGTCTACATGGACGACATGATCGTAAAATCCCACGAGGAAACCGATCATACTGCCCATTTACAAAAGGTCTTCGAACAGGCCAGGAAATACAAAATGCGTTTTAATCCGGAGAAATGCACGTTCGGTGTCCGGGCAGGAAAATTCCTTGGCTTCTACTTAACATAACGAGGAATCGAGGTCAATCCCGACAAATGTCGGGCGTTCTCCGGGTTTCCTACGCCCAAGTCCAAAAAATCCATCCAGTCCCTCAACGGGATGCTCGCGTCACTATCTCGTTTCGTGGCCAAATCCGCCCAGCACGCCCTGCCATTCTTCAAACTCCTCCGCAAAGAGGCAGCATTCGAATAGACCGAGGAGTGCGACAAGGCCCTTCTCCATCTGAAACGGGCACTCTCAGAGCCACCGGTCCTCTCTCGACTGGACAACGGTGAAACGTCGTACCTATACCTGGTCGTAGCGACCGAAGTAGTGAGTGTCACTCTCATCCGCGAGACGCCTGACGGGCAGAAGCCCATCTATTTCACGAGCAAAGCGCTGCAAGGGCCAGAGTTAAGATACCAACAGATAGAGAAGGTGGCGCTGGCCCTCATTAACGCAGCCATGAGGTTAAGACACTACTTCTTGGCTCACACGATCGTGGTTCGAACAGACCAGCCCATAAAGCAGCTGCTCGGACGACTAGATATGGCCGGCCGTATGCTCAAATGGTTGCTGGAACTGTCCAAATTTGACATCCAATATGAGGGAAGAAAATCCCTCAAGGCCCAAGCTCAAGCCGACTTCATCGCGGATATGACGTTCGCAGACTCCCCCGCGAGCAGAGCACGCAGATGGACCATCTTCGTCGACGGTGCCTCAAGCTCGACAGGAAACGGTGCGGGGCATCATCCTGGAGAGCGATGAAGGAATTATCGTCGAGGTGTCACTCATGCTGTCTTTCCCAACCTCCAATAACCAGGCAGAATACGAAGCCTTCTTCGCTGGGCTACGCCTTGCCGAGGACCTAGGCGCACAAGAAGTCGTCATTTGCACGGATTCACAACTCGTGGCCCTCCAGGTCCAGGGTGAATACCAAGCCAAAAACGACAACCTGACTGAATACTTGGCCCTGGTAAAGAAGGAAATGGCGAAGTTCACAACAGTGGAAGTGAAACATGTTCCCCGCAAACATAACGTGAGAGCAGACGTGCTGTCCAAACTAGCCAGCACGAAGAAGAAAGGCGGAAACAAGTCCGTCACACAGGAAGTACTTCCTCGACCCAGCATCGAGAAGGCCTCCCCGACACTCGACGTGCAAGTGATCGGCGACAACAACTGTTGGATAACCCCAATCTACAACTATCTCGCCAAAGACGAACTCCCGTCCGACCCAAAGAAGGCCAACATAGTCAGGCGAAGAGCCTGCTCTTATGTCTTGGTCGAAGATAAACTCTACAAACGGGGATTCTCCATTCCGCTGCTCAAATGTGTCGAGGAGGAAATGGTCGCACACATCCTGCGCGAAATCCATGAAGGAATCAACGCCCAATATCTTGGCGGAAGGTCCCTTGCTCGAAAATCTCTCCGTGCAGGATATTACTGGCCGACCATGCAAAACGAAGCGAAAGAACACGTGAAGAAATGCGACAAATGCCAACGGCACGGGGACATGCACCTGGCTCCGCCTAACGAGCTCAAGGCTATGTCCTCCCCGTGGCCATTCGCCTGGTGGGGCCTAGACATCCTAGGACCCTTCGTGGTAGGATCAAGTCAGAACAAATATCTCATAGTGGGCGTGGACTATTTCATAAAATGGATAGAAGCAGAAGCTCTAGTCAAAATAACTGCCCTCAACATCCTGCGTTTCTACAAACGAAACATCCTTGTACGTTTCGGTATTCCCCAAGCGATAGTAACGGACAACGGGACGCAATTCACGGACATGAAGTTCCAGGACTTCGTCGCCCAACTGGGCACGAAGCAACACTTCGCATCCGTCGAGCACCCCCAAACAAACGGGCAGGCTGAGGCAGCTAACCGAGTCATCCTTTGAGGGCTCAAGCGAAGGCTGGACGAAACAAAGAAGGCATGGGTCGAGGAACTACACAGCGTGCTCTGGGCATACCGTACAACTCCACACTCAACGACCGGGGAAACACCTTTCCGACTAGCATACGAAACTGAGGCTGTAATTCCCGTCGAAGTTCACGTGCCCTCTATGCGGACAGAGTCGCCCCTAGACGAGGAAATGAACGACGAATCTTTAAGAGAAGAGCTCGACCTCGTCGAGGAAATCAGAACCGGGGCAGCCCTCCGCGAAGCCTCACTAAAACAAAAAATTACCATCAGGCACAACACCAAGGTGATACGACGAGAGTTCGACGTGGGAAGCCTCGTTCTAAGAAGAAACCACAAAGACTCTCGCGAAGCCAAACTAGCAGCCAATTGGGAAGGACCCTATCGCGTCCGGGCAAAGATGGAAAATGGGGCCTATTACCTAGAACATATCACTGGGGAAGAACTTGCTTGACCATGAAACGCTGAAAAGCTAAAACAATATTACAGCTAAATCCTCGGTTCGACCCGTCACAACGACGAACGTCAGCTACCAACCACTATGCGCGTCTAGGTACAAGCGTCGCATACGATTAAAGCAGAACCCCGCTCAGTAACGAGCCGGATAACTGCTCGCCAGCGGTCCTCGATCAAGCATCGCCGTCATCAAAGTACCATGATTGGCAGAACCCCAGCTCGCGATGGGACGTTCACGCCGCGAACTCAGGTCTCAAACGCGACCTGAGCTCTGCTCCCCGGCCAGGATATTCCCCGGCCGTTCGACCAGTTCCCCACACTGCCGAACACATCTATTACGAGCAATCCCCCCAAAATATACGCACTAGTCAAATACCCCCTAACACGGGCGGACATACATTCACAGCGAGCATGCATACAACACTTAGCAAAAACAAACGCAAGTAAAATCATGCAGAGGACAAAGCCAGAAATATAATAGGTTAACATAATGGGTGACCACGAGGGCCACAATTGTGCTTAATTACATCAAACGGGGGCCAAGCCCCCCCCCCTCCGAAAAGAAAATAAATTACAATGGTTCCACGGCACGCAGGCCGGACAAAATACAACAACATCAAAATAACAACCTCCTCACTCATCAGCATGCTCGGCAGGCTCTGGCTCGGGTCCCTGATCCTCTGCGGGTTGATCCTCGGGGGTACTTCCAAGGAGACCGTCGGGCACGACGATACGGCCATCCTCAACATGCGCCAGGTAGTGAGTACCCTCGGCAGAAATTTCAAGCCCAGGGTTCGCCACCCGCAGCTGAGCCACGACGTTTTTGAAGGACTCCTCCGCAACGGCGATGCCATCATCTTCGGCCGGTAGTATACGAGCAACTAGCTCGGATCTAGTCTTCAAATTTATCACATCGTCCGGCTCGTCGACACCCGGGGCATTGACCGCCCTCAGCTCCCTGATCAGCTCCTCGGCAGCTTTTTTCTCCGCCACCAGCGTAGAGTTCTCCTCCTTCAGCCTGGCCGCCTCCTCTTCAGCCTTCTTCCGAGCCTCGCCAGCACCCTTAACCTCTTCCTTGAGGGATGCGACAGAAGCACGGGCAGCATTGAGTTCGGACTCAGTTGCACAGTCCCCCTCAGCATAAATAGCTGTCATCTCTAGCATCCTGACCAAGGCAGAAGCGTCTTGGGTCACCAGCCCCCTCTTTCTCGGGCGATCCATACCTTCCAAGCGAAGAGATTCCGCCCGGGGAACGACTAAAGAGTTACCTTCGAAAAACCTCCTATCGAGGATGCAGGGAGGAAGCTCGAACTTCCCTTTCTCCGCTACCCGAGTAAGGTCCACGACATCAGTTATCCTCAGCCGCTTGGGACGCCCGACTAAAGACAGGGGAGATCCCCGGGAAGCAGGAGTGGGAGAAGTAGAGGTCCCCGCAGCAGATTGTGCCGGAGGAAGAACACGGGCACCAGCAAATCGAGATTTCAAAGGAGCCGTTCCAACTTTGTTCCTCGCCAGAGCATTCCTCACAACCCGATCATGAGCCTGAGGCATCTCACCTGCACAAACAAAACACGAACGCGTTAGATACGAGGAAAAGAAATGACATGAACAAAATCTAAATAACTAAGACTACCGAGCAGCTTCTCAGCGTTCGCGGGAGTCTTGCATTTCAGCAGTGCCTTAACATTGATGAATCTACGCTCAACTCTCTGGCTCCCATCCTCCTCGAAGATTAGACTGCCCTTGCTCGTCCAGCACTCAGCAAGTCGGAAGGAGTTGACCCAGTTCACCAGCGCCTCATACGCCGCGGCGTCCTGCCCGAGCAGCTCGCTCGGTTGGAAGACATAATCAATGGGCTCCTTGGTGAAGTGGTCGGGTGACTAGTGGATGGGGAACTTGTAAAGTCTTCGCCCAATATACCTCCCTTCCTCGTCGTGCAGCTCATTCCCGTCCTCGTCAACCTCTATCTCCCAGACGTATGTGTTGTCCTGGGCTGCTTCGGACAAGGGTTCAATGACATAATAACGTTCCTTGAACGTCCTTATTGACTCCGAAAAAGGCTTGAACAGCTTGCGGGGCTGCTTCAACGAAACCCAACTGTATTTCCTCCCCGACAGCTGTCGCTGAAGATGGAAGACAGTGAAGAACAGAGGGAGAGTAGTCCCTATAGAAAGATGCTCGCACACCAACTCAAACTCCCGGATAAAGGCCAGAGAGTTCGGATGCAGCTGCGTAGGGGCCAACCTCAAATGCTCGAACACTGACTGCTGGAAATTGGTGAACGGTAGCCTCAAGCCTAGCTCCTTGAAGGCATATTCGTACATCGTAAAGCGGTCCCTAAAGTTTGTGCAGACCCGCTAGTCCTCGGAAGGGAAGTGCACCTTTCACTCTCCCTCCAGCTCGACTTTAGTAAAAACGTCCCCCACAAGCTTGGACACGTGCTCAGCAGGCTCGGCCACCTCTCATTCCTTCGTGGAATCATCAGCAACATCCTCGTCCATATCGTCCCGAACCTCTTCTTCCCCGACATCACTTGGAGAGCTCGAAGCCGGCGAGCTACTGTTGTCCGAGGATCCTGTTTCCTCCTCAGAGGTGTCTAAAATAACTTCTCTATCTGGCCCCGTCGCCATGTCGATCACCTGAAAAGCAGAGAAGAAAGTGAATTCGACAACAAATCAAATCCACCCTTCCACCGCTAAGTCAAGTGAAAGGGCGCGCAAAGGGCTGAGGACAAGGTCCCCGGCCTAAGCCCTAACATCAAGTATGGAGTTGAAACCTCCCCGCGAGGAGACGCTCGGAACAAATCATCCCCTAGCGAGGAGCTTCCCCGCACTCATACCCAGTTTCCGTTTGAAGCTTCGCCGGAAATCGCAAAGCTTCACCGGAATCTGGAAGCATTCTACCAGAAAACTCATCATCCTCCCAGAAGACAAAAAGTCACGACGGTTATACAAGCGTCGCCATCGCGACGACGCCGTCAACCAAAACATACTACCAACTCCGGTGACATGTTAGAAGTAGAAAAATGGCACAGCCACCGTCCACCACTAACAATCGTCGAAGACTCACTCGTTTTGTCCTCTAAAGTTAGCCTTAACCGCATGCAATCTACCATTAACAACTAACAGAGGAAGAACAAGCAAAGGATCAGAACACTTACTTGTTTTGAGTAGAAGAAAACGCTGCTCGGAAGCTTGTAACGGTGGTCGGAGAAGCAGAAAACGATGTCAGGCAAAATCTTGAAGGAAGCGAAGAGAAATCAGACTCAAAAGTTCCAAATGGAACGATTTTCCCCCTTTTTATACAAAGGAGCACGTGCAAACACGCGCCCGTAGGCCATTATGACTATCTACTAGCCATCATTGCCTATTAACCAGTGTTTTAAAAACCGGACCGGTCATCAAACCGGTGAGGGTACTGGGTCACTGGTTTATCGGTCGAACCACTGGGTCATTGGTCGAACTGCATAACCAAACCGGATTAAACCGGATAACTCGGTTGAATAAACCTGTCATTATAATAGGTATAAAATCGGTAAAACCGGTCGAACCGGATGATTCAGTCTCTAAAAAATATAACTAGCACTTAAATTTTTTGAAAATATCATATCATAAATTCATAGGTTCATAATTTAAATTCAAATTTTAAACAGAGTCTAATTGTAAATTTTAAACAGAGTCTAAATTAAACAGAGTTTAATTTAAATTCATAGTTTTAATGTTAATAGAAAATTAGTTTTAATGTTAATAATTAAAACAATACAAATATTAACATTATTCTAAATAATAAAATTTTCAAGTCTATATATATATAATGGAAATCAGTTAAGTCTAAAATTATATTATATTTAGTTTTTTAATCTGTGTTCTTAAATTTTTATACAAATATTTGTATGATGGTTTTTCAATCAATATAAATACAAAATAGTAAAAATAGTTTTGTGGATATTACGAAACTTAATTTGTGTATCACTTGAATCAAATGAGTGATCACTATTATTCTTGGAGAAAAGTTCCTATATATTTGAGTGAAAAAAAAATTTAAAAAAAATTAAATTTTTTTTTTTTTTAAAATAAGCAGTTGAACCGCCGTTTTTCCCGGTTCGCACCGGTTTCCACCGGTTCGAAGACATGGCCGATCGAGTAAGTGAACCCGGCCGGTTACCTGGCCGGTTCCCGGTCCAACCGGTCCGACCGGCCGGTCCGGTCCGGTTTTTAAAACTATGCTATTAACTGCTACACAGAGCTCGAGGCACACGTGGCAACCCAACGTTTCCAATTCTGTCTGACCATTAGTCTCCCTGACCACCGGGCAATAATGTCACGACCACAAATCTCACGAACATCTGGGGTCACGAGCACTTCGAGACGAACCTCTTCGTCTTCATACGACGACTCCATACTGGCTCCCCGGAGCAACAAGCAGTCCTTAAGTCATCACTCTCATGCTCGGGAACAACGACTTGGGGGGCTCCTGTTCTGGACTGGACCGATGGCTAGAATTGGCCCAATTCGCCTCTGCTCCAGAGCGGCTGTTGATGCTAGAATAGCAGCAAGCAAAAATATAAGTAACCCAGTTTTGTCGTTCTCCACAGGGATCAGTGCGAGGGAAAGAATGCCATTCAACGGTTTCTATATTTCTAAGCTCATGAATCAAAAGTTCTGGTTTAAAGCGAACCAAAAGCAAATGCGGAAAATTAAAGGAACAAAAAGAAAGTAAATAACAATAACACATTCTTCGGAGGAAAGAAACTCAATAGAGATCACTCAATAACACATGCATTCTTCCGACCATTTCATACACAAATCACTCATTCGTCTAATATCCTCACGTATCACTCACAACAGAGGTTATGTCTAACGCAACGCCGAGAGAACAACGGTATTGTCTCATTGGTGATGTCTCACGTAACTCAACAACACAGAGAAGTAAGAACTGATACTCACGCAAGTGTTAAGTCTAAATCTATCTCTAGAGTTCAGACAAAACCGATATTACTATAACATCCATGTCAAACTCATGAGTAATTCATATACAAAGCCCTGATCAGAATACAAACATATGATTAACCCTGCATTCAACTAATTTACCAACTGTATACGAACGCAGTTCTTCATCGCTATTGTCACGCGTCCTCGCAATACCGTATCGATCCTACTCATGCTACCCATGCTACTTAATCAACACAATACAACAAAAGATACAATGCATATCAATTCACAAACCCCTGTCAAAAGCTTGCTCATTGACAGATGAAAATCTAAGATTAACGATTCGATATAGGTTTTGTCACGACCCACAAATAATCAATCAAAGACAAACAATCAATAGAGAATCAAAACATATTCATAAACATAGATTAGATGAAATACAATATGTATCAAGAGATTTACATACCAAACATCAACAAATAGAGGATACAAAGAGAAGAAAGGAGAAGAACAAATTTCTCACGGTTCGTCGGAGCCGATTAAAGTTAATTCTACTCCGGATCATCAAGATGCATCATCCAATGTTGTTTCTAAGCTAATCTACTCCTAAAACATGTTTGATGAAGTTGGGAGAAAGTTTCCCCAAAAACATAACATAAAAAATGATGAAAAATGGCTTAAATGGGCAAAATTGACTTTCCAGGTTCGCCTAGCGAGTCCCCGTTCGCTAGGCGAACGTAAACCGCCTTTCTGTTGAGTTTTTTCACAATTCTGGAACTTTTCGTTCGCCCCGGTTCGCCTAGCGAACAAGCTAGCGAGTGTTCGCTACGGGGGCTCGCCTAGCGAGCATGACAGAAAACCAGAATTTGTTTTCTTCATAACTCTTGAACCGTAACTCCGATTGACGCACGGTTTGAAGCGTTGGAAAGCTTATTCAATGCTCTTTATGAATATGGAAAAATCCCATTGCTGGAACACCTACAAAAATACATGAAAATTGATTAAACTCAATGATATTTACACGGTAACGCACTATACACCGAAAACGTAAAGTAAACGTATTTACACACAAAGTGGGGTTTATTCAACCAATTTTAACACAAAGTAAGGATAAGTGCAACAAAACTTATATACAAAAATAGGTACAATTTGCACTTATCAAACTCTCCCCAACTTATTATTTTGTTTGTCCTCAAACAAAAGTCAATCAACTCAAAGAAACAAAAGCAATTATCAAGAAATCATGCTCAACAAGTTTTTACAAACGGAGAATAAACGTATGGTACAAATATCAAAAGTACATGCAAAGCAATACTTACCACTAAACTACAACGACACCACGAATATGAAACAAAGTCTAAGCACAAAACAAATGTCAACATCCAAAAGCAATGCATGTTCAAGAATGAATCACACCTAACACTCCACTTCAAATAAGAATGAAGAAATTAATGCGCGTTTGCAACCGCGGGGAAATTTCACTCATCTGACAAACAATGCAAAAAACAATTCAATTTACACAACATCTAACAATCAAAAATGAAAATATGGAAGCAAAAAGATCACTAAGGGCTTTAAGGGTTGTAGCTTGGTCGGGTTCACAATAAAGGGACATTTCTACAGGCCATTGAATCGAAATTGCCGATAAATGATATTTACACATTACAACTTCATTCACCATTCTCATTCCTTTACCACAAACCTTCTCAAACTACCTTTATGCACAATTATTTCACTCTCTCTTTTCTCATTCAAACAAGCATTCTTTTTATTTTGTTTTTCACATACATATTTACACTTTTTCTTTTCATGCTTGTTTGAACTTTTTCAAAAGTTTCAAGCAACTTACCACTTTTTTTTCATTCTCCCCAACTTGAATTCAACCAAACCTCAAGTGAATGCTCCTTGCTTTTTACGGCAAGGAAATCAAAGTATACAATTTCAAAGGTTCAAGAAGAAATGTTAGAAACTCACTAAATTCAATGATGAACCAAACTTGCAAATTATGTACATAAACCAAGTTCATCACTAAAAATGAGATCTAAACAGTTTTAGTCTCAAAGGGGCTAACAAATTCTCACTACTCACGGGTAAGATACTTTTGGATACTGGTTGTGCTCAATATAAACAAATGCCTTGATCATTTCTAATGCTTCCACAAAATCACAATAATCAGAAGATAAAGCATGAATCAAACGAATTAAACAAAGTTTATCAGTCATCCAAGCATGTAGTAAACAATGGAGGTTTCCTCACATGGGGCTATGAACTAAGGTGATTCATAAATGAACAAAAATTGCAAGAGAATGAAAGACATGTAATTTATACAAATCCTAAGGTTCATAAACATGTTATGTTCTAGAAAAGCAATAAACACCAACCAACGCAATGCAACTTTCTTTAAACTTTTCACACTACCATAACATTTTCTTGTTGAAACAATCAAAATTGAAAAATCACACAATGCATCCTCAAGCTAATCAAAAACAAAACTTGAGAACAAACTCAAAAATTTCTAAAACTCATAAACATATACTAACAAAATGGGTGAAAGTGGATAAGAGAATAAGAGAGTTTTTCCACAAAAAGCAAGGCGCGCTAAGCGCGCACAGGCTTGCTAAGTTTCTCAAGTTTTTTCTCTCATTCAATCCATCCAATCTCACACAATACTACAATACTACTAAATATAAAACTGTACAAACTCAAATCGTTGGGTTGCCTCCCAACAAGCGCTTGTTTCACGTCGTAAGCTCGACACCTTATTTACGTACAAGCTCCTCCATGTTGCTTCGCTCACCGGTAGATACCAAATAAAATCTGCAACACTTAAGCAAACGTAAACCAAAAACAAAAATATATACACACACATAAATATGATGGAAAACACATATATACAATCACTTATGGAAAACAACTATTAACAAGTATGTACACTTGTTAACCTTTGTTCGCTAGGCGAACCAAATCATTCGCGACGCGAGCCTTCGCCAACCCCACTCGCCCAGCGAAGTTTGGGTTTTTTCAAAAGTGAAAGTTTCTGCCACCCCCCTCGCTGGCACCTTCGCCTCGCGAACACATCAGCGAGCATTCGCTGGCTCCCTCGCCCAGCGAATTTACCCAGTTTTCCTACTGGAGGTTTTTGCATACTTTCTGCCACCCCCTCGCTGGCACTCTCGCTAACGTTCGCTAGGCGAACCTTCGCTGGCATCTTCGCCAACACTCGCCTAGCGAATTCTGTTGTTGATTTCTTCCTTTAATGGTAACTTGCCTCCAACATTTGTGTAACACAATCTTGATCTTTTTATGCCTATTCCTGCACATTAGCACACAAATTACAAGCACCACAAGTATATTTCAATGAATGCACAACAACACCACTCCTCACTAAAATCAATACATTACACATGGAAAGAAATGAAAAATGCCAAGTATTGCATACAAATATATAACATGTTTGACATCTAACAAACTCTCCCCAACTAACTATGCACCATTATACAAGTAAATATACAATATAGACAATTATGTACGAAGCTTAAAAACATAGAAACTATGCGATGCAACTCAATATCAACACACCAATCCCCGGCAACGGCGCCAATTTGTTGATGCTAGAATAGCAGCAAGCAAAAATATAAGTAACCCAGTTTTGTCGTTCTCCACAGGGATCAGTGCGAGGGAAAGAATGCCATTCAACGGTTTCTATATTTCTAAGCTCATGAATCAAAAGTTCTGGTTTAAAGCGAACCAAAAGCAAATGCGGAAAATTAAAGGAACAAAAAGCAAGTAAATAACAATAACACATTCTTCGGAGGAAATAAACTCAATAGAGATCACTCAATAACACATGCATTCTTCCGACCATTTCATACACAAATCACTCATTCGTCTAATATCCTCACGTATCACTCACAACAGAGGTTATGTCTAACGCAACGCCGAGAGAACAACGGTATTGTCTCATTGGTGATGTCTCACGTAACTCAACAACACAGAGAAGTAAGAACTGATACTCACGCAAGTGTTAAGTCTAAATCTATCTCTAGAGTTCAGACAAAACCGATATTACTATAACATCCATGTCAAACTCATGAGTAATTCATATACAAAGCCCTGATCAGAATACAAACATATGATTAACCCTGCATTCAACTAATTTACCAACTGTATACGAACGCCGTTCTTCATCGCTATTGTCACGCGTCCTCGCAATACCGTATCGATCCTACTCATGCTACCCATGCTACTTAATCAACACAATACAACAAAAGATACAATGCATATCAATTCACAAATCCCTGTCAAAAGCTTGCTCATTGACAGATGAAAATCTAAGATTAACGATTTGATATAGGTTTTGTCACGACCCACAAATAATCAATCAAAGACAAACAATCAATAGAGAATCAAAACATATTCATAAACATAGATTAGATGAAATACAATATGTATCAAGAGATTTACATACCAAACATCAACAAATAGAGGATACAAAGAGAAGAAAGGAGAAGAACAAATTTCTCACGGTTCGTCGGAGCCGATTAAAGCAAATTCTACTCCGGATCATCAAGATGCATCATCCAATGTTGTTTCTAAGCTAATCTACTCCTAAAACATGTTTGATGAAGTTGGGAGAAAGTTTCCCCAAAAACATAACATAAAAAATGATGAAAAATGGCTTAAATGGGCAAAATTGACTTTCCAGGTTCGCCTAGCGAGTCCCCGTTCGCTAGGCGAACGTAAACCGCCTTTCTGTTGAGTTTTTTCACGATTCTGGAACTTTTCGTTCGCCCCGGTTCGCCTAGCGAACAAGCTAGCGAGTGTTCGCTACGGGGGCTCGCCTAGCGAGCATGACAGAAAACCAGAATTTGTTTTCTTCATAACTCTTGAACTGTAACTCCGATTGACGCACGGTTTGAAGCGTTGGAAAGCTTATTCAATGCTCTTTATGAATATGGAAAAATCCCATTGCTGGAACACCTACAAAAATACATGAAAATTGATTAAACTCAATGATATTTACACGGTAACGCACTATACACCGAAAACGTAAAGTAAACGTATTTACACACAAAGTGGGGTTTATTCAACCAATTTTAACACAAAGTAAGGATAAGTGCAACAAAACTTATATACAAAAATAGGTACAATTTGCACTTATCAGCGGCTCAAGTTGCCTAAGTCCAATCCACATAGGGGGCAAAAGTTACCTTTCTGCCCCTCAAACCGGGCAAGAACGCAACGTTCCTCCCCGGATTTTGATGCCCGTCACGTACGGCTTCCTCGCTCCCCGAACAGTCAAGTGCAGGTGCCCGAAACCATGCCTGTGCCCGACACAACGGCTAGTTTCGGGCACCCTGCCCGACGTAACGGCTAGTTTGGGTAGTTACCTATTCTTTGGGGGAAACGGTTATTTCGCCCCGAAAATAGGATCGTTGGCCACGCGCTGGGGGCTCTATATAAACCCTTTCGCTTAAGAGGGTCAGATATCCAATATTCACCCTAAGAATTCATACTTTGCACTTGCTCCTTTTCTCTGACCCCTTTCTTACTTGAGCGTCGGAGTACCTTGCAGGTACACCCCCTCATCTCCATATGACCAGCATCCCCGACGCACTTGGCGGCCTGATTCTACAAGATCTGATCCAGCATTCATGATCAATATATATATATATATATATATATATATATATATATATATATATATATATATATATATATATATATATATATTGGATAAAATGCGCGTACCATACAAGTACTCGTGCGAATGCACGAGTCTCCCACTAGTATAAAGGTAAAAAAAAGTTAGTTATGAAGGAAGGTTCCGAATTAGGTGGTTTTGAAGGAGCCAAAATCTTTTCTATTTCCCCATTTTTCCATTTTGTCCAATATCAAAATTTTAGAAATACAAATGTAATAATGTGACATTTGATGGGTCATTTATATTTTTATATACTATAAATGCTTTCAAAATTATAGTAAGGGAGAGGGAAATGGAGAGAAAAAATGGAGAGGGAGAGGATCATAACTCGTTTTGGAGGCGGCTGCAAAATTAAAGAGGACTATTTTGGATGTTCTTACACAATTGAATAAATTTATTGACTATAAATATTTACTAGTTAAGTTCGTAATGATTAGGTCTTTAGATGAATTTATTTTAAATTATTTGGGTTATATAACTATTGAATATTAATTGTTTAATAAAATTGGAATTCTAGTATTATTTAGTTAAATTTGAGTTTAAAACCTTTTGTATGTTAGGAATGTATGAACCGAATTCAAGTTAAAATTGATTATTAACAACTTTTGAAATCTGATCTAATTTAACTATTTAATCAATTATTACTTTAGATATTGAATTATTCGATTGTGACAATAGGAATTAACGTTCAGGAAAACCTCTTTTTGATTATGAACTCACATAAGACATTAAGGAGTTGTAATTAAAATAGTGTTATGAGTTAATAAATTGGTCATAACTAATTTGTTGATTCCTCGTTATATTAGAGAAACAATTTTAGAAAATATACACAATTATCAAATAATGAGAAAAAATTATTCGAAAAAAGGCTTGATCGTCTATAATCTCTCAAATTCAATCTATTTTATTCTTAATTATGCAAATCAAACTCCTATGCAAAATCTCCCAATTTAGCATCTTAGCACAATAGTATTACTTAGTCAAAATTGAACAATCCCTATGGACGCAAACTTCTAATTTATTACTTGACAATGAATTAGTACACTTGCTAAATTAACCATCAAGTTTTTGGCACCGTTGTCGGAGATTGTTGATTAATTTCAACAAGACAATTTCATTGTACTTAGAATTATTAAGTATTTTATTTTCTGTTAATTAAAAGAAAAAATTGTTCCTATTGAGTTATTTTTGAATTGTACAGTGTTGTTGAGTTATTTTTCTTTTTGACTGTGTATGTGTGGTTAAAGATCTAACGAATTTCTATTTGATTTGGAGATCGAAAAGACGACAAAAAATAAATCGAAGCAGCCTGGTTAGCATGGTTAGTAGAAGAGGCGCACAAAGAAGAGTAAACATCAATATCTTTCGATAAAGATCGTGTTAACGAAGAAGTGGTAATGGATAACAATCCACTTAGGAGGATTGTGGGAGACTATTGTAGAAGGACTGATGTTGGGTAAATTTTTCTTTGGTGTCAATCAGCAAATCCCATGTCTTTTGATATAAAGAACACGGTTCTAACAGGTTTTAAGAATTGTGGCTTAAAATATCTTTATTATGCTTGGGAAATGTTTAAATTATTACTCGGGAAGTGTCCAAATTATAACATGGACAACATATAACAAATGCAACATTTTACATGGGGTTTGAACGTTCAAACTCAAATGCTCCATGATGCCTTAGTTGGGGGTACTATGAAGAACAAGAATGGAGATGAAGTGAAAGAGCTGATTTACAAAGTGACAAATCTCCAAAGAAGAAAGGTATGATAAAGCTTGATATTTAAACTTCTCCATTAACATAACTTGAAGTTTTAACAAAGCAATTAGTTTTCACTACTTTTTCTCAAGCGAAGTCTAGTCAAATCCTGATGTTAAGATGTGATTTCTACGATGAAGGTCATGCAAATCACAATTGTATGCCAAAATGAACAAGCTGAAGAAGTTAATTATATTGGAAATTTTCAAAAACCAAATCCTTACTTTCATACATATAATATGGGGTGAAAGTATCGTCCAAATTTCAAATGGAGGAACAATCAAGGTTAAAATGTTACTCAAGGAGCTCTATAGAATCCACCACTAAGGAAATGATTTGCTTTAAAAAAGAATATGAATGAATTCATGAATATGACTTAAAGCCACTTTGAGACAATGAAATCCAGTCAAGAGACATCCAACAAGAACCATGGAGTATCCATAAAGAATCTTGAAACTCAAAGTGGTCAGTTATTTAAACAATTGGAAGCTCAATCAAGTGGATGTTTTATTGGGAGTACATTTGATAATCCTACGAATGAGAGTTGCAAATCTAATGAGTTGAGAAATAGAGTAGTACCCATGATACTAAACCCTGAGAGTGAAAAAAAGAAAGTGATTGAAGATGAATTGGAAGTCATAAATTAGGGAGAAGTTGAAAAAGAATAAGGAGAAAAAAATAGAAAATCGAGGGAGAAAAAAATGAGAATGGAGTGAGAAACACCATTTATGGGGAAAATATGAGAAGTTGATCAATAAGGACCCAATTATGAGGAGAACCAATAAGCAAATTCTCATGAATGGTGATAAGAATCAAGAGATTCTATCGTACGTCAAACTACGTTATCCACAAGTAAAGAAAAAAAAGACGGAAAAGGAAGAGGTGCAATTCAAGAGATTCATGGAGATGTTCACTAAGCTTCAAATCAACATTCCTTTTGGTGGCTTTTAAAGCAAATGCATATTTATGAAAAATTTATGAAATACTTGTTAATTAGAAAAATAAAGTCGAGAGATAATGAAAACATATCGTTGTCAGAAGAATGCAGTGCAATTATCCAAAGGAGTCTTCCACCAGGGCTAAAAGATTATGGTAGTTTTACCATTCCTTGTTCGATTGGTAAAATAAATGTTAGAAGAGCATTTGTGATTTTGGGGTGAGCATCAATTTGATGCCTCTTTTGATGATGAAGAGGCTTGATTGTGGGGACGCTAAAGCCTACAAAAATGACTATGAAACTAGAGGTTCATTCAGTTACTTACCCATATGGTGTGCTTGAGATGTGTTGGTTAAAATGAATGATTTACTATTTCCGACAAATTTTGTTATCTTAGAGGATGAAGATTCAGAAGTACCCCCCTTCTTGGAAGACTTTCTTAGAAAATAGTATATGTCTAATAGGTGTGGAGTTAGGTGAACTTATGCTTATATTTCAATAAGAGAAGATAATTTTTAATGTGTTTGAAGTTATGCATCATCAAAATTAAAACCATAAATGTTATTGTGTTGATGTAGTTGAATATTTAATTGAGGAAGTTTCTCAACGTGAATCGCCCTTGTTATTAGTGACCGAGTTATTGTGAATTCTATTGACACAATTGAGGAAGGACGGGATAGAGAAGTTTGGGAGTGTGTGTATCACTTAGAAGTATCGTAGGCCAATAAGGTACAAAGAAAAATTAAGAGTTTTAGTGATCATGAACCAAGTATCCTAACATCAACATAAGTTTTAAAAAAATATAATTCCATAGAGTTAATGAGGTTTCTACACACTTAAAATATGTATTCTTGGAAGAACAACTGATGTAACCAGTTACCATTAGTAGTTCTCTAACTAGTTTGGAGGAAGTGAAACTCATGAGGGTGTTAAGAGAGAATAAAAGAGTGCTTGGATGAAACATATATGATTTTAAAGGGATAAGCCCAGTCTATTGCATTCATAAGAATATGATTGTGGAAGAATTTTAACCAGTCGTCCAATCATAATGATGACTTAATCCTATAATGAAAAAGATAGTGAAGAAAGAGGTGCTCAAGTTGCTTGAGGACCAGATGATCTATCCCATTTATGAAAGCTCGTGGGTTAGTATGGTACATGTGATCCCTAAGAATAGAGGAATAATTGTCAACATAAAATGAGAAGAACGATTTAATATAAACGTGTACAGTTACTAGATGGAGGATGTGTATAGATTACAGGAGGTTGAATCAGGCAAAGAGAAAAGATAATTTGCCTCTACCATTCACGGACTAGATGTTGGAGAGATTAGCAAAGCAACCTACTATTATTTCATTGACATGTATTCGGGTTACAATCAGACTATTATTGACTTGACAGATCAATAAAAGACTACTTTCACATGCTTATTTTGAGTAATTTCTTATCAAAGGATACCTTTTGGTGTATGCAATGCTCCGACCCCATTTCAAAGGTGCGTGCTCTCTATCTTTTCTAACATGATTTAAAATTCTATTGAGATATTTATGGATTTTTTTATCTTTGGTTAAACTTTTCATATTTGTCTTGATCATTTAAATGTTGTTTTGAAGAGATGCATTGAAATCCGCCTTGTTTTAAATTGGGCAAATTTTTATTTTATAATACCTGAAGAAATTGTCTTAGGAATAAAATCTATTCAAAAGGAATTGAGGTGGATCGAGCAAAAATTAAAGTGATAAAAAAATTCCCACCTCTAGTTAATTTGAAAGGAGTGAGAAGTTTTTTAGTACACACCAGTTTTTACCGAAGTTTCATAAAGGACTTCTCAAAGATTTCTAAACCTTTATGCAATCTCCTTATAAAATAAAATAAGTTTTTGTTTGATAATTCATATTTAAATTCCTTTTATTTGATTAAATAAAAGTTGGTCACTACACCCATAATCACTGCTCCTGATTAGGAATTACCCTTTGAGTTGATGTGTGATGCTAGTGATTATGCGTTTGGACTGATGCTTGGCCAACAAGAGAAATGTTTCCATGTTATATACTACACTAGCAAGGTATTGAATAAAAATCAAGTTAATTATTCCACTATTGAAAAAGATTTGTTAGTGGTAGTATTTGCTTTCGAAAAATCTAGTTTGTATTTAATTGGTTCCAAAGTTGTTATTTTTATAGATCACGCGGTACTTAAGTTTTTACTCACAAAGGGGGGTTACAATCCCCGGTTACTAATATGGATATTTTTGTTGCAAGCGTTCGACTTGGAAATCAAATACAAAAAAGGAGTTGAAAATGTTATAGTTGTCCAGCTTTAATAGTTAGCAAACTCTCAAGTTACTAAGAAAGAGAAGAACAAAATAGAGGAATTATCGGATGAGCATCTGTTTGTGGTAACTAAAAGGTCATGGTTTGTTGATATGACTAACTTTAAAGTCAGGAATATCATCTTATGGGATGAAATACCCCCAATTGGCTAGTATCACAGGTTAGTAACATAATCACAGGGGTTATGGTTTCGTGATACTAGTAATATCGTAGGGAGAGCATGGATTAATTAGGTTCAATGTGTGTGAACCCTGGACATCTGGATTTCTTATGGTTTTATTATATTCATAAGGAGTGGGTGTGGAAGGACTTACAGGGTGGCGAACTCAAGAAGACTTATCTAATTATGTAACTGTTGCGCCAATGGGATATGGGTGGATGATCATTTTATAATGTTGGATATGTTACTTATGTACATGGCCTCAGAGCTGGACCCCCGTATGAGTGTTACCAAACTTATACAATGTTACAATATCTCTATAGGATACTATAGATACATGAGTTATCATTTCACTCAAATGTGGGATTTATGACGATCACAGTCTCGGCGTATAATTATCGATGTATGCTCATGAAGCACATGCAAGAGTTCTCATGAGATAGAGTATGATGACTAATGATATGTACGTCATGCTTAACAGTTGAGTATTACTTGTCCAGTCCATGACCTATGAGTTACATGGGATGGATACACTCCTAGCTCATTTTCAAATTTAGGGGTACCATGCATGGCTTAGCTCTTGTGGATGAAAGTAGGATAAACCGAATCCATATTTCATGTTTATGGGAGAGCCCTGAGTGGTCCTGACAATGTGAGTGATATAGGATTTATACATTTACAAATACTTTACTTGATTTATTGGAGTCTTAGTAAGTCACAATACTTAAACACCCAAGTTGGGGTTTAAGTAAAATCACTACATCTCTTTCGGCTTGGTATGTAATTATCCTAATATCGGTTGGTGAAGTGCGATGGGTTAGGTATATTATTTTAATATGCTAATTATGTATGTTAGACTAAATACATGGCTTCAATGAGGTGATTATAAGGTGTTTAGTCATTACTCATCACGCGGGATGGATATGGAAAACCCCGATGGACATTTCAAGTAGACCTTATGGTAGTGAGATATTAAGAGATTTAGATAGGGAATCTACTAAGATTAATATCTCATCACACGTTGTTGCATTACTTTCAGATAAATAAGTATTCAATTTACACTCGTAACAGTGGACTTGGCAATGAGGACTCTATGAAGCGTCTTTCTGTTGTGTTGAAGATTTTATCTAATCGTTGATATATTAGTTATTTTGCTTATGTAAAACTATGATGTAATCCACCTTCAAATATTTGCATTGATGTATCTAGTATCAATCATTGACACCACTAGTTATTATTTTAGACATGTAACTTAGGGGTACTATAGTGGTCGATCTGAATACATGGATTAAGGAACCAATAAGTAAATTATGAAGGAAGATTCTGAATTTGATGGTTTTGGAGGTGGTTACAAGGTTAAATAGGACTATTTTGGATGTCCATACACAATTGAAGTTCTAATTTCATCTATAATTCATGTATAACTTCTTAAATTCATTGGCTATGAATATTTACATTATAAGTGTAAGAATAAGAGTGGTTCTGCATCTGGCCTTAAGCTTTGATGATAACTGCACATGTTATCTTTGACAATAATTCGGTACTTTATGGTTTCTCTCTAGTGTGTAGCTTTTGCTAAACAAGATTTGTCTTTGATAGAAAGGTGTGTGACGTCATCAGACCTGATCTAAACACTTTAGAAGAAAACATATGTTGTGTACAAGTTGAAGTCAATTTTCAGGAATGCTTTTTTAATGCAACGGTTCTAAAGAACGTTTGTACTAAAGCTTATGATTGTGACTTTGTAAGTAAGCCTTGAAGGCTTTCTAAGAGATTTGTTTCAATCTATACAAGTTCTAAAGTTTCTGAAGACAAGGTTATGTTAAACGAATTTCTGAAGATTCTAAAGACATCATTTCTGAAGTTCAAGCTCTGAAGACTCTGAAGAAAAATATGTGTTGAACAAGTTCTGATAATTATAAAGACGAGGTTCTACTGAATAAGCTCTGAAGTTTCTGAAGACATCACTTCTAAAGACCAAGTGTTAAAGACTCGTAAGATAGTTCTGCTGAACGAAGATCTGATATTCTGAAGACTTAGGTTCTGAAGTTACAAGTATTTGTTCTCTCTATACATGCTTAATCAAATATACATTTTATCCTTTGAAGATTATAAGACATAAGATCAAGAATGGTTTGCGTGTTTCAATGAATATAAAAGTACAAAGTATTATGTGACCTCTACCTAGAATAGGTGGCGCAAGGACAACTTTCTTGTATTATTATGTGACCATTCCTGTAAGTGAACGTTGGTATATTGTAGTTGGAATATGTTTCCTATTATACCCTCCAACGGATCTATTCTCAAGCTCTATATATTGAAGATCTGAAAGCTTACAGAAGTGTTGTTGTTGTAAGCCTAGTGTCGAAGTACCATAGTGCAAAAAGCCAAAGCAACAAAGAGAATAGAGAAAGATCTGAAGAAAACACGAGAGTATGTCTGCAAGGCGGAAGCAAGCACCAAATTGTAAAGCTCAAAAGAAGATGATTGAAGCTCAACCAAATTAGAGCGTAGCTCTACAAGAAAATGAGAGAAGCATTAAATGAAGCTTTTAAGCTCAACAAAACTTATGCTGATACGATGTAAATCTCTAGGAGATTATTCTTAAGATAGTTTTGTAAATTAGGAAGGAGTTGTTGTTCATATCTTGCTAGAAAACACTTTTGTGTTATTGCATTTCATTTGTGTTACCTGTTTGTTTAGAAGTAATTCTTGTGCACGCCTTTGTAACACTTTTCAAAGTGTAGATTTCTCAAATGACTAAGTCGTTAGTCTGGATACTTGAGAGGGCTAAGTTGTTTTCTAACACTTAGAGGTTGTAATCTCTCTAGATTATTGGATTAAGTCCTTATCTAAGGAGAAATCACCTTGGTGGGTGGACTGGAGTAACTTTGTTAACAGTGAACCAGGATAAAAAATAATTGTGTCTATTTATTTTTATTCTCTTGTTAGCATTGATTTTCAATTCTGTAGAAAATATCATAGTTAGTGAAACCCAATTCAAACCCCCATTTCTTGTGTTTCTCACCCCTTCAATTGGTATCAGAGCTCCGGTTCTGGTATTGATGTTTATCAAACACTTAACCGTGCCAGATAAAGATCCATACGAGCTTTGAGAAACACCTTGATGGTTTCCACTCCACCACCTGTTATCCCAGTCTCAAATGTTCTTAGTTCTATCTTCTACAATTATTGGTGAAAAGGTTAAGTACTAGAAAGTTGTAATAGAAAATTCTTTATAAAAGGTGATACTGATCATTTGAATATGGTTGTTGATAACTACATATCTCCCTCAGATGAAGCTGGTAAAAGGCTGAGACTAAATCTGAATGATCAGTTTGAAAAAGATGAATCATCAGAAAGCATGAAGTTCCTTGATTCCTGAAAGTTAATTCTTACTGAGTATGAGATGTTTTCAAAACCAGACTGCTATGTCTATTTGACTTTCTCAGAATAACTCATTAAGAACTCTTTTAAATCAAGAAAATAATTGCTAGTGTTTTGATTCAGTAGCATAAAGATTTCAAGATAAAGGATGTTGGAGACGGTTGAAATCTTGTTATCAATTTTTTTTCAAACCATGGTTACAGAACTCTGGGTTCTGAACTAAGGCTACTCTTCGACAGATCACTCAAAGAAAGTTATCAGAAGCTTGATGTCCAGATGAAGACTTGTTATAACTACTCTTAAGCTTGCAGAAGATCTGAAAAACACCTCTGTCAGAAAAGCTGAAGAAGACCAAAGCGACTTTGAGTCTAAGTAATCAAGCATTACAAAAGAAGTTGTGTTGTCACTTCTACTCAGATAAGTTGATCACTATGGAAGAAGATCTCATGGAAACAGGTCTAAAATGCTTAGACAATTGATTGGCAACTTGGAATGATTCTGAGTTCTCAAAAGATGATGAAAATGAAGAACCAGCTAACGTAGCACTGTTGTCTTGCATTAAAATTTCTGATGAAGAAGATTCCTCCTGAAGATGAAGTAGTTTCTGATTTAGCTGAAACTATCTTTGTTGCAGAAGTTCTAAGCAATGTAGTTAAAGCACTGGCATTATTTCTAGGATTTTTTCTGCTCGCATAGTTTTATACACTGACATATCTGAACCAGTGAAATACCTTGGTATGAAGTATTGATTTAGTTAGTGTTGGTATTTACAGAATAGACATGGGTGAAGGACCTTAACAAAAGGATGATTCCTTATGTGTTCTCTATTCTCTAAGTGCAAAAGTGATTGTCTAAAAATGTTCAAGGTTAGAAATAATCGTGGTCAACAATCTAAGAAAAAATAACTTGAGAAGCTATTTGATGAGAATGAGTTCTTCGTATCCTTGCTCTTTACAAACAGGTACAGATGTAAAAAGTAAGAACATGGTCTTGAAAAGAAATGGTTAAAATCATGATATTTAAGATTATCAAGACAAAGCACTTCTAAGGAGTTCTAGCATGCCCTTTCGGACATAACTCTTTTCAAATCTATTATGTTGCATCATGATTAGAATGCTCAAAGTCTACAAGTACTTGGAGTTGAAGTACTTCTGCAGATGAATCAACTTGATGTCACAATTGATAATAAGCTTGGTAGTTAAAAGCTGAAACTTATTGGAAGTTTGAAAATTTGGAGATTACCTTTTCAGATGTTGAAGGTAATAGAGCTGCTGAAGAAGTACAAGATGAAGAAATCAGAAGATGCTCAATCAGAAGCCGTCGCAGTTCTTACTCCCTTGAGAAAGCTTAGACAAAAGTCTTTACTTTCTGAAGTACTAATTATGGGTGATAAGACTAAGCCAGTAAGAACAAAATCAACATTCAAACCTTCTGAAGAAATGTTTTGTGGTTCGATGATCATGATGATATATGCATCTGTTGAAGAAGAGCATCTGGTCAAAGACTAAACTCTGGTGACACAAGAAGCATTCAACTAGTTCTCTCAACATATGGCATCTGGATTTTTAAATTTGGAATTAAGAATTAGTTGATTGAATCAATTGGCTTTCTGGAAACAAGTCATAGTAAAGACAAAAGCGGTTGATCAAGAGCAGAAGACTAAAGGGATAACTCAGCTCCCTCTGATGATCTAGATTCAACAAACATCATGAGAGATGTTTCATTCATCAGAATGAGAATACCAAAGAAGTTATGAAGACAACCTTGTCTCTGCACAAGATTCAAGGACTCCTATGCATCTCATTCAAGATCTCAAGGACTAAAGAAGATATTGTGAAGACAGTTTCTAAGGAAAATATGATCTAGCGATCTAGGTAGAGACATCATCAACAACGTCCTCAAACGACATAAGCAAATTAAGTGGTGATTCTGAAGAAGCACGTACATCTTCAAAATACAAAAGCAAGCTGGATGTTTACCAGATAATTGAGTAACGTTTTTCTAACTCTTACTACTTTTTACTTAATTGTCTAAGAATCTATTTTTATATTCTAGGATTAAAACTTTGAGATTTTGTTCGGAAAGGAATTATCCTCTTAGAAACCTTTGATACACTCCTTTCTTATGGTTGTTATCTATTTCAAATTCCTTGCTGAAGATAAACTTATTCTCATTCTTACATGTGAACTTTGTTCTATCTCCAGAATGAAAAGAAGTATCTCAAAATATATACGTCCTCTAGAATAGAAAATATGTTTTTAATGCTTGATTCGTAGTGTTTTACTTTTGAGATGTGAAGCTTCTGACAAGTGAAGTTCTCATGTATCTGAAGTATCCAAGGTCAGAATGCTCTATCAAGTTTGTTTTTGACCGTTGGAAACTGAAGAGTTTACTTCATTAACACGTTGTCAGGAAAGTGAAGAGTTTAATTCATTATTAGACAACTATCTTTTAATGAACGCCGCTTCATACTTAACGTGACACATTGGGTGACGAGAATCTTGAATTTAGGTTGATAAATCTTCACGCATTATCTTTTGTCAGAATTAATTTCCTTTACATTTACTTTTTCTTATAACTTTGTCAGTTACCTAATACCTTATACCTTTTAGGTATCCTTTCATCTATTCCTTTAATTGAAATAACGAAACTATTTATTACAACCCTTACTATTCTGATATTCTCTATCTTAGATGTTTAAGTTTACTATGTGATACTCTCTTTTGAGATGATGGTAGTCCATTTTCTTGGTTTAGCATTAATTGCTTTGCGTGTCTCGAGTATGTATGTCCTTGATTACTCTATTTTGTCCGTTTTTTATGTTAACTCCTCTGTTATGTGCATTGTAGTAACCATTGGTTATTACTCAATTTATATCTGTTCAATCAAGTTTGTCTTCACATCTGCTTTATATATTTGTTGTAGCCGTGTTTTTCTTCCGTCATTATAAATTATCTTCTATATAAGATAGTTCTGTAAATTTTTCTCTGTTCTTAAATTTTTTTTTCTTCTCCTCATCATGTCCTCAAGAACTTTTAAAGGAGATTTTCATGATCTAGAGGTTCTAAAGGAATGCACAGTTGATTTCAATAAATTGACGACAAGAAATCTTTCACGGGTTGTTTAAGATATTCACTTTAAAAAATAGAATGAATGTTTTGCAATGCTCTCTGGACCAATCTATCCAAATCTTGTGAAAGAATTTTGGGCAAATGCTCGTCTCCATCAAATTAAACTAGATGAGTGTCTAATTTTGTCTACTGTCTATGATTTTCCTGTGATAATCAACTCTAAAATCATCTCTCAAGCAATTAAATGTGAGGAGGATGAAGATATTGTTGAAAATTACAGACATAGCAATAGATTTGTAAAAGATATTCACATCATCTATGGTTATGAAGGACCTGCTGAAAGTCCTTCTACTCTTTCTCCTATGGAAAAAGTCTGGTACCATATTATAGGAACCAATCTAAGTCCTAGAGAAAAGGGGACAAGATGGCTCTCTTCCGATGATAAGCTTTTCATTTTGTTCTTAATCTCCAGAATCAAGATTAATCTGCCCTATCTATGTTCAATTATGTGAAAGAATAAATACTCTCATTTTGTGATGATTTATCGTCTCTCATTCCTTTTAGTAGAGTTATTTCTCAAATTCTTAATCATCAAGGAGTTGTTACTCGTGTACAACAAGTCGGGTTGATTGACAAATTTGATCCGGACTAGTGTTCTGCTATGAGCTATTTTGAAACCATTATTAAACACTGAAGGTTCCTTCTTGATTATGTTTTTGGTTTCAGATATGTTTTGTGTTCTTCTTTAGAGAAACTAACTTCACATCTTAGACTTTACAAATAGGACTTAGAAGGAGCTTACAAACCTCATCTCTAAGACTATTTGACACAGGGGGGGCTTACAAACCTCATACCCTGAGAGTTTTTGGTCGTGTTGTTATTCTTCTTAGTTGTTATATTATACTATTGTGTTTCGTTTGTACTCTTTTCTTGATAATGTATAACGTTTTTTTTTTTAATTTGGTCTTTTATCTTTTTTAGTATTTCTGTTAATTATCTCGTATTACTTATTATTTCTCTCCTTATTTATACCTTTTTGATTTCTGACAAAGGGAGAGAAAGTTAAATGATTTTGATATACCAATTCCGAGAATCTTGATCCCAAATACATATTTTAATATGCTTTTACCACTAACCTTTATTTAATATTTGATCAGGAACTTTGTAAAATTTCACTATCTTTTAGAACAGGTTATCAGAAGATATGTTCAAGAAACAAGAATAATGCTCTAAATGAGTTTACTCTGATACAATACATTATTCAATGAAAAATTGGCTTTGATCACTCATTAATCAGAAGCAAAAGAACAATTTGAAAGAACGTTTGTGAATGCTCTGATACCTCGGGCTTGTCAGAAGTTGTGAACTCTCTGAAAGCATGGTAGCTAGACTCTAGTACTTCAAAGATTGTGGACCTTGTGGATATCAAATCAAGAAATAGTCATTCAGGAAATGTTCAAGTTTTGAACCTTCTGATGACATGTTGATTTCTGCACCTTATGGTAACATGCTTAATATATTAAAAGAACCTAGCTCTGATACATGATGCGAAGCATCAAGAAATTTACTAATACGGTTCTGATTACGTCAATCGTGCTTTGATAACAAGCCAGGTTCTGAGATGAAGACCAGACAGTTCTAGTCAGACTCTGATGAGACGTCTCTGAGAAGTATTCCTTCTCTGTTCATATGTTATGTACTTCAAAATTATTTTGTGAGTCTTGGGATCAGGGGGGACTCTGAACAAGCATAAATGAATTTTAAGAGTAACAGATTCAGGGGGAGCTGGTTAGCTTAACTATGACTTTGTGGTTTATGGTTATTACCCCGTACGAATTGCTTTATCAAAATACATTGTTTGTCATCATCCAAAAGGGGAATATTGTAAGAACAAGAGTAGTCCTGCATCTGGCCTTAAGTTTTGATGATAACTGCACATGTTATCTTTGAGAATAATTCAGTATTTTATGGTTTCTCTCTAGTGTGTAGCTTTTGCTAAACAAGATTTGTCTCTGTTAGAAAGGCGTGTGACATCATCAGACCTAATCTAAACACTCTGGAAGAAAACATATGTTGTGTACAAGCTAAAGTCAATATTCAGGAATGCTTTTTAATGCAACGGTTCTGGAGAACGTTTGTACTAAAGCTTATGATTATGACTTTGTAAGTAAGCCTTGTAGGATTTCTAAAAGATGTGCTTCTATCTATACAAGTTTTGAAGTTTCTAAAGACAAGGTTTTGTTGAACGAAGTTCTGAAGATTCTAAAGACATCATTTCTGAAGTTCAAGCTTTGAAGACTCTGAAGACAAATATGTGTTGAACAAGTTCTGAAGATTCTAAAGACGAGGTTCTGCTGAATAAGCTCTGAATTTTCTGAAGACATCACTTCTAAAGACCAAGTGCTGAAGACTCGTAAGATAGTTCTGCTGAACGAAGATCTGAAATTCTGAAGACTTAGGTTCTGAAGTTACAAGAATTTGTTTTCTCTATACATGCTTAATCAAATATACATCTGAAGCCTCTGAAGATTAGAAGACAGAAGATCAAGAATGATTTACGTGTTTCAATGAATATAAAAGTACAAAGTAGTATGTGACCTCTACCTAGAATATGTGGCGCAAGGACAGCTCTCTTGTATTATGATGTGACTATTCATGTAAGTGAACGTTGCAGTTGAAATATGTTTCCTATTATACCCTCCAACGGATCTATTCTCAAGCTCTATATATATAAGATCTAAAAGCTTGAAGAAGTGTTGTTGTTGTAAGCCTAGTGTCGAAGTGCCATAATGCAAAAAGCCAAAACAACAAAGAGAATATAGGAAAAGCTGAAGAAAACACGAGAGTATGTGTGCAAGGCGGAAGCAAGCACCAAATTGTAAAGCTCAAAAGAAGATGCTTGAAGCTCAACCAAATTAGAGCGTAACTCTACAAGAAAATGAGAGAAGCATTAAAAGAAGCTTTTAAGCTCAACAAAACTTATACTGATACGATGCAAATCTTTAGGAGATTATTCTTAAGATAGTTTTGTAAATTAGTAAGGAGTTGTTGTTCATATCTTGCTAGAAAACACTTTTGTGTTATTGCATTTCATTTGTGTCATCTGCTTGTTTAGAAGCAATTCTTGTACACACCTTTGTAACACTTTTCAAAGTGTAGATTCCTCAAGTGACTAAGTCGTTAGTCTGCATACTTGAGAGGGATAAGTTGTTTTCTAACACTTAGAGGTTGTAATCTTTCTAGATTATTGGATTAAGTCCTTGTCTAAGGCAAAATCACCTTGGTGGATGGATTGAAGTAACTTTGTTAATAGTAAATCAGGATAAAAATAATTGTGTCTATTTATTTTTATTCTCTTGTTGGCATTGATTTTTAACTGCACAGAAAATATCATAGTTGGTGAAACTCAATTCAAACTCTTTTTTTTTGTTTGTTTAACACCCCTTCAATAAATAGCTATGTTCTTATTGATTAGACATTTAAATAAATTTATTTTGAGCTATTTGAATCGTGTAGTTGTTGAATATTGCTTAATGAAATTGCAATCCTAATATTATTTAGTTAAATTTATGTTTAAAGCCTTATATGTTAATAAATGTATGAATTGAATTCAAGTTGAAATTGATCTTTAACCACAACTTTTGAATCTTAGTCTAATTTACCTGTTCACTCAACAAATATTTTAGTATATTGAGTTATTTGATTGTGATAATAGAAAGTTAAGGAACATGAAATTGATCATAATTAATTTATTAATTTATTGTTATAGTAGAGAAGCAATTTAAAAAAATAAATGCCATTAACAAATAGTTAGAAGTAAAGGATTCGAAAAGGCATGATTATTTTTAATCTATGTCAAATTCAATCTATTTTATTCTTAATTCTAAAAACCAAACTCTTATTCTTAATTCTAAAAACCAAACTCTTATGTAAAATTATGAGTGGTAAAATAGGGTTGGTTTGTCTGACATGTCTGTTTTGTCTATACTTTTTTGTAAAGTAGGACAAAATATTAGGTCTATTATGCTCGTCCCTTTTAAATCCGTCCAGTAAAAGTTTGTAAAAAAACGAGGTGGAGCGAAACAATCATATGAGTAAAATGAGTGTGAGGCGAGATGGGTCCTTGAGCATTGCACCTTTTGCCACCCATATGCAAAACCCCTAATTTAATCAAAATTGAACAATTTATATGGATATGAACTTTTAATTTAGAGTTAAATATACAACACTTCCTGTAATATAGGTGAGTTTCGATTTATCTCTGTGATATTATTTTTTTATTTCTTCCTGTAATATTTTTTTTGTTTTACTCCCTAAGCGTGCAATTTAAATACTGAATCTGGGAGGTAAAAAAAAATAGTATAAGGGATAACTTTGACGTTTAGGGAGCAAAAGATATAGAATTGTAACATTTCAAGAGAGATTTAAAAAAAAAAAATTATAGGAGATAAACTGAAACTCGCCTACATTGCAGAAAAGTGTTGTATATTTAACCCTTTAATTTATCACTTGACGATAATTTTGTATGCTTGCTAAATTAATTGTCATTAAGTTTTCTTAAAAACTTATAAAAAAAATTGAAAATAATTAAATTTAGAATAATGTGAGAGAAATTATTGTGTATTTGTCATGTCACACATATTAAAAAAAATACCTTTTTAAATGTTTATACTAAACATTTGTAGTTTGCAGATTTTAAGATATTTCTATACGATGATATAATTTTTTTAGTTAATATTTAATAATAATAAATTCATCAATTATTTATTTATGTATTGATACATATTTTACAAACACGCATTTGTATATATGATTTTGCTCACACTAATTTGAAAATTCGGAATCTATGTGTACGAGGGTATACTCGTGGAAGATAATGTGCTTCCCAAAACATAATATGCTTCCTAGTCAAATCAAACATATGAAGTCAAATAAATTATACTCCTTCTGTTTTTCTATTATAAGTCACTTTAGCTAAAATATTTGTACCAAAATATATAGGAAAAAAAACTTAATGTTTGGCAATAGAACAGATAGACAAAACTTAGCATGAAACTAAAGACAAATAGCCTAGCACAAGCAAAAGATTTGGTAGAAATTAAATAATTAATCAAAAGTAAATTTTAAGCAAATTTTCATCCAAAATTATTTGTCGGCCTGAATCATAGTTAGTGTAATTAAACTACCTTCTAGAGGGCAATCCAATCAACCATCAACATGATATTTGGAAGGAAAACAATTCTCCATTACCAACATGAGTTTAGAACTTAGAAGTATACACTAAAATAATAATAATTTTGTTTGATTCAAATATACAATATGCATTAGGACTCACCCTTATGAGCCATTACTTCTCCTTAAAGATAAAGAATAGCCAGTGTATATTAACTTTGGTTTGGCTTCATGTACCTATCCCTCTAAGGTCAAATGTATAAACATTGTTCTTTTCTTTCCCATCCTCATCCTCTACGGAACTCAATACTTTATAAATATCATTATTTTACTATCTATACAACTCATTAAGGAACTCTACCAAATCAACCTAGCTCAGTTTTTACCCTTCATCCAACAAACTGATAACCCATTTTACCTTTTCAACAATATTCAAATAAGTATTCAAACATGTGTGTATGTGTGTGTCTATACAAATATATATAAATACACCATAATGTACCTGCACTCATAACATTCAAAATAGTACGAAGTTAAACATCAAGCAGAACAGAATGGCAATATTAACCTTTCTCTTGTTCGTCTTTGTTGGTTTAATGTCTTCTTCATCTGAAGCTGCCATAAAGAAATATCAGTTTGATGTGAGTTGTGTTTTGATCATGTTCAACATGCTTAACTTACTAGCTTGCGACGCAAGGTTCCCTTAAATAGCATTTTGTTCTTTCTACAGGTTCAAGTGAAGAATGTGAGTAGGTTGTGCCATGCAAAACCTATTGTAACTGTAAATGGAAGATTCCCGGGGCCAACTATTTATGCCAGAGAAGGAGATCAAGTGATTGTTAATGTGGTTAATCATGCACAATACAACATGTCGATTCATTGGTAACGCCCAATTTCGAAAATCAATTAAATACATATAATTGAAGTTTTTTACATTAGCAAATGTTTTTTTTTTCAATTAACAATCAGATATATGGTTATTATAGGCATGGACTAAAACAGTATCGTAACGGTTGGGCGGATGGACCAGCTTACATCACTCAGTGTCCGATACAGACCGGAAACAGCTATACTTACGAATTCAACGTTACTGGGCAGAGAGGAACACTATGGTGGCATGCACATATTCTCTGGCTGAGGGCCACTGTCTATGGTGCAATTGTAATTATGCCTAAACTTGGAACACCGTTTCCTTTTCCACAACCTGCTAGAGAATTTGAAATTCTCCTAGGTAAATATTATAAAGATTCATATGCTAAGATATGAAGTACGAAAGTTGATGTACTAATTATTTGTGCATGCAATAGGTGAATGGTGGAACAATGATGTGGAAGAGATTGAAAACCAAGGGAACAAAATGGGATTGCCACCAAATATGTCAGATGCACATACAATCAATGGAAAACCAGGACCGCTATTTCCTTGTTTTGAAAAGCGTAAGTAAAATTAATCAAAGTTTGTTATTATTATGTAAGGGAATGATAATTAACCAGATTTTAGTTACTGGTTTATATAGTCTAAAAAAGGGTGAAATCTTTGTTTGAAGTGCAATTAATTTGCTTCAATTTTTTAGACACATTTACAATGGAGGTAGAGCAAGGGAAGACATACCTCATGAGAATCATCAACGCTGCACTCAACGACGAGCTTTTCTTTGCTATTGCGGGTCACAACATGACAGTAGTGGAGGTTGATGCTGTTTATACAAAACCATTCACCACTCAGGCTATACTAATTGCTCCTGGTCAAACCACAAATGTTCTGGTTCGTGCCAACCAAGTTGCTGGAAGGTACTTCATGGCTACCAAGGCTTTCATGGATGCTCCAGTTTCAGTTGACAACAAAACCGCTACAGCTATATTTCAATACAAAGACATACCAAACACTGTCCTACCTGTCCTTCCACAGTTGCCAGCTACCAATGACACGGCTTTTGTTTTGAGTTACAACAAGCAATTGAAGAGTTTGAACTCTGCTAAGTACCCTGCAAATGTTCCTCTCAAAGTTGATAGAAACCTCTTTTACACTATTGGTTTAGGGAAGAATTCTTGCCCTACATGCCTCAATGGAACCCGGTTTCTTGCTTCCATAAACAATGTATCTTTTGTGATGCCTCAAATTGCGCTTCTCCAAGCTCACTACTTCAATATCAAGGGTGTTTTCAGAGCTGATTTTCCTGATCATCCTCCAACTCCTTTCAACTATACTGGTGCACCATTAACAGCCAATCTCGCCTCTTTAACAGGCACAAGAGTAAACAAGATTTCCTTCAATTCCACCGTGGAGCTAGTTTTGCAAGATACAAATCTCCTCACAGTTGAATCACATCCATTTCATCTTCATGGATATAACTTTTTTGTTGTTGGAACTGGTATTGGTAATTTTGATCCTGCTAAAGACCCTTCTAAATACAACTTGGTAGATCCTGTTGAAAGGAACACAGTTGGGGTTCCTACAGGTGGTTGGACAGCAATTCGTTTTCGAGCAGACAATCCAGGTACTTCTGAAGTTGTACTGTTTCTATGATATTTAACTTTATGCCATAATACTCTGCTATATCATTGCATGATGCTGTTATACCTATGATTGCACAGGTGTTTGGTTCATGCATTGTCATTTGGAGCTGCACACTGGTTGGGGGTTGAAAACAGCTTTCCTTGTTGAAAATGGACCAGAACAGGGTCAATCTGTTCTGCCACCACCAAAGGACCTTCCATCATGCTAGCCATTGGTTAAAAACTAACCAAAGAAAAGTTGAATTAAACAGTATTCAATGTTTTTAATGTGTTTTTGTCTATTCAGCCTTCATGTAAAAGTTGCAGAGGGTTTTCACTTGAGAGAAAAATAAGGGGAAACAATGTAAGGAAAGATTTCAAGGATTTCTTGTAATTAAATTTCCAAGTAACGATTCTTTATTTCATTGAGCATTACTAATTTACTAAAATTATTAAATTTCTTCAGCTACTTGGACCAATATGTCCTCTAAAATACATCCCCAATAAAGACCAACGGAAAATTAATATTGCTTCAACCGATTAGATTAAATGCACTTCATAATATTCTCAACTTTATTCATTATTAACAGTTTTACATTCGGAGCAAGGGAGTGCTTTGAATTGTTTCAAGCTTTCGCCTTTTAGTTTAAGCTTAAAAGATACACAGCTGTTAAAAGAGACCCAGGTTTTCCATTGTACACTCTTTCCTGTGTTATTTTCCTATCTGGTTTATAAATTTACTAAGCCTACCATTAAGGCATCTGTTGAAGACAGATCAGCCAGCAACTAGAACCAGATTATGATCAAACCCAGACACAGCCTGCAAAATTTGAAAACCTTCTAAGGAATCAAGGTAAAACGGCTCAACTTCGTCAACAGAACTTGACAGTCCGAGTCTACCATTTTTACCAGATCCCCAGACCCACATTTCTCCTTTTGACGTGAGGGCAATCGTATGTGCTCGCCCTGCGGAAACCGACACAGGATTCTCCCCGGCCAATGCATGAGTCAAGGCAGGAAGGTTGGCAGGCCCTGGCCTTCCAAGCTGAGAACTCTGGTTCCACCCCCATGAAGCAATGTTTGTAGCCCCCACAGTGTCGCTACTACCATCTGATTCATCAAGCTGGCATATTGCCAAAGAATGACCAAGCCCTGCTGCTACAGAAATGGGAGTAAAATTTATCTCAACAGGAAAGAATCCCAAATCTTTCGTAGCTCTCCCCAATTGGCCATACACGTTACTCCCACAACTCAAGAGGACACCATCACCTGATAAGGGTAAACAATAGTTGAGAGTTGAGAGAGAAGAAAAACAAATATATGTAAGAATTTGCTAGAAGAATTATTGAGTAAATTACTAACCTAATCCCTAAAATTGTACCGACACTATCAGACTTTTGTACCTGAATTTGAAATTGATGATTGAATTTGAAAACTCTAGTGATAGTGTCCTACAATTTCAGAGACAAAATTGACAAGTCACTAAAATATTATGCAATGTAGATTTGTGTAACGTACGGCAAAGAACGAGAGAGTGATCAAGGCCACATGCAATGTCGACAACTTGAACATTACGCAATTCTTCTACCAAGCGAGGTTCCCATATTATTGGCATGTTATTCTCCCCCTCCATTCCTTGTAAGACTTTCTTTTCAGCAACTTCTAGGTCTGAACTCGTGAATTGTGCGTTGTTTGAAAACACGGTTGCAGTGGAATCTAATGGAGATGACTCCAAGTGACCATTTCCCATATTTCCTATCCTTCCATCCGCATAATAGCCCCACCCAAACAACTTTCCATCCTCAGTTAATGCAAGAGCATGCCCCCAACCAAATGAGACCTGTTCAATCAAAGAAATAAAGCTTCTTCACCGAGCATTTGAAAGAGCAGTGTAGGAGTGTAGGACAGATACTTGATATCAAAGTCAGTGTTTAATAGTAATACATGTTAGAATCAAACCCCATCTCGACACCAACACATAAGATTGCATTCAATTACTTCAAATCTCACAAATTATTACCCTTGTCGTCGTGTCGGTGTCTTATTGAATACGCTCTTAATTAAGCAAAAATACCTTTTTTATGATTTCTCCAGAAAGAGCTTCAACTCTGGAAGGCACAACAGCTTCAATCACATCTTTCCCAAGACCAAGCTGTCCACGTTTGGATTTCCCCCAAACCCAAACAGAACCATCTTCTCCGACCGCAGAAGAAACAACACCAGATGCAAAAGCATTACACACCTTCACATTCTCTAGTCCCTCTACTCTTTTAGGCTCATTCCATGTTTCTCTGCATTCCAATTCTTCATCAAATTTTTTATAACACAAATCAAAGAACACACGATAATTAACACTGTAGTAATTTTTACCTTACCTTGCGGAAAATCCACGACCGAGTTGAGCTTCGTTGTTTCTTCCCCAAGCCCAAAGATGGCGTTCAGAAGTGATTGCGAGAGAGTGGTAGTGACCAGCATGGACGCTGAGAATATCAGAAGGTAAAGAAGGAATTGGAGTAGGCTCGTATGCGTCTACTCCCATACCAACACTGGTTGTTGCTAATCCCAAAGCTCCATGGCTTCCATCTCCGAAACTCATGACCATACTCATCCATCTCCGGCGAACAACAACCGCACCGCTTTTTAGATTCAGATTCCTCAGCAATACCCGTGATCGCCACATTTCTTTCCACCTACACTGTCGTACTGTCAATGTGTCACGCTTTAGCCACTCGCCCACTCCTATAGTTTGTAAAATATTTCCATTTTGTCTACGTATCGTATTAACTCATTTTCTATTTTACTTTTTTTATTTTAGGTAAAATTTGAAAGTATTATACATACATTTAATTAAAAGATTTTAATTTGTCAAATCATATATATAATTTAAAATATACAGATTGATTTGGCGGGATACATGATTGTCATTGATTGATAATGTATAAATAATTTATAGAGGTTTAAAATCCTACTAAATGATTGAGAAAAAAAGATGAAAAACTTGCTCTCGTAGGTGAGAGGCCTATTAAAATCTCTCAAAATAATCCGAACTGTGTATAATGGATAATTATGAGAAAAGTCATTCGGTATATGTTTTTCAGTTTGTATTTTGTTTTTCGAAAAATTTATTGATATGTTATCCAATTTGTAACCTGATATTATGTTATTCGTTGAATTCTTTTTTGTGTACTAGATTATTTAATAGTAAGTTATTCGATAGTCTTTTTTATAAGAATTTTTTAAACTTTTATTTTATGTTGTAAATATGAAAATTTGTTTATAAATATGTGATAAAAATAAAATACGTGTAGATGTCACTGATGCATTATCAACTACAAAAAGATTCGATACACGAGAAAAAGTTGACTAGTTGGATTAAGAATGTCTGAATTAGTAATAAAGTAATTGTTATCATCACTTGTTCAGATACCGAAACAAAAAAGAGAGGGAGAAGCAACAAAGTAATATTTTCCTATGATAAAGGTGGAAAATACAAGAAAACAGATAGTTAAACAAAAACTGTCACTATAAAATGAGGGTGTCTATTAAAAATTAGGTCAACACGGTCAAAAGATGGTTCTAGATGGAAGATTGATGTAAGATGTGAACTTCATAACCATGGTGTGCCGTATACATTATAAGGTCATTCATTTGTTGGTTGGCTAAGCGCAGATGAGCAACATCATGTTGTTGATTTGACAAAGTGTCGTGTTTCACCTAGACACATTGTTATCATTGCAAGAGCGAGATCTAAAAAATGTCACTCAGATCCCGTAAAATATATAAACATAAGAGTAAATTATAAAAAGAGATCAGAGGTCCTAGAATAGAAATACAACATTTGTTTAAGATGATAGATGATGTAGAATATGTTTACTGGAGTAGAAGAAAAGATGAGTCGGATGTGTTGAGAGATATTTTTCGGGCCTATTCAAATTCAATCAAAATGTTGAATATTTTTTTCATATTGTGTTGGTTATGGACAACACGTACAAGACAAACAAATATAGACAACCTATGTTTGAAATAGTTGATTTGATGTCAACTGAGTTAACATTTGCAGTTGCATTTGCCTATATTAAATCTAAGCAGACAGAGATCTTTTGTTGGGTGTTGGATAAGCTGAAACAGTTGTTTGTTAAGGAATAAATGTGTCCACAAGTGATTTTGAATGATAGAGATCTTGCTTTGATGAAAGCAATTGAATTTATACTTTCAAGAATGATTAATTTGCTTTGTAGATTTCACATCAACAAAAATGTTGGTTTAAAATGCAAGCAATATATTGTGAATGACATGGCAATTGACACATTATGGATGGAAGTTGTATGAGCTAGTGATGAGGTTTAATATCATCAACAATTGCATCAACTTGAGCAGGCATGTGTTGATTGTAGTGAATTTATTGATTATGTGAAAGACACGTGGTTGACTCCTCATGTAACACTCTAAAACTCCGACTCACAATTAAAGAATAAATTCAACATTTTAGGATGTTACTCAATCATAACATGCATATTTTCCAATTAATTTCAAAACTCGCAGCGAAACTCAAAATAAATAACATAACTTCAATTATCTCTTCAAATGAAGTACTTAATGAAATTAACAAAATTCAAACATTAACGCAAAACAAATTAAACAACCTATTTTCCGATGTTACAGATCAAAGCAATAGTTCCAACTAAACAACGATAAAACAACTAAAGAAAACGAATGGAGCTTCATATTCCTCTTCCAACTCACAACAGCACTTACTCCTCTTGAGTATCTGTACAACAATGTACAGAGCAACACAAAACAAACAAGAAAGAAGTGAGAATACACTCAAATGTATTAACAATGTAAAAGAATGCAAGGGTAGCTTAAAATCATGCAATCAACAATACACATTCAATTTACACAACAACACAACAATGAACTCACATAGCCTTTTACGTATACAATGTTATTCACAATTCGACTCTATGCATGTGATACAAATTTGAACATCAGAGGTTTGTTACTGATCTCGTCCACTCACCAATGATTCCTCATTCGAATCGGGTCCTCACTTTTAAACTCTGAGTCCCCACTTCTGAACCGCAGACGATCAATGGTCTCTACTTTTGAACCCGTGACTCGCCTCTTTCAACACATTGACACAAAATGATGCATGACATACAAAATAATCCAACAACAGCAGCATTTTCAGAACCGGTTGGCTCGCCAATGTTTTTACCTCGTATTTATTTAACGCCGAGGTAATATCTCAATGTTATTACTTCGGTTTTATGAAAAACCCGAGGATTTTTTTTTGTATTGTCGTTTTCACCTGTATTACATAACCATATTTTTAGAACCAATTACAAAATTATAGAACTATATTTTTTGGAACCTGTATTACATAACCAATTACATAACCATTTTCAAAACCAAAATAAAGGATTATGAAACAAAAGCAATAACCAAAATGAAAAGTTGTGTAGTCTGTCCAATAGGATTTGTCAGTGGTCCTTAAGCACCTATAGTTTTAACAACATTTAAAACTATCAATATCAGTTCCACCCAAAATTTCCTCCAAATTGCTCGTTGACACGAGGCGGTTTCCCATTGACTTCCCGTTAAAAAATTTCTTTACTATACCTGCCACGTGTTTTCCCTTCTTTTCCTTTGCACCCTCACCACAATTTTTGTTGGTTACTTTTTTAGTATTATTTCCGAATTCAATTTCCTCCACCTAGACATCTTGTTTAGCATTCTGCGCCTCGGACCCACTATTGTCACCCACTAAGACTTGATTCTTTTTTACATGAACATAATTAAAAGCTAATGATTTGACCAGTTTTGTCCTTTCTTGAATTTGCTTAACGTTATCAATTTCATTAATTTCCTCAATCATTTGCCTTGGCATATTCTCTGATTCTTTGTCCCCCCCCCTCATTAATGACACCATTCAATGCATTACATATGGACCCTGACCCAGCCGGTTCTGCAATAACTCTCGTCGGCGGCCTTATAGCTCAGACACCACCACCATCTTCGGTCACATTATTCTTACTATTACTTCCTGTACTTCCCCCAGTCTTTTTCATCCGCCTCAGTTTTTGGACAACAGATCATGGACCCTCCACAATTCAAAGATATTGGTAGCATTCACGTTCTTCTGTCACACCTGATCATCATCATTCAACGTACCTTCTATCCACTGAGCATTTTTATCAGTGCACCCTTCTTTGTAATGGCCAAAACGTCCAAACATAGTGCATAGAATGTGTAATCCTTCATATTCAACCTTGTAATTCCTTTCTTTAATAGTGAACATTCCAAGCAGAGGTTTAGCCAAATTCACTTCAACATAAAGCCTGACATAATTCCCACGTTCATGCGTCAAAGTATTCTTGTCTACCTTCACCGTTTTACCAATTTTATTGTCTATGAAAGAGAGTACCTTAGTATCATAATACTCTATTGACAATCCAGATATCCTCACCCAAAACGCCACATTCTCCATGGTATCATTACCAAGATGGAAATCAGGACTCCAAGCCTTGTCTGTTAGATAATGGTCATAAATAAACCAAGGCTCATTGGCAAGAGCTGCACTATGATCTTCATCATGAAAAAAGATAACTAGGAAATAGTCATTACTTAAATCAATGATGTTAATCACCTACTTCCTTACCCACATGTGTTTCAATCTTGTCTCCAATACCTTATAATCAATCCTTCTTCCAAGCAACTTGACTATGACTTCTCTCTTCCAAGGTCTATGAATTCTCCTTTCCTCATGCTTGGAGAATATGAATTTAGGGCAAGCATATTGGCCTTCAACATGTTCCTCAACCTTCATATTTTTCAAATCAAGGATTGTCATTTCCATATCCCCGTCTTCCGTTGAATTTCCTTCCTCCTCTACAGTACCACTTGATGCTCCTAACACCATCTCCTTATAATATCTACCTCCATCGTTGCCTTGATCTTTGGCTTTTTTGTATTCCTTTATGTTCTGGACTGGGCCGAGGTTGTCCAACAGTCGAGCAGGCCCAACCCATACAGCCTGGGGAGGCCCAATAAGGTCCTTTTGCAAGACACGCGACTACCACGTGCAAGCCACAGTTTCGCCGGGCACTTAGGCAGTGTCAGGCACTTGGGGCAATAGGAAAGGAGGTCATCACACCCTGCTGAGATGTGCCTCCCCGACAAATTAGCTTCTCCCCGCGAGAATGCTACACATCACTCCTCGACGGACACGATTCCTCCCCGCGAGGCCATGTCCATTCTACGGGCTTCATCTCTCCTCGACACAGAAGGCTCCTCCCCGCGAGGAGTGCCCTACGGTCCATACCACGTGGACACGTTCCAAGTAACCTCCCACGTCTGAAGGATTCGGTCTGCCCTACTTCCGGAAATCTAGGAGCAGTTACTCTAAGGCGAAGACCACGTGTTGGTCTTCACTACTACACGTAAGCCCTAGCAGTTGCTTGGAGTAGGCCTAGTTGATCCAGCCCACTGCAGGTAACCGTTGGCCCCGCGCTGGGGGCTCTCTATAAATACCCTCTCATTTGAGAGGGTCAGGTTAGACACATTCTTCTTGCCACTCTACGCTTTCTGTATTTGCTGTTATTATGTACACTCTCTTACTTGAGCGTCGGAGTACCCTGCAGGTACACCCCCCCCGGCCGTCTCTCACCATCACCAGAGCTGCCGTTCCAGACGCCGTTGGCCACTATCAACTGTCTGATCCAGGTACGATCAGTGGCGCCGACTGTGGGGATTATAAGCTTCCCTGTTTTTCTGCTCGATAAACCAAAGCTTTCTCCATTCAACAACCATCATGGCCAACCCGTAGGCGAATCAAGCTCTAGACAACGTTATCGCGCAGCTCAGTAATGGCAACCGCGTCGACAATAACGCTGCCCAACCTGTCGTGGAGAACGACATCAGAGACGGACTCACCGCCTCACCATTTTTCGAGGAAGTGGAGTACGAGACAGCTCACCAAGACGGACATGAAACAGTCCTCCAGCCCGTTTTCCAGCCCGTGGACCCGCCGCCAAATGCGGACCCGAGCACTGCTGCCCTGTTTGCTTTGGTCAATCAGACCAACTAGATGATCTTCAACCAGAACATCTGAATCGAGGCGCTGGAGAAAGGTCGTGGTCAGACTTCCCCGCGAAGGCACCGACCACCGCCATTTCCAAGACATTCGCAGTCCCCAGAGGCATCTCGCAGCCCCTCCCCAGTTCACAGGGGTCGCAGACCACGCTTGGAGCGTACTCAGCTGGAACATCCTCAGAAACGCCACCGCTCCCCGCCACCAAAGGGACCAGTTCGCTCCTCGAAAAATAAAAGGAGCAGGTCGGACGCCGAGGAGCCCAGAGGCCGCCCAAAGGACCACTCCACGAGACGTCACTATGTTCATGGACAACACTCCCCCTCTGTGTCTCCGGGAGCCAGCGAGGATGACGATTACCGGACCCCTCTGGCCAGGCACATCATGGACGCCCCTATTCCTAAGGGCCTGGAGAGGCCCCCATCCTTGGGGACATATGACGGGACATCTGATCCTGATGACCACGTCGAGAGTTTTGAAGCTCTGCTCGATTTCAGGAATGTCTCCGGCGCTATCAAATATCGACTATTCCCTACAACTCTTCGGAAAGGGGACATGGCTTGGTACAAAAACCTAGCATCTGAATCAATCACGTCGTGGAAGGTCCTGAGGGAGCGCTTCAGAAAACATTTTACGGCTTCTCGTCGACATCCGAAGATGATAGCTTCCCTGAAAGCCATCTTTCAGGGGAAGGATGAACCTCTCCGGAGCTACATCGAGAGGTTCAACAAAGAAGCGGTCGAAATCCACGTGACCGATCACATCAAAATGTATCTCATCATCAAGGGTTTGCGACTAGGATCCAAGTTCGCAGAATTCGTCGGACTACACCGTCCCCGCAGCTTTGAAGGCCTCCTCGAGAGGGCTCAGTCGCATATTGAGTTCGAGGAAGCTGAAGCCGCACAAATTGCCCTCGATTCGAGGCGCAGAGAAGGCCCCCGCGACAACAAGGAAGAAGACTCCCCTCCACCCAGGCGGGGTGGAGACAGGAGAAGAGAAGTCTCCCCCCCACCTAGGCGAGGTGGGGAAAGAAAAAAAGAAGCCCGGACCAAAGAGCCCCGCGAATCACGGGGACCGTCTGGCCTTTTCAAAGACTACACACCGCTAAACGCGTCCCGCGCGCGCATTTATAGCGACTGTGCCAATTCAGAGTTCGTCAAAGGGGGAATCCGCTTCCCAAAACTGACGGCTCCCAAACCAAATGCTGACAAGTCCAAGTACTACCGGTTCCATCGCAGTCACGGGCACCTTACTGAAGATTGCGTCCACCTTAAGGACGCAATCGAAACGCTGATTAAAGAGGGGTACCTGAAGAAGTACACCAAGCAGCAAGAGGCCCCCCGCCCCAGCGGCCAGGAGGCCCAGAATGTCGAGGAGTCAACTCTTTCTCCCAACAACGGATCGCTACAAGTCGCGTATAGCATCACGCAACCTGAAGACTTTGGCTTTTCGGGAGAACTCGACAACCCTGAAGCTGTCTGAAACATGTGGAAGAGCTTCCCAGCAGAAGAGCCGATAAGTGCCCGCAGTACCTGGGAGTCTTTCCCCCAAGCCCTGGTCATATCTGGCGGAGCCCCTGACCGTTTGACCGTAGGATCAATAAAGAGGAAATTCGACAAACTGAAAGCAACAACTCCTCGAGCCCTTACCCTCGAGAGGGTTAATGAAAGATCAACTCCGATTACCTTCTACCTCGAGGAACTTCCCGGTGGGGCACCTAACGCCAACATCCCCCTCCTGATCCGGGCACAGATGGCTAATTTTGATGTCCACAGAATTTTGGTTGACCAGGGGAGCTCGGTGGATATCATGTACGTCCACCTCTTCGAGACCCTCCAGCTGACCAAGAGGCACTTGTCCCCATACGTAGGGTCAGACCTACAAGGCTTCAATGGCGCGACCACCAAACCATGGGGCTTCGTGGAGTTGATGGTCACCTTCGGGGTTGAGGAAACTGCCCGACAGGTAAAGACGCGTTTCTTGGTGGTGGACTGCCCGTCCCTCTACAACTGCATCATGGGGAGGACCACGTTGGCGGAACTGGCGGTCGTCCCATCAACGGTCCACCTAAAGATGAAGTACTACACGAAGCGTGGACGTGTGGTCACTCTCCATGGGGACATCAAGGCGGCCAAAAGATGTTTCGACGCAACAATCAAGGGTCTGAGTGTCGTCGGCGGCGTCAAACCCAAGACTCAGGCTGGGGCATCTCCAGACATCGTGCAGGTTCCACTCCCGCCGGTCAGCGCGGTCGACCTTGACAGCAGGTTTCCCGGGGAGTAGGAAAAAGCTGCAGGCGAGGACCTCCCAGTTGAAATCAATGGGCAGCCTCTCCACCCAACGCGCCCCGTCCCAGATGGAGATTTCGAGCTGGTTCCTCTCGGCGACAGCCCAGATCGAAGCGTGAAGATTGGCTATGGACTCCCCGACCTGGCGAAGAGGCAACTGAAGGCATGCCTCCGAGAAAATGCAGATTTGTTCGCCTGGAGTGCTGCAGAGATGCCCGGACTGGACCCTGAAGTAGCTTGTCATCAGCTGACTATAGATCTGGCCGCTAGGGTTGTAGCTCAACGTAAGCGTAGGCAGTCTCCGGAAAAAATGGAGGCTGCTGAAAAAGCTTTAAAAGACCTCCTAGAGGCAAACTTTATTTCCGAGGCCAAGTACACGACTTGGCTCTCAAATGTTGTACTCGTTAAGAAAAATAATGGAAAATGGAGGATGTGCGTTGACTACACGGATCTTAACCGGGCATGCCCGAAAGACTCTTATCCCTTACCTAACATCGACCAGCTGGTCGATAATTCTGCAGGATTCAAATTACTATCCTTCATGGATGCCTACTCGAGGTACAACCAGATCCCCATGGACAAGGCCGACAAGCAGCATACCGCCTTCATGACCGAGTCGGGCAATTACTACTATAACGTAATGCCCTTCGGCTTGAAAAATGTTGGCGCCACCTACCAACGGATGATGAACAAAGTCTTTCGGGCAGATATCGGCGACGTGCTCGAGGTCTATATGGACGACATGATCATCAAATCTGTAGAAGAAGTCGACCATGCTGCTCATCTCAAGAAAGTGTTCGACACGGCGAGGAAATGTCGCATGAGGTTCAACCCCGACAAATGCACCTTCGGTGTTCGCGCAGGAAAGTTCCTCGGCTTCTACCTCACAGAGAGGGGAATCGAGGCGAACCCTGACAAATGTAGGGCATTCTCCGAAATCCCTACCCCGAACTCGAAGAAGTCGATCCAGTCACTTAACGGAATGCTGACTGCTCTCTCCCGTTTTGTCGCCAAATCTGCTCAGTACGCACTCCCTTTTTTCAAGCTTCTCCGACAGAAGGCGACTTTTGAATGGAGTGAAGAATGCGAACAAGCCCTCCTCCATCTAAAACAAGTCTTGTCACAACCCCCGGTCTTGTCCCGACCAGATAACGGGGAAACACTTTTCTTGTACCTGGCCGTCACCGGCGAAGCGGTGAGTGCTGTCCTCATACGGGAGACCCCCGACGGACAGAAACCGATTTATTTCACGAGCAGAGCTCTTCAGGGTCCCGAGCTCAGATACCAACAGATTGAAAAGGTCGCCTTGGCCCTCGTGTCTGCAGCCAGAAGATTACGTCATTACTTCCTGGCCCACACAATCGTGGTAAGGACGGAGCAGCCTATCAGACAGCTCCTCAGTCGGCCAGATACGGTGGGGAGAATGCTCCGGTGGTCTCTCGAGCTATCCGAGTTCGACCTTCGATACGAAGGAAGAAAAGCCTTGAAAGCTCAGGTACTGGCCGACTTCGTAGCGGAAATGACCGTCCCTGAATCCTCGACCAATGGCTCCCAGAAATGGACGATTTACGTCGACGGAGCCTCCAGTGCAAAAGGTAGCGGAGCGGGCATTATCCTCGAAAACAAGCAGGAAATCCTGATAGAGGTCTCCCTCGAACTGTCCTTCAAGACATCGAATAACCAAGCCGAATACGAGGCCTTCCTCGCGGGACTTCGACTTGCGGAAGACCTTGGTGCAAAAGAAGTCAAAATCTTTACAGACTCCCAGCTCGTGGCATCACAAGTTCGGGGAGAATTTCAGGCCAAAAACGATAGTCTTATCAAGTACCTAACCTTGGTACAAGAAAATTTGAAGAAATTTGTCTCCGCGGAGGTGGCTCACATCCCGCGCGAGCACAACACTCGAGCAGACGTGTTCTCCAAGCTTGCGAGCACTAAGAAGAAAGGAGGGAACAAGTCAGTTATCCAGGAGATACTGTCCCAGCCGAGCATAAACAAACCCACACCGACCACAGAGGTCAACGCCATTGGGGACGCAAACTGTTGGATGACCCCAGTTTACGAATACTTGATTACGGGCAAACTGCCCGACGATCCTAAAGAAGTCGGGATAGTCAAGAGGCGGGCATGTGCGTACACCGTCGTCGAACGTAAGTTATACCGTCGAGGATTCTCCCTTCCCTTACTCCGGTGTGTCGAAGAAAGCAAAGTTTCGGGGATCCTCCAAGAAATCCACGAAGGGATCAACACCCAGCACCTCGGCGGAAGGTCCCTAGCCTGAAAAGCACTCCGAGCGGGGTATTATTGGCCCACTATGCAACATGATGCAAAGGAACACGTCAAGAAATGTGACCGCTGTCAAAGACACGGGGACATGCACCTCGCTCCCCTAAACGAGCTTATGTCATTGTCATCCCCGTGGCCGTTTGCGTGGTGGGGAATGGATATCCTCGGACCTTTCGTCATAGGGTCGTACCAAAACAAGTACCTCATCGTCGGGGTAGATTACTTCACGAAGTGGATTAAGGCAGAGGCGCTGGCCAAAATCACTACCTTCAACATACTCAGTTTCTACAAGAGAAACATCCTCGCCCGATTCGGTGTGCCCCAAGCCATTGTCACCGACAACGAAACACAGTTCACCGACAGGAACTTCCAAGACTTCGTCGCCAAACTGGGCACAAAACAGCACTTCACGTCGGTCGAACACCCTCAAACCAATGGGCAGGCCGAAGCAGCGAACAGAGTGATACTCTGGGGACTGAAGCGACGACTCGGCGAGGCCAAACAACGGTGGGTCGAGGAGTTGCACAGCGTCCTATGGGCGTATCGAACAACCCCACACTCCACGACCGGGGAGACCCCGTTTCGCCTAACGTACGGAACCGAGGCAGTTATCCCCGTGGAGATCAGGGAACCCTCGAGGAGGACAGAAGCTCCCCTCGACGAAGAAACAAACAACGAAGCCCTGCGAGAGGAGCTCGACCTTGTCGAAGAGATAAGGACCGGCGCTGCCCTCCAAGAAGCCTCTTTAAAACAAAAAATAACTTTGCGTTATAATGACAAAGTTATCAAACGAGACTTCCAAGTTGGCAGTCTTGTCCTATGGAGAAATCAGAAAGATTCACGCGAAGGAAAGCTGGCCGCAAACTGGGAGGGCCCATACCACGTCGTCGCAAAGACAGGGACGGGTGCCTATTACCTCGAAAACCTCCACGGTGAACAACTTGCTCGACCATGGAATGCTGAGAAGCTCAAACAATATTACAGTTAGACACTGCCCGGGACAGTACGACGTCGCGACCACGGGGGCGTGCAACGGTACATGCGCGACACCTCTATATAACACACGACGGCCAAAAACCACGAAGTGTGTGCTTGAGACTTTTTGGCCCGACGAGGAGACCTCAACCGAGCTCCGTCGTTGACGTACCAAATAGGCAGAACACCCAGCTCGCGATGGGAAGTTCACGGCCTGAAGCTAAGACCTCGACCGACTTCTTAGCCTCATTGGAGGTCGGAGTACAACCCCCGACCACTCGACTAGCTCTCTTCACAGTCGAGGATCATCAGAGTCGAGCAAACTCCCAAGGCGCCAGCGATCTCAACTACTTAGGAAAAAATAAGTAATGTATAAAGTATCACACACAAGCAAAATAAATAAAGAGGCAAAGCGAAGTATTAGAATCGGGCAAAGCCCATTGTATGAATATTACATCAATAAGCCCCTGGCCCACAAGCCGGGCAAAAACAACAAAATGGCACGCAGGCCAAGTAAACTATACTCCTACGCAGCAGCAGTCTCAGTAGCGTCTGGCCCACCTCCTTTGTTGGCATTTCCTTCTTGCCCGGGCAGCACTATCCGGCCATCGACCACCTCGCTGTTAGCATCAGCCCCGTCAGTCACAAGGTCGGGATTTAGGATCCAAAGTTGCGCCACTGCATTTCGGAACCCTATGCCCGCGGGTTCAAGAGTATCATCCTCGGCTAGCCGGAGATCCTGCTCGACTCTCCTGAGTTTGGCCACCAGAGCTGCCCGAGAGGTTAGGAGCTTATCCTCTTCAGTTTCGCCTTCAGCTGGCCGAACAGCATCCTCTAGCTCTGCAACCCTCTCCTTGAGCCGCTTCTCCTCTGCCTCCAGCTCGGGGATCCGGGAAAGATGACCTTTCTCCGCTTCCTCAGCTTCCTTTAGCTTTGTCTCCACCTGCTGCTGCTGCTCGCTTTGTTCTTTATTCAGGTCCCTGCATTCCTTCAACTCTTTGCGCAGGTCTAGCAGCTCAGCCTCCAAGGTCTCGAGCTTTTCTTGCAGTCGAGAAAGTTCAGCAGCGGGGCAGGTTTCATCGTTCAGGACAATAGCAGTCGAACAGAGCCGCATAACGGCAGACATGTCCTCAAAGATCGTTCTCCTCCTCGCTTCCGCAGTGGTCCCCAGCACATCTTGGATTTCAGAGGGAGGGACGCGAGGATAGATGACTTCAGAGAAGAAGCGGGGCTTGAGATGGCATGGTGGAAGTTCGAAGCTTGAAGGGGGTGGGGGACTTTCTTCGTGGGCCAGGTCGACAAACTCCGCATTCGAAACCCGTAGCTGTTTCGGCGTCCCTTGATTACCCGGGGACTGGCTCCCAGCAGGAGGTGTGCGCCTACCTGAAATCCCCGACGTAGTCAAAGCAGGCTGGGATTGGCTGGAACCTTCGGGCATCGCAGCAGAGGAAACACCCTCGGGCATGGCCCCAGAAGGAGCAACACCTTGACCCTTTGAATGAGATGACTCTCCCCAAGCCTGTTCTTCCCGAGCCCTCTTCGCCTTCAACTTCTTGAGCCTCTCCTCAGCTCCGACCATTTTACCTGCAAAAAGAAAGAAAACATTAGTAAGGCAAGGTATACAGACGCGAGGAAGGCTAAGGTCGAGAATGTTTTCACCACCTAACAGCTCATCTGCTTCTTCATCGGAGAAGGTCTCGAGCAGAACACGGGTATTGATCAAGATCCAGTGTTTCGTACCGAGCTTCATTGAAGCTTTCGACGAACGCGACGATCTTATCATAAGCTGCCCGGTCGTCGACGTCCAACTTATTGTGTTTCACCTTGTATTTATCCACCCCTTTTTTGAAGTGTTCCTCTGTCCAGTACAGGGGGAACTTCGGCTCCAGAACCTCCTCGGAGCGACCGTCTACTTTACGGGTAACTCTCTGGTACAACGAGTTGATAGCCCCAAGGGTGACCGGCTTCACAAAATAGTAACAGTACTTGAAATCCCGGATAGAATCCAAATAAGTGTGGAACAGAGCTTTGCTTTGCGTAAAGGACACCCAGCCGTGTCGTCCACTGACCGACGACCTTTGAAGATGGAATATTTGAAAGAAGAGGGACAGTGTCGCCCCGATTTTTAGGTGTTTACAAATAAGCTCAAAAGCCCGGATAAAGGCCAGCGAGTTTGGGTGAATCTGCGAGGGTGCCAGCTTCAACCAGGCGAAGACCCCCTCTTGGAAATCCGTGAAGGACAGCCTCCACCCCGCTTCGTCGAACATGAACTCGTATAACGGGATATGCATTCCTCGGTAAGGCGAGCATATTCGGTGATGCTCTTCGGGGCGGAAAACCTTCCATGACTTATTAGACCCAATTAGCCGATGCTCGACGGTACATAACGCGTCTTCCACGTCTCTGTAGACAAAGATGGACGACATCTCTAGGGCTTCGTCGCAGACCCACTCCTCGAGCGGGCGCTCTTGGACAAAATCCATATGAGCCATAGGAGATTCTGGGTGGTCGTCTTCTTCAAAGGATCCTACGGCCACCTTCGCAGCCAAACCGTCAATTTACCTGAAAAGCAGAAGGAAACGGTGAATTCGATGGGTCATATCAAATTCACCCCTCCACCGCTGTTCAAGCGAACGGGCGAGGAAGGGGCAAGGCTTTCTCGTTTCCCCGACATAGCCGGCCGAGGATCAACATGGTCACCGGGGAACTCATCGCCTCCCCGGAAAATTCTGCCCCCTTTTTCACATAACGCTAACGAAAAGAGTGACCATTGGGGACCCCAGTACATTCATCACGTCCCCGGGATATTCATCCCTTGTCCCTGAGACATTCAACAAAAGCGAGAGAAGTTCTTAACACTTCCTCTCTCAACAATAAAAGATTCTCGTCGTATTCGCCAGGAACCCTTTCATTTCTCATGGGAACTTCATCAGTTCACCAAGGAAGTGCTATACGCTCGTTAAAATCAAGAGAAAACGCAAGAAAAAGGTCAGTTTTTGAACAAATACCTTATAGGCGACGATTTAGGTTTCCGGTGCGGAGTTCTGGCAGTTGACGGCGGCGAACGGCTGCTGTAGAAGATAGAGAGAGAATGAGAGAGATTATTGAGAGAGAAACGAAAAAGTGGGAAAATGAACGAGGGGAGGAGTTTTTATAGTGGTTTTCACGAAACTCGAGGGACATAGGGCACTTGAGTGCACTACCCTAGCTAGCCGCCCTAGCCTCCCTAGGTAATGATGACAGACGACACGTGGCGCACATGCAGCCGTTCATCCTCCCACGCGTGTCCTTTCAATTTTCCCCAATGTTTCGAATCTGAAACCCCTCATCTCCCCGGCGTTACGACCAGACACAGCTGTCCGATGCCCGACTTATGTGCGACCGTAGAAACGTCGAGCACGAGAATGGCCTCCTCGGTTCCTCTCTTGGCGTATCCCCGACATGCCGATAACCCTTAAGTCATTACTCTGACATCTCAGAGCAACGACTTGGGGGCTCCTGTTCTGGACTGGGCCGAGGCTGTCCAACAGTCGAGCAGGCCCAAACCATACAGCATGGGGAGGCCCAATAAGGTCCTTCTGCAAGACACGCGACTGCCACGTGCAAGCCACAGTTTCGCCGGGCACTTAGGCAGTGTCGGGTACTTGGGGCAATAGGAAAGGAGGTAATCACACCCTGCTGAGATGTGCCTCCCCGACAGATTAGCTTCTCCCCGCGAGAATGCTACACATCACTCCTCGACGGACACGATTCCTCCCCGCGAGGCCATGTCTATTCTACGGGCTTCATCTCTCCTCGACACAGAAGGCTCCTCCCCGCGAGGAGTGCCCAACGGTTCATACCACGTGGACACGTTCCAAGTAACCTCCCACGTCCGAAGGATTCGGTCTGCCCTACTTCCGAAAATCGAGGAGCAGTTACTCTAGGGCGAAGACCACGTGCTGGTCTTCACTACTACACGTAAGCCCTAACAGTTGCTTGGAGTGAGCCTAGTTGATCCAGCCCACTGCAGGTAACCGTTGGCCCCGCGCTGGGGGCTCTCTATAAATACCCTCTCATTTGAGAGGGTCAGGTTAGACACATTCTTCGTGCCACTCTACGCTTTCTGTATTTGCTGTTATTCTGTACACTCTCTCACTTGAGCGTCGGAGTACCCTGCAGGTACACCCCCCCCCCCCGGCCGTCTCTCACCATCACCGGAGCTGCCGTTCCAGACGCTGTTGGCCACTACCAACTGTCTGATCTAGGTACGATCACTTTTCTTAGTGTCATCTTCATCCTTGTTGCTCCCAATATTCTTCGTATTTTGCCCTAGCAGAGCAGCCATTATTGATACAAGTATTTTTTTTTTAACTTTGCTAAACTACTCTAATGCTAAACTATTGTTTGTTTTTATTTGGGAAAATATATTTTTTGGTCCCGTATCTTAACCTCGGGGTTCATTTTGGTCCCTTAATTTTAAAAAAGATTTATATTGTTCTATTAACTCTTCAAAATATTTCATATTAGTTCTTTTTATCCTATTAGCGACGAAAAAATTCAAAAATCAGTCGCTAATTAGATAAAAATGACTAATATAAAACGTTTGGAAGAGTTAAGGAACCAATATAAACCTTTTTAAAGTTAAAGGACTAAAATAAATATTTTTAAAGTTAAATGACCAAAATGAACTCGAAATTAAGATTCAGAACAAAAAATGGTATTAAGCTTTTTTATGTTATCAATATGTTATGTATTTTTTTCTTACTTATGCTTTCTTTTACTTATTTATTTTTAAATTTTATTGTTGTTGCTATTGTTACACTTATAAGCATCACATGAATTGAGGAATTGTATACCAAATTAAGACATTTTTTTTTTAGTTTTATCGGTTTATTATATTCTATCCGTATTTATGAATATGTTTTTTTTTCAATTTATACTCTATACTTTTTTCTCACTTTTTAATTAATTTTGTTGAAAATAAATATTTCTGTTCTTTTTAATTTTTATTAAATTATTGTTATTTTCTGTTTTTTCTATGGATTAAATTCAAAGATTGTAGATTTTTGTCAGTTCATAGAACAAATATGAATTTAAATCATTTAAAATGACTAAATTGTAAACTACAAGAAAAAGTAATAGCTGTTATTTTTACAAAATCTTGATTTATTATGATACACTACCTACAATATGTTAATTAGTATAAGGATTTTTTTTTTCTATATCAATATTAACAAAAGACATAATTTTTAATATTTTTTTACTATAAATTTTAATAATTTTACTCTATGATTTATTTCCAATTTTTTAATTTCATTGAAGATCCTTATTGTTATTTTTTTTAAAACATACTTAACTCATATTATCATATTTTAAACTAAAATATTTATTTTTAATAACTCATCAAAACTTTTCCGCACATCGTGCTAGTGAATGTAATACTATTAGGTTAAAAAAACAGAAGAAGAGAGAAATAAAGTAACACCATTTGATAAAAAAAAAAGAGAATATATCTAAACTATATAAAAAATGAAAATATTAGAGAAACTCTACATCTTTTAGGACTATGCTTGTGTGATACGATAAATTGAGACAAAAATGGACAAATAATTATTTTATAAAAACACCCATTTAAAATGGACTTTTTTCTCAGTCACGATAAAAATTAAAATGATCATTCACTCTCATGTGACTTAAAAGATGTGTATATATTATAGGTGTCAAATAGATTTATGAATATTAATCGGTGTTTGTTTTTATAAAGTTATCTATAACTATATTTATAATTATAGATAAAGAGGATAGAGATTTTTGGAGTGACTTTAATTTTCTTTCAATTTTTTTTAATAAATACTAAAATACAATTTAAAAAATTGACTAGTTAGTAACTTTCACATATTAGTATTTACAAGTTAACTTTCTTCTTTCATATATGACACGGAAAATGTAATTTCTCTCCTTCTCCGCAACTGTTTATATGTCTGATTGTTTTGCCTTTTTTAAAAATGATTTTTATAATATAATATAATTTTGTAAAAAAAAAATTAAAAAGAAACTTTTTATAAAATCTTCAAATGAAAATTTGGTTTGAATAGTTATTTTTAAAATGTTATTTTAGATATATCAACATTTTATTGAAATTTTTTTATATATCAAAATTTCAAAAAATCACTTAATTTTGAAGCTATTTCAAATAGTTTTTCTATAAAAATCATTTTTGAGATACAATTTTTTTCAAAAATTGCGATTTCAACTATGTTTTAATCTTCAATAATGTATGTTTATGTTGTATGATGTTAAAATTAATCTTGCAATTTAGAAAAAATAAATATAGAAAAAGTTATAATATTTTAAAAAACGATTTTACAAAATCTATTTTTGAAAATGCAAAGAAAAAATTCATTTTTTAATGGTAAACAAACAAGTCCAATGTCGGTTTCTCTTTTTGAATTTTATAAACAACACAAAATCATACAAATTGTTTGCATATAAAAAAAGAAAAAAATAAATAAACTTCTATGCTTCATAGAGAGAAGATGGACTACCACAACCTACACTCTTGCACTATTTTTTCTCTTCTCTTCTTTCTTCACTTTAACCTATCTATTCATTTAATTATATATATGTTTTATATTATTGTATTGAAGACATGAAGTAAGAAAATAGATCTGCCACATAAATATGGGTCATGGAAGCATACAATTTTATTTATTCTTGGATGACGACAATGGCATTTGACTATGAACAGGTTAGTTTATTTTTTGTAAAAATTTCTCTAATATAAATCATAGTTATGAATTGATTGTCAATTACATTTGTAAGATTTTGTTTAAAAATAATTATGATCATTTAATATTATTAAATTTGCGTTGTTTAAGAAATAAATTGGATACATTTTTGTTTATAAAAATCATATTTTTATGAACATCTATAATATGCTTCAAATAAATATTGGTGATTTCTTACACCACCATTGTTTCTTAGGCACCAACTGAGTTTCCGATTATGCCCTCTGATTTCAGATGTGCACATTCGGACGCACAAATTTTTTAAAAAACACTGATGCGTTTCGGAAGTGCATATCCTGAAACTTTCTGGAAGTGCATATCCGAAAACTTTCCTGATCTGCAGATCCAGAAAACAGCAGAACTTCATTTTTTTAAAAAATCGCTGTCGTTGCTTGGTCGCATATGTTAATATATCGTCGCAAGTTAATATACGTTTGACAACATCCATATATAAAATAAAATGATATATATATATATATATATAATAAAACTCTGTCAAAATACAGTGCATACGTCTAATATAAATGGAATACATCGAACAAAAAACTACTGCGTATGGCGAATGATCTCTCCTGGCTCCCCTGCTCCTCTCCCCCTACCCCCCAACCTGGATCGATGTCTGCGGTACTGAAGTGTCCCCCGAGCAATCACAATCATCCTATCCACAGCAAGTCTGACACTAGAGCCCTCAGGGAGATGATCGGCCTCAATGGCCTGCTGCCCTATCTGTACTATCTGACAACAGCGTGGTAGGACATCCTGAGTATGGTCCAGCTGAGACTGCAGCTCCTCTAATATCTCCTGATGAGCAGGTCTGGGTGGCGATCCATCAGGAGTGGGCACCATGTACGGGTGTGAGACGGTGTAGAACCACATGATGTACCCGGCAGCAACGCTCCAGTCTGTCGGCGCTCTGGTCGCCCGAGCCTCTTCCCAGTCTTCCGGTACCAAGTGGGACTGGAAGTCAGCATATATCTCATCTATCTAGACGCAGGTCAAACCTATAGGAGTAGACTCATGAGGCATCCTGGGGATCGTCTGCGTGTAACCGAACTGACGCAAGACGCGCTTCGGCAGGTATCGGGCAGTGACGGTCGAACTGCATGCCAACCATCCTGAGAACAAACAAACCTCATCGAACGGGCGCGTCACACGGTGATCGGCATAGGGGCTATACAAAACATCATCAGCAGCCATCCGATCAAGATACACTCTGAAGGGGTCCGGCACCTCGTTCCCTCTGAGCAGGACAAATGCAACAGCACGTGGCATATCCTCAGTGTAGTCGTCGACACTCCCCCAACCAGTAATGTTGGGAAAGTGCTGTAAAATCCACGCCTGAAATGGAAAACATAACATGGGTGTCAAACATTATAATGAATACAGAAAGAAAAGAAATGGAAAAACCACTTAGAATATTAGATTGGTACCACGTATAGCGTACATATGCCTGCCACAGTCTTGGCTGCCCAAGGACAACCATCAGAGAGCCTGGAATAGGTGAATGCCAGCGCAGCCACCCCCCAGTTGTACCCATGGATCTTTGTCTGATCCAGAAGGTACCTGAGGTAGACGATATCAACATAATAGGAGCTGGTGTCCACAAACACCTGCGTGGCCAGCAAAAACAAGTAGTAGCATCTCAGGGCACACGTCCTGTGCATCTCTACCTCAGCTGCATCCCCTTCTGCCAGTCGTGCCTCGTCAAGCTCGTTACCAAATCTCTCCATCAGAAAGGAGAACCGGACGTGTGCGCCCCTCAACTGGTTCACCTCCGCATATGCCTTCTCTTCGCTAGCCCCAAGCTCCGTAATCAGCAACTCCATGCCCTCCGCCTTCGACATCCTACCGTGACGGAGAAGGGTACCCGTGATCGGTAGATGTAAAAGGCACGAGATGTCTTCGAGCGTGATCGTGATCTCGCCGTACGGTAGATGGAATGAGGATGTCTCAGGGTGCCATCTCTCAACAAATACCATCAGGATACCGTACTGGATCTGGGAATACCCAATCGTAGACAAGCCTCCAAGACCAGACTCTTCAAGTGCAGAGGTGAACCACTCATCCTCTGGCAGCATCTCAATCGTGTCTATAACCTTGCCCCCATGGTTATAGAACTTCTGGGGGATCCTTCGCCTGAAAATTTCCAAATAAAACAATGTTACAAATGAAAATATTTTCAACGTAAACAATTCTATAACTAAACCGAATAAGGTTACCTCTCGTTGCCAGACATATCTGGCAGTATGCTCAGCGTACCCCACGAGTAGGGACATATCAGATGGTCCCCCGGGGTAACCGCCAAGCTCATCGAAATCGTCATCGTCGTCAACACCATCATGTGCTGGGTGATCACCCTCTGGAACAGGAACAGGAGAACGAGGAGGAGCAGCTGATGGAGCTGGAGTCTCCCGCCGAGGTCTGCGTGCGGGCTGGGACCCTGATGAAGTACCAGTAGAAACCCGACGCCTCCGAGATGTAGAAGCGGCGGCTGACGGGGGAGTGACATGAACCTGTGATGTGGATGGCTGTGGTATAGGATGTGGTGTAGGATGTTCCTCAGCTGTAGGGGCTACAGGGACTCCCTCTGCGCTGGAAGCCCCGACTGTAGACCGCATCCGCTCACGTCGGACAGATGCGTGTTGAGTTGTCCGCCCATGTATGATACGATCGCCTCTGCCAGCCATCTAATCTGCAAAGCATTAAAAAAAATTAGATTTTTTTAAAAATAATTATACAAACAAACAAACTCAAAAAAAAAAAACTTCCGGATGTGCACATCCGGAAGGACACATAATTTTTAACGTTGAGTATTTTCGGATGTGCACATCCAGAAACACTCAGAATATTTAACGTTACAATATTTTCGGATCTGCACATCCGGTACGTATTTTTAAGCTTAAAAATGGCAGCCATGACCACTGTACCATGCAAAAGGGCATTTTAATGCCCTGATCGTCCGTATGAAGCATTAAACAAGGCATACATTGTCTATAACCTATGTTTTTCATACAACCTACAATTTCTACACCTAAATGTCTAATCTAAATCGATTACTCGAAAATTACTCTGAAACACTAAAATTTGAAAACTTATCGATTAAAATGAGATACGGAGGATTTGGAGTGTGTCGATGGTTGAAGAAGTTGCTCAGCGCCGAACTCGAGTGGAAAAAATCGAGATTTGTGGTGATTGAAAATTTGAGAGTTTGAGAGAGTTTGGAAATGGAAAAGTGAAGAATGAGGGGGAGGAAGAATGTCTGGCGCGAAGTTATAAGAAATACTTCTAGAAGTGCACATCAGAATAGTTTCCAAATATGCATATCCGGAACACATCTGCGTTTTTTAAAAATTTGGTGCGTCCGGATGTGCACATCCGAAATCAAGGGGCAAAAAAATAATTTCACGTGGTGCCTAAGAAACTTGGGTGATACATTAAGAAACCACCTAAATATTTCCTTATGTTTAAAGAGTTATTAATATTTTTCAGACAAGATTGAAAACTATCCAATAATCCATATAGTCGAAATTATATCTACAATATCTATTTTTTTTTTTTATCATTTAGTAGTTTTTTTTCTTTTCAAATTTATCATACAATTAGTAATTTACTTCTACAATAGCCACTTAGAAGGTGGAGAATTATTATTAATTGTGTTTTCAAATTTATTAGATATTTACTTAGAAACTAGTATGTTTGTGGCACTTATTTCTTTTATATACTCAATCAAGTTTGTGACTATATGAAAGAGAAGTGGATTTAAAAAAACTATATCTTATTTCTTCTCTGTTTTCATATATTTCTCAATCATCTCCATCTGTTTTCAATCTATCTTTTTCCATTCATACTTATTTTTTTTTTGCATTCCAATTAGTGAACTTTTGTTATTGTAAATTTTTTGTTTTTAATTTTTGTTTTTTGATGTTTAATTATCAGTAAATTGTTTAGTGTTTACATTTACCTAGACTTTTGTTGTTTTATATATATATATATATATATATATATATATATATATATATATATATATATATATATATATATATATATATGGTTCATATCGTTTATATTTGTTGCATGTGTACATTTAAAAAAACGGGCAAACGAGCACGCGAGTGTCCCTTTGGACACTAGTTCTCAATAATATAAATACAAAAAAAAGTGTATGCATATAGTTTAATATAATATCAGAACAAACAAATACTGCATTAATATAAACACACAAAACCATTTTAATATACTTACTAAATACATTAATATAAACACACAAAACTATTTTAATATACTCACTAAATTGAAAGGGTGTACTCCATGCTTCATGAATAGATAATTTTCAAATTAAATGATGAATAATTCTTTTCTTATTAATCTATCTATTCAAAGTCCGGGCTTTGTATCCCCCACAAAATACTAATTCAAATAAGTGTGAATTTTTCTTTTTCCACTAAGCGGGATGATCAAGCAGACACATGGCAAGTTCTCAGAGTATTCTTCAACATATTTTCAGTTGGAGAGACGTAAAAAATGTTAGTGGATCTATTCCTGAAAATGGTTCAGATAAAATATTAGTAAGGGTGTAACATAAGTGTTATGTAATTAATATATGTAAAGGTGCAGAAAAATTATTGTAATACAGAGTTGGTTGTTATCATATGTCTCGTTTTCTATAAACTAACTTCAGCTAATTTGGAATAGGGGTAAACCAAACAAGTTATCCCCCAATTGTACTCTTAAATCCTCTCCAAGTCAATGAAGTATTTAATATAGACAACTTTTTCATAACATTTTCATAGGTTGCACTTTTGTCCTCAAATATGCATATGCCGACAAAAATCATGAAGTATGACCTCAATGCACATGCTCTATGGTATGCAACATATACATCATCACCTGCAACATCCACAATTGCATCTAGGTGATCTTTATATAACTTCACCAAAAATGAAAATCTAGCATGACATCATTTGGTGTCATCAACCTTGTGTTGGACTTTACTAGCTCCTAAATGTGTCACCATCACGTGAATGCATCAGGTCTAGAGATTCTAGAGTAATTTAATAATCTTTTTGTGATCGAAATATGTAGGAAACATGATACATTATCAAGTGTGATGACCATCTCACCGGTCGAAAGATGAAATGACGAGGTATTTGTGTGTCATCGCTCCACAAACGCATACAATAAAGCATGGTTAATACAACCATATTCAGTCCTGCATAAATCCTTCAACTCAGATAGCTGTGAGACATCCTGAAATCATGGTTCATTAGGCTGTGACAGTTTTGCAACCTTCCTACCCGGGTTAATACATTTTAACGTATCTTAGTATTGTCAAAATAAATACATCATTGTCAAACAGTTCAAATTTTATAACACAAGTGTTTGAAGGCGTTATTAATTATTCATGATGGTTCTCCATCCCACATGTGCCTAGCGACATGATGTGCATATAGAGATAGTAGTTAAAGGTTCGAGGGGTCTTCTAAAAAATTATCGGGCCCGACAACATCAGGTACAATAGGGGTTTCTGAGGCTTCTAAGGCTTCATAATCAGTCTGAGAACATGAATCCGGGAAGGTGATACCGAAGACAGCTGAATTCAAAAAGACGATGTTTAGCATCAATTGAAGTTTCTCCAACTGCAGGTCGCGAGGATCTAGCTTTCTCCCATGCAAAAAGAAGCATGTTTGGTCACTTTACAATATAACATTCTTTGTTGGTTGTCAGCCATTTTTCTATAATCAAACAAAAAAATATCTTAATTAAAGAAAGTATTGGAAAACCGAACCAAAAAATAAAACACGTAACAGGTAAATATGGATTTTGTCATCCGAACTACAGGTTTGGATTTCAAATTCCGAACTTGACGAAACTAGAACACAAGAAGCAAAAATATAGCTTACAAACCTTAAGCCCGAAAGTTCAAACTTTCAAACCAATGCAATGCAAGTAAGGACAAAATAAATATGAGATATCTATTACAAGTAACCTAATGTATATTAACTGTAATATATTTAGGTAATGCATGCATCATAAATAAATAAATAATTAAGGAAATGAGAACTTATCAAATGTGATCTTGAATTGAATGTAGCTGAGTGAAACTTGAGAGTTGTATTAAGCTTGAATGCATTGAAGTAGAAGTGAAGTAGAAGTTGTGAGAAATCTTGAAAAATGTTGAAAAAAGAGGTGCTCCCGAGTTCTGTTTTGTTAACTTTGCTTAAATGAAAAAGGGAATGGAGATGGAAAGGTCCGAGTGTGAATACTTAAACAAAAATGTCTGAATTTCAATTTTCTTAAAAAATTCAGACATTGAAATCGAGATTTTTGAAATGTCTTTTTACATGATTTTGAATTCGGATATAAATGTGACGTGTTGAGGCATATTCAAAGTTCAATCTTCATAATTTATTATTCTAAATTCTAACATTCGTATTTTTTTTTGAGATTTAATGGTAGCGTGCGAGTAAGTATGAGTAACATAGGGTGTAATGAACCATAGTTTGAGTGAAACTTTGGGCCAAACAATAGAAGTTGGTTAAATGGAATATCCCAATGGCAATGACCTTCTATTTGTTCGTCCTGATGCTGTTTTCAATAAGAAGAAACCAATAAGGTTCTCTTACTTTTGATGAATTATGCTATCTTTTACTATGAACCATTTTTGGATCTCTTGGATACTGATTAGTTATTTTATTGGAACAGTGGAGGAATTCCGCATTGTTTTCCGCAGTTTGGTCCTGGTGTAATTCAGCAGGTATGTTCCTTTATTCAATGCTAGTTTCTTGTAGTTTATGTTATTCTGTTTTTCAAGGTTGCATGTGTTCAATTCAAGTACAAAAATCTTTTATGGCTGATTGGTTTTGGTATAACTGCTTAAATGTTACTTTATGTAGCTTAGTGAAAATAGAAATGGCAAGTTTGGTGCTTCTGTTTAGTGAATGGAACTTGCTTCTCTTCGACAAAATCATGAGTAGTAGTGTTGTAATGATAACATGTTAATGTTTACTTGGTTGAGTTGTTGACAGCACGGATTTGCAAGGAATGTGGATTGGACTGTTGGTGATTCTGAGAATGTGGAGGGAAATCCCGTTGTAACTCTAGAGCTGAAGGACGATTCTTATAGTCGGGCTATGTGGGATTTCAGCTTCCATGCTTTATACAAGGTGAAGGGCTTGTTTTCTTCAAGCACATCTCACCTTTTCAATGCATTACTAGATTATGCTTTAGGAGTACTCATTCTTCTGTGACCAAATCATGATGTAGTTTCATGCCTCACTTTTTGCAGATCACACTAAATGCTAAAAGTCTTTCAACGGAGTTAAAGATTAAAAATACAGACAATAAGGCGTTCTCATTCAATACTGCTTTGCACACATACTTTAGGGTAAGCGACAAAGGTCGTAATTTTGAATAATCCCTATGGGATTACCTGAAGGGGATTTCCTATTTGTGTTTGAGTGTAATTTTATTGCTTACACTGCCTTTTAAACTAGTGAAAGTAATCATTTTGTCATTACACCCAGGCTTCTGTAACTGGTGCATCAGTTAAGGGGTTAAAAGGTTGCAAAACACTGAACAAACATCCAGATCCTAAAAATCCAGTTGAGGGCAGCGAAGAAAGGTCTGTATCATACTTTATGTTTGGGAATTGAAATTTGACATGGTAACTACTGGTATAGGAGAAAGAAAATCGTAACTACTGAAATTTGCTTTCCCCTATCCCAGTGGTTGGGTAAAAAGTTGTACTACCTATTAAGTATTTAGAATTATCTTTACTTTGTGAGACATTCACATACATGCATTGCTAGTGGCAGAAAAATCCACCCTCTTAATCTCCATCATCTTGTCTGAATTTTAACTAGAATTCTGTAACATTTTGCTCATTTAGTGGCTAATTTTTTAGTCTTGTTTCTTCCAATTTTCGTCTCTGTCACATTAGTCATCTCTCATCTAATGCACAAGTATATTTTTTTTCTCAACACAATCTATGTAAGACCAAAATTCCATTGAATGATATAGAATCAGTTCTTGGAATTGAGTCTCTTAATTTAGATTAACAGACTATCTTCGTAATGCAGGGATGTCGTCACTTTCCCAGGATTTGTAGATTGTGTTTATCTTGATGCTTCAAATGAGTTGGAGCTTGATAATGGACTGGGTGATATAATATATATCAAGAATACAAAGTATGCAATTTTAACCTCATATTACAATTTTACTATTTGATTGCCGAAGTCACATGCTTACACTCCTTTGCCTCTTATGTAGCTGGTCAGACGCGGTGTTATGGAATCCTCATCTTCAAATGGAAGCATGTTACAAAGATTTTGTTTGCGTTGAAAATGCTAAGGTAATGAGTTTACAAACTTCATAAAAAGGCATCGACGACATACAATGCTAGGCCGTGAATTGTTCTTGACTATAATGCCAACATGATGGCAGTTGAATTTAAATTGATTGTTTGTGGTTTTTTAACATGTCCCGGAGCATACTGCAGCATTATGGTATCTTGAATAATGTAATGTTTAAGCTTTCTCTATTTTTTCTTCTGAGCTATAATTTCTATTATTTTTTATGCTTCAGATTGGAAATGTCCAGCTAGAGCCAGAACAAACTTGGACTGCTGTGCAGCATCTTACCATTGCATAATCAGTGACCATGGTTATAGAGCCAGAACAAACTTTCAAATTCTCACTTCCCAGTGCTACTTGGCCGTAGAAATGCTTAATCTACAATTTCTTGGTTTGGCTAGATGTGTGGTGGAAACGAGATTCTAAACTGGCGCGTTACCAATTTTTTTTTGTCTTATTTGATTTTCCAACATTATGTATCTTCTCTTCTGTATTTACTAAGCCACTAATAGGTGACCAGTGGCAAGGGATATAATAGTTTGTAACATTATTGTAACAAACAATAGAAAGTTGTGATAATTATATCTTCTTTCATTTTAAATCTTTTCCATAGCCAGTTTCATGTTATAAACAATACTCGTGCTCTCAAACAAGCTATCAGAACTGCTTTGAAAGTGAACAAAGTTGGCATAAATATCTAACCAAAATCCCTTTTGATAACTTGAGCATGGATTTGATGAGTTTAATCTAATGCTGAGTGCAGAACACTTTGAGAAGGAAAGTGAAAGTGAAAGTGTAAGCATTGTGAGGTATTGGATGAAGTGTTTCATGGTACAAAAGCAATGCTTTATAGGACAGTATTACCCTGATCATGATGTTCCACAGGACAGTATTAGGTGAACTTATTCGCTCGAAAACCATACATGCGTAGGCTAAGTTGCCTAACTCCATTCATGCAGATGTAGCCAAGAAATTGCTTACTATCATCCTCAGCTTTTTTTTAACAATCTGCCATGAATCTGTTATAGTTTATCTATATTAGAACACAGGTGGAGTAGCGGCAAAAGTCACCATTAAAAATCAAAAGATAGAACTATCCACCAGAGAGAAGTCGAAAAACTATGGAGAAAAGAGAAGATGTCCTAAATTATTGGCTTTTAATTGTTTGCAACTAGTTTTGGATAAAATATTTGTAGACCAAACACTGTCATGTTTCATTTGAACTTCCTAGGTTGTTTCCATAATGTTAAAAGGCAAATTTTCTAAAATGAATTACCCTAATTACGACTGCAATTGTAATTTCATTTTGATCCACTACATGATAGTGAGAAAAACCTAGGCGCAGTTTATGAATGATGTTAAAAACAAACATACAAAACAAACAACAAAAAAGTAACAGAAGCAGACAAAATATATTGGTATTTCTCGATCAATATCATTCAACAAAATTTAGTTCAACTGAACAAATTTGAACCAAGTAACAGAACATTTCCCAACAAACAAAAAACCCTTGAAACTCTGTAGAGGAAGGGGAAAAACAGCTATACACAGTCTTAAAACTCTAAACAACTTCCTCAAACATTCAAGAAGACACCATTGCAATGATACACACCAGCACTACAATCAACAAAACAGCAATTACCCAATAGACCCATTTCCTGTTTCTCTTCTTCAACTGGCTTGCATAATAAAGATTATTAGTTCCACCATGAATGTAGTGACCAGCATTCACCACATTGTCTTCAATGTTATCCACTTTTTCTCCTTGAGTCTCAACCAAAATAGCCATATCAAGAAAAACCTGATGAAGCTTATTCAAACTCCTCTGAATATCCATCACCGCCTCGTGCCTAACCTGAGTACCCATATCAGCATCCGTTTTCCCAGCCAAAAACTCAACTTTGAGACTCCCCGATATCATCTTCTCCATAACATCATCGCTAGGTACCTCACCCGTTACAGTATAGTACCTTCTCTTCAAATCTTCCTTATGATCCGACACAATCTTGTCTCTCAAGGACTGAAAATCATTCATCATGTCCCTAAGCTTGACCTTCAAACCACTTGTGACAGACACTCTTGTTCTATCAATAGGGCTTCCTTCTCTGTAGCATTCTGACATGCTTCGATTCGCGATGTTTGATTTTTGAAGAGCCTCTAACCTTGCCTTGATTACATTCGCCTTGCGAAGCACGGCAACCATATCAGAATCCATTCGGTCTCTTAGCCTGCGTAAAACTTTTGCACTGTGAGTTGATTTTGTCTCCTCATTCAGTTGCTGAAGATCTGATAAGAGATTGGTGATCTCTTCCATTTCGATCTTGATTGCTTCAACTTCTTGGAAGAATTGAGAGAGATTAGGGTCTTGCGTTGGGTTGAGGTTCCCTAGTTCAATGTCAGGATCTTGTTGAAAATCTTTCTGTGCCTGTTTCTTCAATTCTACATAACTTAGAAACGATTTTGTCATCAAGTCATTCATCTTTGCAACGTTTCTCAAAACCCCACCTTCAAAACAAAAAAAAAAAAAACCAAAACCCACAATCATTACAATGAAAAACATAACAAAAATCTTGAAGCATAACAACATTGTGATGCATACATACATACATACCCTTTTGCGGGAAGATTCAAGAAATGAGTAAATTTCTGAAAAGATTAAACTTTTTGTCACGAAGTAATGCTCCAAGTGATCTAGCAGAAAGAGAAGAAAACAGTAAAACCAAAAATGGAAGATTAAAAATAGAATCTTTAGTGTGTGAATGTGATGAATATAGAAATGGGTTGTTATATAAAGTGATGAACATTAATATTATTAAGAAAGAAAAGAAAAGAAAACGTGAAAGAAGAAGAAGAGTGTGATAGGAAAGAACCTTGATGAAAGGAACCAACGTTGTTGTTGTTGTTGTTGATGTTGCTTTTTCCTAATGATGATCCTTTTGAATAGAAATTCAGTGAGAGAGAGAGAGTGTGATGAAAATCTTGAATGCAGTTTTGAAATTTTGAATCGGTTTCGTTAGTGTAGAATATATTTGAAATAAAACAAGCGGGTGTTCTCCTGTGGCAAGGAGCCCCGTCCAAGAACGTACCCGGGAAATATCGGGTTCATTCCCAGATAAAGAACAACATGCGCATGCCTCTCCGCACGAGTTCATGAGTATTGAGAAATGAAACGTAACTGTTAGAGACTTGAGCTCAACTTGCATCATTCATGGAATATAAATGGTCTCTCATTGCTTTTCAAAATGATTGTTGACTATTTTAAATATTAAAAATGTTATAAATTAAAAGGAAAAAAAACGTATTTACTTTATCACGAAATTTATGTGAATTTTTTTTTTTGAATGGAAAGTAACGTGAATCATATTAATTAAATTATGTAACTGAAAAAAATTATATTGCATATTTAAATAATACTGCGAAATTATATTTTTTTTTTTTGTAGTATTAGTTATCTTGAACAATTTTTTTGTCAATTAACTTGAAAGAGAAATATTCAAATAAAAAATTATTTAAATATGACTTTAATGAAAATGTAGTGAAAATGTAAACAAAACTAAAGTGACATCCAATGAAAATATATTATTCTGCGATGGCATACACGAAATTTAAGAATTTCAATATAATTTAGTGGAATACATGGTTGTTATTAATGGAATACATAGTTATCATTTGTTGATAATATAAAATTAATTTTCATTGTCGATACATCATCTCTTTTCTCTTTAAATATTTAATTAATTATTTTAAAAATTTAAAATATTTCAAATAGTATTTAACATATTAATTATTTAACTATTAATATATTTAAATAAATTTTTATTTATACATTTTTTTTAAAATATCTCAAGAGGCATCCATATGACAAAAAAAGAATGAATATTTTTAACTAATCAAGTGACAATAAAAAATATAAAGAAATAATATTTAGATTAAAATACATAAAAGTTTTGTGATTCAAACCTCCGTGCAACTTTTATTTTGTATATTATAATTAATTAATTAATTTTGAAAAATAAAATATTCAAAAGTTCAATCCTATAAAACATAATGCAAATTTTGTTAAAAATATTTTTGGCAATTTAAATGTTGTAACCAGTTAACGCGAAAGCATAATCAGTTATACAGCAAGGCAAAAGTTACTTCTGAGCTAAAGAAACAAGAAAAACTTTGTGGATGTAACCTGTTAATGTCTACATGTAATCGGTTACCACTGAAAATGATTTAATTTTTGTAGCAGTTATAGCCGGTTACAGGTTTAGTATAATCGGTTACAGACACGAGTTTTTCAGTTTTCTGTTATTTGTCTTATGTTATTTGAGTCTCAATCACTTTGTAATACTTGTATAAATGTCTTGGATGCATCCTCATCTTAGTTAATGAAAATATTTTCACCCTTAACTCTAACACTCTCTCTCTCTCTCTCTCTCTCTCTCTCTCTCACACACACACACACACACACACACACACACACAGTTTCTTCTCTTCCTCTCTACACTCTAATTTTCTCAATCATTCACCAATTTTATGGTTCCAAGTTCCAACATTTAACATTAAGAGTCTGGTTCTGATCCACAAACACCTAATGTGCAATATGAATTATGTCTCCAATGAAAGATTATTTACAAACCTACCCATCCTTGATGCGAAGAATTACGACAAATGGTGCAAACAAGTGAAAGTGTTTTTTGGTTACACAGATGTTCTTGAAATGATCAAGAACGAGGTGAATCCTCTTGTCGAAGGTGCAACAGATGCACATCGAGCAACGCATAATGAAAAGAAGAAGAAAGATTTCAAGGCGTTGTTTTTTATCCATCAATGTGTGGATGGTGACAACTTTGAGAAATTTGGTGATTGCGAATCGTCAAAGCAAGCGTGGGAAATCTTAAGAAGGCATACGCATGGGCTGATAAGACGAAGGTGGTGAGCTTACAAACTCACAAGCGTCAACTTGAATTGATTCAAATGGAGGAAAATGAGACAATCAATGATTTTACAACGAGAGTCACTCGGTTGGTGAATCAAGTGAAGACATGTGGAGACACTACTACAAATAATACATGTAATGTTAGACGCGAAATAAATTTCACCTCGGCTACAATGCCGAGGTAACGAAGGGTGACATGAAAAGTGGGAACTTTACCCCTCGGATTTTATAAAGCCGAGGTTAAAATGCAAAAAGTCAATGGTTCGATCCCTAACAACAATATATTTTTATTTTCAAAACTAACTAATGCGCGCAACATACCTCTCGATTTTATTCAATGACTGAGATAATAAGCTATGTTTATACATTAGTTTTTTACTTTAACCGATGAGCTTAATCAATTTTATTACTATATAAATTTGTTTTGATTCTCATTTTACTCGCAGGTCTGTATCATTTTGTACACATGCTAAAACTATAAAATTGTTACAGAATACCAAATTAACATAGAATATCAAATCAAAAACAAATAACAAAATTAATATTCCTTTTTTATACATAATTACTAATTTACATTATGGCAAAAACCAATGTACAAATTTACATTGTCAGACGCATGTAATGTCAGACGCGAAATAAATTTCACCTCGGTTACAATGCCGAGGTAATGAAGGGTGACATGAAAAGTGGGAACTTTACCCCTTGAATTTTATAAAGCCGAGAATCTATAAATAGGGAGGAACCCTTATCATTGTAATCATCACTTATCATTGCAATCTATGTGGATAAACATTTCTAGATCTATTAAGCTTTCCTTTTTTCCTCTTAGCCAATAATTCAGAAGTGGTGCGAGACTTTACAAATTCCCCCCAACAATCCTAATCAATATATGGATACGTCACGTATGAAGATTTTTCCTTACTTTTAGCTGTTGGATGAGTAATATAATCATGGGTGAGTTGTGTCTTAAAGCTCCTCAAACGCTCACCAACATATATAAGCACTTTCTTTTTCATTATACTATCATGCAGACTAACAATAAACATTTTCTACGTTTACACAATAGAGCTGTTATCAGTAATAAACAAAAAATTAAATGATCATACATACTTGTAAAAAAGCATAAAATTCAATATAAAAACCGTAATATCGGTCCATAAGCTGTTTTTCAAATCATCGTCAATGTCGTGCCAACTATTCAACAAAATACTCAATTTACTTCCACCTTGTAACACAATGTAACCCGTAATATCCTCAGTATGTTCACCATAAGCCTTGTCGGTTGTAACATCAACTCTAATCGGGAAACAAATACCGTTTTATTGGGCTTTTTTCACCTTGGTATACACTGTTGCACATCTAGATTTTCTTTTACGTTGTGTATTTGTAGAGGTAGTTGTATGAGTCGTGGAGGTTGAATTCATCAAGACACCAACATCTTCCAGGTGAGTCATTGATGTTGTATAGGAGTTATTTGTCGTATTGGCCATGATTATCTAAATAAAGAATAAGAGCAGAGACACCATTTCAGTGAAAAAATGCAGTTCGGCCATGACTGATGAGATATAATCAAATTGAAAAAATAATGATCGTGTTGTTATAAACCATTTCAGTGAATACCATTTTAGTGATGTTATTTTAGTGAATACCATTTCAGTGATACTAAACCATTTCACTGATGTCATATGGGAATATAAATAATGTTTGTGTTGATATAAACTAAAACTATTTCAGTGATATGAACTAAAACTATTTCAGTAATATAAACAAAAATGTGATAAAGAAGTACCTCAAACGTGATGACGAATATTCAATTAAGGTTGGAAATAAAGATGGCGTTCGTGTTTTGATGAGAGTGATGATGAAAATCGCCAACAGTTGGAAGAGTTTTAATGAGAGAGTGACAATGAAAATCGCCTAGAGTTTCTGCGCAAAGAATGACGATGAAATTAAAGCGTTGATAGGTAAACAAAAAGCTAGAGACTAGTTCTTTGAAGTATTTCATGCAAAAAATCACATGTTGGTTTTTAGGAAAAACCGACGTGTATTCATTAATTTAAAATAAAATAAAAAGAAAAAGCGTTATAGCGCCATATTCTGGGAACTCAATTGAAAGATATTTCACGTCGGGTTTTAAGGAAAACCGATGTATATGAGTTCATATAAAACACTTTTAAAAAAGTAATTAATAAATATTGACACAATATATATTACCTCTCAGTTGGTACATCTAACCAAGACTAATACAAATAAAACATAAAAAAATAATAAAAGATTAACAAAGATAAAAAAGGGAAGCTGAAAAGGCACCTAGTGAGAAATACTAAATAAATCATAGAAAATAAAAATAACATAAAATGCAGTACTTGAGATTCGAAGCGAGGTCATGTGTGTGTGTAAGAAGGGTGAACGGATCAAAATCAAAATGGCACTCTCAGGACATATTCCCTCGATTTTTGAATGTTCGAGGTGAAAGTTTCGTCATAAAATGTCTTATTTGTAGTAGTGAGAAATAGTAAATGAATATTATGTTGTCGCAAAAATCTTGCATTCTTTAACACCAAGATTTGACAACGTGGTTGTAGCAATTGAGGAATTGAAGGATCTTACGATGATGAGCAAAAAGGAGCTGCAAAGCTCTCTTGAGGCTCATGGAAAAATGATAGAGGATATAAACAATGATAAGGAAAAAGCGGAGATCACTTTGCAAGCTTGCTTCAACGAGAAGGACAATAGATTGAAAATAAAATGGCCCATGAAGAGTAAATGGATTTTTCAGAATTTTGATGGAAGAGAGTCCCAATATTTCAAGAATTCGACTTGTCAAAGGGGTGAGAGCACCTGCAACAAAAATGGTGGTCAAGGCAACTTTAGAGGTGAAAAGAAGAGGTTTGACAAAAGCAAAGAGCATTGCTTTAAGTGTCAAAGGTTCGGTCATTTCGCAAGAGAGTGTAATGCGAACAAGAAGGAACCTCAATGAGATGAAACCAAGGTTGCAAGATAAGATTTTGATGAAGAGAATACACTCTTGATCATGATCACGGAAGGACAATGCAGTAGCAGCAGGCTGCATGACAGCAACAATAACAATTTTGGGAATGCTGCAAAAATAGGTTGTAATTGGTTACATGAAAGCATTAATCAGTTACATGCAGAAGAAAATGTCATGGTGACTGTGGGAGAAGGAGTCCAGTGCAATGAGGAATGGTATTTGGACTTGGGATGCTCTACTTATATGACGGGGAGGAAGGATTGGTTTGTTAAAATCAATCGTGCCATGAAAAACAAAGTGAAGTTCGCGGATGACACCACTCTAGCAGCTGATGGATCAGTGATGTTTTGATCATGAGAAGGGATGGTGGAAATTCCTTGATCAAAAATGTATTGTACATTCCAGAAATCAAAAGTAACCTTCTAAGTATTGGCCAATTACTTAAGAAGGGTTACAAGATTCACGTGGAAAACAAGGGGTTGTGCGTTAAGGATCCAAACAAGGTTTTTGTCCTTAAAGCTCCTATGGATGATAATAGAACCTTAAAGGTTAAGTTAAAGGTTATGGATCATAAATGTATTGCTACAGCGGAAACTCGAGAAGAGTGGATATGTCACTATTGTCTTAGGCATCTCAATTTCTGAGATCTCAAAGACTTACAAAAAAATGGAACGGTGGTGGGGTTTCCATTGATCAACATACCAGATGAAATTTGTGAATAATGTGTGCAAGCGAAGAAACATAAGGGTAAATTTAGCAAGGATACAAGTTGTAGAACCAATAATCACCTTGAGGTAGTGTATTTGGATGTGTATGGACCGATGCAAGTATATTCCATTAATGGCAATAGATATTTTGTCACATTCATCGACGATCATAGTAGAAAGCTATGTACATACCTAATCAAGAGAAAGGATGAGGTATTTGAAGTGTTTAAGAAGTTCAAGTCCATGGTTTAGAGGCAAAGTGGTTACAAACTCAAAGTGCTCAAAACGGATGCTGGAGGCGAATATGTCTCAAAAGACTTTGATAGGTTTTGTGATCAAGAAGAGATTGTAAATGAGGTTGTACCACCTTATACACCGCAGACAAATGTTGTTTTCGATAGGAAGAATTTATCGATTATGAACATGGTGAGAATCATGATAAAGGGGAAAAACTTGCCAAAAGAGTTATTGGGAAAAGCAGTATCCACAGTCGCATATTTTTGAATAGATGTCCAAAAAAGAAGCTTGAGAAGGTAACACTGGAGGAAGCTTGGTCGGGATTCAAACCGAATCTAAACCATTTGAGAGTTTTTGGTTCTGTAGTGTATCGACATGTTCTGGGAAAACTTAGAGAGAAGCTGGATGATATGGTAGAAATAATGATAATTGTAGGGTATCACTCTATCGGTGGTTACAAGTTGTTTGATGTAGCAAAAAGGAGGGTTGTGATTAGCTGAGGCGTCATTGTCGAAGAAATCAAGGAGCTGCAGTAGCTTGCATCTGGTTACGTAAAAGCTGTAATGGTTGCAGCTTTGAAAATTCAGATTCTGCAGATATGGGAAGTGCAGAAACTCCCGTTGTCGAAGCCCGAATTGAAGAAAATGTGAGAAGATCAACAAGGCAAAGAGGTTTGCCTAAAAGACTCCAAGATTGTAAGTTGTTTCGAGACAACGAAGTCAATGATGATGGTGATTTCGTCCATTTTGCACTTATGACCGAATCCGACCCATTAAAACGGAAGAGGCTTTAAGTTTGTGCTATGAAGGAGGAGATGGAATATATTGAGAAGAACAATACTTGGGAGTTGGTTGATTTACCAAATGGGAAGAAACGAATTGGTGTAAGATGGGTGTTCAAAGTTAAGGCAAACCCCGAGGCTCGATTAGTTGCAAAGAGACTCTTACAAAGAGAAGGCATAGACTTTGAAGAGGTATTCATATCGGTTTCTAAGATTGAAACCATAAGGCTAGTTATTGGTATTGCGAATAACAAAAATAGGTTCATCTACCAAATGGACATCAAATCTACATTTTTGAACAAACCACTTGAAGAAGAGGTGTATGTAGAACAACCCCCTAATTTTGATGTGAGAAACCAAAAGCTAAAGTCCTACAAGTTGAAGAAAGCATTATATGGTTTGAAGCAAGCTCCAAGAGCTTGGAACAAAAGAATATATGGGTTCCTAAAGGAGGTTGGCTTCAAGAAAATGTGTATCCAAGCATGGAGTGTATGTGAAGACAGATGCAAGTGAATGAATGATTATCCTTTATCTATATGTAGACAATTTGTTGATAACAGGCAGCAACGGAAAATGCATTTTTAAGTTCAAGAGTGAACTTATAAAAGAATTTGAGATAATCGACCTTGGCCTCATGACATACTTCCTTGGCATTGAGTTCCACAAGTCCAAAAGGGGGCTACTCATGCACCAAAGAAGGTATGCGCTTAAGATATTGAAGAAGTTTGAAATGGAGCATTGTAATGCTGCCATTACTCCGGCTGAACCGAGGCTACACTTGTCGAAGAATGTGGATTAGCAAGATATTAATGTAACTTAATATAGGAGGTTGATTAAATCATTGAGTTATTTGTGCAATATGCGACTAGACTTGCTATTTAGTGTCGGTATTGTGAGTTGCTTCATGGGGAGACCGAAGGTGTCTCACTTGGCAGCCGTCAAGAGGATACTAATATATGTCAAAGGTTATGTTGGTTGCGGAACTCTCTTTCTCCTAGCGGATACGGGCAAAAAATGAAATCTTCTCGGTTTTATTGATTCCAATTGGTGTGGAGATAAAGATGATCGAAAGTCTACAGCTGGATATATCTTTATGTTCGGTGGAACACTAATATCATGGTGTTTGAAAAAGGAACCGATAATGGCACTATCGTCTTGTGAGGCCGAGTACATTGCTGCATCGTTATGTGCATGCCAAGTTGTTTGGCTAATGAATCTATTGAAGGAGCTGGGCAACAATGATGGTGAGGTTGCTACACTCTTGGTTGATAATGTTTCCACGATTAATATTGCTAAAAACCCAATTGCACATGGGAGGAGCAAGCATATTGAGATGAGGTTTCATTACTTGAGGGAAGTTGTTAGTGAAGGAAAGTTAAGATTGAAATATTGTAGAAGTGAAGACTAAGTGGCTGATTTGTTGACTAAGGGAGTCATAAATGATATGTTTAAGAGGTTGAAGATGAACATGGACACGGAAGACCTGGAGCACTTGAGTTAAAGTGGTGCCATAAAAGTTTTTGGTAATTCAAGTGTTGTAACCGGTTAACATGGGGTGTATCGGGTTATAGCAAGGCAAAAGTCATTTCTGAGCTGAAAAAATAGGAAAAACTTCGTGGGTGTAACCGATTAACGTCTGCACGTAACCGATTACCACTGAAAGTGATTTAATTTTTGTAGCAGCTATAATCGGTTACAGGCACGAGTTTTTCAATTTTCTGATATTTGACTTATATTATTTGAATCTCAATCACTTTGTAATACTTGTATAAATGCCTTGGAGACATCCTCATCTTAGTTAATAAAAATATTATCTCAATCTTGTGTTTCAAGTACCAACAAATTTTACATTTTATATGTTACATAGAAAGGAATAAAAAATATCCAGGAAAAAAATTATTTTTTTTACCAATGACGATCACCATTATGATTACCATGAATAATCACCGCTTCAACCATCATTAATCACAACTTCATTTACTTTTTTATATCACTTTTCACCACCACTACTATTAAAAAAAAGAGGATTTCTTAATACACCAAAATTGAGACACCGCGCGAAATTCCTTTTTTGTCCCCTGATTTCGAATGTGCACATCCACACACACAATTTGTTTTAAAAACGTTGATTTGTTCCGGATGTGCAAATCCAGAATGTTTTTTAATGTGCACATCCGGAAGAAATTCTTAATTCAATTTATAATATTTAATAATGAACCATTTAATCACAATTCATAATTTAATTCAATGGTTAATATTAATTCTTCTTATCTCCTATATTAAAATGTCATCCTTGATATATTAAATCATTATTCATATATATATATATATATATATATATATATATATATATATATATATATATATATATATATATATATATATATATATATATATATATATATATATATATATATATATATATATATATGAATAATGATTTAATATATCAAGGATGACATTTTAATATAGGAGATAAGAAGAATTAATATTAACCATTGAATTAAATTATGAATTGTGATTAAATGGTTCATTATTAAATATTATAAATTGAATTAAGAATTTCTTCCGGATGTGCACATTAGAAAACATTTTGGATTTGCACATTCGAAAAAAATCAATGTTTTTAAAAAAATAGTGCGTGCGGATATGCACATCCAAAATCAAGGAGAAAACATGCGGTGCCTAAAAAACCATGTGGTATATTAAAAATTCCTAAAAAAAAAACCTCTAACAATCATTTGCCAACAACAACTAAAACAAAAACACTAACAATCATTTGCCAACAATACCACTTTCAACCACTATTATTAGAAGAACCATGTTAACATTGTCTTAAGAACACTTTTTTTTGTAAACTATAGGTTATAATATTACTCATACCGTTTCAAAATGATTGTTATTTAAGATTTTTGTAAACAAATTAAAATATAATGATATTACTATAAAATATTATATTTTTATTAAATTAATTTTATAAATATATTAGAAATGGTATAAAAAGTAATAATTAAATTACACATTTAAAAAAATAACAATTATTTCTATATTAAAAAATAAAAATAACATTTATTTTAAAACAATATTTTTGCTAAAACGACCGTGAGTTTAACGGAGATAGTATTTTACAAATCTTTCTAACAATCCTCTAAAAGTTTACGAATCGGTTAATTCAATACAAAATATTTATTTGTAGATCAATTAACTATAGCCATTAAATTATTAGAAATATTTGACTTTAATCAAAAATTACTTTTTGAAGTTCACATATGAATGCTTGCAATTTATTGACGGTATAGTGAAAGTCTTACTACAATAAATTATATATTTAAGGTATTTATATTTTTGTTTTGGAAATTTCAAAACTCAAAACTAAAACTAATTTGAGGTCTTGTTTTGAGTGGTGTTTTGTTTTGAACATTTTAAAAATTAAAGTTAGTTTCTATTTTCAGTTTTAAGACTTTCAAAATCAAAATTAATTTCAATTTAAAATTGTAAATTTTCAAAAATCAAAATTAATTTTAAATATAAATAAACATGGCTTAATTCATAACAATAAATCTACAAAATAATATACTTGTTTAATAGTAATTTTAATAATAGTGGCTAAAAGTGGTGAATGTTGATGAATGCATGATAGAGTGGTGATTGTTGATGGTTAAAGTGATGGTTGGTGTTGATGACCAACTATGGTTATTGGAAAAAACATAAATTATTTTATTGTAATAAAACAATTTATGTCTTTTCCTTTTCTATATAAGGAACCGAAGACGTGAAGAATAAATAAAACTATTAGAATTCAAAGAGTTGTTACTAAGTCAACATAATCATAAGTTTAACTTATGATTTCTTATCTTTGTATATCTTAGAAATCCCTAAGTCTTAAAAAGTATTATTGTATTGTATTTTGTCTACACCTCTGATCGTATATCAAGTGTATTACTCCAAACAATCTTTTATATGTTATGTAGATTGTTAGAAGTATCTTATTTAGTGTGTGAGTATTTGAAGTCTCTTGCTTGTATGCTAAAGCATCTGAAGTCTCTTGCTTGTGTGCTTGAGCATTAAAAGTCTCTTACTTTGTGTTTGAGCATTGAAAGTCTCTTGCTTGTGTGCTTAAGCAAATTATAATTTATGTGATTATATTGAAATCCCTTGGAAGTGCAAGGGGACTGAATTACTTTCGGTTTGTGAAGGGAACTATGATAACTTTGTGCGCCTTCTTCTTTCTTTCATTCCTTATCTGTTGCTTATCACTCATCTCTGATTCAGACTTTAGACTCTGTGTTTAGAATCTGACTAGAGTTTTAAAAAGAAAGAAAAAAGTCTAACACAATTCAACTCCCTTCTTGTGTTTTTCTCACATTCAAAAACTTCATCTCATTCGTGACCACAATCACGTTGGAGATGTAAATTTACTTTCTTTAACAATGTGTCACCACCATAGCACCGCGTAAGTGTATCCCATGTCACCTTCGTCTTCATCGAGTCGACAATCTTATCAAACACCTTTGTATCCAGACACGGATGGATATAAAATAATATTTTCCTTCTTCCTTGTTTCACGTTGTGCATTTTTTGCACTTTTGTTGCATTTTCTGCAACTGACGTGTAACCATCATTGACAAGCTAAACAACACGCATATCGGAATCGACCACCGATTCCAATTCTTTTCGTCGAATATTGGAAACTTTGTATTCAAGCTATCGTTTCCGCCGTTCATTTTCGCTTTTGTGCAAATTGCTCAATTCTCACCAACATTCGTGTTTCCCAATCCATGAGAATCAAGATTGTGATTCTCTTCGATTTCGATCTTCAATTCAATGTGAATTTGAGGAACGAAATCAATCACACGGCTCACGTACACTAATGTTTCCCTAAGAATCGAACTGGAGTTCTGGATATCAATTATTGGAGTTAACAATGAAACTCCATCTATGCACAAGAAGAAGATGATGAGAGAGAGAGAGAGAGAGAGAGAGAGAGAGAGAGGAAATAACGCAAAAAAACTGTAACAGAATTTTCAATCTCAACAAACTCAATTTACACTTTTTCAATTGTAACTAAATTTAAGTTTATATACACTAGCCCAAATTCAAATATAAATTAAATGAAACTGAAATTAAACAATTTGTATTTGAATTACATTTATTCGTAACCATACAATTTTAAATTTAATTCAATAATCTTGCTTGATATCACATATATAACATATAAAAATAATGTAGACATCATTTTATTAAAAACATTAATAAAACTAAGAAGCCTTTTGATTTGAGACGTTGTAATTTCTAGGGCAAATACAATACGCATGCATATGCATATGATAACTCTCATTATTTTTTCACCATTGTGAATCGCTAATCTCGAGGAATTTGGGTACTATATCTTATAAAACATAAAGATCAAACTTCAAAAATGTCGATCAATTTTTATAATATGTTGGATATACCATTCAATGGATATATTAATAGAATAAGGAATGCTAATGACACATAATTTTTTAATTCAACTATGCTTAATTTATTTCAACAAAAGGGAATTTTGCATGAATCCTCGTATGTTACACCACCACGGGAAAGCGTTTTTGAGAAGAATGTATATTAGTTGCCCACTTATATCATTAACAAAGACACCTACAACAGAAAATTAAGAAATCACTCCATATGAGAGGCTCTTCACTCACATTCAACCACTTGAGAGTAATTGGTTGTTTATTCTATGTAGGAATGCACTCTAAATAAACAAGTTTGCTTCAACAACAAATAAGTACATCTTTATGGGGTACCCACAAGGATAAAAAGGATGGATAATGTATAATATGAAGACTCGCGAGTTTTGTGTATTTAGATATGTGATATTTTGCAAACATGATATATGACACATGAGAGAAATGATGCAATTACATTACTAAAAAAATACATTTCATGATCTAACAATATCACAAGAAAAGGACACGCTAAGAATTTGTTTGGATGAAAGATTTTAATGAAAGAAAGTAATTTTTTGAGGGAATTTGAAATGACTTGATCAAAATCTATTGTTTGGATAAAAAAAATAGAGAATTGTTAAAATGATGTAAATTTATGGAGTATTTTATTCATGTTAAATTTAAGAAATTTAAAATGACACAAAAAAGTAAAGAATTTTAAATTGCTTCTTAATTCTATATAATATGAATGTTAAATTGTTTATTATTAATTTTTCAAATTTTGTAAGATGGTCTTCATATTTTATGAAAATTTCAAATTCATCCCAAAAATTTTCAAAAAAATTGCAAATTAGTCCCTAATAATTTTTAAATTTTACAAATTGGTCCCTTCAAATTTTCAAAAATTACAAATTGGTCCATATTTTTCATATTTTAAATTTGACCCAAAAGCTTTAAAAATTATGAAAATGACCCCAATTTTTTTACATTGAATCATTTTAATACTCCATCCAAACAAAAGAATTTAAAAATGAATGAATTTCAATTGAATTATTTGAATTACTTAGAATTTTAAATTCCCTAAAATTCTCAAATTCCTCATCCAAACACACTATAAGAGAAAAAATGGACATAAATTTTTGAGAAAGCCAAGAGAAACGTCATAAGGCTCAGAATGAGGAAGAGATTTCACTACGCCAAACAAGACCTTAGACAACGCTTTTTTTGGCCTTAGACAGCGCTTTTAAGCGATGTCTAAACCCGCGCTGTTAAAGGTTTAGACAGCGCTTTGGGTAATACCAAAAGCGCTGTCTAAAGGGGGGTATATTTAATGAAAAACGCTGTCTATGGTACCATTAGACAGCGCTTTTTGACATTTTTTAGGTATACCTTAGACAGTGTTTTTTTTAAACGCGCTGTCTAAGTCCCACCATTTTGAACATTTTTAGGTATACCTTAGACAGCGCTTTTTTTGAAAGCGCTTTCTAAGCCCCACCATTTTGAACTTTTTTAGGCATACCTTAGACAACGCTTTTGGTGAAAGCGCTTTCTAAGCCCCACCTTAGACAGCGCTTTTAGTGTAAAGCGCTGTCTAAGGTATACGAAAATTTTTATATAATTTTTTTTAAACCACAATTTTTACCAGGTTTTTCAACCAGAATTTGACCTGTTTTTCAACCAATTTTTTTCCAGAAAAACACCACAATTTGGAGATTCAAATCAATCCAATTTGGCCTATTTAAATATACCAATATACACCAAAATTATATATCCAAAACAATTGGCAATTCAAACCAATATATATATATATATATATATATATATATATATATATATATATATATATATATATATATATATATATATATATATATACACCAATTTATAATTACAAATCGTTACATTTTTTCTACAAAGCATTGTATTCAACCAAAGCATATTACTTATACTAGTACTTTTGCATCCAACCAAAGCATTGCTTCAAATCTACATAGGTCCTGAAAGAACACAAAGATTGTAATTCAATTAAAAGAATACATCAACAATGTCTATAGTTAGAAAGTTACACATATTTAAATTCTCATCAATTAAAGTAAGAGTACAATATTATACCTGATAAAACTCCGAGCTTCATAATGTATTGACACCAATCCTCTTTAATTTCATCCAATTGAGAAATTGAGTAATAAGCACACTTGCATTCTTCAAAGTACTACATTATAATATAACATAGTGTTAGATGGAAACTTTCTACACGACGTCAAAATACAAAAAAACTATAATAGATGAATTTAGAATGAAATAATATATAACGTAAAGGCGCTTCTTACTACAAATTGACCTAAAGAAAAAACACAAATTAGTTATGGCGCTTCTTACTTTCACTGGCAAAATAGAACGTATACCTATTGGTAGAAAGTGTTCCATTATAACATGGCAGTCGTGTGTCTTTAAACTCTTCAACGTGAAGTCTTTCATAGACACAAGTCTTCTAACATCTGAAGAGTATCCTTCTGGAACTTTAACTTCACTCAGAAACTTACACAATATTTTCTTCTCCTTTCTAGACAGAGTAAAAGCAGCAGGTGGTAGATATGTTCGTCTTCCTTTCTTCACGGGTGCTAATTCAGTTCTAATCCCCATCGCTACCAAGTCTTTTCTTGCTTTAAGGTCATCCTTAGTCTTTCCTTTTATATTGAGTAACGTACCAATAACACTTTCAAATACATTTTTCTCAATATGCATAACATCGAGAAAATGTCTCACGTACAAAGACTTCCAATATGGCAATTCAAAAAATATCGACCTCTTTTTCCACCCACCTTTGACAACCTTATGTGCAAAAGGTTTGCCAAACTGAGTACGCATATCTTTCACCTTTTTAAAAACTTGGTCACCTGACAACATAGGTGGAGCTCTACCTTGTTCGGTGTCTCCATTGAATTCTTGTCTCCACCCACGGTAGTGATGTTTGGCATTTAAGAATCTACGATGGCCGAGAAAGACATTCTTATGACCAAACTCCAATCGCTTCGAATCTGTTTTATATTCACAAATAGGACACGCTTTTTCACCTTTTATGTTGTACCCTAATAGATTCCCGTAAGCTGGAAAATCATTAATTGTGCCAAACAACATCGCCCTCAAATTGAAACTTTCTTTCCTATATCCATCATAAACCTCCACACCGTTCTCCCACAAGCTCTTTAAATCTTCGATCAAAGGTGTCAAGTATACGTCTATATCATTCCCTGGTTGTTTAGGCCCAGAGATTAACATAGATAACATCATGTACTTACGCTTCATGCATAGCCACGGAGGTAGGCTATAAATCATAAGAATCACAGGCCATGTGGTATGTGAGATACTTTGAAGACCATGCGGGTTCATTCCATCAGTAGATAATGCCAAGCGAAGGTTTCTTGCTTCTTCTCCAAAGTCAGGATAATCATTATCAATTTTCGACCACTGTGGTGAATCAGCCGGATGTCGCAACTTTCCATCAATAATTCTTTCATCTGCATGCCAAGTCAGGTGTCTTGCATCGGTTTCACTACGAAACATGCGCCTAAATCTCGAAATTATAGGAAAATACCATAAGACCTTGGCTGGAGACAATTTTTTCTTATATCGAGACAAACCGCATTTAGGGCACTCAGTTAACGATGCATATTCGTTTCGAAACAAAACGCAATCGTTTGGACAAGCATGTATCTTATCATAGCTCATGCCAATAGAGCACAACATTTTTTTGGCCTCATAGGTTCGATTGGAAAGAACATTATCCTCCGGTAGCATTTCTCTCAAAAGGGCCAACAACTCTGTGAAACTTTTATCCGACCATCCATTGCCCGCCTTTAAGTTGTACAACTTCAATACCGCAGACAGTCTTGTGAATTTAGTACAACCTTGATAGAGCGGTTTCTCTGCATCGCTTGCCAACCTCTCAAACATTTCGGGACAATCATGAAGATCTTCTTCAACTGCTTCTGCAATCTCTTCGACTCGATCACAATCGTATGTTTCCGTGTCTTTGTCATCTGAAGCATAGGTCGTATTACTTTTCCCCTTCGGTTCAACATTCTCGTTAATTTTCTCACCATGATGTATCCAACACTTATAACTTCGATCAATTCCATGCATCAGTAAATGCGATTTCAATCCATCTGCGTCAACCTTACCCACATAACAACAACCCAAGCAAGGTCAGTCCATTCGACTGGGGTCTTTAACGTGTTGAACAACAAACTTAATGAAATCCAATACCCCATTCTCGTACTCTTTGGACAATCGATCGGCATCCATCCATTTTTTTATCCATGGTTTTCCTACTTATTAAGGTCAACAAAAACACTATTATATGAGGAATCAAAACATTGAATGAGGAGGAAAGTTATGATAAAACATAGAACATTGAATGAGCTTCTAACAGGGCTCCTAACATAACACAGTATTAAAATAACAAAATAACACTAACAACCTCAAGGATTTACAATATTAAAATAATGAGCAATATTAACACTAACACTAACACTAACCTAAACTAACCTAAACTAAACTAACACATTATATAGCAATAACATTCAAAATAAAAAACCAAAAACTCAATATTATTTCACCCGCTAAAATAATACTATTTCTCCTCATATCAAATATAAGCAAAAGTTGGTAAAAAATTGATATATTTGTATCAAATTCATAAACTTTATTGTTCAATTTTTAAAGTTTATCCAACATAAGTCATAACTTTAGTAAAGTGAAAGAAAAACCATCCTTCTTTCTATTAAACATTACACTAGTAGAGTTTGGCAAACATCATAACTTGAAACCACCGTCATTCAAAAATAAACAATTTCTTTTTACATTAAAGAATGAACATAATGAAACCGTGGAATGGAAACATTCACTGTGATTGGTGTTGAAGATTCAAATTCAATCTCAAAACTGTGTACTCATAAGATCTATGCAACCTCTTTCTTAATCTTCTAGGATGAATTTCATATAAAGAAAAATATGAAACTCACTTAAAACCTAACATAAAAAGAAAAACTCTTACCGGAACAGTGGAGCACGGTGGAGGATAGTGGAGGACAAAGTAGGAAGGACGACGGCCGGACGGACGACGCCGAGAAAGGACGGACGACGGCGGTGAAAGGACGGACGACGGCGGTGGTTTCAGCTGGTTCGGTTCTTGTTCGCAGAAAGAGAGGGAAAGAATGAAATGAAAAAGTATAGAATACTGATAACGTTTCAATTTTTATTTTAATTAAGAAGACCTTAGACAACGCTTTTAATAAAAGCGCTGTCTCATATGGGCCTTAGACAGCGCTTTTGATTTTATTTTTTTTTAATTTATAAGACCTTAGACAGCGCTTTTTAGTGAAGCGCTGTCTAATATTTTCCTTTAATTTTTTTTTTAATTTATAAGACCTTAGAAAGCGCTTTCCTCAAAAGCGCTGTCTAAAGTCTTATATTTAGACGCGCTTTTATTTTTCTACGTGAGCAGTTTCCTTGTTTTCTAAATTTTTTAACTTATAGCAGCGCTTTTGTAATAAAGCGCTGCCTATGTTGTGCTGCCAAAGGACACTTTTGGCGTAGTGTTTAGATCACAAATATAAAGGATAGAGAGATAGAAACCACATAGCCCGCACCTCGCACAAGGAGATCATCAAGTTATCTTCAAGATTATCAGTGTTATGCGACAAACATAAACCCTCACATGAACATAACCAAGTCATTCAAACTCTTGAAGTAAAGCTTATCCATTTGATAGTTTATTGATTTATGGTTTTTTTCTCCCAAATACAAAGTTTGTCTTACAATTATCACTAGCGATGAAGAATCGTGAAGTTATGCAAAGGCGGTGCAAAAAATACTAATGACAATAAGCCATGGCACAAGAACTGTTTAAATAATGGTTTGAGTTACATACTCGATAGTCTAATGGGTAGTGAATTTGTTGAGAAACATGACACCCATAGAAAAGAAAGAAGAAAAGCTCAAATGTATATTGTATTGATGAAAGTGAATATTACATTCTAATGAGATGGTTACATATATTTATAAACACTACAAAGTAACAATTACTAATATCTTCTTGTTCCGAACTGGCCCAATGGCTAGGCACGGACCAATCCACTTCAGCTCCCAGAACGGCCAAATTGCCTAAGTCCAGCCAATTTAGGGTAGCATTTACCTTCCAGCCCCTCTACCAGGGAAGACTGGTCGGCTGACCTCCAGAGTCAGCTGTCCCTCATCGACATTTCCTGCCCGTCACGCACGATTCCACCATCTAGAAACAGTCACGACGCCTATGGCCGCAACTGCGCCTCTTCCTGTGGCAAGGGTTAGTTTTGGGCACCTCTGTCCGTCCTAACGACTAGTTTCTTGCAGTTACCTATTCTTTAGGGAGCGTATATCTCGCCTCAAAAATAGGGACCAATGGCCAAGCGCTGGGGGCACTATAAAAACCCTATCATTTGAGAGGGTCAGGTATTCTAAATCATCCTACGAAACACATACTTTGAACTTGCATTCTTTTCTCCCGATCCTTACTTTATCATCGGAGTGCCTTGCAAGTACACCCCTTCTCATCTTTCACCCAGCATCGTAGACGTCACCTCTGGCCCACCTCAGGTTCTGATCAGCCGGTAGGATCAGTGGCGCCATCTGTGGGAAACTCTATTATCCCCGTCTTCCTTCCATCGTAGATTCAAGACCAAAATAAGTCTTCCAAGATTCCGATCATGGCCACCCATGACAATGTCCACGATGCTCGCAACAGTGCCTTTCTCCCCGTCAGCAAGACTGATATTGACAGAGCAACCCCTTTTCTTAGGAGCGACGTCCATCGGGTGAAAGATGGAGCCACCACTTCTCTCTCCCCCGTTCGCGCTGATCACACTGAGGTTCATCCTTCCCAAGACCACCAGCCTGTCCACGTTCCGCCTAGCACCGACCTGACCATGGCGGCCCTCCTCGAAGTCCTCAACAAGACCAACCTCCTAATCCTCCAACAGAACACAAGGATTGGAGCCCTAGAAGAGTCCAGCCGGCCAAGATCCCCTCCGCCAAGGAATGAACGCCAAAGATCTCGGAGTCCTCATCCCTGACGTAAAAGAGACCGTCGGGCACCACCTGAGCCAGAGTCCCAGGCAATCAGAAAGCGCGACCACATCTCCCCAGGAGCCAGTACTCCCCGGGGACCAAGAGGACCAAAAGGGACCAGCAAGCGGAGCCCTACGTTCGCCTTCGCCCAGATCCAAGGGTCGGGCACGAACCCCATCTCCCCGTCGAGATCGCCGCCCTACCCTTGGAAGAAGCACCCGCTCCCCGTCATGGTCCAGCAGCAGCAGCGACGACGAGCCTCGCGGCCCATTGTCCTAGGAAATTATGGCCATGTCCTTACCGAAGGGGCTGGAGAACCCACTGTCTCTAGGCACACATGACGGTACTATAGATCCTAACGAGCACATCGAGAATATTAATGCATTGCTCGACTACCGTGGCATCTGGGGCACCATCAAATGTAGATTGTTCCCGACCACGTTGAGGAATGGAGCTATGACTTGGTACAAGAGGCTCCCCGATGAATCCATCACATCTTAGAGGTAGTTAGGGAAAATGTTCTCCAGGCACTTCACGGCCTCTCGCCATCACCCAAAGACCGAAGCCTCCCTTGAGGCCATCATTTAAGGGAAATATGAACCTCTTCGAGCCTATATCGAAAGGTTCAACAAAGAAGTTGTCCAGGTCTCCACGACCAACGACATGAAGAAGTTTTTGCTCGAGCGAGGACTCTGTCCCCGGACAAAATTTGCTAAAGCAGTTGGCATTGAGATTCTAGCAACGCTGGACGCCTTCCTCCTCAAGGCGTAAGCATACATCCAGTACAAGGAGAAAGAAGCTGCTAGGTCCGCTAGGGACTCGAGCCACCAAGAGAGTGTCAGGTCCTCCAAAAACGATGACCCCTCGACATCTCGTCGGGGAGATAGAAGACGCGAAGACCGCCCCCGGGAGTCCCAGGACAACAAAGGGACTTCTGGCGGGTTCTACGAATATACTCCTTTGACTGTCTCCCGAGATAAGATCCTCACCGAGTGCGCCAACTCGGAGTTTCAGCAAGCGGGGGTCCGATTCCCGAAATAGATACCGGTCAAGCCGAATACTGATAAGTCGAAGTATTGCCGGTTCCACAAGAGCCACAACCATATGACCGACGACTGCATCCATCTGAAGGATGCCATTGAGATACTGATCAGGGACAGGCACCTGAAACAGTTCTCCAAGAAGAATGACGTTCCTCGGCAGGACGCCCAGGAGTCCAAGAAGATCGAGGAAGAGGTGTCTTCCTCGAAAGAGACCAGCCTTCAGGTCTCCATGAACATCTCTCGGCCTGAAGACTTCTACATCCCCGAGGGGCTCAACGTCCCTCCTTACTTCACTACGCACAACCCATGGGAAACCTTCCCCCCGCCATGGTCATCTCCGGAGGGGGCTTCAACAAGGTTACTGTGGGCTCCGTCAAGAGGAAGTTCGAGCATCTAATCAACACGAGCTCGAACCGAAGCCCCACATTTGATAAAGTCTGGGGAGAGTCGGTCCCCACCACCTTCTATCGTGAGGAACTCCTCGGTGGGGCTCCCAACTCAAGCATTCTGCTGCTCGTAAGGGCACAAATGGCCAACTTTGACGTTCGTCGGATCCTGGTCAATCAAGGCAGCTCGGTCGACATCATGTATTCCTAGCTATTCTTTACCCTCCATCTATATGAGACACACCTAACGCCCTACGTTGGCTCTGACCTAAAAGGCTTCAACGGGTCAGTCACAAAGCCTTAGGGGTACGCAGAGCTGATCGTGATTTTTGGGTTTGCTGAAACAACCAGGTCTATCAAAGTCCAGTTCCTGGTCATTGATTGCCCGTCCCTCTACCAATGCATCTTTGGGCGGCCAACTCTGGCCGAATTGATAGTCGTGCCCTCAACCGTGCACCTGAAGATGAAGTACTACACTTCTAAGGGTCGTGTCACCACTCTGCACGGAGACATCGAAGCTGCAAGGAGATGTTTCGAGGCAACCTCCAAAGGACTGAACACGATCGCCGTTAAGCCGAAGACTCCCAGCAAGCCTGCTCTGCCCAGCAGCTCCAAAGAGGCAAAGTCGCTGCCCCGCGTCGACTCCATCGACCTTGACAGTCGCTTCTCCAAGGATGACCAGAGGGATCAGAAAAGGAAGAGGAAGGAGATCCAGCCATGTTCGAGTAGCCCCTCCACATCTACCAGTAGCGGCAATACCTCTCATCCGATGCGCCCAATTTCGGATGGCGAGTTCGAATTTGTCCTGCTCGGTGACGACCCCCAGCGAGAAGTGAAGATTGGGACCGAACTCCCCGACTTAGTGAGGAAGCAGCTAAGCACCTACCTCCGGGAGAACGCATATATGTTCGCGTGGAGCACCACAGAGATGCCCGGGCTAGATCCTGACGTGGCCTGCCACCAACTTACCATCGACCCCGCCGCTAGGGTGGTAACTCAACATAGGCGAAAGCAGTCTTCAGAGAAAACGGAGGCTGCCGAACAGGCTATAAAAGACCTCCTAGAGGCAAACTTTATTTCGGAGCCCAAGTGCACTACGTGGCAGTCCAATGTTGTACCCGCCAAAAAATCAAATGGAAAATGGTGCATGTGTGTTGACTATACCGATCTTAATAGGGTCTGCCCTAAAGACGCATATCCCCTCCCAAACATAGACAAATTAGTTGATAATTCTGCTGGTTTTAAATTGTTATCATTCATGGACGCCTATTCGGGCTATAACCAAATACCCATGGCAAAAAGCGACAAAAGGTACATAGCTTTCATGACCAAATCGGGCAACTATTACTACAACGTAATGCCCTTCGGCCTGAAAAAACGATGGCGCTACCTACCAAAGAATGATGAACAAGGTCTTCCGAGGAGAAATCGGGGATATGCTCGAAGTCTACATGGATGACATGATCTTGAAATCCCACGAGGAATTCGACCACACGATCCATTTGAGGAAAGTCTTCGAGCAGGCCAGGAAGTACAGGACGCGCTTCAACCTAGAGAAGTTCACGTTCGGGGTACGAGCAGGAAAATTCCTCGACTTTTACCTAACAGAACGAGGAATCAAAGCTAACCCCGATAAGTGTTGAGCATTCTTCGAGTTCTCTACGCTGAACTCAAAGAAGTCCATTCAATCCCTAAACAGGCACTCCCATTTTTCAAACTCCTCTGCAAGAAGGCGGCTTTTAAATGGACGGAGGAATACGACAAATCCCTCATCCACCTAAAACAAGCACTGTCAGAACCGTTTGTCCTCTCCCGGCCAGATAAAGGGTAAACCCTGTATCTCTATCTCTCCGTAGCGACCGAGGCCGTCAGCACCACCCTCATTCGTGAAACGCCCGACGGGAAGAAACCCATATACTTCACGAGCAAAGCGCTGTAAGGAATGTAACTGAGATACCAGCAGATAGAAAAAGTGGCCCTAGCCCTTATCAACGCTGCGAGGAGGATGAGGCACTACTTTCTAGCCCACACAATCATGGTACAAACGGATAAGCCCGTAAAGCAACTATTGGGCCGCCAGATATGGCCGGCCGAATGCTCAAGTGGTCGCTGGAACTGTCCGAATTCGACATCCAGTATGAGAGCATAAAAGCCCTCAAAGCTGAGGCACTGGCCGACTTTATCGCGGAGATGACATTCGTAATACCTCGTATTTTAATTTGCTCTGGATAATATTAAGTTGTGATCAACTGAGTTCCGGTGTACTCTAAGAAATTATCTGCTAAGATAGTATGAGTAACTGTTGAGCTCAGAGCAAATCCAATTAATATTATCTGACTCTGAGGTTTTATTTATTAGAGCTTTAGAGACTTTTTGGACATATAGTAGTGTTACTAATTAATGATATTTCTCTATATCATTTCTTTTCCTCCCTTGCCAAACATAGTAACATTTGAGAGAGAGAAGTTAAAGAGAAGGAAAAGGAAAGGAAAAGAAAGAAAAGAACAAGAAAACCTATAGGAAGAAGAAGAAGTTTGGAATCATCATCTACTCTTAATCTTTTCATCTCATCTTCCTCATCATCATCCAACTCTAAGGTGGGTTCTAGTTAGAAAATTTGTTTTAGAAGTTTCGAAATGTTAGAGTTAGGTTAGAAATATTTTTTTGTGAATGATAGTATAAAATCGATGTTTCTAACGGATAAAACGTGAAATAAATGGCGTAATATAGTCGGGTTATGATTGGGGTTGATAGAATATGAGTTGGAAGTGGTTTGGGTGAAGAAATGAGAGTGTTGGCCCCAAATGACCTGTTTTAACGCTGCTGAGAATTCTGGGATTCGCGGGTTCGCTTAGCGAACCAAGGCGAAGGGGAAGGCGAATGTTCGCCTGGAGTTCGCTCTGCGAACTTTGTGTCCTTTTCATTCTGTTATGTTCGCCAAGAGGTCGCAAGGCGAAGGGGAAGGCGAATGTTCGCCTGGAGATTCGCCTAGCGAACATGACAGATTTTCCCATTTTGTTTCCTTCATAACTTTTGAACTGTAACTCCGATCGAGGCGTTCTTGGTACCGATGGAGAGCTATGAGAATATTTTATACAATGGAAGTGAAAAATATGGGTTTTGATGCCCGATTAAATAATCTAAGGAAACCCAAAAGTGGTATAATTATGTTTGAATTATCATATGTAATTCTATTGTGCAATTGTAATATGCTTTGCCTATCTTATTATTGTTAAACATGATTGTGAGAGATATGCATGCTTAAAAGATAAAATAGGAAGAGTGAGAAAAGCTTACACCAAATTATATTAGAACCTAGTAATGGGCTAGGAAACTCATAGATATTCTAATGTTAACGTTCGTGCGTGAAAGGCCGAAGCGTGTAACCAAATACCGAATGGTATAGAAAGGAATAAAACACTATTATGGAACATGTGCACTATATTAGGTATCAAAAAGGCAAAGGAGGCCAAAAGGCGTATGTGGCCTAGAATTATTGAATACAATCATGGTTGTATGAGAAATCACGAAATCATAACCATTCCCCTATTATGTGTCGTCCATGAGTAACGAGCTCCTGTTCCGGACTGGCTCAATGGCTAGGCACGACCCAATCCACTTCTGCTCCCAAAACGACTCAATTGCCTAAGTCCAGTCAATTTAGGGCAGCATTTACCTTCCCGCCCCTCTACCAGAAAAGGCTGGTCAGTTGGTCTCCAGAGTCAGCTGCCCCTCCTCGACATTTTCTGCCCGTCACGCACGGTTCCACCATCTAGAAACAGTCACGACGACTGTGCCTGCAACTGCGCCTCCGCCCGTGGCAACGACTAATTTTGGACACCTCTGCCCATCCTAGAGCTGTCAAAATGGGCTACCCGGCCCTAAACGGGCTGGCCCTGATGGGCTCGGGCTTTTTAGGGTTGGGCCAAAAAAGTCCGTTTCTAATATGGGCTCGAAAATTACTACCCGAGCCCGGCCCTAGATGGGCTTTGGGCTACCCGGCCCTAAATGGGTTTTTTTAATAAAAAATAAAAATAAAAATGCCATAATATTTATGATAAATAAAATTAAAAATTATATTATTTTAAATATAATACATTTTTATAATACATTTTTAAGTACTATATTGTTTTTTATCAATACTATAATGTGTTTTTAAATATAATACATGTCTAAATTGTATAAAATAATACTCGAATATTTAACATAAGGAAAACTAATAGAATACGAGAAAAGAGTATTAATTATATTAATGTATAATATTTAAAAGAGAATTATTGAATAGAATATATATAAAATTTAGTGAGGTGAGAAAAATCAATGTGTTATTTTGGAGTAAGATAATATAAGTATTAGTATAATTTTTTAAAATTTATAGTGATATGGGCCTAATGGGCTACCCACGGCCCATATGGGCTAGCCCTAATGGGTAGCGGACTTTTTAGGGTTGGGCTAAAAAGGCCCTGAAAAATATAGGCTCTACTTTTAAGGCCCAAGCCCTATAATTCTGCGAGCCTGGTGGGCCGGCCCATGTGGACTAGCCCATTTTGACGGCTCTTCCCTACGGCTAGTTTCTGGCAGTTACCTATTCTTTAGGGAGCGAACATCTCGCCCCGAAAATAGGAACCAATGGCCAAACGTTGGGGACACTATAAAAACCCTATCATTTGAGAGGGCCAGGTATTCTAAATCATCCTACGAAACACATACTTTGTATTTTCCTTCTTTTCTCCCAATTCTTACTTTAGCATCGGAGTGTCTTGCAGGTACACCCATTTCTCATCTTTCACCCAGCATCGCAAACATAATCTCTGACCCACCTCAGATTCTGATCAGCCAGTAAAATCACTTCTAATGAGGTGGTTACATCTATATATAAACACTACAATGCAACAATTACTAATATCTTCTAATGAGGTGGTTACATATATATATATATATTGGAATAAGGATAAATTTCATTAACCAAAAAATAATACAAGTACAGACCGATCTTTAAAGATCCAGGTTTCTAATTGACTAAAACATAAAAACTACTTAATTTAGTTGTGTACAATACTTCCTGAACTTGTGATTGGCGTCATCTCTCGTTCGAATTACATGTTTAATATCTTCAATCTTCAAACTTTCCTTCTTCGCATTTTGGAAGATCATTTGGTTGCGTAGTGTCCATATGCTGTAAACCGTCTCCGTGAGTACAAGCTTCAAAATTCTACGTTTTGTACCTTTTCCCTTTATAACTTGTAGTATCCATTGTATTTCCAATTGCCATCCTTGGGGTGTTCTATTGTAGCCAATCCACTTCAACATGGTTTTCCATACGTTGTTCGCAAAGTTGCATTCAATGAACAAATGGTGTTGACTTTCCACTTGATCACATAATGTACATTTTTCATCATGTTGTATACCAAACTTGGTCAACCTGTCTTTAGTGGGGAGCCTGTGATTGCAGAGCATCCAAATCGTAAATGTCGCACGCGGTCGGGAAGCATTGTTCCACATAAGCATTCTCCAATTCACTGAAGGTTTTTGGCCCCTGAACATGTGGTATATTTTCCTTGTGTTATACTTCATGTTCATCTGCAACTCATTCCAACACGCAGAGTGTGTTATGGTGTCTCTCTGTTTGAAAATCGCTTTGATCAACCACGAAGCATTGGTTTTTGGTTAGTACAAGGTAGTCTCTTCTGACTTTAAGTAGTAAATCTGCACCCATTTGATCCATAATTTATCCTTCTTTTGCCAAATATCCCACAGTAGTTTCCCTATAGTTGCTTTGTTCCATTCTACCAAAGAGTATATATTCATGCCACCTGCATTTTTGGGGTCACACATATGGTCCCAGGATATAGGTGATTTCTTGCTTGGTTCAGTACCTCCAGTCCATATAAACCTCCTACACATGCCTTCTATATGGTTCAAGATGGTTTTAGGTAGTGGAAATATCTGTAGCCAGTAGTTTGATATGGCAAACAAGACACTTCTCACTAGTTGTAACCTACCTGCATATGATAACAGCCGCGTAGTCCATTGTTGAAGTCTCTGCATCATTCTGTCTAGCAGTGGTTGACATTGATTTATGGTGAGCTTTCTGCTATTGAGGGGGACTCCCAAATATTTGACTGGTAGAGCTCCTACCACGAAACCGGCTAGCCGTTGCATTTTCTGTTGTTCTTCAAAAGTTACTCCACCAAAAAAGATTTTGCTTTTGGGATTGCTAATTTGTAGGCCTGTTGACTCTGAAAACATGTCCATTTTGTTCATCATCAGCTGCAGTGATCCACAGTCACCTCTTAGAAAGACCAATATGTCATCTGCAAAACATAAATCAATAATTTTCAATTTATCACATTTTGGATGGAAATTGTAGTTTGGATCATCCTCTAGGCTTTTGAGTATTCTATGGAGATATTCCATTATGAGTACAAAGAGCAGGGGTGATAAGGGGTCACTGTAGTGAGTGATTTTTGGATGTGGTTGCGAAGCACAATCGCTCTAGTACTACAACTCGATTCATTTTTTATCCTATTGAAGCTGATGAAGGAAGGGAAATAGATGTCTCCAACTAACCCTGCTTGCATACTAAGGTTAAACAGCCAAAACTGTTGGTTTACAGATGCTACAAAGATTCAGGGTCTCTCCTAGGTTATTTTGTTAAAAAAAAGTGTTTTAGGCTATCAGTTGAAATGTTAGGACGGATGGACGAAAGTATGGGATTTTGGGTTTTTGTTTAGGGTGCTCACTAAGATTTTTCTTTCAATCTTATGCCTACGTATTCCCGTTTACCGAAACAGGGAAATCAGAGCGATCGTAGTTCCTCCTATTCTACGGGAGGAAATGGTGTTTTGGTGTCTTGTTCAAAGCCCAAGACGTGAAGCGAAAGGTAGTTTGTATCTTGTTCAAAGCCCAAGATGTGAAGCTGAAGAGGTTGGACTTTAGAGAGAATTTGTCACCTCTAAAGAGTGGTTTGTATGTCACAACAGTTTATAAAGGAGAATTACTTTAACCGGGATTTGTGAATTCGGCAATGCCATAATTTCCTTTATATGGGATTTCCAACCTGAAGGAGAAGACTTTAACTCAGTGTAGAGCAATGCCATATTTCCTTAGGAATTTCTCATGCTAAAAGAGGGACAGTGGCATGGATGTAAATAATCCAGAGGCTTGCCGCTTACAGCGATTAGATGAAGGGGAAGGAGTTGTTGATGTTTATGTACTGTGAACGAGGCACAACTTTGATGCTAAAAGGTTGATTGGATCAACCAGTGGTTTTCTTATACAAAGCCTAAGAGAAGGCTAATACGTGTCTCGTACAAAGCCCGAGAGAGAGGCTGAAAGGTTTTGACTCAACGAGGGAGTTTTTTGTATCTCGTACGAAGCCCGAGATGGAGGCTAAAGATGGTGACTCACCAAGAGAATCTTTCATCAACAAGAGAGTGATTTTGTATCTCGTACGAAGCCCGAGATGGAGGCTATTTGTTAGCACCGCTGGGGAGAATCATTGTATAAAGCCCAAGAGAGAGGCTATGGTGCTGTTTCAGTTGAGTGACAGGTCCTGTATACTGATTTAAAGAGAAAATCAGTTCTTATATAAGTAATGTTTGCACTCATGGATTTGTTCCGAGGATCGGGGTTATTTCCTGTTCTTTAAGGAAATGGGAAATCCAAAGGGTATTGAGACTATCAGAGTCTACGGGGTTCCTTCCTATTCTTGAAGGGTGCTTGAGAATGTCTTTGAGACTCAAGGAAATTAGACTGTCCAAGTCTAGAGTTTCATCTTTTGTACTATGCTTTGAGAAACAGTAGTAGACTCTTGGAAAGACTGTTTTATTAAGATGACTGATTTCTGTTCCTATACCTTTAGGAGGTCGTCAGGACAATTTGTCCGAAGCCCAAGAGGAGGCTGGAAACTTTTAAGAAGCCGAGTAGTCCTTGTATAAAGCCCAAGAGGAGGCTATCATTCCCGGAGGAAGAATCATTATATGAAGCCTAAGAGGAGGCTGTGAATACTTCTAAGAAGTCGACGGGTCCTTGTACAACGCCCAAGAGGAGGCGGGGATGCTTTTAGGAAGCCTGTGGGTCCCCAAACCCCGAGAAGTTCAAGAGAGGCTATTCACAAAGAATAGATCAAGCCAGGAAAGTTCGAGAATTTGGAAGAAACTCAAGAGATGCAATTCACAGAGAAGAGATCATCTCTGGGGAATAGAGTTTCTTGACAAGTACTTTTAAGAAGCCTGTGGGTCCCCAAACCCCGAGAAGTTCAATACAGGTTATTCACAAAGAATAGATCAAGCCAGGAAAGTTTGAGAATTTGGAAGAAACTCAAGAGATGCAATTCACGGAGAAAAGATCATCTCTGGGGAGTAGAGTTTCTTTGACAACTTCTACGAGTGACAGTCTATAAAAGGGTTCACCGAGAATGCTGCCTTTCATGTCTCCTTATTGTTTAACCCCAAGAGGAGGGAAGACTGTGTCTGGTAATCCTATGAGGATCTAGTTTTGACTATTTAAGAGTGATCAACGAGCTTAATGCCAGACGTAGTTTCCGGGAAACTCTAAATATCTATACTATTATTACACAGTTGATATGAGTTTATGAAAGAAGACTTACAACGAAACAGCCCCACAATACAGTTATATGTATATGAAAGCGGATAAACACTAACCCGATTGTAGAGCTTCCATGTTGTTTGGTTAGTTGTTCAACAAAGAAAGATTGAAAACAACCGTATATTTCAAAATCAAAGGAGAAAGTGCTTTGAAAAAGAAAGATTTGGGGCTTACAGCTCAAGGAGAGGCCCAGGGTTTTATCAGTGAGCGCACTGTTGAATTTGTACAGAGGGACTTATACGAGTGACTGGGGCCCAAAAAATTGTTTTCTGTACAAAGGGATGGGTCTTACACTCTCTCAAGAGGCCCAAAAGGTTTAAAGAAAAAGAGTGGGGCTTATAACACGAGGGTAGGCCCAGATGATTTTTCGTTTAAAATGGCGATCGCGCCGAGATTTTCTTTTAACGCAACGGGGCTTATACAATATCTGAGGCCCAAAGTTGTTTTGGTTAAAAGGGGATTGGGTCTTACACTCTATTAGAGGCCCAAAAGTTTTGAAATGGGTCTTACTACTCGAGGGTAGGCCCAAAGTTTGTTTTTCAACGGATGATGATCGCGTCGAACTTTTTGAAATACAACGGGACTTATACAATAAGTGAGGCCCAAAATTGTTATATTTACAAAGGGTTGGGTCTTACACTCTATTAGAGGCCTAAAGAGTTTTGAAAATGATTTATGAGGGTTGATTTAATCCAAAAACCCGAATTTGTTTTCAAAATGTGTTTTAATTGAATAAAAATTCAATTAAAATGATCAAAATTGTTTAACATATGGAAAACAAATTGTGATCTTGGATTAATGCTTCAAAAATTAAGTATTGACCTACAAAATAATTAGAAGGCATTAAAAGTTGCAAAATCAAGGTGGGAAAAATATTCAAAATGTCAAAAAACAATTAAAATATTACTTCTTTGCAAAAATATCAATTATATGAGATAAATAATATTTTTGGGATTTTTTAGGAAAATAAAATATTTTAACATTTTTGTGAATTATTAATAAAAGAATCAACTCAAAATCATTAAAACTCAGAGAGAAATTAATTTTTGAATCAATTAAACAAAATCACAAAATTCAAATATTTGAATGTGTGAAAATGGCGCCAAGAACAACTGAAGAACACGCGCGTTTTTCAGTTTTGCCCATATTTGCATTTTCTATCCAATCTCACTGAATACTTAATCATATCATGCAATCCACATACCAATCAACTCGTTTCAACCTCACGATCATGTCTATGGCAATTAATTTCATTTAAATTAAGCATAAAACAAGAAATCACGAAAAATCCTCAAGAACCCTAAATTTTGCATGATGGCTGGGATTTTTGATACACGATTCAAACAAAGCAATTACTCGAGGGGAAACATTCCATGCATGATTATGAACATTTGGCAAAAGTATTGTGCGAGGAAATATGCATAGATTGAGAGATGACCAAGTTTAGGCTTACCTCTAGGTCGTGACAGCAAGAGCAAATTGATTTCAGAGTAGGAGGTGTTACAGATGAATTGTGATGATCTAAATAGCTTCCCTACACCCTATGGAGTGTGTTTGAATGCTTGGACTTGATGGAAATTGGCTGGATCACTTCATGGCATCTCAACTGCAACTTGGTTAAAACCTTGAGCAATTGACTGGTGATTCTGAGAAATCAGTGTTCCAGATGTTGTTTGAGTGTTTGATCAGCTCACATATGATGTATATGAGGTGTGTGTGTGATTGGTTTGAGTGGAATTGCTCTCTAATGAAAAACCCGATAGTGACTTGCTAAGAAAGGCATTTTTTAGAGTGAGAAGTGGATTTTGAGAAAGGCAAGTGTTGTAGGCCTTTGGTGTACTTAAACTGATCACAATTGAGCTCTATTTATAGTAGAGCAAGTTTGTTTTGCAAGGAATAGTGAATGGCAACTGCTGAGTAGGGTTGGCCAATGTTGGCAAATGAAAATCCGAGTCTCCTCTAGCCATTGACTAGAGGTTAGGGCACAGGCTGCTGGTCCCCTTGGTCTTGGATAAGTCTTGACTGAATTCAGTTGCTAATGGCTCAGTCCACGCCACCTTGATGCTTCCATTGAATGCTCCAATCCAAAATTGGAGTCTTGTCCCTATTTTGGGCAATTCTAGGTTTAGCATTCTATTTCTTGTTCCAAGGACTTTGGAGGCGTGGCTCAGTGATTGTCCCCTTTAGATTCAATCCTCAGATGTGTCCAAGGGGATGACAAGGCTTGGAATTGGCTGATTTTGGCAAATCGACCAAAAGTGCAAAAATCTGCCTTGCCTTGGCAGATTTCAGCAAGGCAACTTGCCAATGTCATATCTCATGGCTCAAGTTGAATTTGGTGATGTTCTTGGCCATTTTGGAAAGCTCTTATATGATACAACAACTGTTTGATCATATTGGGTTTTGATACTTTTTGGATCCAAGTGAAAAATGTCCCTACATTAGGAAAAAAGTAAGGCAAAATCTGACTTAGTGAAATTTTCACTAAGTGTTGGAACAAAGTGACTTTTCTTGATTTTGATCACTCCATAACTCAAAATCCATGAGGAATTTGGACATAGGTCAGTATGAAGCTTTTGTAGAGGGCAATGAGATCTACAAATCAAGCTTTGGATGGAAAAAAATGGCTTTGTGGTTTAAGAGTTATGATCCTCCAAAGTTGGTACCTTTGTCACTTTTTTCATAACTTAGAAAATTTTCTAAGTTTTTATGGTTACCCCTTTTACAAGTTATCCCATTTTCTTTGATTTTTCTTAATGAATGATGATTTAAATCATACATTAACATCACTTTAGGGTTAAAAATCCATTTTGGTGAGAAATCTCAAAAAGTCAAAGTTGACTTTTGTGCACAGTTGACTTTTTATCCGATGAATTCCAAACTGTGCAATTCTTCAGGAAATCATGTCCTTGACCTAAATCAAATTTGATGGACATGTTCCATGGGTGGTATAGAGTGTATTGAATCATGTCTTAGGGCTTGAGAGCATGTCCTGGTCAAAAGTCAAAGTTACAGTTGACTTTTCCCGCGAAACCCTAACTGTGGTTCAGATGAAATTGAAACTTGTTGCTCAAGCTTCTTGGATCAATCCATTGTCCCAAATGGATTAATATGGTATATTAGAGACCCTCAAATCATGTCTTGAGGTCTTGGTTCATGAATTGTCCCAAAAGTCAACTTAGGGGTGAATTAGGTCAAGAAACCCTAATTCCTGATTTTTGATGAATGCATCCCCTGAGGCAAAATTGACTTAATGATTGGGTTTATGAGGTTCCATGGAGCATATTAGGTTATGTTTTGGATCTTTGGCTTATGCCCAGATGAAAATTTCCATCTAGAGGCCCTGGTCGACCAAAACCCTAATTTGGTGACACTGGCGATCTTGAAGCTTGATCCATTTAAAAGGGAGCAACCTTGTGCTTAATCCTTGAAGTGGGAGTCTTCTTGATCCATTGTGGATGTTTGAGAGGTTAAACAAGTTGAAGATCATGTCATTTTTTGATTGATCATTTGTCTAAGAGCTCAGAGTGGGCTTGAAACCCTAATTTTGATTGTGGTGAATGCTCAACAATTCCTTGAGGAGATTGATGAGGCATAAAGGTACATTCATATTGTGATGAGGATTTACACAATGATGGGAATCTTAGTGGTCAAAATTTGGGGTATGACAGATGCCCATATTTAATCTTCTTGGACCCGATGGTGCGAATGACGAAGGTATTCAGGCATTCAGGGTGCAAGAGGATTAAATATCGGAATATCCGAAATTTTGACGGCGTCTATGAATGGTAATTCACGCATTCATCTTCTTTCTCTAAGCAATGATACTTAGAAAAGGTAAACCTCCCCTCGATCCTGGTCTTCATCCAAGGAACTGGTCTCAGTTTTCTTTTGAAATAAACCTCCCCTCGATCCTGGTTTCCTACCAAGGAACTGGTCTTAGTTTCTGATTTAAACTTCCCCTCGATCCTGGTTTCCTACCAAGGAACTGGTCTTAGTTTCTGATTTAAACTTCCCCTCGATCCTGGTTTCCTACCAAGGAACTGGTCTTAGTTTCTTTTATCAATAAACTTAATTGACAAGGGACGCTAGGCGTAGCGGTTTTCCTTAAACTTCTCACCGAATTTTCCTGGGGAGATGCCATTTGATGGAAAAAGTTTCGATGCCAGACTTGCTGGGGAACCCAGTCGTCTGAGTTGTAGAGGTGCACAAACTTCTCTATTGGAGACGCCATTTGTTTCTACTATTTGGGGAATGTGAGTCCCTTGAGAGACTGCTTTCACGCTTGGGGATATTACATCATACTTTTCTCGGGATCTTCCCGGAGAAATGCCATATGATGGGATCCAATTTTGAGGTGCCGATGACCTTTTCATCAGTGGTTTTTTGGAGCAAAACTGTTGTATTGCCGAATCTCTGATTTAAGAGGCTTTCTCTAGGGATTTTCCTTAATCTGGGAAAGTAAGGATATCATCTTCAATGGCGAAGAGTGATGTTGACTAAAGGTTCTCTGGTTTTTCAGAGGTTCAAGTTATCAAAGTGGTCGAGGAGCCAACTTCCATCCAGAAATAAACTGGAAGAGTGAGATTGTTCAGACGCAGTATTTCCCGACGAGGAAAGAAACGACAACTCGATTGAGAGGACTTTTTTATCACCAGAGGATAAGACCGACTAGAGTGATAGTGATGCAATGTGAATGCAAATCAACAATTCATGATGTATGTATGTTTATGCTGACAAAACTGACGCGACATATAAACTAACGGATGAACACGACTGGATACTCGACCACAGTGGGAGATGTAAAGTATCGCTTGTTCACGGTAGCAATTCTGCCTTGCTTAGGAGAGATAATCCCTGCGGGGAATACCGTTAATCGGGCTTAGGAGATAAGAACTCCGTCGAGGATGTCAGATGGAATAGTTGCATTCGACCCTGTTGATCTTTCATTCAGGCGAACTGGCGTAGAAGGAGTACTTTGATTCTGCACTTTGAGGTTCGCTTACTTCTGGAGAAGCGGTTGATGTTCTTTTGATGTTCAACAGTCAAAAGAAATTGCCATCTTTATTTTAAAAGCAGAAAAAAAATTCGACAAGTAAATTCATTTTTGTTTTATTTCAAGAATCGTTGATCATATTAAAATGTCGTTCTGTAAAGCTAAAACAAATGAGAATTACAAACAAAAGCACAAGGGCTTAAACTTTATTGATAAGATGGAGATCAGCCAAACGCGTGATTCCAAAGAGTATTTACAAAGTTAGAAAATGGTAATTTACAGGGAAAAGGGCTACGTTGAAACATAACGACCACTATCCTTCTACCAACTTTGAATTCGGGACATCCTGAGCTTCTGTCGAAGATGACCGTGACTGGAGTTTTCCTCCGATGGATGGTGTAACTGCTGCTGAGGGACTTGCCTTTATTGAACATAGTTACTTGCCATTATCCCTAACTTTTGCCTGGATTGTACTTTGAGATTTCCAATCCACCGGGATGATTTTTTTTATTTTGTCTCTAACTTTTTCCTGGACCGCCCTTTCGGGTTTTCAATCCACCGAGACGTTTTTTTTAGGCGAAGTATTTCTTGACTACATCAACGTTTGTGGGGTAGGTAAATTCCTCTCTGTCCATGGTTGAAAGTCTCAAGGCGCCGCCTGAGAAAGCTTTCGTGACCACGTAGGGGCCATCATAATTAGGAGTCCATTTGCCTCGCGAATCAGTGAGAAATGATTGTATCTTTTTTAGCACAAGGTCTCCTTTCCTAAAGACGCGAGGTCAGACCTTTTTGTCGAACGCCCTCTTCATTCTTTGCTGATACAACTGACCGTGGCATAGATCTGTGATTCGCCTTTCTTCGATCAAATTCAGTTCGTCGTGTCGACTTTGACACCATTCAACTTTTGTCAGCTCAGCTTCCATCAATACCCGGATTGATGAGATCTCTACTTTGATGGGGAGCACTGCCTCCATGCCATATACTAGAGAGAAAGGGGTAGCCCCTGTTGAAGTGCGGACAGACGTGCGATAATCGTGAAGCGCAAAGGGTAACATCGAGTGCCAATCTTTGTAGGTTACAACCATCTTCTGAACAATCCTCTTGATATTCTTATTAGCCGCTTCTACCGCTCCGTTCATCTTGGGTCGGTAGGGAGATGAGTTATGGTATTCAATCTTGAACTCTGCGCACAACTCTTTCATCATCTTATTGTTCAAGTTAGATCCATTATCAGTAATGATCTGGTTTGGAACACCATAACGGCAGATGAGATTGTTTTTGATAAATCGGACCACCACTTGTCGGGTTACATTAGCGTACGATGCTGCTTCGACCCACTTGGTGAAGTAATCAATGGCTACAAGGATGAACCGATGTCCGTTTGAAGCTTTGGGCTCAATCAAGCCAATCATGTCGATTCCCCATATGGAAAAAGGCCATGGGGAAGAAAGAACTTTGAGATGCGTTGGCGGTACATGAATTTTGTCGGAGTATATCTGACACTTGTGACACCTCCTCATGTACTTGTAGCAGTCGGATTCCATTGTCAACCAATAGTACCCTGCTCTTAGAACTTTTCTCGCCATTGTGTGTCCGTTGGCATGAGTGCCAAAGGATCCTTCGTGAATTTCTTTCATTAGCATGTCTTCCTCTGGTCTGTCGACGCATCGAAGCAAAACCAAGTCAAAATTCCTCTTATAAAGGGTATCACCACTCAGGAAGAAACTGCCAGGCAGTCTTCTGAGGGTTTTTCTGTCCTTCCTTAGTGCCCCAGTGGGTACTTTTGTTTTTGAAGGAAACATTTGATATCGTGATACCAAGGTTTGTTGTCTATGACTGCTTCAATCGTGAAGATGTAAGCGGGCCATTCTAGGCGCATTACGTCGATCTTAGGTATGTCATTCCATTGACCTATACTAATCATGGAAGAGAGTGTGGCTAATGCATCAGCCATGTGATTTTCATCACGAGGGATATGATGAAACTTGATTCTGTTGAAGAAGGGTAGCAACCTCCTTGCATAATCTTTGTAAGGAATCAGTCCTGATTGGTATGTGTTCCAATCTCCTTTTATCTGATTGATAACCAAGGCTGAGTCGCCGTATACGTCCAAGTTTTTTATCCTTAAATCAATCGCTTCTTCGAGACCCATAATACAAGCTTCGTATTCGGCCTCGTTGTTTGTACATTTGAACGTAAGTCGAGCAGTGAAAGGAATGTCGGTACCCTGAAGGGTAACAATTATCGCCCCAATTCCGTTTCCATAATGGCTAACTGCTCCGTCAAAGATTAGTCCCCACTGGGAACCTGGTTCTGGCCCTTCACTGGGTAACGGTTCATCGCAATCTTTCATTTTCAAATACATGACATCTTCGTCTAGGAAGTCAAATCCGACTGATTCCTGATTGTCAATCGGTTGATGAGCCAAATGATCGGCTAAAATACTCCCCTTAACGGCTTTCTGAGCATGGTACTCTATGTCATATTTTGATAACAACATCTGCCAACGGGCAATCCTTCCCGTGAGAGCAGGTTTTTCAAATACATACTTGATTGGATCCATTTCGGAGACCAACCAAGTAGTGTAACGAATCATGTACTGACGAAGACGTTTGGCTGCCCAAGCCAAAGCACATCAAGTTTTCTCGAGCATAGTGTACCGAGTTTCACAGTCGGTAAACTTCTTGCTTAGATAGTAAATGGCAGACTCTTTCTGTTTGGTTTCGTCTTGTTGGCCAAGTACACACCCCATTGAGTCTTCCAAGACTGTGAGGTAGATGATCAGTGGTCTCCCTTCCACTAGAGGTGATAGAATCGGTGGGTTCAACAGATATTCCTTGATACCGTCAAAAGCAGTTTGACAATCTTCAGTCCAAACGCAATCCTGGTTCTTTTTGAGTAATTTGAAAATCGGCGCACAGGTCGCGGTCATAAGGAATATGAATCTGGAGATGTAATTCAAACGTCCCAGGAATCCTCTGACTTGTTTTTTAGTTTTCGGAGAAGGCATTTCTCGAATGGCCTTGACCTTGTCAGGATCAACCTCAATTCCTTTTTGGCTGGCGATGAACCCTAAGAGTTTCCCTGAACGGACACCGAAGGTGCATTTGTTGGGATTCAAGTGGAGTTTGTACTTTCTCAAACCCTCGAATAGTTTTGATAGGTAGGTCACATGCCCCTCCTCTGTCTTAGATTTTGCAATCATATCATCGACATACACTTCGATTTCTTTGTGTATCATGTCATGAAATAGAGTAGTCATGGCCCTTTGATAGGTTGCCCCGGCGTTCTTCAAACCGAACGGCATTACCTTGTAACAAAAGGCACCCCATGGGGTAATGAACGAAGTTTTCTCCATGTCTTTCAGCGCCATCTTGATCTGGTTATAGCCCGAGAATCCATCCATGAAGGAGAAAACTTTAAACTTTGTTGTACTGTCTACCGGCATGTCAATGTGTGGTAAAGGAAAGTCGTTCTTTGGACTAGCCTTGTTTAGATCCCTGTAGTCGACACACATTCTGACCTTTCCGTCCTTTTTCGGATCGGGTATGATATTGGCTAACCATTGAGGATATTCAGATGTAGCGAGGAAACCCGCGTCAATCTGTTTCTGTACTTCCTCCTTGATTTTGATGGCCATGTCCGGGTGAGTCCGTCTCAACCTCTGTTTTACTGGAGGACATTCCGATCTTAACGGTAAGTGATGTTCCACAATGCTGGTATCCAACCCTGGCATATCCTGATAGGACCAAGCGAATACATCGGGGAATTCTTTGAGAAGCTTTATCAATTTCTCTTTGGCAGTTGGACTGAGCAGTGCCCCAATCCTGATTTCTTTTCTCTCCTTTTCTGAACCCAAGTTTACCGTTTCCAACGGCTCTTTGTGAGGTTCAATGGACCTTTCCTCTTGTCTGAGTAGTCAGGAGATCTCTTCTGGAATTTCGTTGTCAACTTCTTCTTCAGCCCCAAATACCGGGAATTCAAAGTTGGGAGAAGGCATTGGATCGTATGTTTCAACTGGGTTTAAAACAAGCAATCTGCATGACGTGATGATTCGTGTTTAGAAGAGATAGAGAAAATGCAAGAGTGTGTGCAGTGTATTTTTTTTACTGCTTATTTTTATGATTGATTTTTTTTTTAGGATTACCATTTTCTGAGAAAAGCAAAAAGAGAAAACAACAATTAATGCGGAAATTACAGAACGACGTTATTTTATTAATGAACAAGTCGATCCTTGAAACTACAGCCCTATAAAACAAAACTTTGTCGCTTTGGGCGAAGTGAAGAGGGAAATTTTACAGAAAGCGAGCCATATCAAAACATTCGTTTCACCTGGGCAGGGTGAAAGGTTAAAGATGGCAATTACTTTGACTGGCGAACGACCTTCGGAGCATCCACAACAACCCATTGGAGGTGAACTCCTTGGTGAATCACAAAGTCTGGCACCTTCCTTGATTTGTCTTCATAAATAACGCTGATTTCTGGTGGAGCAAGATCATTGGAATCTGTCTCCCAGGCAGAATTGTCATAGGAGAATTCCTCTGTTGCATTTTGCATAGCATTTGTGCTCTCGGCTGTATCTCCCCATCCAGTTGGCTGGATGTCTTCGAGCCTGATACGAGAGCTTTTGGGAGCGGTATACTTGACCATATAGTCGTATTTTCCACTCGGTTGTCCCAAGGTGTCCCACACTTCTTTGGAACTGGAGGAGTCATCCCTCTCGATGACGTTGACCTCGGGAAAAGTGTAGTTAATGAATTCTAGTCCTGCGAACGTTGCAAATTCATCGTCATGTTGAGTAGTTTCTAAATGACCTGAGTGTTGATCCCATGACATGGTGGGGACACAGGTATTCTGTTCAATGATGCTCAGCTAAGTTTCATTACTCAGTTGACTTTCTGGCCCCAAGTCTCCTGGGTAAGGCTGCCACATTGGCAGGCCATCCATCGGGCCATAGTAATTGTGGTCAAAGTTGTCTTTCATCAGAGTGTCCTCCTCTAATGAATTTGGCGGAGCACGACATCCTTCTGGATCACAATCTTCGTATATCATTTCGACATCTGACCGTGGTATAAATCTCGGACTCTGTGCGGGATAGCAAAATGGCGTAGGCACCTCTTCCTGAGACATATAACCGTCCTCATTAAGATAGGACTTCCATTCTTCATCTGTGTCGGAGGGATCCTCCTCATTGATAGCATGGATTGCCTGAGGCACTGGGTGAAGGAATCCTCCACTGTGGAAGAAGTTCTGAATGGGATGAAGACTTTCATCGCTGGCAGCTTCCTGGGTACAGGTTGCAGAAAAACCAAGACCCTTCTTTGTTGTATTGCTAGTAGGAATGACAACCTGTCCCCATCCTATTGTATTGGTACTCTCGACTACTTTAATAGCATCTTTGTATGAGGAAATCGAAGTTCCTCCTCTAGATTGATCGTCCTTATGTAACGAAAGCGCTTGGAACTGGGTTCCGATTATTCCTTTTGGTTCCACATAAGTGGATGACGATAAATTGCTGACGAGCAAGGCCTGTTCCCCACAGACTGTGATGAGTTGGCCGTTCTGGACGAACTTTAGCTTTTGGTGGAGGTTCGAGGTAACCGCTCCAGCCTGATGTATCCAAGGTCTTCCTAATAAACAACCGTACGTTGCCCGGATGTCCATGACCTGGAAGGTGACTTGGAAAGTGTGAGGACCAATAGTTATGGGAAGGTCAACTTCGCCGATAACCATTTTTTTGGATCCGTCGAACGCTTTGACGACGACCTCGCTGGTTCTCATCGGAGGGCCTTTAAATGATAATTGCATCAAAGTGGACTTCGGCATAACATTCAGGGCTGACCCTGTGTCTACCAGTATGCTGGCTAAAGCATCGTCCTGGCAGTTGACTGTGATATTGAGCGCTATGTTATGACGGCGACCCTCTTTAGGTAATTCCTCATCACTAAATCCCAAGTTATTGCAAGAAGTGATGTTAGAGACAATACTATCGAACTGTATGATTGTTACATCCTGTTCCACAAAGGCTTGCTCCAAGACTTTCTGTAGAGCCTCCCTGTGCGCTTCTGAACTGAGTAACAATGATAATACCGAGATATTTGAAGGAGTTTGTAATAGCTGATCAACAATGTTGTACTCACTCCTTTGGATGAGCTTCAGCATCTCATCATTGTTTTTCGAAAGGTCGGGATTACTGGATTGACCGACTGGTGGATCGGGAGCTTCTGTCTGAAGTTCCTTTTCTTTGTTGGACTCTCCAACTCCTCTGTAGAAGATTCTACCACTCCGTGTTACACGACTGATGTCTGCAATATTCACGACGGAGAGTAATGGAATTTCCTTTCCATTTTCAATTATCGTTGCACCGTATTTGTAAGGGATTGCCTTAGTTGATTCATACGGTAGTGGTCCCGGCAGATAGATGACTATGGGAACCTTCTGGTTTTTCTGACCATCGTACATAATCTCGATCCGTTCCCGGTTGGGAATTCTTGATTCGTCAAGCAGAGGGATAATGGAAAAAACATTCCTGGTCCTCTGATGATCAGAGATGACGACAACGTCCTCAATTTGATTGGCAAGGTAGTTCGGCGACCAATTGATGGGTTCGGAACCTGGATATGGGCGGATCTCTCCACGATCCACCTTCCCCTGGAGAGATGCTCGCACAAGGTAGCACCCTTGGTTACTTTCCGATCAGACTCCACAACGTTCATAATTGTGTGGTGGCACCTGGCCACGCCCACTTTGAATACAATGTAACCTCACTAGGTTAGCTTCCACGAGTCGGGCATCCTGACTTTGACGCCGAGTGGGGTTTCTGTTATTGATACTAATTTGCTGAGTATCTTCATCCATGTAGATTGGCATCCACCAATGATTTAACAAGTGCTGAAGTGCTTCCTGGACAAGGGCACATCCCTGATCGTTTTCGCAACCCACTTTACAGCTGTGATAATTATGTGAGATCAAGAATCCGAGTCGGACCTGCTCAGCATGCAACTCTACCAAGTTGGTATTCATCAAGCAAATGTCGAAGATTTGAACCATGTTGGTCTGATAGGGATTCCTATCATGGTAGTCCTGGATCCACCCAAGATCCATCTGACGCTGGAGGGCCTCCTGTATGAAAGAGCATCCCTGTTTGTTTACCGAGCAAGCCAGACAAGAACTATTGAGAGACTGCTTTCACGCTTGGGGATATTACATCATACTTTTCTCGGGATCTTCCTGGAGAAATGCCATATGATGGGATCCAATTTTGAGGTGCCGATGACCTTTTCATCAATGGTTTTTCGGAGCAAAACTGCTGTATTGCCGAATCTCTGATTTAAGAGGCTTTCTCTAGGGATTTTCCTTAATCTGGGAAAGCAAGGATATCATCTTCAATGGCGAAGAGTGATGTTGACTAAAGGTTCTCTGGTTTTTCAGAGGTTCAAGTTATCAAAGTGGTCGAGGAGCCAACTTCCATCCAGAAATAAACTGGAAGAGAGAGATTGTTCAGACGCAGCATTTCCCGACGAGGAAAGAAACGATAACTCGATTGAGAGGACTTTTTTATCACTAGGGGATAAGACCGACTAGAGTGATAGTGATGCAATGTGAATGCAAATCAACAATGCATGATGTATGTATGTTTATGCTGACAAAATTGACGCGACATACAAACTAACGGATGAACACGACTGGATACTCGACCACAGTGGGAGATGTAAAGTATCGCTTGTTCACGGTAGCAATTCTGCCTTGCTTAGGAGAGAATCCCTGCGGGGAATACCGTTAATCGGGCTTAGGAGATAAGAACTCTGTCGAGGATGCCAGATGGAATAGTTGCATCCGACCCTGTTGATCCTTCATTCAGGCGCACTGGCGTAGAAGGAGTACTTTGATTCTACACTTTGAGGTTCGCTTACTTCTGGAGAAGCGGTTGATGTTCTTTTGATGTTCAACAGTCAAAAGAAATTGCCATCTTTATTTTAAAAGCAGAAAAAAAATTCGACAAGTAAATTCATTTTTGTTTTATTTCAAGAATCGTTGATCATATTAAAATGTCGTTCTGTAAAGCTAAAACAAATGAGAATTACAAACAAAAGCACAAGGGCTCAAACTTTATTGATAAGATGGAGATCAGCCAAACGCGTGATTCCAAAGAGTATTTACAAAGTTAGAAAATGGTAATTTACAGGGAAAAGGGCTACGTTGAAACATAACGACCATTATCCTTCTACCAACTTTGAATTCGGGACATCCTGAGCTTCTGTCGAAGATGACCGTGACTGGAGTTTTCCTCCGATGGATGGTGTAACTGCTGCTGAGGGACTTGCCTTTGTTGAACATAGTTACTTGCCATTATCCCTAACTTTTGCCTGGATTGTACTTTGAGATTTCTAATCCACCGGGATGATTTGTTTTATTTTGTCTCTAACTTTTGCCTGGACCGCCCTTTCGGGTTTTCAATCCACCGAGACGTTTTTTTTAGGCGAAGTATTTCTTGACTACATCAACGTTTGTGGGGTAGGTAAATTCCTCTCCGTCCATGGTTGCAAGTCTCAAGGTGCCGCCTAAGAAAGCTTTCGTGACCACGTAGGGGCCGTCATAATTCGGAGTCCATTTGCCTCGCGAATCAGTGAGAAATGATTGTATCTTTTTTAGCACAAGGTCTCCTTTCCTGAAGACGCGAGGTCGGACCTTTTTGTCGAACGTCCTCTTCATTCTTTGGTGATACAACTGACTGTGGTATAGAGCTGTGATTCGCCTTTCTTCGATCAGATTCAGTTCGTCGTGTCGACTTTGATACCATTCAGCTTCTGTCAGCTCAGCTTCCATCAATACCCGGATTGATGGGATCTCTACTTTGATGGGGAGCACTGCCTCCATGCCATATACTAGCGAGAAAGGGGTAGCCCCTATTGAAGTGCGGACAGACGTGCGATAATCGTGAAGCGCAAAGGGTAACATCAAGTGCCAATCTTTGTAGGTTACGACCATCTTCTGAACAATCCTCTTGATGTTCTTGTTAGCCGCTTCTACCGCTCCGTTCATCTTGGGTCGGTAGGGAGATGAGTTATGGTGTTCAATCTTGAACTCTGCGCACAACTCTTTCATCATCTTATTGTTCAAGTTAGATCCATTATCAGTAATGATCTGGTTTGGAACACCATAACGGCAAATGAGATTGTTTTTGATAAATCGGACCACCACTTGTCGGGTTACATTAGCGTACGATGCTGCTTCGACCCACTTGGTGAAGTAATCAATGGCTACAAGGATGAACCGATGTCCGTTTGAAGCTTTGGGCTCAATCAAGCCAATCATGTCGATTCCCCATATGGAAAAAGGCTATGGGGAAGAAAGAACTTTGAGATGCGTTGGCGGTACATGAATTTTGTCGGAGTATATCTAACACTTGTGACACCTCCTCATGTACTTGTAGCAGTCAGATTTCATTGTCAACCAATAGTACCCTGCTCTTAGAACTTTTCTCGCCATTGTGTGTCCGTTGACATGAGTGCCAAAGGATCCTTCGTGAATTTCTTTCATTAGCATGTCTGCCTCTGGTCTGTCGACGCATCGAAGCAAAACCAAGTCAAAATTCCTCTTATAGAGGGTATCACCACTCAGGAAGAAACTGCCAGCCAGTCTTCTGAGGGTTTTTCTGTCCTTCCTTAGTGCCCCAGGTGGGTACTTTTCAAAATGTCAAAAAACAATTAAAATATTAATTCTTTACAAAAATATCAATTATATGAGATAAATAATATTTTTGGGATTTTTTAGGAAAATAAAATATTTTAACATTTTTGTGAATTATTAAGAAAAGAATCAACTCAAAATCATTAAAACTCATAGAGAAATTATTTTTTGAATCAATTAAACAAAATCACAAAATTCAAATATTTGAATTTGTGAAAATGGCGCCAAGAACAGCTGAAGAACACGCGCGTTTTTCAGTTTTGCCCAGATTTGCATTTTCTATCCAATCTCACTGAATACTTGATCATATCATGCAATCCACATACCAATCAACTCGTTTCAACCTCACGATCATGTTTATGGCAATTAATTTCATTTAAATTAAGCATAAAACAAGAAATCACGAAAAATCCTCAAGAACCCTAAATTTTGCATGAAGGCTGGGATTTTTGATACACGATTCAAACGAAGCAATTACTTGAGGGGAAACATTCCATGCATGATTATGAACATTTGGCAAAAGTATTATGCGAGGAAATATGCATAGATTGAGAGATGACCAAGCTTAGGCTTACCTCTACGTCGTGACAGCAAGAGCAAATTGATTTCTGAGTAGGAGGTGTTACAGATGAATTATGATGATCTGAACAGCTTCCCTACACCCTATGGAGTGTGTTTGAATGCTTGGACTTGATGGAAATTGGCTAGATCACTTCATGGCATCTCAACTGCAACTTGGTTAAAACCTTGAGCAATTGACTGGTGATTCTGAGAAATCAGTGTTCCAGATGTTGTTTGAGTGTTTGATCAGCTCACATATGATGTATATGAGGCGTGTGTGTGATTGGTTTGAGTGGAATTGATCTCTAATGAAAAACCCGATAGTGACTTGCTAAGAAAGGCATTTTTGAGAGTGAGAAGTGGATTTTGAGAAAGGCAAGTGTTGTAGGCCTTTGGTGTACTTAAACTGATCACAATTGAGCTCTATTTATAGTAGAGCAAGTTTGTTTTGCAAGGAATAATGAATGGCAACTGCTGAGTAGGGTTGGCCAATGTTGGAAAATGAAAATCCAAGTCTCCTCTAGCCATTGACTAGAGGTTAGGGCACATGCTGCTGGTCCCCTTGGTCTTGGATAAGTCTTGACTGAATTCAGTTGCTAATGGCTCAGTCCATGCCACCTTGATGCTTATATTGAATGCTCCAATCCAAAATTGGAGTCTTGTCCCTATTTTGGGCAATTCTAGGTTTAGCATGTGATTTCTTGTTCCAAGGACTTTGGAGGCTTGGCTCAGTGATTGTCCTCTTTAGATTCAATCCTCAGATGTGTCCAAGGTGATGATGACAAGGCTTGGAATTGGCTGATTTTGGCAAATCGACCAAAAGTGCAAAAATCTGCCTTGCCTTGGCAGATTTCAGCAAGGCAACTTGCCAATGTCATATCTCATGGCTCAAGTTGAATTTGGTGATGTTCTTGGCCATTTTGGAAAGCTCTTATATGATACAACAACTGTTTGATCATATTTGGTTTTGATACTTTTTGGATCCAAGTGAAAAATGTCCCTACATTTGTAAAAAAGTAAGGCAAAATCTGACTTAGTGAAATTTTCACTAAGTGTTGGAACAAAGTGACTTTTCTTGATTTTGATCACTCCATAACTCAAAATCCATGAGGAATTTGGACATAGGTCACTATGAAGCTTTTGTAGAGGGCAATGAGATCTACAAATCAAGCTTTGGATGGAAAAAAATGGCTTTGTGGTTTAATTGTTATGATCCTCCAAAGTTGGTACCTTTGTCACTTCTTTCATAACTTAGAAAATTTTCTAAGTTTTTATGGTTACCCCTTTTACAAGTTATCCCATTTTCTTTGATTTTTCTTGATGAATGATGATTTAAATCATACATTAACATCACTTTAGGGTTAAAAATCCATTTTGGTGAGAAATCTCAAAAAGTCAAAGTTGACTTTTGTGCACAGTTGACTTTTTATCCGATGAATTCCAAACTGTGCAATTCTTCAAGAAATCATGTCCTTGACCTAAATCAAACTTGATGGACATGTTCCATGGGTGGTATAGAGTGTATTGAATCATGTCTTAGGGCTTGAGAGCATGTCCTGGTCAAAAGTCAAAGTTATAGTTGACTTTCCCCGCGAAACCCTAACTGTGGTTCAGATGAAATTGAAACTTGTTGCTCAAGCTTCTTGGATCAATCCATTATCCCAAATGGATTAATATGGTATATTAGAGACCCTCAAATCATGTCTTAAGGTCTTGGTTCATGAATTGTTCCAAAAGTCAACTTAGGGGTGAATTAGGTCAAGAAACCCTAATTCCTGATTTTTGATGAATGCATCCCCTGAGGCAAAATTGACTTAATGATTGGGTTTATGAGGTTCCATGGAGCATATTAGGTTATGTTTTGGATCTTTGGCTTATGCCCAGATGAAAATTTCCATCTGGAGGCCCCGGTCGACCAAAATCCTAATTTGGTGACACTGGCGATCTTGAAGCTTGATCCATCTAGAAGGGAGCAACCTTGTGCTTAATCCTTGAAGTGGGCGTCTTCTTGATCCATTGTGGATGTTTGAGAGGTTAGACAAATTGAAGATCATGTCATTTCTTGATTGATCATTTGTCTAAGAGCTCAGAGTGGGCTTGAAACCCTAATTTTGATTGTGGTGAATGCTCAACAATTCCTTGAGGAGATTGAGGAGGCATAAAGGTACATCCATATTGTGATGAGGATTTACACAATGATGAGAATCTTAGTGGTCAAAATTTGGGGCATGACAGTCACCCTGCCTTAAACCCCTCTTTGCTTGGAGTATATTAGTAGATATGCCATTTAAGGAAAACCTGTAGGAGACACTAGTCACACATGTCATAATCCATTGGATAAAAGTATGTGGAAAACCAAGTTCAAACAAGATTTGATGCAAAGCATCCCATTCTACCGAGTCATACGCCTTTGTGATATCCATTTGAACCATGCATCTTGGGGATATAGTTTTCCTATTGTATCCTCTGACAAGTTCTTGAGCCAAAATAATGTTGTCTTGAATTGTCCTGCCTGGAATAAAAGCTACCTGTGATCCCTCCACCACATGATGAATAACTCTCTCCAGCCTGGTTGTGAGTATTTTGGAGATGATTTTGTAAATTGTGGTACAACAGGCTATAGGTCTCATGTCCTTGACAGTGTTGGCATTTGGGGTCTTTGGGATGAGAGTGACAAGGGCACAATTGACTGCCTTGAATAATTGTCCTGTGTTGAAAAGTCCATCACTGCAGCCTCAAGATCATCCTTCACAATACTCCAGGTTTTCTTAAAGAAATAAGCATTAAAACCATCTAGCCCAAGGGCTTTATTGTCTCCAATTTAGTTTAATGCCTCCCAAGATATAAACACTACAAAATAGCAATTACTAATATCTTCTAATGAGGTGGTTTCATCTATATATAAACACTACAATGTAACAATTACTAATATCTTCTAATGAGGTGGTTATATATATATATATATATATATATATATATATATATATATATATATATATATATATATATATATATATATATATATAAAAGTTGCGGCTAAACAACAATTACTAATATCTTACCCCACAAGCTAGAAGATGTTCACATTACTTTCAATTTGAAATGAGCAATACAAAAAATCAGTGTTTTAAAAATTGGACCGATCATCAAACCGGTGAGAGTACTGGGTCACTGGTTTATCGGTCAAACCACGAGTTCATTGGTCGAATCGCATGACTAAACCGGATAACTCGGTTGAATAAACCTGTCATTATAATAGGTATAAAACCGGTAAAACTGATCGAACCGGATGATTCAGTCTCTAAAAAATATAACTAGCATTTAAATTTTTTGAAAATACCATATCATAAATTCACAGGTTCATAATTTAAATACAAATTTTAAACAGAGTCTAATTGTAAATTTTAAACAGAGTCTAAATTAAACAGAGTTTCATTTAAATTCATAGTTTTAATGTTAATAGAAAATCAGTTTTAATGTTAATAAATAAAACAATACAAATATTAACATTATTCTAAATAATAAATTCTCCAAATATATATATATATATATATAATGGAAATTAGTTAAGTCTAAAATTATATTATATTTAATTTCTTAATCTGTGTTCTTAAATTTCTATACAAATATTTGTATGATGATTTTTCAATCAATATAAATACAAAATAGTAAAAATAATTTTGTGGATATTACGAAACTTAATTTGTGTATTACTTGAATTAAATGAGTGATCACTATTATTCTTGGGGAAAAGTTCATATGTATTTGAGTAAAAAAATTTTTTTTAAATTTTTTTATTTTAAAATAAGCAGTTCAACCACCAGTTTGCGAAAACCATCGGTTTTTCCAGTTCGCATTGGTTCACACCGGTTCCCTCCGGTTCGAAGACATGGACGATCGAACAAGTGAACCCAGCCGGTTACCTAGCCGGTTCCCGGTCCAACCGGCCGGTCCGGTTTGGTTTTTAAACACTGCAAAAAACATCAAATCAAAGAAAGATGCACAGAGAGACGTCGTAAAAAACATCGGTTGAAACTATGGCCGTAAAGGCAATAGCTTAACCATCAAACGCAAACCGCATTTAAAGAAGCCACAAAAGGCACAAAATTTAACCACCAAACTAAACCTCAAAGTTAAAACTATGCCTCAGAGTTTAACCATTTCATAGAAGCACAAACATCAAAGCCATAATAGACTGAAAAAAATAAACCATCCAAATTTTGATGTGTGTCTCGAAAGTTGCTTCCAATACCATGAAAAATACTTAACATTGCAATAAGCAACCTGTCCAAGAAAAATAATCTATGCCACTAACCAAAAACAGTCCGACAGTTCAGCATTATGCAATTCCATTAAAAAACAACAAAGACAATTGCAACAAATATCTTCCTCATGCAACAACACTCAAAATATTCTGCAAGCGTTAGTCCATAATTTTCAAACATAACAGCAAATCGTAGAAGTGTTACATCTTGATCACCATAAACAAACAAAAAAAATCCCCAACGATAAAGAAGCAACAAGTCACTAAAGTTTATCTTGAAAGTGCATTATCCTTCAAGAAGACAGACTTCCAATTTCCTGTTATATTATTTTTTATTATTATGGACCAAGTATGATAATAAAGTAAGCCTCTTTGAGAACACACCAAATCAGGTTGCCTTAATCTTGACCAGACATTGTGCTCGGGCAGTCATGCGAGAACAAATTCATTGGGGGATAATCTCACCAAATGAAAGAATTGATGCCTTTGAAATCTGGGCATCCATAGCAATAAACAACACCATGCCATATAGTGATAACCAACCCTTTCTCTGTGTGCCTTCTTTTAATGCAAATTTCAACACAACAGAACTACACAAATAGTTTGGGGAAAATCTGGATATTCTTGTAAATCCAAATAGCTTCCAATTTAACATTCATCAAACTCGACAATCAGAATATCTAAAAGAAATAAAATAGCAATGAACAAGATGATTAGATTAACATGAATGAATTACAGCATCAATGCCATGATTTTCTGCTAAGGAGCTTGCGAAGTCTATTTAAGCAGAACCAAAACTCAATGATATTGTGAAGTCTCTCAATCAGAATTGAATCAATCTTCAACACAGTATGTGAAATATGAAACCTCCAAGATTGATACGAAGGACCAAAATATACATAAAATTATGAAGAATCGATCTGCAAAACATAGGCCGTGATATTGCACGTTGTAATCAAGATTACAGCTCCAAACACTTGAATCAGAATTGGAATCATGAGAATCACAAAACTGAATCGGAGCAAGAATCACAAATTTAAATCACAATCTAGTCGAGACGAAATTGGGAAGAAATTTGACGACGCCAAAAATTGAACGAAATTGAGATGAATCAGACTAAAAATTGTGCTTTGAATCGAAAAACATGACAGATGAATGCAAAATCAGAATCCAATCAAAATGGACCACTCAAAATTTGAAGGAGAAATCGTTGTATCAGATGCGAAAATCAAGAGGAGAAACGAGAAATGATGCAGATCAGAAAGAAAAAGATAAAAAAAAAAAAAAACTTGAATGAAATCAATGATAGGAAAACGAAAAATGAAGAAAGGAATGACACAGATCCTTCATGGTGGATACCATATTTGCTCTAATACCATCTTAGAAAACCTAGCATGCATCCAAAGAAGAGAAGGAAGAAAAGCTCATATGTGTATTGTATTAATGAAAGTGAATATTACAAAGTGATAAAAGTTACCTTCTAATGTGGTTACATCTATATATAACCACTACTAAGCACCCATTACTACTTGGAAGTAATATATCTCCAATGCTAGGTGCAATATCCCTCGCACTACCCCCTCCATAATCGTCATTCCAATGTTACTATTAAATGTTTTTGTTCATTACACTCATACATTATCAATTATTTCAGGCTTACATTTATGAAAAACTAGAATAACTGAGTGAGTGAAGTGATAAAAGGTAAGTGTATATTTCAAATTTCTTATAAATCAAAGGTATTTATCATCTTCTTTTTTTTCTGCGTTCACATATTTCTTAATTTGTGCAAGGCAACATTAATATTTTCTTATTAATCAAAGATATTTCAAAGAGGAACAAAATATGTGTCCCAACAAAACCATAATCTTTTTGTTACACGTGATTATTTAACTTAAAAAAATAAATAAATAAATACATCGTTGAACTACACCTGCTTATTAGTTGCTTTAATGGGCATCTTCGACTCTGACACACCTGCTTATTAGTTGCTTTAATGGACATCTTAGACTCGGTCTTCTTTTTATACATGTCAAACAAACCACTACTATGTCTGTGGTACTGTACTTTGTTTTTGGGCATTTTCAACCTCAAGCTTCCGCAACATCGATGAACTCAGCTTAGTCTCACCTGAATCTCCAGAGACCAAATCTACAACTTCAATCTGCAAAATCCATAAATAAATATCTCTAATGTGTGACAGACATATTTTGAGAAGTATAAACATGTTTTCTTTTAACTTTTTTTATGTAAGAAATAACAACTAAACAAAATAAACAGTAAATTAAAACCTTCAACTGTGAAAGACCTCTCTCAGCTCTTTTTCTGTTCACAGCCAACCCACCAGGTAAAGTCTCTTTGCTATAAGAGAACCAACTCCACATTTAGTAACCAAATAACTCTATATATGGAGTTGCATATCATTTGTTTATACTGCAACTGTAATCTAAAAGATGTCACAAAATCATGACAGCAATTGACAGAAAAAGAAGATAAGATATCCTGCTTAGGTCTAGTTCTAGGGCAATTCCTAGTTAAAGGACCACACCAAAGTTCTCTTCAAAATGGCATGCTGTATCAGGTTAGCCGATAGGTTTTCCTTTTAAGATGACCCATTATATCATTTCATCTTTAATTTAAACTAATTATTTTTCTTGAGTAATAAATCAATTAGAGAAACTAGTGTTCCCTTTCCCACAACTAAGATCAAACATCTGGCTAATTTTGCTATCAAAGACGACTTTAATTATCATGAAACACCAATATCACAACAGCTGTTAGGAATGAAATGTCCGGTCACAAGTTAAATTTTATAACGTCTATTCATACCACCATTCAATACTAGTACAGACAAGTATGCTATATAACAAACCTCACAATGACAGCTTCCAATTTTTCATCTACAATGGAAGGGCCATATGGATCTGTAATTGGTACAGCTTGCACTTCAACCTCTGGCTTAATAGACTGCATGTTAGATCAAACTCATAGTCACAACAGTTCAATGCAGATTAGTACGTCGTTTATCATCACACCTATGCACCAAATAGAAACTAACAATACAAAATTCTGCAACTTCATGCTTAAAACTATGTCAATTGAAATATTTGTTGTCAGACAGATGTTAAAAGACGCGTATAAATATACCCCTTATCCATGTCAATGTTTTGTTCAAACTAAACTAGAAAAAATGCAGGAGATTCTTCTTTTTCATGTATCATGAATTTATAACACAGCCAAAAAATCGGCATTGCTTGGACTCGAACCTTTATGAAAGATTTGACATTCTGTATCCTCGACTCAATTGGTTGTATGAGTTCAGCAAACTGCATAAGTGTAAAAAGGATTATATCATAAAATTGCAATTGCAAATCTAATAGACAAGGAAACAATTGAATCCACACACAAAAAAAAAAGAATTAAGAAAAAAATATATACTTTGTTATGATATGTGAAGAATTGGAGAAAAAAAACCTGTTTGTTTACGAGCATAGGACCATCGCAAACTCCAATCACAACACGGCTCTTCGCCAACTGAGCAGATTCCTGTGTACAAATTAAACCTTACGGTTTCTATCTGAATATATAAAATGGATATTGAAAAGTGAAAGAAGGGAAAGGAAGCAGAGACGGTGAGAAAGAGGCGGTGGCCGTCATGCAATCGGTCAAAGGTGCCACCAATGACAACAGCTTCGTAGGTATTGGGCGGAGAGAGATTGGGAACCACCATGGGATCATCTTGAACCGCCATAGTATAGAGGTGAGAAATAGATCGGAGTCAAGGAGCGGTGATGTGAATATGGTGAACGGATATTTTGAGATTTATCAGTGAATATGCTAATCTAAATAAATTAGGTTTAATTGCACTTTTTATTCCTTATTTAATTATATAGTTTCTCTTTTTCTTAATTTTTTTTTTGGTAATTACCTTTATTATAAAGGTGAAAAAGAAGAATTGTTCAAACTATTACTAGTACCTAACCTTTTTGAAAATGAAAAAGAAGTAACGTTTTAACCGACCTGAATTTAAACATGTTAATCTTTTTACAATTTATTTTTGCCTTTTTGTTATTACTTGGGCGGAGTTTTTGTCTTGTTTTTGTCTCTCATAAGGACCCTATCCTTACATATATTTGATATATTTGGATAGGATATTTGCGAATGCTTAAGAAATTTAAAATTTTAAATAATTTAATTAATTTTTTTTTTAATTTGGATGGAGTATTAAAATGATTTATTATAAAATTTTCAAATTACTTTTATAAATTTTAAAATTTTTGAGCCAAATTTTAAAATAAAAATTGAAAAGAATATATGTTATAGATAAAGTAGACTACACCAAAGCCATGTTTTCTCTTTATATAGGTTATAGATAAAATAAAGAAGTACTTTCAAATTGTTTACCTTTTTTTTTATTTAAAATTCCTTAAATTTAAATTGAATAAAATACTTTATAAACTTACATCATTTTAACCCTTCTTTATATTTTTATATTCAAATCATTTTAAATTTTCTTAAAAAAAATAATTTGTTATCATTAAAATACTTAATTTAAATACACTCAGGTTAAGGGCTTCAGAGACCTAGTCTATGTGTACAAACATAAAAAAATATCTGGCTGATTTAGAAGAATATCATGAGTTAGTGGAATGAATTACATGTGAATGACTGAAGTGATTAGTATATCTTGAAGGATAAAGTTAAGAGATGCAAATACTTTTTGACTGTTTTTCTTTTTTTGAAAAGGCAGCATAAGCAATGCTGCAGAATGAGAGCATAAGTTACAACCAGTTTAATGTGCATCAACTCTAATCAAACCAGTACAAGTTACAAAGTCCACCAGTTCAGAAAGAAATTCACATCAGTACAAGCAACACCATGACAAAAGCAAAGGATAAAAAGAAGAAGAAAGCTCCATAAAACTCCAATCAAACAGCAGCCTGAGAACACAGATACCATCCAACCTCATTGCCGTAGCGGAACCAAAAAACTAAGAGAACAAAATAGATTCCAAAATTCTGCAGCAGCACCATGGAGGGAAAAACAGAATGGGATGTCCACTGTTACAAGAGCTTGATCACAGTTGAAAACACGAAAGAACTTCAAAAGGCGAAAAGCAAATATAAGCCGATCAGCTCCCTGAACACCCGAACTTGAAAGCCAAAACTGATCCAAATGCACACAATGGGGCTGGACTGCAAAGCCTTCCAACTGCAAAAGAGAAAAATACAAGCAGCAGGCAAACCAGCAAAACAAAACCGGGAGCCCTCAAAACTAACCGATAGCGCCGAGAGAGGGACATCGTAAGCAGTCCAATGGATTGGCTTAAGGGATAGATGAAGCCTTTAAACTTAGCTTTTATCCACTTCCAAGCCAACACTTGAATTTCATTGATCCAAACATTTAACCACCCATTAGAGTTTCTGAAAATCTTTTCGTTACGCCTCTTCCACACAACCCAAATGTAAGCAAACCAAATAACTGAGAATCTGTTGTCCCACGCTCTACCCTTGCCTAACAGTCAGGTAAAATGCTCTAAATGAGTTACGGCATTGCTATGCAAAGCGGATGAAATATTTAGCCAAGAGAGAATTTTCTGCCACACAGCGGGGAAAATTGGGCAGACAAAAAGGATGTGAGATGAACTTTCAGCCATTCCGCAATCTGCCGGGCATCCAGAGTGAGACTCACTCAAGATGCCTCTTTTAATGAGGTTATCCTTTGAAGGGAGTCTATTCTATTCTAAATGAGGTTATACTTTTTGAATGATTATGTCTTCTCTTTTTCCAATTGAATAATGATCAAATTGAAAATCTATAACTTGGATCAAAAACTTAAGATGCCTCTTTTAATGAGGTTATCCTTTGAAGGGAGCCTATTTATACTTTTTGAATGATTATGTCTTCTCTTTTTCCAATTGAATAATGATCAAATTGAAAATCTATAACTTGGATCAAAAACATTACTCCCTCAGTTCCTTTTTAAGGGTCATTTTTTGACTTTTTACATATACCAAGAAAACTAATCATTATAGTTACTTTTCAAACAACAATTCTTCTTTTACCTATAATACCCTTAATTATTTATTACATATATCTTACTTTTTTTCTCTCTGTAATGATTACCTAGGGGTAATTTTGACAAAAATGTAATCAATACTATCTTGAACTTTACAAATGACAATTAAAAAGAAACAAAAAATTATTCTAAAAATGACACTTAAAAAGGAACGGAGAGAGTATTTAAGATGTAAATTTGAATACAACACGAAACACCGTCTTTCTTAACAGCGATGAAAAAATGATCTAATACTTCTATAGACTCAGATTATAAAAAAATTATAAAAAAAATGTCTAAATTTTAGCTATTCTATCCTCAATTAACGCTACTGTTCTAAAAATAACATTACATTTAATCCTTAATGTTGGACTGGAACTTAACATATGCATCTGCTGTCTGTTTGTCTGCATTATCAAAACACTCGTTCAAGAATTCAGCAACTTGCAACAGATATAGGTCGGGAAAATTTCTATAATGATCCACATGGGGAGATGAACCAAAGTTAAATGATCTCACATTTTTCCCTATCTTCCTCTGTTCCTCAATGAACGCTTCTATCGATTGAAACGGGATTACTTTGTCGGCTGTACTATACAGGTAGAGTTGAGGGCAAGGCTGGTGCTCCAAAAGGGGAGTGAAAACCTTATTTAACCTCCTGTGTTAGAGACAGAAAAAATGTGCTTAGAATTTTCCATTTTGAAGAATATATTATATAACTTCATATCAACAAAGCTAAACGTTGATGATATTTACGCGACATTTTTATTCAAGTAGTGAGTGATATAAGATTTGGAGGGAAGACACTTACTGATTTGACTCCGGCAACTGCAAAAGAAATGAGAATATCTTCTCTAATAGTGAGAAGACCACAATTTCAATTATGGAAGGTTCATTTTGTTGAATCTTTGCTTCTGGTTTAGGCTTGCTTCCTACGTCGGCTAAAGCTTGGGCTGAAGAGCTACGTTTCTTCAATATAGCAGTAGCAAAACCAGCGGCCCAGACCTGCAAGGAAACACAAGGGAACACTTTGACAATTCATAAATGAAAAGTTACCTAAGGAAAGTAAGAATAAAATTAAAAGATGGACTTGAGAAATGAAAGACTTGCATTAGATTCGAATAAATAGAACCAAAAAAAGCAGAAATGATTGTCAAAACATGTGTTTGGTTTGGTTTCACAGTGGAGTATCAGAAATTCAGAATTGATTTTTGGCTCCTATTAAATGTGATTATAGTAGAAATACATGTTTGGTTGCTATTAGAAAAACTTGATTTTGCTTCACAAGTTTTCTCCAGTAATGACAAAAGGTAATGCTGCAAATATTTGCATTGAGTTTTCATCAACATTCAACAATAAAAGATTTCAATTCAAAGTTGAAAGAAAGCAAGACTAGACTCAAAGAGCTAGAGAATACCTATATAGATAAGATATTGCAGAAAGAAACTCGGGTATTGATATTTTTTTAATTTCTTTATGAACATGTTTGAGTCTTAGAAGTACTATATTTATTGACTCCTAAGAAAGTACTATGTTTCATTTATGAACAAAATAAGGGTAAGTAGCGCAAACTATGCGAAAGAAAGCGTTGAAAGAGTGATGTTACATTCGGCTGCTGCTTTATTTTTTTGTTTTTGCCTTATATCATTTAGTATGTGAAATTTATTGGACTTGATGTAGGTTTCATAATCTAAATTGTGTATTATGAGTTGGATTTTAGGTTTAACTCAGGACTTCTAAACATTCAATACAATGTAGTTCGCAGAGCATCCATTGAACATTTTGACTGTTAAATAAGTTGCTGAATAGGAATGGCTTATTTCACCCTTGATGTCTTTAGGAGTTTCTTGCTTTCAGATCCCACCAAAGAGTAGCATTATGCTTAACAAGCTAAATTGGTGACAAAATTGATTAGAGTCATATAATTGATTTTTACATGTTTGATTGTATCCAATCATAAATTATATTCTGTTCAAATCACTTTTAGCCAGAATATATTTCACAGAATCAACAAGCAATTAAGCAACATAAAAAAAATGCTTAATAATTCAAAATTTTAGTACCTGAGGATTAAACGGTTCTGCACCACCAGAATCAACAATGCTTCCTTTAACCTTCTCCATTACATGATGTCTATCCATAAACCTACCAAGAATTGAACCATACCTACCACAAAAACAACAAAACAAACCCGTTAAACAAAAATCACACAAACCACAATCATCAAAAAACCATTCTCAAATCCACTTACACAAAGCAACCAGTGTTACTGAAAGTATGAAAAACCAAACACCTTTCTCTCCCATCTTTCTCCTTAGCAGAAACCCACGAAACCAACTGGTCAGCAAACATAGAGATTCTCTCCTCAAGCACATGCCCAAGGTCAAACCCAAGAATCTCCTTTACATCAACAACAAAAGTAACCGCGTTCACGCCACGTGAATTGTACCACTCAGCGTATCTTCTGAGGTGTCTCGTTTTCGCTCCAAGCCACCCCAACAAAACCACCGTAACAACACGGTTTTTGTTACTTCCGTAAAAACCCTCGTTCCCGTTTTCAAAAGCTGGGCTCTAAACAATATTGCTAGATTGCGAATGTGAGATAAAGGGGTTGTTGAGAATCTTATTGGGTGTTGAAAAGTTGAGATTTTGAGAAGACGTGAGGGAAGAGAAGAATTTATGAGAATCCGAGTTTCCTGGAATTGGTGAATGAGAAGAACGAATAAGAGTTGAAGAGATTCTGGGTATTTTTCGAAGAGGGAGGTGTTGGTAATTGTAAGAAGGAAGAGTAGGTTTGGTGGTTAATTGGCGAGTGAAAAGGGAAGGAATGAAGGTTTTGAGATGAGCTTCCATGGCAGAAGATGAAACGACGAAAGAGAGTGTGTGTTTGAGTTTCATTATACATATTCAAATACTATCCAATAAAATCCATCAAATAGATTGGTGAGTCAATTGTTAACTGGTGGAAAACATTTAGGATCATGGCGGTGCCATGGTGGATTGCGGTGGTGATGTTTTTTACAATTGCCATAGCTAATATGTGAAGTATGGCGCGGTGCCAATGCCATATAGCAGATTTTTTGCTTCCTGCCATGAAACTGTCGCCTTATATATTGGTTGTAACTTGTGAACTGTGTTTCTGTAGCTTAACCATGAAATGGTTGAGCTGTGTCACAAACAATAGATGAGCTTTGGTGGCTCAACATTAAAATTATTGAGTGAATAAACCTATCTTTTTGTTTCAGTATCAAAATAAATAAATAAAAATTTATAGTTTTAAAAATAAACTTTATAAAAATATTTTTTAAAATATTAAAAGTTTTTTATATATTTTTTTAATCGAAAGATTAATTTTGATATCCTATAACATAAATATATATTATTGAAAATCAAAAGATAGTTAAAATTGTAATTTAAAAAAAAAATTATATGTCAAAAATAATTTTTATAAAAATCTATTTGAAATAGCTTTAAATTTAAGTGATTCTTTGAAAATTTGATATAAAAACAAAAGATTTAATAAAATGATGAAATATCTAAATAACATTCATGAATAACTATTTAAATTAAATTTTCATTTAAATTTTTTATGAAAATTTCTTTGTAAATTTTTTTTACTCTTACATAATAAAAATCTTTTTTTTTTTAATGTAAAAAAAAAGGGCCCTAAGCCTTCTGAATCCATTAATTAAAAGATTTGAACATCATACTTGTTGGTTAGCATTATGTTCAGGAAATGCATGTTAGAAGACACTATAAAATTGTATTTTTGAAATAAATCTACTTATAAAATTGGGGTGTACTAAAAAACTAATAAATTATAATGCATTTTAAAAAACATTGTTATAGCGGCAAAAATTGTGAGTGTAAGTTATTGATTAATTTAACTCAAAAAGGAAGAGTCGTCACCGCACTTTTATTTTATCCAAAAGAAAAGGAAAAATAGCGAACAAAACCTAAACATGTTCTGAACAAGAACAAGTAAACAGAGATTGGGTAAGGGGGTTGGTTACGCTAAGGGAATGTGTTAGCACCCAAAACGTCTATAGTACTCTATAAGTACCCTTTGAAATATCTACGCTTTTTGGTTTGAAAATGTTCGTTTGAAAAGAGATTGAGGAGATGATAAGAGAAATGTTTTTTAAGATTTTTGTGTTTGGAGAGACTTATCGCCTCATGCCTACGTACCCACAAATTACAATATATGATAAAAACCTCGTAGTTCGTGGTACAAATAACAAAATAGATTTGTTATGATTGTTTTTAAATGTAAAAACAATTCGTCATTTCTAAGTGAATAATTCCGCTTAAAGAGATGAATCATGTCTAAATTTATGAAAAAAATTTGAAAGAGAAAGTGCATAAGGTACAAAAAGAGTTTGAACGAGTTTGAGTGTTTTTTAAAGTCTTTTGAAAAATGTGTCAATATGCTTATTTAGTTTAACATTTATTAATAAATGAAAAGAAAAGAGTAAAATCACTTGACAAAGTCAAGGTTTGATTATGAAAGATGTGAGAGTTTGAAAACAAGAAGATTTTGAAAAAAGAGAGAAAGTTTTGAAAATTGAAGAATGGGTGGAGAAGAAGTGACTATCCTAAAATATAGAGAGCTAAGGATAAGAAAGATCTAACCACAAATGTAACTATCTTCACCATAAACCAAACAAAAGCACAAAGCTCCAAAGTCTTCAAACCATTGTTCCAAAGCAAAGGGAAAATGTACTAATTCTAAGTCCAAGAGTCCAAGAATAGCATTGAAGTTCAAGGTCTAGGTTCAAAATTCCATGTCCAATGCAAAGGATAGTAGCCATAGTCCAAGATTAGAAGCACAAGTTTTTTAGAGGTTTAGGCATTTATTAATGTTTTTTGGTCCAAGTGGACAAAGAGAAAAAGGAATAAACATAAACATATGGTCCAAGTGGACAAAGTGAAAACGACATAAGCATAAACAAGATATGATATGATGTAATGCCATAAAAATAAAGAGAGATAGGGAGGAAGAAGGAAACATAAAAGTATAGTAATAGTAATGTAATAGTATATACATAATAGTAGCACAAAGGCCATAGTGCTATAAGCCTTCAAAAGTAACACTGATTATTCCGTCTCGCGTCTTGAATTATAATGATTAAACAATGTACTTAGGTCAAGGTTAATGAAGACTTGCTAGAAGATTGATAGAATCAAAGCCTCTACGCAACAAGCTTCAAAGATTCTGAACCTAATACAAAAGATTAACCATCCTTGGGCTTACACAACCAAAAGGTTTGAGCCACGAAAGATCAAGTTCTGTTTCGGAGGGAGGGACAAATGTAGCGCTATGTTAAGCAATCACCAAGTGACTTATAAAGAAGTCACCTTACTCGAGGCCGGTCAATAGTGATCTTTGTGCTAATGCATGCTAGATGAACGATATGTAAATCGTCAACCGAAAGCAATATCGCACGAAAAGAAAAAAAAAAGGTAATGATCTAGTCTTGATCAAGAATTCAACAAAGAAATTCTAAGATCCATAAGAATTTCATCGATCCAACTAAAAGAGAAATATATGAAGAGAAAGCCAAATTAAACCACAAAATTATGTGATCTAAGGCTAAGAACAAATGGAAAGGGAAGAAAAAAGCAAATCAACCAAAGCAGTCCCAAAAACAAGCCAAGGATTGCATTCTGACTCAGAGTAACCGATTACTCTGATTACACATAAAACAGAGTAACCGATTACTCTGAACGCAGAGTGAAAAAATAGTGCAAAATTCAGCATGATCATCTTTCAAAGCTTTCTTCAAACACCTTATGATCATAGAACCAAAATTGCACGAAATTTTAAGTAAAGCAATAGCAAAAACCATCAATCAAACACAATTACAAGATCCAAAGGATCAAGTAACAAGAATTATTAAAGGATCACATTGTGACAGATGAATCAAGAACAACAATGGTGGAAAATGAGATTACCACTCCAAATCTGAAAATTCCTTCAAATTGCCCCAAGATCCACACTTTAAAGCCTTGATCTACAAAAATTGATGATGAAAAGGTGAATGGATGAAGGTTTAGCTCAAAGATTAGTAAGTTCTAATGATGAACTTGCTAGCTTTCAATGGAAGAAAGAGCTTTGGTGAATTTGGTAGTTGGAGAAAATTGAGAGAGTCAAGAAGAATTTTGACAAGGTGAATTTGGCTATCAAAAGCTTGAAGAATGAATGAAATGAGGGCTATGTACTAACAGAGCCTACCTTCAAATTTATCTTTTAATGAATTGTTGAATTCATTTGAGGTGCTTTGAATTAGTGATATGTTTTCACACTTAAACTTGTCAATTAAAGGTGATTGAACTTGAAGATGAAAGGATCTTGAAAGTGTAATTCAATTTGGCTTTCTCTTAATCTATTTCTTTTTATTTTGATCGATGAAAGTCTTATGGATCTTAGAATTTCTTTGTTGAATTCTTGATCAAGACTAGATCGTTACCTATTTTCTTTTCGTGCGGTATTACTTTCGGATGACGATTTGCATATCGTTCATCTAGCATGCATTAGCACATATATCATTTTGACCGGCGTCATGTAGGGCAATTACTACGTAAATTACTCGGCGATTTCTTAACATAGCCCTACAATTGCCCCTTTTTATCCAATTCGAAACATGATCTTTCGTGGCCCGAACCTTTTGGTTGCGTAAGCCCAATGTTGGTTGATCTTTTGTATTAGGTTCAAAATCTTTGAGGCTTGTTGTTGTAGAGGCTTTGATTCTATCAATCTTCTAACAAGTCTTCATTAACCTTGACCTAAGTACATTGTTTAATCACTATAGTTCAAGACGCGGAACAAAATACTCGGTGAAGGCTTATGGCACTAGAGCCTTGTGCTACTAATTACTAACTTCTAACTTTATGTTTCCTTCTCGCTCCCTATCTCTCTTTTACTTTTATGCTCCATTATTATCATTTCATATCATGTTTATGCTTCCGCAATTTTTCCTTTGTCCGTTGGACACATGTTTATGCTTATACCTTTTTCTCTTTGTCCACTTGGACCAAAAACATTAATAAAGGCCAAAACCTCTAAAAAACTTGTGCTTCTAATCTTGGACTATGGTTATTATCCTTTGCAATGGACATGGAATTTTGCACCTAGACCTGGGACCTGGGGCTAAAGCAGATGGTTACTAACACGGGCTATGCACTAACAGAGCCTACCTTCAGATACTACCGAGACGATCTCAGACAAACAAACCCAGATGCATTGAGTTGGATTGATAACATTCAACGGGAGAAGTGGACAAGGGCGTACGACAATGGGCAGCGATGAGGCCATATGATAACAAACCTCGTTGAATATATGAACTATGTATTCAAAGGCATCCGAAACCTGCCGATAACCGCTCTTGTGAGGTCAACTTATTTTAGGCTCGCTGTACTCTTTGATACCAGATGCACTAAGTGGGGTTCGATCATACAATCTGGGCAGCTGTTTAGTGACAGTTCAATGACATTCATGAAGGAAGAGCCTGCAAAGGCCAACACACACGTCGTCATGGTCTTCGACCGTATTACAGGTCACTTCAGTGTTGCAGAGTCTATTGATCACAATGAAGGAAGGCCTAAGGGATGTTATCGAGTGGAACTGGATAGGAGTTGGTGTGTCTGTGGAAAGTTTCTGGCATTTCGTATGCCTTGCTCCCATGTTATAGCAACCTGTTCCAAGGTCCGGCTGGACCCAACCAACTATCTCTCTGTTCTTCACCAAGTCACTACTCTATGAAATGTCTACGACACTAGCTTTCAAGTGGTCGCAAAGGAAAACTAATGGCCTCCATACAAAGGCGAAATTGTGTGGCATAACGATTTGATGCAAAGAAATAAAAAGGGTCGCCCTATCAGCAGTTGGAGTCAAACGGAGATGGATGCAACCGACAAAATGGTGAGGTTGTGTGGTTTGTGCCGCCAGCCAGACCACAATCGTACCAAGTGTCCAAATGTTTCGAGCTCTAGCATAACATCATAGTTAAAACTGTAAACTTGTCTATTTATAACAACAACAAATTTTATTTCATTTATGGCATACTTAACTCAATACAACGACATAACATAACATAACTTAATAACTTAACATCAACAAATAACCATCAACGAAACCTAATACCAAATCAGAAAATAACAAGAATAAACCCAAACGCAACATCTCATAGAATCAGCTTATCTACCTAATTACAACCATCAACTTAATTTCCCGTGGTGAAAACATCATCATGAGGACACAAACATCATTCACCACTTTTTTCCAAGTGCGGGTTACTCCGTTTGGACCAGGCTCCTCAACCAGCCTCTCAATCTTCTTGATCTTTTCACCTGCCTGAAATTCATCTACTAGTCAACGGCGAAGTTCCCTATGCAAATGCTCCAACGTCTAGGTGTTCTAGAGTAGCATCTTCATCGGAGGCTTGACAGTTGAAACTAGGGCATCTCGTTTCATCAGTGGAAATTCTGGAAACTTTTCCTCCGGTGCTGATGATGATGACGAGGGACGACGATTTGAGGATGAAGACATGGTGTTGAGTAAGGGAGAGTTTGGGATATTGGTGAGGGAATGGAGGAAATTAGGGTTTTGGTGACAAGTGTTGTGCAATAACAAGTGAGGGTGAACCCTTATATATAGGCACATGATACCCTATTCAATAATATTATTAATTATATATTAAATTCACAAAATTTATATATATATATATATATATATATATATATATATATATTAAATTATTTAATTTCTAATGAAAAATAAATATTAAAAAAAATAACAACTTACACTGAGGCGCCATCCCAGGTGGCGACTCCTCAGGTAAGTTGAAAAAAATATAGGACATAGGGAAATACACTGAGGCGCCATATGGTTTGGCATGTGGCCTCTAACTGAGGCGCCATCCCATATGGCGCCACCCTTATAGAGGGTTTCCAAACCCAGCCATTTTGGTAAATTAACTGAAATGTTAGTTTTTTTTTATTTTTCTTGAAAAAATATGTTATATTAAAAAAAATTCATTATTCTTAATCTTAAAATAACAAATTTATTTAAATTATTATTATTATTTTGAAAATATAGATTAAATAAAAATTATTAAATATTATCATTATTATTAAAATGATTAAATATTTAATTTAATTATTGATTTATGTTGTTGTTAATTTATGAATTTCGACACTGCACAAAACATACACGCTAGTTGAAGGCAAACTCTTCTGGTTTCACCTCTTTCAGCTCTAGTAACCTACTAAGAAGCACATACTTGCTCCTTATTGATGCAAGTAATTTGACTGTTTGTTGGAGATTGTCATACCCCAAATTTTGACCACTAAGATTTCCCATCATTGTGCAAATCATCAGCACAATATGGATGGACCATCATACCTCATTAGTCTCCCCAAAGGTGGGTGAGCATTCACTACAAACAGGATTTAGGGTTTCAAGCCCTCGCAGAGCTCTTAGACAAAGGATCAATCAAGGAATGACATGATCTTCAACTTGTATAGCCTCTCAAATATCCACAATGGATCAAAAGGACTATCACTTCAAGGATTAAGCACAAGGTTGCTCCCTTCTAGGTGGATCAAGCCTCAGGATCGCCAGTGTCACCAAATTAGGGTTTGGTCGACTAGGGCCTCCAGATGGAAATTTTCCTCTGGGCATGAGCCAATGCTTCGAAGCATAACCTAAAATACTCCAGGGAACATCATAAACCCCATCATCAAGTCAATGTAGCCTCAGGGGATGCATACATCAAAAATCAGGAATTAGGGTTTCTTGACCTAATTCACCCCTAAGTTGACTTTTGGGACAAAACACGAGCCAAGACCTCAAGAGAGGATTTGAGGATCCCTAACACACCACATTGATCCATTTGCAACAATGGATTGATCCAAGAAGCTTGAGCAACAAGTTTCAATTTCATCTGAACCACAGTTAGGGTTTCGCGAGAAAAGTCAACTGTAGCTTTGACTTTTGACCAGGACATGCTCCCAAGCCATGGGACACGATTAAATACACCCTATAACACCCATGGAACATGTCCATCAATTTTGATTTAGGTCAAGGACATGATTTCCTAAAGGATCGCACAGTTTGGAATTCATCTGATAAAAAGTCAACTGTGCACAAAAGTCAAACTTTGACTTTTTGAAATTTTTCATAAAAATGGTTTTTTAACTCTAAAATGATGTTAATGTGTGATTGGAATCATCATTCATCAAGAAAAATCAAAGAAAGTGGGATAACTTGTAAAAGGGGTAACCATAAAAACTTAGAAATTTTTCTAAGTTATGGAATAAAGTGGCAAGGGTACCAACTTTGGAGGATCATAACTCCTAAACCACAAAGCCATTTTTTCCCATCCAAAGCTTGATTTGTAGCCCTCGTGGCCCTCTACAAAAGTGTCAACTACACTTCATCCCAATTCATCATGGATTTTGAGTTATGGTTGGATCAAAATGGCTAAAAACTTAAAATTGACATTTTTCAGCACTTAGCAAAAATCTGCCTTGTAATTTCAGCACAATGTCCCAACTTCAAGGCTGTTTTTCTCCATGATCCAAGTTGAACCAGGTCTAGTGTCAAACATCAAAGTTGAAGTACGTCATCTAAGCTTTCCGGAAAGTCCTAGAACGTCCATGTAGCATACTCGAGCAGGGAGTTATGGATCTTACAAAAAGGCTTGCTGCAGCTGAATTTTTCAGGGCAGATTTGCACATTTTTTGTACCACACGAATTTTCAAGCCTTGTCATCATTTTGGACACATCTAAGGATCAAATCCAAGTGGGATGATCTGATCCATGAACCTCCCAAGTCCAAGGAACCAAAAAAAGCATGCCAAAACCTAGAAATCCCTAAAAGAGGGACAAAACTCCAATTTTGGTTTGGAGCATTTAATGGATGCTTAAAGGTGGCATGAACTGAGCTTCCTCCAACTGAATTCAGTCAAGATTCCTCCAACAACTAGGGAACCAGCAGCCTGTGCTCTAACCTCTAGTCAATGGCTAGAGGAGACTTGGATTTCCATTGGACAACATTGGCCAAACCTCTGCTGCAGTTGCCATTCACTGTGGATCCCAAAACAAACTTGCTCTACTATAAATAGAGCTCATTTGTGCTCAGTTTGAGTACACCAAAGCCATCAAACAGATGCTTTCCTCAAATTCTCTCTTTCACTCCAAAATGTCTTCTTTAGTAAGGAAATTATGAGTTTTTGAGTTAGAGAGCATTTCCATCACAGCTCATGATCCTAACACCTCATAAACATCATATATAGGTGATCCAAACTCTCACAAGTGACCTATAACACCAACATCACAAAGTCACATCTCAAAACCTCAAAATGGCACTTTTTTGTATTTTTCAAGCCATGTCTTGATTCTGTCACTTTCCAAACCAGATAAAACCTCAAACACACTCTAAATATCATTCTTGAACTGTCCCAAATGGTGCCACACATCTGGAACACCATTTGAGAGAGTTGGCATTTTGGCCACTTTTGACCATTTTGCGAGAAAGTGCTTAAACTTGCTCCAGAGGTTTCCAGCCGATTCCAACCATCCTAAAAGTTTTTAAGAGGTCATTTGAGGTTGTCCAAAGTATCAAATCATTTCTGGAACAAAGCACTTGGTAGGTTGCCCAAAATCTCCAAAAAAAAGGTAAAATTCACAACTTGAATTCTTTGAATCATGCTTACCTTTGTTGTCCACATACATGCATCATATTGAACAATTCTTGAGGCAAAAATGTAGTCCTTAATGTGTATGTTGTGATCCTCCCACTGTTTGCATTTTAACATGTTTATGTGTGAAATTTTGGTTGTTTTAAAATCATGTCCAGTTCTGGTTTTTTTGATTGATGTGTTCTGTACATTAAGTTTTAGTGTGCATGAGTAACACCATTGAATTCCTTGCAAAAAATTGGTCAAGATAGGTTTTTACGAATTTCAATTCCGATGAAAATTAAGAGAGTTACGCGCGTTGGAAATTTGACGCGAAACAACGTCGAATTAACGATAGCAGTTCTGGTTTTTTAATTGCTGCGTTTTGTGTGTTGATTTTCTGTGTGCGTGAGTAATACCATTGGATTCCTTGCGAAAAATCGGTCAATATAGGTTTTTACGGATTTCAATTCGGATAAAAATCGAGAGAGTTACGCGTGTTGGAAATTCGACGCGGAATGATGTTTTCAAAACAGTGCAATTCTGGGTTTTTTTATTTCTGTGTTTTGTGTGTTGATTTTCCATGTGCGTGAGTAATACCATTGGATTCCTTGCGAAAAATCAGTCAAGATGGGTTTTTACGGATTTCAATTCGGATAAAAATCGAGAGAGTTACGCGTGTTGGAAATTCGACGCGGAACGATGTTTTCAAAACAGTGTAGTTCTGGTTTTTTTATTTCTGTGTTTTGTGTGTTGATTTTCCATGTGCGTGAGTAATACCATTGGATTCCTTGCGAAAAATCGGTCAAGATAGGTTTTTACGGATTTCAATTCGGATAAAAATCGAGAGAGTTACGCGTGTTGGAAATTCGACGCGGAACGATGTTTTCAATCGATAACAGTTCTGGTTTTTTTTAATTTTTGCGTTTTGTGTGTTGATTTTCCATGTACGTGTGTGGTACCATCGGATTCCTTGCGAAAAATCGGTCAAGATAGGTACTTCCGGATTTTGATTCCGATAAAAATTGAGAGAGTTATGAGTGTTTGAAATTTGATAAAAAACGTGTTGAAAATTAAAGTTTTGGTACTAGTTTTTACCCCATAAGAGATGTCGGAGATGATGTTGTGACATCTTTCCTCTTTTTCTTATTTTTATTTTCAAAACTCAACCAATTTTTTTTTACATAGCAAAAAATCATTATTTTCCAATTCATACCCCATAATATTTTAATCCACAAAAAATCACAAAAAAAAAGTATTATTTTTAATATATTCAAAAATAGTGTTTTAAATTGTTTTAAATGCTTTTAAAATGATTTCTTTTTTCTTGATTTTTAAAACCAAAATGATTTTAAATATTTATGTGGATAAAATATTTTTTTCATAAACCTTAATCATTATTTAATGATTTTTATTTGATATTTTTATCATTTTTTACTTATTTTTTCTTGGAAAAATGCCTTAAAAAATGAAATTGGGGTTTTCTTTGATTTTCACCCTAACAAATCTTTTTCAAACACTTTGGGCCTCTATTAGAGTGTAAGACCCAATCCCCTTTTAACCAAAACAATTTTGGGCCTCACTTATTGTATAAGTCCCTCTGCGTTAAAAGAAAACCTCGGCGCGATCGCCATTTTCAAACAAAAATCAACTGGGCTTCTCTTTGAGCTGTAAGTCCCATTTCTTTTCATTTTTTAGACTCTTTGGGCCTCTATTAGAGTGTAAGACCCAACCCTTTTTTAACGAAACAATTTTGGGCCTCAGTTATTGTATAAGTCCCGATACGTTAAAAATCTCGGCGCGATCGCCATTTTCAAACTGAAAATATTTTGGGCCTCTCCCTGAGTTGTAAACCCCATCTTTTGTACAAAAATACACTTTGGGTCTCTAATAGAGTGTAAGACCCAAAACCCCTCTTTTTCATATTTTTCTCATTTTTCATATTATTTTTTAATGATTTGGAAAATTAATAACTCTCTCAATTTTGATTATTTTTGATTGGTTCTTTTTCTGAAAAATCACAAAAATAGTAAAATATTTTATTCTACAAAAAAATAAAATTTATATTATTTATTTAATATAGTTGGTATTTTTGTGAATAAATTCATTTTTAATTGTTTTTAAACATTTTAAAAGTGAACATTCATCTTGAAAATCAAAACTAAATAAGTTTTAAATCATCTTGTGATTAAAACCTCATTTTTCAAACCTTAACCAAAAATCACAAGTGGTTTATTTAAACTTATTTGATTTTTTGTCATTTTTTATTAATTTTCTTTGAAAAATTACTTTTAAAAAGTGAAAATTGGGGTTTCTTTGATTTTTAATCATACTCAAATGTTTCAAGACTCTTTGGGCCTCTAATAGAGTGTAAGACCCAATCCCTTTGTAAATACCAAACTTTTTGGGCCTCAGTCACTTGTATAAGTCCCACGGTGTTTCCAAAACCTCGGCGCGATCGTCGCCCTTTTCAAAATTAACCATTGGGCCTACCCTCGAGTAGTAAGACTCATTTCTTTTCTTAAAACTCACTTGGGCCTCTAATAGAGTGTAAGACCCATCCCTTTGTACAGAAAACCTTTCTTGGGCCTCAGTCACTTGTATAAGTCCCTCTGTACAAATTCAACAGTGCGCTCACTGATAAAACCCTGAGCTTCTCCTTGAGCTGTAAGCCCCAAATCTTTTTATTTCAAAGCACTTTCTCCTTTGATTTTGAATATACTGTTGTTTTCAATCTTTCTTTGTTGAACAACTAACCAAACAGCATAGAAGCTCTACAACCGAGTAAGTGTTTACCCGCTTTCATTTACCGCTTTCATATGTATATAACTGTATTGTGGGGCTGTTTCACTGTAAGTCTCCTTTCATAAACTCATATATATATATATATATAACTGTATTGTGGGGCTGTTTCGCTGTAAGTCTTCTTTCATAAACTCATATCAACTGTGTAATAATAGTATAGATATTTAGAGTTTCCCCGGCAACTACGTCTAGCACTAGGTAAAGCCGTTTCAATCACTCTTAGAAATAGTCAAAACTAGATCCCCATAGGATTACCAGACACAATCTTCCCTCCTCTTGGGGTTAAACAATATGGAGACATGAAAGGCAGCATTCTCAGTGAACCCTTTCATATACTGTTACTTGTAGAAGTTGTCAAAGAAACTCTATTCCCCAGAGATGATCTCTTCTCCGTGAATTGCATCTCTTGAGTTTCTTCCAAATTCTCAAACTTTCCTGACTTTGATCTATTCTCGGTGAATAGCATTGCCTTGAATTTCTCGGGGTTTGGGGACCCACAGGCTCTTAAAAGCACTTGTCCAGAAACTCTACTCCCCAGAGATGATATTTTCTCCGTGAATGGCATCTCTTGAGTTTCTTCCAAATTCTCGAACTTTCCTGACTTGATCTATTCCTTGTGAATAGCTTGCCTTGAATTTCTCGGGGTTTAGGGACCCATCGGCTTCTTAAAAGCAATCGGCCTCCTCTTGGGTATCGTACAAGGACCCACATGCTTCCTAAAATCAACCCCGCCTCCTCTTGGGCTTAGTACAAGGACCCTACGACTTCTTAGAAGTATTCACAGCCTCCTCTTAGGCTTCGTATAATGATCTCTTCCTCCGGGAATGATAGCCTCCTCTTGGGCTTCGTACAAGGACCCGTCGGCTTCTTAAAAGTTTCCAGCCTCCTCTTGGGCTTCGTACAAATTATCCCGACGACCTCCTAGAGGTATAGGAACTGAACCTAGTCATCTTCATAGAACAGTCCTTTCAAAGAGTCTACTACTGTTTCTCAAAGCATAATACAAAAGATGAAACTCTAGACTTGGATAGTCTAACTTCCTCGAGTCTCAAAGACATTCTCAAGTGACCCCTTCGTTAAATAGGAAGGGAACCCGTAGACTCGGACAGTCTCAATACCCTTTGGATTTCCCGTTTCCTCAAAGAAAAGGAAATATCCCTGATCCTTGAATCAAATCCCCGAGTACAGTGTTGCTCATATAAGAACTGATTTTCTCTTTTAAAATCAGTATACTGGACCTGTCACTCAACTGAAACAGTTACCCTAGCCTCCTCTTAGGCTTTGTATAATGATCCTTCTTCAATGAAGTTAGCCTCCTCTTGGGCTTTGTACAATGATTCTCCCCAGCAGAGTCAAACAACATTTAGCCTCTCTCTCGGGCTTTGTACGAGACACATAAGAGACTCCCTCGTTGAGTCAATCACCCCTTTCGCCTCCATCTCGGGCTTTATACGAGATACAAAAAGGTTCTTATTGAGCCAAACATCTTCAGCCTCCATCTCGGGCTTCGTACGAGATACAAAAACACTCTCTTGTTGAGTATAAAAGACTCTCTTGTTGAGTCAAACCTTTCATCCTCCATCTCGGGTTTCATACGAGATACAAAACACTCTCTTGTTGAGTATAAAAGATTCTCTTGGTGGGTCACCATCTTTAGCCTCCATCTCGGGCTTCGTACGAGATACAAAATCACTCTCTTATTGAGTGCCAAAAGACTCCCTCGTTGAGTCAAAACCTTTTAGCCTCTCTCTCGGGCTTTGTACGAGACACATACTAGCCTCCTCTTAGGCTTTGTATAAGAAAACCACTGGTTGATCCAATCAACCTTTTAGCATCAAAGTTGTGCCTCATTCACAGGACACAAACATCAACAACTCCTTTCCCCTCCATCTAATTGCTGTAAGCGGCAAGCCTCTGGATCATCTACATCCATGTCACTGTCCCTCTTTTAGCATGAGAAATTCCTAAGGAAAGATAACATTGCTCTACACTGAGTTAAAGTCTTCTCCTTCAGGTTAAAACTCCCTATAAAGGAAATTATGGCATTACCGGATTCACACATCCTGGTTAAAGTAATTCTCCTTTATAAACAGTTGTGACATACAACCCCCCTCTTTAGAGATGACAAATTCTCTCTAAAGTCAACACCCTTCTAGCTTCATATCTTGGGCTTTGAACAAGATACAAAAAGACTCTTCAGCTTCACATCTTGGGCTTTGAACAAGATACAAACCACCTTTTGCTTCACGTCTTGGGCTTTGAACAAGACACCAAAAACCAATTTCCTCCCATAGAATAGGAGGAACTACGAATGCTCTAATTTCCCTGTTTCGGTAAACGGGAATACGTAGGCATAAGATTGAAAGAAAAATCTTAGCGAGCGCAATCAACAAAAAACCCAAAATCCCATATCTCCATCAATCAAAAGCAGTAATTCAAAAAGCATCAGTCCTAACATCCTAATCCTTGTTCCCCGCCAGAAACCTTCTGTCTAGATAAAAAGAAAGGAAACAGTATTGGCGAAAATACAAATAACCAGTACAAAGGCCCCCCCACATTGATAGCATCCGTAACCTAACAGACCGCTGTTTAAACTCAGTATGCAAAGCAGGGTTAATTGGAGACATCTATTTCCCTTCCTTATTCAGCTCACAATAGGATAAAAAATGAATCGACCTGTAGTTTAAGCTCAACCGCAGAGAGCGACCAGCGCTTAAGAATCGCGTCCAAAATCGCTCGCTACAGAGATACACAACCATACATATCACTAACCCATTCCACCTTGCCTAGTTCTTTTAACATATTATTTGTGTTGTAAGAGTAATGCATACCACCAACCCTTGTTCCAATGATGCAATTCAAGATCTTCTTCTCTTGAACAATAGGACTCATCCTTGATTTCAAGTTTGGAGGCAACCCATGAGTTTGATAATACCTTTGTAGATTCAATGATGTCCCCTTCATTAGGGTGTCTTCCAATGATTTCCTTGGATTGTTCTGTATAAACTCTAACAGAGAGACCTGTAATAACTTGAGAGTTATTTAACACAATGCCAGTAAAATTACAACTTTCCTCTTTTCTTACCTTACTAGCCTGCACAGAGGATGTTCCAACATTGTCATCAACATCCATCCTTTGTTCTGTAACTGAATCATCAATCACCACATTGAGGGATTCCATTGTCATTCCAGCACTGAAGTTAAAGACTCTATAAGCTCTGTTGCTTGATAAGTAACCCATAAATATTCCTTCATCACCTATGGGATCCATCCCACTCTTTTGATCTTTGTTAGCCAAGAGATATCATTTACTTCCAAAAATATGGAAGTATTTGACTGTAGGTATTTTTCCTTTCCATAGCTCATAGAGAGTAAATGAAGAGCCTGCCCTCAAGGTGACCCTATTGTGCATATAACAAGCAATATTTATAGCTTAGGCCCAAAAGTGATATGGAAATTTCTTAGCATGAAGCATGACCCTAGCTAATTCTTGTATGTCCCTTGTCATTTGCTCAATAGTTCCATCTTGTTGAGAAGAGATGGAATAAGAAAATTCATAACTGATATTTTTAGAAGTACAAAATTTAGAGAATTATGCATTCTCAAACTCCTTGTCATGATAACTTCTAACCTTGACACTCATACTATTTTTCTCCTTTTGAATATTTTGACATAAATCTTTAAAGACTCCAAAAGTGTCAGACTTCTCTTTTAGAAAGTTCACCCATGTAAACCCTGAAAAATCATCAATAACTATATAGACATATTTCTTTCCATCCAAGTTATTTACCTGCATTGGTCCCATTAAGTCCATGTGAAGAAGTTCCACTACCTTGGAAGTAGTCTGATGTCGTAATATAGGAGAAGACATCATGGATTGCTTCCTATCCTTACACTCACCACAGACTTTCCCATCTTTGACCTTGAGTTCTGGTATTCCTCTAATGGCTCTTTCAAATATAATTTCCCTCATTCTGCTGAGATGAAGGTGTCTAAGTTTTTGGTACCATAGCTTCACTTAATCCTTATTTGTTACAGAACATGTGGAAGAGTAAACAGTTATTTGAGGTTCCACAGATAACAGTTATCTTTAGACCTTATACTTTTCATTAGAACAACATTTTTATCATTTTGACAAGGCATTCTATCTTTGAGAAATTAACTAATGATCCTTGGCCACACAACTGACTAGTGCTGATGAGATTAACAGTTAGTCCTTTTACAAAAAGAACATTTTCTAAACTAGGTGATCCGGCACACACCAGCTTTCTAACTCCTTTGATTTCACCTTTAAACCCATCACAAAATTTGACAGAACCTGTGGGATGAGACTTGATATCTACCAACAGCTTCTGAACCCCTGTCATATGTCTAGAGCATCCACTGTCAAAGTACCAGTATTCTCTAGTTGAGGTCCTCAATGAAGTGTGAGCTATTAGGTTCACATATTTCTCTTTAGATCTTCTCTTTTTGCTTACTTGATTAAACTTGGTATGAGCTGAAAACTTTTGATTTCCATATAATTTATAATAGAGGGACTTTATATGACCATACTCTCCACAATAATGACATCTCCAACAAGATTGATAACTATTTGGAGGTTCATTATGTCTGCCAGAATGTTGTAACATGTTGTTAGACATTGTGACCATCTTCTTACTTTCAGAAGGAAATAACTTTTCTTCAAACACCCTTCTTTGTTTATTATCAGATTGATAACGAACTTCTGCATCTCTAGTGTCTTTTATTATTTCATCCCTATTTTTCATCCTACTCAAGGAATATGTCATGTTATAAAGCTTGGAGTTTAAGAGAGTTACCTCATTTTTAAGCAGAGAAATAGTACATAAGAGTTCTTTCTTCTCACTTTCCAATTCAGCTATGACCTTTCTATGATTAGCCTTTGTCTTCAGTCTTTCTTCACATTTGTCACAAGTTTCCTTGTAGGACAAGTCAAAAATCTCCACAGAGGACATTTTCATCACAAGACTCTACTTAATCTGCCTATCTTCTAGAGAGAGCAGTAACATGTTTGACAGTCTCTATGTTGGATTCATCTTCTGACTCATCATCATCAGACCAAGATATAGTCAAGCCCTTTTTTCTGTTTCTTGAGATAGTTGGGACATTCTGGCCTAATGTGACTAAAACCTTCACATTCATCACACTGAATCCCTTTACTTTGATCTATATTCTCTTCATTTTTTGTATTCTTTTGAGAATCATAGTTATTCTTGATGTCAGATGAGATGTCCTTGACACCTGGTCTTCCCTTTCTGTCCATTCTCTTCAGAGTTCTATTGAATTGCTTCCCAAGTAGTACAATGGTATTTGACAGTCCCTCACCAGTATCCAGGTTTGCTTGACCTTCTTTATCTTCAGCATTGGATACAAAAGCAATGCTTTTGTTCTTCTTTTCAATTCTATCATTCATGGTCAATTCAAAGGTTTGAAGTGACCCCACTAGCTCATCAACTCTCATACTGCTGATGTTTTGGGCTTCTTCAATGGCTATGACTTTCATGTCAAGTTTCTTAGGGAGATACCTAAGAATCTTCCTAACCAGCTTTTCTTCTTATATCGTTTCTCCCAAAGCACTAAAGGCATTGGCTATTTCAAGAACATTCATGTGAAAGTCATGAATACTCACATTCTCCACCATCTTCAGATTTTTAAACTTGGTAGTAAGCAGCTGAAGTCTGGATATCTTTACCTTAGACGTGCCTTCATGAGTTATCTTGAGAATTTCCCAAGCATCCTTAGCTACAATGCAGGTGTTGATCAACATAAACATATTTTTGTTAACTCCATTAAATAAAGCATTCAAGGCTTTGGAGCTTCCAAGGGCAGTTTTATTTCCTCCTTGGTCAAATCCTCTTCTGGCTTTAAAGTCTCCTTCCCATCTTTATCTTTTACCACAGGGTGCTCGCAACCCTTGATGATAGCCTTCCAAGTTTTGCTATCCATAGATTTTAAGAAAGCCACCATACGTGCCTTCCAATAGTCATAGTTAGTGCCATCTAAGACTGAGGGCATGTTAACATTTCCTCCTCCTTCCTTGTCCACAGTACCAGAATACAAACTCCATAAAGCTCACCCAAAAACAAAACATGGTGACCTGCTCTGATGCCAATTGAAATTCTGGCATACAAATACCAGATGTCGAGACAGATGTCACAACACTGGGATCAAAACAGTTTGATCACTCACAAATATGCAGAACAAAAATAAATGACAGAAAAATAAAAATAACAACAGTAGTTGTTAACCTAGTTCGGTGCAACTCATCTACATCTAGGGGCTAGCAAGCCAGGAAGGAAATTCACTATGATAGTATTAGTTCAAACCTAAACTCCCAAGTTTACAACTTCTCGCCTAATCACTACCTTGTGCAACTTCTACCTAGACACCCTATAGATATGAGGTCCCCCTATCACTTCCTAACAGTCACAAACTAGTGATAATTCAACAACTACCCAAAATAGAAGTACCAACCCTTCCAAGTACAATACTTAATTTTGCTTAAAAGCTTCAACTAAGAACAATACACTCTTGCTTAAAAGCTTTAGAGTGAACAATTAACAATAAATAATCAGTTAACTCAATGCATCAAACCTGATACAAGAGTGACATACAAACATAAACACACTAAACCCTAAAGAGACTCAAATGCACGACTAATTCTTATTCTTCAAATTCCATGCAATGTCCACCTTACAATAGGGTTAGGTTTTTTCATTAAATAGCCTTCTGTCCACTTGGGCCTGGGTTCTTGAAGCGCAAAACCACCAGGAACCAGCTTTAAATCATAAGCATAAACTCCTGCACAATAATAGGAACAAAATACAAATTTTCCTAAAAAGGTTCAAAGATCCTTTTTACGAAAATCAACACAATCTGCCAAAACAGAAGTTCCCACAATATCCCTCCTTGGATAACGCAAACGTGTGAATTAAAACACACTCCAAAATCACACTAAAAATACCAAAACAGACGTGTCCTAACTTTCTAGTATAACATGTCCTGACACATGTCACAACATCATGCTGAACATGATGTCTGACTCTCATAGCAGAACATCTAGCATAACATCTTGCTTGCAACATGTTGTTTTACCAAAATGTTGCCAATCTAAAAACCACAAATCTTACATCTTTAATTATTTCTTTTGGTGATAACATGTGTTATGTGATTATTGGATATTTGTTGGAATATATAAGAGTTTTATTTCATTAAAATAATAGAATAATAATTAAATAATAATAAATAGGAGAAATAGTAAAATTGTGAGTTTTGGGTGGAAAATAAAAATATTAGAAGATGTGGGATAATGTTGTGAAAGTCGAGATAAATTAAGGGTAAAGGTGGAATAATTAAAAATATGAAAATTGGGTTAATAATAATAGGATGGGTTAGTGGGGCCAAACTTGTCAATACATAGAAGTTTGGAAATTGAGAAAAAGAGGCAAGTGTGAGAAGAGTATAACAAAGTTTTGGGAGAGAAGAAGAACACCATAGCTAAAACTTGAGGAGTTGCTGGAAATTCAAGTAAGGAGAAATTACTCTAATGTAGGTGTTATTGCATGAAGGGTAGAGAGGGATCCTTACCCTCCTCTAAGTTTTCTTCACCATTGTTGTGCCTTATAAGTTTTGATGATGATTGTGTAAAATCCATTCTAAATGTCATGTTTAATGTATAATTTTGTGTTTTGTATATTATTCAAATTTACACATGATGAATGAATATGAACCTGAATATTATAAATGTCATTGTTGTGTATCTGGTGTTATGAACATAACATAAAAACTAGGATTAATTGATGAAATATGATGATAATCGATGCGTATGTGATGGTTTGATTGTTGTATAATATGTATTTATTAATTTCTGTGCGATTTGGGATGTTGGGGGTCGAAATCAGAGCTTCAAATGAGCTCCCATGATGAAAAACGCAGATTCTGATTTTGCATCAGCGTGGCGGTCGTCACGAGCGTGACGGGCTGCCCGTCATGTTTCTGGGTTAGTGTGAGAAGAGTATAACAAAGTTTTGGGAGAGAAGAAGAACACCATAGCTAAAACTTGAGGAGTTGCTGGAAATTCAAGTAAGGAGAAATTACTCTAATGTAGGTGTTATTGCATGAAGGGTAGAGAGGGATCCTTACCCTCCTCTAAGTTTTCTTCACCATTGTTGTGCCTTATAAGTTTTGATGATGATTGTGTAAAATCCATTCTAAATGTTATGTTTAATGTATAATTTTGTGTTTTGTATATTATTCAAATTTACACATGATGAATGAATATGAACCTGAATATTATAAATGTCATTGTTGTGTATCTGGTGTTATGAACATAACATAAAAACTAGGATTAATTGATGAAATATGATGATAATCGATGCGTATGTGATGGTTTGATTGTTGTATAATATGTATTTATTAATTTCTGTGCGATTTGGGATGTTGGGGGTCGAAATCAGAGCTTCAAATGAGCTCCCATGATGAAAAACGCAGATTCTGATTTTGCATCAGCGTGGCGGTCGTCACGAGCGTGACGGGCTGCCCGTCATGTTTCTGGGTTAGCTGACGGTCGTCAGTAGGGTGACGGGGAGACCGTCATGATCTCTAGGCGAAATTTTTCTGCTGGTCCTCATGTGGTCATGGGTTTATGAGAAGGGGGTATGATGCGCTGGGTTACGGTCGCCACCTAGGTGACGAACTGGTCGTCATGGCTATCAGGGACCGGTTTTGAGCGATCAGTTTGGTTTTCGATGTTGTTTTCTCGTATGGTCAATGTTTGACCATTGTTTTGGGTATTTGATGAAACTAATTAATTAAGGTGAATTATTACGATGAGGAAATAATAATTGAATTAATTCGCATAATTATAAGTGGTGGAATATAATTATGTTATGAGCTGTAATTTTGTGAATATAATTATGTGCGGTGAATGTAATTGTATGTGTTATGGTTAGACGTGGAACCATAATTGTTGTTGTTGCATTACCTTGTATGTCATGCATCGTTTTGTGTTAGCGTGTTGAAAGAGGCGAGTCCCGAGTTAAGAAGTGGGGACCATTGATCGCTTGAGGTTCAGAAGTGAGGGTCTGGTTTGAATAAGGAACCATTGTTGAATGGACGAGATCAGTAACAAACCTCTGATGTCCAAATTGGTACCACATGCATAGAGTCGAATTGTGAGTCTCCTTGCATACATAATGGCTATGTGAATTTAATGTGTTTTCCTGAATGTGTGATTTAAGCTACCCTTGCATTCTTTTACACCTTTAATATATTTGGGTATATTCTCATCCCTTTCTTGTTTGTTTTGTGTTGTTCTGTACATTGTTGCACAGATACTTAGGAAGAGTAAATGCTGCTACGAGTTGGAAGATGGCCTTGGAGTTTTCTTCATTTATTTTATTGTTTATCGCTATTTAGTTAGTTTAATGCTCTGATTTGTAACATCGGGGAAGATGATGAACGACAACGGCGACATGAACACCAAGCTTCCAGTATTTGATGGCAAAAACTGGAATCGTTGGATGATTCAGATGCGTGTACTATTCGGTGCTCAAGATGTTCTAGATCTTGTCACTGAAGGTTATGTTCCGGTAGCAGCAGATGCGACGGAGGAGTAGAAGAACGCGCAGAAGGATACAAGGAAGAAAGATCAGAAAGCATTGTTCTATATCCATCAGTGTGTGGATGCGAATGTGTTTGAGAAGATTACAGATTCAACGACGGCAAAGGCGGCGTGGGACACACTGGTCAGATGTTACGGTGGTGACGCATCAGTGAAGAAGGTGAAGCTTCAGTCTCTACGTAAGCAGTACAAGAATCTCAACATGAAGAACAATGAGAAAGTTTCCGAGTACATCTCCAGAGTGATTCTGATCACTAATGAGATGAAGGCGTGTGGAGAAACTCTTTCTGAACAAGTAATCATTGAGAAGGTATTGAGATCCCTTACTCCTCAGTTTGATTACATTGTGGTAGCAATAGAACATTCTAAAGATCTGAGCACCATGAGAATTGAAGAGCTGCAAAGCAGTCTAGAAGCGCAAGAGTTGCGTCTGACTGATAGAACTTCTGAAAGGGAAGTAGAGCAGCAGACTCTGAAAGCAGTTTCTAATAAGAAGCATCAGAAGCAGAGAAGATCTGATGGTGGTGAGAAGTCAGAAACCTCAACTTCTGATAGGCAAAAGAATGCTCAGAAGGGAAAAGAGAAGTATGACAAGAAGAAGATCCAATGTTACTGTTGCAAGAAGTTTGGTCACTTTGCTAGAGATTGTTGGTCAAACAAGGAAAGGAAGTCAGAAGAAGCAAATATAGCCAGAAGTTCTGATGATGAATCTGTGCTACTGATGGCTTCTGAATCTAATGATACAAATTTGACAGACTGGTGGTACATGGACACTGGCTGCTCAAATCATCTTACTGGAAATAAGAAATAGCTGGTTGATTTTGATTCTGAGAAGAGGACTAAGATCAGATGTGCTGATGACAAATATATTAACGCTGAAGGTATGGGAAATGTCAGAGTTGTTCTGAATAATGGGAAAACAACATTGATTCAGAAAGTGTGGTATGTACCTGGCATAAAAAGCAATCTGATGAGCGTAGGACAATTAATTGAGAAAGGTTTTTCAGTTACCATGAAGGACAATCTTCTGAAGTTGTACGACTGTAATCAGAAGCTGATTATGGAGTCAGAACAGGGAAGGAATAGAACATTCAAGGTGAATGTCAGAACTTCTGACTCTGAATGTCTTAGTGCAACAAGTGTTGTGAAAGAAAGTGAGCTGTGGCACAGAAGATTTGGTCATCTGAATTTCAGAAGCTTAGAACATCTGAATTCGAAGAAGCTGGTACACGGAATTCCTACAATTAAGAAGCCTGAGAAGTCATGCAAAGTGTGCATGGAAGGAAAGCAACCAAGATTGCCATTTGCATCAGAAGTTGCTCCAAGAGCAACACATGCCTTGGGAGTAGTACATTCTGATGTGTGTGGTCCATTTCCAGTAGAATCGATCGGAGGGAATAAATACTTCGTGTCATTTGTTGATGAATTCACGAGAATGACATGGGTATCCCTTATTAATTTCAAACACGAGGTGTTTGCTGAATTCAAGAAGTTCCGAATGAAGGTTCAGAATCAGAGTGGTCAGAATCTGAAGATTCTCAGAACCGATGGTGGGGGTGAGTATAACTCCAAAGAGTTTCAGAAGTTCTGTGAGGAGAATGGAATTGAGCATGAGGTTACTGCTCCTTACACTCCTCAACACAATGGTCTTGCTGAAAGAAGAAATCGTACTTTGCTTGATATGGTGAGAAGCATGTTGAAGGAGAAGAAGCTTCCTCAGAACTTCTGGGATGTGCTCAATAGATGTCCAACGAAGATGCTGAAGGAAATAGTTCCTATTCAGAAGTGGACTGGAGAAAAGCAAAGTGTTAGTCATCTGAAGGTGTTTGGTTCTGTTTGTTACAAACATGTTCAAGAAGCTAGAAGACAGAAGTTGGATGATAGAAGCAAAGTAATGTTACTGGTGGGGTACCACAGTACAGGTGCGTACAAGCTTTATTGTCCAGAAACTAATAAAGTTGAGTTCAGCAGAGACGTTATTGTGAAGGAATCAGAAGTTTGGAATTGGGATAAGTCTCAATCTGATTCTGATGTGAGAACTTCTAAAGAAAGGTCAGAAATAAGAATTTCTGAAACTGATGGTGATTCTGACTCTGAAGGAGACTCAGAAGATGAAGGTGATTCTGATGATCCAGATTCTGATGATGATCAAGATTCTGGTGGTGATTCAGACTCTGGGAATATGCCAGACTCTGAAGGTGGTCAAGGTTCTGGAGGAAGTCAACCTTCTGAAGCAAGAGCTTCTGAAGGAGAAACTTCTGAGGACAGAACTTCTGAGGTTCAAGCATCCGGAGAAAGTTATGAACGAGGTCAAAGGCCACAGAGAATCAGAAACATTCTAAGAAGATTTGAAGAGTTTGACATGTTGCAAGACACTGAAGTAGATTCTGAAGGAGAAATTATTCAGTGTGCCATGTTAGTAGACTCTAAACCTGTGAGTACAGAAGAGGCTCTCAAGCAGAAGTTCTGGCTAAAGGCCATGAAAGAAGAACTTGAGGTCATAGAGAGAAACAAGACTTGGAAGTTGACATAACTTCCAAAGGACAAGAAAGCCATCAGCGTCAGATGGGTTTTCAAGCAGAAGCTAAAGCCAGATGGATCAATTGGCAAACACAAAGCGAGGTTGGTAGCAAGAGGATTTCTGCAGAAACCTGGGCTGGATTATTCTGAAGTGTTTGCACCTGTAGCGAAACATGAAACAATCAGATTGGTGATTGCAATAGCTGCTAACAGGAATCGGCCTCTGATGCATTTAGATGTGAAATCTGCATTTCTGAACGGTCCATTAGAAGAAGAAGTTTATGTGTCACAACCTCCTGGATTTGTGAAAGAGAATAAGGAAGGGATAGTGTACAGACTACATAAAGCTTTGTATGGATTGAAGCAAGCGCCCAGAGCTTGGAATCAGAAGATCGATTCATTTTTCAAGAAGCAGGGTTTTCAGAAATGTGAGATGGAATACGGTGTTTATGTTCAGCATATTTCTGAAGGCAATATGATTCTGGTGTGTTTGTACGTTGATGACATACTGCTGACCGGAAGTTCTGAACAAGAATTAGTTAAGTTCAAGAAGGTGCCGATGAATGAGTTTGAAATGACTGATCTCGGGAAAATGACATACTTCTAGGGATGGAGTTCAGATATTCTGAGAAAGGTATCATTTTGCATCAGCTGAAGTATGAACGAGAACTTCTGAAGAGATTTAAGCTGCAGAATTGTAAGGCTGCTATCACACCTGCAGATACAAATCAGAAACTAGATTCTGATTCTGATTGTGAGGACGTGGATGCTACAACCTTCAAACAGTTGGTTGGTTCTCTGAGGTATTTGTGTAATACCAGACCTGATATTTGCTATGCAGTTGGAATGGTTAGCAGATTCATGAGTAAACCTAAGTGGTCCCATTACCAAGCTGCTGTCAGGATTCTGAGGTATATCAAGGGAACTCTGAAGTATGGAGTGTTGTTCCCTTCTGGAAGAAAGAGTGAATCAGAACTTTTGAGTTACTTCTGGATACTTGTTTAAGTTTCTGGGAGGTCCTATTTCTTGGTGTTCCAAGAAACAATCTGTTGTTGCGCTATCAACCGGTGAAGCTGAATATATTGCAGGTGCTGTTACTGCTTGCCAAGCTGTGTGGATTCTGAACTTGCTGGAGGATCTGAAGATCAAAGTTGACAAACCTCTGAAGCTGATGATTGATAACAAGTCTGCAATCAATCTTGCCAGAAACCCAGTGTTGCATGAGCGAAGCAAGCATATTGAGACCAAGTATCACTATCTAAGAAGTCAAGTTCAGAATGGAGTGTTAGAAGTTCTGCACTGTAGCACCCAGAAACAGTTGGCAGATGTTCTGACGAAGGCTATCAAGACGGATCAATTCCTTCGCTTAAGGGATGGAATTGGAGTTGTTAGTTTTGAGGAAATATAAATTAAGGGATGATATTAGAAATAATTTATATTTTAATTAATATTCACAAACTTGGTGACCAAGTTTGTTAGAGGGTATTTTAGTATTTTATTGTTGCTTTTGTAGCCCTAGTTTTAGCTTATAAATAGGGTAGTGTAGATGTCATTTCAATCATTGTATCCTTATCATTTGTAGCCGTCACTCTCAATATAATATATTCTCTTCTTTTCATCATTATTTTCACCTTGTACACCAACAGTTAGGGGCCATCTAACCCAGATGAGAGAAAGGGTTTGGGTTTGAAACCTGGAGAAAGACCATGAGAACAAAGCTTGATAGGAAAAGGAAACAATGAAGGTTCCATCACTAGCATGTCGCCAACACAACTTATTTTTATCTAGAATGATATTTAATATGTGAAGAACAAAAATGAGGTTTGAGACCAAAGGATGCTCTTGAACAAAAAAGGATCTCCCTCGCCTCAAATATCAAATGAACTCTCCGTCCTCCCACCAACCTATCTCACCCACAAATCCCCTAGCTGCTTGGAGATGAGAAAAAGTCTAAAAAACCTAATTTAAGGATCCGAACAAAAAGAAAACTGAAAAACACGATCCCATTTTCTTAATGATACTATCCACAAACTAAATAAAGGGATCATTTTTTTCTAAACTTTAGAAGAGATACTTCATTCCACCAAGTGGACAGAGACCAAAAAATTCAAATACCGACCCCTAATAAAAAAAGAACCTGCAAAGAACCATACGTAGTTGTAAAGGTATCGCACCACATTTCAAAAACACCAAATATCATACTCCACCTCCATTTGACTAAAAGAGTCATATTATCTAAACGAAGGTACCAAACCCCAAGGTCTAAAAACATATGTCTAAACATCTGTTAGAACCGCTCCACTCCAACAAATTATAAGTGTTTTCCTTAGAAAAGGTGTTACCACACTAAAGACATTAACACAGCAAATGATATAAAATCAGCTCTTAAATTTTTGAAATACTACCTCCGTCCCTAATTATAAGACCCTATTGAGTTTTTTTCTTGTCCCTTTTTATAAGACCCTCTTCAACTTTCAAAGTGTATTAATTACTTTTTTCCACACATACCCCTAATTATATTACATCTTTTTTTGTATTCTGTAATAAATACAGTTACATACACATTAACTATTTCTCTCTCTTAAGGATAAACTTGTAAAATTATACAAAATAGTCAATAAATTTAATACTCTAACCAACTTTTTTAATTCCCGTAATTTTCTCAACGGGGTCTTATATTTAGGGACGGAGGTAGTATAATACAATACAGAACAAACACAACATTACAATAGAATACTAAGTTTTCATTCAAAAATAAACATTACAACACGGTTATTTTTCACGACGCATAACAAAATATTACTTTTGTTTTATCATATCACAAACCAGCAAAACACATCAATTTTAGCCCCATTATTTTTATTATTACATTATTAATATCATCAAAATAAACCTAGATATCATCATATCATGTAATTGAATTCATATTCATATCATCCTTTCACATCTTCTCAGTTCTTGAACCCTGATGAGTCCCTGAAACCCTATCATTTGGTGTTGCAGTAAGTTCACTCTCTCTCCCATCCTCCCCAGAAATCTCTTCCAAAGATCTCCCCTTAGTTTCAGTAACCAAGAAAGAACAAAAGAACCCTAACAAGTTTGTCACAGCCAGAATCATCATTGTAAGTTTAATCTTACTTGGCTTACCATCCAAGGTATAGTTTTGTATCCCAAATGCACCAACCATAGCACCGGCCTTCCCCGCTGCCGCGCTGAGAGCGTGACATGTCGACCTCACCCGCGTCGGAAACAGCTCCGCGGGCAACACGAAAGTTGTACTATTAGGCCCAAAGTTAGCAAAAAAGAACGTTAGCCCGTAAAGTAGAGCAAACAGGTTCTTGTTATCGTTTTTCAAGTATTCATATTTGACACCAATAACAAACATGAAGAAAGACATCATGAAGAAACCAACTAGCTGTATCTTGAATCTTCCAATTTTTTCAATGAAGAAAACGGTGAACCAGTAACCAGGGAAAGTTCCAAACAAAGCAATGATGAACATGGCACGTGATGTTTGGAAAACTTCTTCAATAGCATTCATGGCTGACTCTTTATCAATGAGTCCCATTGCAGGAAAAATATCTTTCTGTGTTAAATTCTGACTGTAGAAAGCAATGTCTAGCAAAAACCAACAACTCATTGTTCCGATTAAATGGCGTCCATGGCGGTATAAAAACTCGCTAGACCAAAGAGAGTAATCATTCGCGGCTTTGAATTCAGTTAACTTATCTTGTTCAGCTATGATTTCGATATCCAAAACCCTAGCCATGTCTGCAGCGGCTTGTTTCGCGTTTCCTTCTATGATTGCGGTGTAACGACCGGTTTCAGGCATCTTCATTCTCCAATAGTATGTCATTGCAGCCGGAACAGCACCAATCATGAGAACCAAACGCCATAGTAAATCACCTTCTGGTTGTGTTGATAAAACTTCGTCTTCAGTGAAAGTTGGAGCTTTGTAATATGATCGGAAAACAGCTGAAAAAAACATTGAAATGAATCCGGCGAAGATAATTCCAACTCCTTGCATTGCGAAAACCGCTGCTATGAAAGCGCCTCGTGTTCTTTTGTTGGCGTATTCTGACATGATGGTTGCAGATAAAGGATAGTCTCCACCAATACCAAATCCAAGCCAAAACCTAAATAAGAGGGAAATGTTTATGTTAAATATTAAGCATGTCCGTGTTTGGATAAGTTAATTGAAAATTTAAGATAATCGCTTCTATGATACCGATATCAGATGATATTGATATCGGACTTATTATTTGAAACCATAGTCGTTTCTATGATATCGATATCAAGCTTGTTTTTTGAAACTGTGTAGATAGTATCAAAAGTTTTTGGATCCGTCGCTGACCTGAAAAAACAAAGGGTTGCTATAACGGATTTTGCGGAAGAACCAAAGGAAAGACCAGAGCAAATGGCACATGCAACCATGAGAATAAGTGTGATGCCATAGACTTTTTTGCGTCCTAGTTTGTCTCCAAGGTAGCCAAAGAATAATTGTCCTGTAAGTGTTCCGACAAGTGCCACACCGGTGACAAAATTGTTAATCGTTGGCGGGAGCTTCCCCGGCTTGCCTGTGCTAGGATCAAAGTAATATAACCGTCCCAAGAGCTTTGAAACGGTTGAAATGCAGAAGAGATCATAAGCATCTGTGAAGAATCCCATGCCAGCAATTACTATAGCTGTTACATGGTACCATTGTGTACGAGCAGAATCAAGAGCCTCAAGAACTTCTAAAGCCATAATATTGGAGAAAAAAGAAGACTCTCAAATTGGTTTTTGAGTTGGTTTAGTCGTTTATGTGTATGCTCTTATATATATTACTATAGTTTATGAATAGTTTATGAATTCATGTGTGTTTGATAATGTAACATTGGACGTATAGTCCTAAGTTTGCTTAGGAGATGGGAACAAGAAAAATTGGGAATGCTAGCTAATTTGAATGAATATTCACCTTGTGTTGATCAATTAATTAGGATATTCTTATTGGGAATGTTAAAGAATGTTGAGTGGTTTTGTTTTGGTTACAGTTAGCTGTTAAAAGAGGAAGATGTTGTCTTATTTTTGTTTTGTTTTTTTTAGCAGAATTCAAATGAGGTGAATGAGACAAACGTTAAGACCTAGCTTATAGAACTATATATTTAAAAATTGTATGCTTGTGTACAATGTACGGATATAAACATACTAAGATGTGTGCAAATTAATAATTAATGAATCTTAAACAATAAAGAAAAATTATTAGAGGATTAATCTCACTATCTCCTCTACTGGTTTTTAGAAGTTCATTTTAATTTGACAAGTTTATATAAAAGTAGGATTGTTAACGAATTTTTCATTTTAATTTTGTTTTTATGGAGAATATCACTAAATATTGTTGATGTTTTAGAAAATGTGAATTCTTAACTATCCATAAAAAGAAGTTGGGTAAAATTATTTAAATGAGTTGTAAGAATTTAAATGATCTTTAAAAAAAGTGTTCTCGGCCGCTTGCAAGGCCTATGTACAACAACCTAATCACAAGTATCACACAAAAATGCACGAGGAACAAGTAAAATCTTAATCAAGCACGATGAGACATGTGATTCCAACCTCTTTCCTACATCATACTGATGAATCTAATTGAACGACAATCCACACGATGCATTAGGTTAAAAGGATGAAGTAATAAGATTTATACGCGACAATTCCAGGTATTCATTCCATTCTCACTCTTAAGCTATTTCTTATTCATTCACTAATTTAGGGGTTAGAGAGCTAACCTTGCATGTGGACCCCACTCTGTCGCATCAGAAGGATGGAAAGACACACATGAACCTTATTTATCTCCATCAAAACCTATTTCTGGTTCTCACATGGAACATGGACGCCGTCTGTCAGAATTGACATCTAATTCATGCGAATCTCCATGAGAAACCACCGTCTCTTCACCAGAATTAAACAAACATATGATCTCTTTCCTATTTAGGCAACCATTCTCCTTCCTGCGAATCATCGATCGATCTCGTGAAACCATGACAACATTAAAATCTACTCGATATGCCGCTCTGCACAACATCGTCGATGGATTACACTCCTGATCTTAAGAGGGATGCCCTGTTTCCTCCTCAACTAAGGACAATCTAATCCTAGTAACTTCTCTTTTCGTTCTTACGCCTCAAAATACAGTTCCTTCAACGATCAAACAAGGCATGTTCCAAGTTATCCTGACCTTCTAATCTTCTCAACAACTACTCAAAGGCCATACCCTAAAGCAACCCCCTCACAATTGTTAATTCCTAGACAAGATATGTTTCAAAGTCTCCAACATTTTCAAGTAAATTTATGCATGCAAGGTGTAACACCCCAAACCCCCGCGACAATTTAAACATAATTTATCAAAGTAAAAATATAATACATGGATTTAGGATGCTACTTCTACTACTCAACTTAGCATGCACACAATAATAATACTGTGATATTATAATTAAACATAGCATTTCAACATTCATACACAGCGGAAAAGTCAACGCAAGTGGAAACATGTTTAGTCACACATAATCTCCTTAATTGTAACAGTAATAACATATAACGGAATTTAGAAGACTCTAGCGTTCCGACACCCCTGGTGTTACAAAACAGAGCAGACGCGACTCGATAACCCACACCAGAAGATCTCGTTTTCACTACTCCACCTGCGAACTACTCCTGCTTATCTGCACGTTACCCACGAAGAGGTAACATTTAAACAGAAGGGGTGAGATTCTCAAATCAATATAAAGAATGCATAGCATAAATATGAAAGCATAAAAACATACAGATTTCACCCTATCAACACACATCAACACAACTGCATTTATCACACCACAGATGACCACACACAATAATGCAATGCAATGAGACTACGACACGACTCAATGCATGTGGTACCAATCGACCCCTGTTTCATGGTCACAATCCTCGTCGGGACGTCATACTAGTCGCTCACACCCCACATGGGCACATGACATCCGTAATCGCTCACACCCCACATGGGCACACGATTATCACAACAACGATTCTATTTAAGAATTCGGATAAGACGCTCACACCCCACATGGGCACACGTCTATCGCACACTTATGCAACATGTCATGCATGCAAACAACAACACATAACAACAACATACCACGACGAATACAACATGCATATGACAACCAACGCATCAATACAACATAATACAACGATACAACAGTAGTTTATACCTACCACAATAACAATATACTACGCTACAACAGCAATATACAACGATATCAGGCATACACATCGACGACTCTATCATCTCCCCTTACTACACCACAACAACATACACACAATCTAATCAACGCATTTAAGGGTTGGAATCCTAGTTCGAAATTAGTTTTAATGAAAATTAGGTGAAACCATCTTCCCAACGCTTTAGACGGCGACTCAAACGGACTTACGGACTAATAGTTATGCAATTCCGAAGTTTCGGAACAATTCAGCCCGTGCAGCCGAATTTCGCTACTGCCACTGTTCGCCTTGGATTCGCTCAGTGAATCCCCGTTCACCAAAGGTTTGCTTAGAAAACTGGCCAGCGAACACCTCGCCAGAGGTTTGCTTAGCGAGCTTGCCAGCGAAGGCCTCCCTTCCCTACAAAAACCAGAGAGTCCACTTTCTGCCCTCCTTCGCCACCCCTTCGCTCCAGCGAATCGGGGCTTTGCCAGAAGATTCGCTTAGCGAATCTAGGGCAAACCTTCGTCCATCGAATCATTCACTCGCTTAGCGAACATCGCGAACCTGCACTTCTGCAGTAGCGACGATCGCACCATTCCAGACCCAATTTCTCTCGAATTTGGTCTTCAAACAACCCAATCATGCACATACAACCACAATTATTCATATGCACAATTAGAAACACAAAATCATGACTCAATCTATCAATTTTCATGTTATTTCTCTAATCAGACCCTCTGACCTAACGATCTCAATTCCCAAATTGTCACAACACAGAACAGGGACGATCCTAATATCTTCCTACCCTCATACAAACGATATGCAATCCCTAAGAGACTAGATAGTCCCACCCTTACCTTAGAAATTCTTCTTCAACAATTGCTCCTTTTCTTACCTAGCTTCTTATGCTCTTCTCTTTTCTTTTCCAAATACATACTTACCAACCTTCCCTTTCTAATCCTTTTTCCTATTTATATTTCCCTTATTATCCAAATAATATTATTGCCTAATATTATTATTATTATTTAGATATTATTATTATTATTATTTCACCAAATTAAATAATAAAAACATTATCCTCAATAATTCAAATAATAATATTAACCAACTACCCTTCTTCCGACACCCTATCCTTCATAATTCTAAGGGCACTACCCCACCCTAAGGGTAACCCAAACTTGACCAAAATGCACCAACACACACTACATACAACAATCTTCAATTTAATCACGAAAAATAATTAAATTAAATCAGGGTATTACAACTCTCCCCCACTTAGAACATATTCGTCCTCAAAAATTTACCTCATACGAATAACTTTGGATACGACTCTCGCATCCTGCTCTCCAATTCCCACGTCATATTTCCACCAGCAGCGCCTCCCCACATAACTTTCACAAGAGCGATCTCTTTGCCCCTTAGCTGCTTTACCTCGCGGTCTTCAATCCGTACTGGTAAGGCTTCAACCGTAAGGTTATCCCTTACTTCCACATTATTCATCGGGATCACATGCGACGGATCCGGAACATACTTCCGAAGCTGTGACACATGGAACACATAATGCAAATTCGACAAATTGGGTGGCAACGCCACTCTGTAGGCAACAGGTCCAACTTTTGCAGATATCTGATACGGACCAATAAACCGAGGAGTAAGCTTCCTCGACTTCAACGCACGGCCAACACCGATCACTGGAGTGACTCTCAAGAACACATGGTCTCCTTCTTGAAACTCCAGATCTTTCCTTCTCTTATCATGATAACTCTTCTGCCTACTCTGCGAAGCTTTCATCTTTTCCCGAATCAACTTCACCGTTTCGGTAGTTTGCTGAACAATCTCAGGTCCAAGCACTACACTCTCACCAGATTCGTGCCAACACAAAGGCGTCCGACATCTCCGACCATACAACGCTTCAAAAGGTGCCATTCCAATACTGGAATGATAACTATTATTATAAGTGAACTCAATCAATGACAAATAACTATCCCAAGCACCTCCTTGTTCAAGCACACAAGGCCTCAAAAAATATTCCAAAGACTGGATAGTTCTTTCCGTCTGACCATCCGTCTGCGGATGATAAGCCGAACTCAACCTCAACTTCGAGCCCAAAGCTTCCTGCAAACTCTCCCAGAATCTGGAAGTGAACCTTGGATCTCGATCCGACACAATACTCAACGGAATTCCATGCAACTTCACAATCACCTGAATATAAATATCTGCCAACTTCTGCAAAGGAAAACTGATATTAATCGGAATGAAATGTGCCGACTTCGTCAGTCTATCCACTACTACCCAAATGGAATCATGTCCTCTCGGCGTATTAGGCAATCTGGTCACAAAGTCCATAGAAATGTTGTCCCACTTCCACTCTGGAATATCTAACAGTTGCATCATACCAGCAGGTTTCTGATGTTCTACTTTCGACTTCTGACAAGTCAAACAAGCATACACAAACTGAGCCACATCGTGTTTCAATCCAGGCCACCAAAATATCTTCTTCAAGTCTTGATACATCTTCGTAGCTCCTGGATGGATACTCAAACTACTCCGATGACCTTTTTCTAAAATCATTCTTTTCAACTCAGGATTATCAGGAATGCAAATTCTGTCACGGAATCTCAACACACCTTGTTCATCCACCCAGTACTCATTACCTTCTGCTTGGTTATCTCCAATCATCAAATCTACTAGTTTCATATCTAACTTCTGACTTTCTCTGATATTATTAAGAAATTCATTGTTGATCATCAGCATACCCAACATAACACTATACGGTGTCTGTTCACAAACCAAACTCATATCTCTGAACTGTTCAATCAATTCTAACTCTTTAACCATCATAGCGGACATATGCAAATATTTTCGACTCAGAGCATCAGCCACGACGTTAGCTTTGCCGGGATGATAGTTCAAGCCAAAATCATAATCCTTCAAGAATTCTAACCATCTTCTTTGCCTCATATTCAATTCCTTCTGATCAAACAAATACCTCAAGCTCTTATGATCACTATACACTTCAAATCTGGAACCATAGAGATAATGCCTCCAAATCTTCAATACAAATACCACTGCAGCTAACTCCAAACCATGAGTCGGATAATTCTTCTCATGTACCCTCAACTGTCGGGAAGCATAAGCCACAACCTTACCATCCTGCATCAGCACACCTCTTAAGCCCATCAAAGAAGCATCACAATACACTACAAACGGTTCATTCGGTTCAGGTAGAACCAACACTGGAGCTGTAGTCAATCTCTTCTTCAGCTCAATGAAACTCTTCTCACAATGAACATCCCACACAAATGCTTTACCCTTGCACGTCAACCGAGTCAACGAAAGTGCCAACTTAGAAAATCCTTCAATAAACCTTCTGTAATAACCAGCCAAACCCAAGAAACTTCTAATCTCGGTCACCGACTTCGGAGTCTCCCATTGTAGAACGACATCTACCTTGGACGGGTCTACAACAATTCCATTACCAGAAATAACATGACCAAGAAAACTTACCTCTCTCAACCAGAATTCACACTTAGACAACTTGGCATAGAGCTTTTTCTCTTTCAACACTTGCAACATAATCCGTAAATGTTCAGCGTGTTCTTCTTCTAACTTAGAATAGATTAGAATATCGTCAATAAAGACAACCACGAACTGATCCAAATACTCATGAAAGATACGATTCATATATTCCATGAATACACCAGGCACATTAGTAACTCCGAACGGCATCACCACATACTCATAATGTCCATATCGTGTCCTGAAAGCCGTCTTCCGAATGTCTTCGTATTTTACCCGTAACTGATGATAACCCGACCTCAAGTCAATCTTACTAAACACATGGGCACCCACTAATTGATCCATCAAGTCATCTATTCTTGGAAGTGGATACTTATTCTTAATCGTCACTTTATTCAGCTGTCTGTAATCGATGCACAACCTCATACTACCATCCTTTTTCTTTACCAACAACACTGGAGCTCCCCCAAGGTGATACACTTGGTCTCACGAATTTCTTTGCTAACAAGTCTTCCAGTTGCTTCTTCAGCTCTGACAATTCTGATGCCGACATCCTGTATGGTGCCATAGAAATAGGTCTGGTACCAGGGACAAGATCAAAAGCAAATTCTACTTCTCTCTCTGGTGGCACATCAGCAATGTCATCTGGAAACACTTCACGGAATTCACGCACCACTTGCAATTCATTAATCACTGAATTACTCTCCACTGACAAAGATGCAAACAGTGCAAGCACCTGAACTTCTTCTTCCAAGAGCTCCTTCAACTCTCTGGCAGACAGAAAACCATCTTCTCTCTCTTCCTCAGGAGTAAGAAATCAAACCGACTTGTTAAAATAGTTAATATGAACATGATTGAATTCTAACCAGTTCATACCTAAAATCACATCGAGACCTCCCAACGGCAAACAAATCAGATCCACACCAAAGTCCTTACCAAAGATTGATAATGGAAAATTCGAACAGACTAAAGAAGTAGTCACCGATCCCTTAGTAGGAGTTTCGATAACCATCTCTCCCTTCATAGGAGAAACAACAAGGCCTAGCCTTCTTACACAATCAGCAGCAATGAAAGAGTGACAAGCACCAGTATCAATAATAGCAATCAAAGGCGTATTATTAATATAACATGTACCTCTGATCAATCTGTCCTCACTGGAAGTCTGAGCCCCTACCAAAGCGAACACTTTCCCTCCAGTCGAAGCTTGCTTTGGTTTCTGACAACGAGTACTAATATGGTCCTGTTCCCCATAATTGTAGCAAGTAACCACATTAGCTTTGCTGTCAGCAATCAGATGTCCTGCCTGTCCACACTTGAAGCACTTCTTCACATCACTCGTGCACTCACTGACACGATGTCCCAACTCACCACACGTATAGCACTTAAGAGGAGTAGGAGCACCTCCCTTACTTGGCTTCTTGCCATCAGCATGTTTCTGTTTACCTTTATCAGCTGGTGCTGCATAAGGCTTTCCACGATTCACCGGTTGTTTTCCTCTTCTCTCGGCCAGCCCCTTATAGTGAGTTGATCGAGCCTTGCTATCCTCTTCAAATATCCTACAGCAATCCACTAGATCAGGAAATATTCTGATCCGCTGATACCTAATTGCCTGTTTGATCCCAGGCCTCAAACCATTCTCAAACTTGACACACTTTGAGAACTCAGCAGTTGCCACACTGTAGTGAGGATAAAACTTAGCCAAATCTAAGAATTTAGCAGCATACTCTGTAACCGTCATATTACCCTGCCTCAGCTCCAAAAATTCAATCTCCTTCTTTCCCTGGACATCCTCAGGAAAATACTTCTTTAAGAACTCTTTACTAAACACAGCCCAAGTAATATCCTCACCGGCTGCTCCCAACACTTGACGAGTACCAACCCACAAATCATCAGCCTCCTCAGCCAACATATGAGTACCTAACCGCAACTTCTGTACTTCAGGATATTCCATAACCCGGAAGATTCTCTCAATCTCCTTAAGCTAAGCCTATGCTCCATCCGGATTATATCTTCCTTTGAAAATAGGCGGTTTGTTCTTCCGAAACTCGTCATTCTCGTTAGCATGCGGCTGGTTCTGTACCGCTTGAGCCATAGCTTGCAGAGCAGCAGCAAGAGCAGCATCGTTCCTTCCAGCCATTCCAAATCTCTCACACACCAACAATAGAACACAATGGTTAAGGAACCGACACCGACACTAAACAACTAACACACAACAACGACTCGACAACTTGGTCGAACGGACCGACCTGCTCTGATACCACTTTGTAACACCCCAAACCCCCGCGACAATTTAAACATAATTTATCAGAGTAAAAATAGAATACATGGATTTAGGATGCTGCTTCCACTACTCAACTTAGCATGCACACAATAATAATACTGTGATATTATAATTAAACATAGCATTTCAACATTCATACACAGCAGAAAAGTCAACGCAAGTGGAAACATGTTTAGTCACACATAATCTCCTTAAATGTAATAGTAATAACATATAACGGAATTTAGAAGACTCTAGCGTTCCGACACCCCCGGTGTTACAAAATAGAGCAGACGCGACTTGATAACCCACACCAGAAGATCTCGTCTTCACTACTCCACCTGCGAACTACTCCTGCTTATCTGCACGTTACCCACGAAGAGGTAACATTCAAACAGAAGGGGTGAGATTCTCAAATCAATATAAAGAATGCATAGCATAAATATGAAAGCATAAAAACATACAGATTTCACCCTATCAACACACATCAACACAACTGCATTTATCACACCACAGATGATCACACACAATAACGCAATGCAATGAGACCACGACACGACTCAATGCATGTGGTACCAATCGACACCTGTTTCATGGTCACAATCCCCGTCGGGACGTCATACTAGTCGCTCACACCCCACATGGGCACACGACATCCGTAATCGCTCACACCCCACATGGGCACACGATTACCACAACAACGATTCTATTTAAGAATCCAGATAAGACGCTCACACCCCACATGGGCACATGTCTATCCCACACTTATGCAACATGTCATGCAAGCAAACAACAACACACAACAACAACATACCACGACGAATACAACGTGCATATGACAACCAACGCATCAATACAACATAATACAACAATACAACAGTAGTTTATACCTGCTACAACAACAATATACTACGCTACAATAGCAATATACAACGATATCAGGCATACACATCGACGACTCTATCATCTCCCCTTACTACACCACAACAACATACACACAATCCAATCAACGCGTTTAAGGGTTGGAATCCTAGTTCAAAATTAGTTTTAACAAAAAGTAGGTGAAACTATCTTCCCAACGCTTTAGACGGCGACTCAAAAGGACTTACGGACTAATAGTTATGCAATTCTGAAGTTTCGGAATAATTCAGCCCGTGCAACCGAATTTCGCTACTGCCACTGTTCGCCTTGGATTCGCTCAGCGAATCCCCATTCGCCAAAGGTTCGCTTAGCGAACTGGCCAGCGAACACCTCGCCAGAGGTTCGCTTAGCGAGCTTGCCAGCGAAGGCCTCCCTTCCCTACAAAAACCAGGGAGTCCACTTTCTACCCTCCTTCGCCACCACTTCGCTCCAGCGAATCGGGGCTTTGCCAGAAGATTCACTTAGCAAATCTGGGGCGAACCTTCGCCCAGCGAATCATTCACTCGCTTAGCGAACATCGCGAACCTGCACTTCTGCAGTAGCGACGATCGCACCATTCTAGACCCAATTTCTCTCGAATTTGGTCTTTAAAAAACCCAATCATGCACATACAACCACAATTATTCATATACATAATTAGAAACACAAAATCATGACTCAATCTATCAATTTTCATGTTATTTATCTAATCAGACCCTCTGACCTAATGATCTCAATTCCCAAATTGTCACAACACAGAACAGGGACGATCCTAATATCTTCCTACCCTCATACAAACGATATGCAATCCCTAAGAGATTTGATAGTCCCACCCTTACCTTAGAAATTCTTCTTCAACAATTGCTCCTTCTCTGACCTAGCTTATGCTGCTCTTCTCTTTTCTTTTCCAAATACGTACTGACCAACCTTCCCTTTCTAATCCTTTTTCCTATTTATATTTCCCTTATTATCCAAATATTATTATTGCCTAATATTATTATTATTATTTAGATATTATTATTATTATTTCACCAAATTAAATAATAAAAACAATATCCTCAATAATTCAAATAATAATATTAACCAACTACCCTTCTTCCGACACCCTATACTTCATAATTCTAAGGGCACTACCCCACCCTAAGGGTAACCCAAACTTGACCAAAATGCACTAACACACACTACATACAACAATCTTCAATTTAATCACGAAAAATAATTAAATTAAATCGGGGTGTTACACAAGGGGCAATCTGCTAAAAAATATCTATAACTTGGTACAACAACATAATTCACACTTCTTGGATGAAAAAATACTTTGAATCAAAGAAAATTTGTAGTATGCTACTCTTAGGGACCACTCTATTTGCGAGGCACCTTTACACGGTGACCAGAGAGTTGTGCTAGAATTGATCTTTGTTGATACCTTTTCTATATGCAGAGCAGTCCCTAGATCATCAAATCATATCCGACGACAAGAACATCAGACTCATCCATATGATTTTGGAGGAAGAGGTGGCAATAACACTCCATCATAGGTTTTACTTCCTCATGGTATCAAAGTGCAAGTTCTTGAGTGGAAGAGGATCTCGAAGTCTCTTGAGAAACCTCCAAAGATTGAGAGTTGTGATGGCACAAAAGATCCAGATGAGCATGTTGAGCATGTAGGTGCCATTCTTGACTACTACCTATTGGGTGTGAATAAGGAACACTATAATGGAAAACACATATCACAACGGTTGGAAAATGGATACCACCACGCTGGTTCAATCGTTGTGAGGTAAGATGTGATTGTATGTATGATGATTTCCCCCATAATAGTGTAACCGTGATTGTATCCATGTAGCGCGCTACCTACCACAACGGTTACTTTAAACAACCGTTGTGATATTATTTAATGCAACATATTTAATCACGGTTGTTCTAAACAACTGTTATGATATATAGACCCGAGTTTATTATAAATTATGTGGAATGCTTATTTCGCCAATGCTCACTAAACATATAACCTTCCAATCTGCACTAGAACATTATAATATGACAAATTAAGTTATATTAGAAGAATAAGTTTACGTTCAATGCTAGACAAGAGTTCTTCAAGTCCTTATCTGTATTTTGTTCTTTGACAGTAAGAACTTGGGTTAGTGATCCTAATTCTTCAACCTCCCCTGCCTTCACCTCTAATTCATTTTTCAAAATATTATTTACTTTGCATACAAAATTAGAGATGGAGAGAGGGGTGGTTGAAGATCTACAATCATTAAACCAAGTTCTAACTGTCAAGGAACAACATGCAGTTAACAGTGTGAAGAATTCTTGTCAAAAATTGAACGTGTAATTATTTTCTAATACAATTTTATCTATCATATCATAGTTTTATGATACAGTTTGGAAAGTTATATATTCAGTAAGGGATTGGAAAAACACTCAAACCATATAATATATAATAAACTCATCTTTTAAACATACATTAACAATAACATTCATCAATAACAAACACGATACAACAAACATATCAAGTCATAAAATGCTTCAGAAACATACCATACATGTTCCATAATGGCGTGTTGTCAATGAAATAAGGATGAAGATAACTTTAGACCTGCAAAATTGTGTATATTTGGAATGGATGTAATTTTGGATGTTTGACACAAGTTTGTAAGGCTAAATTTATCTTCGTCCTCTTTATTTAAAGAAACATCCATAACTACAAGTCAAAACAAGAAAGAAGTTCAAACATCAAGAAACAAGCTATTGAAATAGGTTTTGAAAAAAAAAAGCTATAGAGAAAACAAACCTGTAAATACCCATTGGCTAAGATTTGTTGTTATGGTTTTGTTTTGGGGTTTCCATATGAGAGAGACGAATGAGAGAGTTGTTTGGGTTTTGTTTTGAGAGAGACGAGTGAAAGAGTTGTTAGGATTTTATTTTGAGAAAGACGAATGCTATGTACTGAAGTGATAGATAATTTCACTTATATGTAAATAAAGTATCACCTTTCATCAGGGTTGGTAATAAAAATCGTGGTGATATCCAAGGTCAATAAAATTTTTATCACGATAAATGGCTAATTATTAGTGTTGAGATTCGAACATTTCACTCCGTGAACCTTTTCACCACGGTTGCTTCATTTGACCGTTGTGACACGTCCTTTAGTAAATACAAAAAAGAACGCCTAGAAATAAACTATTATCATAGTTAACACTATGACCGTTGTAAAATTGGTGTTACGAAATATCTATTTTGTAGTAGTGGAAGTAGAAAATGGTCTAGAGGGTGGGGGGTGAATAGACCCGATTTAAAATTCAACCTCCATTTTCAAAATCAGGGTGTTTTCAAAAATAATTGCGAGCAGAAGGTTTGATGCAAAAATGTGAAAATTATACTGTTTGAATTTTGATCAAGTTAACACAAATTGTATCACAAATATCAAAATGAATATGATGAAACACTAGGTGTGGATTGATTCAATTTTGCAATTCACAAAAATTGTTTATACAATGATTCAATAAATGGAATTCTAATGTCAATTTGTTTCTCAGAATATTAATCACGAATCTAGCTGAACAAGTTATCCAATTCCAACAAAACATAATGCTTAGATAATAAATTGCTATCAATGAACAAATGATAAACTACGAAGGAATTGAAAAACCTAATCATGCAAATACTACAAAACTAAATGCAAGAGTAAGATAGAAAGAGTGATGACACTGATATTTATAGTGCTTCACATCCGTCCTCGCTTTGCCTGCGTGCATTCTTCAATGGTTTCCCATTGGAACTGCATAGTTCCTTGTTATTTTACACATATCTGCAAGAGTTCATACAATCACCAATCCACAATACAACAAAGAAAATAAATCTCCTATTTGGATTTTGACTTGTATATGACACACAACCAAACCCTTATATGTAATATTTACTCAAATTATGTTTCTTGAATCTTCCAATATCACCAATTATGCTCCAAGCCTTCGTGCGTAGCTATCAACCCCTTGACCCTACTGATTCCTTAGTGTTGTATTATCCAAAGATTTGAGAAGAACTCCGCCTTATCTGTACCTTCCATATAGTCACTACAAAGGCAATTCTGGAGAGAAGAACCTACTTATTTTCAATGGAATTTGTCATCGCCGTTGACAATCACCTCATTCTTGCTAACAACCTGAAAAACTCAACCAGATCTCCAAGAACGATCAGTTTCAAGGACGCGCCTCCTTCAATCAATTACAAATCTCTCATTATCAAGATGTGAACAAAAAGAAGTCGAAGATGCAAGAATTTCGTTACAAGATTTTGAACACTCAAAATAGAGGAATTTTATTTTTCACTAAAATCACACTGAAAAAATATGATCAAAATGATAGATGTTTTTGTGAGAAATGATGACAAAAATGTTTTATATGTTCTTTAGATTATGCACAAAAAATGGTTGAAAAAGTCAATTAGATTTTAATCAAGAGCAGTCGATGATTTGAATCAAATGAACAAGTGAAATGGAATAAAAGAAAATTATAGTTTTGAAAAAGTGCTAGTTGATTCGAATTAGAAGAAAGTGTGATTCGAATCATGAGCCACGTGATTCGAATCATGTCTAAAAAATGATTTGAATCAAATGCAACAACCCTGATTGGAAAAAGCTTGAAAAAGTGTGTAATTTGAATCATGTTGTAAATTTGATTTGAATAAAATCAAACAGAAGTGGACATCAAGAAATTTATTCGAATCAAGTGTAAAAAATGATTCGAATCAAAAGACCCAGTTTTGTCTCTGTCCAATTTGATTTGAATCACAAAGTGTGTTTGATTTCCATAATTCGAATCAAACACATAAAATCTAGGCAAAATATCCTTTTTGGTCCCGTATCTTAAACTCGGGGCTCATTTTGGTCCCTTAACTTTAAAAAGGTTCATATTGGTCCCTTAACTCTTCAAACGTTCCATATTAGTCCTTTTTGTCCTATTAGCAACGGAAAAATTCAAAAATCAGTCGCTAAATTCATCGCTAATTAGACAAAAAGGACTAATTTGGAACGTTTTGAAGAGTTAAGGGACCAATATGGACCTTTTTAAAGTTAAGGGACCAAAATGAACCCTGAGGTTAAGATACGTGACCAAAAATAGTATTTTGCCTAAAATCTAAAGTTTTCAAGGTTTTAAAAGCACTTTGAGATTTTACTTTGAATCAAACTTAAATAAAAACATAAAGGCTTTCATTCCACTCACTCATGCATTTAATCAAAAAACATTATAATCAAGATCAAATTTAACCAATGGTTTATGCATGCTAAAAAGGAGTCTTTTCAAACTTGATTCCGAGAAGTGAAATCATGAAGGAGACTCAACAAATTGAAATTAAATAAAAAATGAAAGCTATAAGACAAGCAACAAAAATAATTGGATTTAGGTGTTCCCCTTAAATGAATTAGGGACATGGAACTACACTACCACGCCTGTGGGGTCATGAAATGCAAACTATTCGAGTTTAATCTTAAAAGGGCCTCTATGACGTGGTTCAATGCCCTCCCTGATGGGAGCATGAATTCTTGGAAGAAGCTTTAAGACTCCTTTACCACCTAGTTTATTGCCCGAAAGCGGTAATCCACTACAATAGTTGTACTCAATGAGATCTAGATGAAGAAGAAGGAAACCCAACAATAGTACATAAATCAGTTTATAAAAGTGGAAGTAGATGTATGAGACAAATTAAAGTGTTGGATATTTAAAAAGGGTTTAAGGACGAACTACATGTTTTGCAAGAAACTATGGTTAGAGGGAGCTTACAACTTAAATGATCTCTTAAGTAGGGCCTAACCCTACATAACTACAAAGACAAACTATTGTCCGAAGAGGTAGAGAAAGGTTGAGGGACTAGAAACCCAAGAAACAAAGGGAACTAAAGAAGGACCACAAATGTTGTTGGGACGATGGAGATAAGGAACCTCAACCTAGGTTCTCGTCATACATTCCATTGAACACGTCAAGGAATAAAAATCTATATTAATATATGTTAGGTGCAGATTTTACCTAAAAATGACATATCTTTCTTTGCATTTTTTCTTCTCTTTTCTCATGTTTTCATTAGTTTTACTAATGATTATTGTTGTTCTTCTAAACATTGAGAATATACCTTTGGTGCTTGTAATGTGTGTGTTATTGTGCAGTAAAAGACATAAATGATCAAAGTTGTAAGACACAAGAAAGTGGTGCAAGATGCCAAAGAACAGAGGAAAACTTTAAGAAATTCGCTTTGCGAATTGGCTAGCGAAGGTTCGCTTTGCGAACAACTAGCGAGGTCCCAGTGATTGGTCTCAGAATTTGGCTGGGGCAAAAGGCACTAAAGTTCGCTTTGCGAACATGAAAGCGAGTGTTCGCTTTGCGAGTGATCCTTTGCATTGCGAACTTACGAGAATTTCTGGGGCGGTTGAACTATTCAGAGGCACCTGAAGTGCCATTTTTCTTCATTCGCTGTGCGAATAAATGGTTCGCTTTGCGAACATGAAAATTCCTGAATGTGTATAAATAGAATTTTCACACTTTTTGAGATTATGTTTTAATTTTGGAGATAGAGAAATTTGTAATTTAAGGATCAGAACTTGATATCTCTTCATTTCAAAAGGGAGAAGGTAGGATCTTCAATATCTTGTTGGGTTTGGATGTAATCTTTTGATACCTTATGTATTTCATCTAATGTATGTTTGTGAATATGTTTTGATTCTCTATTGTTGTTGTCTTTAATTGATTATTTGTGGTCTTGGCAAAACCTTTACAAATCCTTGATCTTAGATTTTCATATATCAATGAACAAACTTTTGACATGGTTTTGTGAGTTGATATTCATTGTATCTTTTGTTGTATTGTGTTGATTAAGTAGCATGGCTAGCATGAGTAGGATCGATGCGGTATTGCGAGGATGCATGATAATAGTGATGAAGAACGGTATTCACATACATTTGGCAAATTAGTTGAATACATGTAAAAGGGTTAAGCGTATGTACGTATTCTGATCATTGGCATTTTATATGAAGCAATCATTTATCTGATTTGGGTGTCATCTTTGTTTACCTGTTTATCTATGATTTGAACCCCTATAGACATATACTCTTCAGATCTGGATCTAAGATGATTATTTGTTTTGTTCTAAACTCTAGAAATAGATTTAGGCTTAACACTTGCGTGAGTATCAACTCTTAATGCTCTGTGTTGGTTTTGTTGCGTAAGACATCACCAATGAGGCAATACGGTCGATCTCTTGACGTTGCGTTAGACATAACCTCTGTCGTGGGTGATACATGAGGATAGTAGGTGAATGATTGATTTATGTATAATATGATTAGAAAAATGCATGTGTTATCAATTGATGAGATCCAATTCCAACAAGGCTCCGTTTATAATTTAGTCTTTACTTTATATTTTCCGCATTTGCTTTTGGTTCCGTCTTAAACCGAAACTTTTGATCCATAAGCTTAGAAACATAGATACCATCGAACGACATTCTTTCCCTCGCACTGATCCCTATGGATACGACAAAACTGAGTTACTTATATATTTTTGCTTGATGCTACTCTAGCTTCAACAATATACAAATACCGACTTAAAGGAAGCCGATATAAGAAACTCCTACCCCGTGAAGAGATCATCTAAGATTGACAAGACGAGGTTTTTTCATTTACATAAAATCCATAATCATAATATCGATGAATACATCTGCTTGAAGGACACAAACAAAGAATTGGTTAATAAAGGGAGGCTTAACCGATACACCTAGAAGGGTGGTCAGTAGTATGATTGAGAAAGAAGGAAAGAACACAATATGCAGGACGAGTGGCTGAGGAAAAAATGAACCCCTTGTCAGGAAAACGAATCTCCTAAGAAAACCCTAGAGGTTGTGAGCAGAGCCAAAGGTAATAAAGACAATAGTGGTGAAGAGGAAAAACACTGGAAGGGAAACACCAATACATCACATTTACTACTAAAGGTCTTCCCAGGCCAAAGAATATGTCTAATGGTATAATTAAAATAATAATTTCCAATTTAATTGCGGTTAGTAGATAAAGAAGGGGGACTTTTTATGGAAAATCGCATAGCCCTATCCTCAGGTTGCGCAATAGAGAAAAGATGATCAGAATCCCAAATGAAAGCTTCATGTTGGTGATAATGGCCAATGTGACCAACTTTGATGTTTTGATAATTCTCATTGACAAAGGGAGTTCATGACATCCTATACACAAATCTTTTTGAGAAACTCAGACAACAGAGGGAAAATCAATCACCATACGCATCCAACCTATGGGCCTTTAACAGAATAATTATTTGCCCCTAGTAGTACATCAAGCTAATGGTCACCCTTGGAGAAGGGAGATATACTAGAATAGTAGACTTATAGTTCCTCGTAGTTCAATGTAAAATCGTCTACAGTGGCATCCTAGGATGACCCTTCGATGTGACGCTGGATGTGGTAGCCTCTCTAGTCAACCTTAAGATGAAGTACCATAACGTCCACAAAGAGCCAGTGGCAATATGTTCTGATCTATATAGAGCCTGAAGGATAGAAAAATCTCTACAACATGATCGGGATAGGAAAGTTAAAAATAACATATGGAAGTCAATGTGGCTTATTGAATATTCTAATATATATTTTAATTTCTTGCCTTATTTGAGTATTTTAATCTATGTGCTTGGATCTATTTCCCTATCTGGTTATTTTTATTTTCCCTTTTTGATAATACAAAAGGGGGACAAGTATGATCCCTATATTTTTCATGAAGAGTTTAAAGACTCCAATCTTTTATCATTATTTCTTTGATTAAGAATGTTCGTAAACATTTAGGATGCTTGTATTAAATTCCTAATTTATTAAGGCCCTTATCCAATCAATTATAGGAAGGCATAAATATTCTTAATAGATTAATAATACTCTAATCAATTAAGACACCAATCATTATAGGTTTTTCTTTTTGGAAATTAGGGCTTCTGTATTTTGAAGCTCATAGTCGATCAACTCTTTGGTATAATCAATTATGAGATTTAAAGGCCCATGGATCATTTTCCCTTTTTAGCAAGATTTTTCACCTATAAATAGAGGGTATCTCCTCACTTTGAAAATACACTTGAAAACATATTCCTATGTACTTTATCACTTTATACTCTCTTCTTTATCATTTCTTTTTTTCCTGGTATTGGGGTTATTATTATAATTTATGCAAGAAGAAGTTTTATCTTGTATAATATACCTTATGAAAATTTTTTGTTTGGTTTGTAAGCTAAACCAATAAAAGCTTTCATTTGGTTCTTGAGATTATCCGTCAAAATCTTTGTTCGGTTTGTGAGCTTAGCCTGGTATAAAAGCTCTTGCTTACTTTCGAGATTAAAGTGGTGTAAAATCTTGTGTTTTATATGGAGGATAGCCAGATAAAATAGGCATCTTACTTACCATGGAAAAAGAACATGAATTAGTCGACCAACTCATCAAAAATGTCGACTTGTTCTCATGGGTCTCCTCAGACTTGCCAGGAATAGACACTAAATTGGTGTGTCACCGCCTCATCAACATCAACATTTTTGCCAAGCCAGTGGTGCAAAGAAAGAAGAAAGTTGGAGAGGAGAAGAGATCCACTATTGATGAAGAGGCAGGCAAGCTGACCAACTTCAAGTTCATCACGGAAACAAAGTATCCAACTTGGTTAGCCAACATGGTGTTAGTGAGGAAAGCGGAGAATAAGTGGCGCTTATGCGTGGACTTCACCGAACTTAATGTCGCCTATTCTAAAGACTTATATCCCCTGCAGAATATTGATTGCCTGATTGATAGGTTATCAGGCTACCGTATGTTGAGCTTCATGAATGTCTACTCTGGGTATAACCAAATTTTAATGGATCCTCTTGACACACGGTAGCGAGCGATTTTGGACGCGGTTCTTAAGCGCTGGTCGCTCTCTGCGGTTTGAGCTTAAACTACAGGTCGATTCATTTTTTATCCTATTAAAGCTGATGAAGGAAGGGAAATAGATGTCTCCAATTAAACCTACTTTGCATACTGAGTTTAAACAGCGGTCTGTTAGGTTACGGATGCTATCAATGTAGGGGGGCCTTTGTACTGGTTATTTGAATTTTCGCCAATACGGTTTTCTCTCTTTTTATCTGGGCAGAAGGTTTCTGGCGGGGAACAAGGATTAGGATGTTAGGACTGATGCTTTTGAATTACAGCTTTTGATTGATGGAGATATGGGATTTGGGTTTTTTTGTTGATTGTGCTCACTAAGATCTTTTCTTTCGATCTTATGCCTACGTATTCCCGTTTACCGAAATAGGGAAATCAGAGCGTTCGTAGTTCCTCCTATTCTATGGGAGGAAAATGGTTGTTTTTGGTGTCTTGTTCAAAGCCCAAGACGTGAAGCGAAAGGTGATTTGTATCTTGTTCAAAGCCCAAGATATGAAGCTGAAAAGGTTTGACTCTAGAGATAATTTGTCATCTCTAAAGAGGGGTCTGTTTGTCACAACTGTTGGGTGACTAGTTATAAAGGGAGGATTACTTTAACCGGGATACGCGGATCCTAGCAATGCCATAATTTCCTTTATAGGGGGTTTTTAACCTGAAGGAGAAGACTTTTACTCGGTGTAGAGCAATGCTATCTTTCCTTAGGAATTTCTCATACTAAAAGAGGGACAGTGGCATGGATGTAGATGATCCAGAGGCTTGCCGCTTACAACGATTAGATGAAGGGGAAGGAGTTGTTGATGTTTGTGTACTGTGAACGAGGCACAGTTTTGATGCTAAAAGGTTAATTGGATCAACCAGTGGTTTTCTTATACAAAGCCTAAGAGGAGGCTAATATGTGTCTCGTACAAAGCCCGAGAGAGGGGCTAAAAGGTTTTGACTCAACGAGGGAGTCTTTTGGTATCTCGTATAAAGCCCGAGATGGAGGCTGTTATTTGTTTGGTTCAATAAGAACCTTTTTTGTATCTCGTATAAAGCCCGAGATGGAGGCGAAAGGGGTGATTGACTCAACGATGGAGTCTCTTTTGTGTCTCGTACAAGGCCCGAGAGAGAGGCTAAACGTTGTTTGACTCAACGAGGGAGTCTTTTGTATCTCGTACGAAGCCCGAGATGGAGGCTAAAATTGTTAGCTCCGCTGGGGAGAATCATTGTATAAAGCCCAAGAGGAGGCTATGGTGACTATTTTAGTTAAGTGACAGGTCCAGTATACTGATTTTGAAAGAGAAAATCAGTTCTTATATGAGCAACACTGTACTCATGGATTTGATTCAAGGATCCGGGTTATTCCTGTTCTTTAAGGAAGCAGGAAATCCGAAGGGTATTGAGACTGTCTGAGTCTACGGGTTTTCTTCCTATTTAACGAAGGGGTCACTTGAGAATGTCTTTGAGACTCAAGGAGATTAGACTGTCCAAGTCTAGAGTGTCATCTTTTGTATTGTGCTTTGAGAAACAGTAGTAGACTCTATGAAAGGACTGTTCTATGAAGATGACTGAGTTCTGTTCCTATACCTCTAGGAGGTCGTCGGGACAATTTGTACGAAGCCCAAGAGGAGGCTGGAAACTTTTAAGAAGTCGATCGGTCCTTGTACGAAGCCCAAGAGGAGGCTATCATTCCCGGAGGAAGAGATCATTATATGAAGCCTAAGAGGAGACGGTGAATACTTCTAAGAAGCCGTAGGGTCCTTGTACTAAGCCCAAGAGGAGGCTGGTTGCTTTTAGGAAGCCTGTGGGTCCTTGTACGATGCCCAAGAGGAGGCCGATGCTTTTAAGAAGCCCGTGGGTCCCCAAACTCCGAGAAATTCAAGGCAAGCTATTCACAAGGAATAGATCAAGTCAGGAAAGTTCGAGAATTTGGAAGAAACTCAAAGATGCCATTCACGGAGAATACATTCATCTCTAGGAGTAGAGTTTCTTGACAATTCCTAATGAGGACAGCCGAAGAGAAGACTGTATCTGGTGATCCTATTGGGGATCTAGTTGTCTATTTCTATGAATAAACGAAACGGCGTCACCTAGTTCTAGACGTAGTTGCCGGGGAAACTCGAAATATCTATACTATTATTACACAGTTGATATGAGTTTATGAAAGAAGACTTACAGTGAAACAGCCCCACAGTACAGTTATATGTATATGAAAACGGTAAATGAAAGCAATAACCACTTACTCGGTTGTAGAGCTTTCATACTGTTTGGTTAGTTGTTCAACAAAGAAAGATTGAAAACAACAGTATATTCAAAATCAAAGGAGAAAGTGCTTTGAAAAAGAAAGATTTGGGGCTTACAGCTCAAGGAGAGGCCCAGGGTTTTATCAGTGAGCGCACTGTTTGAATTTGTACAGAGGGACTTATACAAGTGACTGAGGCCGAAAAATTGTTTTTTGTACAAAGGGAGTTGGGTCTTACACTCTCTTAAGAGGCCCAAAAGGTTTAAAGAAAAAGAGTGGGGCTTATAACACGAGGGTAGGCCCAGATGATTTTCGTTTAAAATGGCGATCGCGCCGAGGTTTTCTTTTAACGCGGAGGGACTTATACAATAAGTGAGGCCCAAAATGTTCTTGGTTAAAAGGGGGTTGCATCTTACACTCTATTAGAGGCCCAAGAGTTTTGAATGGGTCTTATAGCTCAAGGAGAGGCCCAAAAGGTTATTTTCCAAAAGGCGACGATCGCGCCGCTTATTTTTGACGGTATCGGGACTTATACAATACACTGAGGCCCAAAAATGATTTGGTCAAAAAAAGGATTGGGTCTTACACTCTATTAGAGGTCCAAAAGTGTTTGACAATGATTTGTTTGAGTGAAAATCAAAGAAACCCTAATTTTATTCTTTAAAAGTAAATATTTAAAGAAAATCAATGAAAAATACCAAATAGGTTTGAATAAACCACTTGTGATTTTTGTTTAAGGCTTAAAAATGAGGTATAAATCACAAGAGATATTAAAACTCATTTGATCTTGATTTTTCAAGATGAATATTCATTTTAAAAATGTTTAAAAACAAATAAAATGAATTTATTCACAAAAATACTAATTATATTAAATAAATAATATAAACTTAATTTTTTTGTGGAATAAAATATTTCAACATTTTTGTGATTTTTTGCAAAAAGAACCAATAAAAAATAATTAAAATTGAAAGAGTTATTAATTTTCCAAATAATTAACAAAACATGAAAATATTGGAAAAATAGCAAAAATGTGAAAAATCACAAAATGGCCTGGGTGGGGTTTGAACCCACGACCTCAAGCATACAAGGCGCGCGCCTTACCACTGGGGCGGTGATACATCCATTGTTTGAAACAAACCAACAAATACACAAGTCATGCCTTGGTTTTGGCTTGCCCAAGGCAAGTTTTGACTACAAAACGTGAAGGTCATAACTTTCTCAATTCTTAATGGTTGGAGACAAAATTTATATGTATCTGGGCAAGAATTTCATAAGGAATCCAATGGTGGTGGTGGTTTTTTCAGATCACACTCCCTCCTCAAAACCCGATAGTGGTTTTGAAAATGGCCTATGATTGCATTTTCTATGCTACACTTGGATACAGGCATGAATTACATGATCAATTGCCATAAACACAACACATATGACATGTACAATGGATGCATACTCAGTGGACTTCAAATACACCCATGTTTTGGTGAGTGCAAGTTGAGAGGCTTACCCTTCTTTGGGATTTTGGAGGTTTCTCTGCAATCTGTCAACCCTCTTGCTCCAAATATGATTTTATGCTTTGAACCACCTCAAATGATCCCTTGGATGCTTTTAGGATGATTGGAATCAGCTGGTACCTGCAAAAACACAAACAGTCCCTTTCTTGCAAAAGGGGTTAAAAGTGACCAAAATAGCAACTCCCTCAAATGGTGTTCCAGATGGTGGGAACCATTTGGGACAGTTCAAGGATGATATTTGGAGTGTGTTTGAGGTTTTATCTGGTTTGGAAAGTGACTGAATCAAGACATGGCTTGAAAAATGCAAAAAAATGCTATTTTGAGGTTTTGAGAGGTGACTTTTGATGGTTTGCACAACTTACACACTACAAGAAAATTGGAAAATTAAGGCGGTTAATTTTGGCAAATTACGGCGGTTAGAACCGACGCAAATTGCAAGTAACGACGGTTCCTCTTTTGTCGTAGAAACATGTGTCGCGAGGCTGTTTTGCGACGGTTTGTAAAACTGTCGCTCCAACTGCCATAACATTCCGCGACAGTTTTGAAACTGCCTCCAATATATTATTATGACGGTTGTAACCGCCGTAATTATACAAAATATATTTCTTTAAAAATACCGACGGTTTTAACCGCCATAATTATATAATACATATTTCATTAAAAATAGCGACGGTTAGAACCGACGTTAATTGCATTTTTTTAATTAAAAAAAATCCCAATTCACTATCAATGTCCATCAGCCTTATCATGGGCTTCATCACATAAACCAAATAATTAAGTCAGAATAACATTAACTACAATGTATAAGTCATAAGTGACACCAACACAAATATGTTTTCAAAACATGGGCAAAGCACACACAAATATTACAGTACTGAAAATTAAAATAGTGAAATTGTTCAAAATGCAGTACAGTTAAGCATGCAACAAATAATCATATTTTGGATTGTCAGTAGACAGAACCTATACAATACACAAATTACATCAGTACAAGAGCTTTCGATGTCTTCTCAATGCCACGTGTAATAAGCAAAGGGTTTGCACCAGCTGCAACAACCTGCAAAATTTAACATAAAATGAGGCCCCAATAATATAACAATAAGAAAAACCAAACCAAACATAAGCAACCACTTACTAGTTACTCATTCTACATTCCCAACCAGCTAACACAAATTAAAAAACCTACCTTTACACCTTCAGCAATAAGGCCCTAAGCTAGAACAACAGAGGTTGTGGTTCCATCAGCTGCCAAGTCATTTGTCTTTGCAGCTGCCTGTCTCACCAACTTGGCACCAATATCAAACTCTCATCGATAATTCCTTTGATATTAGGATGTTAGAAAAGCAAGTTTAACTCATAAATAAAAAGATATTTTAGTCAGAGAAACAACGTCCAATGTTTACAAAGACTTTGTTTTAAAATACAATATGTGGTTATAGCTCTAATTGAGTACTTTTCATTAATTTGCACCAAACTAGAATTTTCACCTATGATATTCATAATACAAAGTATGCCAAATCAAAGTTATGCAGAGTGGCAGTCTGTAAATTGGGAAAATCATTATCCTCCATAATTGTAAAAATTTGATAATTGTAAAAATTTGATGGCAGCACATAAGAGAGAATTCAGAATGAGAAGTTACCTTGTATGCAGGTGCACACAGTATATTTGATGTAGTTATTAGAATTGAACCCTTAAGACCCCTTTTTACAATCAACTTTTGTACGAGTCCCTCTTTTAAGCAACTCTTGCCCAGCTAATATCGGATCTCCTATGACAGTTAATAACTCAGTTAATGCCACTACTCCTTCCTAATAGCTGCAACATAGTAACAACAACAAAATAAAAGGTCTAACATATTCAATGTGTTTTAAATACCTGCGGAAATTATGGCAGTGGAAAAGTTAAATTTCAATCTTAGATACATTAAAATTAAGAAGTTGTATTGCAAAATATTCTCATGAAAGTATAGAATTCTAAGGCACAAAAGTAAGTTCCAAAGTATCTCTCTTCAATGTATACTAGAGATTATCCACAGAGTTTCACAATCAATCATATTACAGTACTCAACCATATATAAAACATTCGCAATCTCGATTGAATACCACTTTTTAAAACTCTAGTATATTTGGCAAAACCGAATGAGATGAAATAACTTGTTACCTGTAGGAAGTCATGACTTCATGATCTCTTAAGAACCGATGTCGATGTAAATGGAGAGGGTTACACTATTGGGCCTAGGCCGAAATCAGAAACTTTGTTAATATTCTTGGTAACAAGCAAGTTTTCTGCAAAAAGTACCATACCCTGTATCAAACAGCAAAACGTTGCAGCACAGTATTAGAGATATGCACAACAGTCACACCAAACACCTGGTCTGTATTTTTCTCACGATATGCAAATTGAATTAAGCAGTAAGCCAAAACTAAATTAATTTTTTTTAAAAAAGACAGTTAATGATAGAGCAAACTGCTAATATTATAAATCTCAACAAAAAACTGGAAAAATGGCAAGTCATGCAGATCAACCTCCATCCATGTTGAATTCAAGTACACAAAAATATAATTTGACATACATTTCAACAATAAAATACACAACAGCAGGCAATCATTGCAATATACTACTACTTGTACATTATTTTCAGTATATAGTTACTAGGGATAATAAAGTAGGGAGACGAAAGACAACCACGAATAATATATAATGAGAATGAGAAAGAAATAGACATACTGTCAACCCACTAAAGTAGTATTGCATTGTTTGTACAACACTAACACCAAAAGTTCCAAGTCATTGAGAAAAGAGCCATTTGTATCCATTATTGTCTTATAAAACTATCAATTTTATGGAAATATAAATTTTCTTAGAGATAAAGAAAGTATCTATAGTTAGAGTAAGTATCTACAACTTTCTTAGAGATAATAAAGTATTAAATAATCTGCAAAGCAACTTAAATCTCAATATCCCAGAACTCTAAAATATTCTTGTAACAAAATTACTTCTATTTGCCCCCACAACCACTGAATCATGCAAATTAAATATTATTCCAATAGGTTATAGATATACAAAGCTTTTAAGATAGAAAAGGAGTTTACCTTACGTCATTGCAGGTACCATATGCATCTGACCAGATGTATGTTTCCAACTATAACTCATCTTTGTATACAATACTAACAAGCCACATATAGAAACCAAATTTTAATTAGATAAATTCAGTGATAACTCTTTCTTGAAGATGAAAGGAGAAGACATGTCTTCTTAAAGTACAAATTTGAAAGGATAAAGGTTTTAAGGTACTTACTTGAACACGCATTTAGTTCATGACTGCTAACATCATTAGTTACATAAAGATTGTCGCAATTTCGTCCACTGGAGGAGCATGATTATCGCTAACATCGTTAGTTACATAAAGATTGGGAGTAAAATCAATTACACTAGACTTAGATGCATCTTATTACCAAGCATCAAAAGAAATATTAATCATATATTCATTGTGATCCCTTGTTCTTTCATCAGTGGACAAGACAAGTAAATCATTATAATTTTTTTTCCTTAGCACAATCCTTCATAAATAATAGATTTCAAATATTAAATCAGCCGGTGTACATATTAAACTAAGATAAAATGTAAATGTTGATCAACACTCGACAAAATGTCAAACCCATTTAAGTAGTCGAAACAACTCAATGTATCTTCATATTCTCAAGAATACTACATTTCTTCAGAGTTATGACAAAATTAGCAGTATATATTCACTTTGGTTGGTGGCAGCGTACCTTGATAAACTCCTGATCAAAAACAGCCTCTGCTTTGAAATCAGGTGCGACATTTATAACCAATGGAAGCCCACTATGTGAAGATCAAACAAAAAATTTAAAGACTATACTCAGACTAAGATTTCGTGATTACAACAAGTGAACAAACACCAGACGTGTTCCAAGTTCACAAAAACACACCAACCTACGATAAACACTGTCCTCTTTTAGGGAAACCTGCTCTGAATACTTATCAATAATTGCAGATACTACAGTTGAATCACTAGTTTATGTGCATTCATTGCATAATAATTCTTCCAATAATGATAGTTTATGTGCATTCATTGCAAAAGGCAACCAAACAGACACAAATTAGAAACCACATTAAGGAGTGTAAACATCATATAAATAATCTTAGTCCTTAAAAAAGAACGTTTGTGCATTATAAAGTTGTGACATAATAAAGTTCCACAGGAATATCCATTAAGTACTGATGTAAGCCAAGCAATTAAATTTGGATAAGGCCATCTTTGTTTAAAACGAATCTCCATGTACCCAACTTGGGTGTAAGTAAAATAAGCACAGTAGAGAAAAAGATGCTTTCATGGAACAGAGAAACAAGAAGAACCTAATAGGTATACACAAACCACAATCGCAAATACAACATTATTAGTATACACTCAAAATAAAAATGTTAAGACGCTATAAAGAATGGCAAACAAAGCATAAATAGATTTATATGCACATAGTTCAGATACTTAAAAAAACGGAATTTCATCAATTAAGAGAAAAACACCAAAAGAGAGGGTTTCATCATGATAAACACGTCACTTATAGAGAAACCACTCAACACTCATACACTCAACACTTAATACAGTACACAATTACACAACATAACTCTAATCAAGTATACAATTCAATCAGAAAACAATCCAAAATCAAAGCATAACCAACATACATATGTCTAATTTGCATAAATTGAATTTCAATTGAAAACAAATGGAAACCCCTGGTACAGTGAAGAGAGTATAGTACAAAATGACACGATGAATGGAAAGCCCTAGTTGCAGAGAAAACAGAGATAAACGAACGGAGAATTAGGAAAAAGATGGAAATAGAGAGAATACATTAGATTTGAAGTCGGTGAGATCTTCGTCAGCAACAACAGGCGGTTGTAGAGAGGAATCATTCTGATTATGATTGTGATATTCTATCTCCCATTCTCCAGCTCCTTTCGGCTGCTTCTCGAGGAATCTCTTTCATTATCCCAAAACCCTAGAGTGCCATGAGCGAACGAAAGTGACAGATGGGAGACGCGGACGGTATGAGGAGACGTGAATACGATTGATTGCAGAAACAAGCACTGTTGATTGCTGAAATGATTTTAGGTTGTTAGGGAGGTAGATGAAATTTTGGGAGGGAGAATTCCCTCTTTCTTTTGTAAAAAAGATATTTGGGAAAATTTCGTAAAAACTTATTACTACTAATTGGTGTTGACATTGTTTATTTTAATTATTATAATATATTAGTATAATATATAATTTAAAAAATAATATAACTGTCGCAATGATTGGAAAAACCGTCGCGATGTGAGAAAGAGGGCGGTTGAGGGGCAACCGTCGTGATCTTTTACCTTTTTTTTTAAAATAACACGACAGTTGGCGAAAACCGTCGCGATCGGGGAAGGAGGGCGGTTGGAGGGCAACCGTTGCGATCTATGTGTCGTAAAACTCTGATTTTCTTGTAGTGACATATGATATATATGAGGTGTGTGTGTGATTAGTTTGGGTGGAATTGCTCTCTAGCTCAAAAACTCAGAATTACTTGCTTTGGAAGGCAAGTTTGAGGTGAAAGAAGAAATTTTGAGGAAAGCGTCTGTTTGATGGCTTTGGTGTACTCAAACTGAACACAATTGAGCTCTATTTATAGTAGAGCAAGTTTGTTTTGGGATCCACAGTGAATGGCAACTGCAGCAGGTGTTTGTTCAATGTTGGCCAATGGAAATGCAAGTCTCCTCTAGCCATTGACTAGAGGTTAGGGCACAGGGCTGTGGTTCCCTTGGTCTTGGATAAGACTTGACTGATTTCAGATGAGAATGGCTCAGTCCATGCCACCTTGATGCTTCCATTGAATGCTTCAATCCAAATTTGGAGTCTTGTCCCTATTTTGGCCATTCTAGGTTCAACATGCTATTTCTTGTTCCATGGACTTTGGAGGCTTGGCTCAGTGATTGTCCCCTTTAGATTCAATCCTCGGATGTGTCCAAGTGGATAGGAGTATTTGAATTTGGCTGATTTTGGCAAATCGAGCAAAATTGCAAATTCTGCCTTGCCTTTGACAGATTTCAGCAAGGCAACTTGCCAATGTCACATCTCATGGTGTAAGTTGATTTTGGTAATGTTCTTGACCATTTTGGAAAGCCCTTACATGATACAACAACTGTTTGAACATGTTTGGTTTTGATCTCTTTTGAATCCAAGTGAAAAATCCCCCTACATTTGGCAAAAAGTGAAGACAGGTTTGGACTTAGTGAAAATTTCACTAAGTGTTGGAAAAAGTGACATTTTCATTTTTCATCCATTTTGATCACTTCATAACTCAAAATCCTTAATGAATTGGACTTAGGTCTAGTTGAAGTTTTTGTAAAGGGTAATGAGGGCTACAAATCCATCTTTGGATGAGGAAAAATGGCTTTGTGGTTTAGGAGTTATGATCCTCCAAAGTTGGTACCCTTGTCACTTTATTTTTAACTTAGAAAATTTTCTAAGTTTTTATGGTTACCCCTTTTACAAGTTATCCAACTTTTCTTGATTTTTCTTGATGAATGATGATTCAAATCATACATTAACATCATTTTAGGGTTAAAAAACCATTTTGGTGAAAAATCTCAAAAAGTCAAAGTTGACTTTTGTGCACAGTTGACTTTTTATCAGATGAATTCCAAACTGTGCAATTCTTCAGGAAATCATGTCCTTGACCTAAATCAAACTTGATGGACATGTTCCATGGGTGTAATAGGGTATATTGAATCATGTCTTAGGGTTTGGGAGCATGTCCTGGTCAAAAGTCAAAGTTACAGTTGACTTTTTCCTTAAAACCCTAATTGTGGTGCAGATGAAATTGAGACTTGTTTCTCAAGCTTCTTGGATTAATCCATTGTTCCAAATGGATCAATATAGTTCATTAGAGACCCTCAAACCCTCTCTTGAGGTCTTGGCTCATGGTTTGCCCCAAAAGTCAACTTAGGGGTGAATTAGGTCAAGAAACCCTAATTCCTGATTTTTTATGAATGCATCCCCTGAGGCAAGATTGACTTGATGATTGGGTCCATGAGGTTCCATGGAGTATATTAGGTTATGTTTTGGATCATTGGCTTGTGCCCAGATGAAAATTTTCCATTTGGAGGCCCTGGTCGACCAAAACCCTAATTTGGTGACACTGTTAATCTTGAGACTTGATCCACCTAGAAGGGAGCAGCCTTGTGCTTAATCCTTGAAGTGGGAGTCCTTTTGATCCATTGTGGATGTTTAAGAGGTTAGACAAGTTGAAGATCATGTCATTCCTTGATTGATCATTTGTCTAAAGGCTCTGAGAGGGTTTGAAACCCTAAGCTTGATTGTAGTGAATGCTCAACAATTCCTTGAGGAGATTGATGAGGCACAAAGGTACATCCATATTGTGCTGATGATTTGCACCATGATGGGAAATCTTAGTGGTCAAAATTTGGGGTATGACAGATGCCCCTATTTAATCTTCTTGGACACGAAGGTGTGAATGACAAAGGTATTCGGGCATTCGGGGTGCAAGAGGATTAAATATCGGAATACCCGAAATTTTGATGATGGTTATGAATGGTAGCCTACGCATTCATCTTCTTTTGCTAAGCAATGATGCTTAGAAAAGGTAAACTTCCCCTCGATCCTGGTTTCCTACCAAGGAACTGGTCTCAGTTTTCTGATGTAAACTTCCCCTCGATCCTGGTTTCCTACCAAGGAACTGGTTTAAGTTTCTGATTTAAACTTCCCCTCGATCCTGGTTTCCTAACAAGGAACTGGTCTTAGTTTCTTTTGTCAATAAACTTAATTGACAAGGGACGCTATGCGTAGCGGTTTTCCTCAAACTTCTCGCCGAATTTTCCTGGGGAGATGCCATTTGACAAAGAAAAAATTTGATGTCAGACTTGCTGGGGAACCCAGCCGTCTGAACTGTAGAGGTGTATAAACTTTTCTGTTGGAGATGCCATTTGTTGACTCTACTTGGGGAATGCGAGTCTCTTGGGAGACTGCTGTCGCTTGGGGATCTTACATCATACTTTTCTCGGGGTCTTCCCGGAGAAATGCCATATGATGGGGTCCAATTTTGAGGTGCCGATGACCTTTTCATCAGTGGGTTTTTCGGAGAAAAACTGCCGTACTACCGAATCTTCGATTAGGAGGCTTTCTCTGTGGATTTTTCTTAATCCGGGAAAGCAAGGATATCATCTTCAATGGCGAAGAGTGATGTTAACTGAGGGCTTCTCTGGTCTTTCAGAGGTTCAAGTTATCAAAGCGGTCGAGGACCCAACTTCAATCCAGAAATAAAACTGGAGGAGAGAGAATGTTCAGGCGTAGCACTTCCTGACGAGGAAAGGGCTGACAACTCGATTGAGAGGACTTTTATCACTAGGGGACAAGGCCGACTAGAGTGATAGTGATGCAATATGAAATGTGAATGCAAATCAATAATGCAATGATGCATGTATGTTTATGCTGACAAAACTGATGCGACATACAGACTGATGGATGAACATGGTTGGATACTCGGCCATTGCGGGGCGAATAAGTACCGTTGGTTCAAAATAGCAATTCCACCTTGCTTAGGAGAGATAGTCCCTGTTGGGAGCTATGTTGGTCGGGCTTAGGAGATAAGAACTCGACCGAGGTGTGTCAGATGAAATAATGTCTCTGACACAGTTGATCCTTCATTCAGGCGTACTGGGTTAGAAGGAGTACTTTGATTCTGCACTTTGAGGTTCGATTACTTCTGGAGAAGAGACCGATGTTCTTCTGATGTTCAACAGTCAAAAGAAATTGCCGTCTTTATTAAGAAGCAGAAAAAGTTTTAACAAGTAAATTCATTTTTGTTTTATTTCAAGAATCTCTAATCATGTTAACAACATCGTTCTGTAAAGCTAAAACAAATAAGAATTACAAACAAAAGCACAAAGGCTCAAATTTTATTGATAAGATGGAGATCAGCCAAAAGCGTGATTCCATTGAGTATTTACAAAGTTTGAAAATGGTAATTTACAGGGAAAAGGGATATGTTGAAACATAACGACCACTATCCTTCTACCAACTTTGAATTCGGGGCATCCTGAGCTTCTGTCGAAGATGACCTTGACTGGAGTTTTCTGACAGGTGATGTAACTGCTGCTGCTGAGGGATTTGCCTCTGTTGAACATAGTTACTTGCCATTATCCCTAATTTTTGCCTGGATTGTACTTTGATGTTTCCAATCCACCGGGATGATTTTTTTCACTTTGTCTCTAACTTTTGCCTGGATCGCCCTTTCGGGTTTTCAATCCACCGAGACGTTTTTTTTTTTTTAAGTTTAGGCGAAGTATTTCTTGACTACATCAACATTCGTGGGGTAGGAAAATTCCTCTCCGTCCATGGTTGCAAGTCTCAAGGCGCCGCCTGAGAAAGCTTTCTTGACCACATAGGGGCCATCATAATTCTGAGTCCACTTGCCTCGCGAATCAGTGAGAAATGATTGTATCTTCTTGAGCACGAGGTCTCCTTTCCTGAAGACACGAGGTCGGACCTTTTTGTCAAACGCCTTCTTCATTCTCTGTTGATACAATTGACCACGGCATAGTGCCGTGATTCTCTTTTCTTCGATCAGATTCAGTTCGTCGTGTCAGCTTTGACACCATTCAGCTTCGGTGAGCTTAGCTTCCATCAATACTCAGATTGACGAGATCTCTACTTCTATGGGGAGCACTGCTTCCATGCCATACACTAGAGAGAAAGGGGTTGCCCCTGTTGAAGTGCAAACAGATGTGCGATAACCGTGAAGAGCAAAGGGTAGCATTTCGTGCCAATCTTTATAGGTTACAACCATCTTTTGAACGATCTTCTTGATATTCTTATTGGCCGCTTCTACCGCTCCGTTCATCTTTGGTCGGTAGGGAGATGAGTTATGATGTTCGATCTTGAACTCTGCGCACAACTCCTTCATCATCTTATTGTTCAAGTTAGATCCATTATCAGTAATGATCTCGCTTGGAACACCATAACGGCAGATGATATTGTTTTTGATAAATCGGACCACCACTTATCGGGTTACATTAGCGTACGACGCTGCTTCGACCCACTTGGTGAAATAGTCAATGGCTACCAGGGTGAACCGATGTCCGTTTGAAGCCTTAGGTTCGATCAAGCCAATCATGTCGATTCCCCATATGGAAAAATGCCATGGGGAAGAAAGAACTTTGAGATGTGATGGCGGTACATGAATTTTGTCGGAGTATATCTGACACTTGTGACACCTCCTCATGTACTTGTAGCAGTCGGATTCCATGGTCAACCAGTAGTACCCTGCTCTCAGAATTTTTCTCGCCATTATATGTCCATTGGCATGAGTGCCAAAGGACCCTTCATGAATTTCTTTCATCAGCATTTCTGCTTCGGGTCTGTCGACGCATCAGAGCAAGACCATGTCAAAATTTCTCTTATAGAGAGTGTCCCCGCTCAGGAAGAAGTTTCCAGCCAATCTTCTGAGGGTCTTTCTATCCTTCCTTAGTGCCCCAGGTGGGTACTCTTGTTTCTGAAGGAAGCATTTGATATCGTGATACCAAGGTTTGTCGTCTATGACCGCTTCAATTGCGAAGACGTAGGCGGGCCGTTCAAGGTGCATTATGTCGATCTTAGGTAAGTTGTTCCATTGACCTACACTAATCATGGAAGAGATAGTAGCTAATGCATCATCCATGTGATTCTCATCACGAGGGATATGATGAAACTCGACTCTGTTGAAGAAAGGTAGCAACCTTCTTGCGTAGTCTTTGTAAGGAATCAGTCCTGATTGGTATGTGTTCCAATCTCCTTTTATCTGATTGATAACCAAGGCTGAGTCGCCATATACATCCAAGTTTTTGATCCTTAAATCAATCGCTTCTTCGAGACCCATGATACAAGCTTCGTATTCAGCCTCGTTGTTCGTACATTTGAACGTAAGTCGAGCGGTGAAAGGAATGTGGGTACCCTGAGGGGTAATAATGATTGCCCCAATTCTATTTTCGTAATGATTAACTGCTCCGTCAAAGATAAGTCCCCATTGGGAACCTGGTTCTGGCCCTTCACTGGGTAGCGGTTCATTGCAGTCTTTCATCTTTAGATACACGACATCTTCGTCTGGGAAGTCAAACCCGATTGATTCTTGATTGTCAATCGGTTGATGAGCCAAATGATCGGCTAAAATACTTCCCTTAACGGCTTTCTGAGCGTGGTACTCTATGTCATATTCTGATAGCAACATCTGCCAACGGGCAATCCTTCCCGTAAGAGCAGGTTTTTCAAAGACATACTTAATTGGATCCATTTCGGAGACCAACCAAGTAGTATGATGAATCATGTATTGGCGAAGACGTTTGGCTGGCCAAACCAAAGCGCAACAAGTTTTCTCAAGCATCGTGTACCGAGTTTCATAGTCGGTGAATTTCTTGCTCAAATAGTAAATGGCAGACTCTTTCCATTTGGTTTCGTCTTGTTGGCCAAGTACACATCCCATTGAGTCCTCTAGGACTGTGAGGTAAATGATCATTGTTCTTCCTTCCACTGGAGGTGATAGAATCGGAGGATTCAACAGATATTCCTTGATACTGTTGAAGGCAGTTTGGCAGTCCTCTGACCAAACGCAATCCTGGTTCTTTTTAAGTAACTTAAAAATCGGCGCACACGTAGCGGTCATGAGGAATATGAATCTGGAGATGTAGTTCAAATGTCCCAGGAATCCTCTGACTTGTTTTTCAGTTTTCGGAGAAGGCATTTCTTGAATGGCCTTGACCTTGTCAGGATCAACCTCAATCCCTTTCTGGCTGACGATGAACCCTAATAGTTTCCCTGAACGGACACCGAAGGTGCACTTGTTGGGATTCAAGCGGAGCTTGAATTTTCTTAGACGTTCGAACAATTTTGACAGATGTTCAACGTGCCCACTCTCTATTTTTGATTTTGCAATCATATCATCGACATATACCTCAATTTCTTTGTGTATCATGTCATGAAACAGAGTAGTCATGGCCCTTTGATAGGTTGCTCCGGCGTTCTTCAAACCGAACGGCATTACCTTGTAACAAAAGGTACCCCATGGGGTAATGAATGAAGTTTTTTCCATGTCTTTCGGCGCCATTTTGATCTGGTTATAGCCCGAGAATCCATCCATGAAGGAGAAAACTTTGAACTTTGCTGTGCTATCTACCAGCATGTCAATGTGTGGTAAAGGAAAGTCGTCCTTTGGACTAGCCTTGTTCAGATCCCTGTAATCAACACACATTCTGACTTTTCCGTCCTTTTTGGGAACGGGTACGATGTTGGCTAACCATTGAGGATATTCAGATGTGGCGAGGAAACCTGCGTCGATCTGTTTTTGTACCTCCTCTTTGATTTTGGTGGCTATGTCCGGGTGAGTCCGTCTCAACCTTTGCTTTACTGGCGGACATTTCGATCTCAATGGTAAGTGATTTTCCACGATGCTGGTATCCAACCCTGGCATGTCCTGATAGGACCGAGCGAATACATCGGGGAATTCTTTGAGAAGCTTTATCAAACTCTCTTTGGCAGTTGGACTGAGCAGTGCCCCAATCCTGATTTCTTTTCTCTTTTTTTCTGAACCCAAGTTTACCGTTTCCAACGGCTCTTTGTGAGGTTCAATGGACCTTTCCTCTTGTCTGAGTAGTCGGGAGATCTCTTCTGGAATTTGGTCGTCATTTTCTTCTTCAGCCTCGAATACCGGGAACTCAAAGTTGGGAGAAGGCATCGGATCGTATGTTTCAACGGGGTTTAAAACAAGCAATCTACATGACGTTATGATTCGTGTTTAGAAGAGATAGAGAAAAATGCAAGTGTGTGCAGTGTTTTATTTTACTGCTTGTTTTTATTTGAATTATTTTTTAGGATTACCATTTTCTGAGAAAAGCAAAAAGAGAAAACAACAATTATTGCGGGAATTACAGAACGACGTTATTTTATTAATGAACAAGTCGATTCTTGAAACTACAGCCCTATAAAACAAAACTCTGTCGCATTGGGCGAAGCGAAGAGGGAAAATTTACAGAAAGCGAGTCCTATCAAAACATCCGTTTCACCTGGGCAGGGTGAAAGGTTAAAGATGGCAATTACTTTGATTGATGAACGACCTTTGGAACCTCGATGGCAACCCATTGGCGGCAAACTCCTTGGTGAATCACAAAGTCTGGCACCTTCCTTGATTTGTCTTCAGAAACAACGTTGATTTCTGGTGGAGCAGGATCATTGGAATTTGTCTCCCAGGCAGAGTTGTCGTAGGAGGATTCCTCTATTGTATTATGCAGAGTATTTGTGCTCTCAGTTGTATCTCCCCATCCAGTAGGCTGGATGTCTTCGAACCTGATACGAGAGCTTTCGGGAGCGGTGTACTTGACCATATAGTCATACTTTCCACTCGGTTGTCCCAAGGTGTCCCAAACTTCTTTGGAACTGGGGGAGTCATCTCTCTCGATGACGTTAACCTCGGGAAAAGCATAGTTGATGAATTCAAGTCCTGCAGACGTTGCGAATTCATCTTCATGTTGAGTAGTTTCTGAATGACCTGAGTGTTGATCCCATGACATGGTGGGGACACAGGTATTCTGTTCAATGACAGTCAGCTGATTTTCGTTGTTTGGCTGACTCTCTTGCCCCAAGTTTCCTGGATAAGGTTGCCACATTGGCAGACCATCCATTGGCCCATAGTAGTTGTGGTCAAAGTTATCTTTCATCAGAGTGTCCTCCTCTAATGAATTTGGCGGAGCACGACATCCTTCCGGATCACAACCTCCGTATATCATTTCGACATCTAACCTTGGTATAAATCTCGGACTCTGTGCGGGATAGCAAAATGGCATAGGCACCTCTTCCTGAGACATATAACCGTCCTCGTTAAGATAGGACTTCCATTCTTCATCTGTGTCGGAGGGATCTTCCTCATTGATAGCATGTACTGCTTGAGACACCGGGTGAAGAAAACCTCCATTGTGGAAGAAGTTTTGAAGGGGATGAAGACTCTCATCGTTGGCAGCTGTCTGGGTACAGGTTGCAGAAAAACCAAGACCCTTCTTTATTTTATTGTCAATAGGAATGACAAGTTGTCCCCATCCGGTTGTATCGGTACTCTCGACCGCTTTGATAGCATCTTTGTATGAGGAAATCGAGGTTCCTCCTCTGAACTGACTGTTCTTGCTTACCGACAGTGCTTGGAACTGAGTTCCAATAACCTCCTCGGGTTCTATATCAGCAGATGATGACAAGTTACTCACAAGCAAGGCTTGTTCCCCACAAACTGTGACAAGTTGATCGTTCTTAACGAACTTTAGCTTTTGGTGGAGGGTCGAAGTGACCGCTCCAGCCTGATGTATCCAAGGTCTTCCTAATAAACAACTGTATGTTGCCCGGATGTCCATGACCTGGAAAGTGACTTGGAAAGTGTGAGGACCAATAGTTATGGGAAGATCAACTTCGCCGATAACTGTTTTTCTGTATCTGTCGAATGCTTTGACGACAACCTCGCTGATTCTCATCGGAGGTCCCTTGAATGATAATTGCATCCAAGTGGACTTCGGCATAACATTCAGGGCTGACCCTGTGTCTACCAGTACGCTGGCTAAAGCATCGTCCTGGCAGTTAACTGTGATATTGAGCACCATGTTATGACGGCGACCCCCTTCGGGTAACTCCTCATCACTAAATCCCAAATTGTTGCAGGAAGTGATGTTAGAGACAATACTATCGAACTGTCTGATTGTTACATCCTGTTCCACAAAGGCTTGCTCCAAGACTTTCTGTAGAGCCTCCCTGTGGGCTTCTGAACTGAGTAATAGTGATAATACCGAGATCTTTGAAGGAGTCTGTAACAGCTGATCAACAATGTTGTATTCACTCCTTTGGACGAGCTTCAGCATCTCATCATTATTTTTCGAAAGGTCGGGATTACCGGATTGACCGACTGGTGGATCAGGAGCTTCTGTCTGAAGCTCCTTTTCCTTGTTAAGTTCTCCAACTCCTCGGTTGAAGATTCTACCACTCCGTGTTACTCGACTGATGTCTGTAATATTCACGACGGAGGGTAATGGAATTTCCTTTCCATTTTCAACTGTCGTTGCACCGTATTTGTAAGGGATAGCCTTAGCTGATTCATACGGTAGTGGTCCCGGTAGATAGATGACTATGGGAACCTTCTGATTTTTGTGACCATCATAATTAACCTCGATCCGTTCTCGGTTGGGAACTTTAGATTCGTCAAGTAGAGGGATGATGGCAAAAATATCCCTGGTCTGGTGACGACCAGAGATCGTGACAACATCCTCAACTTGCTCGGCAAGGTAGTTCGACGTCCAGTTGATGGGTCCAGAACCCGGATATGGACGAATTTCTCCACGATCGACCTGACCCTGAAGAGCTGCTCTCACAAAGTAACACCCTTGGTTACTTTCTGAACAGACGCCGCAACGTTCATAGTTGTGTGGTGGCACCTGGCCACGCCCACTCTGAATACAATGTACCTCACTAGGTTAACTTCCACAGATCGGACATCCTGACTTTGACACCGAGTAGGATTCTTGTTATTGATACTAATCTGCTGAGTATCTTCATCCATATAAATTGGCATCCACCAGTGATTTAACAAGTGCTGAAGTGCCTCTTGGACAAGGGTACAACCTCGATCGTTTTTGTAACCTGCTTTACAGCTTTGATAGTCATGTGATATTAAGAATCCGAGTCGGACCTGCTCAGCATGTAACTCTACCAGGTTGGTATTCATCACGCGGATATCGAAGATCTGAACCATGTTGATTTGATAGGAGTTCCTATCATGGTAGTCTTGGATCCATCCAAGATCCATCTGACGCTGGAGGGCCTCTTGTATGAAAGAGCATCCCTGTTTGTTTACCAAGTAAGTCAGACAGGAACTGTAATCGTGCTGCGGCAGATTATGATATTGGCTTTGCCTTGAGTGCATCGCCACCAAGTTGACATTCATCGCACGGATGTCGTGGTTCTGAATGACGTTAGAATTCGTGTAGACCATGTTAACTCCACGAACTCGGTGCTCTTGGATCCATCCGAGATCCATTTGTTCCTGTAGAGCTGCTTGCACCACAGAACATCCTTGATTATTTTTAGAGCAGATATCACACTGATGATAGTTATGAGGTGGCACATGGCCATATCTACTCTGTCTACAATGCATCTTGACCAGATTGGTCTTTAACAAGAGTACATCATGAATTTGATAGACATCGTTAGTCTCTCCTTCTATCAAATTGACTGCAACTTTCTCATGTTGAGGCAGCGGGTTCGTGAGAACATTAGGATTTGTATCCTTGAAGGATAAGACCCCACTCCTAACAAGTTTTTGCACGTCGGACTTGAAATTGAGACAAGTCTCAATGTTATGCCCTGGACCTCCTTGATGATAAGGGCAAGTTTGATCCACCTTAAACCAAAAAGGCGGATTTTCCGGTACTGTAAGAGGAGATTTAGTCTGAATGTACCCCTTAGCCAGTAGTAATGGAAACAGCTCTGCGTATGTTATGGGTATAGGATCAAATCCTGGTGGCCGTGTTGTACGGGTGTTGTTATATGGAGGACGAGCCTGCTGACGAGGCTGTTGTGTCCTTTGTTGGTCAGGTTGGCTTTGCGCAACCTGAGGTTGATATGTAGGAATAGACGCAGGGTTGATAGCAGGAGTCACAGCTGCTATCGGTTGATAATGTCGCCTTTGATTTCCGAGAGAGATATTCCCAATATCCTGCTCTTTTTTCTTAGGGAGAGTACTACCGTATTTTTTAGTACCGCTCGTCGATCTAGTGTCTTTTACCAAACGTCCTTCTCGGACGGCTTCCTCAAGACGTACGCCCATGCCGACCATTTCGGTGAAATCACTGGGCGCACTGGCAACCATTCGGTCATAGTAAAATGAGCTTAAGGTCTTTAAGAAGATCTTTGTCATCTCTTTTTCCTCAAGAGGTGGACAAATTTGAGTGGCAATTTTACGCCACCTTTGAGCATACTCCTTAAAAGTTTCCGTGTCCTTTTGCGACATCGATCTGAGTTGATATCTGTCGGGTGCCATGTCCAAATTGTATTTGTATTGTTGGACGAAGGCAGTGCCAAGATATCTGAATGTGCTGATCGTGGCACTGTTTAAACCCATGTACCATTTTAATGTGGCACCGGTTAAACTATACTGAAAGTAGTGAATCAGTAGGTCCTGATTCTCCGTCTGAGCTGACATCCGCCGAGCGTACATCACCAGATGGCTTTGAGGGCAAGAGTTACCCTTGTATTTTTTAAAGTCGGGCACTTGAAATATATGCAGAACTTTCACATTGGGGACCAAGCAGAGGTCTGTTGCGTCCTTTCCAAATAAATCCTGACCGCGAATGGCTTGCAACTCCTTTTGCATTTCCAAGAACTGCTCCTGGAATTCCTCCATTCTGTCAAACATAGTTTCCTTCTTACCAGAAGGTGTCTGTGGAATCTGTCCTTCCGGGACGGTGTGCACCACAGGGGGTGGTACCGTGACTACGGTAGTGAGTCTTGGCGTTTCCCGAAGTTTGTAACCTTCAGGAGTCTTCAATATGCCTCTGGCATCTTTGCTTTCCCGAAGTTTGTAACCTTCAGGCCCAACGGCTTCTGTTGTGATTCCCTGATCTTAAGTGATCGGCGGAACATATCCTTCCGGGATATAGTTAACAGGCATGCCCCAAGGACGATCTTTCAGCATTTGATACCTAGGATCATACTTTTCCACTATGGGCGTTGAGGTGATCTCTGAGATCACAGTTCTTTGTAGCTGAGCTTCTGCCATGGCTTGCATGTCGTTACGAAGCTTTCTCATATCCTCTCTCAGAGCGTCGATCTCTTCTTTCAACTCTCTGTTTTCTTCCTCAAGATCATCCATCCTTTTTTGACGATTGGCCCGAGTATTATACGAATGAGACAGTTTGACTCTAGAACCGAGACACAAATGTGAGATTCGTAGGTAAGAAGAATACGCGATGTGAGAATGATGAATGCAATGATTATATTAATTGTTTTTTGGTTTAATCAAAATAAACTTCGACAATTAGATTGCAAATATCAAACGGTGGGGAAACCCCTTTTTATTGAATTCAAAGGATTACAGAAATGGAAATACAGTAGATTACAAGGTGCAGAAACAGAAACCTAAGCTAATGGGTCCCGAGTCCTCTCTGAAGAGAAATCGGGTGCTGATTTTGGTATCTTCCTTTTCTTTGACCGGGGGTCTTGGGCCGTTGTCGGGTTGTCATTCCTTTGCCAGGTGAAAGGAGCGAGCGAATTCCTTTGGTCATCTTGATTATCCACAGCATGTTGCTCTAAAATCTCGATCAGAGCATCTTTCTCTTTCAGTAATTGCTGTATTTTGACGCACTCTACGTCGAGGGTGCGGTACTTGTTCTTCCAAGACCTCCTCTCCTTTTGAACTTTGTTGAGAGTAACCTGGAGCTTTTCAGTTTCAGTCATGAAGTACATGACAGACTCCCTCGGCAGAAGAATTTCGTGACGCGGATAAGGCATTTTTAGCTTGAGAGCTCTAGTTTGTACCCAATGGAGATAAGGCTCCACCGAGACACAATCCGGTTTCCCTAGAGACTCTCGTCCTTTCTTATGGACCTGTTTCCAAGCGTGCACTATTTCCATCTTTAGTGCTCTGTCGTTTTCTCCTTCCTTGAAGAAAAGACCTTCCAGATGAACACCCCGTGGGACGTGTCTCATCGGGTATCCAAATTGACGGCGAACCAATATCGGATGATAGTTGATTCCTCCTTTAGTTCCTATGAGGGGTACGTTGGGGAAGTTTCCACAACGATCAATGATTCTGATTCCATCACAGGTCCTATTACACCAATCTATATCAGAGTTGGTGAGGGACATGATCTTCTGCGACCAACGTAAGGCACTCTTACAATCCCAAAAATCAGCAGACTTGGGCAAGTGAGAGATAAACCATTTGTAAAGCAGAGGTACACAACATGTGATTTCCCCTCCGCTGTACAAATTTCCCAAGTGTACAGAATGATACGCATCTGCAAGCAAAGTCGGCACAGGGTTTCCAATGAGAAAAACCTTAATGGCGTTAATATCGACGAAGTTATTAATGTTGTGAAACAAAAATAACCCGTAGGCGAGCAAGACAAAGATGCTTTCAAAAGCAGTCACGTTTCCTATACTGGCGAAATACAGGGCCTTCTTTGTCAAGAACTAGGCTGGCAAACCTTGGATGCCACCCTTGGTGGTCAGGTGAGTCTTGACCTCAGACTCGTCCAAATGAATTGTTCTTGCAATGGTCTGATTCTTTAGAATTTCTTCCAGTCCAGAAAATGGAGCTCGATCAGTGATATGTATATCGATCAGATGAGAATACTCCTCCAGCGTTGGTGCTAATTGGTAATCCGGGAATGTGAAACAATGATAAACTAGATCGTAAAACTGAACGAGCGGGTCCATGATTCCCTCAATCACATGGACCCTTAGTAGAGATAGCAAACCTCCATACTTGGCTCTGAAGGCCTCTTGGTTTGTGATCATTCTCGCCAAACCTCTTAAATCCTCTAGTTTTGGAACCTTGAAGGTGTAACTATGAGTTCTCCTTCTACCGAAATCCATTAGTGCAATCCTTTTCTCTGATATTTGCAATCACAATCTTAGTTTAATTTGAAAAACAGAGAGACTAGAAGAGAAGAATTTTGTGAATGTTTTAATGTTTTTTTTTTAAATGAATGCATGAATGCAGCACACAAAAACATAGAAAAACATGGGGTCAAAGGGTCGTTGTCATGAAGTCAAGGCTCTACCCATCCCTAAAGGTTTATACTAAGGTGATTTTTGTACCTGTACTCATTATCATCAGCTCCTCCCAGGAAAGCAAAACAACAAGCGGATCGCCAGCGAGTTGTAGAGCAATCTTAGAGTAAGTGCCATTCACCGAGAATAGATCACCAGCCTCAAATGAGGGTAGTATCGCGTAACAACTATTTCCGATAGCTTCCGCACTACGAAAGGGTTTGGCTCCTTAGCTTCTCAGACTTAACAATCGGCCCATTGTCTAGGTGAGAGAATGGGTTGCTTTGGTCAGCCTCCACTGAGGTTGATGGTCGACCTCGTCGCCATCACTTATCTTAAGTGTATACTCGATCTTTCCACATACGGCATCACCCGCATTCCCATTAGCAGAAAAATAAACACGTATAGCAATTAGGAAAAGCAGTATATATATTTGTCCTAAACATCCTAGACCTTTAAAGCTAAGGATCCTAAGTTCCTGACAGAAAATGGGTTCCCCGGCGGAAGCCCCAATCTGTGGTTTTCATATAAGTGAAGAAAAGGAAGACCGTGCCTAGATCTAACTTCGAGAAGCCCCACGGTGGGCGCCATTTTTTTGTAGCGAGCGATTTTGGACGCGGTTCTTAAGCGCTGGTCGCTCTCTGCGGTTTGAGCTTAAACTACAGGTCGATTCATGTTTTATCCTATTAAAGCTGATGAAGGAAGGGAAATAGATGTCTCCAATTAACCCTGCTTTGCATACTGAGTTTAAACAGCGGTCTGTTAGGTTACGGATGCTATCAATGTGGGGGGGCCTTTGTACTGGTTATTTGTATTTTCGCCAATACGGTTTTCTCTCTTTTTATCTGGGCAGAAGGTTTCTGGCGGGGAACAAGGATTAGGATGTTAGAACTGATGCTTTTGAATTACTGCTTTTGATTGATGGAGATATGGGATTTGGGTTTTTTTGTTGATTGTGCTCGCTAAGATCTTTTCTTTCGATCTTATGCCTACGTATTCCCATTTACCGAAACAGGGAAATCAGAGCGTTCGTAGTTCCTCCTATTCTATGGGAGGAAAATGGTTGTTTTTGGTGTCTTGTTCAAATCCCAAGACGTGAAGCGAAAGGTGATTTGTATCTTGTTCAAAGCCCAAGATATGAAGCTGAAAAGGTTTGACTCTAGAGAGAATTTGTCATCTCTAAAGAGGGGTTTGTTTGTCACAACTGTTGGGTGACTGGTTATAGAGGGAGGATTACTTTAACCGGGATACGCGGATCCTAGCAATGCCATAATTTCCTTTATAGGGGGTTTTTAACCTGAAGGAGAAGACTTTAACTCGGTGTAGAGCAATGTTATCTTTCCTTAGGAATTTCTCATACTAAAAGAGGGACAGTGGCATGGATGTAGATGATCCAGAGGCTTGCCGCTTACAACGATTAGATGAAGGGGAAGGAGTTGTTGATGTTTGTGTACTGTGAACGAGGCACAGTTTTGATGCTAAAAGGTTAATTGGATCAACCAGTGGTTTTCTTATACAAAGCCTAAGAGGAGGCTAATATGTGTCTCGTACAAAGCCCGAGAGAGAGGCTAAAAGGTTTTGACTCAACGAGGGAGTCTTTTGGTATCTCGTATAAAGCCCGAGATGGAGGTTGTTGTTTGTTTGGTTCAATAAGAACCTTTTTTGTATCTCGTATAAAGCCCGAGATGGAGGCGAAAGGGGTGATTGACTCAACGATGGAGTCTCTTTTGTGTCTCGTACAAGGCCCGAGAGAGAGGCTAAACGTTGTTTGACTCAACGAGGGAGTCTTTTGTATCTCGTACGAAGCCCGAGATGGAGGCTAAAATTGTTAGCTCCGCTGGGGAGAATCATTGTATAAAGCCCAAGAGGAGGCTATGGTGACTGTTTCAGTTAAGTGACAGGTCCAGTATACTGATTTTGAAAGAGAAAATCAGTTCTTATATGAGCAACACTGTACTCATGGATTTGATTCAAGGATCCGGGTTATTCCTGTTCTTTAAGGAAGCGGGAAATCCGAAGGGTATTGAGACTGTCTGAGTCTACGGGTTTTCTTCCTATTTAACGAAGGGGTCACTTGAGAATGTCTTTGAGACTCAAGGAGATTAGACTGTCCAAGTCTAGAGTGTCATCTTTTGTACTGTGCTTTGAGAAACAGTAGTAGACTCTATGAAAGGACTGTTCTATGAAGATGACTGAGTTCTGTTCCTATACCTCTAGGAGGTCGTCGGGACAATTTGTACGAAGCCCAAGAGGAGGCTGGAAACTTTTAAGAAGCTGATCGGTCCTTGTACGATGCCCAAGAAGAGGCTATCATTCCCAGAGGAAGAGATCATTATATGAAGCCTAAGAGGAGGCGGTGAATACTTCTAAGAAGCCGTAAGGTCCTTGTACTAAGCCCAAGAGGAGGCTGGTTGCTTTTAGGAAGCCTGTGGGTCCTTGTACGATGCCCAAGAGGAGGCCGATGCTTTTAAGAAGCCCGTGGGTCCCCAAACTCCGAGAAATTCAAGGCAAGCTATTCACAAGGAATAGATCAAGTCAGGAAAGTTCGAGAATTTGGAAGAAACTCAAAGATGCCATTCACGGAGAATACATTCATCTCTGGGAGTAGAGTTTCTTGACAATTCCTAATGAGGACAACCGAAGAGAAGATTGTATCTGGTGATCCTATTGGGGATCTAGTTGTCTATTTCTATGAATAAACGAAACGACGTCACCTAGTTCTAGACGTAGTTGCCAGGGAAACTCGAAATATCTATACTATTATTACACAGTTGATATGAGTTTATGAAAGAAGACTTACAGTGAAACAACCCCACAATACAGTTATATGTATATGAAAGCGGTAAATGAAATCAATAACCACTTACTCGGTTGTAGAGCTTCCATGCTGTTTGGTTAGTTGTTCAACAAAGAAAGATTGAAAACAACAGTATATTCAAAATCAAAGGAGAAAGTGCTTTGAAAAAGAAAGATTTGGGGCTTACAGCTCAAGGAGAGGCCCAGGGTTTTATCAGTGAGCGCACTGTTTGAATTTGTACAGAGGGACTTATACAAGTGACTGAGGCCCAAAAATTGTTTTCTGTACAAAGGGAGTTGGGTCTTACACTCTCTTAAGAGGCCCAAAAGGTTTAAAGAAAAAGGGTGGGGCTTATAACACGAGGGTAGACCCAGATGATTTTTGTTTAAAATGGCGATCACGCCGAGGTTTTCTTTAACGCGGAGGGACTTATACAATAAGTGAGACCCAAAATGTTCTTGGTTAAAAGGGGGTTGGGTCTTACACTCTATTAGAGGCCCAAGAGTTTTGAATAGGTCTTATAGCTCAAGGAGAGGCCCAAAAGGTTATTTTTCAAAAGGCGACGATCGCGCCGTTTATTTTTGACGGTATCGGGACTTATACAATACACTGAGGCCCAAAAATGATTTGGTCAAAAAAAGGATTGGGTCTTACATTCTATTAGAGGCCCAAAAGTGTTTGACAATGATTTGTTTGGGTGAAAATCAAAGAAACCCTAATTTTATTCTTTAAAAGTAAATATTTAAAGAAAATCAATGAAAAATACCAAATAGGTTTGAATAAACCACTTGTGATTTTTGTTTAAGGTTTAAAAATGAGGTATAAACCACAAGAGATATTAAAACTCATTTGGTCTTGATTTTTCAAGATGAATATTCATTTTAAAAATGTTTAAAAACAAATAAAATGAATTTATTCACAAAAATACTAATTATATTAAATAAATAATATAAACTTAATTTTTTTGTGGAATAAAATATTTCAACATTTTTGTGATTTTTTGCAAAAAAGAACCAATAAAAAATAATTAAAATTGAAAGAGTTATTAATTTTCCAAATAATTAACAAAACATGAAAATATTGGAAAAATAGCAAAAATGTGAAAAATCACAAAATGGCATGGGTGGGGTTTGAACCCACGACCTCAAGCATACAAGGCGCGCGCCTTACCACTGGGGTGGTGATACATCCATTGTTTGAAACAAACCAACAAATACACAAGTCATGCCTTGGTTTTGGCTTGCCCAAGGCAAGTTTTGGCTCAAAAACGTGAAGGTCATAACTTTCTCAATTCTTAATGGTTGGAGACAAAATTTATATGTATCTGGGCCAGAATTTCACAAGGAATCCAATGGTGGTGGTGGTTTTTTCAGATCACACTCCCTCCTCAAAACCCGATAGTGGTTTTGAAAATGGCCTATGATTGCATTTTCTATGCTACACTTGGATACAGGCATGAATTACATGATTAATTGGCACAAACACAACACATATGACATGTACAATGGATGCATACTCAGTGGACTTCAAATGCACACATGTTTTGGTGAGTGCAAGTTGAGAGGCTTACCCTTCTATGGGATTTTGGAGGTTTCTCTGCAATCTGCCAACCCTCTTGCTCCAGATATGATTTTATGCTTTGAACCACCTCAAATGATCCCTTGGATGCTTTTAGGATGATTGGAATCAGCTTGTACCTGCAAAAACACAAACAGTCCCTTTCTTGCAAAAGGGGTTAAAAGTGACCAAAATAGCAACTCCCTCAAATGGTGTTCCAGATGGTGGGAACCATTTGGGAAAGTTCAAGGATGATATTTGGAGTGTGTTTGAGGTTTTATCTTGTTTGGAAAGTGACTGAATCAAGACATGGCTTGAAAAATGCAAAAAAAAAAAATGCTATTTTGAGGTTTTGAGAGGTGACTTTGTGATGTTGTGATTACAGGTCACTTTTGATGGTTTGCACAGCTTACATATGATATATATGAGGTGTGTGTGTGATTAGTTTGGGTGGAATTGCTCTCTAGCTCAAAAACTCAGAATTACTTGCTTTGGAAGGCAAGTTTGAGGTGAAAGAAGAAATTTTGAGGAAAGCATCTGTTTGATAACTTTGGTGTACTCAAACTGAACACAATTTAACTCTATTTATAGTAGAGCAAGTTTGTTTTGGGATCCACAGTGAATGGCAACTGCAGCAGGTGTTTGTTCAATGTTGGCCAATGGAAATGCAAGTCTCCTCTAGCCATTGACTAGAGGTTAGGGCACAGGGTTGTGGTTCCCTTGGCCTTGGATAAGTCTTGACTGATTTCAGATGAGAATGGCTCAGTCCATGCCACCTTGATGCTTCCATTGAACGCTTCAATCCAAATTTGGAGTCTTGTCCCTATTTTGGCCATTCTAGGTTCAACATGCTATTTCTTGTTCCATGGACTTTGGAGGCTTGGCTCAGTGATTGTCCCCTTTAGATCCAATCCTCAGATGTGTCCAAGTGGATAGGAGCATTTGAATTTGGCTGATTTTGGTAAATCGAGCAAAATTGCAAATTCTGCCTTGCCTTTGACAGATTTCAGCAAGGCAACTTGCCAATGTCATATCTCATGGTGTAAGTTGATTTTGGTAATGTTCTTGACCATTTTGGAAAACCCTTACATGATACAACAACTATTTGAACATGTTTGGTTTTGATCTCTTTTGAATCCAAGTGAAAAATCCCCCTACATTTGGCAAAAAGTGAAGACAGATTTGGACTTAGTGAAAATTTCACTAAGTGTTGGAAAAAGTGACATTTTCATTTTTCAGCCATTTTGATCACTTCATAACTCAAAATCCTTAATGAATTGGACTTAGGTCTAGTTGAAGTTTTTGTAGAGGGTAATGAGGGCTACAAATCCATCTTTGGATGAGGAAAAATGGCTTTGTGGTTTAGGAGTTATGATCCTACAAAGTTGGTACCCTTGTCACTTTATTTTTAACTTAGAAAATTTTCTAAGTTTTTATGGTTACCCCTTTTACAAGTTATCCAACTTTTCTTGATTTTTCTTGATGAATGATGATTCAAATTATACATTAACATCATTTTAGGGTTAAAAAACCATTTTGGTGAAAAATCTCAAAAAGTCAAAGTTGACTTTTGTGCACAGTTGACTTTTTATCAGATGAATTCCAAACTGTGCAATTCTTCAGGAAATCATGTCCTTGACCTAAATCAAACTTGATGGACATGTTCCATGGGTGTCATAGGGTATATTGAATCATGTCTTAGGGTTTGGGAGCATGTCCTGGTCAAAAGTCAAAGTTACAGTTGACTTTTTCCTTAAAACCCTAATTGTGGTGCAGATGAAATTGAGACTTGTTGCTCAAGCTTCTTGGATTAATCCATTGTTCCAAATGGATCAATATAGTTCATTAGAGACCCTCAAACCCTCTCTTGAGGTCTTGGCTCATGGTTTGCCCCAAAAGTCAACTTAGGGGTGAATTAGGTCAAGAAACCCTAATTCTTGATTTTTGATGAATGCATCCCCTGAGGCAAGATTGACTTGATGATTGGGTCCATGAGGTTCCATGGAGTATATTAGGTTATGTTTTGGATCATTGGCTTGTACCCAGATGAAAATTTTCTATCTGGAGGCCCTGGTCGACCAAAACCCTAATTTGGTGACACTGTCAATCTTGAGACTTGATCCACCTAGAAGGGAGCAGCCTTGTGCTTAATCCTTGAAGTGGGAGTCCTTTTGATCCATTATGGATGTTTAAGAGGTTAGACAAGTTGAAGATCATGTCATTCCTTGATTGATCATTTGTCTAAAGGCTCTGAGAGGGTTTGAAACCCTAAGCTTGATTGTAGTGAATGCTCAACAATTCCTTGAGGAGATTGATGAGGCACAAAGGTACATCCATATTGTGCTGATGATTTGCACCATGATGGGAAATCTTAGTGGTCAAAATTTGGGGTATGACACACACCCCAAACGGCCTTCATGTCAAACCATGGAAACAACAACTACAATGTTATGTCCTTCGGCCTCAAGAACGTTGGGGCCATCTATCAGTAACTCATGGATGATGTGCACTCATTGTCGAAATGGTTTTGGCCCTAGAGATGTGAACCTCCAGATTGAAAGCCAAGAACGACTCCCAATTAATTGCCAACCAAGTCGCTAGAAAGTACCAGGCCAAAGAACCTCAACTGATAAAATATCTGCATAAGGTATGGAGTTTATTAGTATATTTTACGTCTTTGGAAGTAGAACTTTCCCTTTAGTGACAAAATTTAGAGCATACCTACTCTCCAAGCTTGCCAACTCAAAAACGATGGGGTTTAACCAGACAGTGATCCAAAATACTCTTGCCATCCCCAATGTTGTGATGTATGAGGGAGAACGAAATCTCCATGGTCCTCTCATAAGTCCATAAAAGGGCATGCAATAGTCATATTGCCGGTAGGGATTTCGCCCACAAATTAATTAGGGCATGATGTTATTGGCCTACCTTGCTGAAGGATAACATCTCCTTTATAAAGAAGTGCGACCAGTGTCAGTGGCATGTTGACCTTCATCACGCTCCTCCATAACTCCTTCATTCCATGACATCACCCCGACCCTTCTACCAGTGGGGGTGGACATCTTAGGCTCGTTCCTTCTAGCGTCGGGTTAAATAAAATTCTTGATTGTGGGAATAAATTACTTCACAAAGTGGATAGAGGCAGAAGTTTTCGCAAAAATTACAGCTGAAGGATCCTTTATTTCTACTGGCAGAAGACTATATGCAGGTTTGGGCTACCAAGAATCATCATCTCTGATACTGGAACCCATGTCACCAATAATATAGTCATTGAATTTTACTGGGAATTAGGAGTTCAATCAAAGTTTTTATCTATTGTCTACTCGCAAGCTAATGGTAAAGCAGAATCGATGAATAAGTTGACCCTGACAGGGCTCAAGAAGAAACTCGATAACACCAAAGATTTGTGGGCGGAGATCCTTTTCTCCTTGAAAGGATGTTTGAATATGCTAGGCTTCCATGCGATGGCCCTTTCCACCTCTTAAGGCAATACGAATACTTTATATTTCCGCGGGAAGGTTATTCCAACCTGTAGCGAGCGATTTTGGACGCGGTTCTTAAGCGCAGGTCGCTCTCTGCGGTTGAGCTTAAAACTACAGGTCGATTCATTTTTTATCCTATTGTGAGCTGAATAAGGATGGGAAATAGATGTCTCTAATTAACCCTGCTTTGCATACTGAGTTTAAACAGCGGTCTGTTAGGTTACGGATGCTATCAATGTGGGGGGGGCCTTTGTACTGGTTATTCGTATTTCGCCAATACGGTTCTTTCTTTCTTTTTTCTAGGCAAAGGGTTTCTGGCGGGGAATAAGGATTAGGATGTTAGGACTGATGCTTTTGAATTACTGCTTTTGATTGATGAAGATGTGGGATTTGGGTTTTTTGTTGATTGCGCTCGCTAAGATCTTTTCTTTCGATCTTATGCCTACGTATTCCCGTTTACCGAAACAGGGAAATCAGAGCGTTCGTAGTTCCTCCTATTCTATGGGAGGAAATTGGTTTTTGGTGTCTTGTTCAAAGCCCAAGACGTGAAGCGAAAGGTGATTTGTATCTTGTTCAAAGCCCAAGATGTGAAGCTAAAAGGTCTATTTGTGTCTTGTTCAAAGCCCAAGACGTGAAGCGAAAGACCTCGACTTTAGAGAGAATTTGTCACCTCTAAAGAGGGGAGAAGGAGAATTACTTTAACTGGGATACGCGGATCCGAGCAATGCCATAATTTCCGAAGAAATGGTTTTAACCTGAAGGAGAAGACTTTAACTCAGTGTAGAGCAATGCCATCTTTCCTTAGGAATTTCTCATGCTAAAAGAGGGACAGTGGCATGGATATAGATGATCCAGAGGCTTGCCGCTTACAGCGATTAGATGAAGGGAAAGGAGTTGTTGATGTTTGTGTACTGTGAACGAGGCACAACTTTGATGTTAAAAGGTTGATTGGATCAACCAGTGGTTTTCTTATACAAAGCCTAAGAGGAGGCTATTTTGTGTCTCGTACAAAGCCCGAGAGAGAGGCTAAAGGTTTTTGACCCAGTGGGGCATATCGTTATAGAAAGCCTAAGAGGAGGCTATCAAAGAGTTCGACTCTTTCTTAAGGGATTTATATCTCGTACGAGGCCCGAGATGGAGGCAAAAAAAGGGTGATTGACTCAACGAGGGAATCTTTTGTGTCTCATACAAAGCCTGAGAGAGAGGCGAAAAGGTTGTTTTGACTCCACTGGGGAGAATTTTGGTATCTCGTACGAAGCCTGAGATGGAAGCTATTGTAACTGTTTCAGTTGAGTGACAGATCCAATATACTGATTTAAAAGAGAAAATCAGTTCTTATATGAGTAACACTGTACACAGGGGTTTGATTTGAGGATCAGGGACATCTCCTTTTCTTTGAGGAAACGGGAAATCCAAAGGGTATTGAGTCTGTCCGAGTCTGCGGGTTTCCTTCCTATTTAACGAAGGGTGCTTGAGAATGTCTTTGAGACTCAAGGAAGTTAGACTGTCCAAGTCTAGAGTTTTATCTTTTGTACTATGCTTCGAGAAACAGTAGTAGACTCTACGAAAGGACTGTTCTATGAGAATGACTAGGTTCTGTTCCTATACCTCTAGGAGGTCGTCGGGACAATTTGTACGAAGCCCAATAGGCGGCTGGAAACTTTTAAGAAGCCGACGGGTCCTTGTACGAAGCCCAAGAGGAGGCTATCATTCCCAGAGGAAGAGATCATTATACGAAGCCTAAGAGGAGGCTGTTAATACTTCTAAGAAGCCGTAGGGTCCTTGAATAATGCCCAAGAGGAGGCCGGGTTGCTTTTAGGAAGCCTGTGGGTCCTTGTATGATGTCCAAGAGGAGGCCGATGCTTTTAAGAAGCCCGTGGGTCCCAAACCAAAGAAAAGTTCAGGAAAACTCTTTTAGAGTTAAAACCACTGGTAAACGTGCGAGGTTTACTATCCAGTGACTTTAACTTTTAGAGAGAGTCCGAACCGTTCGGCGGTTTGAAGAAATTCAAGAGAAGTTTCACCGAGAATAATTCATCTCTGGGGGATAGAATTTCTTGACGATTCCTAAGGAGGACAGCCGAAGAGAAGACTGTATCTGGTGCTCCTATTGGGGATCTAGGCGTCTATTTCTACGAATAAATGAAACGGCGTCACTTAGTTCTAGACGTAGTAGCCGGGGAAACTCGAAATATCTATACTATTATTACACAGTAGATATGAGTTTATGAAAGGAGACTTACAGTGAGCAGCCCCACAATACAGTTTATAATATGAAAGCAGTAAATGAAAGCGATAACCACTTACTCGGTTGTAGTGCTTCCGTGCTGTTTGGTTAGTTGTTCAACAAAGAAAGATTAAAAACTACAGTATATTCAAAATCAAAGGAGAAAGTGCTTTGAAAAGGAAAGATTTGGGGCTTACAGCTCAAGGAGAGGCCCAGGGTTTTATCAATGAGCGCACTGTTGAATTTGTACAGAGGGACTTATACAAGTGACTGGGGCCCAAAAAGGTTTTCTGTACAAAGGGATGGGTCTTACACTCTCTCAAGAGGCCCAAAAAGGTTTAAAGAAAAAGAGAGTGGGGCTTATAACACGAGGGTAGGCCCAGACGGTTTTTATTTTTAAACGGGCGACGATCGCGCCGTTTGCTTGTACAGAGGGACTTATACAATGAGTGAGGCCTAAAAAGTTTTTGTACAAGGGGGATGGGTCTTACACTCTCTCAAGAGGCCCAAAGAGTTTTGAGATAAATAAATGGGTCTTACTACTCGAGGGTAGGCCCAGATGATTTTTGAAAAGGCGACGATCGCGCCGTTTGTTTTTTGACGGTATCGGGACTTATACAATAAGTGAGGCCCAAAGATGATTTGGTAAAAAAAAAGGGGTTGGGTCTTACACTCTAATAGAGGCCCAAAGTGTTTTGAAAATGATTTTTTGAGGGTTGAATTAATCCAAAACCCTAATTTGTTTTCAAAATGTATTTAATTGAATAAAAATTCAATTAAAATGATCAAAAATTGTTTAACACATGGAAAACAAATTGTGATCTTGGATTAATGCTTCAAAAATCAAGTATTGACCTACAAAATAATTAGAAAGCATTAAAAGTTGCAAAATCAATGTAGAAGAAATATTTAAAATGCCAAAAACAATCAAAATATTAATTCTTTACAAAAATATCAATTATATGAAATAAATAATATTTTTGGGATTTTTGGTAAAATAAAATATTTTAACATTTTTGTGAATTATTAAAAAAAGAATCAACTCAAAATCATTAAAACTCAGAGAGAAATTAATTTTTGAATCAATTAAACAAAATCACAAAATTCAAATATTCAAATATATGAAAATGGCGCGAAGAACAACACCAAGAACACGCGCATTTTTTCAGTTTGCCCAGATTTGCATTTTTCATCCAATCTCACTGAATACGTAATTATAACATGCAATCCACATATCATTATGCTCGTCTCAACCTCACGATCATGTCTATGTACTTTAATTTCATTTAAATTAAACATACAACAAGAAATCACGAAGAAACCTCAAGAACCCTAATTTCTGCATGAAGGCTAGAATTTTTGATACACGATTCAAACAATGCAATTAATTGAGGGAAAACATTCCATGCATGATTATGAACATATGGCCAAATTATTGTGCGAGGAAATATGCATAGAATGAGAGATGCCCAAGTTTAGGCATACCTCCAAGTCGTGACAGCAAGAGCAGATGTGATTTTGAGTTGGAGGTGTTACAGACAAGTTGTGATGATTTGGACAGCTTCCCTACCCCATATGGAGTGTGTTTGAACACTTGGATTGAATTGAAATGGACTGGATCAGTTTATGGCATCTCAGCTGCAACTTCACTTCAAACTTGTGTGGATGGCAAATGATTTTGAGATTTTGATGTTTCAGAAGTTATGTGAGTGTTTGATCAGCTCATATGTGATGTATGTGAGGTGTGTGAGTGATTGGTTTGTGCAGAATTGCTCTCAAACTCAAAACCCGATAGCTACCTTGCTAAGAAAGGCATTTTTGCCAAGAGAAAGAGATTTTGATGAAAGCATCTGTTAGATGGCTTTGGTGTACTTAAACTGACCACAATTGAGCTCTATTTATAGTAGAGCAAGTTTGTTTTGCAAGGAATAGTGCATGGCAGCTGGTAAGTAGGTTTCCTCAATGTTGGCCAATGGAAATGAAAGTCTCCTCTAGCCATTGACTAGAGGTTAGGGCACAGAGCTTTGGTCCCCTTGGTCTTGGATAAGTTTTGACTGATTTCAGATGAGAATGGCTCAGTCCATGCCACCTTGATGGTTCCATTGAATGCCTCATTCCAAATTTGAAGTCTTGTCCCTATTTTGGCCATTCTAGGTTCAACATGCTATTCTTTGTTCCTTGGACCTTGGAGGCTTGGCTCAGTGATTGTCCCCTTTGGATTCAATCCTCTGAGGTGTCCAAGTGGATTGGAGCAATTGAAATTGGCTGATTTTGGCAAATCGAGCCAAATTGCAAATTCTGCCTTGCTTTGACAGATTTCAGCAAGGCAACTTGCCAATGTTGTATCTCATGGTGTAGGTTGAATTTGGCAATGTTCTTGGACATTTTGGAAAGCCCTAACATGATACAACAACTGTTTGAACAAGTTTGGTTTTGATCTCTTTTGATTCCAAGTGAAAAATCCCCCTACATTTGGCAAAAAGTGAAGGCAAATCTGACTTAGTGAAAATTTCACTAAGTGTTGGAAAAAGTGACTTTTTTCACTTTTCAGCCACTTTGATCACTCCATAACTCAAAATCCTTAATGAATTGGAATGACTTGTAGTTGAAGTTTTTGTAGGTGATAGTGAGGGCTACAAATCCATCTTTGGATGGAAAAAATTGGCCTTGTGGTTTAGGAGTTATGGTCCTCCAAAGTTGGTACCTTTGCCACTTTATTTTTAACTTAGAAAAATTTCTAAGTTATATGGTTACCCCTTTTACAAGTTATCTCACTTTTCTTGATTTTTCTTGATGAATGATGATTCAAATCATACATTAACATCATTTTAGGGTTAAAAATCCATTTTGGTGATAAATCTCAAAAAGTCAAAGTTGACTTTTGTGCACAGTTGACTTTTTATCAGATGAATTCCAAACTGTGCAATTCTTCAGGAAATCATGTCCTTGACCTAAATCAAACTTGATGGACATGTTCCATGGGTGTCATAGGGTATATTCAATCATGTATTAGGGTTTGGGAGCATGTCTAGGTCAAAAGTCAAAGTTACAATTGACTTTTCCCTTAAAACCCTAATTGTGGTGCAGATGAAAATGAGACTTGTTGCTCAAGCTTCTTGGATCAATCCATTATTCCAAATGGATCAATATGGTGTATTAGAGACCCTCAAATCATCTCTTGAGGTCTTGGCTCATGGTTTGTCCCAAAAGTCAACTTAGGGGTGAATTAGGTCAAGAAACCCTAATTCCTAATTTTTGAAGAATGCATCCCCTGAGGCAAAATTGACTTGATGCATGGGTTCATGAGGTTCCATGAAGTATATTAGGTCATGTTTTGGATCATTGCCTTGTGCCCAGATGAAAATTTCCATCTGGAGGCCCTAGTCGACCAAAACCCTAATTTGGTGACACTGTCGATCTTGAGACTTGATCCACCTAGAAGGGAGCAGCCTTGTGCTTAATCCTTGAAGTGGGAGTCCTTTTTGATCCATTGTGGATGTTTGAGAGATTAGACAAGTTGAAGATCATGTCATTTCTTGATTGATCCTTTGTCTAAGCACTCAGAGAGGGCTTGAAACCCTAATTTTGATTGTAGTGGATGCTCACCCATCTTTGGGGAGACTAATGAAGCATGATGGTTCATCCATATTATGATGATGATTTTCACAATGATGGGAAATCTAAGTGGTCAAAATTTGGGGTATTACAGATGCCTCTATTTAATCTTCTTGGACCCGAAGGTATGAATGACGTTAGTATTCGGGCATTCGGGGTGCAAGAGGATTAAATATCGGAATATCCGAAATTTTGATGGTGGTTATGAATGGTAGCTTACGCATTCATCTTCTTTAGCTAAGCAATGATGCTTAGAAAAGGTAAACTTCCCCTCGATCCTGGTCTTCAGCCAAGGAACTGGTCTCAGTTTTCTTTTGAAATAAACCTCCCCCCGTTCTTGGTTTCCTACCAAGGAACTAGTCTTAGTTTCTGATTTAAACTTCCCCTCGATCCTGGTTTCTTACCAAGAACTGGTCTTAGTTTCTGATTTAAACTTCCCCTCGATCCTGGTTTCTTACCAAGGAACTGGTCTCAGTTGTGGAAACAAACTTCCCCTCGATCCTGGTTTCCTACCAAGGAACTGGTCTTAGTTTCTGATTTAAACTTCCCCTCGATCCTGGTTTCCTGCCAAGGAACTGGTCTTAGTTTCTTTTGCCAATAAACTTTCTTGACAAGGGACACTATTCATAGCGGTTTTCCTCAAACTTCTCGCCGAATTTTCCTGGGGAGATGCCATTTGAGTGGAAAAAGATTTGATGTCAGACTTGCTGGGAAACCCATTCGTCTGAATTGTAGAGGTACACAAACTTCTCTGTTTTGGAGATGCCATTTGTCGATTCTACTGGGGAAAGCGAGTCTCTTGAGAGACTGTTTTCATTTGGGATCTTTCATCATACTTTTCTCGGGATCTTCCCGGAGAAATGCCATATGACGGGGTCCAATTTTGAGGTGCCGATGACCTTTTCATCAACGACTTTTCGAAGAAATACTGATGTACTGCCGAATCTCTGTTTAAGAGGCTTTCTCTGTGGATTTTCCTTAATCCGGGAAAGCAAGGATATCATCTTCAATGGCGAAGAGTGATGTTTATTGAGAGTTTTCTCTGGCTTTTCAGAGGTTCAAGTTATCAAAGTGGCCAAGTGCCGACTCTGATCTAAAGATACACTGGTGGCGAGATTGTGCAGACCCAACACTTCCTGACGAGGAAAGAACTGACAAACTCGATTGAGAAAACTGTTTATCACTAGGGGACAAGACCGACTAGAGTGATAGTGATGCAATATGAAATGTAAATGCAAATAAAAAATGCATGAAGTATGTATGTATATGCTGACAAAACAGACGCGACATACAGACTAAGAGATGAACACAATTGGATACTCGGCCATCGCGGGGCGAAGAAGTACCGTTGATTCACAATAGCAATTCCACCTTGCTTAGGAGAGATAGTCCACGCGGGGAGCTATGTTGATCGGGCTTAGGAGATGAGAACTCGGCCGAGGGTGTCAGACGAAATAAGGTCTCTGACACAGTTGATCCCTTCATTCAGGCATACTGCCTTAGAAGGAGTACTTTGATTCTGCACTTTGAAATTCGCTTACTTCGGGAGAAGCAATCGATGTTCTTCTGATGTTCAACAGTCAAAAGAAATGCCATCTTTAATTTAAAAGCAGAAAAAGTTTTAACAAGTAAATTCATTTTTGTTTTATTTCAAGAATCGCTGATTAAGTTTAAACAACGTCGTTCTCTAAAGCTAAAATAAGTTAAGAATTACAAACAAAAGCACAAGGGCTCAAATTTTATTGATAAGATGGAGATCAGCCAAACGCGTGATTCCAAAGAGTATATACAAAGTTAGAAAATGGTAATTTACAGGGAAAAGGGCTACGTTGAAACATAACGACCACTATCCTTCTACCAACTTTGAATTCGGGGCATCCTGAGCTTCCATCGAAGATGACCTTTGACTGGAGTTTTCTGACAGATGATGCAACTGCTGCTGAGGGACTTGCCTCTGTTGAACATAGTTACTTGCCATTATCCCTAATTTTTGCCTGGATTGTACTATGAGATTTCCAATCCATCGGGATGATTTTTTTTCATGTCTATAACTTTTGCCTGGACCGCCCTTTCGGGTTTTCAATCCACCGAGACGTTTTTTTTTTTAGTTTAGGCGAAGTATTTCTTGACTACATCAACATTCGTGGGGTAGGCAAATTCCTCTCCGTCCATGGTTGCAAGTCTCAAGGCGCCGCCTGAGAAAGCTTTCGTGACCACATAGGGGCCATCATAATTCGGGGTCCATTTGCCCCGAGAGTCAGTGAGAAATGATTGTATCTTCTTGAGCACGAGGTCTCCTTTCCTGAAGACACGAGGTCGGACCTTTTTGTCGAACGCCCTCTTCATTCTCTGTTGATACAACTGACCGTGGCATAGTGCCGTGATTCGCTTCTCTTCGATCAGGTTCAATTCGTCGTGTCGACTTTGACACCATTCAGCTTCGGTGAGCTTAGCTTCCATCAATACCCGGATTGATGGGATCTCTACTTCTATGGGAAGCACTGCCTCCATGCCATATACTAGAGAGAAATGGGTTGCCCCTGTTGAAGTGCGGACAGATGTATGATAACCGTGAAGAGCCAAGGGTAGCATCTCGTGCCAGTCTTTATAGGTTACAACCATCTTCTGAACGATCTTCTTGATGTTCTTGTTAGCCGCTTCTACCGCTCCGTTCATCTTGGGTCGGTAGGGAGATGAGTTATGGTGTTCAATCTTGAACTCTGCACACAACTCTTTCATCATCTTATTGTTCAAGTTAGATCCATTATCAGTAATGATCTCGCTTGGAACACCATAACGGAAGATGATATTGTTTTTGATAAATCGGACCACCACTTGTCGGGTTACATTGGCGAATGACGCTGCTTCGACCCACTTGGTGAAATAGTCAATGACTACCAGGATGAACCGATGTCCGTTTGAAGCCTTGGGCTCAATCATACCAATCATGTCGATTCCCCATATGGAAAAAGGCCATGGGGAAGAAAGAACTTTGAGATGTGATGGCGGTACATGAATTTTGTCGGAGTATATCTGACACTTGTGACACCTCCTCATGTACTTATAGCAGTCGGATTCCATTGTCAACCAATAGTACCCTGCTCTTAGAATTTTTCTCGCCATTGCGTGTCCATTGGCATGAGTGCCAAAGGATCCTTCATGAATTTCTTTCATAAGCATGTCTGCTTCTGGTCTGTCGACGCATCGGAGCAAAACCATGTCAAAATTCCTCTTATAAAGAGTGTCACCGCTCAGGAAGAAGTTTCCAGCCAATCTTCTGAGGGTCTTTCTGTCTTTTCTGAGTGCCCCAGATGGGTACTCTTATTTCTGAAGGAAGCATTTGATATCGTGATACCAAGGTCTGTCGTCTATGACTGCTTCAATCGCGAAGATGTAAGCGGGCCGTTCAAGGCGCATGATGTCGATCTTAGGTATGTCATTCCATTGACCTACACTAATCATAGAAGAGAGAGTGGCTAATACATCAGCCATGTGATTCTCATCACGAGGGATGTGATGAAAGTCGACTCTATTGAAGAAGGGTAACAACCTCCTTGCATAGTCTTTGTAAGGAATCAATCCTGATTGGTATGTGTTCCAATCTCCTTTTATCTGATTGATAACCAGGGCTGAATCGCCGTATACGTCCAAGTTTTTGATCCTTAAATCAATCGCTTCTTCGAGACCCATAATACATGCTTCGTATTTGGCCTCGTTGTTCGTACATTTGAATGTAAGTCTAGCAGTGAAAGGAATGTGGGAACCCTGAGGGGTAACAATGATTGCCCCAATTCCGTTTCCATAATGATTAACTGCTCCGTCAAAGATAAGTCCCCATTGGGAACCTGGTTCTGGCCCTTCACTGGGTAGCGGTTCATCGCAATCTTTCATTTTTAGATACATGACATCTTCGTCTGGGAAGTCAAACCCGATTGATTCTTGATCGTCAATCGGTTGATGAGCTAAATGATCGGCTAAAATACTTCCTTTAACGGCTTTCTGAGCGTGGTACTCTATGTCATATTCTGATAGTAACATCTGCCAACGGGCAATCCTTCCCGTGAGAGCAGGTTTTTCGAAAACGTACTTGATTGGATCCATTTCGGAGACCAACCAAGTAGTATGACGAATCATGTACTGGCGAAGACGTTTGGCTGCCCAAGCCAAAGCGCAACAAGTTTTCTCGAGCATCGTGTACCGAGTCTCGCAGTCGGTGAATTTCTTGCTTAAATAGTAAATGGCAGACTCTTTCCTTTTAGTTTCGTCTTGTTGGCCAAGTACACATCCCATCGATTCCTCTAGGACTGTGAGGTAAATGATCAGTGGTCTTCCTTCCACTGGAGGTGATATAATCGGAGGATTCAACAAATATTCCTTAATACTATCAAAGGCGGTTTGGCAATCTTCTGACCAAACGCAATCCTGGTTCTTTTTGAGTAATTTGAAAATCGGCGCACATGTCGCGGTCATAAGGAATATGAATCTGGAGATGTAGTTCAAACGTCCCAGGAATCGTCTGACTTGTTTTTCAGTTTTCAGAGAAGGCATTTCTTGAATGGCCTTGACCTTGTCAGGATCAACTTCAATTCCTTTCTGGCTGACGATGAACCCTAGTAGTTTCCCCGAACGGACACCGAAGGTGCACTTGTTGGGATTCAAGCGGAGCTTGAATTTTCTTAGACGTTCGAACAATTTTGACAGATGTTCAACGTGCTCATCCTCTGTTCTTGATTTTGCAATCATATCATCGACATATACCTCGATTTCTTTGTGTATCATGTCATGAAACAGAGTAGTCATGGCCCTTTGATAGGTTGCCCCGACATTCTTCAAACCGAACGAAATTACCTTGTAACAAAAGGTACCCCATGGGGTAATGAATGAAGTTTTCTCCATGTCTTTCGGCGCCATTTTGATCTGATTATAGTCCGAGAATCCATCCATGAAGGAGAATACTTTGAACTTTGCTGTGCTGTCGACCAGCATGTCAATGTGTGGTAAAGGAAAGTCGTCCTTTGGACTTGCCTTGTTTAGATCTCTGTAATCAACACACATTCTGACCTTTCCATCCTTTTTGGAAACGGGTACGATGTTGGCTAACCATTGAGGATATTCAGATGTAGCGAGGAAACCCGCGTCAATCTGTTTCTGTACCTCCTCCTTGATTTTGATGGCCATGTCCGGATGAGTCCGTCTCAACCTTTGCTTTACTGGCGGACATTCCGATCTCAACGGTAAGTGATGTTCCACGATGCTGGTATCCAACCCTGGCATATCCTGATAGGACCAAGCGAATACATCGGGGAATTCTTTGAGAAGCTTTATCAAACTTTCTTTGACAGTTGGACTGAGCAGTGCTCCGATCCTGATTTCTTCTTTCTCTTTTTCTGAACCCAAGTTTACCGTTTCCAACGGTTCTTTGTGAGGTTCAATGGACCTTTCCTCTTGTTTGAGTAGTCGGGAGATCTCTTCTGGAATTTCGTTGTCATTTTCTTCTTCAGCCTCGAATACCGGGAACTCAAAGTTGGGAGAAGGCATCGGATCGTATGTTTCAACGGGGTGTAAAACAAGCAATCTGCATGACGTGATGATTCGTGTTTAGAAGAGATAGAGAAAATGCAAATGTGTGCAGTGTTTTGATTTTACTGCTTGTTTTTATGATTGAATTGTTTTTTAGGATTACCATTTTCTGAAAAAGCAAAAAGAGAAAACAACAATTCATGCGGAAATTACAGAACGACGTTATTTTATTAATGAACAATTCGAATCTTGAAACTACAGCCCTATAAAACAAAACTCTGTCGCTTTGGGCAAAGCGAAGAGGGAAATTTACAGAAAACGAGCCCTATCAAAACATCCGTTTCACCTGGGCAGGGTGAAAGGTTAAAGATGGCAATTACTTTGACTGATGAACGACCTTCGGAACCTCGACGGCAACCCATTGGCGGCGAACTCCTCGGTGAATCACAAAGTCTGGCACCTTCCTTGATTTGTCTTCAGAAATGACGCTGATTTCTGGTGGAGCAGGATCATTAGAATCTGTCTCCCAGGCAGAATTGTCGTGGGAGAATTCCTCTGTTGCATTTTGCATAGCATTGGTGCTCTCAGTTGCATCTCCCCATCCAGTTGGCTGGATGTCTTCGAGCCTGATACGAGAGCTTTCTGGCGCAGTGTACTTGACCATATAGTCGTATTTTCCACTTGGTTCTCCCAGAGTGTCCCAAACTTCTTTGGAACTGGAGGAGTCATCTCTCTCAATGACGTTGACCTCGGGAAAAGCATAATTGATGAATTCAAGTCCTGCGAACATTGCGAATTCATCTTCATGTTGAGTAGTTTCTGAATGACCTGAGTGTTGATCCCATGATATGGTGGGGACACAGGTATTCTGTTCAATGACGGTCAGCTGATTTTCATTGTTCGGCTGACTTTCTTGCCCCAAGTTTCCTGGGTAAGGCTGCCATATTGGCAGGCCATCCATCAGGCCATAGTAATTGTGGTCAAAGTTGTCTTTCATCAGAGTGTCCTCCTCTAATGAATTTAGCAGAGCACGACATCCTTCCGGATCATAATCTCCGTAGATCATTTCGACATCTGATCTTGGTATAAATCTCGGACTTTCTGTAGGAAAGCAAAAAGGCATAGGCACCTCTTCTTGAGACATATAGCCGTCCTGGTTAAGATAGGACTTCCATTCTTCATCTGTGTCAGAGGGATCTTCCTCATTGATAGCATGAACTGTCTGAGACACTGGGTGAAGAAAACCTCCACTGTGGAAGAAGTTTTGAAGGGGATGAAGACTTTCATCGCTAGCAGTTGTCTGGGTACAGGTTGCAGAAAAACCAAGACCCTTCTTTGTTTTATTGTCAATAGGAATGACAAGTCGTCCCCATCCTTTTGTATTGGTACTCTCGACCGCTTTGATAGCATCTTTGTATGAAGAAATTGAAGTTCCTTCTTTGAATTGATCGTTCTTGCTCACCGATAGTGCTTGGAACTGAGTTCCAATAACCTCCTCGGGTTCCACACAAGTAGATGATGATAAGTTACTCATGAGCAAGGCTTGTTCCCCACAAACTGTGACAAGTTGATCGTTCTTGACGAACTTTAGCTTTTGGTGGAGGGTCGAAGTGACCGCTCCAGCCTGATGTATCCAAGGTATTCCTAATAAACAACTGTATGTTGCCCGGATGTCCATGACCTGGAAAGTGATTTGGAAAGTGTGAGGACCAATAGTTATGGGAAGATCAACTTCGCCGATAACCGTTTTTCTAGATCCGTCGAATGCCTTGACGACGACCTCGCTGATTCTCATCGGAGGGCCCTTAAATGATAATTGCGTCAAAGTGAACTTCGGCATAACATTCAGGGCTGACCCTGTGTCTACCAGTACATTGGCTAAAGCAACGCCCTGGCAGTTAACTGTAATGTTGAGCGCCATGTTATGACGGCGACCCTCTTCAGGTAATTCCTCATCACTAAATCCCAAATTATTGCAGGAAGTGATGTTAGAGACAATGCTATCGAACTGTCTGATTGTTACATCTTGTTCCACAAAGGCCTGCTCCAAGACTTTCTGTAGAGCCTCCCTATGCGCTTCTGAACTGAGTAACAGTGATAATACCGAGATCTTTGAAGGAGTTTGTAACAGTTGATCAACAATGTTATATTCACTCCTTTGGACGAGCTTTAGCATCTCATCCTTGTCTTTTGAAAAGTCGAAATTACCAGATTGACTGACTGGTGGATCAGGAATTTCTGCCTGAAGTTCCTTTTATTTGTTGGATTCTCCAACCCCTCGGTTGAAGATTCGACCGCTCCGTGTTACACGACTGATGTCTGCAATATTCACGACGGAGGGTAATGGAATTTCCTTTCCATTCTCGATTATTGTTGCACCGTATTTGTAAGGGATTGCCTTAGCTGATTCATACGGTAGTAGCCCCGGTAGATAGATGACTATGGGAACCTTCTGATTTTTCTGACCATCATAAGTAACCTCGATCCGTTCCCGGTTGGGAACTCTAGATTCGTCAAGTAGAGGAATGATGGCAAAAACATCCCTGGTCCTGTGATGACCAGAGATTGTGACAACATCCTCGACTCGATTGGAAAGGTAGTTAGACGTCCAGTTGATGGGTCCAGAACCCGGATATGGACGAATTTCTCCATGATCGACCTGACCCTGGAGAGCTGCTCTCACAAGGTAACACCCTTGGTTACTTTCCGAACAGACGCTACAACTGTCATAGTTGTGTGGTGGCACCTGGCCATGCCCACTTTGAATACAATGTAACCTCACTAGGTTACCTTCCATTGATCGGATATCCTGACTTTGACGATGAGTAGGATTCCTGTGATTGATACTAATCTGCTGAGTATCTTTGTCCATATAGATTGGCATCCACCAGTGATTTAACAAGTGCTGAAGTGCCTCCTGGACAAGGGTACAACCTCGATCATTTTCGCAACCCGCTTTACAATTTTGATAGTCATGTGATATTAAGAATCCGAGTCGGACCTGCTCAGCATGTAACTCTACCAGGTTGGTATTCATCACGCGAATATAGAAGATCTGAACCATGTTGATTTGATAGGAGTTCCTATCATGGTAGTCTTGGATCCATCCAAGATCCATCTGACGCTGGAGGGCCTCTTGTATGAAAGAGCATCCCTGTTTGTTTACCGAGCAAATCAGACAGGAACTGTAATCGTGCCGCGGCAGATTATGATACTGGCTTTGCCTTGAGTGCATCGCCACCAAGTTGACATTCATCGCACGGATGTCGTGGTTTTGAATGATGTTAGAATTCATAGAGACCATGTTAACTCCACGAACTCGGTGCTCCTGGATCCATCCGAGATCCATCTGTTCCTGCAGAGCTGCTTGCACCACAGAACATCCTTGGTTATCTTTAGAGCAGATATCACACTGGTGATAGTTATGAGGTGGCACATGGCCATATCCACTCTGTCTACAATGCATCTTGACCAGATTGGTCCCCAATAAGAGTACATCGTGAATTTGATAGACATTGTTAGTCTCTTTCTCAATCAGATTGACTGCAGCTTTCTCGTGTTGAGGCAGCGGGTTCGTAAGAACATTAGGATTCGTATCTTTGAAAGATAAGAGCCCGCTCCTAACAAGCTTTTGCACGTCGGATTTGAAATTGAGGCAAGTCTCAATGTTATGCCCCTAACTTCCTTGATGATAAGGACATGTTTGATCCGCTTTAAACCAAAAAGGGGGATTTTCCAGAACTGAAAGGGGAGACTTAGTCTGAATGTGCCCCTTAGCCAGCAGTAACGGAAATTGTTCTGCGTACGTTACAGGTATAGGATCAAATCCTGGTGGCCGTGTTGTACGGTTGTTGTTATATGGAGGACGAGCCTGCTGAAGAGGCTGTTGTGTCCTTTGTTGGTCAGGTTGGCTCTGCGCAACCTGAGGTTGATACATAGGAACAGGCGCGGGGCCGATAGCAAGAGTAACAGCTGCTACTGGCTGATAACGACGCCTTTGCTTTCCGAGAGAGATATTCCCAATATCTTGCTCTTTTTTCTTAGGGAGAGCACCACCGTATTTTTTAGTACCGCTCGTTGATCCAGTGTCTTTTACCAAACGTCCTTCTCGGACGGCTTCCTCAAGACGTACACCCATGCCGACCATTTCGGTGAAATCACTGGGCGCACTGGAAACCATTCGGTCATAGTAAAATAAGCTTAAGGTCTTTAAGAAGATTTTTGTCATCTCTTTTTCCTCAAGAGGTGGACAAATCTGAGCTGTAATTTCACGCCACCTTTGAGCATACTCCTTAAAGGTTTCCTTGTCCTTTTGTGACATTGATCTGAGTTGATCTCTGTTGGGTGCCATGTCCAAATTGTATTTGTATTGTTGGACGAAGGCAGTATCAAGATCTCTGAATGTACTGATCGTAGTACGGTTTAAATCCATGTACCATTTGAGTGCGGCACCGGTTAAACTATCCTGAAAGTAGTGAATCAGCAGGTCCTGATTCTCCGTCTGAGTTGACATCCGCCGAGCGTACATCACCAGATGGCTTTGAGGGCAAGAGTTACCCTTGTATTTTTCAAAGTCGGGCACTTGGAACTTGTGCGAGACTTTTACATTTGGGACCAAGCAGAGGTCTGCGGCGTCCTTTCCAAATAGATCCTGACCGCGAATGGCTTGCAGCTCTTTCTGCATTTCTAAGAACTACTCCTGGAATTCCTCCATTCTGTCAAACATAGTTTCCTTCTTACCAGAAGGTGTCCGTGGAATCTGTCCTTCCGGGACAGTGTGCACCACAGGGGGTGGTACTGTGACTACGGCAGTAAGTCTTGGCGCCTCCCGAAGTTTGTAACCTTCAGGAGTCTTGAGTATGCCCCTGGCATCTTCGCTTTCCCAAAGTTTGTAACCTTCAGGCCCAGCGGCTTCTGTTGCGATTCCCTGATCTTCAGTGATCGGCGGAACATATCCTTCCGGGATATAGTTAACAGGCATGCCCCAAGGACGATCTTTCGGTATCTAATACCTAGGATCATACTTTCCTATGATGGGCGTTGAGGTGATCTCTGAGATCACAGTTCTTTGTAACTGAGCTTCTGCCATGGCTTGCATGTCGTTACGAAGCTTTCTCATATCCTCTCTCAGAGCGTCGATCTCTTCTTTCAACTCTCTGTTTTCTTCCTCAAGATCATCCATCTTTTTCTGACGATTGGCCCGAGTATTATACGAATGAGACAGTTTGACTCTAGAATCGAGACACAAACGTGAGATTCGCAGGGAAGAAGAATGCGCGATGTGAGAATGATGAATGCAATGATTATATTAATTGTTGTTTTTAATTAAAATAAACTTCGACAATTAGATTGCAAATATCAAACAGTGGGGAAACCCCTTTTTATTGAATTCCAAAGGATTACAGAAATGGAATTACAGTAGATTACAAAGTGTAGAAACAAAAACCTAAACTAATGGGTCCCGAGTCCTCTCTAAAGAGAAATCGGGTGCTGATTCTGGTATCTTCCTTTTCTTTGACCGGGGCGCTTGGGCCGTTGTCGGGTTGTCATTCCTTTGCCAGGTGAAAGGAGTGAGCAAATTCCTTTGGTCATCTTGGTTCTCTACAGCATGCTGCTCCAAAATTTCAATCAGAGCATCTTTCTCTCTCAGTAGTTGCTGTATTTGGATACACTCTACGTTGAGGGTGCGGTACTTGTTCTTCCAAGACCTTCTTTCCTTTTGAACTTTGTTGAGAGTAACCTGAAGCCTTTCAGTTTCCGTCATGAAGTACATGACAATTTCCCTCGGCGGAAGAATTCCGTAACGAGGATAAGGCATCTTTAGCTTGAGAGCTCTAGTTTGTACCCAATGGAGATAAGGCTCCACCGAGACACAGTCCAGTTTTCCCAGAGACTCTCGTCCTTTCTTATGAACATGTTTCCAAGCTTGCACTATTTCCATCTTTAGTGCTCTGTCGTTTTCTCCTTCTTTGAAGAAAAGACCTTCCAGATGAACACCCAGTGGGATGTGTCTCACCGGGTATCCAAATTGACGAAGAACTAATATCGGATGATAATTGATTCCTCCTTTAGTTCCTATGAGGGGTACGCTGGGGAAGTTTCCACAATGGTCAATGATTCTGATTCCCTCGTAAATCCTATTACACCAATCTATATCAGAGTTGGTGAGGGACATGATCTTCTGCGACCAACGTAAGACACTCTTGCAATCCCAAAAAGCAGCAGACTTGGGCAAGTGAGAGATAAACCACTTGTAAAGCAAAGGTACACAGCATGTGATCTCCCCTCCGCTGTACAAATTTCCCAAGTGTACAGAATGATACGCATCTGCGAGCAAAGTCGACACAGGGTTTCCAATGAGAAAAACCTTAATAGCGTTGATATCGACGAAGTTATTGATGTTGGGAAACAAAAATAATCCGTAGGTGAGCAAGACAAAGATGCTTTCAAAAGCAGTCCCGTTCCCTATACTAGCGAAGTACAGAACTTTCTTGGTCAGGAACTGGGCTGGCAAACCTTGGATGCCACCCATAGTAATCATGTGAGTCCTGACCTCAGACTCGTCCAAATGAATTGCTCTTGCAATAGTCTGATTCTTTGGAATTTCTTCCAGTCCAGAAAATGGAGCTCAATCAGTGATATGTAAATCAGTCAGATGAGAATACTCCTCCAGTGTTGGTGCCAGCTGGTAATCCGGGAATGTGAAACAATGATAAACCGGATCGTAGAACTGAATGAGCGCGTCCATGATTCCCTTAATCACATGGACTCTTAACAGTGGTAGCAAACCACCGTGCTTGGCTCTGAAAGCCTCTGGGTTAACGATCATCCTCGCTAACTTTCTCAAATCCCCTAGTTTTGGAACCTTGAAGGTATACTGGTGAGTTCTCCTTCTACCGAAATCCATTAGCGTAATCTTTTTCTCTGATATTTGCAATTACAGTCTTAGTTTAATTTGAAAAACAGAGAGACTAGAAGAGAAATCTTTTTTGAATGTTTTAATGTTTTATTAAATGAATGCATGAATGCAGCACACAAAAACATAGAAAAAACATGGGGTTAAAGGGTCGTTGTCATGAAGTCAAGGCTCTACCCATCCCCAAAGGTTTATACTAGGGTGATTTTTGTACCTGTACTCATTATCATCAGCTCCTCCCAGGAAGGCAGACAACAAGCGGATCACCAACGAGTTGTGTGCAATCTTAGAGTAAGTGCCATTCACCGAGAATAGATCACCAGCCTCAAATGAGGGTAGTATCGCGTAACAGCTATTTCCGATAGCTTCCGCACTACGAAAAAGGTTGGCTCCTCAGCTTCTCAGACTTAACAACCGGCCCATTGGCTATAAGAGTGAATGGGTTGCGTTGGTCAGTCTCCACTGAGGTTGATGGTCGACCCCGTCGCCATCACTTATCTTAAGTGTATACTCATTCTCACCACATGCGGCATCACACGCATTCCCAGTAGCAGAAAAATAAACATGTATAGCAATTAGGAAAAACAGTATATATATTTGTCCTAATCATCCTAGACTTATAAAGCTATGAATCTTAAGTTCCTGACAGAAATGGGTTCCCCGACGGAAGCCCCAATCTGTGGTTCCCTGCCTAAGAGATGGACCAGCATAGGTCAATCTTTCTCTTCGGTAGAGTTCCCATTTTCCGTAGAAAACGGGGATGATGCCCTAAGGCAGAAAAGGAGACTCCCCAGCAGAGTCGCCATTTTACAAGGAAAACAGACAGAAATAAAAAAAAGGCCCCACGGTGGGCGCCACTTTTCTGTAGCGAGCGATTTTGGACGCGGTTCTTAAGCGCTGGTCGCTCTCTGCGGTTGAGCTTAAAACTACAGGTCGATTCATTTTTTATCCTATTGTGAGCTGAATAAGGAAGGGAAATAGATGTCTCCAATTAACCCTGCTTTGCATACTGAGTTTAAACAGCGGTCTGTTAGGTTACGGATGCTATCAATGTGGGGGGGCCTTTGTACTGGTTATTCGTATTTCGCCAATACGGTTCTTTCTTTCTTTTTTCTAGGCAAAGGGTTTCTGGCGGGGAATAAGGATTAGGATGTTAGGACTGATGCTTTTGAATTACTGCTTTTGATTGATGAAGATATGGGATTTGGGTTTTTTGTTGATTGCGCTCGCTAAGATCTTTTCTTTCGATCTTATGCCTACGTATTCCCGTTTACCGAAATAGGGAAATCAGAGCGTTCGTAGTTCCTCCTATTCTATGGGAGGAAATTGGTTTTTGGTGTCTTGTTCAAAGCCCAAGACATGAAGCGAAAGGTGATTTGTATCTTGTTCAAAGCCCAAGATGTGAAGCTAAAAGGTCTATTTGTGTCTTGTTCAAAGCCCAAGACGTGAAGCGAAAGACCTCGACTTTAGAGAGAATTTGTCACCACTAAAGAGGGGAGAAGGAGAATTACTTTAACTGGGATACGCGGATCCGAGCAATGCCATAATTTTCGAAGAAAGGGTTTTAACCTGAAGGAGACGACTTTAACTCAGTGTAGAGCAATGCCATCTTTCCTTAGGAATTTCTCATGCTAAAAGAGGGACAGTGGCATGGATATAGATGATCCAGAGGCTTGCCGCTTACAGCGATTAGATGAAGGGAAAGGAGTTGTTGATGTTTGTGTACTGTGAACGAGGCACAGCTTTGATGTTAAAAGGTTGATTGGATCAACCAGTGGTTTTCTTATACAAAGCCTAAGAGGAGGCTATTTTGTGTCTCGTACAAAGCCCGAGAGAGAGGCTAAAGGTTTTTGACCCAGTGGGGCATATCGTTATACAAAGCCTAAGAGGAGGCTATCAAAGAGTTCGACTCTTGCTTAAGTGATTTATATCTCGTACGAGGCCCGAGATGGAGGCAAAAAAAGGGTGATTGACTCAACGAGGGAATCTTTTGTGTCTCATACAAAGCCTGAGAGAGAGGCGAAAAGGTTGTTTTGACTCCACTGGGGAGAATTTTGGTATCTCGTACGAAGCCCGAGATGGAAGCTATTGTAACTGTTTCAGTTGAGTGACAGATCCAATATACTGATTTAAAAGAGAAAATCAGTTCTTATATGAGTAACACTGTACACAGGGGTTTGATTTGAGGATCAGGGACATCTCCTTCTCTTTGAGGAAACGGGAAATCCAAAGGGTATTGAGACTGTCCGAGTCTGCGGGTTTCCTTCCTATTTAACGAAGGGTGCTTGAGAATGTCTTTGAGACTCAAGGAAGTTAGACTGTCCAAGTCTAGAGTTTTATCTTTTGTACTATGCTTCGAGAAACAGTAGTAGACTCTACGAAAGGACTGTTCTATGAGGATGACTAGGTTCTGTTCCTATACCTCTAGGAGGTCGTCGGGACAATTTGTACGAAGCCCAAGAGGAGGCTGGAAACTTTTAAGAAGCCGACAAGTCCTTGTACGAAGCCCAAGAGGAGGCTATCATTCCCGGAGGAAGAGATCATTATACGAAGCCTAAGAGGAGGCTGTGAATACTTCTAAGAAGCCGTAGGGTCCTTGAATAATGCCCAAGAGGAGGCCGGGTTGCTTTTAGGAAGCCTGTGGGTCCTTGTATGATGCCCAAGAGGAGGCCGATGCTTTTAAGAAGCCCGTGGGTCCCAAACCAAAGAAAAGTTCAGGAAAACTCTTTTAGAGTTAAAACCACTGGTAAACGTGCGAGGTTTACTATCCAGTGACTTTAACTTTTAGAGAGAGTCCGAACCGTTCGGCGGTTTGAAGAAATTCAAGAAAAGTTTCACGGAGAATAATTCATCTCTGGGGGATAGAATTTCTTGACGATTCCTAAGGAGGACAGCCGAAGAGAAGACTGTATCTGGTGCTCCTATTGGGGATCTAGGCGTCTATTTCTACGAATAAATGAAACGGCATCACTTAGTTCTAGACGTAGTAGCCGGGGAAACTCGAAATATCTATACTATTATTACACAGTAGATATGAGTTTATGAAAGGAGACTTACAGTGAGCAGCCCCACAATACAGTTTATAATATGAACGCAGTAAATGAAAGCGATAACCACTTACTCGGTTGTAGTGCTTCCATGCTGTTTGGTTAGTTGTTCAACAAAGAAAGATTAAAAACAACAGTATATTCAAAATCAAAGGAGAAAGTGCTTTGAAAAAGAAAGATTTGGGGCTTACAGCTCAAGGAGAGGCCCAGGGTTTTATCAGTGAGCGCACTGTTGAATTTGTACAGAGGGACTTATACAAGTGACTAGGGCCCAAAAAGGTTTTCTGTACAAAGGGATGGGTCTTACACTCTCTCAAGAGGCCCAAAAAGGTTTAAAGAAAAAGAGAGTGGGACTTATAACACGAGGGTAGGCCCAGACGGTTTTTATTTTTAAACGGGCGACGATCGCGCCGTTTGCTTGTACAGAGGGACTTATACAATGAGTGAGGCCCAAAAAGTTTTTGTACAAGGGGGGATGGGTCTTACACTCTCTCAAGAGGCCCAAAGAGTTTTGAGATAAATAAATGGGTCTTACTACTCGAGGGTAGGCCCAGATGATTTTTGAAAAGGCGACGATCGCGCCGTTTGTTTTTTGACGGTATCGGGACTTATACAATAAGTGAGGCCCAAAGATGATTTGGTAAAAAAAAAGGGGTTGGGTCTTACACTCTAATAGAGGCCCAAAGTGTTTTGAAAATGATTTTTTGAGGGTTGAATTAATCCAAAACCCTAATTTGTTTTCAAAATGTATTTAATTGAATAAAAATTCAATTAAAATGATCAAAAATTGTTTAACACATGGAAAACAAATTGTGATCTTGGATTAATGCTTCAAAAATTAAGTATTGACCTACAAAATAATTAGAAAGCATTAAAAGTTGCAAAATCAATGTAGAAGAAATATTTAAAATGCCAAAAACAATCAAAATATTAATTCTTTACAAAAATATCAATTATATGAAATAAATAATATTTTTGGGATTTTTTGGTAAAATAAAATATTTTAACATTTTTGTGAATTATTAAAAAAAGAATCAACTCAAAATCATTAAAACTCAGAGAGAAATTAATTTTTGAATCAATTAAACAAAATCACAAAATTCAAATATTCAAATATATGAAAATGGCGCCAAGAACAACACCAAGAACACGCGCGTTTTTTCAGTTTGCCCAGATTTGCATTTTCCATCCAATCTCACTGAATACGTAATTATAACATGCAATCCACATATCATTATGCTCGTCTCAACCTCACGATCATGTCTATGTACTTTAATTTCATTTAAATTAAACATACAACAAGAAATCACGAAGAAACCTCAAGAACCCTAATTTCTGCATGAAGGCTAGGATTTTTGATACACGATTCAAACAATGCAATTAATTGTGGGAAAACATTCCATGCATGATTATGAACATATGGCCAAATTATTGTGCGAGGAAATATGCATAGATTGAGAGATGCCCAAGTTTAGGCTTACCTCCAAGTCGTGACAGCAAGAGCATATGTGATTTTGAGTTGGAGGTGTTACAGACAAGTTGTGATGATTTGGACAGCTTCCTTACACCATATGGAGTGTGTTTGAACACTTGGATTGAATTGAAATGGACTGGATCAGTTAATGGCATCTCAGCTGCAACTTCACTTCAAACTTGTGTGGATGGCAAGTGATTTTGAGATTTTGATGTTTCAGAAGTTATGTGAGTGTTTGATCAGCTCATATGTGATGTATGTGAGGTGTGTGAGTGATTGGTTTGTGCAGAATTGCTCTCAAACTCAAAACCTGATAGCTACCTTGCTAAGAAAAGCATTTTTGCCAAGAGAAAGAGATTTTGATGAAAGCATCTGTTAGATGGCTTTGGTGTACTTAAACTGACCACAATTGAGCTCTATTTATAGTAGAGCAAGTTTGTTTTGCAAGGAATAGTGCATGGCAGCTGGTAAGTAGGTCTCCTCAATGTTGGCCAATGGAAATGAAAGTCTCCTCTAGCCATTGACTAGAGGTTAGGGCACAGAGCTTTGGTCCCCTTGGTCTTGGATAAGTCTTGACTGATTTCAGATGAGAATGGCTCAGTCCATGCCACCTTGATGGTTCCATTGAATGCCTCATTCCAAATTTGAAGTCTTGTCCCTATTTTGGCCATTCTAGGTTCAACATGCTATTCTTTGTTCCTTGGACCTTGGAGGCTTGGCTCAGTGATTGTCCCCTTTGGATTCAATCCTCTGAGGTGTCCAAGTGGATTGGAGCAATTGAAATTGGATGATTTTGGCAAATCGAGCCAAATTGTAAATTCTGCCTTGCTTTGACAGATTTCAGCAAGGCAACTTGCCAATGTTGTATCTCATGGTGTAGGTTGAATTTGGCAATGTTCTTGGCCATTTTGGAAAGCCCTAACATGATACAACAACTGTTTGAACAAGTTTGGTTTTGATCTCTTTTGATTCCAAGTGAAAAATCCCCCTACATTTGGCAAAAAGTGAAGGCAAATCTGACTTAGTGAAAATTTCACTAAGTGTTGGAAAAAGTGACTTTTTCACTTTTCAGCCACTTTGATCACTCCATAACTCAAAATCCTTAATGAATTGGAATGACTTGTAGTTGAAGTTTTTGTAGGTGATAGTGAGGGCTACAAATCCATCTTTGGATGGAAAAAATTAGCCTTGTGGTTTAGGAGTTATGGTCCTCCAAAGTTGGTACCTTTGCCACTTTATTTTTAACTTAGAAAATTTTCTAAGTTTTATGGTTACCCCTTTTACAAGTTATCTCACTTTTCTTGATTTTTCTTGATGAATGATGATTCAAATCATACATTAACATCATTTTAGGGTTAAAAATCCATTTTGGTGAAAAATCTCAAAAAGTCAAAGTTGACTTTTGTGCACAGTTGACTTTTTATCAGATGAATTCCAAACTGTGCAATTCTTCAGGAAATCATGTCCTTGACCTAAATCAAACTTGATGGACATGTTCCATGGGTGTCATAGGGTATATTCAATCATGTATTAGGGTTTGGGAGCATGTCTAGGTCAAAAGTCAAAGTTACAGTTGACTTTTCCCTTATAACCCTAATTGTGGTGCAGATGAAAATGAGACTTGTTGCTCAAGCTTCTTGGATCAATCCATTGTTCTAAATGGATCAATATGGTGTATTAGAGACCCTCAAATCATCTCTTGAGGTCTTGGCTCATGGTTTGTCCCAAAAGTCAACTTAGGGGTGAATTAGGTCAAGAAACCCTAATTCCTGATTTTTGATGAATGCATCCCCTGAGGCAAAATTGACTTGATGCATGGGTTCATGAGGTTCCATGTAGTATATTAGGTCATGTTTTGGATCATTGCCTTGTGCCCAGATGAAAATTTCCATCTGGAGGCCCTGGTCGACCAAAACCCTAATTTGGTGACACTGTCGATCTTGAGACTTGATCCACCTAGAAGGGAGCAGCCTTGTGCTTAATCCTTGAAGTGGGAGTCCTTTTTGATCCATTGTGGATGTTTGAGAGATTAGACAAGTTGAAGATCATGTCATTTCTTGATTGATCCTTTGTCTAAGCACTCAGAGAGGGCTTGAAACCCTAATTTTGATTGTAGTGGATGCTCACCCATCTTTGGGGAGACTAATGAAGCATGATGGTTCATCCATATTGTGATGATGATTTTCACAATGATGGGAAATCTAAGTGGTCAAAATTTGGGGTATTACACTACCTTCTAGGGAAATAGATCAAACTAACCACCAAACGGCGCAAACGAAGTCTAGCCGAAGAGACTTAGCTTAAAAGTCTTGTTTGAGGGTTTAATAGAAGTCCCTTCTAAGAGGTTTAAGGCCTCGTTTGAGGGATTTGAAGTCTCATCATCCATGATCTACATAACCTCGCCCGAGGGACTAAGAATCCCATCAAACAACCCTATCTAAAACTCCCCGCCTGAGGAACTTGAAATCTCATCAACCAGGATTAACATAATATCGCATGAGGGACTAAGAGTGCCATCGAACATGCCTATCTAAAACTCCCCACCTAAAGGACTTGGAGTTTCCTTGGATGAGATCCTATATAAAGCCTCTCGCAAAGGGCGCGAACGAAGTCTAGCTTAAAAGTATTTTCTAAGGGCTTGATAAAAGTCCCGAGAGGTCTAATACCTCTCCAGAGGGACTTGGAGTTTTATCATCCAAGATCAACATAACCTCGCATGAGGGACTAAGAGTCCTATAATATAGAATTGTCTAAAACTCCCCTCCTGAGGGACTTGGAGTTCCTCGAGCGGGATCCTACATAAAATCTCGTCTAAGGGGCACGCCCGAAGTTTAGCACAAGATACTTAGTTTAAAAGTCTTGTTTAAGGGATTGATACAAGTCATGCCTGGGAGGTTTAATGCCTCAATAAGGGATTTGAAGTTCCATCATCCAAGCTTAATATAACCTTGCTTGAGGGACTAAGAATCAAATCGAATAGGTCTGTCCAAAATCCCCGTTTGAGGGATTTAAGGCCTTATTATTCAGGATTAGTATATAATCTCACCCAAGAGGGACTGTGTAGTTTAAAAGCACTTTGTAGTGCCCCAACACTTTATAGTTTAAAAGAACTCTCCCCTTAGTCAAAGCCCTCGTGTTTGAGGGAATGTGAAGTGATATATTGGTAAAGGGCCTAGCAAGGCAAGAAAGTGGTAACCCTCAAGAGAGGAGACATCTATACGTCACCCGCCCTTATGAACCATCTATCCTTAAGTTCCCCTTGCTCACCCCATCATGGGAAAACATGGGAAAAGACGTTCCTTAGTTAGAGGGAAGTCAAGGTCTACAGACTAGTCGACATCTTCCTTGAAAATATGGATTCAACGGTCCACCCTTGACTGAGTGGGCGATTATCAATCGCTAGAAAACCCTAGGCCCAAGAGCATCTATAAATATACCCCCCCTCACTGGGGGTACAAGGAGATATCATTATACCCTCAGCATAACACATAAACATTAAGCATCTTACCTCATGTGAGTCGGCCCTCTCTTACCACCGTAAACGCCAATTAACAGGGTCCCTCACCACCATGAACAAACCCTAACCACCCTTAACTACAAAGGCCTTTGTGAAGGTGAGAAAAATAAACAAGAAGGGGGATTGAATTGTGTTTGCCAAATCGTTGCCACTTCTGAACCAGAGTTCAGATTCTAAATAGAAGTTTAAAAACTAATAACAAGTGCAACGGAAAAGTATAACAAAAGTAAATAAAAATGGCAAAGAACATACAACATTTATATTAGTTCCTCTCCAACTGAGAGTAGTCTAGTCCCCTTGCAGCGCAAGAGATTTCCACTATAATCAAACAAATTACAATTGCTTATACCTTTAAGTATAAGATTTTCCTTGCTCAGACCTACAGCCTAAGACTTCCTTGCTCAATCAGCACCTGATCATGACTTCTCTACTTAGATCCTCAGATCCTAAGATTTTCCTTGCTTAAACCCTCCAGGTTCAAGACTTCCTTGCTTAGACCTTATGCCTAAGACTTCTGTCAAACCCTTGGTCCAAGACTTCCTGCTCAGATTCCTCAAATCCAAGACTTCACTGCTCAAGCCCAAGGCGAGATACTGTTATCTAAGCCGACTGTTTAAAGAAGGAATAACTTACAAAAACACTTGATTAACAATCAGAGGTGTTCAAATATAATACAAGACACTTTAACAATATGGATTCTTAAGCTATACGATTAGCTTCTCTTGAGCTGATATGAATGAAGTACGTGTATTTTTTAGTTGTAGTTGCAACGTTATTATCTTAGTTGATCTTTAATTCTTATGCTTCTTTTATAGCTGAAGAAATAGAGTCGTTGAAGCATCCTCAACGGCTATAATCAGATCAAATCTTCTAGTACATATTCTTTTCCAATAAAGCAGGTGTTGGAACTCGTAGACAAAGAATTATTCACTGAACAAGGCATTTGTCCGGAGAACTCTTATATGAAACACGTACAATGCAATCTTTTGAAGATAATGTCAACAATTCTCTATTCCCGTGTTTACAGAGCTTGATTTGACACTACTCAATTTCAAAGGCAGCCATAACACGCTTCTAATTCTGAAATGTACTAATAATAACTTTCTAATCAGACTCTCTCATAAGTGCATAATCAAAACTGAACCATAGCTACTTCCACGTCAGAACCAATTCTATCAAGTAAATATAATTTTGTTCACATGAACCAGCTATTTAGAAATCCTAATTGTTTTTCAAAGACTTTGTTATCATCAAAACTTTGAAGGATATATGGTATGAACCAAATTTGTTCTCAACAATCTCCCCTTTTTTGATGATGACAACCTTAAGTATTTTAAAACAATCAGTTGTATTTTAAAATAATCAGTTGTAGATTAATTACTCAACAACTTTCATGGTCTGAGGTTTGTAAGCTCCCACTGTGTCAAACATTCTTAGAGGTGAGGTTTGTAAGCTCCCTCTGAGTCCTATTTGTGAAGTCTAAGAGGTGAGGTTTGTAAGCTCCCCATATATAGAATAATTAAATCCACTCCTAGAGGTGATGTTTGTAAGCTCCCCTTTATATAGGATAAATAAATTTACTCCAAGATTAATTTAGAAGAATACTTAATCCATTCTCCCCCTTTATCATCAACAAAAAGATAGAAAAAAAGAGCTTCATCGATTAATAATGGTTTTAGAACAATTCAAAGCTGAACACCAGTCAGGAACAAGCTTGTCAATCAACCCGGCTTGTTGCAGATGAGCAACAGTACCCTGTTGAACAAAAATCATAGAAATAATCCTACCAAAAGGAATGAGAAAAGATAATTCCTCACGAGATGCAAGTTTCTCTTTATTCATATGATTGAACATGGTTTGGGGTAAATTAATTTTAGTTCAGGAGACTAGGAACAAAATGAAATGTTAATCATCAGAAGAAAGCTATCTTGACCCCTTTTCTTTTGTCCTTAGATTGGTCCTCATAATAAGGTGCCATACTTTTGCCATAGAATTAAGAGTAGAAGGACTTTCAGTAGCGCCTTCATTATTATAGATGTTGTGCATAAGATTCATAAACATATTGTTATGTCTGTAGTTTTTAACAATAAATCCATTTTCTTCATAATTTATTGCTTGAGATATGATTTTAGAGTTGATCACAACAGGAGAACCATAGACATCATAAAGAATCTGATAACCACCTAGCTCATTCTGATGAACATAAGCATGCGCCCAAACTCTTTCACAAGATTTGGATAGATTGGTCTATTAAGCATTGCAAAATATCCATCCCATTTCTAAAAATGAATATTTGAGACTATCCGAGAAAGATTAACCACCGTCATTTCATTGAGGTTAACCGTATATTCCTTCATAATATCTAATCATATATCTCTCCTTTAATGGTATTTGAAAACATATTAAGAATAAATTCTAGTTTAGAGAACAATGGTTTCATAATACTATTTTATATAAAAGATAACACATAAAATCAGAGAAACACACAGGCAACAACATAACGCATAGAATGTTGATTAATAAGCAAGCATGCATTAAATGTTTGGACAGTAATGAGTCTGAAAAAAATGAGTTAGAATCTTTGTCAGTACACTCCTTTTAAGAACCAAATTTCATAGTAGATTTTGAAAATAAGAGTGATAGACATGTCCCTTCAGTCTCAAGAATAATTACTTCTGAGAAAACACAACAACCAAAGTCGAATACTCACAGTACTTTTGCTTGAAAGGCAAGTAAATGTAAGATTAGCCTAGGTGTAAGTTTTGTAAGAGTTTCACCAGAAAAAAGAGTTTTGGAACCAGCTGTCTACCAAATCAATATTTCAAAATTTCAAATATGAGTATAAGACAAAGATCCTTATTTTATTAGAGCTCAAGATTAGTCCAATTGTTAATTCAAAGCATATAGCATAGAATTAAACTTTTTACTTTCTGCTTAAGTAATAAAGCAATCAAGGATGAAAGAGATTCAATAAACTCTATACAAGGCTTATAGACCATATCTAGAGAGATTTCAGTTTTTTTTATAAGAAATTCCAACTGAGCGCTATCAGAATCTCATTTTCTTCTGATACTCCATTCAGACACTAAGCATTATTCATCAACAAAGACCATGTTCAGATTTTTCTTAATAAAATCAAATCTTGTAATGGCTAAGGGTTTTGTAAATATATCTGTTAGGTGTGAAAATGTGTTTATTTTCATAGTTTATTTTGACACTTTTTAAGCTCTTTTAATTGCTTTAATCAGGAAACGACTTATTATTTAAGCAAGTCTTGCATTTTTGTGAATATATGGTGCTTTGATGTGTTTGCTACTTTTTGCAGAAATTCTAGTATTTTGATCGCTAATTGTTTCGACCAGATTTGGATATTGTGAAATTTTAACAATAATTTCTTTGGCCTCTTGTTTCGGCCGGCGCAGCAGAGGCGGTTGGCACCCCACTTTTTCTATTTCAAAGTTCCAGAATTGTGACATTGGTGCGCCTTCTGAATTTTGCCCGGCACAATTATGGTTTCGCCCGACGCTTTTGAAGTTTCGCCCGGCGCTTCACAGGCGATGCCTCATCCTTGTTTCCTCCAATTTTCCAGCCAAGTTCCAGAATTGTGACATTGCTTCGCCTCTTGATTTCACCCAGCAAAATTTGCATCGCCCGACGCTTTCATTATTTCGCCCGACGCTTTTTGGAAAATATATGTTCCACTTTTGGCACTGTTGCTGTCACGTGGGATGTAAAGTGGATTTCGCCCAGCAGAATTTCTCACCGCCCAGCACTCCTTTCTAGGCTGAACTTCTATTTAGGCTTATTTTTGTGTCATTTTGAAAGGACACCTAGTACTTTTGATCTTTTCACTTTGTACCTTAGATATTTTTGGAGAGAAAACTCCATAGAAACCCATTTTTCTTGCTTTCTTAGTCTTTATGCTTCAATCCTTGATTCTTGAAGATTGATGCTCCAAAAACTTTGTCCATTACTTGTTGCTCAAGCTACCATGAAGATGTGTAGCTAATTTCACTTTTGTGTCAAGGTTAGATGGTAGGTAAACCTTTCCTTTGTATGTATATGGATTGATTCTAGCTTGTGAACTCTTGGATGATGAATGTATGATGAAAAACTTTGTTTATATGGTTTATTCTTTGTGTGGGTTCATGATTGAGAAATGTGTTCCTACTCTTTACCTAGGTTTTTCATCCATCAATGTACATTGGCTAAAGATAGTAATGTGTGTTGATGTTCACCAAATATTGAACTCTAATGTTGTCATTTTGATAGTTTGTGTGAGAAATCAACAAAGGATCAAAATGGTAAAACTCACAATATGTGTTAGAGATAAACATATTGGGAGGATATGTGATTGTATTTATCATTTAACCGAGTTCATTAGCTTATCGATTATATATGTGCAAAGTGATTTGTCGAACCCTAGTCTTGACATGCTTTTATAAACCGTTAAAACAACATCTCTACCGTTTTTAATTAAATTTGAATGCGAACGCTACAAAACCAACCTAAAGCCCCTTGTTACTTTAAAGTTTGAAACTTTATGACTGTAGAATGGCTGTGATATCACCGAACAATCTCTGTGGATCGAAAACAAAACCCTAACTCTATTTATATTTCAACAAATTGGCGCCGTTGCCGGGGATTGTAGATTGATATTGCAAGCATTGCAATAGTTGTGAAATTTTAGACTTGTTACAAATTTTTCTTATGCTTGTTGATTTGTTTTGTTTAGTTTGCATACTTTGTTTATGCGAGGGAAACTACCGGCAGACCAACTTCTTTTCGATCCTGAGATTGAAAGAACCGCTCATAGACTCAATAGCTGAACTAGACGGAGGAGGCAACTTGCAAGACAAAGACAAGAGCAAGAAGGAAGTTCTACTACAACACCACCACCACCATTTGCACCAATCATGGCGTAACCACCACCTCCACCTCCCGCATCCACACCTTGTGTGAACAGTCCATGACACACCGCTCAGTTTGCCAACAACAATCAAGGAAGGCAAGCCGAGATGAAAACTGGAACTTTGAACTTGTTGTATGGAAGTCCTTTCACCGGAATGGACCATGAAGACCCTTTTGCGTTTCTCACAAAATTCTATGAGATTGCATTAGCGACCGGTGTAGATCAAGCACAAGAGTTACCTCTCTTTAAAAGATTATTTCCGCATGCTTTGCTTGGCAAGGCAAAGGATTGATACCTCGATCAAACTCCCGCCGTGATGACCGATTGGAATGACTTGGAGGAAAAATTTATTGAATGGTTCTTCTCTCATAACCGTTTCATGGAGTCAAAAACCTTAATTTCGGTGTTCTCTCAAGGCACTAATGAATCCCTCAATGAAGCATGGGAACGATTCAAGTCCATGCTTCGCAAATGTAAAGGTCACGGGTTTGATGAGTTAACACAAATTCATATCTTCAAGAATGGTCTCCAACCGAATTGTAAGACTTTGTTGGATGCCACTTCGGGAGGAAGTTTGTTGTCAAAGAGTGCCGAGGAAGCAACTGATATTATTAATAGAATGGCTCTTAACGATCTTCAAAGTCAAAGCCGAAGCAACTCTCAAAATAAGCCCGGTGTCCTTGAATTAGGAACGAATGATGCGATCCTTGCGCAAAACAAGCTTATCTCTCAACAAGTGGAGCTTTTGACACAACAAATCAAAGAAATGAAGGAACCGAGCAAAAGTAAGCAAGTAGCTTGTTGTGAACTTTGTAAAGGGGAGCATGACACCGAATTTTGTCCTCCTCCGGGTTTTGAAGAAGTGAACTATATGGCAAATCAAAGGGATTATCAAGGTAGACAACAACAACCTTACCAACAACAACAACACAATTCTCAACAAAATTATCAAGGAAATCAAGGATTTCAACCGAGGACAAACTATCAACATAATCAAGGTTATGGTGGCGGTTCTTCAAACCGGCAAAATCTGTATCAACCTCCACCACCTCCGGTTGCTAGCTCTAAGTTGGAAGACACTTTGACTCAATTCATGCAAATGTCTATGGCCAATCAAAAGAGTAGTGATGCGGTGATAAAGAATCTAGAAAATCAAGTGGGGCAGCTTGCCAAGCAACTTGCCGAGCAACAACCGGGTCCTTCATTCTCCGCAAATACTCAAGTGAATCCTAAGGAGCATTGCAAGGCAATCGTTACACGAAGTGGAAAGGGGCTGGTGACTAAAAATGAGAAAAAGGTTGATGAAGAAAAAATTGATGGTATTGTGGAGGAGGATAGTGATGAGGAAGTAGTTGAAAATAAAAGTGAAAATGAAGGTGTAGTTGAAAATAAAAGTGATGAAATAGTTGAAGTTGAAAATAATAGTGGTGAGGAGTTGAAGAAAAAAGAGAGGCTTGGGAGAGTGAAGAAAGGAAAGGAAGTAGTGAGCACTATTCCGATCCAACATTTACCATACCCTCATGCTCCTTCAAAGAAAGAAAATGAACGGCATTACGCTCGTTTCATGGACATTTTCAAGCAATTACAAGTTAACATTCTGTTTGCCGAAGCTTTGGAACAAATGCCGAAATATGCAAAGTTTATGAAAGACATTCTCACAAAGAAGCAGAGGTATTCGAAACCGGAAACTATTGTTCTTGATGCGAGTTGTAGTGCCATCATCCCAAGAACTCTTCCTAAAAAAGAAATTGACCCGGGGCGTGTGACTTTGCCGGTAACCATTGGTGACGTCTATGTTGGAAAGGGCTTAATTGATTTGGGCTCAAGCATTAATCTTATCCCATTGTCCATTGTAAAGAAGCTTGGGAACATTGAGATAAAAGCCATTCGTATAACTTTACAATTGGCTGACAAGTCCACAACTCATCCTCATGGGTTAGCTCAAGATGTCTTGGTAAAAGTTGACAAAATTTTCTTCCCGGTTAATTTTGTTGTTATTGATATGGAGGAAGATGAAGATGCACCTTTAATTCTTGGCCGACCTTTCATGAAAACCGCCCGAATGATGATTGATGTGGATGACGGTTTAATGAAGGTGAGGGTTTAAAATGAAGAGGTTTGCTTTGATCTTTTTCGAAGCTATGAAGCATTCAAAAGATAAACATGATAGCTTTCGGATCTATGCAATTGAAGAAGCAACTTTGGAGGTTTCTAAGCATGTTCATATATTATCTCCTTTGGAAATGGCTCTTGATGAATCTTTTGAGGTGTTTTCCTATGAAGAAGAAAGAGCTCTTAAAGAATGTTTAAAAGAGCTTGAATCTATCAAAGAGTTGCAACCGTGGGAAGTAGAAATGGAAGAGTTAAAGAAGGATGTGAAAGATGAGAAATCACCACTTGAATTGAAGATCTTGCCTTCGAATGTAAAATATGCGTTTCTTGATGACGGTGGTAACAAGCCGGTTATCATTAGCAACGTTTTGTCCAAAAATGAGGAAGACCGTTTAATCCAAGTTTTGAAGAAATACCAAGATGCAATAGGTTGGGTTCTTTCCGATCTTAAGGGAATTAGTCCATCTTATTGTATGCACAAGATTCTTATTGAAGAAGATTTCAAGGCGGTTGCTCAACCACAACGCCGCTTGAACCCAACTATGAAAGAGGTGGTGAGGAAAGAAGTTGTGAAGCTTTTGGATGCGGGAATGATCTACCCGATCTCTGATAGTCCATGGGTAAGCCCCGTGCACGTTGTTCCTAAAAAGGGTGGCATTACCGTTATCCGAAATGATAAGAATGAGTTGATCCCAACCAAGATTGTGACGGGGTGGAGAATGTGCATTGATTATAGAAGGTTGAATACCGCAACTAGAAAATATCATTTTCCCCTTCCATTCATGGACCAAATGCTCGAGAGGTTATCCGGGCAGCAATTCTATTGTTTCTTGGACGGATATTTGGGGTATAATCAAATTGCGGTTGACCTGGCGGATCATGAGAAGACGGCCTTTACTTGTCCCTTTGGCATTTTTGCGTATCGGAAGATGCCTTTTGGTTTATGTAATACGCCGGCAACTTTCCAAAGGTGTGTTCAAGCTATCTTCTCCGACCTTATAGAAAAGACAATGGAAGTGTTCATGGATGACTTTTCGGTTTTTGGAGGTTCATTTGATTTATGCTTGACAAATTTGGAAACCGTTTTAGAGAGGTGTGTGAAGACAAATCTAGTGCTAAATTGGGAGAAGTGTAACTTTATGGTGACAGAGGGAATTGTGCTCGGCCACAAAGTTTCGTCCAAAGGCCTTGAAGTAGATCAAGCAAAGATTGAAGTAATAGAGAAGTTGCCTCCTCCTACCAACGTCAAAGGGATCCGAAGTTTCCTTGGGCATGCCGAATTTTATAGGCGTTTTATCAAAGACTTTGCTAAGGTGGCTAAACCTTTGAGCAACTTGCTAAACAAGGAACAGGTATTTCTTTTTAACGATGACTGTCTTCATGCTTTTGAAATTTTAAAAGAAAAGTTAGTTACCGCTCCAATAATCATCGCTCCTAATTGGACTTTAAATTTTGAACTTATGTGCGATGCGAGTGATTATGTTGTTGGAGCGGTACTTGGTCAGAGGAAGGAAAAAAGTTTCCATGCCATACACTATGCAAGTAAAGTTTTAAATGAGGCACAAGTTAATTATGCCACTACCGAAAAGGAATTACTTGCTATTGTGTATGCGCTTGAGAAATTTAGATCCTACCTCATCGGGTCAAAAGTTGTTGTTTACACCGACCATTCGGCGATCAAGTATTTGCTCACCAAACCGGATTCGAAGCAAAGGCTCATCCGATGGATCCTTTTATTACAAGAATTTGATTTAGAAATAAAAGACAAAAAGGGTTCAGAAAATTTGGTGGCGGATCACTTGTCTCGCCTTGTCAATGTTGAGGTTACCGTAGCTGAAAAGGAAGTCCGAGAGGAATTTCCGGATGAAAAAATTTTTCGAGTCCAAGTTAGGCCTTGGTTTGCAGATTTTGCTAACCATAAAGCCACGGGTTGGGTACCCGAAGACCTAACTTGGAACCAAAAACGGAAATTTCTGTCGGATGCTAATTACTACGTGTGGGACGACCCATACTTGTTTAAGTTAGGAAGTGACGACCTCTTGAGAAGGTGTGTCACGAGCGATGAGGCTCAGAGTATTCTTTGGCATTGTCATAACTCGCCGTATGGAGGCCATTTCAATGGTTCGAGGACGGCCACTAAAGTCCTTCAATCGGGCTTTTATTGGCTTACTCTATTTAAAGATGCACATCTCCATGCCAAAAGTTGTGACATGTGCCAAAGAACGGGTGGAATTGGACAACGTGATGAAATGCCTCTCCAAAACATACAAGAGGTAGAAATTTTTTATTGTTGGGGTATCGATTTTGTTGGTCCATTTCCACCATCTTTTGGTAATGAATACATGTTGGTAGCAGTTGACTATGTTTCGAAGTGGGTTGAGGCGATTGCCTCACCTAAGGCGGATGGCAAAACGGTGATCAAAATTTTAAAGAAATACATATTTTCCCGTTTTGGCACTCCTCGGGTGCTCATTAGTGATGGCGGGTCACACTTTTGTAATACACCTCTTGAAAATGTCTTAAAACACTATGGTGCATCGCATAAGGTGGCGACCCCTTACCACCCGCAATCAAATGGTCAAGCTGAGGTAACGAACCGTGAGGTAAAAAGAATCCTAGAAAAAACAGTGTCAAGTTCGAAAAAGGATTGGTCGCAAAAATTGGACGAGGCTTTATGTGCATATCGCACTGCTTATAAAGCTCCAATCGGTCTAACTCCGTTTTAATTGGTTTATGGTAAAACTTGCCATTTACCGGTTGAATTGGAGCACAAGGCTTTGTGGGCTTTGAAAATGTTAAATTTTGACAAGGACTTGGCCGGTACCAAAAGAAAAGTGCAACTTCTTGAGCTGGAAGAAATGCGTAATGCCGCATACCACTCAAGTTGGTTGTACAAAGAAAAAGTGAAAGAATACCACGACAAGAAGCTCCGGCAAAAGGACTTCAAGGCTGGACAATTGGTGTTATTGTTTAACTCTCGGTTAAGACTCTTTCCAGGAAAATTAAAATCCAAGTGGTCCGGGCCTTTTCGTGTGAAGAAAGTGAAAAACTTTGGAGCGGTTGTTATCGAAGACTTGGAAAAGAAAGACTGTTGGACCGTAAATGGTCAACGTCTAAAAATTTACCTTGTAGGGAATTTCGATCGCGCTTCAAGTTCTGTTCTCCTTGATGTTCTTAATTGAGCATCTTGGACCGTCGAGCTTATCCGACGTTAAACAAGCGCTTGTTGGGAGGCACCCCAACATTGTAAGTATTCCTTTCATTTTCTTGTTTTTTTAGTGTTTTTAAGTGTTGCATTACCTTTTGATGTTGTATGAGTTTTTCTGCATAAATTAAGATTGAGAGGCGCTGCGTCGCCTGCGCGTCGCCCGACAATTGAGGGGCGATGCAATGCCTGTGTTTCGCCCGGCGGTTCTTGAGGCATTTTGCCCTGTTTCTGATTTTTGCTGTTGTTCCAGTTTTTGTTTTCTAACAGGGCTGATGGTTTCTTTTGTCTTTGCATGCTGTTGTTGTTGTTGTTTTTTTTTGCAGATGTCTTCTTTTGCACCTCAACGTCGAAAAATGAAGAAGAGAAGTGTCGCATCCTCATCCAATGTTTCAATGGAATTCGACAGCTCCCAATTTATCTCCGCTTACCATGAGTCAAGGATTAAGTCTCTTGAGGGTAGAACTGTCCTCTCTGAAAAGAAATTTGCTATCAACCGTGAGGGGGATTATCGGCAAATTTAAGCCATCTTTGAAAAGAAGAAGTGAGGAATTTTGTTGAATCCTGCTGATCGTGTTTGCTTTCAGTTGATAAGAGAAACGCGATTCAGCCCGAAGACGAATTTTACAGGTTCAAAACCTTCGTAAGGGGCAGGGAAATTAGCTTTAGCCGAGATGCCATCAACAAAATCTTGGGAAAGCTGAGTTCCTTGGGTAGCTTGCAAACCGACGATTCCTCGAAACTGTTAAAGGAGTTGCATGATCACAAGGCTGTTCGTAGTGTGCTTCTAAAACCGGGGTGCAAGGTGGATAGAAATGCTAAAGGGGAGCCGTGTAAGTATAGTCGAAAGTACATGACTCCGGAGGCACAAGCCGTCCTCCTTTTGCTGTGCTACAATGTAAAGCCGCGACATCACCGTTCTTCTGTCCCGCTTGATGTAGCACTCCTCATGTACTCCCTCCGTTCCATATTATAAGTAAGTTTTACTTTTTAGATACATTGAATAATTAATGTATCTAGTTTATATATAGACCAGATACATTAATTATTCAATGTATCTAAAAAGTAAAATTTGCTTATAATATGGAACGGAGGGAGTACTGTATTATGACGGATAAAGAGGTGGATGTTGCCCAGGTCATAGCAGGGGAAATGAAAATTTTTGTTGAAAATACCCGGAGGCCAGGAGTTCATGATGATGCTCCTATTATTTTTCCTTGTTTGGTTTAGTGTTTAATCTATCAAACTGATATCCTCATTCTAGGTGTGATTAACGAAAAACTGAAGTTTTTGATTGATGACAATTATTTGGATCGGTTTTGTAAACCAAAGGAGGAAAGGAAGAAGAAGAAAGCAGCGGAGAAGGAAAGTAGTTCAGGTGTCCAGGCGAATACGAGTGACTCATCCGTTTTCGATATGAAAGCGGCATTCAACTACACTTGGGACATGGGTGAGTCACTCAGACGCACCCGGCGGAGTGTATTCCTTTTCCTACAAGGGAGGCGTACGACGCTTATGCAAATTGGCCTGGGGACAGGCGCCCATTCTTTTCGGAGGGGGCAAGCACTGGTGGTGTTGTTGCGGAGGATAATAATGACGATGATGATGACGATGGTGATGATGGCATTGATGAGATGCAGGATGATCTCAATGATTTGATTAATTAGGCTTCAAAGTGAAGGAATTTAATTTTGTCTTGTCAATTAATTATGGAGTTATTTTCAGTTTTTAGTATGAACTTTTGTTTCAGTTTTAGTATGAACTTTTGTTTCAGTTTTTAGTATGTACTTTTGGATCGCTTTGGCGAGTACATTTTCGGTGTTGTTAGCACCATAATTATAATATTTTAAGTTGGTTAAATTTGGTTTAGTATAAATTCTGTTTATATAGTGTTAAATTCTGTTTTTATGATGGTTGTCCTTGAAATGTTGGAAAATTTTGTGTGTTAACACAAGGAAGAGAAAAGAATACCTTGTTGGCTTTCAACATGGATGGTGATGATATTATTCTTGATGGTGTGCACAACCAAAGTTTGGAATTTTGTGTGGTAGAATCATAGTGTGAATGTGAAGTTTTTACTTTTTGTAAAGTTTGTCAATGCAATGTTTGGTAAACTCTTGTTCGATTTGATTCAATTAGGACATAACCATATATGTGAGTGCCCTCCATTGTTCATAAATTAATGAGGGATTTTAGTAATTGTTGCATACTCAAACTTTTTATGTTTAATCATACTTTTTTTTTTAATTATGGAAACTTTGAAATGATCAAGGCAATTTTTGAGTACTATGAGTAGAACCATTTTTCCAAAAATTCACTTCAAGATTACCTTGTGAGTGTGTGAACATTTGATACCTCTCTTGAGCCTAAAACGAAAAATTTTGTTTTCTTGAAGCATGAACCCTTACTTTAACCGTTTTGATGAGCATTTTGAATTGAGAAATAATATTGTTGAAGTTGGGGAGATTGGTTCATTTTGATAAGAGAAGAAGGAATTGTGGGCAATGCATTCTCAAAAGATTGAAGTAGAAAAATTGTTTAAAAAAATAATAATAATAAATAAATAAAATTGTGAAATTCAAAAGAAAGAGAAATAGAATGCATTGTGAGAAAAGTTGGGAAGTTTGAGCATGAAGGATTGCTTTGAAACAGAAAATGCTCTTCACAAAATATACCCCTTTCATGTTCAATGGCCGTGTACATATGTCCCTTATTTCTTAACCCGGCCAAGTTTCAACCTATAAAAGTCCCTTTGTGATCATTGTTTCCATTTTTGCTTGATTAATTGTGAGATGAGTGTATAAATTATTTTGGATGTGGCACCGTTGCTTTGAGTTTGTTTTTACCTTTGTATATATTGAGCTAGGCTCATTTGAATAAGTTAGGTGATTCGTTTCGAACTTGAGGATACTTAGTGTTGCATTGTATGATTTTATGATTAGGATGAAGTCATGTTCATGTTTTGGTCCTATGTATTTTTTTGAAAATTTTTGCGCGTGCATCTTTCGAGTTTGAACCATTTATGGTTTCGGGTAATTTGGTTTTTGGAAATCATGGTTGTGTTTGATTAACACTTACTTTTGTTTGAGGACAAACAAAGATGCAAGTTGGGGAGAGTTGTTAGGTGTGAAAATGTGTTTATTTTCATAGTTTATTTTGACACCTTTTAAGCTCTTTTAATTGCTTTAATCAGGAAACGACTTATTATTTAAGCAAGTCTTGCATTTTTGTGAATATATGGTGCTTTGATGTGTTTGCTACTTTTTGCAGAAATTATGGTATTTTGATCGCTAATCGTTTCGACCAGATTTGGATATTGTGAAATTTTAACAATAATTTCTTTGGCCTCTTGTTTCGCCCGGCGCAGCAGAGGCGGTTGACACCCCACTTTTTCTATTTCAAAGTTAGAGAATTGTGACATTGCTGCGCCTTCTGAATTTCGCCCGACACAATTATGGTTTCGCCCGACACTTTTGAAGTTTCGCCCGACGCTTCACAGGCGATGCCTCATCCTTGTTTCCTCCAATTTTCCAGCCAAATTCCAGAATTGTGACATTGCTTCGCCTCTTGATTTCGTCCAGCAAAATTTGCATCGCCCGACACTTTCATTATTTCGCCCGGCGTTTTTTGGAAAATATATGTGTCACTTTTGGCACTGTTGCTGTCACGTGGGCTGTAAAGTGGATTTCGCCCAGCAGAATTTCTCACCGCCCAACACTCCTTTCTGGGCTGAACTTCTATTTAGGCTTATTTTTGTGTCATTTTGAAAGGACACCTAGTACTTTTGATCTTTTCACTTTGTACCTTAGATATTTTTGGAGAGAAAACTCCATAGAAACCCATTTTTCTTGCTTTCTTAGTTTTTATGCTTCAATCCTTGATTCTTGAAGATTGATGCTCCAAAAACTTTGTCCATTACTTGTTGCTCAAGCTACCATGAAGATGTGTAGCTAATTTCACTTTTGTGTCAAGGTTAGATGGTAGGTAAACCTTTCCTTTGTATGTATATGGATTGATTCTAGCTTGTGAACTCTTGGATGATGAATGTATGATGAAAAACTTTGTTTATATGGTCTATTCTTTGTGTGGGTTCATGATTGAGAAATGTGTTCCTACTCTTTACCTAGGTTTTTCATCCATCAATGTACATTGGCTAGAGATAGTAATGTGTGTTGATGTTCACCAAATATTGAACTCTAATGTTGTCATTTTGATAGTTTGTGTGAGAAATCAACAAAGGATCAAAATGGAAAAACTCACAATATGTGTTAGAGATAAACATATTGGAAGGATATGTGATTGTATTTATCATTTAAACGAGTTCATTAGCTTATCGATTATATATGTGCAAAGTGGTTTATCGAACCCCAGTCTTGACATGCTTTTATAAACCGTTAAAACAACATCTCTACCGCTTTTAATTAAATTTGAATGCGAACGCTACGAAACCAACCTAAAGCCCCTTGTTACTTTAATGTTTGAAACGTTACGACTGTAGAACGGCTGCGATATCACCGAACAATCTCTGTGGATCGATAACAAAACCCTAACTCTATTTGTATTTCAACAATATCATCCAATTGATGGCCAGTATTAATAAATTGAATATCTATTACACCCTTCTGAACATAGTCCCTAATAAAATGATGTTTGATCTCTATATGCTTAGTTCTGGAATGTTGAATTGGATTCTTCGTTAGACAGATAGCAGCAGTGTTATCACAAAGAATAGGAATGTTATTTCCAAAATTTTGATAATCTTCAAGCTGATATTTCATCCAAAGTAGTTGAGTACAACAGTTAGCAGCTGAAATATATTCTATTTCAGTTGTAGACAGAGCAATATTTGCTTATCTTTTGCTAGCCCAAGATATAAGATTTTCACCTAAGAATTGATAGGTTCCACTAGTAGATTTCCTTTCAATTTTATTTTCAGCATAGTCTACATCACAGAATCCAACTAGCTTATAATCTAAGGATTTATTATAAAGAAGTCCAAGATTGGTCATTCCTTTCAGATATTTAAAGATCCTCTTAACGGCTGTTAAATGAATTTCTCTAGGATTTGATTGGAATCTTGCACACAAACATACATTGAGTAAGATATCTGGTCTGGAAGTAGTGAGATATAGTAAGGAACCTATCATACCTCAATATTTAGTTGGATCCACTTTGGCACTGCAATCTTTACCATTCAGGTTGTAGGTTAGATTAATAGGAGTTGACATAACTTTGCATTCATTAAGATTGAACTTTTTCAAGAGCTCTCTTGTGTACTTTGATCGATGAATGTATATACCTTCTTCCTTTTGATAAATTTGAATTCCAAGAAAGTATTTTAATTCACCTATCATGCTCATCTCAAATTCAGCCTGCATAATCTTTGAAAAATCTTGACAAAGAGATGCACTAGTGGAACCAAAATTTGTGTCATCAACATAAATTTGAACAATCAAGATTTCTTCTTCTAGAGTTTTCCTAAATAGTGTAGTGTTAACCTTGCCTTTAGAGAAACCATTCTCAAGCAGACAATTACTCAGTCTCTCATACCATCCTCTTGGAGATTTTTTGAGTCCATAAAGAGATTTCTTAAGCTTGTAGACAAAGTCTGAATGGTTTGGATCTTCAAATCCAAAAGGTTGCTTGCCATACACTTCTTCAGTAATAACTTCATTCAAAAAAGCACTTTTCACGTCCATCTGATAAAGCATAATGTTGTGATTAATAGCATAAGAGAGAAGTATTCTAATTGCTTCTAACCTTGCCATATGAGTAAAGGTTTCAAAGAAGTCAATTCTCTCTTTCTGACTGTAGCCTTGAGCTACAAGTCTGGCTTTGTTTCTTATGACTTCTCCATGTTTGATAAGCTTGTAACGAAAGACCCAATTGGTCCCAATGATGTTTTTCATATGTAGTCTTGGGACAAGATCTCACACATCATTCATTTGAAATTGATTCAGTTCATCTTGCAGAACCACGATCAACCCATCATCTGATAAGGCATCATTATTAGAAGTAGGCTCTGTCAATGAAATAAGTCCAAGCATTAATTGATCATTCCTGAAGGCAGATCTAGTTTTCAATGGCTCGTCTTTATTCCCAATAATTTGTCCTTCTGGTTGAAATGATTTATATTTAAATGGTCTTTTAGGTGGAACAGAGGCTTCAGTACCATTTTAAGAAATTTCTAAATCAGCTGCAACAAGACCAATAGGAGTGACTTCAGTTTCTGCAGCTTTTGGTATCTCTTCAGTTATAGTAATAGATTCTGATATATCATCATCTATACTTTTTTTCCTTTGGAATACATATCACAAGCTATTCTTCAGAATTCTAAATACCTGTAGGATTATCATTCTGAACCAAAGAATCTGACTTATCACAGTCAGGTATCTTGTCATCAAATTTAACGTGCATAGACTCTTCAACCATTCTGGTTTATGAGTTATACACTCTGTATGCTTTTGAGTGTTCAGAGTATCCTAAGAAGATACTCATTTGAGCTTTAGCATCAAATCTTTTTAGGCAGACCTTATTATTCAAAATGTAACAAGTACATCCAAATTGATGAAAATAAGAGATGCTAGGTCTTCTACCTTTAAATAATTCATACAATGTTTTATTCAGAATTGGTCTAATATAGATTCTGTTCTGAATATAACAAGCAGTGTTAACAGCTTCTGCCCACAAGTACTTTGGAAGTTGTTATCATGTATCATGGTTCTTGCCATTTCTTGTAAAGATTTGTTCTTTCTCTCTACAACCCCATTTTGCTGTGGAGTTCTAGGAGAATACAACACATGGATAATTCCATATCTTTCACAAAAAGATTCAAATGGCTCAATCTTAAATTCTACACCATGATCGCTTCTAACTTTTAAGATTTTCACTTCCATTATTAGTAGCAGGAACAACATACTTACTTAACACTGTTTGAGAAATGCTAGAGGAGCAAGAATTTGGGAGTACTTTATGTAATGACACATCTGAACTAGAACAACCTTCATCATACCCCAGACCTTCTCTATTATTTTTGCCAACTCCATAAATCATAAATGCTAGTTTAGTTCTATCAATTCCAGATGTAATGAACTTATGAAATGCTAGATCATGCTTACCTAAGGTAGAACATTCATTTTGAGATGTGATGATTTCTTTTAATTCTTCTTTCAAAATGAAGTTATCTCTTTTTAAAATTTTAATGCAACTGGCTTGATCTTTGCACCGGTTCATGAGATCATTCATGAATAAAATAAAGTCAGAATAAGCGTATACCTCATCTTCATCTTCAGACTTTGTTTCAGGTGGAAGTCCGTCTTCAGATGTGTGATCCATCAACGCCAGATTAGCCTCATCTTACTTTTCTGAATCTTCATCATCTAGATCTTCCCATGTTGCCATGAAGTTATTCTTAAATAAGTTCTTGAAGTTATCCTTCTGATGACTACCTATCTTTTGACTATCTTTCTGAAGATCAGGACAGTCATATCTGAAGTGACTAGGTTTGTTACAGTTGTAGCAGATCTTATCTTCATCTTTCTCTTTGAAGTTAGATCTATTGCTTCTAGAAAATCTTATGTTCCTTCTAGACATTTGCTGAAGTCCTTTGATGAAGCAAGCCATATCATCATCATCATCATCAGATCTACCATCAGAATCTCCTTCAGAAGTTTCATCAGGTTTACTGTTCTTTGAAAGCCTTTTGGACTTTTCACCAGATTTTTCAGAATTAGACCTCAGGGAAAGAGACTTAAGTTTCTTTGAAGACTCATCTTTATTCTGTTCCATATCATGGCTCTGAAGATTGTTAATTAAACTTTTAAAAGACAATATATTCAGGTATTTAGCTTCCTAAATAGATGTTACTTTAGGTCTAAATTTTAAAGGAAGACTTCTCAGAATCTTTTTGTCATGATCTGATCTTGAGTAACTCTTGTTTAGAACTTAAAGGCCTGATACAAGAATCTGAAACCTGGAGAACATAGTTTCTATATCCTCATCATCCTTCATTTTGAACAACTCATATTTTTGTACCAACAAGTTAGCTTTTACTTCTCTAACTTGCTGATTCCCTTAATAGGTTGAGTACAAAGATTTAAAGATAGTCTTTGCAGAAGACTTATCAATAATTTTCAAATACTTAGCATGTGGTAGAGCATCAACCATAATACCTTTGACTCTATGATATTTTCTATAAATTTAATTTTGAGTTGTTGTCAAAGTTTTCCTGTCAGATACCATACCAATGTTGTCAACAGTGATCTTAATGCCGTCTTCAAGTATATCCCATAGCTCATCATCGAGTCTAATGATATATGTGTACATATTGCTTTTCCACCATTCAAACTCAGTGGAATCACCACTGAATACAGAAGTTTTAACAGAGTAATGATTTCTCTCAGCGCCACTGTAATCATAGGGAAATCTTCTTCCTGAGGAACTAGCATTAGGATCCTTTGTAGTCATATTTTTCTCGTTGGATCTTTAACTGTACCACTATTAAGTGTTACGTACAGACCTTGCTCTAATGCCAACTGAAGGTGAGAAAAATAGACAAGAAGGGAGGTTGAATTGTGTTTGCCAAATCGTTTCTACTTCTGAACCAGAGTTCAGATTCTAAACAGAAGTTTAAAAACTGATAACAAGTGCAGTGGAAAAGTATAACAGAAGTAAATAAAAATGGCACAGAACATACAACATTTATACTGGTTTCTCTCCAACTGAGAGTAGCCTAGTCCCCTTGCAGTGCAAGAGATTTCCACTATAATCAAACAGATTACAATTGCTTATACCTTTAAGTATAAGACTTTCCTTGCTCAGACCTACATCCTAAGACTTCCTTGCTCAATTAGCACCTGATCAAGACTTCTCTACTTAGATACTTAGATCCTAAGACTTTCTTTACTTAAACCCTTCAGGTTCAAGACTTCCTTGCTTAGACCCTTAGCCTAAAACTTCTGCTCAGACCCTTGGTCAAAGACTTCTTGCTCAGATTCCTCGAATCCAAGCCTTCACTGCTCAAGCCCAAGGCAAGATACTTTTATCTAAATTGACTGTTTAGAGAATGAATAACTTACAATAACACTTGAATAACAATCAGAGGTGTTCAAATATAATACAACACACTTTAACACTAAGGATTCTTAAGCTATACAAGAATAAAAACTCTTAACATATTAGCTTCTCTTGAGCTGATATGAATGAAGTGCATGTATTTTTCAGTTGTAGTTGCAACATTATTCGCTTAGTTAATCTTCAATTATTCTGCTCCTTTTATAGCTGAAGAAATAGAGTCGTTGAAGCATCCTCGACGGCTATAATCAGATCAAATATTCTAGTACATCTTCTTTTCCAATAAAACAGGTGTTAGAACTCGTAGAAAAAGAATTATTCATTGAACATGGCCTTTGTCCGGAGAAATCTTCTATGAAAAAAGTACAATACAATCTTTTGAAGATAATGTCAACAATTATCGAGTCCGGTGTTTACAGAACTTGAGTTGACATTACTTAATTTCAGAGGAAACCATAGCACGCTTCTAATTTTGAAATGTACTAACAATAACTTTCTAACCAGACTCTCTCGTAAGTACATAATCAGAACCGAACCATAACTACTTCCATGTTAAAACCAATTTTATCAAGTAAATATAATTTTGTTCACATGAACCAGCTAGTTAGAAATCCTAATTGTTTTTCAAATACTTTGTTATCATCAAAATTTTGGAGGATACATGGTATGAACCAAATTTGTTCTCAACACTTTGAGTATCCCTTATCCGTGTAGGGATACCACTAACTCTTATACGTTTTGACAAGTACAAATAGATAAATGGAAAGTGGTAGGTTAACTAATTGGTCCAACAGATATATCAAACTAATGTCTTATTTTGTTGAAGGAAAATGGATCCAATTGGGACCTTAAACCCTTTAGCATAAATAATTGTTGGCTAGATCATTCATATTTTTGGAAGTTTGTGGATAAGGAATGGAAATAAATGAGGATAGAAGGGTGGAAAGCTTATATTTTAAAGGAAAAGTTAAAAGCATTGAAAATAGTACAAGGTGGTGGAATAAGGAAGTTTATGGATGTTTGAATATGAAGGTTGATGATGAAGTAAAGGAGATAAATAAATTAGACGTGTTATTAGAAAATTGTGAAGATAAATTGGTATCTGAAAAGGTAGAGAAAAGACAGTTATTAACAAACAACATATGGAAAAATCTTCAATACAAAGAAATCCTATTAAGACAAAAATCAAGAGTGACATGGATAAAGGAAGGAGACTTGAATACAATATTTTTTTTCATAATATTTTGAGGGTGGGATATAGAAATAATTTAATTTCCTGTGTTAAGACAAATATAGGGAAGGGTAGAAGATGTGAATGGTGTGAAAAGGGAGGTAAATAAGTTTTTCGAAGGAATATTCAAAGAGAAAAACTTTCATAGACCTGTAACGGATGTGGTGGAGTTAAAGTGCTTGTCAAGTGAGGATAATATTAAATTAGAAGAACCTTTTACAAGAGATAAGATTAAGGTTATAGTGTGGGATAATGAAGGTAACAAAAGACCAGGGCGTGATGGATTCAACTATGAATTAATTAAGAGATGCTGGAAGACTTTGAAAGTAGATATTGTGAAATTTGTAAATGAATTTTACACTAATGCTAAGTCACCTCAAATAATTACATATTCCTTTTTAGCTATAATACCTAAAAACAAGAATCCTCAAACCATGAATGAGTATAAGCATATATGTTTAGTAGGTTGTATGTATAAGATAATTGCAAAGATACTAGTTGCTAGATTGAAAATGGTAATTGGCAACATTATAACAAAGAATCAGTGTGCTTATGTATCAGGAAGACATATTTTTTATGGAGTTTTGGTGTTGAATGAGCTAATAGACCTAACCAACATGGAAACAATAGAGTGTGTAATTTTGAAGATAGACTTTGAGAAGGCATATGATAGGTTGAGTTGAAAATTTATGAATGATATGATAATAGGGCAAGGGTTTGGATTCAAATGGATGGCCTAGATTGAGGCTTGTGTATTCACAAGTAGGATGTCAGTGTTGGTCAATGGAAATCCCACGAATGAGTTTAATGTAGAGTGTGGTTTGAGACAAGGTGATCCTTTATCACCATTTCTGTTTGTAATAGCAGTTGATGGTCTAACAAGACTGGTCAAGAAAGGTGAGGTTCAAAGGATTTGTAAGGGTTCAAATTCAATAGTGAGGTTAAATATGACATTCTGCAATTTACAGATGATACAATGTTGGTTTGTAAGAGGTCATGAAAAATTTGTGGAGTATAAATGCACTACTTAGAGGGTTTGAAATGGTGTCAGGATTGGGTGTGAATTTCTACAAAAGCAAATTATATGGTATCAATTTGAGGGAGGCATTTATGCAAGTGGCTTCAACTTTCTTAACCTGATGTAGAGGAACATTTTCATTCAATTTTTTTGGGAATTCCGGTAGGATCTAATCCAAGGAAAATAGAAATGTGGAGTCCAATCATTAATAAGATGAAAAGTAGATTGTCCACATAGAAGGAGAACCATATGTTTAGGGATGATAAGGTTACATTAGTGAGTACAGTTCTAAATAACTTATCCTTATATCATATGTCCTTCTACAAACCTCTTGTACATGTTTGGAAGGAAATGACTAGAATACAACAAAGCCTTTTACAGGGAGGCCCATAATTAAAGAATAAAATACATTGGGTCAGTTGGAAAAATATTTTTAAACTAAAAGAAAGTGGGGGATGAAGGTTAATGATGTAAAGCTATTCGACATGGCATTGATTTGTAAATGGAAGTGGAGGGTGTTAGTAGAATATGAAGCATTATAGACAGGATTATTAAAGCACAAATATCTCAAGGTAGGCATGCATATGTTAATAGGAGAAGGTAGTTTAGGGAACAAGAATAAGTCAATATGATAGAGAGATCTCAATTCAAAATGTGGCAAAGAAAAATGGCCAAATAACCGTTTCAATAAAAATATAACATGTAAAGTGGGATTGGAAAGGAAAAATGTCTTTTTGAAAGCAATATGGGTGGGAAATCAAGTACTAGAAGAAGCATTCCCTGAACTATATTAAGCTTCTACCAAACCAGGTGGAAATGTAGAAGAGATGGGAAAATAGTCTAATAATGGATAGAACCGGTTGCTTGAGTAGAAAACATAATTGAGATCAGAACTACTACATCAATAAGGAAAAATGATGAGTTATTTAACTCATGCAAGGTCAAGCAAGGAAACTTCTGATAGTTTTAAATGGAATCTTGAAAATGATAAAAAGTATTATGTTGGATCCTTATATAGGTCTGCAGAAAATGCAAACTTTGCTAGATAGGCATACCAACTCGGAGAAGGATAAATAAATGCATTAAAATGCTCATGGAATAAAAGTGTACCACGTAAGATTAAGTTATTTGGATAGAGAATAATGCAAGATAGGCTGCCTATTAGAGAACAATTGGAAAAAAAAAAGAATCATTCAAAATCCTAGAGATCTAGTATGTGTTTTCTATTTTCAAGAAGAGGTAACATTAGCTCATTTATTGTTAAGATGGTTTTAAAATAGGAAGGTTTGGCAAGTTGTGGATGTATGGACATGGATTAATGCAGTGGAAACGAATTCCTGATGAGAGAGCTTTGATGAACATAGGAAGAGGATGAAGTGGAGATTAAGAAAGGGTAAGAAAGGTATTGTGTGATTGGTAACATGCTGGACCTTATGGTTGAAAAGAAATAACATTATATTCAAAGGGGAAGTATGCAATGTGAAATACATATTGAACTCCATAAAAAATTGCTTATTTGAATGTGGAGTATAATAGGCACAAACTCAAGTAAGTGGTACTTGTAATTTCTATGACTTTTATGTAGCCTCTATAGAAAGTCTTAAGAGAATTTGGATTTCAAGGTGAAAACTACTATTGTAATTGTGGTATTTGGATCAAACTCTAGTGTCGACAATGGTAGCTTCATGGTTCGACATGAGTTGTGTATGCTGTAGTCGAAGTCTGTTCGAGTATAATGTCAAAATATATTAACTTGTAATTTAAGTTAGTATGTCGAATTGGGCATAAGCCCAATTGTTAAGTTAGCTTATAACCTGTAGCGCGGTTTTTGTGGTTTCGAATCACTATCGCTTTGGTACTACAGTTTGATTCATTTTTTATCCTGTTGAGCTGATTAAGGAAGGGAAATAGATGTCTCCAATTAACCCTGCTTACATACTGAGGTTAAACAGTCAAAACTGTTGGTTTACAGATGTTATCAAAATATGGGGATCCTTCTTAGGGTTATTTTGCTTAAGAACACGGTGTCTGAACTATTTGTGAGGTTTTTGGTAAGGTGTTAGATCTGATGCTTCTTGATTGATATATGGAGGTACTGGATTTTGGGTTTTTGATTAGTATGCTCGCTAAGATTTTGCAATCTTATGCCTACATATCCCGAAACAGGGAAATCAGAGCGATCGTAGTTCCTCCTATTCTAAGGGAGGAAAAAGCTATGTTTTGGTGTCTTGTTCAAAGCCCAAGACGTGAAGCTAAAGGTGGTTTGTATCTTGTTCAAAGCCCAAGATATGAAGCTAAAGGTTTGACTGAGAGAGAATTTGTCATCTCTAAAGAGGAATTGTTGATGTTTGTATGCTGTGAGCAAGACACAAATTTGATGCTAAAAGGTTGATTGACTCTACCGGGGTTTCCTTATACAAAGCCTAAGAGGAGGCTGAAAGTTTGACTTTTCTGGGGAAAATGTTCTTTCTGTCTTGTATAAAGCACAAGATTGAGGCTGAAGGGGATTCTGACTCTGTTGGGGAGAACATATCTTGTATAAACCCCAAGATAGAGGCTGAAATGAGTTTGACTCAACAAGAGAGCGCTTGTATGTGTCTTGTACAAATCCCAAGAAGGAGGCTAAAAAAGGTTGACTCAACAAGAGAGTCTTGAACAGGTGATTGACTCAACAAGAGAGTCTGAAGGTTAATTGACTCAATAAGAGAGTCTTTTATACTCAACGAGAGAGTGATTTGCTGTCTCGTACGAAGCCCGAGATTGAGGCTAAAAGGAGATTGACTCAACAAGAGAGTCATTTATACTCAACAAGAGAGTGTTTTATGTGTCTTGTACAAAGCCCAAGACGGAGGCTAAAGGTGGTTGACTCACCAAGAGAATCTTTTATACTCAACAAGAGAGTATTTTGCTGTCTCGTACGAAGCCCGAGATAGAGGCTAAAAGGAGATTGACTCAACAAGAGAGTCTTTTATACTCAACAAGAGAGTCTTTTATATGTCTTGTACAAAGCCCAAGACGGAGGCTAAAGGTTTTGACTCAACAAGAGAGTATGAAAAGGTTAGCTCTGCTGGGGAGAATCATTTGTACAAAGCCCAAGAGGAGGCTGACTTACTGCTAAGGATTATTAAGGTCCTGAAGCTGGTCCAAGTTGTAGCGAGCAATTTTGGACGTGGTTCTTAGGCACTGTCGCTCTGGGGTACTACAGGTCGATTCATTTTTTATCCTATTGAAGCTGATGAAGGAAGGTGTTGCACCCCAAAATTTGCCCTCCTTACTTTATTACTAACTGGCTTATGTTTCATTTCATTTTTGCATTATCATGTGTGCATATCATTGGTTCTTAGCATGGGGTCAAGGTGCTTGTGGCATGTTCAAGAGGTGAAGGTATTCTTCAAAGGGTCAAGCAAGAGAGCTCAAGTGGATCACTCTCTCCTAACCAGTGCATAAATTAGGGTTTTGAAATTCTTGGGTTTATTGCTCCAATGGCAAGCTCCTTGGGTTTTTATCATCACCAAATGATATATCTTATCTTAGTTGGAGAGGATACACATCACATTCAGAGGAATTTGGATTTGGAGACTGTGTTATTTCCTCCTAGACTAAGGGTACCAAAACTAGGGTTTGCTATAAAGTCAGTTTATTTCTGATTTTTTGGGCAAGACTTGAGTCCATGGTATTCCTTGGGTCCCTAAGTATCTAGGGATGGGAGGTTGTCCATCAGTTTAATTCAGGAGAGATTCAATTGGCCAATGGATTGGAAATCATGTGAATTGGGTAAAAGTCAACAGTGAGAGGGGGAGTCAACTGTAGAACTTTGAGGTTCTCTCCAAGGTTTTCAAGGTCTCACATCCTCATATGGTCATAAAGAGTCAAGTTTTATGCCATTTATCAAAAATCAGGAGTTGGTGCAAAAGTTACTAAATATGGAAATAACCTATAATTTGAAAGTTTCCTTTTTGGGCAAGTTCCTGCACTACATTCAACTTGACTTTTCATCATCAAGAAAGCTTAAAATGAATTTTTCTCCAACATGAAAGTTGAAGATATCTTTCTCCTCTTTCCAACAAGTACTAGTGGGTCTCCATATCATTTGTGAAACTCAGGTTATGGTCAAAATAAGGCAAAGTGGTTTTTAGGGTTTCATTTTCACAACTTTTGCATTTTGGGACATATGGACCTATAATTAATTCCATTGCTTCAAGGCAATTTTCAACATCAAAGGACAATCCATAAGGGTCATTTTGGGCCTTTGAATCAAGTGAATCCATGGTATATTTATCACTTATTCTCCATTATTCAAAATTGCCAAGTCATTAAAAACTCATGAATCAAATGGTTTCAAGGCCCAATTTCAATTGAGGTGTGATTAGCAATTTATCAACAAGTGATCCATCATGAAATACTTGGATATCTATGCATGGAAGAGGGTGTACTTAACATAATGCAATTTTCAAGATTTATTCAAAAACTCATTAAACAAAGAATTGCCCAAGCCCAAACCATTATCAGTGAGAAACCCTAGAGTATTTAAACTCATCCATGCACTGGTTAGGTGAGATTACAGGTGACATTTGGAAGAGTGGAGAACTTGAACCCTAAAGCATCTCACATCCATATCTCTCAATCTACAAGGAGTTTTCAAGAGATTCTTCCACAAACTTCTTCCTTGTGATCAATAGAGTGCAAACCATCCCCCATTCGCAGCCAAAAGAAAAGATTAGAGTTGTACCATCTCAGGTTGGTGGATTTTTTCGTGATCATAAAACTTAAATTTTAAACGTGCATAATGTTGTGTGATGTCCATGGATCATGCTAATATAATTTGTTTTGAATATGGTTGTGTATGTTGGTTGTTTTATGAATTTTAAGTTTGGAGCCCTAACCTTTTTTCTTTCGTTTTTTATTATGCACTAATTGTTTGCAAATTTGGATTGGATATTTGGAATCCTCACATTTTTCTGATCAAAATGGTATATTCGCATGAAATTTCTGGGTAAGTCTGAGTTGCAGGTGACCGGAGAAGGGAGCGGAACCCTAACTCCGGCGGCGGCGGTCGAACCAGTCCGGCGAGGGTGGCTGGAGGTAGGTGATGGGTTCTGGGCCGTTGATCTCTCTCATCGTGTGGCTATCATCGTGCCACATTTTTTCCTTTTTATTTTTTTTCTGATTTTTGTTTAATGTTCATGTGTACATTACCCCACCGTTCCTACCGTGTTCCACCAATCAGGTTTTTTATTTTGTTTACTTTTAGTTTATGTTGACTAACCCTGAAGCGTTGATCTAATCACACGGCTAATAATGTGCCAACAAATAAAAAAGCCATGTGCTAATCACGTGGGGGCGTATAATATGTCTGAGCCGTTTGGTGTGTGCACGCGTATCATAATTAGTGGGTTCTTTTCATCTAAACCGTTGATCATCAATACTTGATGTTTGTGTTGACCTAATGGTGGACGTCTGATCAATCCAAAGGTAAGCATGAGTCAACTGGGTTGACTTGGTCCATGCGTACACCCTTTTTTTTTTCCTTTTTTATTTTTCTGATTAGTTAGTTGGGTTGGGCTCGCTAATGACACCCCTCACCTGAGCCCATTCCAAACTTTCAACGCATGTTATTTACTTTTCACACCCCCTTGCATTTTCCCATTTTATTTTATTTAATTATTTGCATTAATTCATTTTTAATTTTTTAAAAATACATTCTTGCATTTAAAAATCCCAAGAAAATTCATGCATACTCTTTATCATTTTATAAAATTTTCCAAATTTTATTTTATTTTTATCATCTAAATTAATTATTTAGTTTATTTTCTTTTTGAATTATCCATATAATGCATACCTAATTTGTTTATTTTATTTCTCTGCATCCATAAAATATTTTCAATCCATTCCTTTTGCATTCATTCACCAACATTCTGAAGTGCATTAAAATATTTTTCTTTCATTTTTAAAATTATTTCGTATTGCATTTTGGTCCTCCTTTTTTGCATATTAAGTCATATTTCTCATCTGAGCCTTGCATAATTGTTTGAGTGACTAACACCTTGAATTTTTGTAGGAGTTTTTGATATTTTGTTTGCCTCTGGTTGAACAATGTTGATATTTAATTTGGTGACTTTAGAAGTTGTTTTACTATTTGTTTAATGGCTCTTTGTATGAGATTTTCTTGTATGCGCATCTTTGATCTTGTCTGATTATCTGTTCGAAAAGGCACTTGTGCCATTGTCTTGGGGTTGTTTATTTGACTTCTTAATTCATGTTTGGATTGTTATCACTATTATATGCCATTGTTTGGTTGTCATTTGCTTTGATATTATTTATGTCCGTTTCGTACTAACCTTTTATGCAGGGACCAAGGTAAGTTCTTTAAGGGTGTGGATAGTTATCCATGTCCACCTTACTCTTTCCCTCCCTCATCTTTTTTTCCTCTAGGTTTAGGTTGTCGTCAAACCTCACTAACCGTAGGTCACCCATGCATGATAACATTAGGACTCTTAGTTCCCCTTAGAGTTTCCCTTGTGTCTTCTCTCTTCTCATCTCAAACTTCTTGAAAACACTTAATAAGTATAAAGTGTATTGCGCACGAGCCTTAAGCGTGGGGAATGAGAAATGAGGGGCTTCCTCTCATCTTTCTAGAGTGCTTAGCGAGAGTCCTGTCTTGGGACGATGCGTTAAGTATTTGCCCCTGTGCCCTAGACTTTGGTGCAATGCAACTTATGAACTAACTTAAGCCACTTCTGTCCTAAAAAATACAAACAAACTTCAAACCTTTTTATCCTTCGGGATCATCAACCTAAAGGCTATTTTCAAAAAGGGCACGTTACTTTCCGTCTGAGGCCCAAACAGGCATCGACCCTAACTGCCGGACGTGAACTTAACGTCGCTCATAAAAAACACAAAAAGAACTTGGTCCGAACTACGTTGACTCTGAATTCCCCATTGCACAAAGGGGGTACGTAGGCCTAGGACGTCGACGTCCTACCGAGTCTGTCTTAGTCTTCCCCTTCCCCGTCTTAGTACAGCCATAGATGATAGGATAACTCACCCTTAGAATAGACAACAAGCGTGGATCCCATTGAGTACGATGGACGCGTGGGGTGCTAGCACCTTCCCCTCGCGTAACCGACTCCCGAACCCAGGCTATGGTTGCGATGACCATTCCTTTCCCTCTTCCTCAGGTTTATGCGGTGTTCCCTTTCCCTCCCTTGGGATAAATTTACACGGCTGACGACTCTGTTTTTCCACGCCACTCTCGTGTTTGTACCTGGATGAAAATCCTGGGAGCGACAGAAGGGAAATAGATGTCTCCAAATAACTCTGCTTGTATACTAAGTTTAAACAGATGACTGTTGGTTTACAGATGTGGTTTAGATCATGGGCCTCTCTCTGCTTATTTTGCTAAAAATGGAATGATGGGACTATGCTATTGGTAGGATGTTAGGACTGATGTTTTTTGATTGATGTGTGAAGGTACAGTATTTTGGGTTTTTGATTAGTGTGCTCGCTAAGATTTTTCAATCTTATGCCTACGTATTCCCGTTTAACGAAACAGGGAAATCAGAGCGATCATAGTTCCTCCTATTCTAGGGGAGGAAAAATATTGTTTTGGTGTCTTGTTCAAAGCCCAAGACATGAAGCTAAATATGGTTTGTATCTTGTTCAAAGCCCAAGATGTGAAGCTGAAGGGTCTATTTGTATCTTGTTCGAAGCCCAGGATGTGAAGCTAAACGGTTCTGACTTTAGAGAGAATTTGTCATCTCTAAAGGGGGATATTTGGCATGTTTGTCACAACTGTTGGGTGACTGATTATAAAGGAGAATTACTTTAACTGGGATATGTGAATCCAGTAATGCCATAATTTCCTTTATACGGGATTTTTAGCCTAAAGGGGAAGACTTTAACTCAGTTTAGAGCAATGCCATCTTTCCTTAGGAATTTCTCATGCTAAAAGAGGGACAGTGGCGTGGATGTAAATAATCCAGAGGCTTTCCGCTTACAGTAATTAGATGGGGGAAAAGGAGTTGTTGATGTTTGTATACTGTGAACGAGGCCAACTTTTGATGCTAAAAAGTTGATTGACTCAACTGGGGGTTTCCATATACAAAGCCTAAGAGGAGGCTATTGGCCCAACAAGAGGGTGTTCTCATGTGTCTCGTACGAAGCCCGAGAGAGAGGCTAAAAAGGTTGACTCAACAAGAGAGTGCTTTTGTATGTGTCTTGTACGAAGCCCAAGTCGGAGGATAAAGGTGTTTGACTCTATAAGAGAGTCTTTGTACCTCGTACGAAGCCCGAGATGGAGGCTGAAAGTGTTTGACTCAACAAGAGAGTCTTTTATACTCAACAAGAGAGTGATTTTTATCTCGTACGAAGCCCGAGATGGAGGCTAAAACGTGTGACTCAACAAGAGAGTCTTTTATACTCAACAAGAGAGTGTTTTTGTATCTCGTACAAAGCCCGAGATGAAGGCTAAAAGGTTTGACTCAACAAGAGAGTCTTTTATACTCAACAAGAGAGTGTTTTTGTATCTCGTACAAAGCCCGAGATGGAGGCTAAAAGGTTTGACTCAACAAGAGAGTCTTTTATACTCAACAAGAGAGTGATTTTTATCTCGTACGAAGCCCGAGATGGAGGCTAAAAGGTGTGACTCAACAAGAGAGTCTTTTATACTCAACAAGAGAGTGTTTTTATATCTCGTACAAAGCCCGAGATGGAGGCTACAAGGTTTGACTCAACAAGAGAGTCTTTTATACTTAACAACAGAGTGGTTTTGTATCTCGTACAAAGCCCGAGATGGAGGCTAAAAGGTTTGACTCAACAAGAGAGTCTTTTAGACTCAACAAAAGAGTGATTTTTATCTCGTACGAAGCCCGAGATGGAGGCTAAAAGGCGTGACTCAACAAGAGAGTCTTTTATACTCAACAAGAGAGTGTTTTTGTATCTCGTACAAAGCCCGAGATGGAGGCTAAAAGGTTTGACTCAATAAGATAGTCTTTTATACTCAACAAGAGAGTGTTTTTGTATCTCGTACAAAGCCCGAGATGGAGGCTAAAAAGGTTAGCTCCACTGGGGAGAATCATTATACAAAGCCCAAGAGGAGGCTAGTGTGCTGGTGACTGTTTCAGTTAAGAGACAGGTCCAGTAAGTTGGATAAAGAGAAAATTAATTCTTATATGGGTAATGTTGTACTTTGGGATTGATCAGAGGATCATGGTTATTTCCTGTTCTTTAAGGAAATGGGAAATCCAAAGGTATGTAGACTGTCCAAGTCTACGGGTGTTTTGAGAAATCGATTCTCAGGTAGTGAATGATCTTTGTATGATGCCCAAGAGAAGACCGGTATGTTAAGGGATGAAAGCAACCCATTAACTGGTCTGACACTTGACTCAGAAAGACAGCTCTAGCAAATTGATGACTAGGTTCTGTTCCTATACCTGTAGAGGTCTCTGGGTCCTTGTACTAAGCCCAAGAGAAGGCATGAGAGCTTTTAAGAAGCCGAAGGGTCCTTGTACAATGCCCAAGAGGAGGCGGGGATGCTTTTAAGAAGCCCGTGGGTCCCCAAACCCCGAGAAGTTCAAGACATGCCATTCACCGAGAATAGATCAAGCCAGGAAAGTCCGAGAATTTGGAAGAAACTCAAGAGATGCCATTCACGGAGAAAAGGCCATCTCTGGGGAGTAGAGTCTCTTTGACAATTTCTAAGGGTGACAGTCTGAGAAAGGGTTCACTAAGAATGTTGCCTTTCACGTCTCCATATTGTTTAACCCCAAGAGGAGGGAAGACTGTGTCTGGTAATCCTATGGGGATCTAGTTTTGTTTGTATTTTAAGAGTGACCAACAGGGCTTTACCTAGTGCTAGACGTAGTTGTCGGGGAAAACTCTAAATAACTATAATAGTATTACACAATGGATATATGATGAGTATATAAAAGTTTGTGAAAGAAGACTTACAGTGAGCAGCCCCACAATACAGTTATATATATGAAAGCGGATAAAGAAAGCGGGTAAACACTTACTCGGTTGTAGAGCTTCCATGCTATTTTGTTAGTTGTTCAACAAAGAAAGCTTTGATAACAATATTATATTCAAAATCAAAGGAGAAAGTGCTTTAAAAAGATTGTTGGGGCTTACAGCTCAAGGAGAGGCCCAAGGTTTTATCAGTGATTGCACTGTTGTTTTGTACATTGTACAGGGACTTATACAAGTGACTGAGGCCCAAAAAGGTTTTCTGTACAAAGGGATGGGTCTTACACTCTCTCAAGAGGCCCAAAGGTTTATTTTTGTACAAGTGGTGGGGCTTATAGCTCAAGGAGAGGCCCAAAAGTTTTGTTTTTAAAAGGCGACGATCGCGTCGAACTTTTTGATGGTATCGGGACTTATACAATAAGTGAGGCCCAAATTATTTTGGTTTTCAAAAAGGGTTGGGTCTTACACTCTACTAGAGGCCCAATGATTTTTAAAGAATGGGGCTTATAACACGAGGGTAGGCCCAAGGGTTTGATTTTTGAATTGGCGATCGCGCCGAGATTTTCTTTTAACGCAGAGGGACTTATACAATATCTGAGGCCCAAAATTGTTTTGGTTAAAAGGGGATTGGGTCTTACACTCTATTAGAGGCCCAAATGGTTTTGAATGAGTCTTATAGCTCGGGGAGAGGCCCAAATAGTCTGTTTTAAACGGGCGATGATCGCGCCGAACTTTTGAAATACAACGGGACTTATACAACATTTGAGGCCCAAAATTGTTTGTATTTACAAAGGATTGGGTCTTACACTCTATTAGAGGCCCATGAGTGTTTGAAAATGATTTGTTTGAGTGAAAATCAAGGAAACCCTAAATTTGTTTTCTTTTAAAAGGAAATATTTAAAGAAAATAAAATAAAAATGATAAAAATACCAAATAAGTTTGAATAAACCACTTGTGATTTTTGTTGAAGGTTTGAAAAATGAGGTTTTAATCACAAGATAAATTAAAAATCATTTGGTTTTGTTTTTCATAGTAAATATTCACTTTTAAATGCTTAAAAACAATTAAAAAGGAATTTATTCACAAAAATACTATTTATATTAAATAACTAATATAATTTTTTTTTTTTTGTGGAATAAAATATTTCAACATTTTTGTGATTTTTTGCAAAAAGAACCAATAAAAAATAATTAAAATTGAGGGAGTTATTAATTTTTCAAATCATTAAAAATAATAAGAAAAACAATAAAAAAGTGGAGAAAATAGCAAAAAGAGGATATGGGGCGAGGGGGATTCGAACCCCAGACCTCTTGTGTATAGGGCATGCGCCTTACCATTGGGTTGGTGATACATCCGTTGATTGAAACACAACCACAAATATACAAGGCTTGCCTTGTTTTTGGCCTGGCCCAAGGCAAGGCAAGGCAAGACTTTGGTTGAAAACGTGAAGGCCATAACTTTCTCATTTCTCCATGGATTGGGACAAAATTTAGGTCTCTAGAATTTCACAAGGAATCCAATGGTGGTGGTATTTTTTTCAGATCATGCTCCTATTGAAAAACCCGATAGTGGTTTTGAAATAGGCCATGATTTGCATTTTCTATGCCATCTCTTGGTACAAGCATGAATTACATGATAAAGTGGTGCAAACACAACACATATAACATGTATAAGGGATGCATGATCAGTGGACATCAAAAGAAAGCATGGTTCAAAGAATCCAAGTTGTGATGCTTACCTCTTTTTGGAGCTTTTGTGCAATCTGCCAAGCCACTTGTTCCAGAAATGATTTGATGCTTTGAACAACCTCCAATGATCTTTTAGAAGCTTTTAGGATGATTAGAATCAGCTGGAAACCTCAGGAACAAGTTTGAGCTCTTTCTTGCAAAAGGGGCAAAAGTGGCCAAAATAGCAACTCTCTCAAATGGTGTTCCAGATGGGGGAAACCATTTGGGACAGTTCAAGGATGATATTTGGAGTGTGTTTGAGGTTTTATCTGGTTTGGAAAGTGACTGAATCAAGACATGGCTTGAAAAATGCACAAAAGTCCTATTTTGAGGTTTTGAGATGTGACTTGTGATTTTGGTGTTACAGGTCACTTGTGAGAGTTTGGACAGCTTAGATATGATATATTGGATGTGTTTGGATCATAAGCTGTGGTGGAATTGCTTTCTAACTCAAAAACTTAGAGTTACATTGCTAAAGAAGGCATTTTTGCTAAGAGAAAGAGATTTTGAGGAAAGCAAGTGTTGTAGTGCTTTTGTGTACTCAAACTGAACACAATTGAGCTCTATTTAAAGTAGAGCAAGTTTGTTTTGGCTGCAATAGTGAATGGCAACTGCAGTAGAGGTTTGGACAATGTTGAGCAATGAGAATCCAAGTCTCCTCTAGCCATTGACTAGAGGTTAGGGCACAGGCTGCTGGTCCCCTTGGTCTTGGATATGTCTTGACTAAATTCAGTTGGAAATGGCTCAGTCCATGCCACCTTGGTGTATCCATTGAATGATCCAATCCAAAATTGGAGTCTTGTCCCTCTTTTAGGCATTTCTAGGTTTGGCATGCTATTTTTGGTTCCAAAGACTTGGGAGGTTTGGGATCAGAGTTGGTTCCTCCTTGGTCCCCCCTTGAGGTGTTCAGATGGATAGAGTTGCTTTCCCTTTGCAAAATTTGAGCAAATTGAGCAAAACTCCAAAATCTGCCTTGCCATGACAGTTTGCAGGAAGGCATATTGGCATTGTCATATCTCATGGCTCAAGTGGACTTTGATGGAGTTCTTGGCCATTTTGGAAAGCCCTCATATGATACAACAACTATTTGATCATAATTGGTTTTGATACTTTTTGGATCCAAGTGAAAAATGCCCCTACATTTGGAAAAAGTGAAGCAGATTCTGACTTAGTGAACATTTCACTAAGTGTTGGAAAAAAGTGACATTTTCACTTTTTGTGATTTTGATCATTCCATAACTTAAAATCCATGAGGAACTGGAATGAGTTATGTTTGAAGCTTTTGTAGAGGGCCATGAGAGCTACAAATCCAGCCTTGAATAGGGAAAAATGGCCTTGTGATTTAGGAGTTATGATCCTCCAAAGTTGGTACCCTAGCCACTTTGTTCCATAACTTAGAAAAATTTCTAAGTTTTTATGGTTACCCCTTTTACAAGTTATCCCACTTTTCTTGATTTTTCTTGATGAATTATGATTCCAATCACACATTAACATCATTTTAGGGTTAAGGAATCATAATTGTGAAAAATCTCAAAAAGTCAAAGTTTGACATTTGTGCACAGTTGACTTTTTATCAGATGAATTCCAAACTGTGCGATCCTCTATGAAATCAAGTCATTGACCTAAATCAAACTTGATGGATTGATTTCATAGGTGTTATAGGGTGTATTGAATCATGTCCTAGGGTTTGGGAGCATGTCCTAGTCAAAAGTCAAAGGCACAGTTGACTTTTCCCGCGAAACCCTAATTGTGGTTTTAATGAAATTGAAACTTGTTGCTCAAGCTTCTTTGATCAATCCATTGTTGCAAATGGATCAATGTAGTTTATTGGAGACCCTTAAATCCTCTCTTGGGGTCTTGGCTCATGATTTGTCCCAAAAGTCAACTTGGGGGGTGAATTAGGTCAAGAAACCCTAATTCCTGATTTTTTTGTGAATGCATCCCCTGAGGTTAAATTGACTTGATGATTGGGTTCATGATGTTCCATGGAGTATTTTAGGATATGCTCTGAAGCATTGGCTCATGCCCAGAGGAAAATTCCCCTCTGGAGGCCCTGGTCGACCAAACCCTAATTTGGTGACACTGGCGATTTTGAGGCTTAATCCACTCAGAATGTTGCAGCCTTGTGCTTGATTCTTGAAGTGGGAGTCCTCTTGATCCATTGTGGATGTTTGAGAGGTTAGACAAATTGAATATCATGTTAATTCTTGATTGATCCTTTGTCTAAGGCTCAGAGAGGGCTTGAAACCCTAATTTTTTATTGTAGTGAATGCTCACCCATCTTTGGGGAAACTAATGGTTCTTCCATATTGTGATGATTATTTGCACAATGATGGGAAATCTTAGTGGTCAAAATTTGGGTATGATAGATGCCTCTATTTAATCTTCTTGGACCCGAAGGTGTGAATGGCGAAGGTATTCGGGCATTCGGGTTGCAAGAGGATTAAATATCGGAATACCAGAAATTTTGATGGTGGTTATGCATGGTAGTTTGCGCATCCTTCTTATTTTGCTAAGCAATGATGCTTAGAAAAGGTAAACTTCCCCTCGATCCTGGTTTCCTACCAAGGAACTAGTCTTAGTTTTTGAAATGAACTTCCCCTCGATCCTGGTTTCCTACCAAGGAACTGGTCTAAGTTTCTGATATAAACTTCCCCTCGATCCTGGTTTCCTACCAAGGAACTGGTCTAAGTTTCTGATATAAACTTCCCCTCGATCCTGGTTTCCTACCAAGGAACTGGTCTCAGTTTCTGAAATAAACTTCCCCTCGATCCTGGTTTTCTACCAAGGAACTGGTCTAAGTTTCTGATATAAACTTCCCCTCGATCCTGGTTTCCTACCAAGGAACTGGTCTCAGTTTCTGAAATAAACTTCCCCTCGATCCTGATTTCCTACCAAGGAACTGGTCTTAGTTTCTGATATAAACTTCCCCTCGATCCTGGTTTCCTACCAAGGAACTAGTCTCAGTTTCTGAAATAAACTTCCCCTCGATCCTGGTTTCCTACCAAGGAACTGGTCTCAGTTTCTTTTGTCAATAAACTTTCTTGACAAGGGACGCTGTGTGTAGCGATTTTCCTTAAACTTCTCGCCTATTTTTCCTGGGGAGATGCCATTTGATAGAAAAAGTTTTGATGTCAGATTTGCTGGGGAACCCATCTGTCTGAGCTGTAGTGGTACACAAACTTCTCTGTTGGAGATGCCATTTGTTGACTCTATCGGGGAAAACGAGTCTCATGAGAGACTGCTTTCGCTTGGGGATATCGCATCATACTTTTCTCGGAGATCTTTTCGGAGAAATGCCATATGATGTGATCCAATTTTGAGGTGCTGATGACTTCATTAACATTGACTCTCCGAAGAGCAAAAATCAATGTGTTGCTGAAAGTCTTTAGTTGTGAGGCTTTCTTTGGGAATTTTCCTTAATCCGGGAAAGGGAAGATATCATCTTTAATGGCGAAGAGTGACATTTGTTGAAAGTTTCTCTGGTCTTCTCAGAGGTTCAAGTTATCAAAGTGGTCAAGGGCCAACTCCAATCCAGGAATAAACTGGAGGAGGGAGATAGTGCAGACGCAACATTTCCTGACGAGGAAAGAACTGACAACTCGATCGAGAGGACTTTTATCACTAGGGGATAAGACCGACTAGAGTGATAGTGATGCAATTTGAATATGAATGTAAATCAATAATGCATGATGTATGTATGTTTATGCTGACACAACTAACACGACACACAAGCTGACAGATGAACATGACTGGATACTCAGCCACTACTGGAATGAAGAAGTACTGTTGGTTCAAGATAGCAATTCTGCCTTGCATAGGAGAAAGTAGTTCCCGCGGGGAACAATCGTTGGTCGGGCTTAGGAGGTAAGAACTCTGCCGGAGATGTCAGATGGAGTATTCGTATCTGACATAACTGATCCTTCGTTTAGGCGCACTAGTTTAGAAGGAGTACTTTGATTATGCACTTTGAAGTTCGCTTACTTCTGGCGAAGCGATCGATGTTCTTTCGATGTTCGACAGTCAAAAGAAATTGCCATCTTTAAAAAGCAGAAAAATTTTACAAGTAAATTCATTTTTGTTTTATTTCAGGAACCGTTGATCATGTTAAAATGTCGTTCTATAAAGCTAAAACAAATAAGAATTGCAAACAAAAGCACAAGGGCTCAAATTTTACTGATAGGATGGAAATCAGCCAAGCGCATGATTCCATAGAGTATTTACAAAGTTAGAAAATGGTAATTTAAGGGAAAAGGGCTATATTGAAACATAACGACCACTATCCTTCTACCAACTTTGAATTTTGGGCATCCTGAGCTTCTGTCGAAGATGACCCTGACTGGAGTTTTCCTGACGGATAACATGACTGTTGCTGAGGGACTTGCCCCTGTTGAACATAATTACTTGCCATTATCCCTAACTTTTACCTGGATTGTACTTTGAGATTTCCAATCCACCGGGATGATTTTTGATTATGTCTCTAAATTTTGTCTGGACCGCTTTTTCGGGTTATCAATCCACCGAGACATTTTTTTCTCTTTTTTTTAGTTTAGGCGAAGTATTTCTTGACTACATCAACATTCGTGGGGTAGGCAAATTCCTCTCCATCCATGGTTGCAAGTCTCAAGGCGCCGCATGAGAAAGCTTTCTTGACCACATAGGGGTCGTCATGGTTCAGAGTCCATTTGCCCCGAGAATCAGTGAGAAATGATTGTATCTTTTTGAGCACTTTGAAGATTGGCGGGCATGTCGCAGTCATAAGGAATATAAATCTGGAGATGTAGTTCAAACGTCCCAGGAATCCTCTGACCTTTTTTTCAGTTTTCGGAGAAGGCATTTCTTGAATGGCCTTGACCTTGTCAGGATCGACCTCAATTCCTTTCTGGCTGACGATGAACCCTAAAAGTTTCCCTGAACGGACACCGAAGGTGCACTTGTTGGGATTCAAGCGGAGTTTGTACTTTCTTAATCGCTCAAATAGTTTTGACAGGTGGGTCACATGCTCCTCCTCTGTCTTAGATTTTGCAATCATATCATCGACATATACCTCGACTTCTTTGTGTATCATGTCATGAAACAGAGTAGTCATGGCCCTTTGATAGGTTGCCCCGACGTTCTTCAACCCGAACGACATTACCTTGTAACAAAATGTACCCCATGGGGTGATGAAGGAAGTTTTCTCCATGTATTTCGGCGCCATTTTTATTTGATTATAGCCCAAGAATCCATCCATGAAGGAGAAAACCTTGAACTTTGTTGTACTGTCAACCAGCATGTCAATGTGTGGCAAAGGAAAGTCGTCCTTTGGACTAGCCTTGTTTAGATCTTTGTAATCGACACACATTCTGACTTTTTCGTCCTTTTTCAGAACGGGTACGATATTGGCTAGCCATTGAGGATATTCAGACGTGGCGAGGAAACCCGCGTCAATATGTTTCCGTACCTCCTCTTTGATTTTGATGGCCATGTCTAGGTGAGTCCGTATCAACTTCTGTTTTACTGGCGGACATTCTGACCGTAACGGTAAGTGATGTTCCACGATCCTGGTATCCAACCCTAGCATGTCCTGATAGGACCAAGCGAATACATCGGGAAATTCTTTGAGAAGCTTTATCAAACTCTCTTTAGCAGTTAGATTGAGCAGTGCCCCAATCCTGATTTCTTTTCTCTCTTTTTTTGAACCCACATTGATCGTTTCCAACATCTCTTTGTGAGGTTCAATGGATCTTTCCTCTTGTCTGAGTAATCGGGAGATCTCTTCTGGAATTTTGTCGTCAACTTCTTCTTCAGCCCCAAATACCGGGAACTCAAAGTCGGGAGAAGGCATTGGATCGTATGTTTCAACGGGGTTTAAAAAAATCAATCTGCATGACGTGATGATTTGTGTTTAGAAGAGATAGAGAAAATGCAAGAGTGTGTGCAGTGTATTTTTTTTTTAAAAACTGCTTGTTTATTTTGAATTGTTTTTTAGGATTACCATTTTCTGAGAAAAGCGAAAAGAGAAAACAACAATTAATGCGGAGATCACAGAACGACGTTATTTTATTTATGAACAAGTCGATTCTTGAAACTACAGCCCTATAAAACAAAACTTTGTCACTTTGGGCGAAGTGAAGAGGGAAATTTACAGAAAGCGAGCCCTATCAAAACATCCGTTTCACCTGGGCAGGGTGAAAGGTTAAAAAACGACAATTACATTGACTTATGAACAATCTTCGGAACATCGACAACAACCTATTGGCGGCGAACTCCTCGGTGAATCATAAAGTCTGGTACTTTCCTTGATTTTTCTTCAGAAATAACGCTGATTTCTAGTGGAGCAGGATCACTGGAATCTGTCTCCCAGGTAGAGTTATCGTAGGAGGATTCCTCTGTTGTATTTTGCATAGTATTTGTGCTCTCAGGAAAATCTTCCCATCCAGTTGGCTGGATGTCCTCGAGCCTGATACGAGAGCTTTCAGGAGCGGTGTACTTGACCATGAAGTCGTATTTGCCACTCGGTTGTCCTAAGGTGTCCCACACTTCTTTGGAATTAGAGGAGTCATCTCTCTCGATGACGTTGACCTCATGAAAAGCATAGTTAATGAATTCTTGTCCGGCAAGCTTTGCCAATTCATCGTCGTACTGGATAGGTTCTGAACGACCTGAGTGTTGATCCCATGAAACGGTGGGGATGCAGGTATTCTGTTTAATGACGCTCAACTGATTTTCATTGTTCGGCTGATTCTCTTGCCCCAAGTCTCCTGGGTACGGCTGCCAGATAGGCAGGCCATCCATCGGGCCATAATAGTCGTGGTCAAAATTGTCTTTCATCAGAGTGTCCTCCTCTAATGAGTTTGGTGGAGCACGGAATCCTTCAGGATCACAATCTCCATATATCATTTTGACATCTAACCTCGGTATAAATCTCGGACTCTGTGCGGGATAGTAAAAGGGCGTAGGCACCTCTTCCTGAGACATATAACCGTCCTCGTTAAAATAGGACTTCCATTCCTCATCCGTATCGGAGGGATCTCCCTCGTTGATGGTATGTACTGCTTGAGACACTGGGTGAAGGAAACCTCCACTATGGAAGAAGTCCTGAATAGGATGAAGACTTTCATCGCTAGCAGCTGTCTGGGTGCAGGTTGCAGAAAAACCAAGACCCTTCTTTGTCTTATTATCAGTAGGGATGACAAGTTGTCCCCATCCTTTTGCGTTGTTATTCTCGATCACTTCGAGAGCATCTCTGTATGAGGAAATTGAGGTTCCTTTTTCTTATTGATTCTCATTGCTCACCGAAAGAGCTTGGAACTGAGTCCCAACAATCTCCTCGGGTTCTACACAAGTAGATAATGACAAGTTGCTCACGAGCAAGGCTTGTTCTCCACAAACCGTGATGAGTTGATCGTTCTTGACGAACTTTAGTTTTTGGTGCAGCGTCGAAGTGACTACCCCAGCCTGGTGTATCCACGGTCTTCCTAATAAACAGATGTATGCTGCCCAGACGTTCATGACCTGGAAAGTGATTAGGAAAGTGTGAGGACCAATAGTTATGGGAAGGTCGAATTCGCCGATAACTTCTTTACGAGATCCGTCAAACGCTTTGACGATGACCTCACTGCCCCTCATCGAGGATCCTTTGAATGATAGTCGCATTAAAGTGGACTTCGGCATAACGTTGATGGCCGATCCTGTGTCTACCAGTACGCTGGCTAAAGCATCGTCCTGGCAGTTAACTGTGATATTGAGCGCCATGTTGTGGCTTTTGCCCCCCTCTGTCAAATCCTCATCACTGAATCCTAAGTTGTTGCAGGAAGTGATGTTAGAGATGATGCTATTGAACTGTCGTATTGACACGTCCTGTTCCACAAAGGCCTGTTTTAAGACTTTCTGTAGAGCCTCTCTGTGGGCTTCGGAAATGAGTAAAAGTGATAGCACTGAGATCTTTGAAAGAGTTTGTAACAGTTGGCCAACAATGTTGTATTCACTCCTTTGGATGAGCTTTAGCATCTCATCATTGTTTTTTGAAAGGCCGGGATTACTGGATTGACCGACTGGTGGATCGGGAGCTTTTGTCGGAAGTTCCTTTTCTTTGTTAGGTTCTCCAACTCCTCGGTGGAAGATTCGGCCACTCCGTGTTACTCGACTGATGTCTGCAATATTCACGACGGAGGGTAATGGAATTTCCTTTCCATTCTCAATTATTGTTGCACCATATTTGTAAGGGGTCGCCTTAGCTGATTCATACGGTACTGGTCTCGGCAGATAGATAACTACATGAGCCTTCTGATTTTTCTGACTGTCGTAAGTAACTTCAATCAGTTCCTTGCTAAGAACTTTTGATTCGTTCAGTAGAGGAATGATGGTACAAACATCCTTATTCCTCTCAGGGTCAGAGATTACAACCACGTCTCTGATTTGATATGCGAAGTAGTCCGGCGTCCAGTCAACGGACACTGAAGCTAGGTATGGGTGAATCTCCTTGTGATCCAATTGACCTTGAAGGGCTGCTCGCACGAGGTAACATCCTTGGTTATTTTCCGAAGAGACTCTACAACGTTCATAGTTGTGTGGTGGCACCTGGCCACGCCCACTTTGAATGTAGTGTAACCTCACTAGATCTGTTTCTGTAGATCGGACATCCTGACTTCGTTGCCGAGTAGGGTTCCCATCAACCACACTGATTTGTTGTGTGTCTTCATCCATATAGATTGGAAGCCACCAGTGGTTTAACAAGTGTTGTAAAGTTCTTTGAACGAGAGCGCACCCCTGGTTACTCTCACAACATCCTTTACAGTTCTGATAATTATGTGAAGTGAGAAAACCAAGTTGGACCTGCCTGGCATGTAACTCCACCAAGCTGGTACTCATCAGACGAATATCAAAGATTTGAATCATGTTGATCTGATAGGGATTCCTATCATGGTAGTCCTGGATCCATCCCAGATCCATCTGATGCTGGAGGGCCTCTTGTACAAAAGAGCATCCCTGTTTGTTTACCGAGCAAGTCAGACAGGAATTGTAATCGTGCCACGGCAGATTATGATACTGGCTTTGTCTTGAGTACATCGTTACCAAGTTGACATTCATTGCGCGGATGTCGTTGTTCTGAATGACATTGGAATTCGTATAGGTCATGCTGACTCCACGAACTCGATGCTCTTGGATCCATCAGAGATCTAATTGTTCCTGTAGAGCTGATTGCACCACAAAACATCCCTGATTGTTTTTAGAGCAGATATCACACTGGTGATAATTATGAGGTGGCACATGGCCATATCCGCTCTGTCTACAATGCATCTTGACCAGATTGGCCCTTAACAAGAGTACATCAAGAATTTGATAGGTGTTGTTAGACTCTCCCTCTATCAAATTGACTGCAGCTTTCTCGTGTTGAGGCAGCGGGTCCGTGAGAACATTCAGATTCGTATCTTTGAAAGATAAGACCCCACTCCTAACAAGTTTTTGCACATCGGATTTGAAACTGAGACAGTTCTCTATGTTATGCCCTGGTCCTCCTTGATGGTAAGGACAAGTCTGATCCGCTTTGAACCAAAAAGGCAAATTTTTCGGTACTGTAAGAGGAGACTTAGTCTGGACGTGCCCCTTGACCAGTAGTAATGGAAACAGTTCGGCGTACAACATGGGTATAGGGTCAAACCCTGGCGGTCGTGTTGTACGGTTGTTGTTGTAAGGAGGACGAGCCTGCTGAAGATACTGTTGTGTCCTTTGCTGATATTGTTGTTGATTAGGTTGGCTATGAGCAACCTGAGGTTGATACGTAGCAACAGGCGCGAGATTGATAGCAGAAGTTACCGCCGCTACTGGTTGATATCGTCGCCTTTGCTTTTCGAGCGAGATATTCCCGATATCTTGCTCTTTTTTCTTAGGGAGAGTAATACCGTATCGTTTTGTACTACTTGATGATCCAGTGTCTTTTACTAAACGCCCTTCCCGAACTGCTTCCTCAAGACGAACTCCCATGCCCACCATCTCGGTGAAGTCGCTGGGCGCACTGGCGACCATTATGTCGTAGTAAAATGAGGTTAAGGTCTTTAAGAAGATCTTTGTCATCTCTTTTTCCTCAAGAGGTGGAGAAATCTGAGCGGAAATTTCACGCCATCTTTGAGCGTACTCCTTAAAGGTTTCCTTGTCCTTTTGCGACATTGATCTGAGTTGATCTCTGTCCAGTGCCATTTCCATATTATATTTATATTGTTGAACGAAAGCAGCGCCAAGATCTCTGAAAGTGCCGATCGTGGCGCGGTTTAAACCCATGTACCATTTTAATGCGGCACCGGTTAAACTATCCTGAAAGTAGTGAATCAATAGCTCCTGGTTCTTTGTCTGAGCTGACATTCGCCGAGCGTACATCACTAAATGACTCTGAGGGCAAGAGTTACCCTTGTATTTTTCAAAGTCGGGCACTTGGAACTTGTGTGGAACTTTCACATTGGGGACCAAGAAGAGGTCCGTGCCGTCCTTTCCAAATAGATCCTGACCGCGAAGGGCCTGCAGTTCTTTCTACATCTCCAGGAACTATTCCTGGAACTCATTCATTCTGTTGAACATGCTGTCGTTTCCACCAGAAGGTATCTGGGGAATCTGTCCTTCCGGGACAGTGTGTACCACGGGTGGTGGTGTAGTCATTATAGCCGAGACTCTCGGTGCCTCCCTAAGTTTGTAACCTTCAGGAGTTGCTGTCATGCCCCTGGCATCTTCGCTTTCCCGAAGTTTGTAACCTTCAGGCCCAACGGTTCCTATTGCAGTTCCCTGATCCTCAGCGATCGGCGGAACATATCCTTCCAGGATATAGTTGAGTGGCATTCCCAAGGGGCGATATTTCGGCATCTTGTACCTAGGATCATACTTCTCCACTATGGGCGTAGATGTGATCTCCGAGATCACAGTCCTTTGTTGTTGCATCTGAGCTTCTACTAGAGCTTGCATGTCGTTATGAAGCTTTCTCAGATCCTCTTTTAAAGTGTCGATCTTTTCTCTCAACTCTATGTTCTCTTCCTCGAGATCATCCATCTTTTTCTGACGATTGGCCCGAGTATTGTACGAATGAGATAGTTTGACTCTAGAATCGAGACACAAACGTGAGATTCGTAGGTAAGAAGAATGCGTTTATGAGAATGATGAATGCAATGATTATTAATTATTTTTGTTTATTCAAAGTAAACTTCGACAATTAGATTGCAAATATCAAACAGTGGGGAAACCCTGTTTTATTGAATTCAAAGGATTGCGGAAATGGAAATATAGTAGATTACAAAGTGCTGGAAAAGGAAATCTAAACTAATGGATCCTGAGTCCTCTCTGAGGAGAGCTCAAGTGTTGGTTCGGGTGCTTTCCTTTTCTTTGACCGGGGCTCTAGGGCCGTTGTCGGGTTGTTATTCCTTTGCCAAGTGAAAGGAGCGAGCAAATTCCTTTGGTCATCCTGATTCTCTATAGCATGTTGCTCTAGAATCTCAATCAGGGCATCTTTTTCTCTTAACAATTGCTGTATTTTCCTGCACTCCACATTGAGAATACGATACTTGTTCCTCCAAGACCTCTTCTCCTGCTGAACTTTGCTGAGAGTAACTTGAAGTTTTTCCGTCTTAGACATAAAATAAAGGGCAGAGTCCCTTAATGGAAGAACTTCCTGACGAGGGTAAGGCATCCTCAGCTTGAGAGATCTAGTTTGTACCTAGTGGAGATAAGGCTCCACTGAGACACAGTCTGGTTTTCCTAGAGACTCTCGTCCTTTCCTATGAACGTGTTTCCAAGCATGCACTATTTCCGTCTTTAGTGCCCTGTCATTTTCTCCTTCCTTGAAGAAAAGACCTCCAGATGAGCATTCCGTGGGACGTGCCTCATCGGGTATCCGAATTGATGACGAACTAGAATTGGATGATAGTTGATTCCCCCCTTAGTTCCTATAAGGGGTACATTTGGGAAATTTCCACAACGGTCAATGATCTTGATCCCGTCGTAGATTCGATTGTACCAATCGATGTCAGAGTTGGTAAGAGACATGATTCTTTGTAACGTAAAGTATTCTTTTGATCCCAAAATGCAGCAGACTTGGGAAAATGGGAAGTGAACCATTTGTATAGCAGGGGTACACAGAACGTGATCATTCCTCCGCTGTATAAATTCCTTAAGTGTACCGAATGATACGCATCTACGAGTAAGGTCGGTACGGGGTTTCCAATCAGGAAAATCTTAATGGCATTGATATCTACAAAGTTATCGATGTTGGGAAACAAAAATAACCCGTAGGTGAGCAAAACAAAGATGCTCTTGAATGCGGCCACTTTCCCTATACTAGCAAAGTACAGGACTTTCTTTGTTAAGAACTAGGCTGGAAAACCTTGGATGCCACCCTTAGTGGTTATGTAAGTCCTGACTTCTGACTCGTCCAAATAAATTGCCCTTGCAATGGTTTGTTCCTTTGGAATTTCTTCTAGTATAGAAAAGGGAGCTTGATCAGTAATATGTAAATCAGTCAGGTGAGAGTACTCCTCCAGCATTGGTGCAAGCTGATAATCTAGGAATGTGAAACAGTGATAGACCGGATCGTAGAACTGGATTAGCGTGGACAGGATTCCTTCGATTACATGGACCCTTAATAGAGACAGTAATCCTCCATACTTAGCTCTGAAAGCCTCATGGTTGGTGATCATTCTCGCTAAACCTCTCAAATCCTCTAACTTTGGAACCTTGAAGGTATACTTATGAGTTTTCCTTCTACCGAAATCCATTAGCGCAATCTCCTTTCTCTGATATTTGCAATCATTGTCTTAGTTTAATTTGAAAAAGAGAGACTAGAAGAGAAGATTTTCTTTGTCTTAATGTTTTTTTTTAAATGAATGTATGAATGCAGCACACAAAAACATAGCAAAAACATGGGGTTAAAGGGTCGGTGTCATGAAGTCAAGGCTCTACCCCCCCCCCCCCCAAAGGTTTATACTGGTGATTTTTTGTACCTGTCTCTCAAAATCATTGATTCCCTTAGAGATAACATCAGAGGGCCGAGAACCGTGCTAGGTGATGTATCTTAGAGCAATCTCAGATGAGGGTAGTATCGCGTGACAACTATTTCCGATAGCTTCCGCACTACAAAACGGCTTAAGTCTGCTAAAAACCTCAGCTTCTCAGATAACCCAGTCGACCACACTACTTTCAACAACCGAAGTCGTATAGGCAATGTATCTGCAAAGGGAGTCTCCACTAAGTTTGATGGTCGATCGGGGGCTCTTAATGGAATTCACTCCCAGTAAGATTACCCGCATTGCCATCACCTATCTTAGGTGTATACTCAATCTTTCCACATGCGGCATCACACACATTCCCATTAGCAGAAAAATAAACACAGATATCATTTAGAAAAAGCAGTATATATATTTATCTTATTCATCCTAGAACTCTAGTCTTATGATCCTATACAGACAATGACTCCCCAGCAGAGTTGTCATTTCTGTGACATGAATTTAGGTTTCAACCAGAGAGATAAGAGGACAAAACCCTTCGCCCCCACGGTGGGCGCCATTTTTCTGTAGCGAGCGATTTTGGATGTGGTTCTTAAGCACTGTCGCTCTGGGGTACTAACGGGTCAAATCATTTTTTATCCTATTGAAGCTGATGAAGGAAGGGAAATAGATGTCTCCAATTAACCCTGCTTGCATACTGAGTTTAAACAGATGACTGTTAGTTTACAGATGCGGTTTAGATCGTGGGCCTCTCTCTGCTTATTTTGCTAAAAATGGAATGATGAGACTATGTTATTGGTAGGATGTTAGGACTGATGCTTTTCGATTGATGTGTGAAGGTACGGGATTTTGGGTTTTTGATTAGTGTGCTCGCTAAGATTTTTCAATCTTATGCCTACGTATTCCCGTTTAACGAAATAGGGAAATCAGAGCGATCGTAGTTCCTCCGATTCTTGGGGAGGAAAAAGGTTGTTTTGGTGTCTTGTTCAAAGCCCAAGACATGAAGCTAAATGTGGTTTGTATCTTGTTCAAAGCCCAAGATGTGAAGCTGAAGGGTCTATTTGTATCTTGTTCGAAGCCCAAGATGTGAAGCTAAACGGTTTTGACTTTAGAGAGAATTTGTCATCTCTAAAGGGGGATATTTGGTCTGTTTGTCACAACTGTTGGGTGACTGATTATAAAGGAGAATTACTTTCACTGGGATATGTGAATCCAGTAATGCCATAATTTCCTTTATAGGGGATATTTAGCCAAAAGGGGAAGACTTTAACTCAGTTTAGAGCAATGTCATCATTCCTTAGGAATTTCTCATGCTAAAAGAGGGACAGTGGCGTGGATGTAAATAATCTAGAGGCTTGCCGCTTACAGCAATTAGATGGGGGAAAAGGAGTTGTTGATGTTTGTATACTGTGAACGAGGTACAACTTTTGATGCTAAAAGGTTGATTGACTCAACTGGGGGTTTCCTTATACAAAGCCTAAGAGGAGGCTATTGGCCCAACAAGAGGGTGTTCTCATGTGTCTCGTACGAAGCCCGAGAGAGAGGCTAAAAGGGTTGACTCAACAAGAGAGTGTTTTTGTATGTGTCTGTACGAAGCCCAAGATGGAGGCTAAAGGTGTTTGACTCAACAAGAGAGTCTTTGTACCTCGTACGAAGCCCGAGATGGAGGCTGAAAGTGTTTGACTCAACAAGAGAGTCTTTTATACTCAACAAGAGAGTGATTTTTATCTCGTACGAAGCCCGAGATGGAGGTGTAGCGCGAGTTTTTTGGTGGTTGCGAAGCACTATCGCTTTGGGGGTACTACAGTTCGATTCATTTTTTATCCTATTGAAGCTGATGAAGGATGGGAAATAGATGTCTCCAATTAACCCTACTTGCAAACTGAGTTTAAACAGATAACTGTTGGTTTACAGATGCTACAAAGATTGTGGGTCTCTCTTAGGTTATGTTTTGAAGCATTGGTTCATGCCCAGAGGAAAATTTCCATCTGGAGGCCCTGGTCGACCAAACCCTAATTTGGTGACACTGGTGATCTTGAGGCTTAATCCACTTGGAATGCTGCAGCCTTGTGCTTGATTCTTGAAGTGGTAGTCCTCTTGATCCTTTGTGGATGTTTGAGAGGCTAGACAAGTTGAAGATCATGTCATTTCTTGATTGATCCTTTGTCTAAGAGCTCTGAGAGGGCTTGAAACCCTAAGTCTGATTATAGTGGATTCTCACCCATCTTTGGGGAGACTAATGGTTCATCCATATTGTGAAGATGATTTGTACAATGATGGGAAATCTTAGTGGTCAAAATTTGGGGTATGACAGATGCCCCTATTTAATCTTCTTGGACCCGAAGGTGTGAATGACGAAGGTATTCGGGCATTCGGGGTGCAAGAGGATTAAATATCGGAATACCTGAAATTTTGATGGTGGTTATGAATGGTAGCTTACTCATTCATCTTTTTTTGCTAAGCAATGATGCTTAGAAAAGGTAAAACTTCCCCTCGATCCTGGTTTCCAGCCAAGGAACTAGTCTCAGTTTCTGATATAAACTTCCCCTCGATCCTGGTTTCCTACCAAGGAACTGGTCTCAGTTTTCTGAATTAGACTCCCCCTCGATCTTGGTTTCATACCAAGGAACTGGTCTAAGTTTCTGATACAAACTTCCCCTCGATCCTGGTTTCCTACCAAGGAACTGGTCTTAGTTTCTGAAACAAACTTCCCCTCGATCCTGGTTTCCTACCAAGGAACTGGTCTCAGTTTCCGAAATAAACTTCCCCTCGATCATGGTTTCCTACCAAGGAACTGGTCTCAGTTTCTTTTGTCAATAAGCTTTCTTGACAAGGGACGCTATGTGTAGCGATTTTCCTCAAACTTCTCGCTGAATTTTCCAGGGGAGATGCCATTTGATGGGAAAAGGTTGGATGTCAGACTTGTTGGGGAACCCATTCGTCTGAGTTGTAGAGGTGTACAAACTTCTCTGTTGGAGACGCCATTTGTCGACTCTATCTGGGGAAAACGAGTCTCTTGAGAGACTGTTTCTGCTTGGGGATACTGCATCATACTTTTCTCGGGATCTTCCCGGAGAAATGCCATATGATGTACCCCAATCTTGAGGTACTGATGACCTTTTCATCAGTGGATTTTTCAGAGAAAAACTGCTGTATTGTCGAATTTCTGATTACGAGGCTTTCTCTGGGGATTTTCCTTCACCCGGGAAAGCGAAGATATCATCTTTAATGGCGAAGAGTGACATTTGTTGAAGATTATCTGGTTTTTCAGAGGTTCAAGTTATCAAAGTGGTCAAAGAACCACCTTCAATCCAGAAATAAAGTGGAGGAGAGATCGCTTAGATGATTCATTTCCTGACGAGGAAAGAACTGATGACTCGATTGAGAGGACTCTTATCACTAGGGAACAAGACCGACTAGAGTGATAGTGATGCAATATGAATATGAATATAAATCAATAGTGCATGATGTATGTATGTATATGCTGACAAAACTGACATGACATACAGACTAGTAGATGAACACGACTGGATACTCGGCCACAGTGGGGGATGAAAAGTATCACTGGTTCACGATAGCAATTCTGCCTTGCTTAGGAGAGATAGTCCCTACGGGAGCTATGTTGGTCGGACTTAGGAGATAAGAACTCTGCCGGGGGTATCAGATGGGAAAGTCACATCTGATACAACTGAATCTTCATTCAGGCGCACTGGCTTAGAAGGAGTACTTTGATTCTGCACTTTGAAGCTCGATTACTTTTGGTGAAGCGATCGATGTTCTTTCGATGTTCAACAGTCAAAAGAAATTGCCATCTTTATTTTAAAAGCAGAAAATTTTACAAGTAAATTCATTTTTGTTTCATTTCAAGAATCGTTGATCATGTTAAAACGTCGTTCTATAAAGCTAAAACAAATAAGAATTGTAAACAAAAGCACAAGGGCTCAACTTTTATTTATAGGATGGAAATCAGCCAAACATGTGTTTCCATAGAGTATTTACAAAGTTAGAAAATGGTAATTTAAGGAAAAAGGGCTACGCTGAAACATAATGACCGTTATCCTTCTATCAACTTTGCATTTTGGACATCCTGAGCTTCCATCGAAGATGACCTTGACTGGAGTTTTCCTGACGGATGGTGTAACTGCTGCCGAGGGACTTGCCCCTTTGTCGAACATAGTTACTTGCCATTATCCCTAATTTTTGTCTCGATTGTACTGTGATGTTTCCAATCCACTGGGATGATTTTTGATCATGTCTCTAATTTTTGCCTGGATCGCCCTTTCGGGTTTTCAATCCACCGAGATGTTTTTTTATAGGCGAAGTATTTCTTGACTACGTCAACATTTGTGGGGTAGGAAAATTCCTCTCCGTCCATGGTTGCAAGTCTCAAGGCGCCGCCTGAGAAGGCTTTCTTGACCACATAGAGGCCGTTATAATTCGGGGTCCATTTGCCCCGGGAATCAGTGAGAAATGCTTGTATCTTCTTGAGCACAAGGACTCCTTTTATGAAGACGCGGGGTCGGACCTTTTTGTCGAAGGCCTTCTTCATTCTCTGTTGATACAACTGACCATGGCATTGTGCCGTTATTCGCTTTTCTTCGATCAGATTCAGTTCATCGTGCCGACTTTGGCACCATTCAGCTTCTGTTAACTTAGCTTCCATCAATACCCGGATTGATGGGATCTCTACTTCTATGGGAAGCACTGCCTCCATGCCATATACTAGAGAGAAAGGGGTAGCCTCTGTCGAAGTGCGGACAGATGTGCGATAACTGTGAAGAGCAAAGGGTAGCATCTCGTGCCAATCTTTGTAGGTTACAACCATCTTTTGAACGATCCTTTTGATGTTCTTGTTAGCCGCTTCTACCGCTCCGTTCATCTTGGGTCGGTAGGGAGATGAGTTATGGTGTTCGATTTTGAACTATGTGCACAACTCTTTCATCATCTTGTTGTTCAAGTTGGACCCATTATCAGTAATGATCTGGCTCGGAACACCATAACGGCAGATGATATTGTTTTTGATAAATCAGACTACCACTTGTCGGGTTACATTGGCGTATGACGCTGCTTCGACCCACTTGGTGAAGTAATCAATGGCGACCAGAATAAACCGTTGTCCGTTCGAAGCTTTGGGCTCGATCTACCAATCATGTCGATTCCCCATATAGAAAAAGGCCACAGGGAAGAGATAACTCTGAGATGTGTTGGCGGTACATGGATTTTGTCTACATATATCTGACACTTGTGACACTTCCTCATGTACTTGTAGCAGTCGGATTCCATTGTCAACCAATAGTACCCTGCTCTTTGAATTTTTCTCGCCATTGTATATCCGTTGGCATGAGTGCCAAAGGATCCTTCGTGAATTTCTTTTATCAGCATGTCTGCTTCTGGTCTGTCTACGCATCGAAGCAAGACCATGTCGAAATTTCTCTTATAGAGAGTGTCACCACTCAGGAAGAAACTGCCAGCCAGCCTTCTGAGGGTTTTTCTGTCCTTCCTTAGTGTCCCAGGTGTGTACTCTTGTTTCTGAAGGAAGCATTTGATATCGTGATACCAAGGTTTATCGTCTATGACTGCTTCAATCGTGAAGATGTAAGCAGGCCGTTCAAGGCGGATTATGTCGATCTTAGGTAAGTCGGTCCATTGACCTACACTAATCATGGAAGAGAGAGTGGCTAATGCATCAGCCATGTGATTCTCCTCACGAGGGATATGATGAAACTCGACTCTGTTGAAGAAGGGTAACAACCTTCTTGCGTAATCTTTGTAAGGAATCAATCTGGATTGGTATGTGTTCCAATCTCCTTTGATTTGATTGACGACCAAAGCTGAGTCACCATATACATCCAAGTTCTTGATCCTTAAGTCAATCGCTTCTTCGAGACCCATGATACAAGCTTCGTATTCGGCCTCATTGTTTGTGCACTTGAATGTAAGTCGGGCAGTGAAAGGAATATGGGTACCCTGAGGTGTTATGATGATTTCCCCAATTCCGTTTCCATAATGATTGACGGCTCCGTCAAATATAAGTCCCCATTGGGAACCTGGTTCTGGCCCTTCACTGGGTAGCAGTTCTGTCGCGGTGAAAATTGAATACCATAGTTATTTGTTAACTAGGATCGCATTTTTAATGTCACCACCGGTCTTTGATTTTATCCAAGGGAAGGGAGAAAAATCGAATTCCCACAATGCAATGCAAATGCACTAAGATTCTAAGTTCGGGGGTTGGTTATATCTAGGGAAGGTGTTAGCATCCTAGATATCTGTAGTACTCTACAGGAACCTCTTGATTTTATTTTATGTTATGTGTTATCTGTTTTGCTAAGGGTTTAAGGGTAGGTGGTTTATTATTATTATCCTAAGCGTGCTCGACAAGATATCGCATCTTGTGCCTACATATCCTTTCAGGAGGGAATCAGAGCACTTGTAGTTCCTTATTAAGGATACTAAATGTTTAAAGGTTTAGGAAAAGAAGATGAGTCATCATCTTAAGAAAGACCACCACAGTTTTGAAAATGTTTGTATATTGTGGGGTATGGGATTGTATGTCCCTTCTTTGAGATGATTAACATCTAATTCTCTTGTGTGGAGAATTTGGTGGGCTAAAGTTTGATTTTAAATCAAAATTAAGGGGGGACTAACCTAGGAAATCTATCCTAAGTTGTCTAATAGTCTTAACTTAAGGGTGTCGATTATGAATGCAAATGATGTGCACCATGCACAATAACATGGTTATCATGCATGGGATTTTCCCTTGGATATTTTATGCGGTTAATTATTGTTATTAGGCGAGGGTGCTAGCAAAGTGATGCTAGACTTGTGTCTAGTGACCGGTAGGTTGAATGCGATGCCCTAAGGCGATCGACTTACATGGGTAGAAAATGGGCTCGACATTGGATCGAGGATTTTTTTTTTAGTTTGAAAAGGTTTAGACATAATAATAACAAGCATACATCAAGATAGGCATAGTAAACAGATAAACACGCAAGCGTACACTCGGGCGCGAGAGATTCTAAACGAGTTTTGATTTATTGAGAAAAAGAGTTGATTTGATTTTAAAATTTATTAAGAAAAAGTTGATTTTAAGGTTTATTATTATTAAGGGAAGCATGCTAAAGATCATCTTGTTTTAAAAAGGTTTATTATTATTAAGGAATTATGCTTAATTTGATAAGGATTTTATTATAAAAGATTTTAATTATCTTAAAGTTTTTATTTAAGTTTTAAAGTTACATAAAACGATAGAGTTTTTTTATAAAAAGTTTTAATATTATTATTTGAAAAATAAGAGTTTTTATTAAAAGGTCTTTACTAACTAAAAAAAGTTTTAACAAAATATTTCAATTTGCTTAGTTATTTTTATTATTGTTAAGAGATATTGTAATAAACGTTATTATTAATAAAAAAAGTTAAAGGTTTTTTTTTCATATTAATTAAAAAGGATTAATTTTAGTAAATAAATAAAGTTTTATTATTAAAAAGTTTTACTAATTTTGAAAAAAAAGTTTTTAATTATTAATATAAAAGAAACAGTCTTAGATTAAATTATAAAAAAACTTAATTTCAATTACAAAAAAAGGTTTTTAATTTTAATTAGATAAAAAAAGTTTTTCGTAACAAAAAGGAAACAAAGAACCGAAAAAAAAACAAACCATCGACACTCTCTCTCTCTCTCTCTCTCGTCTCACGCGTACCCTCTCTTCTCCCATCCTGCAATTAGGGTTTTCTAACCCCAATCGCCGCCGCTCAACACTCTCGTTCTCCCGCGATCTCCCTCTCGATCTGCAAAAAAAGGGAAAGCAATCAAACGAAACCCCACCCCAAACAGCCCTAATACCCCGATCCACTATGGTTTTTCATGATTTTACAATTTACAAGCGAACATGAAAAAAAGGAAACGACCGGTGAAGGTTGACGATGGAGGCGCGATTGAGACTCACGATCCTCTATCACCGATAAGTCTTTTCTTCTCTGCTTGCGTGTGTGTGTTGTCTGCGTCCGCCGTGTGTGTGTTTACGGGTTGCTATGTGCGACCTTTGAGTGGATTTGATGCCCTGAGTGTTTGTGAATTTTCTGCGTATGAGGATGAATTTGAATTTCTGGTTTTTGGTTGAAATCTGGTTGTTTAGATTTGTTTTGAAATGTGGTGTGATTTGATGAATGGTTGTGGTCTCCTTTCAGTTCTGAACGTGCATCCATTTATAGGCTTCATGAATTAAATTCTAGATTTTTGAAAATATTGATCTTGTGATGAATGCTTTCCAATTTGTCTGTGGATATTTTTGGAAAATGATAAAACCTGTTTGGAGCGTGTTATAGTTTGTTTTAGAAAGAAATGAACTTGTTTGATAAGGTTTGAAGAGTTTCCAAATCCAAAATAGTCATGTTGGAACTTGTTTTGGAATGAAATTAATGTTTGATTTTACTCTTCTATGCAGCTCTAATAGCACGTGCCTTCTCTTGAGGTTTTCAAATGGTTTGTATTGACAGTTTTGGATTTGCTGGATTATGTCTGGTTTTGGAAAGTTTGATATATCTGATATGGTTCCGTTTTCGTCTCAAATTGTTTTGGACAGAAAATTTTCTTTGCCTTGATTAATGATTTGTAATTTCCAAAAGGCAATAATTATGATGCAACCACGATTCTAGTAATAACTCCAACTGACAACTCCTCTGCATGATCGAAGTTTGGTGCTATTCAACAAGATTGATCCTACCTCTTCCCATTGAATGGAATAATAAGGGACGGTGACAACATGTGGTCAACTGCATAATTCACGTTGCAGGTACTCTTGATTTTTTACTCATAACAGCTAACAACATTTTTTGTTTATTGACTTGAAACACCATTTATCATCAGTGTAATCCTCGTATTTTTATTATAGCTCCTTGTTGTCAACTTGGCCTCGCTGTTATCGATCCATCTGCTGCTAACACCATCGACGAAACTCTTCGCAGTAGCACTAACGTGATGATAGCGATGTTGTTTGTTCCACTTCATAAATGCTCTGGGAGTACTAATCCTATTGGTAGGTACTCTGCAGAATCAGTCACAGGTAGAAGTGAAGTGCAGGTTTTTGTACATATTCTTAATCACTTTGGGTGATGGTTGCAGATTATTGATGCACTGCGTTTTAATTTTACAAGTAGCTTTTTTTCCAGACAAGGAAAGTTGCAATTGTTTGCAAGCTTTGGACGTCCTACTAGTGGCTTCCAGTTCACGGTTTAGAAACATCATCACATTTGTTATAATTTGGAATAGTTTGTGGCATTTGACCCTGGTTTGATTCAACAACAGCAGTTATGCTCAATTTCAGGTATCCTTAACCTTTAGACTCTGATGGAGGCGCAGGAAAGAAAACTATCTCAACATCCATTCGGCCACGACAAGATCTCCTTTCGTCTTGCAACATCATGTACCTCAACAGCCTACCAACAAAGATGTCTAAATTTTGTTGATTTTGCTGTGTTTAAATGGTGGGAGATTATGCCAACTAGGTTTATAATCAGATTTTCAATTCAAAATAGAAAACCAATGAGAAAGTGCTTTTGGGAAGTTGTATGGGAACTTTGTCTTGTATATGTCTGATGGTTGTTTTATGATTGTGATTCTTCTGCTTTATCATAAAAATGAATTTTTTTCTCAAGCCTAAAGCATAAAGATTGTCGGCAGATCTGAACATTGACGATGCATACTTAAAAAAACATAGGAGCTTTGCCATCTGGTGAGGAATGTGACTTCCTTAAAGTTGGTGTTCTGGGACCAGACGTGTGTTCAGTGAGTCGCCAGCAAGACCGCCGGATGATGAAGTATCAGAAAACTCATGAGCATCCTTATTCGAATGTGTTGGATTTCCTATTGAAAAAAAACTGAGTTGTCATTGTCAAGGATAGGAGTAGCTTGAAACTCGAAGTTGAATTCATTTTGCCTTGATAATTTGGGCCGCTATTTGAATTTGGTTGTGATTATTGTTGTTTGCAGGGGCTTCCTTAGTGTTACACTGTGGCTGGGAGAGTGTAGGCTGAGTGCATTCGATGGTTACGAAAAGGCAATGGTTACATAGGAGGGCAGCAAGAACTTTGTCACTGATGTTGCTATCTCAGAGTACCACAAGCATAATTCTTCTACGTGTATTTGATGGGCAATGTACTAGAGAGTAGAACATACTTCCTTGCACCCTTTCATTTTGAATTAGTTATGAATCTTAGAAATGAGTTCAAATGCATTGAGACTCTTAAGTTTGTATTGCTTAATGGCGTTCCAATTTTTCATCAGTATTTGTAACAGACTGATATAGGATTTGTAAAGGTTTCATATCTTACAAACTGCTAATGTACCTTGCTTATGAGCATAATCAAAGACTTTGGATCCCATGTGGTTTTGCCAATGTATGGCTTTAAGTGTTCAATTAATATGGTGGTTTATTTTGAATTCAGCGCTTAAGCTTCAAAAAAAATCTACACGCTTCATTTTTTTAACAAATATGCACATATTTAACCTTGACTCTGACCACATTAATGCATGTTCTCCAATCCACCTTAACTCAAATTACGAGCAAAGAGCGACAAATCCGTGATCCTTGAAATGGCATCATGATCTTTTGATAATCTTGGACATTTGCAACCAAATTGCACTTTAACTCCCTGAATTCAATTTTAAAAACTTGAATCTCATGAAAATTTGAATCCTTGAATTTCGCTTTGAAAACTCTCGAGAAATGTCTTGTAAACGATTTTTTTGAGATAGATAGAAATCGACTTAAATATTGGAAGTAACAATTATGTATTTCTAAGAGTTTTAGAAAGTACAAAAACTTTGATACAATCTTTATGTAATGTCATGGGCCAAAACTTCCCAATTAAACGGTTATGACATTCCACTTTCAGAACCATTGATAACACGTAATCCTAAAGCCTTGTACATATTTCGTATCTTGAATAATGCTTTTCTGATGATTCAAACTTGCTTGAAGAGTACCTTGATAGCTTTAAGAATATAAAGAAATCCTTCTTGAAACAGAATGCATGCGCTTCATACTTGTACCACACGTGGATTATAATCATAGGAATGATGTAGGGCTTTAATTTGATCTTGTAAACTTGCGACAACCACGGACTTGAATTTTCAATTGGAAATCAACCTTATTACTTCTTTCCAATGTGAACTTTCTTGCCGAACCAATGCTTAAGAACAAGGAGCAAACACATCTCTTATCCTTGAGGAACTTACAGAGGGGGGAGATGCCATCTTGTAGTATAACTTGTTATACAAACAAGGATTAGTCTTGAGATACCAATTCCCATGTCAATGGGTATAAGGACTTAATCTTTGGGGGAAAACTGAGGAGTCTGAAGGAAGAAAGGCTCGATGATGGCTTAGGGGCCAGAAAGGGGAAGGGCACAATCTCACGGGAATCCACACACATCTTGCAAAGCCCAGGGAACTTCCACAAACACACACACACACAACACAACCTTCAAGACCTCAGACCTTCTGCAGCAACACCTGTCCTTAAAAAAAATAAAGAGATGAAGCTAGATAAAGCGGTTAGTTATGCACGAACGATGGACCTAATATGTCATGTAAAAGCAGAGCGGGTATCTTAGGGTCAAAACTTAGGGTGCGACAGGTTCATCGCAGTCTTTCATTTTTAAATACATGACATCTTCGTCTGGGAAGTCAAACCCGACTGATTCCTGATCGTCAATCGGTTGATGAGCCAAATGATCGGCTAAAATACTTCATTTAACGGCTTTCTGAGCGTGGTACTCAATGTCATATTCTGACAACAACATCTTCCAATGGGCAATCTTTCCCGTGAGAGCAGGCTTTTCAAAGACATACTTGATTAGATCCATTTCGGAGACCAACAAAGTAGTGTGACGAATCATGTACTGGCGAAGACGTTTGGCTGCCTAAGCCAAAGCGTAGCAAGTTTTCTCAAGCATAGTGTACCGAGTCTCGCAGTCGGTGAATTTCTTGCTCAAATAGTAGATAGCAGACTTTTTCCTTTTGGTTTCGTCTTGTTGGCCAAGTTCATAACCCATGGAGTCCTCTAGGACTGTGAGGTAGATGATCAGTGGTCTTCCTTCCACTGAAGGTGATAGAATCGGTGGGTTCAACAAATATTCCTTAATACTGCTGAAAGCGGTTTGACAGTCTTCTGTCCAAACGCAGTCCTGGTTCTTTTTGAGTAATTTGAAAATTGGCGCACATGTCGCGGTCATGAGGAATATGAATCTAGATATGTAGTTCAACCGTCCCAGGAATCCTCTGACTTGTTATTCAGTTTTCGGAGAAGGCATTTCTTGAATGGCCTTGACCTTGTCGGGATCAACCTCAATTCCTTTCTGGCTGACGATGAACCCTAAGAGTTTCCCTGAACAGACACCGAAGGTGCACTTATTGGGATTCAAGCGGAGTTTGTACTTTCTCAACTGCTCGAATAGTTTGATAGGTAGGTCACATGCTCCTCCTCTGTTTTAGATTTTGCAATCATATCATCGACATACACTTCGATATCTTTATGTATCATGTCATGAAACAGAGTAGTCATGGCCCTCTGATATGTTGCCCCGGCGTTCTTCCAACCGAACGACATTACCTTGTAACAGAAGGTACCCCAGGGGGTAATGAATGAAGTTTTCTCCATGTCTTTCGGCGTCATTTTGATCTGGTTATAGCCCGAGAATCCATCCATGAAGGAGAAAACTTTAAACTATGTCAATGTGTGGTAAGGGAAAGTTGTCATTTGGACTAGCCTTGTTTAGATCTCTGTAATCCACACACATTCTGACCTTTCCGTCCTTTTTCGAAACTGGTACGATGTTGGCTAACCATTAAGGATATTCTGACGTAGCGAGGAAACCCGTGTCAATCTGTTTCTGTACCTCTTCTTTGATTTTGATGGCCATGTTCGGGTGAGTCCGTCTCAACCTCTGTTTTACTGGCGGACATTCCGATCTTAACGGTAGATGATGTTCCACGATGCTGGTATCCAACCCTGGCATGTCCTGATAGGACCAAGCAAACACATTGGGAAATTCTCTGAGAAGCTTTGTTAAACTCTCTTTGGCAGTTGGACTGAGCAGTGCCCCAATCCTGATTTCTTTTCTCTCTTTTTCTGAACCCACGTTGATTATTTCTAACGGCTCTTTGTGAGGTTCAATGGACCTTTCCTCTTGTCAGAGTAATCGGGAGATCTCTTCTAAAATTTTGTCGTCAACTTCTTCTTCAGCCCCAAATACCGGGAACTCAAAGTCGGGAGAAGGCATCGGATCGTATGTTTCAACGAGGTTTAAAACAAGCAATCTGCATGACGTGATGATTTGTGTTTAGAAGAGGTAGAGAAAATGCAAGTGTGTGCAGTGTATTTCTTTTACTGCTTGTTTTTATTATCGAGTTGTTTTTTAGGATTACCATTTTCTGAAAAACGAAAAGAGAAAATAGCAATTAATGCGGAAATTATTGAACGACGTTATTTTATTAACGAACAAGTCGATTCTTGAAATTACATCCCTATAAAACAAAACTCTGTCGCTTTGGGAGAAGCGAAGAGAGAAATTTATAGAAAGCGAGCCCTATCAAAACATCCGTTTCACCTGGGCATGGTGAAAGGTTAAAGACGACAACTACTTTGACTTATGAACAATCTTCGGAACATCGACAACAACCCATTGGCGGCGAACTCCTCGGTGAATCACAAAGTCTTGTACCTTCCTTGATTTGTCTTCAGAAATGACGCTGATTTCTGGTGGAGCAGGATCATTGGAATCTGCCTCCCAGGAAGGGTTATCGTAGGAGGATTCCTCAGTTGTATTTTGCATAGTATTTGTACTTTCAGCTGTATCTCCCCATCCAGTTGGCTGGATGTCTTCGAGCCTGATACGAGAGCTTTCAGGAGCGGTGTACTTGACCATGAAGTCAAATTTTCCACTTGGTTGTCCTAAGGTGTCCCACACTTCTTTGGAACTGGAGGAGTCATCCCCCTCGATGACGTTGACCTCGGGAAAAGCATAGTTGATGAATTCTAGTCCAGCAAGCTTTTCCAATTCATCATTGTACAGGATAAGTTCGGAATGACCTGAGTGTTGATCCCATGACATGGCGGGGACACAGGTATTTTGTTCAATGATGCTCAGCTGATTTTCATTGTTCGGCTGATTTTCTTGCCCCAAGTCTCCGGGATACGGCTACCAGATAGGCAGGCCATCCATTGGGCCATAATAGTTGTGGTCAAAGTTGTCCTTCATCAGAGTATCTTCCTCTAATGAGTTTTGTGGAGCACGACATCCTTCCGGATCACAATATCCATATATCATTTCGACGTCTGACCTGGGTATAAATATCGGGCTCTGTGCGGGATAGCAAAATGGCGTAGGCACCTCTTCCTGAGACATATAACCGTCCTCGCTGAGATAGGACTTCCATTCCTCATCCGTATCGGAGGGATCCTCCTCGTTGATAGTATGGACTGTTTGAGGCACTGGGTGAAGGAAACCTCCACTGTGGAAGAAGTTCTAAATGGGATGAAGACTTTCATCGTTAGCAGCTGTCTGGGTGCAGGTTGCAGAAAAAACAAGACCCTTCTTTGTTTTATTATTAGTAGGAATGACAAGCTGTCCCCATCCTTTTGCATTGTTATTCTCGATCACTTCGAGAGCATCTCTGTATGAGGAAATCGAGGTTCCTATTTCTGGTTGATTCTCGCTACTCACTGAAAGTGCTTGGAACTGAGTCCCAACAACCTCCTCGGGTTCTACACAAGTAGATAATGACAAGTTACTCACGAGCAAGGCTTGTTGTTGTACCCCAAATTTTACCCCTTAGATGTCATATCATCTTGCACTTACATTTAGACTTCAATCATGTGTGCATTATTTACTAACCATTTCTTTTTGCAAGTTGTTTATTTTTATTGTGGAAGACAAGGTTCACATAAATAGGACAAGGTATCCCTAAGGCATCTCTTGGCGCTAAGTGCGACCATTTGAATCTACATGCATCCAAGAAGTCTTTCTCAATGAGAAATCAAGTGTTATATCAAGACAAGTCAACCATTGCCTTGCATGTCAAGAAAAGTGTGATGCCAAGTCTTGGTGTTAGACGATGGCTATGGATCTAGAAGGGGGGGGGGGGGTTGAATAGATCCCTTGAGTTTTACACGCAAATGGTTTACAAAATTTGTTTTTAAAAATTGTTTAAACGGAAGCTACCACTGGATAGAATGTCTACAACGAACCTTCTACCAAAAGGATCGGATATGCACGAATATATCACGGATGAGTACAGAAGAGAAAATTTCAGTTTTGAATATTACACTTAAGATACGCAATCAACAAAATATCACTTGGTTGATGTATATTCCAATCCAATGAGGTAAAGTGATAAGAAATTTAAAGACAACAAGTTCGAATTTTGCTCTGAAACAAATTATCAAACACCTAGTGTGCGAAAACACACTAAGTGCAGAATTTCAGTGAAGGGTAATGTAAAGCTGTTCCAAGATACAATTCAAGGAATTGTATCAGTTTAACAAAACAATTTATCAGCTTACAATTATTCTACTACAGAAATTTCGATGACTTGCGACTTCACAAATTCGAACGAACTGAATTGTAAAAGAGTTAAGGAAAGAGAGAACAAACACGATTTGATTAGGCAGTTCCCTAATCGTCCTCGCTTTGGGTACGTCTGCCCCCAACTCCACAAATGGAATTGAGATATATATATATATATATAGTTGTTGAAAATTGTTTATTACAAGAGAAAACAATGAACATCCAGACCCTCAAACGTCTTGGATCGTTGATGCAGAATTTTCTCTTCCCTTGATTCAAGATGAATCAAGTGCTCCGAATATGGTTGATTCAATTACTGTCCCACGCTACTAAACCAAAAGAAACCACCGTTTTTCAATTACCTTCACTCAGTCAATTGCGATCTACTAAGAATTCGAACCCAAACCACCTTTCTACGATCCTCTGATTACAGCTACTAAACCGAACAATTGCGCCAATTTCCGGTTACCTTCGCCCAGCCGAATCCCTGTAGAAAGAACAGTTTGTGCAAAAACCCCCAAAATCTATCCGATTCTTGGAGGACAAAACAACTGGTTTTATTCAAGAAACACCTGCCAAACTCTCAACCCATAAGATGAAGATTACACTTCCTAAATTTTGAACGTTATCACTTCGATCAATGGGCGACACAAACAAAGATGATTATGTGTGATTGTTTGTTTACACAATGAAGAAGATGAAGATGAAGAGAGAAATGACATATATCTTTCACGTTTCTTGTTTGAAATAAAAAGGATGACCAAAACTATTTATATGAAAAATATGACCAACAAAAATAATAACAGAAAAATAACAGAAAAGAAATTAAGTGAAAAAATGCAGAATTTTGGTGTCATGCGTCGACCTCCAGCCTTCATGCGTCGACGCATAAAAGAAGATTTTGGTGTCCACTGATTTGTGCGCTTTCCCGCAAGTTTTGGAGGTTAGCGTATGAATCTGGGGGTTAGCGCATAAACTGGAGGGTCAGCGCATAATGTGCATTTTTTCAGGAAATTCAATTTTCTGAGTATTTTCACCAGACCAAGATCAGAAACACATACTAGACACAACTAAAACGATAGTGGACATTTATTTTTGGAGAGGACAAGATCCTATGCATCTAGACATATGAACGATAATGGTTAGACACTATATGCCCAACACGTGAAGTGATACCGCTCAAATTACAATCTAATATGTTTGTTGACATCATTAAAACAAGGTAGATAGAAGAATATCCCTCACATACTCCCCCTTTTTGATGATGGAAACACTTTCTTAGCTCTCACCAGATATGTAATTTGAGAGTAAACAAAGCTCCCCCTGTCTTTGACATCTGGTTAATAAAATTTCTGCTCGTTATTCTTCTCCCCCTTTGACAACATCAAAAAGAAGAAAAGACGGTGGTCAAAATAACGCAGTATAATACGTAGTGGATCATCATATATTTGCAACAACCAATCATTAACATGCATCCACATATGATACCGCTAATGTAAACTTAGGAATGATTAAATAAGGAACAAAAAACATACAGGCAAAACATTCACTCCGGAAGAGTTTAAACAAACGGAAGCACACGTCAAAGTTAAGCAATAAAAAAAACAAACCACGAAACATAAATGCAAACACAAATGAAACATAATGCCCTATGCTTTATGGTCTTCTCCCCCTGAATGGATGACCTCTTCCCCTATAGTATTGGCTTGGTGGTGGAAGGCCCTTGAGTTGAAGGTTGAGCTCAATCAAGGTGCTGTTAAGGTTACCAAGGCTATTTGCCAAGTTCAGATTTTGCTGAGTCAAGTTGGCATCCATCTGATTGAACCGATTCATGGCTGCATTTGCAAAATTGATGAAGTTGGTGACGTGATAAGATATTTGGTTAGACAGATTTATGAACTGTTCCTGCTGAGTAATGTATCGAGTATCCTGCAGCGCTTGGAATTCTTGATGTTGCAGAGACAACTCATTCAGCCTCGCTAGAATTTCTTCAGAAGACTGCTGATCATGCTGAAATGGTGGAGTTGGAGGAGCAGCATTTTCAAGTTGCTGCCATTCATAGTCCTCACCATAAGTTGGAGGAACATATGCAGCACCAAGCACAATCCAGCAGTTTTGTTGCCACTGACCCCAGCCCTGATTTTCAGAAGTTTCTTCAGATTGATGGCCCATCCATGCCTCATTGTCCTCTTCTTGCATAGCCATATTCTCTTGCATAACCACATCTTCCTGTATGACCACATTTTCATCATTAACAGCTTGATTTGCATTTCCTGGAATGCCTTCATCATCACTTCCTTCAAGGTGAACCGGTTCATCATGTTCAGGATGGGTGGATCTTGGTCGATAGATGAACCTGTTCTCAGGTGATTGCCAAAAGTAACCCATCATGGAAAGGGTTTTGGCAAGAAATTGTTGTTCAGCAGTTATATGAATGTGACAAATCTGCGGAATAGGAACATCAAAGTGATTCAAAATGTTTGCAACAACAGACGCATAACCAAGTACCAGAAATTTGTGGGAGCTGCGAGTAATGAACATCCTATAAGTAAAATAATAGGGCCAGTTAATTTTGATCTTATTCTTGAGAATATAGATGAGGTGAACCTCTGCCTGCTCAACTCTTGAGTATCCTCCTTTCTTAGGCCTCAAGATGCGAGCAACGATCCACTGAAGAATACGGTCTTTGAATTTTAGATGGTCGGTAGTGACACTTTTAGGAAATAATTCACTTGCCACAAACTCATCTGAATACGGTTCCCGCAACATCGAATTCAGAGCAGTTTTGAACTCATAGTTATGAACAAAGGTTTTATCAGTGACCTTTGGGAGAGTGTCATCAGTATCTAATACAAAAAGTGTAGACCATACATCATTGGTCACTTCAAATTCTGTATTATTCATGGAGAATTTAAATTCAGCCCCATGAAATTTGCCCTTGATCCCACAATAGAATAACCGAGTCAAATCTTCACTATACTTATCATCACATTCTACAAATTCACTAAGATTTTGAAAATTTATAAGTTCAGAAATCTCAGGAATATGAAAATCTGGACCCATCAGAGGATAAAACCCATGTTGTCTTATAACAGCCCGGTTAGAAAATAGTTCCTCAAAAGGAGTAGTTAGCCTTTCAGAAATTAAAGACTTAAAGGTTACCCGTTGTGAAGATGATGATGCTCTGGTTGGTGCTGATTGTGAAGATGATCCTCTTATTCCCCTTCTACTAGGGTTTCTTCTTGAAGCCATGGTTGAAGAAAAATTGAAAGAGGGTGATAACACTTGTTTTTCGCTGAGAGTGAAGAGGAGATATGTGCAGCCCTTAGAAAACCTTGTAGCAGTAATATAGAATATTTTCTCTTGGTGGGTTTTTGATATCTAGGGTTTTGATGAGGATTTAGTGGAGAGTAATTGTTATTGATAAGGTTTAATGGAGGAGGATAGGGAGGGATTGACCACAAAGTTTAATGAGATGACATGCAATAACCATAGATAAATGTGCAATGAGAAAATGTAGGGAAAATGAATAGCACTAGGTCGGCGCACACGTCCCAGTAAAGAAGGGAGTCTGAACGGTCGAGTTATGCGTCGACCTATGAATATGTGCGTCGGCGCATGATTCTTGAATTTTCTTAAAAAAGCTGAACATGTGGTTATGCGCTATCCCGAAAATTTAGTAGGTCAGCGCATGAATCTATGCGTCGACGCATGAACATATAAAAGTGAAATTTTGCAATTTTTAAGTTCCAACCAGATAAATAGACAAATGCACATACAGAACAACACATCCACATGAACGATAAGTGCTCAAAATGCAATAAACATCAAGATTAGAGTAATTAATATGGCACAAAATATTGATAAACATCTATAAATCGGAACGATATTACCTTGAACATCATGACGATAAGATCCCTCACATATGGCTAAATATCTCTTTGCATTGTTAGTTAAAAGAATAAACAAGCATATATATATATATGTGAAGATCACAACTCTAAAGGATTATTAAGCACGATACGAGATATCGAGAATGCCAAGTTCCCTACGGATGTGAAAGAAAGGCTCTGTAGCTAATGGTTTTGTGAAAATATCAGCAAGTTGATTCTTAGTGTCAACATGCTCAAAAATTACATCACCTTTCTCTACATGATCCCTAAGAAAATGATGGCGTATTTCGATATGCTTGGTGCGTGAATGCAATACAGGATTCTTAGTTAGATTAATCGCACTAGTGTTATTGCACAAAATTGGATTACGTTCAAGTTTTAAGTTGCAATCAAGTAATTGTTGTTTAAGCCATAAGACTTGAGCACAACAACTACCGGCGACAATGTATTCCGCCTCGGCTGTTGACAAAGCAACGGAAACATGTTTCTTGCTGTGCCAACTCAATAAGGAATTTGTGAAAAAGTGACACGTGCCACTAGTACTTTTCCTATCTAACTTGCACCCGGCAAAGTCGGAATCGGAGTAGCCAACTAAGGAACAAACACTACCTTTAGAATACCACAACCCATACTTTGGAGTACCAGAGAGGTATCGAAGTATGCGCTTAACTGCCTTTAGGTGGGATTCCTTGGGATGTGCCTGATACCTCGCACACATGCATACACTAAACATTATATCGGGATGTGATGCGGTAAGATAAAGAAGAGACCCTATCATACCTCGATACTTCTTTATCTCAACATCCTTACCCTTTTTGTCACGATCAAGATTAGCACTTGTAGGCATAGGAGTATCTATTGCTTTGCAGTTCAGCATATCAAAACGTTTTAGTAACTCAAGAAAATATTTCGTTTGACTCACGAATGTACCCTCTTCAAGTTGTTTGATTTGCAATCCGAGGAAATAGTTTAGCTCCCCCATCATGCTCATTTCAAACTCCCCCTGCATCAAACTAGAAAACTCCTTGACCAAGGTCATGTTAGTAGACCCAAATATGATATCGTCAACATAAATTTGTACCAAAATTAAGTGTTTTCCTTGACGTTTAATAAAGAGGGTTGTGTCAACCTTTCCTCTTGAATACCCTTGATCTAGTAGAAATTTTCTTAGATGTTCATACCAAGTTCTAGGGGCTTGTTTAAGTCCGTATAGAGCTCATTTAAGTTTATAGACATGATCAGGATATTCGTGGGATTCAAAACCCGGAGGTTGGGCTACATAAACCTCTTCATTTATGTATCCGTTAAGGAACACACTTTTAACATCCATTTGGAATAATTTAAAGTTATTTGTGCAAGCATAGGCAAGTAGAAGGCGTATGGCCTCGAGTCAGGCAACCGGCGCATAAGTTTCCTCATAGTCGATTCCTTCCTCTTGGTTATAGCCTTGCGCTACAAGCCTAGCTTTGTTACGCGTTATTACTCCATTTTCATCAAGTTTATTCCTAAACACCCATCGAGTGCCGATTACTCGATGATCTCGCGGAGGGGGGATTAGGTCCCAAACCTCATTTCTCCAGAATTGATTTAGTTCATCTTGCATTGATAGAAACCAATGCTCATCGAGTAACATATCCTTAGCGTTTTTAGGTTCAACTTGGGAAACAAAAGCAGAGTAATAACAAAAATTACTAAGTTTAGAGCGAGTAGTTACTCCCTTAGAGATGTCACCAAGAATGTTGTCAATTGGATGGTCTTTTGAAGACTTCCAGGCTGGAGGAAGTTCATCTTTATCAGCATGATGATCATCCTCACTTTTCACTGGTTGGTGATCCTTTTCCTCCTCAATACGCACTGTTTCAGGCTGATCAATTCCCTTATCAGTGTCCTTGAGTATGTCTTCAGTAGGTACACCTGCACCATGAAAAGAACTACCTTCTCCGACATTTCTCGGATAAGACTCGTCAAAAGTAACATGAACTGACTCTTCAACTATGCGTAACCTCTTATTATAAATTCTATATGCTTTACTTGACTGGGAGTATCCAAGAAAAATACCCTCGCTGGCCTTGGCATCAAATTTACCAAGCGTCTCTTTCTTATTATTTAACACAAAGCATTTGCAACCAAATACATGAAGGTGAGATATGTTTGGCTTACGCCCTTTTAAAAGCTCATACGATGTCTTGTTTAGAATAGGCCCGATGAGCACCCTATTCAAAACATAACAAGCCGTACTTATGACGTCGGCCCAAAAGTATTTTGGTAGTCCACTATCATTGATCATAGTCCTTCCAAGTTCTTCCAAAACTCTATTTTTACGTTCCACTACCCCATTTTGTTGAGGAGTACGTGGTGCGGAAAAATTATGATCAATTCCGTTGGAATCACAAAATGCTTCAAATAAATGATTTTCAAACTCACCCCCATGGTCACTTCTAATTGACCCAAAGTTTGTGTTTAACTTGTTATGAGATAACTTAGCAAATCGTTCAAAGGCCGAAAAAGTATCACTCTTATTTGATAAAAAAATTGTCCAGCAAAACCTAGAAAAATCATCGACTATGACAAGCCCATAATAGTTACCACCTAGACTTTTAACTCTAGATGGTCCAAAGAGGTCCATATGGAGGAGCTCAAGGGGTCTCATAGTTGAAACGATGTTTTTAGATTTGAATGAGATCCTTGTTTGCTTCTGTAATACCTCAAAATTTGCCTCATATTTTCTCGATAAAGTGGCTTATGCTTTACTCATTTGCATTCCATAGTAGGTCATAAATTGCATATCATTGGTTGCAGGGCATGGTATCTAGTGCTGCAAGGTGTGAACAATTGAAGGCCAAAGCAAAGCAAGAGAATAAGGGCCAAGGGTCTTCAAACAAGCCTCAAAGGTCTCTTATATCATATATCCTCTCACTTTGATCCCCCAATGCATTGGAAGTTGGGAATTCATCAAGAAGGTTGGGTAGTGCATCATCTCCTACACAAAACAGTCTAAAACTGGGATCTGACCCTCAAATGGGCAAGCTCTTTGAGTTTTTATCACTTCCAAATGTCATATATCATCTTTGTTAGATAGGATATACATCATATTCATAGGAATTTGGATTTGAAGGATGTGTTATTTCCTCCTAACCAGAGGGTACAAAATTAGGGTTTGACATAAAATCAGTTTATTTCTGATTTTTTGGACAAAACTAGATCTCATGGTATTCCTTGTGTTCCTAAGTGTATATGGATGGAAAATCGCTCATCAAATGGTTTCGGAAGGGTTTCAATTGGTCAGAAGATTCAAAATCAAGAAATTGGGGAAAAAGTCAACTGTGCAGTGGAAAAGTCAACTACTTACTTTTTGGGGTCAAATTCATGAAATTCAAGTTACATGTATCCATTGGACAAAATTTGATCAAGAAATGATGGAGGAATCATGAAAAATCAAGAAATGTGCAAAGTTTCCATTTTTGGAAATTCAGGGTTTCCAAAAATGGTAAGTTTGGACCATTTTGCACCACACTTTGAGGCTTTCTTTCTCCATGATAAAAGCTCCAAACTTCAGGCCCAAGTTGAGCCAAGTAAAATTCACATTCCAAGCTTCAAATCCATGTAAAGAACTCCTCCATTGGATCGATATTGAGAGAGTTATGGTTGATCAAAGTTTGGCAAAACTAGGTCAAAAACCAAGTCATGACCAAGCATGACCAGGCCCATGCGCCATAATTTTGACAAACACTTGGTGTGCCAAATGTTCACCCCATTTTTCTCATTGAATAAAGCTTCAAATGAAAAAATGTTGAACATCAAAGTTGTTCATCTCAATGTCCTCTTCAACTTTGATGTTGGACATTTTTCCATTTGAGCAAGTTATCATAGAGTTATAGAGGTCCAAAGTTGGTATGTTCATGCTGAATTTTCCAAACCATGTTGCCTTGTCAACCAACCAACCTGCTCGCCCATGAGATCAGTTTTAAACCTTGATGTTCCAAGCCATTTTTCATCATCTTGCAAGCTCTATTCAATCCAATTTCCAACACCAATCATGTTCTATCATAGTTCCTCTTTCTAATGACACAAAAAGCTCATCATTTCATGCACTAATATGAGAGAATTTTATCACCAAACTTCCTTGTTTTAATTAATATCAAACTGCTATAAAATTAGAAAAAATAACACTTATTTTTGTTGTTAATTCAAGTATTCACACGCATGCTACACACCAGCTCACCTTTTCCTCTTTAAGCTAAACATTTCCTTACATCACCACCATCCACTTTAAACTTCACCATACAATACCATGAACCCTCCACACCATAGCTAATCTTTCCAACTCACCTCTAACTGTCATGACTCAGTTAGTTAGAGTCTACTCAGTTAACCTCACACCAACTCACTTAACCAACTCAGTTGACCATGGTTAAACACATTTAACCCTAACTATATAAACAAATTTACACACAATTTCAAGAGCTCTCTCTCATTTTTTACATATTCAGAAATCATTCTCAAGTTTTCTCTCCACTCTCTCTCTCTAATCTCACACATTTCTCACATTTTCATCACAATCTCTCTCAAGAAATCTCAAGTTTCTCTCTCACTCTCAAGAGTTCAGATCAGGATTTTGCTCTCATTTCTCCATCATTTTCGAAGATTCTTTGAGCAGCATCACCTCCATAACTTCCTCTTTCTACTGTATGCATTGGATTTGCTTGAATCCACCATTGGAAAAATCTCAAGTTTCACTCATCACTCCAAATTTCTACTCCAATCAAGTACTGGATCTGGTTTTCGCCTTTATTTGGCTCAAAGTGTTGATTTGAAGATCTTGCAAGAAGTTCTTGGATTTCTAAAACACAAATTAGCATCTCACAAGGTTAGGGATCTTGAAACTTTCACTTTATTTCATCATGATGTTAGTGATTTATAATGTGAAATTAGTAATCATACATTGCATCTGGAAGTCCTGAAATGATGGCACACCATTGATTGTTTAATTTGGAGTTTATGTGATTTTATGATTTTTGTGAAATTTATGTTGAACATGTCACTTTCGTGCCATTTTTCTTGATGTTAGAATGATCTTTTTGAACTTTAATTAGCATATTCATGATCTATGAAGTTTGGGCTTCAGTTTGGTATCTTATTTTGTTAATTTTCATTAAGAATTGATAGAGTTATTTGAGGTAGAAGATTGGAAAAAATTCTGCGTTTTTGTATGAGTTTAGTATCATCTTGCATGAATTAATGATGAAGATGGTGATGTGTCCGAATTGTATTGGCCATGTTCTTGGTTTCAATGATTAATTAATAATGATGGAAGAATGATGGTGAGAGAGAGAAGGCGCGTGTGGGAGCTTTTGATTGGTGCAGACACTTTACTTTGCGGCCGACTAATAGAAAAATAGCAGCACATTAATGATACCACTAAATCCCTCACGTGATCTCTGCATTTGTTCAAGTGTGTGCGCGTGCGTAGTGAGTTGCGTGTGTGTGCGTTGTAATCCGTTGATTAAGCATACTTTTGTTACTAGATCATCATGGCATGATCGTGTGGATTGGATCGAAGATACATGGGACTGATTGTGCACCGTCACCACGCGATTACATAAGCCTTTGCTGGACTGGATTGAATGTGTTTTTCACACCCCCATGTTAAGCCCAATGCTATTTTTTGAACTGTAAACTTGCTAACGCCGCACCCCCTTTTCCTTTTCTTTTATTGTTTCATTTTCTTTCACATATAGTTTCAATTTCATTTTGATAAAAATACTAAAGCTATACAGAAAATTCCAAATTAATTCACACATGTTCTTAACACATTTAGGTAATTTTATATATTTTTTTATTCTGTTTTTATGAGTTTTTGCCTATTATTCCATATTTTCTTTTCAATTTTCTTTTGATTGATCCTTCTTATGGACACTTGAACTTGTATGATTTCTTTCTCTCATTTTGTGCATCATCTTTAACTCATTCTTTTTGTATTAGTTAGATGATATCTTAAAGTGTCCAAAAATATTTTTTCTTGATTTTTAAAGTCATCTTGTATGATGTTTATACGATCATCTTTACACTTCTTTTTATGGCATTTCGATATGGCCTTGTGCATTTCTTTGTGACACTTTTATCTTGAATTTTGGTATGAGCTTTTAATATGTGTTTAGCATCTAACTTAGGTTGATTAGAATCATATTTTCATAATTTTCATATGTGCTTTGATGTTGTTTTGATGCCTTGTAATGGAAGGTATTTTTGGGTACTTTCTTCCACTTCATTCTAGCATGTTTCGGTGAAGCATTTGTGCAACTTTTTTGTGATTGATTGTGCATACTTTATAGGTCATTTTCATGATATTATAGGTCACTTCTCATGACATTCTAAGTCATCTTAACATGTGCTTATATTTGACATAAGTTTGTGCATATTAACTTGAAGTTTTAGCATGTTTCTTTTCTATGTTCCTTCTCTTTCTCATCTCTTCTTCTCACATCATTTTATTTATGAATTGTACGATGATTCATATACATTGTGAGGTATTCCTAAATTACATTGGTTCTGAATTTGGTCTTGTATGAAGCATTAATGCATGATTACTTTGCATATTCATTTTTTTTCTTCATCTATTTCTTCCATGATTTACTTCTTTGGTGTTTAGGACATATAATTGTGCATAGTTAGTATGTGTTTGATACCTTAACATTAGAGAACACCTTTAGATGTAGGTTCTGACCTTAATGGAGTTTCATCTCTTAGGATCCTATTTTATTGGTTCTTAATTGTTTTGATCATTGCTTGTTATCCTTTCTTCATTCCACTACTTGTAAATGTTTTGTGAACTAACCTTTTCATGTAGGTGCAAATGGTAAGTAAGTGTGTGGATATGCTTCCACATGCACTTCTTTCTTTCATCCTCTCTTATTTCTTTTAATAATTCAAATTGTGATTTTGATAAGCATAGACATGCTTTCTTTGAATAACTTCTTCTTCATTCCTCTTTAAGATCAACTTAACTTCCATCTTGGAAGTAAGTTGCTTCTTTGGTTCTTCTTCTCCTTTCTTTTGGGATTAGGTTTCTTAAACCTCATTAACCATAGGATCACCATGTATGATAACATTAAGATTGAGTCTTAGTCTCCCTCATTATTTTTCACCTTTTTCTCCTTTGATTCTCTTCTTCTCATCTCAAAACAAAAAGTAAGAAACACTTAATAAAGGTTAAACGTGTATTGCGCATGAGCCTTAAATGTGGGAAGTGAATAATGGGGGGGTTTCCCTTCATTCTTCTAGGGTACCTAGTGTACGTCCTGTTGGGGACGATACGCGACGTATTCGTTCCTATGTTGTAGACTTGGGTGCAATGCAAGTTACAAAAAACAATCAAAACACTTCTTGCTTAAAAGACAAGAAACAAATAATAACGTCTTTCCTTCGGGAATTATTTTCTCATCTCACTCATTCTCAATGTACGAACGTGCTTCTCCTCGTTCTCTTACAAGACGGTAACGCCTAAGTCTCCATACAGCGAGCTGCAACACCTGAGCTAGAACATTAGCTGTTCCCTAAAAAACACAAACAACTTTTCCCTTAATGAGGGGAACTACGTCGCTCTGATTCTCATGATCCCGATGAGATACGTAGGCAGTGGGGTAGGGTCCATTCGAGCACTTCTTTTATTTTCCCTACATTTGTTTCTCCTTCCCTCTCCTTTCTTTTCCCAGTTCTCCAGCTAGCAGTTCTTTTTTCAGTATTCTTTTCTTACACCCTTTGATTGAAGCAGCAAGCGTGGATCCCATCGGGTACGATGGACGCGTGGGGGTGCTAATACCTTCCCTTCGCGTAACCGACTCTCGAACCCAGTTCTCTTGGTCGCAAGACCATGCTCTTTCCTTTCCCTTTCTTAGGATAAATACACATTGTTGGCGACTCTGTTTTCGTGCCACTTTCGCATTTGTACTAGGATGAAAATCCCGGGAGCGACAGCTGGCGACTCTGCTGGGGATCGAACCCAGAATCTCTGGTTCCCTTAGCGAGTCAATCGTAGTGCTTGTCTGTTTTATTTCATTAGGTGTTTTTGTTGTGCTTTATTTTGCTGTATTTACTGTTGTACTGTATTGCTATTTACTGTATTACTGCTTTACTGTACTTTACTGTATTTATCGTATTTCTGCATTACATATCATTATTGTGCTGTGTTGTGCTGTATTTTTTCTGTTTGGTGGGCAAGGTGTTCTGAGAGATAAGCCCACTACCCAGGCTTGAGCATACACGTAGGTATTAGCGTGGGTGGACGTGTCGCTCCCGTGGTGTTTGGCCACGTGTGGGTGTTCACGAGACCTACAACCAGACGAGGTTCTATCCGGAGCTATCTGCTACTGTATGTTTGATACAGGCCAGTAGATATTCTCTGGAGGAATTGTCGACTCTGGTGACCATTCCCGAGGACTCAGTTGCGGCACTCCTCCCGAGTTGTGACAGTGGCAGACCACGCTTTATGGCAAACCCATTGCACATTCTCGATCCGAGGACCCAATGCTGGGAACTTGCTATAGGATATCCTTTTTTAGGGGAATCAGTTGAGGCCTCCTCGATTGATGATGATGCCAAACCAGAAATGGTGAAGGTATCATCATTTCTCGACCTGAGAGCCTATGATATTGAGGATCCTCGCCTTTCTAGTACCCACACGTGAGAGGGACGTGTTGTTTGCAGGTTTGTAGGTACCCTTGACTTTCAACATACCTGGTACACTGGATTTCTTATCAGTATGGTTTATCTGTGTGGTTACTCTGTTGTTCTGGAATTCTGGAGAACTTGAGCCCTGAATTTATTCAACTATTTCAGTCCAGCACAGACACGTGGCACTTTGATCCCATGCCTTGTATTGCATCTTTTTCTCTAACATTCATATTTTTCATTTTCCAGGTAGTATCTGATTTTAATTCCAGTCAAAGGGCAGTCATAGGGATGGACACCAAGAAGGGTAGGAAGAATATTATTGTGTACAAGTTCCCGAAGCTTATCCTGGGTCAGATTTGTAGATTACAAGAGATGGTCAGTCCGGAAGTGTTAGGAATGTTCGGAGAGAAGTATGGTTGGATCCTATCCTTTGTTCGTAACATCAGTGAATATGAATATAATGGCTTGCACACCTTGATGCAGTTCTATGATCCGTCCCTGAGGTGCTTTGTGTTGACAGATTATGTTCTGGTCCCTACTCTGGAGGAGTATTCTAACATCTTGGGAATTTCCATCAAAGAAGGCGTTCCTTTCTGTGGGTCGAAGGCAGATCTGATTTCCAAGCTGTGGCGGATGCTCTTTATTTGAGCAAGTCAACTTTGGAAGCTGATATTTCTGGCAAGGGAAAGGTTCGTGGCTATCACCTATCATACTTGGCAAGCAAGGCTCAAGAGGCAGTAAAGGAGGAGAAGTGGAATGTCTTCAGTGCAGTGTTGGCTCTCTGTGTATATGGTATTGTCTTGTTCCCGAATGAGCCTGATTTTGTTGACACTGATGCTATCAAGATATTTGTAACTCAGAATCTGGTGCCGACCTTATTAGGAGATCTCCATTATGCTTTATACAACAGGAATGAGAAGAAACGAGGTGGGACAGTTCATTGTTGTGCTTCCCTTTTCTATAAGTGGTTTGCCAATCGTTTACCCTAGTCAGGTGCCTTCAAGGATACTAAGAATTCTCTGAAGTAGAGCCAACGTCTGATGGGTCTAGACGCTAAGGATATTGTTTGGGTGAATCACGGAGTGCTGGGTAAAGACATTTTGCACAGTTGTGGTGAGTACCCCAATGTCCCGTTGATAGGGAGAAAGGGGGGTATTAACTATAACCCTTCTTTGGCTATCCGGCAGTTTGGGTATGCCCTAAGAAATCCTCCAGTTGAAAAGGAGTTGGAAGAGTCTCTGTATTTTCACATGGCTGATGATGGACTAGATGTGGCCCAGAAGGCTTCCAAAGCATGGCTCAGTAAACAGAAGAGAGGAAAAACCATTTGGGGTGTGCCTAACAATCAAACTTTCCCTCCATATGAGCGATGGATAAAGAAGAGGGTCGAAGAGTACTATTTGCCTTTTGATTGGGCGCCTCCCTTGTACCCCAAAGTGATAGAGGAAAGAATCACCGTACCAATCGAAGAATTCGATAAGCAACGAAAAGTAGTGCAGGATTTGAGAAAGGAAAATGCTGGTATGAGCAGTAGGCTTCAGGGCGCTTTACATGACAACTTGGAGTTGAAATGGAAGGCCCAGGATTTGACAGAGCATTTGGAAAAAAAGGGAGAAGGATCTTAATGACAGAGCTCAGCATTGTAGAAAAGTTAGTATGACTGCTGAATCATCCGGCAAAGCCTACAGGGAGACCAAGAAGCTCTTGACCAAAACTAAAGACAAGCTTGCCATGTACAAGGAGATGTGGGAAGAGCTCAAGATTGAGAATGGGGAGTTAAAAGAAGAACTTCAAAGAATGAAGGAAGATAAGAAGCACCTCTCTGGTAAGTGGAAAGAAGCTCAGAAAGAAATTGAAGAGCTCAACCTGCAAGCAGAAATCAAGAAGTTAAAGCGCGAAGACAATGACGTTGAAGAGCAGATTGCTAGGCTGAATCAGGATGTCGAGAAGAGAAACAGACTGAACAAGGGGTTACTAGAAAGACCTGCTCATCCAGACACTGTGAACCTTCTTGAGGAGATTAAAGCCAGTTTATTTGGAATTGATTTGTAGTGACTCTGTTGTCTGTATTTTGCTATGATTACCATCAGGATTGTTGATGGAATCACTTTTGATTGTATCGGACCTATCGGTATGACTTCTTATGATATGATATTACAGTATTTGGCTCGGCCATATTTGTCTCTACAGCTCTCAGTTTTTGAAAGGTTCTTCCTTTGTTTGATTCTGCAATATTTCTGGATTCGGATTTATTTTCTGATGTTGTGTCCAATCCCTTGCCCGATCTCAAAGCTGGAATCAAAGCGGATATGCCCTAGAAATGTTTTAATATGATTGTTTGCATTTGCATTTGCATCCTCATAATCATAAGCATTCTTGCATAACAGGTACTTGCTCCGGTCTCTCCAACCTTTATTTGGTTTACAGGCATAATAGCTGATTCCCACATTCACCGATACGCGACCAGACGAAACCAAGCTAGAGTTATGGATCAGGTACAAACAGAGTTGGCTGAGTTAAGGGCACGCATGGAACAATTTATGAATTTGATGCAGGGTGTTGCCCAGGGGCAACAGGACCTAAGAGCAGGGCAAGAAGACATGCGATCTACCATCCAGAGGTTGGAGACAGAGATTCCTACTGGTGACCACGTTAATCCCCCCTCGGGTTAACCCTCCTATTGTCAACCCTCCTGTTGTTAACCCTCCGGTTGTCAATCCTCCTGTTGTCAATCCTCCAGTTGGAGTTAACTTGGGTTTTGTTCCTGACAACAATGGGCTGGTGGAAGATCGTCAGGATGATCAGTTTTCCGTACTTAATGCTGATATGGGATTCTACCATGATGACAGGAAATATGAGGGACTGGCTGAAAGAGTGAAAGCTATAGAAAGTCAAAATCCTTTGGGAATTGATGTTGAGGATATGGGGCTAGTACAGGGTGTCAAGATTCCCCCGAAGTTTAAACCCCCTACTTTCGACAAGTACAATGGTAGTACTTGTCCCAAAACTCATCTCCAGGCATATAACTGAAAGATAGCTGCTTATTCTGATGATCAGAAGTTATGGATGTATTTTTTCCAGGACAACTTGTCTGGAGCCTCACTGGAATGGTACATAAAGTTGGACAGGGCTCACGTCAGAAGCTGGAAAGAGTTGTGCTTGTCTTTCTTAAAGTAATACCAGTATAACATCGACATGGCACCGAATCGCACTCAATTACAAAGCATGACCCAGGACCCTAAGGAAGGTTTTAAGCAGTACGCCCAGAGGTGGCGTGAACTTGCTGCTCAGGTGCAACCTCCGTTGGCAGATAGAGAAATGGCTGACATGTTCATGAATACTCTGCAAGGTCCGTATCTTGACCGGTTGACTGCTTGTCCATCCACTGGTTTTGCTGACATAGTAATTGCCAGAGAGAGAATCGAGAGTTTGCTAAAGCTGGGGAAGATTCAGGACAACAGTGGTACAAGTTCAGCTCCTGCAAAGAAGTTCTTTGGTAACAGTAATAGAAAGCGTGATGGTGACGCTAATGCTGCATATGTACATGGGGGAAGAGGTAGAGGACAACAAGGTCCATATCATCAGGCAGCGTCTATAACTATTCCAGCTCCGGGTACTAAGGCTCAACCTGCAGATCAGAGGCAGTATCGCCTAAGACAGAGAATGAATGACCGACATTTAGATGCTTTCCCTATGACTTGCTCACAAATGCTACAGAATTTACTTCGTTTAAAGTTGGTACAATTGAGGACTTTGGCTCCCCCAGCGAGTAAATTACCTTTTGGGTACGATGCAAATGAAAAGTGTGAATTTCACTCAAATGCGCCAGGTCACAATGTGGAAAATTGCAAGGCTTTCAAACATGTGTTTCAAGATCTTGTTGATTCAAAGGCTATTAATTTTGCTCCGAGGCCTAATGTAATTCAAAATCCCATGCCTTCGCCTGATGGACCAGGGGTGAATTCCATTGAAGAAGATGGAGATTTGAATCTGGTGAGGAATATTAATGATGTTAAGACTTCGTTGAAAGTTGTGAAAGACCTCCTACTGAAAGGGGCTGTATTTCCTGGTTGTTCGGAAAGTTGTAAAGATTGTTTGATTGCTGATAATGGTTGTGTGAAATTGAGAAATAGCCTTCAGAGCATGATGGATGAAGGATGTTTGCAATTTGATCAATTGAAAAAGAATGATGATGAAGTTTCTACTATTACAATCTACTTTGATCCTGTGGAAATTCCGGCGCCTGCTTCTGTACAGACGTCTACGCCTGCGCGAGTGGCTCCTATAGCTATAACTGTTCCCAGTCACGTCCCAAATGAGAACAAGGTTGCGATTCCGTGGTACTATGGAACAAATAGCCAAGGACAGAGGAAAGAGGGGCAGACTCCTAAAGAAAGTGGTTTAAGTGTCGGAAATGTTGGGGGAATGGGTGGTTTCACTCGCAGTGGAAGGCTTTTTGCTCCTCAGACACTCAGGAAAGACGATAATGAAGCATTAACGAGGACCAAAGGAAAGCAGGTGATAGGTGATGAACTAGTGCCAGGGGCAGAATCTGATAAGTCATTGGAGAAAGATGTTGAGGAATTCATGAGAATAATCAGAAAGAGCGATTATAAGATCGTTGACCACCTACATCAAACTCCTTCTAAGATCTCCATATTGTCATTGTTGCTATGCTCTGAAGCGCATAGGAACACGTTGTTAAAGATCCTAAACATGGCGTATGTACCACAAGAAATATCAGTGAACCAGCTTGAAAGTGTGATTTCCAATGTTAACGCCGGTAACGGTTTAGGGTTCACAGATTTTGACTTAACGCCAGAAGGAAGGAACCACAATAAGGCTCTCCACGTATCAATGGAATGTAAAGGTGCTATGCTATCCCATGTATTGGTGGACACTGGTTCATCCCTCAATGTGTTGCCTAAGAAAGCATTAGCAAAGCTGGATGTGGAAGGAGTTATACTGAGGTCTTGTGATCTAGTGGTGATAACATTTGATGGTTCAAAGAGATCAGTGTTTGGAGAAGTAGAGCTACCTGTCCAGATCGGACCCCAGGTCTTTAATACGGTGTTTTATGTGATGGACATACAACCAGCCTATAGTTGTCTATTGGGTCATCCATGGATCCACACTACTGGGGCCGTATCTTCAACCTTGCATCAGAAGATAAAATTTGTAGTTGATGGTCAGGTTGTTACGGTATGCGGAGAAGAAGATATTTTCGTTAGTCATCTGTCATCCTTCAAGTATGTGGAGATGGACGGAGAAATCCACGAAACTCTCTGTCAGGCATTTGAAACTATGAATATGGTGAGAGATTCTCCTTCTGGTGAGGCAAGGGTGGGAGCTTCTATGACTTCGTATAAGCAGGCTTTGGAAGTGGTGCAGTCTGGTCATACCGAAGGTTGGGGACAAGTAATTGGGCTACCTTTCAAGGATGATAAGAGTGGAATTGGTTATAAACCTCCTCGAGTTCCACTACTACAGGGTCAAGAGCGCCAAGGGCCAGTTATTTTCTCAAGTGGAGGAGTCATACATCCCAGCTAGATTTGTGCAGCAATTGAAGACTGTGAAGATAGTGACCGTGACCTGGACAATTGGGTGCGTTCGTGTGCCCCAGGAGTGAAGCTGAACAATTGGTTTTCGGAGGATCTCATCCAAGTTACTCTGCCAAATAAGTAATTTTCTATGTTTTCTTTATTAAGCATGCAAAGGTCCTATGCTCTGCCCAAGGCATAGTGAGTTCATTGTATGGCCCCCATTTGTTCTCATATAAATTTTTATCATTAATAAAGGGACGTTTTGTATTCAATGTTGTGTTCCCTGTCTTTCATTTTGTTATTTTTAAATAAAATGGCAATGTTTTCTTCGCAGTTGTTGTGCATTTTTTCTTTTTCTTCCTGTTCCTTTCAAAAAAGCAATTTCTAAAAGCATGAATTATCATTCATGCAGAAATAATTCTCTGGATCTTGTTGATGACGACCCTGCTATGGTTTATTATGACTTCGATAATCCAATATACCAAGCTGAAGAGGGGGACGAGGAAGACTGTGAACTTCCTGAAGAGTTGGCTAGATTATTGAAGCAGGAAGAAAGAGCCATTCAGCCTCATCAGGAATCTATAGAAGTTGTCAATCTCGGTACTGAAGAGGTAAAGAAAGAGGTCAAAGTAGGGGCAAGCCTGACAGAGAATGCAAAGAAAGAGCTGATTGAGATGTTGCGAGAATATGTTGACATCTTCGCGTGGTCTTATCAAGACATGCCAGGGTTGGATACGGACATCGTTGTGCACAGATTGCCGCTGAAAGAGGGTTGTTTTCCTGTCAAGCAGAAGCTTCGGAGAACCAAACCTGAAATGGCCATTAAAATCAAAGAGGAGGTGCAAAAGCAGTTGGATGCGGGGTTTCTAGCTGTTACTAGTTACCCACCATGGGTCGCTAATATTGTGCCTGTGCCGAAGAAGGATGGAAAAGTTAGAATGTGCGTGGATTATTGAGATTTAAACAGGGCGAGTCCAAAAGATGATTTTCCTTTACCACACATTGACGTGTTGGTGGATAATACGGCTCAATTCTCTGTGTTTTCTTTCATGGATGGGTTTTCCGGATATAACCAGATCAAGATGGCGCCGGAGGATATGGAGAAAACTACATTTATTACCCCGTGGGGCACATTCTGCTATAAGGTGATGCCGTTTGGTTTAAAGAACGCTGGGGCAACATATCAGCGTGCCATGGTGACGCTTTTCCACGATATGATTCACAAAGAAATTAAAGTTTATGTGGATGATATGATTGCCAAATCACAAAAGGAAGAAGGGCATTTGATAAATTTGAAAAAGTTGTTTGAACGGTTGAGAAAGTTCAGATTGAGGCTGAACCCGAATAAGTGTACTTTCGGGGTAAGATCTGGTAAGCTTCTGGGCTTCATCGTCAGTGAAAAGGGAATCGAGGTGGATCCAACAAAGGTAAAAGCCATTCAAGAGATGCCAGAACCGAGAACAGAAAAACAAGTTCATGGATTTTTGGGAAGACTGAATTATATTGCAAGATTTATATCTCATCTCACCACGACTTGTGAACCAATATTCAAGTTGTTGAGAAAAGATCAATCAATCCGGTGGAACAATGACTGTCAGAAGGCCTTTGATAAAATAAAAGAATATTTGCAAAATCCTCCAATTCTCATGCCTCCAGTTCCTGGGAGGGCACTGATTATGTATCTCACTGTACGTGATGGATCAATGGGTTATGTTCTCGGTCAACACGACGAGACAGGTAGGAAAGAGCATGCTATATACTACCTGAGTAAAAAATTCACCGATTGCGAGTCCAGGTACTCGATGCTTGAGAAGACGTGTTGCGCACTAGCATGGGCTGCTAAGCGATTAAGGCAATACATGCTAACTCATACAACCATACTGATTTCAAAAATGGACCCAATCAAGTACATTTTTTAGAAGCCAGCTCTTAATGGAAGAGTGGCTCGGTGGCAGATGGTTTTGACTGAATATGATATACAATACACTTCCCAGAAAGCTATTAAAGGGAGTGTGTTGTCTGATTATCTTGCCGAGTCGCCTATTGATGATTATCAGTCAATGAGGTTTGACTTTCCCGATGAAGGCATCATGTTTCTCAAGGTTAAAGATTGTGAAGAGCCTCCGGTTGACGAAGAGCCGGATCCTGATGACAAATGGAAACTGATGTTCGATGGGGCCGTTAACATGAATGGAAGTGGTGTTGGGGCAGTCCTTATCACTCCGAAAGGATCACACATACCTTTCACTGCCAGGTTAACGTTTGATGTCACTAATAATGAAGCGGAATATGAGGCTTGTATCATGGGTATTGACGAAGCCATTCATTTAAGGATCAAGACTCTTGAGATATTTGGGGATTCTGCTCTAATAATCAACCAGATCAATGGAGATTGGCATACCAACTAGCGAAACTTGATTCCTTACGGAGACTACGCGAGAAGACTGTTGACTTTCTTTACAATAGTAAAATTGTGCTATATACCTCGTGATGAGAATCAGATGGCTGATGCTTTAGCTACGTTGTCTTCCATGATTTAGGTGAATTGGTGGAACCATATCCCAAAGATTGATGTGATGAGGCTAGACAGACCCACTCATGTGTTTGCCGCTGATACGACGACTGATGATAAACATTGGTATTTTGATATCAAGCGTTTCTTGAAGAGTCAAGAGTATCCGGCTGGGGCATCAAACAATGACAAAAAGACTCTGAGGAGGTTGGCAGGAAGCTTCTTCTTGAATGAGGATGTGCTTTACAAGCGAAACTTTGACATGGTCTTGCTCAGATGCGTGGATAGACACGAAGTATACCTGTTAATGCAGGAAGTGCATGAAGGATCTTTCGGTACCCATGCTGGTGGGCATGCTATGGCGAAGAAGTTATTGCGAGCTGGGTATTACTGGCTAACTATAGAGGCTGATTGCTTTAAGTACGCCCGAAAATGTCACAAATGCCAAATCTATGCTGACAAGGTGCACGTGCCACCAAATCCCCTGAATGTGATGAGTTCTCCATGGCCCTTTGCTATGTGGGGCATTGATATGATTGGGAAGATTGAGCCTACTGCTTCCAACGGACATCGATTCATTCTGGTGGCTATTGATTACTTTACCAAGTGGGTGGAAGCTACCTTTTTTGCAAATGTCACCAGGCAGGTGGTAGCCCAATTTATTAAGAAAGATATTATTTGCCGATATGGGGTGCCTGAAAGGATCATTACTAACAATGGTTCTAATCTCAACAACAAGATGATGCAAGAACTATGCCAGAGCTTAAAATTGAACATCACAATTCTTCTCCTTATCGCCCGAAGATGAATGGTGCCGTCGAGGCAGCCAACAAAAATATTAAGAAGATTGTGCAAAAGATGGTGGTGACGTATAAGGATTGGCATGAAATGCTGCCTTTCGCTTTACACGGGTACCGTACTTCTGTTCGTACGTCTACTGGGGCAACCCCATTTTCTCTTGTATACGGTATGGAAGCAGTACTACCGGTGGAAGTGGAGATCCTTTCTTTAAGGGTCATGATGGATGTTAAACTCGACGAGGCTGAATGGGTTCGAGCGAGGTTCAACGAGCTGAGTCTCATTGAAGAGAGGTGATTGGCTGCAGTATGTTATGGACAGTTGTACCAGAGGAGAATGAAACGGGCATTTGACCAGAAAGTGCGTCCTCAGACTTACCAGACGGGCGACTTGGTATTGAAAAGGATTCTTCCTCCAAATACAGATCACAGGGGCAAATGGACTCCTAATTATGAAGGTCCATATGTTGTTAAGAAGGTTTTCTCGGGCGGAGCCTTGATGCTTACAACAATGGACGGTGAGGATTTTCTGTCCCCTGTGAACTCAGACGCAGTTAAAAAATACTTCGCATAAAGAGACCCGTTGGACAGTAAAAAGAGAGTCCAGCCAAAAAAGGGCATCCCGGAGAACAATTAAAAAAAAAAAAAGGTTCGGGCAAAAATTAGGGATAAAAAATAAAAAGAAAGTACACCCGGTAAGTTGAAAACCTGCAAGGGCAACTTAGGCAAAAAAGGGTATCTCGGTGGATTGAAAACCCGTAAAGGGCGATCCAGGCAAAAAAGAGATTTAGCGAAAACTGCGATTTGAGTAATCTGCATTGCCTCGTCTCAATCAATAAGCGCTCCGAAGGATAAGAACCAGTTCAATCGTCTCCCTTTGAAGGCAAGGCAGTTGGAGAGTCTTGAAGACATATGAACCATAGCAGGGTTGAAACTCAATGGAGTTCCCGTTTCACATTGCCATTAGGACATTTTCTTTTCTGTTTTGGCAATTACCTCTTTCCAGGAATTGCTTCTTGATGTAAATGCCTATTTTCAGGCTCTTCAATCAATAAAATGGTCGTTATGCAGAATAATTCTATCTGTTTGTTTGTTTTTATAATTTGCTTTGTTTACACAAACGTCAAATTTTTGATAAACATTTGCATGTGAAAACATTGGGGTTCTACAATAGCATGCCTGAGAGAAAACATTTAAAATTGTTTTAACTGATGGGTGTGCTTGGGTGAATACTACAAAACCCATGTCACCTCGGGGCATATGTGCGCATTCTTTTGTTTGCAGGTGTTGGGAGTTCTCTAGATAGTTATGCAAAGGTGTGTGACGTCTTCAAGCCAAAATCCTTTACGAAGCGGAAATGACCGTTCCTCCCCAAGCAGAGACGGTTCCTCATTAGGAAAGTACTTCTGGGAGGTGGTCATCCCCAGCATATTTGCAGAGCTTCATGATCCTTAGCAACGTTGTCAAATGGTAGTACTGAAGCCATCATGTTCAGAAAAAGATTCTCATTTCACTCTTTTGTCACAACGTTTGCTAATTGAGTCCATCGTCTGGCCGACGGTCGCACTCGACGATTCGATATTAACAAGTCAAGTTTCAAATGGGTAGTGTTGTATCTTATTAAGTCGATTCTCCCATTTGGTACTTCCAACAGCTACAAGCTTTTCTGTGTCGATAACGGTTGTGAATCCCCAGTGAGGTCGTCTTCCCAAGCATGGGGCATTTTGAAGATTCCCCAGCAAGAGGTGTTCCAAATGTATTATCCCCAGTAGAGTTTGAAGAGGCGTGGTCTTCTGTAAAATCCTCTCAAGGGACATTTCCAGCACGAGACGCTCTGAAGTGGTTCTCCCCAGTAGAGTTTGTTGTAAGCGCATTTCTCCAGCGGAGTTCTATGGTTATAGTTCTTCACCAAGTAGACTGGTTCAGATGATGCCTCCCCAACAAAGTTATCATTTCCTGCAGCGACCTCAACAGGTTTGTCAGGTCGGAGCCCAGATCAGGAGATCAGGTCAACTTGTCTTCCCTAGTACGGTGTGCGACCACGAAGTCAATCCAGCTTGTTATCCCCAGCGGAGTTACCTTACCTTTCCTCAGCATTTATTTTGCTGAGGACCTCCTTGCATTTTGCATATAGTATGCATAGCATCCTTGAAACGCGTAGCAATTCCATTGAGATAGAGCATTACGCCATGGAAAAATTCAAACATATGCATGTGAAGCATAAGCCAATTTTGGTACCTCGTACGAGAGCCCAAAATTGTTTCCCTTCTATTATATTGACAAAGCCAGAAAGAATGCCTTGCTCATCCCCAACCAGATATCTCAAAAGCAGTACCAGGGTTTCATCATTGTTCTCCCCATAGAGTCCTATTCCTCAGTTTGTAAATCTTTTGATCTTACATCTTAACCACGTTTTCTGGAACCATTCCCGATAGGATTCCTTTAGTCGTTCCCGAAGGGAAAGCCGGAACCATTCCCGATAGGATTCCTTTAGCCGTTCCCGATGGGCACTCCGTGAGTTTTAAATCTAGCCATTCCCGACTGGCCCATTTACCGTTCCCGGCTGGTAAGCCATAGGTTTTCAACTTGAGCCATTCCCGATAAGCATCCTTCAAGTTTCAGACCTAGTTGTTCCCGACAAACCCATTTACCATTCCCGATAGGTAAGCCATAGGTTTTCAACTTCAGCCATTCCCGATAGGCACCTTGTGAGTTTTAGACTATACTGTTCCCGACAGGTCCATTTACCATTCCCGATAGGTAACCAACGTCCAAGCTCATCTGTTCCCGACAGGTTGCTTACTGTTCCCGACAGCCCCATTTATCCATTCCCGATAGGTAAGCCTTAGTTTTAAACCTGACCGTTCCCGACAAACCCATTTACCATTCCCGATAGGTAAGCCATAGGTTTTCAACTTTAGCCGTTCCCGACAGGTTGTTTAGCCGTTCCCGACAGGTCGTTTAGCTGTTCCCGACAGGTTGTTTAGCCGTTCCCGACAAGTCGTTTAGCCGTTCCCGACAGGTCGTTTACCGTTCCCGACAGGTTGTTCACCAGTTCCCGACAGGTTTCCTAGGGGGTCCAATGGTTCCAAGTTCTTTCTCTCCAACTTTTCTTCCTTACCACTGTTTCATTTCCAACATTGTTTCTTTATCCACACAATGCAAATTTTCTCGGTTATTTTTGTATTCAATCCCTATGTATCTTGAATTCCTGATAGCCGTTGCTTTCATCCATTCAGATTCACAGTTGATTGAATAGGGGCAGCTGTAATACCTCAAAATTTGCCTCATATTTTATCGATAAAGTGGCTTATGCTTTACTCATTTGCATTCCATAGTAGCTCATAAATTGCATATCATTGGTTGCAGGGCATGGTATCTAGTGCTGCAAGGTGTGAACAATTGAAGGCCAAAGCAAAGCAAGAGAATAAGGGACAAGGGTCTTCAAACAAGCCTCAAAGGTCTCTTATATCATATATCCTCTCACTTTGATCCCCCAATGCATTGGAAGTTGGGAATTCATCAAGAAGGTTGGGTAGTGCATTATCTCCTACACAAAACAGTCTAAAACTGGGATCTGACCCTCAAATGGGCAAGCTCTTTGAGTTTTTATCACTTCCAAATGTCATATCTCATCTTTTTTAGATAGGATATACATCATATTCAGAGGATTTTGGATTTGGAGGATGTACTATTTCCTACTAACCAGAGGGTACAAAATTAGGGTTTGACATAAAATCAGTTTATTTCTGATTTTTTGGACAAAACTAAATCTCATGGTATTCCTTATGTTCCTAAGTGTATATGGATGGAAAATCGCTCATCAATTGGTTTCGGAAGGGTTTCAATTGGTCAGAAGATTCAAAATCAAGAAATTGGGGAAAAAGTCAACTGTGCAGTGGAAAAGTCAACTACTTACTTTTTGGGGTCAAATTCATGAAATTAAAGTTACATGTATCCATTGGACGAAATTTGATCAAGAAATGATGGAGGAATCATGAAAAATCAAGAAATGTGCAAAGTTTCCATTTTTGGAAATTCAGGGTTTCCAAAAAAGGCAAGTTTGGACCATTTTGCACCACACTTTGAGGCTTTCTTTCTCCATGATAAAAGCTCTAAACTTCAGGCCCAAGTTGAGCCAAGTAAATTTCACATTCCAAGCTTCAAATCCATGTAAAGAACTCCTCCATTGGATCGATATTGAGAGAGTTATGGTTGATCAAAGTTTGGCAAAACTAGGTCAAAAACTAAGTCATGACCAAGCATGACCAGGCCCATGCGCCATAATTTTGACAAACACTTGGTGTGCCAAATGTCCACTCATTTTTCTCATTGAATAAAGCTTCGAATGAAAAAATGTTGAACATAAAAGTTGTTCATCTCAATGTCCTCTTCAACTTTGATGTTGGACATTTTTCCATTTGAGCAAGTTATGATGGAGTTATAGAGGTCCAAAGTTGGTATGTTCATGCTGAATTTTCCAAACAATGTTGCCTTGCCAACCAACCAACCTGCTCGCCCATGAGATCAGTTTCAAACCTTGATGTTTCAAGCCATTTTTCATCATCTTGCAAGCTCTATTCAATCCAATTTCCAACACCAATCATGTTCTATCATAGTTCCTCTTTCTAATGACACAAAAAGCTCATCATTTCATGCACTAACATGAGAGAATTTTATCACCAAACTTCCTTGTTTTAATTGATATCAAGCTGCTATAAAATCCGAAAAAAATACACTTGTTGTTGTTGTTAATTCAAATATTCACACGCATGCTACACACCAGCTCACCTTTTCCTCTTTAAGCTAAACATTTCCTTACATCACCACCATCCACTTTAAACTTCACCATACAATACCATGAACCCTCCACACCATAGCTAATCTTCCCAACTCACCTCTAACTGTCATGACTCAGTTAGTTAGAGTCTACTCAGTTAACCTCACACCAACTCACTTAACCAACTCAGTTGACCATGGTTAAACACATTTAACCCTAACTATATAAACCAATTTACACACAATTTCAAGAGCTCTCTCTCATTTTTTACATTTTCAGAAATCATTCTCAAGTTTTCTCTCCACTCTCTCTCTTTAATCTCACACATTTCTCACATTTTCATCACAATCTCTCTCAAGAAATCTCAAGTTTCTCTCTCACTCTCAAGAGTTCAGATCAGGATTTTGCTCTCATTCTCCATCATTTTCGAAGATTCTTTGAGCAGCATCACCTCCATAACTTCCTCTTTCTACTGTATGCATTGGATTTGCTTGAATCCACCATTGGAAAAATCTCAAGTTTCACTCATCACTCCAAGTTTCTACTCCAATCAAGTACTGGATCTGGTTTTCGCCTTTATTTGGCTCAAAGTGTTGATTTGAAGATCTTGTAAGAAGTTCTTGGATTTCTAAAACACAAATTAGCATCTCACAAGGTTAGAGATCTTGAAACTTTCACTTTATTTCATCATGATGTTAGTGATTTATAATGTGAAATTAGTAATCATACATTGCATCTGGAAGTCCTGAAATGATGGCACACCATTGATTGTTTAATTTGGAGTTTATGTGATTTTATGATTTTTGTGAAATTTATGTTGAACATGTCCTTTCGTGCCATTTTTCTTGATGTTAGAATGATCTTTTTGAACTTTAATTAGCATATTCACGATCTATGAAGTTTGGGCTTCAGTTTGGTATCTTATTTTGTTAATTTTCATTAAGAATTGATGGAGTTATTTGAGGTAGAAGATTGGCAAAAATTCTGCATTTTTGTATGAGTTTAGTATCATCTTGCATGAATTAATGATGAAGATGGTGATGTGTCCGAATTGTATTGGCCATGTTCTTGGTTTCAATGATTAATTAATAATGATGGAAGAATGATGGTGAGAGAGAGAAGACGCGTGTGGGAGCTTTTGATTGGTGCGGACACTTTACTTTGCGGCTGACCAATAGAAAAAAAGTAGCACATTAATGATACCACTAAATCCCTCACGTGATCTATGCATTTGTTCAAGTGTGTGCGCGTGCGTAGTGAGTTGCGTGTGTGTGCGTTGTAATCCGTTGATTAAGCATACTCTTGTTACTAGATCATCATGGCATGGTCGTGTGGATTGGATCGAAGATACATGGGACTGATTGTGCACCGTCACCACGCGATTACATAAGCCTTTGCTGGACTGGATTGAATGTGTTTTTCACACCCCCATGTTAAGCCCAATGCTATTTTTTGAACTGTAAACTTGCTAACGCCGCACCCCCTTTTCCTTTTCTTTTATTGTTTCATTTTCTTTCACATATAGTTTCAATTTCATTTTGATAAAAATACTAAATCTATACAGAAAATTCCAAATTAATTCACACGTGTTCTTAACACATTTAGATAATTTTTTATATATTTTTATTCTGTTTTTATGAGTTTTTGCCTATTATTCCATATTTTCTTTTCAATTTTATTTGGATTGATCCTTCTTATGGACACTTGAACTTGTATGATTTCTTTCTCTCATTTTACGCATCATCTTTAACTCATTCTTTTTGAATTAGTTAGATGATATCTTAAATTGTCCAAAAATATTTTTTCTTGATTTTTAAAGTCATCTTGTATGATGTTTATACGATCATCTTTACACTTCTTTTTGTGGCATTTCGATATGGCCTTGTGCATTTCTTTGTGACACTTTTATCTTGAATTTTGGTATGAGTTTTTAATATGTGTTTAGCCTCTGACTTAGGTTGTTTAGAATCATATTTGCATAATTTTCATATGTGCTTTGATGTTGTTTTGATGCCTTGTAATGGAAGGTATTTTTGGGTACTTTCTTCCACTTCATTCTAGCATGTTTCAGTGAAGCATTTGTGCAACTTTTTTGTGATTGATTGTGCATAATTTATAGGTCATTTTCATGATATTATAGGTCACTTCTCATGACATTCTAAGTCATCTTAACATGTGCTTATATTTGACATAAGTTTGTGCATATTAACTTGAAGTTTTAGCATGTTTCAATTCTATGTTCCTTCTCTTTCTCATCTCTTCTTCTCACATCATTTTATTTACGAATTGTATGATGATTCATATACATTGTGAGGTATTCATAAATGACATTGGTTCTGACTTTGGTCTTGTATGAAGCATTAATGCATGATTACTTTGCATATTCATATTTTTCTTCATATATTTCTTCCATGATTCACTTCTTTGGTGTTTAGGACATATAATTGTGCATAGTTAATATGTGTTTGATACCTTAACATTAGAGAACACCTTTAGATGTAGGTTCTGACCTTAATGGAGTTTCATCTCTTAGGATCCTATTTTATTGGTTCTTAATTGTTTTGATCATTGCTTGTTATCCTTTCTTCATTCCACTACTTGTAAATGTTTTGTGAACTAACCTTTTCATGTAGGTGCAAATGGTAAGTAAGTGTGTGGATATGCTTCCACATGCACTTCTTTCTTTCATCCTCTCTTATTTCTTTTAATAATTCAAATTGTGATTTTGATAAGCATAGACATGCTTTCTTTGAATAACTTCTTCTTCATTCCTCTTTAAGATCAACTTAACTTCCATCTTGGAAGTAAGTTGCTTCTTTGGTTCTTCTTCTCCTTTCTTTTGGGATTAGGTTTCTTAAACCTCATTAACCATAGGATCACCATGTATGATAACATTAAGATTGAGTCTTAGTCTCCCTCATTATTTTTCACCTTTTTCTCCTTTGATTCTCTTCTTCTCATCTCAAAACAAAAAGTAAGAAACACTTAATAAAGGTTAAACGTGTATTGCGCATGAGCCTTAAATGTGGGAAGTGAATAATGGGGGGGTTTCCCTTCATTCTTCTAGGGTACCTAGTGTACGTCCTGTTGGGGACGATACGCGATGTATTCATTCCTATGTTGTAGACTTGGGTTCAATGCAAGTTACAAAAAACAATCAAAACACTTCTTGCTTAAAAGACAAGAAACAAATAATAACGTCTTTCCTTCGGGAATTATTTTCTCATCTCACTCGTTCTTAATGTACGAACGTGCTTCTCCTCGTTCTCTTGCAAGACGGTAACGCCTAAGTCTCCATACAGCGAGCTGCAACACCTGAGCTAGAACATTAGTCGTTCCCTAAAAAACACAAACAACTTTTCCCTTAGTGAGGGGAACTACGTCGCTCTGATTCTCATGATCCCGATGAGATACGTAGGCAGTGGGGTAGGGCCCATTCGAGCACTTCTTTTATTTTCCCTATATTTGTTTCTCCTTCCCTCTCCTTTCCTTTCCCATTTCTCCAGCTAGGAGTTCTTTTTTCAGTATTCTTTTCTTACACCCTTTGATTGAAGCAGCAAGCATGGATCCCATCGGGTACGATGGACGCGTGGGGGTGCTAATACCTTCCCTTCGTGTAACCGGCTCCCGAACCCAGTTCTCTTGGTCGCAAGACCATGCTCTTTCCTTTCCCTCTCTTGGGATAAATACACATTGCTGGCAACTCTGTTGTCGCTATCTTCAACTATGCAACAATCCTTTGAAAAAGATACTTTATAATTCTTGTCACATAGTTGACTAATGCTTAAAAGGTTGTGTCTAAGGCCTTCCACAAGTAGCACATCAGAGATAGTAGTAGATGAGGGGTTACCTACACTACCTTTACCGAGAATCTGTCCCTTATTATTATCTCCGTAGGTGACAAACCCCTTTTTCTTTGCCACAAAGTCGATAAAAAGAGATATGTCTCCGGTCATGTGTCTCGAGCAGCCACTATCCATAACCCATCTTCTTTCGGTGGTCTCAAGAGTTTGTACCTACAAAAACAATCAAGGGAGAGTAGGTACCCAATTCTCATTGGGTCCTTTAAGGTGAGTGAAACCAAAACCGCACTTGGGCAACCATTGGTAGATGCCTTTCGGAACAAGAAACCTTCTGAAGCGGCATTTCGCAATAGTATGACCAGGCTTACAACAGTAAAGACAATTACGATTCATTTGGAATTTACTTTTGCTATCACTATCTCGAATCACATAGGTATACTTTTGATATGGATTATTCATGCTCTCACAAAAATGTGATCGATCAATAGCAAACGTAACTTTTGGCTTTAGAGCCTTGTCCAATTTGGCCTTGAGGGTTCTCACCTCTCGTTGCCAAATATGACAAGTGTCACAGCCCTAATTGAACCATGAGGTAGGATCCTTTTCAACCATGGCTTTTGATGTGTCCACTATAGAGTTTTTTAGAGCTTCCAATTCCTTTTCGGAATCGGAAACCTTCTTCTCCAAATACGTGAAAATCCTTTTATTTGAGGCTAAGCGTTGAAATGCTTCCTTAGCCTCATAGTGTAACATGTCAAAAGCCTTTCGTAACTCTAAATGCGACATAGTATTAACATGATCATATTTAGAATGCTTTACCTCTTTTGCTTTGTTGTGGCGTGCCATAAGACAAAAGTTAACGGATTCACTTTCGTCACTTGAGGAATCATCTTTCTCCGACTCACTATCGCTTTCCCAAGCGATGTATGCTCGTCGAGACTTATTGGACTTTTTGTTTGAGTGACTCTTGTCATTATCCTTATCTTTGTCTTTCTTTAGAGATGGACAATCCAGCTTGTAGTGCCCGGATTTTCCACAGTTGTAGCACGTACCTTTTACCTTGCCATTTTTATTTCCTTCGCTTCTAGATTGCTTCCTAAACTTGACTAGATTCCTATCCGAGTGTTGAATATCGTTCTTACGAACATATCTATTGTATCTCTTCACAAATAAGCCCATATCATCACCGGATTCTTCATCTTTGTCATTATTGGTTTCATCATCACTTAGCTCTTGATGTGTGGACTTTGAACAAGAAGCCTTAAGAGCTATCGACTTCTTCTCCGTATCTTTTGCCTTCTCTTTCTTGATACTCTTTTCATGTTTATCCAAGCTAATGAGAACTTTCTCATGCTCATCAAGTTTCCCAAACAGTGTCGTGAGGTCTAGCGTAGCAAGATCATTGGCCTCTTTGATAGTTGTGACCTTCGGTTGCCATTCCATGTTAAGACGCCTCAGAATTTTGTTAGTAGAAACCTCATTTAGAATTGGTTTACTAAGAACATGCAGTTTGCTGATAATATGAGTGAATCGTTTTTGCATATCCGCAATGGTTTCCCCTTGATTCATGTAAAACAAATCAAACTCTTGCTTTAGTGTATTAATACGAGCCAACTTAACATCATTAGTGCCTTCGTGGGCTACTTGTAAAGCATCCCACATGGCTTTGGCCGTTTCATAATGGGAGACTCGATAATACTCGTCAACTCCCAAGGAGGAGATGATCATATTACGAGCCTTCCAATCATAGTTGTACTTTTTCTCGTCCTCCTCAGTCCAGTGAGCTTCGGGTTTAGGAACGACAACGCCTTCCGCGTTAGTCATAGTAATTTGCATGGGACCGTTTAAAATAACGTTCCAAACCTTCTGATCATTGGAATTAATATGAACGCGCATACAATCCTTCCAGTAGCTGTAGTTTTCGCCTGTAAAAACTAGAGCTCTATTATAAGCCCCTTTAGGTTCGTTCGCCATGATCCAAGAAGTTTTACCGAAGCACCATAATTAACCGGAGCTCGTGATACCACTTGTTAGACGATGGCTATGGATCTAGAAGGGGGGGGGGGTTGAATAGATCCCTTGAGTTTTACACGCAAATGGTTTACAAAATTTGTTTTTAAAAATTGTTTAAACGGAAGCTACCACTGGATAGAACGTCTACAACGAACCTTCTACCAAAAGGATCGGATATGCACGAATATATCACGGATGAGTACAGAAGAGAAAAATTCAGTTTTGAATATTACACTTAAGATACGCAATCAACAAAATATCACTTGGTTGATGTATATTCCAATCCAATGAGGTAAAGTGATAAGCAATTTAAAGACAACAAGTTCGAATTTTGCTCTGAAACAAATTATCAACACCTAGTGTGCGAAAACACACTAAGTACAGAATTTCAATGAAGGGTAATGTAAAGCTGTTCCAAGATACAATTCAAGGAATTGTATCAGTTTAACAAAATAATTTATCAGCTTACAATTACTCTACTACAGAAATTTTGATGACTTGCAACGTCACAAATTCGAACAAACTGAATTGTAAAAGAGTTAAGGAAAGAGAGAACAAACGCGATTTGATTAGGCAGTTCCCCAATCGTTCTCGCTTTGGGTACGTCTGCCCCCAACTCCACAAATGGAATTGAGATATATATATATATATATATATATATATATATATATATATATATATATAGTTGTTGCAAATTGTTTATTACAATAGAAAACAATGAACATCCAAACCCTCGAACGCCTTCGATCGTTGATGCAGAATTTTCTCTTCCCTTGATTCAAGATGAATCAAGTGCTCCGAATATAGTTGATTCAATTACCGTCCCACGCTACTAAACCGAAAGAAACCACCGTTCTTCAGTTACCTTCACACTGTCAATTGCGATATACCAAGAATTCGAACCCAAACCTCCTTTCTACGATCCTCTGATTACATCTACTAAACCGAACAATTGCGCCAATTTTTGGTTACCTTCGCCCAGCCGAATCCCTGTAGAAAGAAAAGTTTGTGCAAAAACCCCCAAAATCTATCCGATTCTTAGAGGACAAAACCAACTAGTTTTATTCAAGAAACACCTGCCAAACTCTCAACCCAGAAGATGAAGATTACACTTCCTAAATTCTGAACGTTATCACTTCGATCAATGGGCGACACAAACAAAGATGATTATGTGTGATTGTTTTTTTACACAATGAAGAAGATGAAGATGAAGAGAGAAATGACATATATCTTTCACGTTTCTTGTTTGAAATAAAAAGGATGACCAAAACTATTTATATGAAAAATATGACCAACAAAAATAATAACAGAAAAATAACAGAAAAGAAATTAAGTGAAAAAATGTAGAATTTTGGAGTCATGCGTCGACCTCCAGCCTTCATGCGTCGACGCATAAAAGAAGATTTTGGTGTCCACTGATTTGTGCGCTTTCCCGCAAGTTTTGGAGGTTAGCGAATGAATCTGAGGGTTAACGCATAAACTGGAGGGTCAGCGCATAAAGTGCATTTTTTCGGGAAATTCAATTTTCTGAGTATTTTCACCAGACCAAGATCAGAAACACATACTAGACACAACTAAAACGATAGTGGACATTTATTTTTGGAGAGGACAAGATCCTATGCATCTAGACATATGAACGATAATGGTTAGACGCTATATGCCCGACACGTGAAGTGATACCGCTCAAATTACAATCTAATATGTTTGTTGACATCATTAAAAAAAGGTAGCAAGAAGAATATCCCTCACACTTAGGACATCATTCCATGTGTTAACAAACATCCTTGGAGTCCACCTTTGGGTTTTAGAAGATTTTCTCTTAAGTGCAAGATTTTTTTATTTGGATAAATATTCATCAAAGTGCAACATCTCAAATTGGTGTCATGGAAGGTTTAAAATTTGGTAACTTAGAATTTTATAAGAATGTTCTTGTGACATTTTCTTTTTTGTTCACGGACATGTGGCTTTTTTTCAATTTCCATGGGGTCCAAAAATGTTGTCATTTGAATTAAGGTTATAAAGTTGAAAGTTTAAAGTGGTATTCACGTAAGGTTGTATTAGCAAGGCATTAGGCACTTAATCCATCTTATGTGCCTCTTATCATTATTTGAAAAAAATCTGAAGATGCTTGCTTGTAAAACAATTTTCGTAAAGTCACTAAATGCTACCCCTTTGAGCTCACCCTCTCCTGACGAAGCCAAAAGCTTTCTGGGACCCCATAGTGGATTGGTGAAAAAAATGGCTCCGCACAAGAGACCTGTGTTCATGATCAGAGAATCCGTAATTCTTAATTCCTACTATTACCTCTTTTTACTTTCTCTCTCATGGCACAATAAAAAGGGTTTTTGGAATGGATATTAAAGGATGAAAAGAGCATACCTGCACCATGTCCTCCACTGTATTTGGCCAGCAAGTGACGCACAACGATCTCCAAGGTTGACTAAGATCAACGAATGAAAGGAGTGATACACAAACCCTAATTTTTTCTCCTGTGGACAAATCAATTACCCACTGTATCTCCAGGGCACAGATCAATTTGCTTCGCCTATAAAAGGAGACCATTTTCCCTTGTTGAACACACCAGAAATTACCAAGAAAAATTCTATCTACTTCTCCCTTCCATAATCCTGCAAGTAATCCTCAAAACTTGCAACGAATTCACCACTTTCCATTCCCTCTGTAAACACACAGAAACACAACAAAAGAACACCGAGAAAAATACAAAGAAGCTCTCTCAAAATCTCTCCATTTCTCCACTTCTTAAGTTCTGCAAGTAACCTTCAAAGCTTGCAAGAAACTTATCATTTTATTCCCTCCAGTAAACACTTCAAACCTCTAACACCTTAACCACCAAAGCTTGTGTTACTTTCTGAGAGGGTTGGCTCTGTAGCAGCGAGGAAGGAAAGCACATCCACCATTTCCAGAAACCCGTACCTGTGAAGAAGCAGTGGACTCTCTCCACTAGGTATCACTCTATTTCACTCTATTTTTATACACGATGATCATTTGGTTCATATTTGCACCATACTGTTATTATATTCATCATCTCATTATTGTCTGATTCTATGATCATTTTGTTCCATGTTGTTATCATATTTGTATCTTGTTATTGTCTGATTATTGCTTGTTTCTGTGGTGAAACCGTTAACATGTTAGTTTTGTTTTGATGATCGTTAACTGGATTCGTGTTGATTTCAAAGAAAAACTGAACAAAAAATATAAGAGCTTGAAATGGCGCTCGCCAACATTGTTTAAATGGCGTCCGCCACCCCCTTTTCTAAAGAAAAATATAATAAAATAAGATGGTGCATGCAAAAGAAATAATAAAAAAAACCACACCACATAAAAAACAAAAAAAAGAAAAAACTAATATAACACACATACAGGTGGCGCAAGCCACCTTGTAACACACACACAGGTGGCGCAAGCCACCTTGTTGCACACACACACTAAGTGGCGCAAGCCACTCACCAACTGGCCCCCGCCACTCATTCTTTTTTCTTTTTTTATTTTATTATTTGTTTTTTTTTATTTTTTACCACTTGTTTTTTTATCTTATCTAGAAACAATAAAAATAAAAATATGCCTAACTTCTTTTTTTTTCATCCTTAGGCTTTTGTAAGGAAAATCAATTTTTGCTTCTTAAAAACGTTAAAGGATTTTCTTTGGGATATTTTGCAACTTATGAAATTTTGATTACAAATTGCTTCCTGACTTTATCATGAGAGTATTGTCAAGGGTTTTCTGGGTTCTGTTGCTAAGTTACACAACTTTAAATGCTCTTGTTTTCAATTTGCGAATGCTTCCCTGCCATGCTTGGTAAATGTATGTGACTACTGACTTTAAAGAGTTTTTCTTGAGAGCATGTTGTAACTTGTGGGTTTTATTGAACTTTGTTTCCTGACCTTAACAAAACCTCGTCATGAGAATGTTGTCTGACCTCTATTGCTAAGTTGCATGACTCTAAATGCCTTTGTTTCCAAACTATGAGAATGCTGTTTGTTTTTCTTGTTCTTTGTTGAAGTTGCATGATTTAAATCCAATTGTTTCTTGTGCCTTCCCTGCCATGCTTGACATGCTCATGTGACCACTGACTTTGAGTTAATTTTTCTTTGAAATATACTTGATTAGTGAAGCTTTGTTTCATGATTTTAACAAAATCTTACCATGACAATGTTGTTTGTTTTTGTTCTCTGTTGATGAGTTGCATGACTCCAAATGCATTTGCTTTAAATTGTGAATGTTTTCTCTGCCACACTTGTCACATTTACATGATCATTTACTCTTGTTGATTGCTATGTTCACATTTAAAAATTCACTTCATGTGTTGATTAAATGCTTATTGTTTGGAATTCTTGAACTAATATGCTTCATTGTATTTCAACCCCATTATAACTCTTGTTTACAAGATGTTATTATTCCCCTTCCTTCCAAAGGAAAAGTTTTTCTATTGACCTCAAAGTCATAGAAAGCTCATTGTTACCTTGGACCTCATAGTCTTAGGCATCCATCCCTCCTTGACCTCATAGTCATAGGAATCCCTCATGGCCTCATAGTCATAGAGTTACCTCTTCATCTTGACCTCATACTCATCTTACCACCTTTAACCTTTGACTTCATAGTCATAGGTAAGCTTTGACCTCATAGTCATAGCCATCCTCCATTGACCTCATAGTCATGGAAAAGTCTCTCTATTGGCCTCATAGTCATAGATAGCTCATTACCGTCCTTTGACCTCATAGTCATAGGTAACCTTTGACCTCATAGTCATAGGCAAGCTCTGACCTCATAGTCATAGCCATCCTCTATTGACCTCATAGTCATAGAAAAGTCTCTCTATTGACCTCATAGTCATAGATAGCTCATTACCGTCCTTTGACCTTATAGTCATAGGATTCCCTCTTGACCTCATAGTCATAGGGCCATCTTTAACCTCTGACCTCATAGTCATAGGAAAGCTTTGACCTCATAGTCATGGCCACCCTTCCTTGACCTCATAGTCATAGGATTACCTCTTGACCTCATAGTCATAGAGACACCACCTTGGCCTCATAGTCATTCCCCTTTGACCTCATAGTCATAGGATCTCACCTTGGCCTCATAGCCATTCCCCTTTGACCTCATAGTCATAGGATCTTATCTTGGCCTCATAGCCACCTTACCTTTGACCTCATAGTCATAGGATATCACCTTGGCCTCATAGCCATCTTCCAACCTTGACCTCATAGTTATAAAAAGTCTCTCTATTGACCTCATAGTCGTAGACATCTCATTACCATCTTGACCTCATAGTCATCTTACCACCTTGACCTCATAGTCATAGGTAGCATCTTCTCTGAACCTCATAGTCATAGGCCTCATAGCCATTCAATCTCACAACTTAGACTTAGAGAGTTTCTTAAACTCTAAATGAGCTCATACTCATTTCCCCTTGGAACTTTGGCCATAGTCAATGGTTCCTCTTTCACCCGTTGTTAGGTGAACTACGGTTGCTCTGATTCTTTAGTCAGATACGTAGGCACAAGATGCGACGTCTTGGCGACCAAACTTAGTCTACATACCCATAGGTCTTTACCTTACCCTTAGCAAGCAAACATAACATAACATAAACTAAACAAGAGGTTCCTGTAGAATACTACAGATATTAAGGGTGTTAATATCTTCCCTTAGTATAACCAACCCCCTGAACCTTAGATCTCCCCCCTTTAGGTTTTCTCGATCTTGAACCTTTCCTTTGGATAAATCAAAGTCGGTGGTGAACTTCAAAGTTATGCGATGCAAGTTAATTAATAGCTTATTATCTGATTCTCACTGCAACACTTGTTCTCCACAAACCGTGACGAGTTGATCTTTCTTGACGAACTTCAGTTTCTGGTGCAGTGTCGAAGTGACTGCCCCAGCCTGGTGTATCCAAGGTCTTCCTAATAAACAACTGTACGCTGCCCGGACGTCCATGACCTAGAAATTGATTAGGAAAGTGTGAGGACCAATAGTTATGGGAAGGTCGACTTCGCCGATAATTGCTTTCCGAGATCCGTCAAACGCTTTGACGATGACCTCACTGCCCCTCATCGGGGATCCTTTGAATGATAGTCGCATTAGAGTGGACTTCGGCATAACGTTGATGGCCGATCCTGTGTCTACCAGTACGCTGGCTAAAGCATCGTCCTGGCAGTTGACTGTGATATTCAGCGCCATGTTGTGTCTTTTGCCCCCCTCTGGCAAATCCTCATCACTGAATCCTAAGCTGTTGCAGGAAGTGATGTTAGAGATGATGTTGTCGAACTGTCGTATTGACACATCCTGTTCCATAAAGGCCTGCTCTAAGACTTTCTGTAGAGCCTCTCTGTGGGCTTCGGAACTGAGTAAAAGTGATAGCACTGAGATCTTTGAAGGAGTTTGTAACAGCTGATCAACAATGTTGTATTCACTTCTTTGGATGAGCTTCAGCATCTCATCATTGTTTTTTGAAAGGTCGGGATTACTGGATTGACCGACTGGTGGATCAGGAGCTTCTGTCAGAAGTTCCTTTTCTTTGTTAGGTTCTCCAACTCCTCGGTTGAAGATTCAATCGCTCCGTGTTACTCGATTGATGTCTGCAATATTCACGACGGAGGGTAATGGAATTTCGTTTCCGTTTTCAATTATCGTTGCACCGTATTTGTAAGGGATCACCTTAGCTGATTCATACGGTAATGGTCCTGGCAGATAGATAACTACAGGAGCCTACTGATTTTTTTGACTGTCGTAATTAACTTCAATCAGTTCCTTGCTAAGAACTTTTGATTCGTCCAGTAGAGGAATGATGGTACAAACATCCTTGTTCTTCTCAGGGTCAGAGATTACAACCACGTCTCTGATTTGATCTGCGAAGTAGTCTGGTGTCTAGTTAACGGACCCTGAAGCTAGGTATGGGTGAATCTCCTTGCGATCCAACTGACCTTGGAGAGCTGCTCGCACGAGGTAGCATCCTTGGTTATTTTCCGAACAGACTTTACAATGTTCATAGTTGTGTGGTGGCACCTGGCCACGCCCGCTTTGAATACAATGTAACCTCACTAGATCTATTTCCGTAGATCGGACATCCTGATTTTGATGCCGAGTAGGGTTCTCGTCAACCACACTGATTTGTTGCGTGTCTTCATCCATATAGTGGTTTAACATGTGTTGTAAAGTTCTCTGAACGAGAGCGCACCCTTAGTTACTCTCACAACATCCTTTATAGTTCTGATAATTATGCGAAATGAGAAAACCGAGTTGGACCTGCCTGGCATGTAATTCCACCAAGCTGGTATTCATCAGACGAATATCAAATATTTGAATCATGTTGATCTAATAGGGATCCCTATCATGGTAGTCTTGGATCCATCCTAGATCCATCTGACGCTGAAGGGCCTCTTGTACAAAAGAGCATCCCTGTTTATTTACCGAGCAAGTCAGACAGGAACTGTAATCGTGCCGGGGCAGATTATGATACTGGCTTTGCCTTGAGTGCATCGCCACCAAGTTGACATTCATTGCATGGATGTTGTGGTTCTGAATGATGTTGGAATTCGTATAGGTCATGTTGACTCCACGAACTCGATGCTCTTGGATCCATTCGAGATCCAATTGTTCCTGTAGAGCTGATTGCACCACAGAACATCCCTGATTATTCTTAAAGCAGATATCACACTGGTGATAATTATGAGGTGGCACATGGCCATATCCACTCTGTCTACAATGCATCTTGACCAAATTGGCCTTTAACAAGAGTATATCATGAATTTGATAGGTGTTGTTAGACTCTCCCTCTATCAAATTGGCTGCAGCCTTCTCATGTTGAGGCAGCGGGTTTGTGAGAACATTCTGATTCGTATCTTTGAAAGATAAAACCCCGCTCCTAACAAGCTTTTCTACGACGGATTTGAAACTGAGACAGCTTTCTATGTTATGCCCTGGTCCTCCTTGATAGTAAGGACAAGTCTGATCCATTTTGAACCAACAAGGCAGATTTTTCGGTACTGTAAGAGGAGACTTAGTCTGGACGTTCCCCTTGACCAGTAGTAATGGAAATAGTTCTGCGTACGATACGGGTATAGGATCAAATCCTGGTGGCCGCGTTGTACGGTTGTTGTTGTATTGAGGACGAGCCTGCTGAAGAGGCTGTTGTGTCCTTTGCTGAAATTGCTGCGACTGCGGTTGGCTTTGAGCAACCTGAGGTTGATACGTAGAAACATACGCGAGGTTGATAGCAGGAGTTACAGCTGCTATGGGTTGATATCCTCGCCTTTGCTTTCCGAGAGAGATAATCCCAATATCTTGCTCTTTTTTCTTAGGGAGAGCACTACTGTATCGTTTTGTACTACTTGATGATCCAGCGTCTTTAACTAGACGTCCTTCTCGGACCGCATCCTCAAGACGAACTCCCATGCCCACTATTTCGGTGAAGTCACTAGGCGCACTGGCGGCCATTTTGTCGTAGTAAAATGAGCTCAAGGTCTTTAAGAAGATCTTTGTCATCTCTTTTTCCTCACGAGGTGGACAAATCTGGGCGGCAATTTCACGCCATCTCTGAGCGTACTCCTTAAAGGTTTCTTTGTACTTTTGTGACATCGATCTGAGTTGATCTCTGTCGGGTGCCATGTCTAAATTGTATTTATATTGTTGAATGAAAGCAGCGCCAAGATCTCTGAATGTGCCGATCGTAGCGTGGTTTAAACCCATGTACCATTTTAATGCAGCACCGGTTAAACTATCATGAAAGTAGTGAATCAGTAGCTCATGGTTCTCTGTTTAAGCGGATATTCGCCGAGCGTACATCACCAGATGACTCTGAGGGCAAGAGTTACCCTTGTATTTTTCAAAGTCGGGCACTTGGAACTTGTGTGGAACTTTCACATTGGGGACCAAGCAAAGGTCTGCGGCGTCCTTTCCAAATAAATCCTGACCGCAAAGGGCTTGCAGTTCTTTCTGCATCTCCAGGAATTGTTCCTGGAATTCATTCATTATGTAGATCATGTTGTCGTATCCACCATAAGGTATCTGTGGAATCTGTCCTTCCAGGACAGTGTGTACCACAGGTGGTGGTATAGTCATTATGGCCGAGACTCTCGGTGCCTCCCGAAGTTTGTAACCTTCAGGAGTTGCTGTCATGCCCCTGGCATCTTCACTTTCCCGAAGTTTGTAATCTTCAGGGTCAACGGCTCCTGCTGCGGTTCCTTGATCCTCATTGATCAGCGGAACATATCCTTCTGGGATATAGTTAAGTGGCATGCCCCAGGGGCGATCTTTCGGCATCTTGTACCTAGGATCATACTTCTCCACTAAGGGTGTTGATGTGATCTCTGAGATCACAGTCCTTTGTTGTTGCATCTGAGCTTTTACTAGAGCTTGCATGTCGTTATGAAGCTTTCTCAGATCCTCTTTCAGAGTGTCGATCTCTTCTCTCAACTCTCTGTTCTCTTCCTCGAGATCATCCATCTTTTTCTGACGATTGGCCCGAGTATTGTATGAATGAGACAGTTTAACTCTAGAATCGAGACGCAAACGTGAGATTCGTAGGTAAGAAGAATACGTTTATGAGAATGATGAATGCAATGATTATTAATTAGTTTTGTTTATTCAAAGTAAACTTCGACAATTAGATTGCAAATATCAAACAGTGGGGAAACCCCATTTTATTGAATTCAAAGGATTGCAGAAATGAAATACAGTAGATTACAAAGTGCTGAAAAAAAGAAACCTAAACTAATGGATCCTGAGTTCTCTCAGAGGAGAGCTCAAGTGCTGGTTTGGGTGCTTTCCTTTTCTTTGACCGGGGCTCTTGGGCCGTTGTCGGGTTGTCATTCCTTTGCCAAGTGAAAGGAGCGAGCAAATTCCTTTGGTCATCCTGATTTTCTACAGCGTGTTGCTCTAGAATCTTAATCAGAGCATCCTTTTCTTTTAACAGTTGCTGTATTTTCTTGCATTCCACATTGAGAATACGACACTTGTTCCTCCAAGACCTCTTCTCCTGCTGAACTTTGCTGAGAGTAACTTGAAGTTTTTCCGTCTCAGACATAAAATAAAGGGAAGAGTCCCTTAATGGAAGAACTTCCTGACGGGGGTAAGGCATCTTAAGCTTGAGAGCTCTAGTTTATACCCAATGGAGATAAGGCTCCATCGAGACACAATCTGGGTTTCCTAGAGACTCTCGTCCTTTCCTATGAACGTGTTTCCAAGCGTGCACTATTTATGTCTTTAGTGCCCTGTCATTTTCTCCATCCTTGAAGAAAAGACCTTCCAGATGAGCATTCCGCGGGACATGCCTCATCGGGTATCCAAATTGACGATGAACTAACACCGATTGATAGTTGATTCCACCCTTAGTTCCTATAAGGGGTACATTTGGGAAATTTCCACAACGGTCAATGATCCTGATCCCGTCATAGATTCGATTGTACCAATCGATGTCCGAGTTGGTAAGAGACATGACTCTCTACGGCCAACGTAAAGTATTCTTTTGATCCCAAAATGTAGCAGACTTGGGCAAATGGGAAGTGAACCATTTGTATAGCAGGGGTACACAACACGTGATTATTCCTCCGCTGTATAAATTCCTTAAGTGTACCGAATGATACGCATTTGCGAGTAAGGTTGGTACGGGGTTTCCAATCAGGAAAATCTTAATGGCGTTGATATCTACAAAGTTATCGATGTTGGGAAACAAAAAATAACCCGTAGGTGAGCAAAACAAAGATGCTCTCAAAAGCGGCCACGTTCCCTATACTGGCAAAGTACAGGGCTTTCTTTGTCAAGAACTGGGCTGGCAAACCTTGGATGCCACCCTTAGTGGTCATGTGAGTCCTAATTTCTAACTCGTCCAAATAAATTGCTCTTGCAATAGTCTGATCCTTTGGAATTTCTTCCAGTCCAGAAAATGGAGCTTGATCATTGATATGTAAATCATTCAAGTGAGAGTAATCCTCTAGTATTGGTGCTAGTTGATAATCCGGGAATGTGAAACAGTGATAGACCGGAGCGTAGAACTGGATTAACGTGGACAGGATTTCTTCAATTACGTGGACCCTTAACAAGGACAGCAGTCTTCCATACTTGGCTCTGAAAGCCTCATGGTTGGTGATCATTCTTGCTAATCCTCTCAAATCCTCTAGTTTTGGAACCTTGAAGGTGTACTTATGAGTTTTCCTTCTACCGAAATCCATTAGCGCAATCTCCTTTCTCTGATATTTGCAATCATTGTCTCAGTTTAATTTGAAAAAGAGAGACTAGAAGAGAAGATTTTCTTTGTTTTAATGTTTTTTAGATGAATGTATGAATGCAACACACAAAAACATAGAAAAAACATGGGGTCAAAGGGTCGGTGTCATGAAGTCAAGGCTCTACCCCCCCCCCCCCCCCCCCCCCCCCACCCCCCAAAGGTTTATACTGGTGATTTTTTGTACCTGTCCGCAAAATCATTGACCCCTCTAGGATAACAACAGCAAGCGGATCGCCAGTGAGCTGATGTATCCTGGAGTGATCTTAGATGAGGGTAGTATCACGTGACAACTATTTCCGATAGCTTCCTCACTACAAAATGGCTGTAGTCTGCTAAAAACCTCAGTTTCTCAGATAACCCAGTCGACCACACTACTTTCAACAATCGAAGTCGTATAGGCAATGTATCTGCAAAGGGAGTCTCCACTGAGTTTGATGGTCGATCGAGGGCTCTTAACTGGAATTCACTCCCAGTAAGATTACCCATATTGCCATCACCTATCTTAGGTGTATACTCAATCTTTCCACATGCGGCATCACACACATTCCCATTAGTAGAAACATAAACACAGATATCAATTAGGAAAAGCAGTATATATATATTTGTCTTAATCATCCTAGACCTCTAGTCTTATGATCCTATACAGACAATGACACCCCAACAGAGCTGTCATTTCTGTGACATGAGCGTGAACTCAAGGTCTCTGCCTAAGAGATGGGAACATCTGATAAGGACAAGACAATTCCCCAGCAGAGTCGCCATTATTATGTAGCGTGGGTTTTTTGTGGTTGCGAAGCACTATCGCTTTGGGGGTACTACAGTTCGATTCATTTTTTATCCTATTGAAGCTGATGAAGGAAGGGAAATAGATGTCTCCAATTAACCCTGCTTGCAAACTGAGTTTAAACAGATAACTGTTGGTTTACAGATGCTACAAAGATTGTGGGTCTCTCTTAGGTTATGTTTTGAAGCATTGGCTCATGCCCAGAGGAAAATTTCCATCTGGAGGCCCTGGTCGACCAAACCCTAATTTGGTGACACTGGCGATCTTGAGGCTTAATCCACTTGGAATGCTGCAGCCTTGTGCTTGATTCTTGAAGTGGGAGTCCTCTTGATCCTTTTTGGATGTTTGAGAGGCTAGACAAGTTGAAGATCATGTCATTTCTTGATTGATCCTTTGTCTAAGAGCTCTGAGAGGGCTTGAAACCCTAAGTCTGATTGTAGTGGATGCTCACCCATCTTTGGGGAGACTAATGGTTCATCCATATTGTGATGATGATTTGCATAATGATGGGAAATCTTAGTGGTCAAAATTTGGGGTGTGACAGGAGGCTAAAAGGTGTGACTCAACAAGAGAGTCTTTTATACTCAACAAGAGAGTGTTTTTGTATCTCGTACAAAGCCCGAGATGAAGGCTAAAAGGTTTGACTCAACAAGAGAGTCTTTTAAACTCAACAAGAGAGTGTTTTTGTATCTCGTGCAAAGCCTGAGATGGAGGCTAAAAGGTTTGACTCAACAAGAGAGTCTTTTATACTCAACAAGAGAGTGATTTTTATCTCGTACGAAGCCCGAGATGGAGGCTAAAAGGTATGACTCAACAAGAGAGTCTTTTATACTTAACAAGAGAGTGTTTTTGTATCTCGTACAAAGCCCGAGATGGAGGCTAAAAGGTTTGACTCAACAAGAGAGTCTTTTATACTCAACAAGAGAGTGTTTTTGTATCTCGTACAAAGCCCGAGATGGAGGCTAAAAGGTTTGACTCAACAAGAGAGTATTTTATAATCAACAAGAGAGTGATTTTTATCTCGTACGAAGCCCGAGATGGAGGCTAAAAGGTGTGACTCAACAAGAGAGTCTTTTATACTCAACAAGAGAGTGTTTTTGTATCTCGTACAAAGCCCGAGATGGAGGCTAAAAATGTTAGCTCCACTGGGGAGAATCATTGTACAAAGCCCAAGAGGAGGCTAGTGTGCTGGTGACTGTTTCAGTTGAGTGACAGGTCCAGTATGTTGGATAAAGAGAAAATCAATTCTTATATGGGTAATGTTGTACTTTGGGATTGATCAGAGGATCATGGTTATTTCCTATTCTTTAAGGAAATAGGAAATCCAAAGGTATGGAGACTGTCCAAGTCTACGGGTGTTTTGAGAAATCGATTCTCAGGTAGTGAATGATCTTTGTATGATGCCCAAGAGAAGCCCGGTATGTTATGGGATGAAGGTCAACCCATTAACTGGTCTGACACTTGACTCAGAAAGACAGCTCTAGCAAATTGATGACTAGGTTCTATTCCTATACCTGTAGAGGTCTCTGGGTCCTTGTACTAAGCCCAAGAGAAGGCATGAGAGCTTTTAAGAAGCCGAAGGATCCTTGTACAACGCCCAAGAGGAGGCGGGGATGCTTTTAAGAAGCCTGTGGGTCCCCAAACCCCAAGAAATTAAAGACATGCCATTCACTGAGAATAGATCAAGCCAGGAAAGTCCGAGAATTTGGAAGAAACTCAAGAGATGCCATTCACGGAGAAAAGATCATCTCTAGGGAGTAGAGTCTCTTTGACAATTTCTAAGGGTGTCAGTCTAAGAAAGGGTTCACTGAGAATGCTACCTTTCACTTCTCTATATTGTTTAACCCCAAGAGGAGGGAAGACTGCGTCTGGTAATCCTATGGGGATCTGGTTTTGTTTTTATTTTAAGAGTGACCAACAGGGCTTTACCTAGTGCTAGACGTAGTTGCCGAGGAAAACTCTAAATAACTATACTAGTATTACACAGTGGATATATGACGAGTATATAAAAGTTTGTGAAAGAAGACTTACAGTGAGCAGCCCCACAATACAGTTATATATATGAAAGCGGATAAAGAAAGCGGGTAAACACTTACTCGGTTGTAGAGCTTCCATGTTGTTTTGTTAGTTGCTCAACAAAGAAAGCTTTGATAACAATATTATATTCAAAATCAAAGGAGAAAGTGCTTTAAAAATATTGTTGGGGCTTACAGCTCAAGGAGAGGCCCAAGGTTTTATTAGTGATTGCACTGTTGTTTTGTACATTGTACAGGGACTTATACAAGTGACTGAGGCCCAAAAAGGTTTTATGTACAAAGGGATGGGTCTTACACTCTCTCAAGAGGCCCAAAGGTTTATTTTTGTACAATTGGTGGGGCTTATAGCTCAAGGAGAGGCCCAAAAATTTTGTTTTTAAAAGGCGACGATCGCGTCGAACTTTTTGACGGTATCGAGACTTATACAATAAGTGAGTCCCAAATTATTTTGGTTTTCAAAAAGGGTTGGGTCTTACACTCTACTAGAGGCCCAATGATTTTTAAAGAACGGGGCTTATAACACGAGGGTAGGCCCAAGGGTTTGATTTTTGAACTAGCGATCGCGCCGAGGTTTTCTTTTAACGCAGAGGGACTTATACAATATCTGAGGCCCAAAATTGTTTTGGTTAAAAAGGGATTGGGTCTTACACTCTATTAGAGGCCCAAATGGTTTTGAATGGGTCTTATAGCTCGGGGAGAGGCCCAAATGGTTTGTTTTAAACGAGCGATGATCGCGCCGAACTTTTGAAATACAACAGGACTTATGCAATATTTGAGGCCCAAAATTGTTTGTATTTATAAAGGATTGGGTCTTACACTCTATTAGAGGCCCACGAGTGTTTGAAAATGATTTGTTTGAGTGAAAATCAAGGAAATTCTAAATTTGTTTTCTTTTAAAAGGAAATATTTAAAGAAAATCAAATAAAAATGATAAAAATACCAAATAAGTTTGAATAAACCACTTGTGATTTTTGTTGAAGGTTTGAAAAATGAGGTTTTAATCACAAGATAAATTAAAACTCATTTGGTTTTGATTTTCATAGTAAATATTCACTTTTAAATGCTTAAAAACAATTAAAAAGGAATTTATTCACAAAAATACTATTTATATTAAATAACTAATATAAATTTAATTTTTTTTGTGGAATAAAATATTTCAACATTTTTGTGATTTTTTGCAAAAAGAACCAATAAAAAATAATTAAAATTGAGGGAGTTATTAATTTTTCAAATCATTAAAAATAATAAGAAAAACAATAAAAAAGTGGAGAAAATAGCAAAAAGAGGATCTGGGGCGAGGGGGATTCGAATCCCAGACCTCTTGTGTATAGGGCGCGCGCCTTACCATTGGGGTGGTGATACATCTGTTGATTGAATCACAACCACAAATATACAAGGCTTGCCTTGTTTTTGGCCTGGCCCAAGGCAAGGCAAGGCAAGATTTTGGTTGAAAACGTGAAGGCCATAACTTTCTCATTTCTCCATGGATTGGGACAAAATTTAGGTCTATCCTGCCTAGAATTTCACAAGGAATCCAATGGTGGTGGTATTTTTTTTCAGATCATGCTCCTATTGAAAAACCCAATAGTGGTTTTGAAATAGGCCATGATTTGCATTTTCTATGCCATCTCTTGGTACAAGCATGAATTACATGATAAATTGGTGCAAACACAACACATATAACATGTATAAGGGATGCATGATCAGTGGACATCAAAAGAAAGCATGGTTCAAAGAATCCAAGTTGTGATGTTTACCTCTTTTAGGAGCTTTTGTGCAATCTGCCAAGCCACTTGTTCCAGAAATGATTTGATGCTTTGAACAACCTCAAATGATCTCTTAGAAGTTTTTAGGATGGTTGGAATCAGCTGGAAACCTCAGGAACAAGTTTGAGCTCTTTCTTGCAAAAGGGGCAAAAGTGGCCAAAATAGCAACTCTCTCAAATGGTGTTCCAGATGGGGGAAACCATTTGGGACAGTTCAAGGATGATATTTGGAGTGTGTTTGAGGTTTTATCTGGTTTGGAAAGTGACTGAATCAAGACATGGCTTGAAAAATGCACAAAAGTCCTATTTTGAGGTTTTGAGAGGTGACTTTGTGATTTTGGTGTTACAGGTCACTTGTGAGAGTTTGGACAGATTAGATATGATATATTTGATGTGTTTGGATCATAAGCTGTGGTGGAATTGCTTTCTAACTCAAAAACTCAGAGTTACCTTGCTAAAGAAGGCATTTTTGCTAAGAGAAATATATTTTGAGGAAAGCAAGTGTTGTAGTGCTTTGGTGTACTCAAACTGAACACAATTGAGCTCTATTTATAGTAGAGCAAGTTTGTTTTGGCTACAATAGTGAATGGTAACTGCAGCAGAGGTTTGGCCAATGTTGAGCAATGAGAATCCAAGTCTCCTCTAGCCATTGACTAGAGGTTAGGGCACAGGTTGCTGGTCCCCTTGGTCTTGGATAAGTCTTAACTGAATTCAGTTGGAAATGGCTCAGTCCATGCCACCTTGGTGCATCCATTAAATGCTCCAATCCAAAATTGGAGTCTTGTCCCTCTTTTAGGCATTTCTAGGTTTAGCGTGCTATTTTTGGTTCCAAAGACTTGGGAGGCTTGGGATCAGAGTTGGTTCCTCCTTGGTCCCCCCCCGAGGTGTTCAGATGGATAGAGTTGCTTGCCCTTTGTAAAATTTGAGCAAATCGAGCAAAACTCCAAAATCTGCCTTGCCATGACAGTTTGCAGCAAGGCATATTGGCATTGTCATATCTCATGGCTCAAGTGGACTTTGAAGGAGTTCTTGGCCATTTTGGAAAGCCCTCATATGATACAACAACTATTTGATCATAATTGGTTTTGATACTTTTAGGATCCAAGTGAAAAATTCCCCTACATTTGGAAAAAAGTGAAGCAGATTCTGACTTAGTGAAAATTTCACTAAGTGTTGGAAAAAAGTGACATTTTCACTTTTTGTGATTTTGATCATTCCATAACTTAAAATCCATGAGGAACTGGAATGAGTTGTGTTTGAAGCTTTTGTAGAGGTTCATGAGAGCAACAAATCCAACTTTGAATGGGGGATAATGGCCTTGTGATTTAGGAGTTATGATCCTCCAAAGTTGGTACCCTAGCCACTTTGTTCCATAACTTAGAAAAATTTCTAAGTTTTTATGGTTACCCCTTTTACAAGTTATCCCACTTTTCTTGATTTTTCTTGATGAATGATGATTCCAATCACACATTAACATCATTTTAGGGTTAAGGAACCATAATTGTGAAAAATCTGAAAAAGTCAAAGTTTGACTTTTGTGACAGTTGACTTTTTATCAGATGAATTCCAAACTGTGCTATCCTCTATGAAATAAAGTCATTGACCTAAATCAAACTTGATGGATTTATTTCATAGGTGTTATAGGGTGTATTGAATCATGTCCTAGGGTTTGGGAGCATGTCCTGGTCAAAAGTCAAAGGAACAGTTGACTTTTCCTGCAAAACCCTAATTGTGGTTCTGATGAAATTGAAACTTGTTGCTCAAGCTTCTTGGATCAATCCATTGTTGCAAATGGATCAATGTAGTTTATTGGAGACCCTCAAATCCTCTCTTGAGGTCTTGGCTCATGATTTGTCCCAAAAGTCAACTTGGGGGGTGAATTAGGTCAAGAAACCCTAATTTTTTATTTTTTGTGAATGCATCCCCTGAGGTTAAATTGACTTGATGATTGGGTTCATGATGTTCCATGGAGTATTTTAGGATATGCTCTGAAGCATTGGCTCATACCCAGAGGAAAGTTCCCCTCTGGAGGCCCTGGTCGACCAAACCCTAATTTGGTGACACTGGCGATTTTGAGGCTTAATCCACTCAGAATGTTGCAGCCTTGTGCTTGATTCTTGAAGTGGGAGTCCTCTTGATCCATTGTGGATGTTTGAGAGGTTATACAAATTGAATATCATGTCAATTCTTGATTGATCCTTTGTCTAAGGCTCAGAGAGGGCTTGAAACCCTAATTTTTTATTGTAGTGAATGCTCACCCATCTTTGGGGAGACTAATGGTTCTTCCATATTGTGATGATGATTTGCACAATGATGGGAAATCTTAGTGGTCAAAATTTGGGGTATGACACAAGTGTGGGGAACTCTCATGAGAGAGACCGGGTTTCAGAGTCATCGGTGTTTCTTCCTATGTTGGAAAGGAACTTGAGAATGTCTTTGAGACTCGAGAGGCTTAGACTGTCCAAGTCTAGAGTTTTATCTATTGTACAATGCCCAAGAGGAGGCACAGGCATTAAGGGATGAGAATCAACCCTAAAGTGGCCTGAGTTTTGACGCTAGAAAGACTGCTCTAACAAAGGATGACTAAGTTCTGTCTTATACCTTTAAGAGGTCTTCAGGGTCCTTGTATTAAGCCCAAGAGAAGGCATGAGAACTTCTAAGAAGCCGAAGGGTCCTTGTACAATGCCCAAGAGGAGGCGGGGATGCTTTTAGGAAGCCTGTGGGTCCCCAAACCAAGAGAAGTTCAAGAAATTAAATTCACCGAGAAGAGATCATTCCAGAAAAGTTCGAGAATTTGGAAGAAACTCAAGAGAGCCATTCACGGAGAAAAGATTATCTTTGGGGAGTTAGAGTTTCTTTGACAATATCTAAGGGTGACAGTCTGAGAAAAGGTTCACCGAGAATAATGTCTTTCTCTTTGTTCCATATTGTTTAACCCCAAGAGAAGGAAAGACTGTATCTGGAATCCTACGGGGGATCTAGTTTTATTTGTATTTAAGAGTGACCAACAGGGCTTTACCTAGTTCTAGACGTAGTTGTCGGGGAAAACTCTAAATAACTATACTAGTATTACACAGTGGATATGTGACACGTATATAAAAGGATGTGAAAGAAGACTTACAGTGAAGCAGCCCCACAATACAGTTATATACATATGAAAGCGGTAAATGAAAGCGGATAAACACTTACCCGTTGTAGAGCTTCCATGTTGTTTTGTTAGTTGTTCAACAAAAAAAGTTTGGATAACAACATGTATTTCAATTCAAAATCAAAGGAGAAAGTTCTTTGAAAAGATTGTTGGGGCTTACAGCTCAAGGCGAGGCCCAAGTTTTAACAATGATCGCACCGTTGTTTTGAAAACTGTACAGAGGGACTTATACAATATGTGAGGCCCAGAAAGTTTTTATGTACAAGGGGATGGGTCTTACACTCTATTAGAGGCCCAAAATTGTTTTTAAGAAAACAAATGGGTCTTATAGCTCAAGGAGAGGCTCAAATATTTTTTGTAAAAAAGGCGACGATCGTGCCGAACTTTTTGATGGTATCGGGACTTATACAATACACTGAGGCCCAAAATTATTTTATTTTCAAAGAGGGATTGGGTCTTACACTCTATTAGAGGCCCAAAGATTTATTTTTGTACAAGAGATGGGACTTACAACTCAAGGAGAAGCCCATGGTTTATTTGTTTGGCAACGGTGATCGCGCCGAGGTTTTTGAAAACACCGTGGGTCTTATACAATATCTGAGGCCCAAAACATTTTGGTTTCAAAAAAAGGGTTGGGTCTTACACTCTATTAGAGGCCCAAAAAAGTTTGAAAATGATTTGTTTAGGGTGATTAAGATCAAAACCCTAAATTGGTTTCAAAATGTATTTTAATTAAATAAAAATTTAATTAAAAGGATCATAATTATCAAACATGTGTGAAAAACAAGTTGTGACCTTGGATTAATGTTTGAAAAATCATGTTTTTATCCACAAAATGATTGAAAATCAATTAAGTTTGGGGAATCAAGAAGGAACAAATATTTCAAATGTTAAAAAACAAATAAAACATTAATTCTTTGCAAAAATATAAAATATATGAAATAAATAATATTTTTGGGAATTTTTGGCAAAATAAAATATTTTAACATTTTTGTGAATTATTAAAAAAAGAATCAACTCAAAATCATTAAAACTCAGAGAGAAATTAATTTTTGAATCAATTAAATAAAATCACAAAATTCAAATATTTGAATTTTCAAAAAAGGCGCCAAGAACATGGCAAGAACACGCGCATGTTCTGAGTTTGGCCTGATTTGCATTTTCTATCCAATCTCACTGAATACTTGATGAAATCACACAATCCACATATCAATCTGCTCGTTTTTACCTCACGATCATGTCTATGATCTTTAATTTCATTTATTTTAAGCATGGAATAAGAAATCAAGACAAAACCTCAAGAACCCTAAAATTTGCATGAAGGCTGAGAATTTTGATACACGATTCAAGCAAAGCAATTAATTTAGGGGAAACACTCTATGCATGATTATGAAGATTTGGCAAAAGTATTGTGCGAGGAAATATGTATAGATTAAGAGATGACCAAGTTTAGGCTTACTTGAAGGTCGTGACACCAAGAGCAAAGTGATTTTTGAGTTGGAGGTGTTACAGATGAGTTGTGATGATCTGAACAGCTTCCCTACACCATATGGAGTGTGTTTGAATGCTTGGACTTGATTGGGAATGACTGGATCACTTCATGGCATCTCAGCTGCAACTTGGTTAAAACCTTGAGCAACTGGCTGGTGATTCTGAGAAATCAGTGTTACAGTTGTTGTTTAAGTGTTTGGATCACTTTTATATGATGTTTATGAGGTGTGTGTGTGATTGGTTTGGTTGGAATAGCTCTCAAACTCAAAACCCGATAGTGACTTGCTTTGGAAGGCAAATTTGGAAGTGAAAAGGTGATTTTGAGGAAAGCATCTGTTTGATGGCTTTGGCGCACTTAAACTGAGCAAAAATGAGCTCTATTTATAGTAGAGCAAGTTTGTTTTGTAAGCAATAGTGAATGGCAACTGCAGCAGAGGTTTGGCCAATGGTTACATTTTGGAATCTCAAGTCTCCTCTAGCCATTGACTAGAGGTTAGAGCACAGGCTGCTGGTTCCCTAGTTCAGAGATCATCCCTGATTCATTCAGTTGGAAATGGCTCAGTTCATGCCACCTTGGTGCATCCATTGAATGCTCCAAAACAAAATTGGAGTCTTGTCCCCTCTTTAGGCATTTCTAGGTTTGGCATGCTATTTTTAGTTCCAAAGACTTAGGAGGCTTATGGATCAGTGTTTGTCCCTCCTTGGTCCCTCCCTGAGGTGTTCAGATGGATAAACTTGTTTTTCATTTGCAAAATTTGCTCAAATCGAGCAAAATGTACAAATCTGCCTTGCCATGACAGTTTGCAGCAAGGCACATTGTCATTGTCTTATCTCATGGCTTAAGTGGATTTTGATGGTGTTCTTAGCCATTTTGGAAAGCTCTTATATGATACAACACATGTGTGATCATCGTTTGTCTTGATACTTTTTGGATCCAAGTGAAAAATCCCCCTACTTTTGGAAAAAAAGCAAGACAGATTCTGACTTAGTGAAAATTTCACTAAGTGTTGGAAAAAGTGACATTTCATGTTTTCAGCCATTTTGATCCAACCATAATTCAAAATCCATGATGAATTGGAATGAGGTGTAGTTGACACTTTTAAAGAATTCCATGAGAGCTACAAATCCATCTTTGGATCAGCCCAAATGGTTGCTTGGATCTCAAGTTATGATCCTTGGAAGTTGGCACCCTAGCCATTTTGTTCCATAACTTAGAAAATTTCTAAGTTTTTCATGGTTACCCCCTTTTACAAGTTATCCCACTTTTCTTGATTTTTCTTGATGAATGATGATTCCAATCACACATTAACATCATTTTAGGGATAGGGAACCATAATTGATCAAAAAAATCAAAAAGTCAAACTTTGACTTTTGGGCACAGTTGACTTTTTATCAGATGAATTCCAAACTGTGCGATCCTCTATGAAATCAAGTCCTTGAACTAAATCAAACTTGATGGATTTATTTCATAGGTGTTATAGGGTGTATTTAATCATGTCCCAAGGTTTGGGAGCATGTCCTGGTCAAAAGTCAAAGGCACATTTGACTTTTTCCGCGAAACCCTAACTGTGGTTCTGATGAACTTGAAACTTGTGAATCAAGCTTCTTGGATCAATCCATTGTTGCAAATGGATCAATGTAGTTTGTTGGAGACCCTCAAATCATGTCTTGAGGTCTTGGCTCAGGTTTTGTCCCAAAAGTCAACTTAGGGGTGAATTAGGTCAAGAAACCCTAATTCCTTATTTTTGATGAATGCTTCCCCTAAGGCTAAATTGACTTGATGGTGGGGTCCATGATGTCCCTTGGAGTATTTTAGGTTATGCTTTGAATCATTGGCTCATTCCCAGAGGAAAATTTCCATCTGGAGGCCTTGGTCGACCAAAACCCTAATTTGGTGACACTGGCGATCCTAAGGCTTGATCCACTTGGAATGCTGCAACCTTGTGCTTGATTCTTGGTGTAGGAGTCCTCTTGATACATTATGGATGTTTGAGAGGTTAGACAAGTTGAAGATCATGTCATTCCTTGATTGATTCTTTGTCTAAGAGCTCTGAGAGGGCTCGAAACCCTAAGTTTGATTGTAGTGGATGCTCACCCATCTTTGGGGAGACTAATGAATATGAAAGTTCATCCATATTGTGATGATGACTTGCACAATGATGGGAAATCTTAGTGGTCAAAATTTATGGTATGACATATGCCCCTATTTAATCTTCTTGGACCAGAAGGTGTGAATGGCGAAGGTATTCGGGCATTCGGGGTGCAAGATGATTAAATATCGGAATACCTGAAATTTTGACAGTGGTTATGAATGGTAGCTTGCGCCTCCTTCTTCCTTTGCTAAGAAATGATGCTTAGAAAAGGTAAAACTTCCCCTCGATCCTGGTTTTCAGCCATGGAACTGGTCTCAGTTTCTGAAATAAACTTCCCCTCGATCCTGGTTTCCTACCAAGGAACTTGTCTAATTTTCTGAAATAAACTTCCCCTCGATATTGGTTTCCTACCCAGGAAATGGTCTAAGTTTCTGATGTAAACTTCCCCTCGATCCTGGTTTCCTACCCAGGAATTGGTCTCAGTTGCTGAAATAAACTTCCCCTCGATCCTAGTTTCCTACCAAGGAACTGGTCTTAGTTTCTTTTGTCAATAAACTTTCTTGACAAGGGACACTGTCTATAGCGGTTTTCCTCAAACTTCTCGCCGAATTTTCTTGGGGAGATGCCATTTGATGGAAAAAGTTTTGATTGTAGAGGTGCACAAACTTCTCTGTTTTAGAGACGCCATTTATCGACTTTACTGGGGTAAACGAGTCTCTTGAGAGACTGCTTTCCGCTTGGGGGTATTACATCATACTTTTCTCCGAGATCTTTTGGGAGAAATGCCATATGATGTGATCCAATTTTAAGGTGCTGATGACCTTTTTTTTAGTGAATTTTTCGAAGGAGAACTGCGGTATTGCCGAATCTTTGGTTAAGAGGCTTTCTCTGAGGATTTTCCTTAATCCGGGAAAGCGAAGATATCATCTTCAATGGTTAAGAGTGATGTTTGTCGAAAGCTCTCTGGCTTTTCAGAGGTTCGAGTTATCAAAGTGGTCAAAGAACCACCTTCAATCCAGAAATAAACTGGAGGAGAGGTTGTTCAGACACGACGTTTCCTGACAAGGAAATAATTGACAACTCGATTGAGAGGACTTTTATTACTTGGAAACAAGACCGACTAGAGTGATAGTGATGCAATATGAATATGTATGTAAATCAATAATGCATGATGTATTTATGTTTATGCTGACAAAACTAATGCGACATACAGACTAATGGATGAACACGATGGGATACTCGGCCACAATGGGAGATAAAAAGTATCACTGGTTCACGATAGCAATCCTGCCTTGCTTAGGAGAGATAATCCCTGTGGGGAACAACCGTTGGTCGGGCTTAGGAGGTAAGAACTCTGCCGGGGGTGTGTCAGATGAAACACGGTCTCTAACATAGTTGATCCTTCATTCAGATGCACTGGTTTAGAAGGAGTACTTTGATTCTGCACTTTGAAGCTCGATTACTTCTGGAGAAGCGATTGATGTTCTTTCGATGTTCAACAGTCAAAAGAATTGCCATCTTTATTTTTAAAGCAGAAAAATTTGACAAGTAAATCCATTTTTGTTTTATTTCAAGAATCGTTAATCATGTTAAAATGTCGTTCTGTAAAGCTAAAACAAATAAGAATTGCAAACTAAAGCACAAGGGCTCAAATTTTATTGATAGGATGAAAATCAGCCAAACGCATGATTCCATAGAGTATTTACAAAGTTAGAAAATGGTAATTTAAGGGAAAAGGGCTACATTGAAACATAATGACCGCTATCCTTCTACCAACTTTGAATTCGAGACATCCTGAGCTTCCGTCGAAGATGACCTTGACTGGAGTTTTTCCTAATGGATGGCACTACTACTGAGGGACTTGCCCCCTTGTTGGATATAGTTACTTGCCATTATCCCTAACTTTTTCCTGGATTGTACTTTGAGATTTCCAATCCACTGGGATGATTTTTAATTGTGTCTCTAATTTTTGCCTGGACCACCCTTTCGGGTTTTCAATCCACCGAGACTTTTTTTTTTATTTAGGCGAAGTATTTCTTGACTATGTCAACATTTGTGGGGTAGGAAAATTCCTCTCCATCCATGGTTGCAAGTCTCAAGGCGCCGCCTGAGAAAGCTTTCTTGACCACATAGGGGCCGTCATAGTTCGGAGTCCATTTTCCCCGGGAATCAGTGAGAAATGATTGTATCTTCTTGAGCATGAGGTCTCCTTTCCTGAAGACACGGGGTCAGACCTTTTTGTCAAACGCCTTTTTCATTCTTTGTTGATACAACTGACCATGGCATAGTACCATTATTCGCTTCTCTTCGATCAGGTTCATGTTCGTCGTGTCGACTTTGACACCATTCAGCCTCTGTTAGCTTGGCTTCCATCAATACCTGAATTGATGGGATCTCTACTTCTATGAGGAGCACTGCTTCCATGCCATATACTAGAGAAAAAGGGGTTGCCCCTATTGAAGTGCGGACAGATGTGCGATAACCGTGAAGAGCAAAGGGTAGCCTCTCGTGCCAATCTTTGTAGGTTACAACCATCTTTTGAACAATCTTCTTGATGTTCTTGTTAGCCGCTTCTACCGCTCCGTTCATCTTAGGTCGGTAGGGAGATGAATTATGGTGTTCGATCTTGAACTCTGCGCACAACTCTTTCATCATCTTGTTGTTCAAGTTAGATCCATTATCAGTAATGATATGGCTTGGAACACCATAACGGCAAATGATATTGTTTTTGATAAATCGGACCACCACTTGCCGGGTTACATTGGCGTATGACGCTACTTCGACCCACTTGGTGAAGTAATCAATGGCTACCAGGATGAAACGATGTCCGTTCGAAGCCTTGGGTTCAATCATACCAATCACGTCGATTCCCCATATGGAAAAAGGCCATGGGAAGAAAGAAATTTGAGATGCCTTGGCGGTACATGGATTTTGTCTGAGTATATCTGACACTTGTGACACTTCCTCGTGTACTTGTAGCAATTGGATTCCATGGTCAACCAGTAGTACCCTGCTCTCAGAATTTTTCTCGCCATTGTGTGTCCGTTGGCATGAGTGCCAAAGGATCCTTCATGAGTTTCTTTTATCAGCATTTTTGCTTCTGGTCTGTCTACGCATCGAAGCAAGACCATGTCAAAATTCCGCTTATAGAGTGTATCACCACTTAGAAAGAAGCTGCCTGCTAGCCTTCTGAGGGTCTTTCTATCTTTTCTTGATACCCCAGGTGGTTACTCTTGTTTCTGAAGGAAACATTTGATATCTTGATACCAAGGTCTGCCATCTATGACTGCTTCAATTGTGAAAATGTAAGCGGGCCTTTCTAGGCGCATTATGTCGATCTTAGGTAAGTCGTTCCATTGACCTACACTAATCATGGAAGAGATAGTGGCTAAGGCATCAGCTATGTGATTTTCCTCACGAGGGATGTGATGAAACTCGATTCTGTTGAAGAATGGTAACAACCTTCTCGCGTAATCTTTGTAAGAAATCAATCCTAATTGGTATGTGTTCCAATCTCCATTGATCTGATTGACAACCAGGGCTGAGTCGCCATATACATCCAAGTTCTTGATCCTTAAGTCGATCGCTTCTTCGAGACCTATGATACAAGCTTCGTGTTCGGCCTTGTTATTTGTGCACTTGAATGTTAGTCTGGCGGTGAAAGGAATGTGGGTACCCTGAGGTGTTATGATGATTGCCCCAATTCCGTTTCCGTAATGATTGACGGCTCCGTCAAAGATAAGTCCCCATTGGGAACCTGGTTCTGGCCCTTCACGGGGTAGTGGTTCATCGCAATCTTTCATTTTCAAGTACATGACATCTTCGTCTGGGAAGTCAAATCCGACTGATTCCTGATCGTCAATCGGTTGATGAGCCAAATAATCGGCTAAAATACTTCCTTTAACGGCTTTTTGAGCGTGGTACTCTATGTCATATTCTGAAAACAACATCTGCCAACGAGCGATCCTTCCCGTGAGAGCAGGCTTTTCAAAGACATACTTGATTGGATCCATTTCAGAGATTAACCAAGTAGTGTGACGAATCATATACTGGCGAAGACGTTTGGCTGCCCAAGCCAAAGCGCAACAAGTTTTCTCAAGCATAGTGTACCGAGTCTCGCAATCGTTGAATTTCTTGCTCAAATAGTAGATGGTAGCCTCTTTCCTTTTGATTTCATCTTGTTGGCCAAGTACACAACCCATTGAGTCTTCCAAGACTGTTAGGTAGATGATCTGTGGTCTTTCTTCCACTGGAGGTGATAGAATCGGTGGATTTAACAGGTACTCTTTGATACTGTCGAAGGCAGTTTGACAGTCTTCTATCCAAACATAGTCCTGATTCTTTTTGAGTAATTTGAAGATCGGCACGCATGTCGCGGTCATGAGGAATATAAATCTGGAAATGTAGTTCAAACGTCCCAAGAATCCCCTGACTTATTTTTCATTCCTCGGAGAAGGCATTTCTTGAATGGCCTTGACCTTGTCAGGATCAACCTCAATTCCTTTCTGGCTGACGATGAACCCTAAGAGTTTCCCTGAACAGACACCGAAGGTGCATTTATTGGGATTCAAGCGGAGTTTGTATTTTCGCAACCGCTCAAATAGTTTTGACAGATGGGTCACATGCTCCTCTCCTGTCTTAGATTTGGCAATCATGTCATCGACATATACTTCGATTTCTTTGTGTATCATGTCATAGAACAGAGTAGTCATGGCCCTTTGATAGGTTTCCCCGGCGTTCTTCAAACAGAACGACATTACCTTGTAACAAAAGGTGCCCCATGGGGTGATGAACGAAGTTTTCTCCATGTCTTTCGGTGCCATTTTGATTTAATTATAGCCCGAGAATCCATCCATGAAGGAGAAAACTTTGAATTTGGATGTACTGTCTACCAGCATGTCAATGTGTGGTAAAGGAAAGTCGTCCTTTGGACTAGCTTTGTTTAGATCTCTGTAATCCACACACATTCTAACCTTTCCGTCCTTTTTCAGAACTGGCACTATGTTGGCTAACCATTGAAGATATTCTGATGTGGCGAGGAAACCTGCGTCAATCTGTTTCTGTACCTCCTCTTTGATTTTGATGGCCATGTCTGGATGAGTCCGTCTCAACCTTTATTTTACTGGCGGACACTCTGATCTTAACGGTAGATGATGTTCCACGATGCTGGTATCCAACCCTGGCATGTCCTGGTAGGACCAAGCAAATACATCTGGAAATTCTTTGAGAAGCTTTGTCAAACTCTCTTTGGCAGTTGAACTGAGCAGTGCCCCAATCCTGCTCTCTTTTCTTTCTTCCTCTGAACCCAAGTTGACTGTTTCCAATGGCTTCTTGTGAGGTTTGATGGACCTTTCCTCTTGCCTGAGTAATCGGGAGATCTCTTCTGGGATATCTTCGTCATCTTCTTCTTCAGCCTCAAATACCGGGAATTCAAAGTTGGGAGAAGGTATCGGATCATATGTTTCAACGGGGTTTAAAACAAGCAATCTGCATGACGTGATGATTTGTTTTTAGAAGAGATGGCAAGAAATGCAACAGTGCGTGCAGTGTATATTTTTTTGAAAAATGCTTGTATTTATTATTTGAGTTGTTTTAAGGATTACCATTTTCTGAAAAAGCGAAAATAGAAAACAGCAATAAATGCGGAAATTACAGAACGACGTTATTTTATTTATGATTTTGTCGATTCTTGAAACTACAGCCCTATAAAACAAAACTCTGTCACTTTGGGCGAAGCGAAGAGGGGTATTTACAGACAGTGAGCCCTATTAAAACATCCGTTTCACCTGGGCAGGGTGAAAGGTTAAAGACGGCAATTACTTTGACTTATGAACAATCTTCGAAACATCGACTGTAACCCATTGGCGGCGAACTCCTCGGTGAATTATAAAGTCTGGTACCTTCCTTGATTTGTCTTCAGAAATAACACTGATTTCTGGCGGAGCAGGATCGTTGGAATCTGTCTCCCAGGCAGAGTTATCGTAGGAGGATTCCTCAGTTGTATTTTGCACAGTGTTTGTACTCTCAGGTAAATCTCCCCATCCAGTAGGCTGGATGTCTTCGAGCTTGATACGAGAGCTTTAAGGAGCGTTGTACTTGACCAAGAAGTCATATTTTCCACTCGGTGGTCCTAGGGTGTCCCACACTTCTTTGGAACTAGAGGAGTCATTTCTTTCGATGACGTTGACCTCTGGAAAAGCATAGTTAATGAATTCTAGTCCTGCAAACTTTGCGAATTCATCGTCGTGCTGGATACTTTCCAAATGACCTGAGTGTTGATCCCATCACATGGTGGGGATGCAGGTATTCTTTTCAATGATGCTCAGCTGATTTTCATTGTTCGGCTGACCTTCTTGCCCCGAGTCTCCTGGGTATGGCTGCCACATAGGCAGGCCATCCATCGGGCCATAATAGTCGTGGTCGAAGTTGTATTTCATAGGAGTGCTTCCTCCAATGAGTTTGGTGGAGCACAGAATCCTTCCGGATCACAATCTCCGTATATCATTTCGACATCTGTCCTCGGTATAAATCTCGGACCCTGTGCGGGATAGCAAAATGGCGTAGGTACCTCTTCCTGAGACATATAACCGTCTTCGTTAAGATAGGACTTCCATTCTTCATCGGTATCGGACGAGTCTCCTTCATTGATGGTATGTACTTCTTGAGACACTGGGTGAAGGAAACTTCCACTATGGAAGAAGTTTTGAATGGGATGAAGACTTTCATCGTTAGCAGCTGTCTGGGTACAGGTTGCAGAAAAACCAAGACTCTTCTTTGTTTTATTGTCGGTAGGGATGAGAAGTTGTCCCCATCCCTTTGCATTGTTACTTTTGATCACCTCGAGAGCATCTTTGTACGAGGATATTGATGTTCCCTTCTCTAGTTGATTCTCATTGCTCACCTAAAGTGCCTGGAACTGAGTTTCAACAACCTCCTCCGGCTCTACACAAGTAGATAATGAAAGGTTACTCACGATCAAGGCATGTTCTCCACAGACTGTGACGAGTTGGTCATTCTTGACAAACTTCAGCTTCTAGTGAAGTGTCGAAGTGACTGCCCCAGCCTGGTGTATCCAAGGTCTTCCCAACAAACAGCTGTATGTTATTCGGATGTCCATGACCTGGAAAGTGACTTGGAAAGTGTGAGGACCGATAGTTATGGGAAGGTCGACTTCGCCAATAACTATTTTTTTGGACCCATCAAATGTTTTGACGACGACCTCCCTGCCTCTCATCGGAGATCCTTTGAATGATAGTCGCATTAGAATAGACTTCGGCATAACGTTGAGAGTCGATCAGGTATCTACCAGTACGCTGGCTAAAGCATCGTCCTGGTAGTTGACTGTGATATTGAGCGCCATGTTGTGACGATTGCCTTCTTCTGGCAATTCCTCATCGCTAAACTCCAAGTTGTTGTAGGAGGTGATGTTAGAGACGATACTGTCGAATTGCCTTATCGACACATCCTGTTCCACAAAGGCCTGTTCTAAGACTTTCTGTAGAACCTCTCTGTGGGCTTCGGAACTAAGTAAAAGTGATAACACAGAGATCTTCGAAGGAGTTTGTAACAGCTGATCAACAATGTTGTATTCTCTCCTTTGGATGAGCTTCAGCATCTCATCATTGTTCTTTGAAAGGTCGGGATCACTGGATTGATCGGCTGGTGGATTGGGAACTTCCGTTTAGGGTTCCTTTTCTCTGTTAGGTTCTCCAACTCCTCGATTGAAGATTCGACAGCTCTGTGTTACTCGACTGATGTCTGCAATATTCACGACGGAGGGTAATGGAATTTCCTTTCCATTCTCAATTGTTGTTGCACCGTATTTATAAGGGATTACCTTATCGGATTTATACGACACTGGTCCCGGTAGATAGATAACTACAGGAGCCTTCTGATTTTTTTGACTGTCGTAGGTAACTTCAATCAATTCCTGGTTAAGAACCTTCAATTTGTCAAGCAGAGGGATGATGGTACAAACATCCTTGGTTCTCTCAGGATCAGATATTACAACCACATCTTTGATCTGGTCAGCGAAATAGTCTGGCGTTCAGTTGATGGACCCTGAAACTGAATATTGTTGAATCTCTTTGCGGTCCAACTGACTTTGAAGGGCTGCTTGCACGAGGTAGCATCCTTGGTTATTTTCCGAGCAGAATCTACAGCGCTCGTAGTTATGTGGTGGCACCTAGCCACGTCCGCTTTGAATGCAATGCAACCTCACTAGATCTGTTTCCATTGATCAAACATCCTGACTTTGATGTCTAGTAGGGTTTCCATTAACCACACTGATTTGTTGCGTGCCTTCGTCCATATAAATCGGAAGCCACCAGTGGTTTAACAAGTGTTGTAAAGTTTTTTGCACGAGAGCGCACCCTTGGTTACTCTCACAGCATACTGTACAGTTCTGATAATTATGTGAAGTGAGAAAACCGAGTTGGATTTGTGTAGCGTGTAACTCCACCAAGTTGGTATTCATCAAACGAATATCGAAGATTTAAACCATGTTGATCTGATATGGATTTCTATCATGGTAGTCCTGGATCCACCCAAGATCCATCTGACGCTAGAGGGCCTCTTGTACAAAAGAGTATCCCTGTTTGTTTACCGAGCAAGTCAGACAGGAATTGTAATCGTGTCGCGGCAGATTATGATACTGGCTTTCCCTTGAGTGCATTGCCACCAAGTTGACATTCATCGCACGGATTTCGTGGTTTTAAATGATGTTGGAATTCGTATAAGTCATGTTAAATCCACGAACTCGATGTTCCTGGATCCATCCGAGATCCAACTGTTCCTGTAGAGCTAATTGCACCACAGAACATCCTTGATTGTTTTTAGAGCAGATATCACACTGGTGATAATTGTGAGGTGGGACATGCCCATATCCACTCTATCTACAATGCATCTTGACCAAGTTGGCCCTCAATAAGAGTACATCATAAACTTGATAGCTGTTGTTAGCCTCTCCTTCTATCAAATTTACCACAGCTTTCTCGTGTTGAGGCAGCGGGTTTTTGAGAACATTCAGATTTATATCCTTGAAGGATAAGACCCCGCTCCTAACAAGCTTTTGCACATCGGATTTAAAACTGAGACAGTTTTCTATGTTATGCCCTGGTCCTCCTTGATGATAAGGGCAAGTTTGATCCGATTTAAACCAAAAAGGCGGATTCTCCTATACTGTAAGAGGGGACCTGGTTTGGACGTGCCCCTTGACCAGTAAGAGTGGAAACAATTCTGCGTACAACATTGGTATAGGATTAAACCCTGGAGGTCGAGTTGTACGGTTGTTGTTATATGGAAGATGAGCCTGCTGAAGAGGCTATTGTGTACTTTGTTGAAATTATTGTTGATTCGGTTGGCTTTGCTCAACCTGAGGTTGATACGTAGGAACAGGCGCAGGGTTGATAGCAAGATTTACAGCTGCTACTGGTTGGTACCGTCGCCTTTGCTTTCCGAGAGAGATATTCCCAATATCCTGCTCTTTTTTCTTAGGGAGATTACTACCTTATCGTTTTGTACGACTTGATAATCCAACGTCTTTAACTAAATGTCCCTCTCGGACTACTTCTTCAATACGAACTCCCATGCCCACCATCTCAGTGAAGTCACTGGGTGCACTGGCAACCATTCTATCGTAGTAAAATGAGCATAAGGTTTTCAAGAAGATCTTTGTCATCTCTTTTTCCTCAAGAGGTGGACAAATCTGGGCGGCAATTTCACGCCATTTCTGAGCGTACTCTTTAAAGGTTTCCTTGTCCTTTTGTGACATCGATCTGAGTTGATCTCTGTCCGGTGCCATGTCCAGATTATACTTATACTGCTAAACGAAGGGAGTGCCAAGATGTCCGAAAGTAATGATCTTAGTGCAGTTTAAACCCATGTACCACATGAGTGCGGTACCGGTTAAACTATCCTGAAAGTAGTGAATCAGTAGCTCCTGGTTCTTTGTCTGAGTTGACATCCGCCGAGCGTACTTCACCAAATGGCTTTGAGGGCAAGAGTTACCCTTGTACATTTCAAATTCGGGCACTTTGAATTTGTGTAGAACTTTCACATTGGGGACCAAACAAAGGTCTGCAGCATCTTTTCCAAACAAATCCTGACCGCGAAGGGCTTGCAGTTCCTTCTGCATCTCCAGGAACTGTTCCTGGAACTCATTCATTCTGTCGAACATACTTTCGTTTCCACCAGAAGGTATCTGCGGAATCTGTCCTTCTGGGATAGTGTGTACCACGGGTGGTGGTATAGTCATCATGGTAGTGACTCTAGGTTCTTCTCTCTCCCAAAGTTTGTAACCTTCAGGATTTGCTGTCATGCCCCTGGCATCTTCGCTTTCCCGAAGTTTGTAACCTTTAGGCCCAGCGGGTCCTGCTGCAGTTTCCAGATCTTCAGTGATCAGCGGAACATATCCTTCCGAGATATAGTTAATAGGCATTCCCCAAGGACGATTTTTAGGCATGGTATACCGAGGGTCATACTTTTCCACTATGGGCATTGATGTGATCTCTGAGATCACAGTCCTTTGTTGTTGCATCTGAGCTTCTGCTAGTGCTTGCATCTTGTTATGAAGCTTTCTCAAATCCTCTTTCAGAGTGTCGATCTCTTCCCTCAACTCTCTGTTCTCTTCCTCAAGATCATCCATCTTTTTCTGTTGATTGGCTCGAGTATTGTACGAATAAGACAGTTTGACTCTAGAATCAAGACGCAAACGTGAGATTCGTAGGTAAGAAGAATGCGTTACGCGAAAATGATGAATGATATGCAATGATTAGTATTTGTTTAATCAAAATAAACGTCAACAATTGGATTGCAAATATCAAACAGTGGGGAGACCCCGTTTTATTAAATTCAAGGATTGCGGAATGGAAATACAGTAATTTACATAAAGCTGTAAAAGTAAATCTAAACTCATGGGTCCCGAGGCCTCTCTGAGGAGAGCTCAGGTGCTGGTTCTGGTACTTTCCTTTTCTTTGACCGGGGCTCTTGAGCCGTTGTCGGGTTGTCATTCCTTTTCCAAGTGAAAGGAGCGAGCAAATTCCTTTGGTCATCCTGATTTTCTACAACATGTTGCTCTAAAATCTCGATCAGGGCATCTTTTTCCTTTAACGGTTGCTGTATTTTCTTCCACTCCACATTAAGAATACGGTACTTGTTCTTCTAAGACCTCTTCTCCTGTTGAACTTTGTTGAGAGTAACCTGAAGTTTTTCCGTATCAGACATAAAATAAAGGACAGGGTCCCTTAATGGAAGAACTTCCTGACGAGGGTAAGGCATCCTCAGCTTGAGAGCCCTAGTTTGTACCCAGTGGAGATAAGGTTTCACCAAGACACAGTCTGGTTTTCCTAGAGACTCTCTTCCTTTCCTGTGAACGTGTTTCCAGGAATGCATTATTTTTGTCTTTAGTGCTCTGTCGTTTTCTCCTTCCTTGAAGAAAAGACCTTCCAGATGAGCATTACGCGGGACATGCCTCATCGGGTATCTGAATTGACGACGAACTAAAATTGGGTGATAGTTGATTCCTCCTTTAGTTCCTATAAGGGGTACATTTAGGAAATTTCCACAACGGTCAATGATTTTGATCCTGTCATAGATTCGATTGTACCAATCGATGTCAGAGTTGGTAAGAGACATGATTATCTACGACCAACGTAAAGAACTTTTAGGATCCCAAAATGCAGCAGACTTGGGTAAGTGGGAAGTGAACCATTTGTACAGCAGGGGTACACAGCATGTGATCATTCCTCCACTGTACAAATTCCTTAAGTGTACATAATGATAAGCATCTGCGAGCAAGTTCAGTACAGGGTTTCCAATCAGAAAAATCTTAATGGCATTGATATCTACGAAGTTATCGATGTTGGGAAACAAAAATAACCTGTAGGTGAGCAAAACAAAGATGCTCTCAAAAGCGGCCACGTTCCCTATACTAGCAAAGTACAGGGCTTTCTTTATCAAGACCTGGGCTGGCAAACCTTGGATTCCACCCTTAGTGGTCATGTGAGTCCTGGCTTCTGACTCGTCCAAATAAATTGCTCTTGCAATGGTTTGATCCTTTGGAATTTCTTCCAGTCCAGAAAAGGGAGCTTGGTCAGTGATATGTAGATCAGTCAGGTGAGAGTACTCCTCCAGCATTGGTGCTAGTTGATAATCCGGGAAGGTGAAACAGTGATAGACCGGATCGTAGAACTGGATTAGTGTGGACAGGACTCCTTCAATTACATGGATCCTTAATAGAGATAGCAGTCCTCCATACTTGGCTCTAAAAGCCTCGGGGTTGGTGATCATCCTCGCCAGACCTCTTAAATCCTCTAGTTTTGGAATCTTGAAGGTGTACTTGTGAGTTTTCCTTCTACCGAAATCCATTAGCGCAATCTCTTTCTCTGACATTTGCAATCATTGTCTTAGTTTAATTTGAAAAAGAGAGACTAGAAGAGAAGATTTTTCCTTTGTTTTAATGTTTTTTAAATGAATGTATGTATGCAGCACACAAAAACATAGAAAAAACATGGGGTCAAAGGGTCGGTGTCATGAAGTCAAGGCTCTACCCATCCCCAAAGGTTTATACTGGTATTTTTTGTACCTGTCCGCAAAATCATTGACCCCTCTTGGGATAACAACAGCAAGCGGATCGCCAGCGAGCTGATGTATCTTAGAGTGATCTCAGATGAGGGTAGTATCGCGTGACAACTATTCCTGATAGCTTCCGCACTACAAAATGGTTTTAGTCTACTAAAAACCTCAGCTTCTCAGATAACCCAATCGACCACACTACTTTCAACAACCGAAGTTGTATAGGCAATGTATCTGCAAAGGGAGTCTCCACTGAGTTTGATGGTCGACCAGGGACTCTTATCTGGGATTCACTCCCCGTAAGATTACTCGTATAATGCCATCCCCTATCTTAGGTGTATACTCAATCTTTCCACATGCGGCATCACACGCATTCCCATTAGGAAAAAAATAAACACAGATATCAATTAGGAAAAGCAGTATATATATTTGTCTTAATCATCCTAGACCTCTAGTCTTATGATCCTGTACAGACAATGACTACCCAGCAGAGTCGCCATTTCTGTGATACTTTGTGAACTTAAGCCTTTCTACCTTAAAAGAGGCTAGAAAGAATGCCTCCCACTGTGGTCGCCATTTTTCTGTGGAAAATAGGGACGACGGTGACTAGATCTTACTTTGGCTCCCACTGTGGTCGCCATTTTTCTGTAGCGCGGTTTTTGTGGTTTTGAATCACTATCGCTTTGGTACTACAGTTCGATTCATTTTTAATCCTGTTGAGCTGATTAAGGAAGGGAAATAGATGTCTCCAATTAACCCTGCTTGCATACTGAGGTTAAACAGTCAAAACTGTTGGTTTACAGATGCTATCAAAATAGGGGGATCCTTCTTAGGGTTATTTTGCTTAAGAACATGGTGTCTGGATTATTTGTGAGGTTTTTGGTAAGGTGTTAGATCTGATGCTTCTTGATTGATATATGGAGGTACTTGATTTTGGGTGTTTGATTAGTATGCTCGCTAAGATTTTTCAATCTTATGCCTACGTATTCCCGAAATAGGGAAATCAGAGCGATCGTAGTTCCTCCTATTCTAAGGGAGGAAAAAGGTATGTTTTAGTGTCTTGTTCAAAGCCCAAGACGTGAAGCTAAAGGTGGTTTGTATCTTGTTCAATGCCCAATATATGAAGCTAAAGGTTTGACTGAGAGAGAATTTGTCATCTCTAAAGAGGAATTGTTGATGTTTGTATGCTGTGAGCAAGGCACAAATTTGGTGCTAAAAGGTTGATTGACTCAACCGGGGTTTCCTTATACATAGCCTAAGAGGAGGCTGGAAGTTTGACTTTTCTGGGGAAAATGTTCTTTCTGTCTTGTACAAAGCCCAAGATTGAGGCTGAAAGAGATTTTGACTCCGTTGGGGAGAATGTATCTTGTATAAAGCCCAAGATGGAGGCTAAAATGAGTTTGACTCAACAAGAGAGCGCTTGTATGTGTCTTTTACAAAGCCCAAGACGGAGGTTAAAAAAGGTTGACTCAACAAGAGAGTCTCGAACAGGTGATTGACTCAACAAGAGAGTCTGAAGGTTAATTGACTCAACAAGAGAGTCTTTTATACTCAACGGGAGAGTGATTTGCTGTCTCGTACGAAGCCCGAGATTGAGGCTAAAAGGAGATTGACTCAACAAGAGAGTCGTTTATACTCAACAAGAGAGTGTTTTATGTGTCTTGTACAAAGCCCAAGACGGAGGCTAAAGGTGGTTGACTCACCAAGAGAATCTTTTATACTCAACAAGAGAGTGTTTTGTTGTCTCGTACGAAGCCCGAGATAGAGGATAAAAGGAGATTGACTCAACAAGAGAGTCTTTTATACTCAACAAGAGAGTGTTTTATATGTCATGTACAAATCCCAAGACGGAGGCTAAAGGTTTTGACTCAACAAGAGAGTAGGAAATGGTTAGCTTCGCTGGGGAGAATCATTTGTACAAAGCCCAAGAGGAGGCTGACTTACTGCTGAGGATTATTGAGGTCCTGAAGCGGGTCCAAGTGTGGGGAACTCTCATGAGAGTGATCGGGTTTTAGAGTGATCGGTGTTTCTTCCTATGTTGGAAAGGAACTTGAGAATGTATTTGAGACTCAAGAGGCTTAGACTGTCCAAGTCTAGAGTTTTATCTATTGTACAATGCCCAAGAGGAGGCACAGGCATTAAGGGATGATAATCAACCCTAAAGTGGCCTGAGTTTTAACGCTGGAAAGACTGCTCTAACAAAGGATGACTAAGTTCTATCTTATACCTTTAAGAGGTCGTCAGGGTCCTTGTATTAAGCCCAAGAGAAGGCATGAGAACTTCTAAGAAGCCGAAGGGTCCTTGTACAATGCCCAAGAGGAGGCAGGGATGCTTTTAGGAAGCCTGCGGGTCCCCAAACCAAGAGAAGTTCAAGAAATGCAATTCACCGAGAAGAGATCATTCCAGGAAAGTTCGAGAATTTGGAAGAAACTCAAGAGATGCCATTCACGGAGAAAAGATCATCTCTGGGGAGTTAGAGTTTCTTTGACAATTTCTAAGGGTGACAGTCTGAGAAAAGTTTCACCGAGAATACTGTCTTTCTCTTTGTTCTATATTGTTTAACCCCAAGAGAAGGGAAGACTGTATCTGGAATCCTACGGGGGATCTAGTTTTGTTTGTATTTAAGAGTGACCAACAGGACTTTACCTAGTTCTAGACATAGTTGTCGCGGAAAACTCTAAATAACTATACTAGTATTACACAGTGGATATGTGACAAGTATATAAAAGGTTGTGAAAGAAGACTTACAGTGAAGCAGCCCCACAATACAGTTATATACATATGAAAGCGGTAAATGAAAGCAGATAAACACTTACCCGTTGTAGAGCTTCCATGCTGTTTTGTTAGTAGTTCAACAAAGAAAATTTGGATAAAACTATGTATTTGAATTCAAAATCAAAGGAGAAAGTTCTTTGAAAAGATTGTTGGGGCTTACAGCTCAAGGCGAGGCCCAAGTTTTAACGATGATTGCACCGTTGTTTTGAAAACTGTACAGAGGGACTTATACAATATGTGAGGCCCAGAAAGTTTTTATGTACAAGGGGATGGGTCTTACACTCTATTAGAGGCCCAAAATTGTTTTTAAGAAAAGAAATGGGTCTTATATCTCAAGGAGAGGCCCAAATATTTTTTGTAAAAAAGGCGACGATCGTGCCGAACTTTTTGACGGTATCGGGACTTATACAATACACTGAGGCCCAAAATTATTTTATTTTCAAAGAGGGATTGGGTCTTACACTCTATTAGAGGCCCAAAGATTTATTTTTGTACAAGAGATGGGACTTACAACTCAAGGAGAAGCCCATGGTTTATTTGTTTGGCAACGGCGATCGCGCCGAGGTTTTTGAAAACACCGTGGGTCTTATACAATATCTGAGGCCCAAAACATTTTGGTTTCAAAAAAAGGGTTGGGTCTTACACTCTATTAGAGGCCCAAAAAAGTTTGAAAATGATTTGTTTAGGGTGATTAAGATCAAAATCCTAAATTGGTTTCAAAATGTATTTTAATTAAATAAAAATTTAATTAAAAGGATCAAAATTATCAAACATGTGTGAAAAACAAGTTGTGACCTTGGATTAATGTTTGAAAAATCATGTTTTTATCCACAAAATGATTGAAAATCAATTAAGTTTGGGGAATCAAGAAGGAACAAATATTTCAAATGTTAAAAAACAAATAAAACATTAATTCTTTGCAAAAATATAAAATATATGAAATAAATAATATTCTTGGGAATTTTTGGCAAAATAAAATATTTTAACATTTTTGTGAATTATTAAAAAAAAGAATCAACTCAAAATCATTAAAACTCAGAGAGAAATTAATTTTTGAATCAATTAAATAAAATCACAAAATTCAAATATTTGAATTTTCAAAAAAGGCGCCAAGAACATGGCAAGAACACGCGCATGTTCTGAGTTTGGCCTGATTTGCATTTTCTATCCAATCTCACTGAATACTTGATGAAATCACACAATCCACATATCAATCTGCTCGTTTTTACCTCACGATCATGTCTATGATCTTTAATTTCATTTATTTTAAGCATGGAATAAGAAATCAAGACAAAACCTCAAGAACCCTAAAATTTGCATGAAGACTGAGAATTTTGATACACGATTCAAACAAAGCAATTAATTTAGGGGAAACACTCTATGCATGATTATGAAGATTTGGCAAAAGTATTGTGCGAGGAAATATGTATAGATTAAGAGATGACCAAGTTTAGGCTTACTTGAAGGTCGTGACAGCAAGAGCAAAGTGATTTTTGAGTTTGAGGTGTTACAGATGAGTTGTGATGATCTGAACAGCTTCCCTACACCATATAGAGTGTGTTTGAATGCTTGGACTTGATTGGGAATGGCTGGATCACTTCATGGCATCTCATCTGCAACTTAGTTAAAACCTTGAGCAACTGGCTGGTGATTCTGAGAAATCGGTGTTACAGTTGTTGTTTAAGTGTTTGGATCACTTCTATATGAAGTTTATGAGGTGTGTGTATGATTGGTTTGGTTGGAATAGCTCTAAAACTCAAAACCTGATAGTGACTTGCTTTGGAAGGCAACTTTGGAAGTGAGAAGGTGATTTTGAGGAAAGCATCTGTTTGATGGCTTTGGTGTACTTAAACTGAGCACAAATGAGCTCTATTTATAGTAGAGAAAGTTTGTTTTGCAAGCAATAGTGAATGGCAACTGCAGCAGAGGTTTGGCCAATGGTTGCATTTTGGAATCTCAAGTCTCCTCTAGCCATTGACTAGAGGTTAGAGCACAGGCTGCTGGTTCCCTAGTTCAGAGATCATCCCTGACTCATTCAGTTGGAAATGGCTCAATTCATGCCACCTTGGTGCATCCATTGAATGCTCCAAAACAAAATTGGAGTCTTGTCCCCTCTTTAGGCATTTCTAGGTTTGGCATGCTATTTTTAGTTCCAAAGACTTGAGAGGCTTATGGATCAGTGTCTGTCTCTCCTTGGTCCCTCCTTGAGGTGTTCATATGGATAAACTTGTTTGTAATTTTCAAAATTTGCTCAAATCGAGCAAAATGCACAAATCTGCCTTGCCTTGACAGTTTGCAGCAAGGCACATTGTCATTGTCATATCTCATGGCTTAAGTGGAGTTTGATGGTGTTCTTGGCCATTTTGGAAAGCTCTTATATGATACAACACATGTGTGATCATAGTTTATCTTGATAATTTTTGGATCCAATTGAAAAATCTCCCTACTTTTGGAAAAAAAAAAGCAAGACAGATTCTGACTTAGTGAAAATTTCACTAAGTGTTGGAAAAAGTGACATTTCATGTTTTCAGCCATTTTGATCCAACCATAACTCAAAATCCATGATGAATTAGAATGAGGTGTAGTTGACACTTTTAAAGTATGGATCATCCCAAATGGTTGCTTGGATCTCAAGTTATGATCCTCGGAAGTTGGCACCCTAGCCACTTTGTTCCATAACTTAGAAAATTTCTAAGTTTTTCATGGTTACCCCTTTTACAAGTTATCCCACTTTTCTGGATTTTTCTTGATGAAAGATGATTCCAATCACACATTAACATCATTTTAGGGTTAGGGAACCATAATTAATCAAAAAATCAAAAAGTCAAATTTTGACTTTTGGGCACAGTTGACTTTTTATCAGATGAATTCCAAACTGTGCGATCCTCTATGAAATCAAGTCCTTGACCTAAATCAAACTTGATGGATTGATTTCATAGGTGTTATAGGGTGTATTGAATCATGTCCCAAGGTTTGGGAGCATGTCCTGGTCAAAAGTCAAAGGCACAGTTGACTTTTTCCGCGAAACCCTAACTGTGGTTCTGATGAACTTGAAACTTGTGAATCAAGCTTCTTGGATCAATCCATTGTTGCAAATGGATCAATGTAGTTTGTTGGAGATCCTCAAATCATGTCTTGAGGTCTTGGCTTAGGTTTTGTCCCAAAAGTCAACTTAGGGGTGAATTAGGTCAAGAAACCCTAATTCCTGATTTTTTATGAATGCTTCCCCTGAGGCTAAATTGACTTGATGGTGGGGTCCATGATGTCCCTTGGAGTATTTTAGGTTATTCTTTGAATAATTGGCTCATGCCCAGAGGAAAATTTCCATCTGGAAGCCTTGGTCGACCAAAACCCTAATTTGGTGACACTGGCGATCCTGAGGCTTGATCCACTTGGAATGCTGCAACCTTGTGCTTGATTCTTGGTGTGGGATTCCTCTTGATCCATTGTGGATGTTTGAGAGGTTAGACAAGTTGAAGATCATGTCATTCCTTGATTGATCCTTTGTCTAAGAGCTCTGAGAGGGCTCGAAACCCTAAGTTTGATTGTAGTGGATGCTCACCCATCTTTGGGGAGACTAATGAATATGAAAATTCATCCATATTGTGATGATGACTTGCACAATGATGGGAAATCTTAGTGGTCAAAATTTAGGGTATGACATAACCTAAGTTATTTTAGTAGTCTATAAATAGACTAGTTCTCTCAGGTTATTGAAAGAGGTTAATTGTTGGTATTCACTTGTAATTTTTGAACCCTTATTGAGAAAGTGAATAGTAAAACAAATTTAACCAATTTTATATTATTCTTCTTCCTTCTTCTCCCCCTTTTGTAAAACCTAATAGGGTTTCTTGCGTTTGTTCAAGAAACTCAAATCTTTTTCTCATATTTTGGTTTGCTTTTGACGATATCAATTCACAACAAACTGGTGCAGTGAGCGTGGAGGAGAAGATGTCATTAACAAAGTATGAGATTGAGAAATTCGTGGGTGTGAATGATTTCGGTTTGTGGCTCTTGAAGATGAAAGCCCTTCTTGTTCAACAGGGTTTGTTAGAAGCGTTGAGAGGATCGGAGAAGATGGATGATGACCTATCGGATAAGGAGAAGACATTGTCGAGTAATAAGTACTTTCACTGTATGCAGTTGATAAAGCTGCATGGAGAAGGCTAGTTTGTTCCCTTGATGTTCTAGAGTTTGTTCCAAGGTGGAGATTTGTGAGATATTGGATCGAACTCTAGTATGATCAAAGGGTAGCTTCTTGGTTCGACAATTTGAAAGAATCTTAGCATGTCGTCGAAGTCTGTTCACATGTTATAGTCAAAGTATGCTAGGAGTGTTAGCATGTCGAATAGGGCCTTGGTTGTAAGCCCAATTGTTTAAGTTAGCTTGTTTCCCTAAGTTAGCTTGTGTAATGGACATGTGTGTAAAAGCCCATTAGGTTAGTATGTTAGTTTTCTTATAAATAACATACTAGTCTCTCATCTTTGGTGTGTGGTGCAAATACTAGTTAGGGTGAGAGATGTTAATTATTGGTATTCACATGTAATTTTTGAACCCTTATTGAGAAAGTGAACAGTAAAACACTTTTAACCAATTCTCTATTCTTCTTCTTCCTTTTTCTCTCCATTTTGTAAACCCTATTGTGTTTGTTCAAGAAACTCAATCTTTATCTCATAACTTTGTTCTGTTATTGACGACATCGTTTCACAACAAACTAGTGCAGTGAGCGTGGAGGAGAAGATGTCGTCAATAAAGTATGAGATTGAGAAATTCACCGGTGTGAATGATTTCGGTTTGTGGCGCTTGAAGATGCAAGTCCTTCTTGTTCAACGGGGCTTGTTAGAAGCATTGAAAAGATCAGAGAAGATGAATGATGCCCTATCCGAGAAGGAGAAGACAACGATGGTCGAAAAAGTCCATAATGTCATTGTGTTGGATCAAACTCTAGTGTCGACAAGGGTAGCTTCATAGTTCGACAGGAGTTGTGTATGTTGTAGACGAAGTCTATTCGAGCATAATGTCGAAATATATTAACTTGTAATTTAAGTTAGTATGTCGAATTGGGCTTAAGCTCAATTGTTAAGTTAACTTATAACTTATTTTAGCTTAGTAGTGCATAAATAGACTAGTTCTCTCTAGTTGTTGAGAGAAGTTAATTGTTGGTATTCACTTATAATCTTTAAACCCTTATTATTCTTCTTCTTTCTTCTTCTCTCCTTTTTGTAAAACCTAATATGGTTTCTTGTGTTTGTTCAAAAAACTCAAATTTTTTTCTCATATTTTGATTTGTTCTTATCGACATCAATTTACAACAATAATGCTTATGTAAAGTGGAGAATGTTGTCTACCTTTGCAAGGGCTAGAGTACCCCTTGTCCTATAAATCTATTAATTTTCTTACCTAAATAAAATATCATTATAATTTTATTTTAATATTTTTTAACAATTAGGATTATTTATTTCAAGCCTAAATTTTACACTTTTCGGAAATAAATAACAAAAAATTAATTATTGTCGTTAAAAAGTTTAAAAAATTACTTTTAGATATGTATAAAAGTGAAATAACATTCAATGACTTTCATATTCATATGATTTGATTCTCATACTGTTCATTCTCATTAAACTTTATATAATTTTATATAATATTTTAAATGAAACAATATAACTATTATTATTTTAAGAACATCAAATTATATGCTAAACACTCTTTTCAAAGAATATTTAAAAATTTATTTTTTTAAAATTTTTAATTTTTGGTATATTATTCCTAAAAATTATTTAGGATTTTCGAATTATCTGTAGTCTTAATAACATTTGTTTTGAGCTAGTAAAAACCTATTTGTTTTGAGGCCAATTGAAACTAAATTGCTTTAGGTTGAATTTAGCAAAAGAAAAAAATCTACTTTTTGAAAAATTATTTTAAAAAACCTGTTAAGAAAATAATAATATAATTTAATTGAAGAATCAAAGTATTGGATGAATATTTATTTATTAAAAATATAATAAAAATATATGAAATTTATTTTAAATAAATAAATCAAGTTGTTTTGATTCATTAACTACAATCAAAATCCATCTAATCGATCTATTTTGTTCTCTAGTTTTGATTGAATTTTCACATGAGCATTTTTTAATGCACCACCCAAATTTCTTAGGCATCACGTGAAATTATTTTTTTGTCCCTTGATTCCGGATGTGCACATCCGGACGCACCGTATCCTTATAAAAAAAGTTGTTACGGATGTGCATATCCGGTAGGCCTCCGGATCTATATATCCGGAAGCATGGCTGATATATTTGAAGTTGCATGATCACTCCCCCTTCCCATTCTCAACATTTCTTCTACTACACTCACTCTCACCAACTCAAAAAACCCTACTTCATCAATCCCATTTCTCACTCAAAAAGTTCAAATTTTTGGTGCAACAAATCAAAGGGAGCAAGAAAAGACTGAATTTCAGGTAAATATTCAACTTCATCCACTACATTGCTCACATTATCAATCTACATTTTTGAAAAAACTAGTTACGCTACTTTCGGATCTGCACATCCGGAACGAATTAAGCATGAACATTTTCGGATGTGCACATCCGAAAAAATGCCTGAACCTAATTAATTTAAATTTTCAGCAAATTTCAAATATATTTTATTTGTACATATTAATTGTTCGATTCTTGTTTATAAATAGATATGGTGCACCCCGATAACATGTCAAGAGAATTAGTTGCGTCGATTTCCTCGAAAGATAAAGGCATGCTCGTAAAGTCGGTTGATGTCGGCGGTGACTTTAACAACAAACAAGACTTTGATGATCGTGAAAGCATGATCGCGTACATTTGTAGGACGGCTATTGAGCTTGGCTTCGGTGTAAATATCGGGAGATCGGATAATGGGTCGGATAGAAGAAAAGCTTTTGTAATTTTGGGTTGCGAAAGAAGCGGCAAATATCAAGCACCTCTGCGGAAGTTAAAAGAAAGACGAGACCGGTACTAGAAGATGTGAGTGCCTTTTTAAGATTGGTGGTTACATGTTAGTTTCCAAGAAATAGAGATTTATTGTTCGTTGTGGTATACATAACCACGAAATGTGCTCAAAGCTTCAAGGCCATCCAAGTGTATGTCAGCTCAAGGCGGAAGAAAAGACATGTATAGCCGACATGACCTTGAACCTTGTCCAACCGAAGGATATACTTGCGACGTTGAAACAGAAAAAACTCGAAAATGTTGCAAACATAAAGCAAGTGTATAACATTCGGTATCAAATGAACAAGGCAATTAGAGGAGATACGAGTGAGATGCAACAACTGTTGAAAGTGTTGGAGGACAACGATTAGGTGTCTCAGTACAGATATCACGATGATGGAATTACGGTCCGAGATATTTTTTGGACTCATCCGGATTCCATCAAGTTGTTCAACACGTTCTCGGCAGTGCTAATTCTCGATAGCACCTACAAGACAAACAAGTATCGTCTTTCATTGTTTGAGATGGTTGGCGCTACGTCTACGGATAAGACATATGCCGTCGGGTTTGCCTTTTTGGAGTGTGAGAAAGATGACAATTTCACGTGGACGTTGGAGACGTGTCGGTCACTTTTGAAGAAACATGTTCAAATGCCAAAAGTAATTGTTACGGACCACGACAACGCCTTGATGAATGTGGTTGCAAAGGCCTTTCCTTCTTCCAATGCACTACTTTGTCGATTTCACATAACAAAGAATGTGCGAAGTCGGGTTAAGACCGCGGTGGGTGCGAAACAAGTGGAGTCGGAAGACGGAAAAGTGGTCAAGTCGGGTGTTATTGTAGAGAAAATTATGAATGCATGGACTCATATTCTAAATTGTTCCACAACGGAATTATATGCCGATTCGGTCATTAAATTCTGGAAAGTGTGTGAACGGTACCCCGCTTTGTTGAAATATGTTGAATCCACCATTCTTAATCAAGTGAAAGAAAAGATTGTTTGTGCATGGACCGATAATGTACGACATCTTAGAAACACTACCACCAATAGAGTTGAGTCGGCACATGCCACTTTGAAGAATTGGTTGGGGAATAGCAAGGGGGATTTATGTCGGGATTGGGACTCCGTGCATCTAATGATCGAAAACCAACAGAATGAGATACAAACCACTTTCGGTAGGAGCATCACGGTTTTGGAACATCGATTTAAAGGTAACTTCCTCTACTCTCATTTGATCGGCAACATGTCTCGGGCGGGGTTGGGCTATATTTTTCACGAGGCCAACCGAGCCGAAACGGTAGGTTCCAATAATGCAAAGTGTGGTTGCACTATTGTGAAAACCTACGGTCTTCCTTGTGCTTGTGCCATTGTTAAAAAGTTGAAACTAGGTGAGCCAATACAAATTGACGAAGTTTTCCCTCATTGGATGAGACTTAGTTATGATGATGATGGTTGTAAGGAAGGAGATAAACCGGATATCTCTATTTTGGCCGAATTGGAAGCGATTCAAAAGAGATTTTCGAAGGCCGGCGACAATATGAAGCTACACATCAAAGAAGAGTTTAGGAAGATTGCCTGCCCCGAAACAACCGCAATGATACCACTGTCTCAACCGGTTAAGACAAAGGGTGCTCCGAAGAAGTTGAAGCCTACACCAAATGACAACTCAACAACTCGGCCTCCTTCGTATTATGAGCATGTTGACCAAATCTTTCCAGACTCTCCGACTCCTAAATCTCTACAAAGTGTCATGAAAGGAGCTCGCATTTCCAAACCGGCTCCGACACCGATTCCACGATTTCCGACGCCGACTCCAACTACACGTATGATTTCCTTTATTGATGAGATGCCAGTTTTTATGCACGATGTTGTAGGGGATGGTAATTGCGGTTACCGAGCCATGTCGGCACTACTCGGTAAAGGAGAGGAAGGTCATGCACTTGTACGTCATCAACTTATCCTAGAGTTGGAGACGCATACTTGCGTCTCTATGAAAATCAAGAAAATTACAACAAGGTTCACGAGTCACTTGTTCCTTTGTTGAGTGGTCCGGCACCGGTATCGAAATGAATGAGCTTCCCCGAGATGGGTCATATTATAGCATGCGCCTACGATATGGTGTGTATCGACTTGACGAGATACGGATTTTCGGAAACCTTTTTTCCACTCCACACCGCACCTCCGTCGAATCCAAATGATCGCATTATGTGTATCGAATGGCTTCCGAAATCAAGACATTTCGTACAAGTTATCTTGAAACCCAGATGCCCGATACCACCTAAATCACCGCAATGGGCGACGCATGCAACCGCAATTGCCGAGTCTTTGCCGGATAGTTTTGTCGAAAGGATGCTTGAATTCAAAAGATTGCACGCAATTGAAAAGGCATCAAATGCGGAAAAATCGAAAGTTCTAGCTCCAATAGATTTAGACGGGGAATTTTGTTTTAACTCTTTTGTATAATCATACGACACAATGTACATTATCGAATTGAAATATATTGTATTTTTATCCATATGTCTTTTTAATACACTTATGAATTTTATTGCACTGAAAGTATTCCAAGTGGCTGCATAAGCTGTTCAATTCTGTTTTAAAATTGTATCAGTAAAACATTCTGATTTACACATTCGGACAATTTCTGGATTTGCACATCCGGAACCAATATTTGTAGGGTTTGTTCAGATCTGCACATCCGGAACGAACTTAGGCAGAAATAACTTTACCTTAACTTTTCTATAAATTAGGGGTTTCATTTGATATCATTCACATAAACACTAAATGTCTCAATTGTATGATATCAAGATTAATTGGTATATCGCAACTGTCTCCTATACCGACGGCATAACAATCGGTCGCAAGAATAAGTTAACGAGGGACATCTCAATCGGCGAGATCATTGACGACATCGAACATCTCCTACATTACGGAGACAAACGGAAGGTTGCCAAGCTTCAGTATCGTTCACCTTCCGTTGATAACGAAGGGAACGTCGCTTACAGCCTTGTTGAACTCAAGAATCAAGAGGATGTTAGAGGGATGTGGCAAACTTTTTTTGGCTACGAAGAACGATTCCCGCTCGAGTTCGAGGCGACCGTCAAAATCCGAAGAACGGTCGATGACATCTTAGAGATGTGCAAGCGTCCACCGGGCTATTGATCTTGTAATATTTAAATTTCTGTCAATGTCATGGCGATTTTCTCAATGTAATCCCGATTTTATTTTATGAATGTGAGAAATATTGTTGGATTTTTGGTGTTCTGCATCAGGTTTTATTCCGGATTTGCAAATACGAACGTTTACCGGATGTGCACATCCGGTAAAAACTAAAATTTTTTTAAAAAACGGTGCGTCCGGATTTGCACATTCGGAATACAGGGGTATTTTCGTCAGCGCGCTAGGTGCCTAAGAAGGTTGGGTGGTGTGTTAAGAAATTCACTTTTCACATTGTATTTCCCCCAAAATGAAAAAACAAGGGGCAACGAATATTATAAAAGGGAAATTTTATGATCATTTCATATCAATAAATAACTAACTAGCCTAACAACATTTCCTATTGTCATTTTTAAAAATAATCACTGACTTTCAATGTTTTAAAAATTGAATTGTTCATAAAATCATAAAATTGGTGAAATCCTGAGTTAATGGTTTATTGGTTGAACCATTAAATTTCTAATCAAACTGCATAATTAAACTAAATTAAATTAAATAATTACAATCTCTATAATAAAAATATATAGTTATTGAACTGATCGAACCGAATGATTCGGTCTTCAAAAAACTAAATTAAAGTAAATAACTATGTTGAATAAATTAATCTCTATAATAAAAATATATAGTTGTTGAACTGATCGAACAGAATGATTCAGTCTTCAAAAAGAAATCACGACACTTACAAAATTTCAAAATTTTAAAATAGCATACTTTCAAATTTCGTTATTTAAATTCAAATTCTAAATATAGTGATCACATATAATAAATAGTACAAAATTATAATAAAAAATAAATAAAACTTGCAAAATAAATTAAATAGCAAAATATCTAGTGTCAAATAAATTTAATTTCAGAAAAAAAGTTGTTTTATATAAATTTTAAAATATATATATATATATATATATATATATATATATTTCTTAGGCACTATGCGCGCTGATGAAAATACACCTGCGTTCCGGATGTGCAAATCCGGACGCATAGCAAAATATCTAGTGTCAAATAAATTTAATTTCAGAAAAAAAAGTTGTTTTATATAAATTTTAAAATATATATATATATATATATTTCTTAGGCACCATGCGCGCTGACGAAAATACACCTGCGTTCCGGATGTGCAAATCCGGACGCATCCTTTTTTTAAAAAATTTCAGTTTTTTCCAGATGTGCACATCCGTAAGAAATTCGTAATTGCAAATCCGGACTAAATCCTGATACAGAACACCAAAAATCCAACAATGTTTCTCACATTCATAAAATAAAATCGGGATTACATTCAGAAAATCGCCATTACGTCGACAGAAATTTAAATATTACAAGATCAATAGCCCGGTGGACGCTTGCACATCTCTAAGATGTCATCGACCGTTCTTTGAATTTTGACGGTCGCCTCGAACTCGAGCGAGAATCGTTCTTCGCAACCGAAAAAAGTTTTCCACATTGCTCTAACATCCTCTTGATTCTTGAGCTCAACAAGGCTGTAAGCGACGTTCCCTTCGTTGTCAACCGAAGGTGAACGATACTGAAGCTTCGCAACCTTCCATTTGTCTCCGTAAGGTAGGAGATGTTCGATTTCGTCAATGATCTCGCCGATGGAGATGTCCCTCATTACCTTAAATGTGCGACCGCGTGTTTTGCCGTCGGTGTAGGAGACACTTGCGACATACCAACGGAACTTGATATCATACAATTGAGACATTTAGGGTTTGTGTGAATGATATCAAACGAAACCCTTAATTTATAGAAAAGTTAGGGTAAAGTTATTTCTGCCTAAGTTTGTTCCGGATGTGCAGATCCGGACAAACCCTATAAATATTGGTTCCGGATGTGCACGTCCGGAAATTTCCTAGATCTGCAAATCAGAATATTTTACTGATACATTTCTCAAACAGAATTGACTATGTTATGCAACCAATTGGAATGCTTTCATTGCAATAAAATTCATAAGTGTATTAAAAAGGCATATGAATAAAAATTCAATATATTTCACTTCAAAAATGTACATTTTGTCGTACGATTATACAAAAGAGTTAAAACAAAAATCTCCGTCTAAATCTATCGGAGCTTGACCTTTCGACTTTTCCGCATTTGATGCCTTTTCAATTGCGTTCAATCTGTTGAATTCAAGCATCCTTTCAACAAAACTATCCGGCCACGACTCGGCAACTGCGGTTGCATGCGTCGCCCATTGCAGTGATTTAGGTGGTATAGAGCATCTGGGTTTCAAGATAACTTGTACAAAATGTCTTGATTTCGCAAGTCATCCGATACACATGATGCGATCATTTGGATTGGACGGTGGTGCGGTGTGGAGTGGAAAAAGGGTTTCTGAAAAACCGTATTGCGTCAAGTCAATACACACCATATCGTAGGCGCATGCGATAAGATGACCCATCTCGGGGAAGCTCATCCATTTTGATATCGGGGTCGGACCACTCAACCACGGAACAAGTGACTCGTAAACCTTGCCGTATTTTTCTTAATTTTCATAGAGACGCAAGTATGCTTCTTTATGCGCCTCCAACTCTAGGATAAGTTGATGACGGACAAGTGCATGAACTTCGTCTCCTTTACCGAATAGAGCCGACATAGCTCAGTAACCGCAATTACCATCCCTACAACATCGATGATACCGTCGATATGCTTGTGCATAAACACCGGCATCTCGTCGATAAAGGAAATTATACGTGGAGTCGGTGTCGGAAGCGGTGCATTCGGAGTCGGAACCGGTGTCGGAGCCGGTTTGGTAATGCGAGCTCCTTTCATGACACTTTGTAGAGATTCAGGATTCAGTGAGTCCGGAAAGAGTTTGTCAATGTGCTCATAATATGAAGGAGACCGAGTTGTCGAGTTGTCGTTCGGTGTAGACTTCAACTTCTTCGGAGCACCCTTTGTCTTAACCGGTTGAGACGGGGGTATCACTGCGGTTGTTTCGGGGAAGGCAATCTTCCTTAACTCTTCTTTGATGTGTAGCTTGATGTTGTCATCGGCCTTCGAGAATCTCGCTTGAATCGCTTCCAATTCGGCTAAAATAGAGATATCCGGTTTTTCTCCTTCCTTACAACCATCATCATCAAAACTAAGTCTCATCCAATGAGGGAAAACTTCGTCAATTTGTATTGGCTCACCTAGTTTCAAATTTGTCGCAATATCACAAGCACACGGAAGACTGTAGGTTTTCACAATAGTGCAACCACACTTTACGCTATCGGAATCTACCGTTTCGGCTTGGTTGGCCTCGTGAAAAATATAGCCCAACCCCGCCCGAGACATGTTGCCAATCAATTGAGAGTAAAGAAAGTTACCTTTAAACCGATGTTCCAAAACCGTAATGCTCCGACCAAATGTGGTTTGTATGTCGTTGTGTTGGTTTTTTATCATGAGATGCACGGAGTCCCAATCTCGACATAAATCCCCCTTGCTATTACCCAACCAATTCTTCAAAGTAGCATGTGCCGACTCAACTCTATTGGTGGTAGTGTTTCCAAGATATCGTACATTATCGGTCCACGCACTAATAATCTTTTCTTTCACTTGATCAAGAATGGTGGATTCAACATATTTCAACAAAGCGGGGTACTTTTCGCACACTTTCCGGAATTTCATGACCGAATCGACATACAATTCCTTTGTGGAAGAATTTAGAATATGAGTCCATGCATCCATTATTTTTTCTACAATGACACCCGACTTGACCACTTTTCCATCTTCCGACTTCACTTGTTTCGCACCCACCGTGGTCTTAACCCGACTTTGCACATTCTTTGTTATGTGAAATCGACAAAGTAGTGCATTGGAAGAAGGAAAGACCTTTTCAACCGCATTTATCAAAGCGTTATCGCGGTCCATAACAATTGCTTTTGGCATTTGAACATGTTTCTTCAAAAGTGACCGACACGTCTCCAATGCCCACGTAAAATTGTCCTCTTTTTCGCACTACAAAAAGGCAAAACCAACAGCATATGTCTTATCCGTAGACGTAACACCAACCATCTCAAATAATGGAAGTCGATACTTGTTCGTCTTGTAGGTACTATCGAGAATGAGCACTGTCGATAACGTGTTGAACAACTTTATGGAATCCAGATGAGTCCAAAAAATATCTCGGACTGTAATTCCATCATCGCGATATCTGTACCGAGACACGTAATCGCTATCATCCAATAATTTCAACAGTTGTTGCATCTCACTTCTATCTCCCCTAATTGCCTTGTTCGTCTGATACCGAATGTTATACACTTGCTTTATATTCGCTACATTGTCGGGTTCCTTCCGTTTCAACGTGGGAAGTATATTTTTTGGTTTGACAAGATTCAAGGTCATGTCGGCAAGACATGTCTTCTCTTCCGCCTTGAGCCGACATACACTTGGATGGCCTTGAAACTTTGAGCACATTTCGTGATTATGTATACCACAACGAACGCTAAATCTCCATTTCTTGGAAGCTAACATGTAACCACCAATCTTAAAAGGGCACTCACATTTTCTAGTACCTGTCTCGTCTTTTTTTAACTTTCGTAGAGGTACTTGATATTTTCCGCTTCTTTCGCACCCCAAAATTACAAAAGCCTTTCTTCTTTCCGAACCATTATCGGATCTTTCGATATTTACATCGAAGCCAAGCTCAATAGCTGTCCTACGAATTTATGCGAGCATGTTTTCACAATCATCAAACTCTTGCTTGTTATTAAAGTCACCGCCGACATCAACCGACTTAACGATAATCCCTTCATCTTTCGGGGAAATCGGCGAAACTAATTCTTTTGACATGTTATCGGGGTGCACCATATCTATTTATAAACAATAATAGAACAATAAGTATGTATAAATAAAACATATTAAAAATTGCTCAAAATTAAAATTAATTAGTTCCAGGAACTTTTCCGCATGTGCACATCCGGAAATGTTCATGCTCAATTCGTTCCGGATGTGCACATCCGGAAGTAGCGTAACTTGTTTTTTCCAAAAAAATAGATTGATAATGTGAGCAATGTAGTGGATGAAGTTGAATATTTACCTGAAATTCAATCTTCTCTTGCTCCCTTTGATTTCTTGCACCAAAAAGTTGAAGTTTTTGAGTGAGAAATGGTATTGACGAGGTAGGGTTTTTTGGGTTGGTGAGGGTGAGTATGGAAGAAGAAAGGTTGAGAATGGGAAAGGGGGAGTGATCATGCAGGTTCAAATATATCAGCAATTATTTCGGATATGCAGATCCGGAGGCCGTCCGGATATGCACATCTAGAACAAATTTTTTTTTTAAGGTCACGGTGCGTCCGGATGTGCACATCCAGAATTAGGGGGCTTAAGAGGAATTTCCGTCCGAATACATATACTCCCTCCGGTCACTATTATAAGCAAAAAAAAACACCTTAAATCATGGTCACTATTATAAGCAAAAGTCATTAAATTTTAGACTAATTAATACTTGTATTACTATTATACCCTTAATTTAATTCAAAAGCATTTAATGTTGAAAGTTGATTCATCAAATATACTAAGGATATTATCATAAATTTTACTTTGATTGTACATGAAATCAAGAAAATTAATTACACTTAACCAACTTTCTTAATACGTGTGAAAGTAGTTATTTTGGCTTATAATTGTGACCGGAGGGAGTATTTAATTCGGATTACCGATTTTTATTGATTTTGGTGGGTTTAGGCTGATTTGTAAAACACTACTTTCAAGTTTCACCTATTATTGTTGAATGGTCCTTAGCCACTTCATTTTTATGACTCTCGCGCAGATTTTGGTCTAATGACCTTCTTAAACAGTTGATCTTACCTGATCAAAAAGTAGATTAGTGCCCAGCAAACGTCGTGAGCTCCGCTACTTCGGTGGTGATGAGACGGTGGGGGGTGTACCTGTAAGGTACTCTGATGCCAAAGTCAAGAATGGAGTAAGCAAGTACAGAAAGTGAGAGTAAGAATGTGAATAGAATACCTGACCCTCTAGTGAAAGAGAGTATTTATATTGTGCCCCCAGCGCTGGGCCAACGGTCGTATGCACTGGGTTAGATTGCTAGGCCCAATGCAGATAACTGACAGGGCTTACGTGGCGTAGGAAAGACCAGCACATGGTCTTCGCCCTGGAGTAACTGTCCCGAGATCTCCAGAAAGTGGGCAGACCGACTCTTTCGAAGGTGGGTAGTTACCTGATGACGTGTCCCCGCGGGAGGAGCACGTGGAGAAACGCGGGGAGGATGTTCGTTCTCTCCCTGGTCTTTATAGTGTCTGCTCGACGATGATGGGATCTGGTCGTGCCCGATGAGGAAGAGGATAGGGTCTTAATGGGCTGCGTAGCATGATATTAGGTTAGGCCTGCCCGACTGATGGGCAGGCGCTGACCCAGTCTAGAACAGGAGCCCCCAAGTCGTTGCTCTGAAGTGTCGGAGTAATGACTTAAGAGGCAGTCCATTTGTCGGGGACTGGTTAAATAGGGCAGCATGCCCGAAGTGCCAAGATGATGGGCAACGCAGGTGGTCAGACGCAAGGATTTTCGCCGGGCAGGAGCAACGGGGACTGATGTTCTTCTGTCATTCGAAAGGATATTTATGGTCGAATCTACAGGGAGATGAAAAGAGACGGATACGCTTATCCCGCAGGCACACAGGGAAGCGAAACGACGTGCGTGGGGCCTCGAGTGCCACGTGTCACTCGTCATCGATGCCTAGGATAGCTAGGGTCCTAGGCACTTTTAGTGCCTAGGGATGCCTCGAGTCCTGTGACGACTCTATAAATAGAGTCGGGTTCGTGCCATTTGCGCGTTTCCACTCTCTCCGCTCATTACTCTCTCTCTCTCTCTCTTTGTCTTTAGCTTCCTTCGTCGTCCTTCCACCGTATGCCGCCGCACTGGAGATTCCCAACCGCCATTTCAAGTAAGTTTCTGGCTCCTTCTTTCGGTTTTGTGTTTTCTACGGTGGTTTCTCCAGCGAACTGATGAAGTTCTCGGGGAGGCCACGGAGTTTCTGGCGAAAACAGCGGGGCTTCTTTAGATTTCTGATGAATGCCCCGGGGAACTGGGATGAATCTCCCGAGGACCTGATGAAGGTCCCGAGGACCTGATGAAGGTCCCGAGGACACAGGATGAATTCCCAGAGGATATGGGATTAAGAAGCTGGGGACCTGATGAAGGCCCCGGGGACGTTCGATGGACACCCCGAGCATACTTGTGCATGTCCCCGAGCTTCCTGTCTCCCCAACGCGGGGAGGTCCAAGGGGTGAGCACCCTTAGTAATTGTGGCCGGAGGGATACTTCCTCAGCGTGGGACGTTCCTGAGGAAGGCTCTGGTCGGGGATGTTTTCTGAGCAGTTCCTCGTATCCTTTCTTCGCCATTTCACTTGATTTGTGATGGAAGGGTGAATTTGATATGGACTATCGAATTCACCAGTTCCCTCTGCTTTTCAAGTAAAATGGTGACCATGTCCGCGGGAATCATAGAGACCGACGACGAGTCTGACTCCCTGTTGGCGCCGATCACCGGTGATGAGGAACGGCCACCAAAAGACTGGGTTAGCGAGGAGCCTCTAGGCGTCCCTTCTCTGTTTGCTACAGATTCCCATGATGCCTTCGCCACTGTCGAGAATCGCTGCGAGGGCTCCTCAAAGAACTAGCTGGTGTACAAACCTCTAGCACACCACAACATATGTTCGAGATTCAAAGGTATGAGATTCCCTCTGTATGAGTTTACTTTCGACGAGGCAGGTTGGCGCCCGCCCTTCAGTGGTTTCCAGCAAGAGGTGTTCACTTGGCTGCGCATGGAACTTTCGCAACTTCACCCCCAATGCTCTCGCCTTCATTCGCGCATTTGAGCTTTTCTGCCAGCACCTCGGAATCGAGGCGACCATACCTTTGTTCTTCCATATATTCCACCTACAGAGGCAGACGATTGATGGAAGGCACAACTGGGTATCCTTCAAGCAAGTGAGCAGGCTATTCCGGACTTATATGGACTCTGTCCGCCACTTCAAGTCCCGGTATTATGTCGTGAAGCCTATCTCATTCAAGGCCGCAGAGACAGTGTATAACCGGGTGTTCAAACAAATAGACGAGCAGCGGGTGGAAGTCCTCAAGGCGAAGTTCCCCTTGCAGTGGACGGAGGAGCACTTCAAGAAAGGCACGGATAACTATATATTTAGGTCGGGCGAACTGGTCGAAGATGACCGTTTGGCCTATGAGGAGATAGTCAAATTCGTCTCTGGTTTTAAACCTACGCAGCTCGTGACTCCGGACGGGAAATTTATCTGCGACGACAACGTGGAGATCTTAGAAGAGGCTCGATTGATTAATACGAGGGTCCTCCTTGAGACATTTTCTGACGAGGCCGCCCTCGAGTTATTAGGTGGTGAACAACTCCTTGGCTGGGCTCTACTATATATTTTTGTCTTCGGTTTACTGACGTGCTTTTATTTTTCCTTTGCAGGCAAAATGTCGAGCATGGAGGAGCGTATTAAGAAGTTGGCAGCTACTCGAGGTTCGAAGAAGGGCGGAAAGGGACGAGTCTACCAGATCTGGCAGCAGCGCCGAGGCCCTATCTCGGCATCCGGGGACTCCTCTAGCTCCCCTCATTGTAGCCAATCTCCTAATTCGCAGGGGTCCCCAAAAAGACAACGAACCAGCGAGCAGGTGCATGTCGATCTTATTGAGAGCCCTCCCAGCGAGAAGTTCGTGCTCCCGCCTTGTCACTTGACGCCGAATTTCTTCTCAAGGGCCAACTCCCCGGCCGTTAGTGCATCTGAAGCCCAGGCCATCTTAGGCGCTGAACGCGTTTCGAGGAGAAAACCCTTGGTGGAGGACATGGCCGCGATGATGCAGGTTTTTTCTATAACCCTAGTCCTGAACGATGAAACCTGTCCATCAGCGGAGCTGACCAAATTGCAGGATAACTTCACGTCAGTTGAGGCCGAGATAAAGAAGCTGAGCAAGGACCTCGCGGAGCATAATAAGAATAATGAAGCCCAAGGCAAGCTTCAGGGACAGTTGGAGGGGAAACTGAAGAACGTTGCTGAGGAGAGGAAAAATCTCCTGGCGAGAATCGTTGAGCTGGAGCCGATTGTCAGACCTACTGAAGAGGAAACTGAGGACGACAAGTTGCTGACCTCTCAGGCCGAATTGATCTCAAAGCTCAAGCAGACCGAGTAGGATGTCCTTGGGTCTGTCGAGGTGGGCTTTACTAATGTCGTGAAGCAACTCCGGATCGTGAACCCCGATGTTCAGCTCATCACTGAGGGGACTGGCCCTTACCATGAGGTGGTCGAAGGTCAGATTGTCCCGCCGGAGCCCGAGGAGGATGAGGACGATGAGACTATGGCGGACGAGCAGCCTGAGGAAAACACAACTGTTTAGTTTTTCTTATCTATTTTGTTTGGCATGCGTGCCAGTTTTCTTTTGTTTAGTTCGTCCTGCGTGCCGTGATTTTGTATCAATTTTTGGCCTGCCTGCGCGCCAGGGGCTTATGACATTTATATGTACTTTGAATAATGGGCTTCTGCCCGACTTAATGCCTCATCTTTTCTTTATCTATATGTTTGATGTTTGTATGTTTGATGATATATCTGTTTCATTTTTATCTAAGTAATTGGGGGTTTCGCTCAACTTTGTTGATCCTCGACAGTGCAAGGAACTGGTCGAGTGGTCGGAGTTGTATTCTGACCTTCGACGAGGCTAAGAGCTCGATCGAGGTTTTAGCTTCGTGGCATGGACTTCCCATCGCGAGCTGGGTGCCCTGCCAAACTGGTACGACACTGGTAGAGCTCGGTTGAGGTGTCCTCGTCGAATCCAGGGTCCTCACGCACACACAACGCGGGCCCTTATCTTCTTGTCTCGAGGAGGGGATTCGCGCTTGTACCTTAGTGTGCCCCCGTAGTCGTGACGCGGATGGGTTCGCGGACAATATTTAAATGTAATACTGTTTAAGCTTTTCAGCATTCCATGGTCGAGCAAGTTCCTCCCTGTGTAGATTTTCGAGGTAGTAGGCTCCTGTCCCCGTTTTCGCGCGGACGCGGTAGGGGCCATCCCAGTTCGCGGCGAGCTTGCCTTCTCGCGAATCTTTCTGGTTCCTTCGTTGGACGAGGGTGCCTACCTGAAAATCACGTTTAATAACTTTGTTGTTATAGCGTAAAGTTATCTTCTATTTGAGTGAGGCTTCGTGGAGGAACGTGCCCGACCTTATCTCTTCGACGAAGTCGACCTCCTCCCAGAGGGCCTCATCGTTCCTCTCCTCGTTGAGGAAAGACTCCGTTCTTCTCGAGGGTTCCCTTATTTCCACAGGGATCACCGCCTCAGTTCCGTAGGTCAATTGGACGGGGGTCTCTATGATAGTGGAGTGCGGGGTTGTTCAGTTGGCCCAGAGGACGTTGTGTAGCTCCTCGACCCATCTTTTATTGGCATCGCCCAGTCTCTGTTTTAGACCTCACAGGATCACCCTGTTCGCGACTTCAGCCTGACCGTTTGTTTGTGGGTGCTCGACCGAGGTGAAATGTTGCTTCGTGCCCAGCTTTGCAACGAAGTCCTGAAAGTTCTTATCAGTGAATTACATCCCGTTGTCGGTGACAATCGCCTGAGGCACACTGAACCGGGCAAGTATGTTCCTCTTGTAGAAACGTAGTATGTTGTGAGCCATGATTTTGGCCAGGGCCTCAGCCTCGGTCCACTTTGTGAAGTAATCAACACCAACGATCAGGTACTTGTTTTGGTATGACCCCACGACGAAGGGCCCGAGGATATCCATCCCCCACCATGCAAACGGCCACGGGGACGAGAGCGTTTTGAGCTCACTGGGCAGTGCAAGGTGCATGTCCCCGTGTCGTTGGCATCTGTCGTACTTCTTGACGTGTTCCTTGGTGTCTTGGTGCATGGTGGGCCAGTAGTACCCTGCCCGTAACGCTTTACAGGCTAGTGACCGTCCGCCGAGGTGTTGCGTGTTGATCCCTTCATGGATCTCCTGGAGTATGCTGGGGACCTTGGACTCCTCGATGCACATGAGAAGAGAGATCGAGAAGCCGCGCGGATATAGTTTGTCTTCGATAATAGTATAGGAGCAGAAAGGTCGCCTAACAACTCCGGCGTCTTTAGGGTCGTCAGAAAGTTTGCCTGTGCTGAGGTACTCGTACATCGGGGTCATCCAGCTATGGCCATCTCCAATGGTGTTCACGTCAGCCGTGGGGATGGTTTTCTCGATTCTCGAACGCGAGAGCACCTCCTGAATGACGGATTTTTTCCTACCTTTCTTCTTTGTGCTCTCGAGCTTCAATAGAACGTCTGCTCAAATATTGTGTTCGCGCGGGACGTGATTCACTTTCGCTGAGGAGAACTTTTTCATCGTTTCCTTCACCAGAGCCAAGTATTCGATGAGGTTATCATTCTTGGCTTGGTATTCTCCCCGTACCTGGGAGGCCACGAGCTGGGAGTCGGTGAATATTTTGACCTCTTTGGCGCCGAGGTCCTCAGCTAAGCGTAACCCGACGAGGAAAACCTCATATTCGACCTGATTGTTTGATGTCGAGAAAGACAACGTGAGGGAGACTTCGATCAAGATACCTTCCCCATTTTCAAGGATGATGTCCGCTCCGCTACCTGTCGAGCTGGATGCCCCGTTGACGTAGATCATCCATTTTTGGGATCCGTTAGTCGAAGGTTCTGGGAGGGTCATTTCTTCCACGAAGTCGGCCAACACCTGAGCCTTCAGGGCCTTTCTCCCTTCATATTGGATGTCAAAATCTGCGAGTTCGAGCGACCATTTGAGCATCCTCCCTGCCATGTCTAGCCGGCCGAGGAGTTATCTCACGGGTTGCTCGATCCTCACCATGATCGTGTGGGCCAAGAAGTAGTGTCGCAGTCTCCTGGTCGAGGTGACGAGAGCCAGAGCAACCTTTTCGATCTGCTGGTACCTAAGTTCTGGACCTTGGAGGGCTTTACTGGTGAAGTAAATCAGCTTCTGCCTATCGGGGGTTTCCCGGATTAGGCTGCGCTGACTGCTTCGCTCGTGATGGCGAGGTATAGGAATAACGTCTCCCCGCCATCTGGTCGAGAGAGAACCGAGGGTTGCAAAAGGACTTGTTTGAGGTGGAGGAGTGTCTATTCGCATTCCTCGGTCCATTCGAATGTAGCTTTCTGGCGTAGAAGCTTGAAAAACGGGAGTGCGTATTGTGCTGACTTGGCCACGAAGCGGGAAAGCAAGGTCAGCATCCCGTTCAGCGATTGTATCGACTTCTTCGAGTTCGGTGTCGGGATCTCTGAGAATGCCCTGCACTTGTCGGGGTTTACCTCGATTCCTCGCTCTGTGGTAGAAGCCGAGGAATTTGCCCGCCTGGACGCCGATGATGCATTTCTCAGGGTTGAACCTCATCCTGCATTTCCCGCCGTGTCAAAGAACTTTTTGAGATGGGCAGCGTGGTCGACTTCTTCTGCATATTTGACGATCATGTCATCCATGTAGACCTCGAGCATGTCGCCGATCTCTCCCCGAAAGACTTTGTTCATCATCCGTTGGTAGGTCGCGCTAGCGTTCTTCAGGCCGAAGGACATCACGTTGTAGTAGTAATTGCCCGACTCGGTCATGAAGGTGGTGTGCTTCTTGTCAGTCTTGGCCATGGGGATTTGATTGTACCCCGAGTAGGCATCCATGAAGGACAATAGTTTAAAACCTGCAGAATTGTCAACTAGCTGGTCGATGTTAGGCAATGGATAAGAATCTTTCGGGCATGCCCAGTTAAGATCAGTATAGTCAACGCACATCCTCTATTTTCAATTATTTTTCTTGACAAGTACAACGTTGGACAACCAGGTTGTGTACCTGGCCTCCGAAATGAAATTTGCCTCTAAGAGGTCTTTTACAGCTTTTTCAGCAGCCTCCGCTTTCTTAGGAGACTGCCTACGCCTACATTACAATATAGCCCTAGCGGCTGGATCTATAGTGAACTGGTGACAGGCCACCTTTGGGTCGAGGTCGGGCATCTCCGACGCACTCCACGCGAACAAATCTGCATTCTTCCTGAGGTATGCCTTCAACTACTTCTTCGCCAGGTCGGGGAGCCCGATACCAATCTTCACGTTCCTATCTAGATCGTCTTCGAGGGCGACGAGCTCGAAGTCTCTGTCTGGGATGAGGCGCGTTGGATGGAGAAGCTCCCCGTTGCCTTCAGCTGGGAGGTCATTGTCTGCTGCTCCCTCTTCTTTCTGCTCGCCGGGGAAACGACTGTCGAGGTCCAACGCATTGACGCGCGGGAGTGGCTTCTGCATTGCGTCTGGGGTTGACTTCTCTCTGGTCTTGGGCTTAACTTTGATCGAGCTCAGACCCTTGGTTGCAGCTTGGAAGCACCTCCTTGCAGCTTTGATATCCCCGTGGATGGTGATGACCCGACCTCGGGTGGTATAGTACTTCATCTTCAGATGCACCATAGATGGTACCACCGTGATCTCGGCCAGAGTTGTCCTCCCCAGGATGCACTAGTACAGGGAAGGACAATCCACTACCAGGAAGCGGGTCTTGACTTGTCGGCAAATGTCATCACTCCCGAAAGTAACCATCAGCTCGACATAACCCCATGGCCTGGTGGTTGTGCCATTGAAGCCCTAGAGATCTGAGCCCACGTAGGGGGTCAGATGTCTTTCATCGAGCTGGAGGGTCTCGAAGAGATGGGCGTATATGATGTCCACCGAACTCCCTTGATCGACCAGGATTCTGCGGACGTCAAAGTTTGCCATCTGCGCCCGGATCAGGAGAGGGATGGTGGAGTTGGGTGTGCCACCTAGCAGTTCCTCGAGGTAGAAGGTGATGGGGTTCGACTTCCCTTGTACCTTCTCAAAGGTGGTAGCCTGTGCCGAGCTCGCGGATTCCAGCTCGTCGAACTTCCACTTGATTGACCCGATAGAGACCTTGTTGAATCCCCCGCCGGATATAACCATTGTCGTGGGGAAACTTTCCCACGGGCTGCGAGCGGTCACAGGGTCCTCGGGGGGAGGACTCTTCCACGGGCTAGGGGTGATCGCGGGGATCTCGGTCTCGTCGGGGACGTAGAGGTCCTCCGGTCTGGTGATGCTCAGAGTGACTTGCAGTCCGCCGTCTCTGGTGGAAGCGGCCATCTCCTCGACCCTTTGTGTTTCCCGGGAATCCTGTCTAGGGGGTAATTTCTCCTCGTATACTGCTTGAGGTGCCCCTCCTTAATCAACATTTATATCGCATCCTTGAGGTGGATGCAGTCCTCAGTGACATGCCCATGGCTCCTATGGAACTTGCAGTATTTGGACTTGTCAACATTAGCTTTGAGGGGTGCCGACTTCGGAAAGCGGACACCTCCTTTCTGGAATTCCGAGTTGGTGCACTCGGCCAGAATTCGCTCGCGGGGAGCAGTGAGTGGTGTGTACTCTGTGAACCGGCCAGTTGGACCTCTCGATTCACGAGAGTCCCTGGGACTGTCTTCTCTTCTTCTATCACCCCCTCGTCAGGGAGCGGTAAAGTCTTCTTGCCTTGAGCTTCGGGGGGATTCTTGGTGCCGCGAGTCGCGGGCACAGTGGGCAGCCTCAGTCTCCTCGTACTGAATGTACGCTTGGGCCTTGTAAAGGAGCTCTTACAAGTTGCGGGGCTTTTGGATGCCCACAGCCTTGGCAAACTCAGTGTGAGGTCGTAATCCTCGCTCGATCAAGAACTTCTTCATGTCGTCGATAGTGGTAACCTCGACGGCTTCCCGGTTGAATCTCTCGACGTAATCTCTGAGAGATTTATCCCTCCCTTGAAGGATGGCGTCCAGGGAGGCCACCGTCTTCGGGTGGTGTCGGGATGCAGTGAAATGCCTGGAGAACTGTCTCTTCAGTTGCTTCCAAGCAGTGATGGACTCCGGTACGAGGCTTTTGTACCACGCCATGGCACCTTTTCGAAGGGTGGTCGGGAAGAGCCTGTACTTGATAGCTCCCGGGGCATTCCTGTAGTCTAGCATAGCCTCGAAGCTCTCGACGTGGTCGTCCGGGTCGGCAGTGCTGTCGTACGTCGCCAAAGCTGAGGGCTTCTCCATCCCGATGGGTATAGGCGTATCCATAATCTCCTTGATCAGAAGGGTACGTTGGTCGTCTTCGTCACTCCTAACTAGTAACTACGAAGGGGAGTGATCGCCACGACCGCGCCTGTTTCGTCGTGGGGGACTCCTTGGTCGGCTCTTCGGCTTTTCGCCGTCAGCTCTGCTCCTCTTTTGGACAGGGGAGTGTCCTTGTTCCTTCCAAGTAGGGGAGAGATTGCGCTTCTGGGTGACCACAGGTTGGGGTCGTTCCAGGCGCGGGCGGCGTCCCGCAGGTTGGTAGGAAGGAGTCTGAGAGTCGACCTGCGGTGTCCTCCGCGGGGGAGGAGAAGGGCTGTGAGATGTGGGACGATGATGTCTCCGCGGGGGAGAACGTCGTTGTTGCCCCCTTTCAAGCGCTTTTATCTGCACGTTCTGCTGGGAGATCAACAGGTTAGTCTGATTGACCAGTGCAAACAGGGCCACCGTGTTTAGGTCAGCATTTAGTGGCGTGGGGACAGGCTGGTAGACAGCTAGGCTGTTGTCATGTTGGGCTGCGTTGTATGCCGCGTCGTCAAAGAAGGGGGAGGCAGTACGCCCATCCCTCTCGTCGCCTTCTTCGACGTTAAAGACCACATTGGGCTCGTGGTCGTCTCCGTTGTTGAACTGTCCGAAGGCGGTGTCCGGAGTCTTGGCCTCAGGTCGATGGCTGGCCATGATTGTTAGGGAATGAAGGTTGCTTTGGTTTTACGAGGAGAAAAACGGGGAATCAAAGGTTCCCACAGATGGCATCATTGATCGTACCTGATCAGAAAGTAGATTAGTGGCCAGCAAACATCGTGAGCTCTGCTACTTCGGTGGTGATGAGACGGTGGGGGTGTACCTGCAATGTACTCCGATGCCAAAGTCAGGAATGGAGCAAACAAGTACAAAAAGTGAGAGTAAGAATGTGAATAGAATACCTGACCCTCTAGTGAAAGAGGGTATTTATATTGTGCCCCCAGCGCTAGGCCAACGGTCGTCTGCACTGGGTTGGATTGCTAGGCCCAATGCAGATAACTGCCTTGGCTTACGTGGCGTAGGGAAGAGCAGGACGTGGTCTTCGCCCTGGAGTAACTCTCCCGAAATCTCCAGAAAGTGGCAGACCGACTCTTTCGGAGGTGGGTAGTTACTTGATGACGTGTCCCCGCGGGAGGAGCACATGGAGAAACGCGGGGAGAATGTTCGTTCTCTCCCCGGTCTTTATAGTGTCTGCTCGACGATGTGGGATGTAACACCCTAAACCCCCGCGACAATTAATAACAAAATATCAAAGTAAAAATGACACACATAGATTTAGGATGCTATTTTCAACAATTCAGCTTCTCATGCATACTAAAAGTAATACATCAACATCGAAATTAAAACATAGTATTTAAACATTTCTACAGCAGCGGAAATTCAACGAAATATGAAACATGTTCAACCACACATAACATCATCAAATAAAAGAGTAATAACACATAACAAGGTAAAAGACTCTAAGCGTTCCGATAACTCGGTGTTACAATCAGAGTAGACGCGACTCGATGACATAAAAGAGAAGACCTCGTCTTCGCTAACTCCAACTCCGAACTACTCCTGCGTATCTGCACGTTAGGTAACATTCAAACAGAAGGGGTGAGATTCTCAAAATCACATAAGAAAAACATAATATACGTATGAAAGAACATAATTCTTATACGGCTCACCCTAACAACACAACATCCACACAAATACGACAACATCAACACAACACGAATGTCCATACAGGCATACAATTTTATGCATCACAACACGACACAATGCAATGCAATGAGACCTACGACTCGACTCAATGCATGTGGTACCAATTCGACCCCTGTTTCATGGTCATAATCCCCGTCGGGATTTCATAATAGTCGCTCACACCCCACATGGGCACACGACATCCGTGATCGTTCACACCCCACATGGGCACACGATCATCCGTAATCGCTCACACCCCACATGGGCACACGATTACCTCAACAACAACAACAACAACACCAACACGATTCTATTTCAATGAATCCGGATAAGACGCTCACACCCCACATGGGCACACGACTTATCACACAACTTATGCAATATGCTATGCACCCAACCACAACATCATACCACATCATAAGCAACCACTATTGCATTTATAAGTTATACCACAACACAACATGCCATAACTAATCAACAACATCATCATACAACATCATAAGCAACAACCATTATATTTACACGGTATGCCACAATAACTAAACAACAACATCATAAGCAACAACTATTGCACTCAACAACAACATACAACAACGACGTAAGGCATATGACTAGCATATCACTAATACATTACCTCACGACTGCCCAACATATAGCATATACCTGCTCAAACATGCAAACATTGCAATCCACAACAACGACACGCATTCACACAACCGAATTCCACATATCACGGTTCAACACGTCGAAACATACACGGAAACACATACAACGTGTCGTATAGTTGAAATTCTGTCATTGAAAACAAATTTTAACAGAAAGTACATAAAACCAGCTTTCCAACGATTCGAACGACTTACGGATCAAAAGTTATGATCGAACCCGTATTTGGACCCAAAGCTGCCTGGCTGCGACGGGGCATCACGGTGCTCGCCGTAAGCCTAAAGGTGCTCGCCATTGCCCTACAGAATGCATACTTCTGCATTTTTCAGCGTTGGAGGCCTTCCGGACCTCCGATTTCGATTCCGTAAAAACTCCCAAACTCAGAATTCGAAATCCTACCTCATACCATAATTATAAGAAACCTAAAATACATATTTGTAGATTCTCCCATCATTCATACATCATAAAATCATCAATCCTTCATATTTATGCGCCAACCCTCAAAACCCAACAATGGAGGAAAGCATATCAACGATCAAAAAAGAATTATCATACTCATGGTAAACGAAATTCAACATATTACATCATCAATTCTCATCAATTAGAACACAATCTAACACCACAAACATAACTCAAGCATACACATACAACCACAACAATTCATATAAACACAAATTAACACACATCAACCGATCAATTGTACAATTTCCTCTTTTCAAACCTCTGACATACAAAAACCTCCAATCTTCCAAATCAACACAACCATCTAAGAATGATCATACAAGTTTATCTACCCTCATACAAAGATTATGCAACCCTTAGAGATTAAAGAATTCCCACCCTTACCTTAGATGAAGATTCTTCCGATGTCTCTAGGCCTTAATTCTGCTTCTCCCTTTTCCTCAGAGCGGTTCTCCTAAAATGATCGTACCAACAATGACTTCTCATTTCTCTCCAATTCCTTTTTGTCCACTATACCCTTAGGACCCTTAATATTTTTTCCCAACTTCGTCCTCACTTATCCTCGCACAACTACCACTTAGCCCTTCCTTTTATTTTAAAATAATAATAATAATAATAATATATATCATATAATCATATTATTATTATTACCAAAATATTCTTAACACATCACATACTTCTAAATACTCTCAGCACCCCCTTAACATCATCAATACCCCACAACACAACTCATCAGGTATCAAAATATTCCACCAAAATTCACCGAACTCACGAATATTTATAATAACTTAATTAAATAAATAACCTAATTATTTTGGGGCATTACATGGGATCTGGTCGTGTCCGACGAGAAAGAGGATTGCGTGTATATATATATATATATATATATATATATATATATTAAATTCTGATTACCGATTTTTATTGATTTTGGTGGGTTAAGGCTGATTTGTAAAACACTACTTTCATGTTTCACCTATTATTGTTGAATGGTCCTTAGCCACTTCATTTTTATGAATCTCACGCACATTTTGGTCTAATGACATTCTTAAACAGTGCACACTTTTATATTCTTTTTTAATAAAAAATACTTCAATAAAATCTAAGCAAGCCACTTCTTTCCCAAGTTTTTTCATTGTTTAGAAAAAATGAAATAAAAAACATTTTCATTCTGCTATAAAATTCTACTTAAAGATCATTAATGAATATACTCTAAAGCGTAATTATTCTTATTTTGCCTTCATTGTTAACAACTAAAAAAGATTTAGAATAAAATAACTGGAAAATCAGAATGAGAATAGAATATCCGAGGAGAAAATGGAATTTATTCAAATTTGCAATAATCGAATGATAACATATTCCTTCCTTCTATTACATTTTACATGTCCTTGAATAATAGTCCAACGTTTGATGCCTTAATGCATGATGTAAGTGAGAACCAAGGCCAACAACATTAGAACATATGCTATTGCTTGGTCAATTGATGTGCCTGCAAATTTCAAGCAAAATTTTAACTATTAGCCATGAGTTTTGCAACCAAACAAATCCAAAATATTCTATAGATCTATAAACAAAAGAAACACAAAATCAAATCAGATCAGACTAATCTTTCTTATTGCAACAATCGTCACAATTTGTCATACAGAATCACAACCAAATTAAATTGGGGCGACCTTAACTGCAATGTTTATAAATTCTTAATACAAGAATGTTAAATATAAGATCTTTAAGGTAATTTACCATCACTCGTGGGAGCAGGAGCCGGAGCAATGGAATGCGAGGAAACCATTGATATTAAAGAAGCATATATAAGACCAAGGAACACAACCGCCACAAACATGACTGCCATTATTTATATGTGAACTATTCTCTCTCTTTAAATTTTACTCTCTCTTTTAATTTCTTTCGAACTTTAAAAGAGAGAGAAAAAAAGAGAGAGAATAGAATCAAACTATGGGCGGGTGCTGATTACAACGAGATATGTGTTCCTTTTATAAGCACTTGGAAAGTTTCATTTGAAAGAGCCACCAATTTTGAGATGTAGATATTAGAGGTGCACCCGCACGTTTAGAGAGAAAGAATTGCAATTTTTAGTCAATAGTCTATTAATATATTTTTTCTTCATTTTCTAGAATTTGATAGGTTTGTTGTGTGATGTGCATTTTTGTAATGAATCATTGGTTTGATTACAGATTGTATACGTGTCTAATATTTGATATTAATTTTCTCATTTTTTGTTGTTTTAAATAAGGGAATTTCCAAAATAAAATGTATTTTTAGCATTAATAAGTAAATAGTATTATTTTTTTATGTGTTGGTTTAAAATGATTTACATAATCAATTATTGTTAGACCATCTACTATGAGTTTGATGGTTACATAGTTAATGGAATAGTCAAATAATTTTAAGAAATAAAAATTTACAACATTTCAAAAAATAATAAATTTGTCAAAAAAAACTTAAAAAAATATAATGAAAATAATCTTATAATTAAAAATTAAGAGATGGGTGAATAATTAATTAAATAGTCCATATTCTCAAAAATCAAAATACATGTAATTAAAATATATAATTAAAATCAATAATAAACAACAGAAATAATAAAATTAATCATTTCCATTTTCGAGGTTAACATTCATTGCCAGTCAAAATGGCGATTAAAGTACTCTATTTATTATTATAAATAAATCTTTAACACTAACAAGTTACTAGGAGCGTATAAACTTTGGGGAATACTTAATTTATATCATATAAATTATTGTCACATTCTCGTAAAAATATGATACTTTAAGATTTTAGATATTTATATCTGGACACATCCTAACTTAATACATTCTTGAATAAGGTCATAAAATTATGTTAAAAACAATTACAAAAATGCATTTCCGCCTAATTTATAAAGAGGCGTCTTTGGACGTTGTTTGTTCAAAAACGCATAAGAACCCTTTCTCCTTCCTCACTTTTAAAAAACACTCTCAAGTTTCTCAAACTCTCTCAACTTTCTATCTCTCAAAACTATTCAACCAATTCCAAAGCTTCTTTCATTAATATCAAGTCTATCAAACAACTCACATTCTCTCCAAATCATTCAGCCAACTTCAAAGCTTATAAAATTTTTCTTATTTCTAATTTTTTTGAGTTTCTGTATAAATTTGTAGAGATTGATGATTAGGTAATGAAATATGTAATTTATACTTGTTAGGTAAATGAGACACGTGTTTGATAGGTAATTTTATTGATCAATGTACTATTTTTGCTGTTTTGGGGGACTGCATTTCTGCCATTGACGCTGATGCGAGTTGCAGAATATTCCCACGTTTTTATTCCCAAAAATTGGAGATGCATCTCCAGAGTTTTTCAGTACATTTTTTGTGGAATTTTTTTTCTTCAACTCATTGTGTTTCATATGTATAAGTGTAACGCTTGTGTGGTTTAGTTACATGCATTATGGCTAATAGGCAAAATTGATCGAGGTACGGTGGGATTGCACAACATGCATCAGTTCAGAGGGAAAAAAAGTCAACCATCGCAGGCTCCTGTTACCTCTAGTTCGATTGATGTGGAGGCGCCAACTTCTGGGGCTCATGTATCTCCTTCTTCTTCTTTTTATAAGAGACACGTGTCACCTACTTATGCATCCCTACCTCCATCTTCTTGTAAGCGACATGTTTCACCTATTCAGGCACCTGAGGCACCAGAGGTACCAAAGTCACCGAAGGTACCCTAAACACAGGAGGCAACATAGGCACCGGAGGCACCGCAGGGGTTTAGAGGAGGTCTGTCAGACATGTCACTACCGCCTCTTTACCCGGACCATACTACCATACATGTCTAGGACAGAGAGGTAAAATTTAGATGGATTCATTCTTTTTAAAGCATGTTTGTTATAATATTAAAATTTTATGACGATGATTTATTTTTTTGCAGTACCGTGATGCTTTAAAATTCATCAACCATGGGCGGAAGATTACTGGCTTGTAGCAGCCTAATGAGTAGTGGTTTCAGGATGTTTTACGATAATCTGGGATGAGAGGCTTATGCAAGATCAGGTATAATACGATTAACAATGACATGTTATCTGCATTTGTAGAGATATGGCACATAGAGACGCAATCATTTCATCTTCCACATGGTGAGATGTCTATCACATTGGACGATGTCTCGTGTCTGTTGCATCTTTCTATTAGGGGGAAACTTTTAAATCATGGGAAGATTAACATAGATGATGCACTAGAGATTATGGTAGACTATCTGGTAGTTGAACTAGAGGCTTCCATGAAGGAGTTTGAAACCAGCAGAGGGGCTTATGCTAGGTTTGGATTCTTAGCGAAGGTGTATACAGATGAGCTACTTAGAGCACAACAAGTTGCTGGTGATGAAAAACAGGTTGCACAGCATAAAGCATACACTATGAGATCATACATGTTGTATTTGGTTTGTACTACTATTTTTGTGGACAACAGTGTCACTTATGTGAATGTCATTTACCTACGATACTTCGATGACTTCGAGCGGATCCATGAGTACAACTGGGGGTCGCTTGTTTGGTCCACTTGTACTCCAAGTTATCCGAAGGCTGTATGTGGAAGACCAAACAGGTGACAGACAACATCACACTATTGACGGTAATATTTTGTGGTCTTTTAATGTTTGTGTGTCATTTTCATAACACTTTTGCAGTGCCATTACTAATGATTAACCTGTTCCAACACTTTTCAGGCATGGATCCTTCAGTACTTCCCACGCATATCTGGTTGGTCATGCCTTTTGACATACATTAAAGATATGCCACGTGCTTCTGCAGTTGTCCCTCTCAAAGGGAATTAGGCTACGGAGCCATATCGGGTGTATCTAGACCGTTTAGTAGCAGAGAACATACACTTATATTCTTACGTTGCACACCGTGAGACGCATCCCTTGGAGGACATTTCCTTATACTCTAGATGGTTGGTTTCAAGTTCACGTCTGACGTTTCCCTATCTGCCTAAGCGCGTCATGCTGCAGTTTTGTTACATGTAGTATATTCCCAAAGACCATTTTGTGTCTGCTCCTCCTGCTATGACACGTAGAGATATGGATGTTATGTTTGATGATTATCTTAGTCATCTGGTAGCGGAGGAGGAATGAAGTACCATAGCTCCCAGCGATTGGAACTCCGCAGATGGTTACATCCAGTGGTTCTTCAGGATGTCACATCCTTTTATGGTACTAGATGCTCCAGGAGATCCATCGAGGTCAGCTCATCAGGAGATATTATAGGTGGAACAGGCTAGGTCAGATCATATTATTGATGTGTTGCCTAGATGTCTCCGTATCCTAGATATTGGGCAAACGAGTATAATTAAAAATTAAGAGATGAGTGAATAAATAGTCCATATTATTCATAAAAGTCATAATACATGTAATTAAAATGTAAAATTAAAATTAATAATAAAAAAAAAACTAATGACTTCCATTTCAAAGGTTAACATTCATCGCCAGTCAAAATGATGATTAAAATACTCATTTTATTATTATAAATAAATCTTAACACTAACAAGCGAGAATGTAATCGGTCACCCCAAAATTAATCTGACACCCCTAGATAATTTACTAATTTCAAAACTGTCCCGGGACAAAATTGTATTTAAATGTGTGAACAAAAATTTTGGTAGTTCATTGAAAATTTCCGGTATCATTCATAATTTCTGGTATATAATAATAGGGTTAATAGTCATTTTGCCCCCTGCCATATAGGCAATTTTTGAAAAATCCCCCTGTAAAAAAAACTTGCAAAAAAAACCCTAACATTTGAAGATTCTCTCAATTTTGACCTTCATCACATCCAGTCACCAAAAACCTGCCATTTTGACCCCTTCCATTTTTGCAGCGTTTTTATTTTGACCCCTGCCATTTTGGCAGCGTTTTTATTTTGACCCCTGCCATTTTGGCAGCGTTTTTATTTTGACCCCTGTCACATCAGGTTTTTTGGTGACTGGATGTGATGAAAGTCAAAATTGAGAGAATCTTCAAATGTTAGGGTTTTTTTTTGCAAGTTTTTTTTTACAGGGGGATTTTTCGAAAATCGCCTATATGGCAGGGGGCAAAATGACTATTAACCCATAATAATAATGTTAGTGCACGAGACACTTTTAGTGATATAAGAGAGAGAGAGAGAGAGAGAGAGAGAGAGAGAGAGAATGAAGAATAAATATTTTTATTATTGAATGTGATTAATAACTTAATTACAGAGTATCTATTTATATACAACTAAGTGACTTGACTACTAAGTAACAAACCCTAACCCTAACTGACTTGGGCTTGGTCCACAACTTGGATTATATCACAACATATCCCCTTATAATGCAAGTTATCAAACACAAACTAATCATTGTCAATCTAAAATATTCCTAATTTCTTTTTCAGTGTTAAGAATTTGTTGATCTTCAATTCTTTGGTGAAAATGTCAGTCACCCGTGCTTCACTCGAGCAATGTCTCACTTCAAGTTCACCCTGGTTTACAATCTCCCTTAGGAAATGAAACCTAGCCTCAATGTGCTTACTCCTTCCATGCAGAATTGGATTCTTTGTATGATTAATGGTTGACTTATTATCGATCTGCAACACCAGAGGTTTCTTCACTTTGACCTCCATCTCTTCCAGCACGTATCTGATTCGATTTGCTTGATGAGCAGTATAGGATCCTGCTATATATCCAGCCTCACATGATGATAATGTCATCATAGATTGCTTTCTCGAGCACCGTGAGATCGGGGCATCACATACTTGAAAGAAGAAACCAGTTCTGCTTCTTCGATCTTCCTTGTCTCCACACCAATCAACATCTGAATATCAAGTAACCTCAGCTTCTTTGCTTTTAGAATCTCGTGGAAATAGAATTTCATAGCTTGTAGATCCTTTTAAGTATCTCAAGATTCTTCTTGCAGCCTTCATGTGTGACACCTTTGGTTCACTCATGTATCTGCTCACTAATCCGACTGAGAAACCTATATTAGATCGACTGTTGCACACATACCTTAGAGATCCAACAATTTGTTTGAACAAAGTGACATCGAATTTGTCTTCCTCTCCATGCTTTTCTAGCTTCAAATTTGGTTCGACATGTGAGGATGCAGAATTCGAGTCTTCCATCCTGAATCTCTTGAGTATCTCTTTGACATACTTTTTTTAATGTAGCACCATACCTTGCTTTGAAATATGAAATTCAATGCCTAGGAAGTATGACAACTTTCCCAGATCTGATATTTCAAATTCCTTCTTCATCAGCTCTTTGAACTTTGACAAGTTCTCCAAGCTATTTCCAATTTGCTAACAACAATGACATATAAGTAGATGTTGTTATATCATCTGCCACAACCTGAAAATAGGCACCATACTTAGGTTTTCATATGATGAATCCTAATTCGGCCAATTATGAGTCGATATTCTTGTTCCATGCCATATGTGTCTACTTGAGATCATAGAGCGTTTTGTGCAACCTATGTACTTTCCTTGCTTCCTCATATATCACAAACCCAGGAGGTTGTGTGGCATATACCTCTTCATCTAGAGGACCATCCAAAAATATTGATTTCACATGTAAGTGAAATGTCGACCAACCTTGCTTACATGCCAAGGCTACCACCAATTGAACAGTCTTCAATCTTGCTACTGATGCATATACTTCAGAGTAGTCGAGTCCTAATCTTTGAAGAAATCCTCGATCTACTAATCTTTCCTTATGTCTTGCTATCGACCCATCAGCATTATTCTTCAACTTGAACACCCACTTCACTTTGATAACTTTTGTACGTGTTAGCGATTCGACTAACTCCCAAGTGTTATTTCTTTTGATCGCTTGTAATTCTTCGACCATAGCTTCCTTCCATTATTTATCTTTGAAATCCTCGCTATAGTTGATCGGTTTAGCACCTGCAATTAAAGCAAAACGAACCAATTCTTCATCTGGTGTGACTCATAATCAACAACTACTTCACACTCTTGAAGCCTTGCTGGGAGTACTCTGGTTCTTTGAGGTCTTTGGCACGTGCTAGCCACACCCTATCAATTATCCACTTTAACTTCGATGGTGACTGAAACATTATCGACTAGAATTTCTTTGTGCTCATTACTTTCTTCATCGACTTCATAGCCTATCAATGACTTGTTAGTCACATCACCTGAATTCCAATCCCATGCATAATTCTTATCAATCACAATGCCTCGACTAATCACGATCTTATCATCAATTGGATTGAATAGCATGTAAGCTCCAATTTTGTGATATCCTACCAGAATCATAGGTTCACTTTTATCATCAAGCTTCCTTCTCCTTGCATGAGGAACATGCTTGTAGCAAATAGAGCCAAACACCTTTAGATGACTCACAAATGGTCGTTTGCAACTCCACAATTCTTCAGGAACCTTGTTCTTCAGCTTCTTAGTAGGGAACCTGTTCAGAATATAAACAACAGTGGTGACAACTTCACCCCATAAGGATTTTGGAAAATTCATTTGCTTTAACATACATCGCGCCATATCTAATATGGTCCTGTTTCTTCTTTTTGCTATTCCATTATGTTGAGGCGTGTAAGGAGCAATTACCTCATGATCAATACCATGTTTTTCACATAACTCCTCAAATATATTGGATGTGTATTCGCCACCTCCATCTGTTCGCAGAACCTTGATCTTTTTTTCACTTTGGTTTTTGACAAGCATCTTGAATCTCTTAAAGATGTCAAATACTTCATCCTTTTGCTTGATCACATAGATCCAAAGCTTTCGACTATACTCATAAAAAAATGAGACAAAATACATGTTTTCACCAATGGTATGATCCTCAAATAGGCCACATACATCTGAATGTACTACTTCTAGTATGCAAGAGGACCTCATTGGCATAGTCGAAACAAAAGACTTTATGGATTACTTCCCTACTAAGAAACATTCACATAGTTTGTTGGATATCTCAAGACTTAGTATACCAATTATGATATCTTGAGTAATCAGTTGATTGAGTGACCTAAAATTCAGATGGCTGAATCTTAAATGCCATAATCAACTGTTCTTGTGGTTGCCAATTATTTTTAGGCATTGTACCTTAGTCAAATTGATCATGGTCTTAAATGTCCTATTATGCGACATATGAGATTTTAAGACCAGATTATTCTGAGTTTTGAATAGTTCTGAGGCTTCATCTTTCATAACCACTGAGAAACCTTTTTTGACTAGTTGTCCAACACTTATAAGATTGTACTTCATTCTAGGTACATAGAGTACATCTTTAATCTTAGCTTTTGCTTCATTTCTCTTTTGAATAACTATGTTGCCAGTACCTTCTGCTTGCAACGAGCTATTATCATCAAGTTTGACTTGCTCTTCTTCGATCCTTCGAAATATGGTAATCACACATTTTGATCGGTCATGTGATTCGAACAGCCTATGTCAATAAACTAGATCTTGGTGTCGACATGCTCATCTGCAACTGCAACCATAACCACCATGTCTATAGAGTCATCTGAATCTTGGTGTGCAAGGCTTTCTATTTCATTCTTGCCTTTCTTGACCCAAGAATTTTTGGCCAAGTGACCCCATTTTTCACATGTATAGCATTGCACACCTTTTATTTCTTCTTCTTTGTCTTTCTCATATGAGTTTCCTTCTCTTTTTTTTTTAGGATTTAGAAGCCCTATCATCGACCTTATGCTTTTGAGGGTTTGACCAAGACTTCTTGCTCCGAGTCTTGTCTCATTCTCCATTCAATTTGTTGGAACCACCATGTTTCTTCCATGTTTGAGCCTGTTGATCTTGTATCGAATCTTGAACACTTTTCCTTTCGACAATCCTCATCTCATGTACCTCCAATGAACCAACCAAATCTCCCAATTTCATGGTTTCAAGATTGTTGGATTCTTGAATGGATACAATAACGTGGTCAAAGTAAGAGGTCAATGTACACATTACCTTCTCAACTATCATCTTATTAGTTAAGGTTTCACCACAACCTTTCATGAGATGGACAAGATTCTGCACCTTCGAGACATAGCCTGCAATCTTTTCTTCTTCTCCCCTTTGCAATAAATTAATACTTCCTTTCCAATGTCTGCAATTTGACAACTTTAACCTTCTCACCTCCTTAGTAATACTTGACAAGAATATCTCATGCCTCATTCGCCGATTCAGCATGAGAAATCCGATCAAAGTTTTACGTGTCTACTGCTGATTGAATATAAAATGCAACCTTGCAACCTTTCTTTTTGGCTTCCTTGTTTGAGAATCTCTGAGAATCCGTTGCGTTCTCAGCAAGCTCAAGGGTGCCATTAGTAACCACATCTAGGGTTTCATGAAAGCCAAATAGAGATTGCATTTGTTTTCTCCATCGGATCCAATTCTTGTCATCAAGAATTGGAAGATAATTCGGAATACAATTGTCACCATTCATCTTTGCTGCAAACACAATTAACAACCCATGATCATGAAAACAACATCATCGACATGTGATTCTTGAAAACACGGTCAAGAAACTAACTAGAGCTCTAGATATCAAAGGAATGAAAGAGAGAGAGAGAGAGAGAGCGAGAGAGAGAGAGAGAGAGAGAGAGAGAGAGAGAGAGAGAAAGAGAGTAAAGTATAAGTAACTGTATTATTAGGATTGATATTGAAACTAAATTACAAAGTATCTATTTATATACAACTAAGTGACTTGACTACTAAGTAACAAACCGTGACCCTAGCTATCTTGGACTCGTGCCACAACTTTGATTATATCACAACAAATACCAGTTTTTCTTTTGAAAAATTTCCGATATCTTTGAAATAATACCGGTATTCAAAAGGTACCATGTGATACGAAATTTCAACCACTGCTAAATTTATGGGAGTGCAAATTTCTAACAGTTACAATTTTGCTGATAGTTTTGTACGACTGTGATTGCGTTGATCATTTTGTGTGGTCCATAATGAATTTAAAGTTGTATAAATAATGGTCATCTGTTGTTGAGAAAAACATCTAAAAATGTCTATTCCTCAATTTTTTATTAAGGTAAAAGTGTACTTCAACAGAGTGAAACCTCCTGTAGAGTTTCTACTTCTGAAAGACACCGCATATCTCGCCGTCTTGAGATCCAATTTGAATGATTTATTTCCTGACATCCATAACAGAAAGGTGAGTAATATCGAGTTTCGTGAAGACTGGATTGATATTGATGGAAGGGTGAAATCAACCTTATTTAGTTGATGACCGATAAAGACTTGAAACCTATGTGGAGATCATATCACCGTAAGTTATGTGATAATTTCTAAATCTATCAACGACATAATCAAGATGTTGAAACTTCCAAAATCATATGGTAGTGTATAGGTTTTCATGTTTCGTTATTGTTAATTTATGTTACTTGTAATGTCTTAAGTTATGTTCATCTTCAAAACATGTAATCCACAAAATATTATGTAATAAAAGGTACGATACTAAATAGTCTAAGTCACAAAATATACAAATAATACAACTGTAAAATCAAATAGCTAAATAGGTCCCCCACAAACTATGTGTGTTGCCGATGATAATATGGTAAAAACCTCACCATCTGGGTTTACCAATCCCATGAAATTATCCCTAATAACAATAATCATATGCAGGTGTTGTTGGTCATCAACATCTGGTGGAGGCGGAGGCACGTCATCGACAGATCCCCTAGCAACTACAGGTGCAACATCATCCGTATGCTCAAAAGGTGGGAGGATGTGATGGTATGATACAATAAGGTACCACTCCAGGTAATCTTCCTCGTACTACGCAGGGTGTTGAACCTCCACTACGCTATCTCTAATGGCACGGGTAGAGTTGATGATGTTAATCTAAAACCACCTATCAATGATCGAAGCTGGAACATCCAGAGTTAGTCATGGGATGCCCTGGATATACCCATATTGTCGTAAACACCTCTCAGGTAAGTGTCTAGCCACTAAGGTCTCCCATCGCACATGACTAGAAAATAGAAAAGCCTCATCAAACTCACGATGGACTATTGACTTGTGTAGGGTGTCCAGATGACATCCTCTATTGTCATCGTATCAAGCCTCCACAACACCTCCTAAATGTGTTTGTCTGACCTTTCATCTCCTCGCCTATGTGGCGCTTTTTGGGGTATGTTGCACCCTTCAATCACAAATGGTGGAAAAATGATTGTATAATCAACACTGATAAAATAACATAGACACATCAAGAAATATCATACATAACAATTAAATAAGAACTAAACTACAAATAATAATTTATAGTATACTTGGAATAGACTAAAATAGCCAACAAGCTGTCTGGTCTCAAAGGCAGACACAACACCAAGTGCTGCATATAGGATAGTTAATGCATCACATCCCCAAGCACAAGTGGTATGCTCAAAGCTACTGAACAACCGCATGTATCGATCATCAATATAAATAAGATACTTATTCTCAAAACGAATACATATTAATAGATGTAGCATGCACACCCTTACATCATCCTCATACTGTTGTGCCTCCACAAGCTTGGTATACCTGTCCCGAAGCTAAGACATCTGAAAGTGAGCTCCCCTATTAAAATCAAACTCCTCTAGCACAACCTCCTTAATAACTCCCAAATCCCATACAACCATCATACATGCAAGCTTCCAGTTAATAACAGGTGGGTGCATCCATCTCAACCACCTGAGTTGGGTCAATAACAGTATGACCTTGCACCTTCTTAGCACAAACAACCTCAACAACGTGCTCATCTTCATCATCTCTAGGCTTCTCGTATAATCTAACCACCCGACATCAGGTGCTATGGGGTGTACGAAACTACTCAGCCAACCGTTTTCGGTGAGAACCGGTTGGAACCACCCAACATCAAGTGCTATGGGGTGCACAAAACTACTCTCCCTGTCTCTCTATCCATGATCCTGCCTCCAATAGTGTCTTCCTTTCCCCTGGTTTTCACTGAAAAATGGAAAAATGCAAAAAACAAATGAACTACTGCCAATTTTAAAATTTCCAGTAAAATTTTAACATTTTGAACTATCGGAATTTTCAGTATTTTCGTTAAAAAAATATGAGTAAATACCAGAAATTATGAAATTCCCGGAAAAAACTCATGAATATATACCGACAATTCTAAAATTCCTAGTACATATTATAAGGGTTTTACCGGAAATTTTGAAATTCCAGGTAAAAACACATGAATTCTTAAAAAAAAACTTACTTTTAACTAAATTCCCGGGATCGCTCAGAAAGTTTTTAGATGTACGAAAAATTTTGAGTGAATTTTGAAAAATAGTTTGAAAGGTGTGAAGGATAATATAGTTAATTCACTAAAATTATGGGGATGCTAGGTATAAGTGGGGGCGGCATATTAAATTCTCCTAACAACCGTATAAACTTTCTTCATTCATTAATTGGGCTTGGCCTAATAGAACACAATTAAATTAGGGTCGTTAATTACATCTTTAATTTTTTTTTCAAGTCATATGGATTTTTAAAATTGGTCCTCTCGGACTTAGGTATGGCAACAGGTGGGGCGAGGAAGGATTTAAGCATTATCAACATTGTCCCTCCCATTCTATACCAGCCCCGCCCATGTTCACATAATCAGTTGGGAGTAACCATTTATCTCCCACCTCTGCCCCTAAAAAGGAACAAATATCTCCGCCTCACCCCTATCGCCATCCACATAAATTGTATTTTTTTCAAAATATTTTCTTTCATAGCAATATGTTTAATCATTTTAAGAATAATTATAATACTTTGCCACTTTCATTTAATTTGTATTTTGAGAAGAAAAAAAGAATAATAATTATAATAAACTTGATATTTTAAGATTAAGAAATGTTAATGGGTAATAAAGTTATAAAAAAAAACTTAACTAGTGACGAAGTCTTTTAACTTAATTTTAGGTTTCACTTTATTCCTTTATTTAATAAACATTACATTTTAGTCCTTAAAAATTGTTATGTTAGTCTAATTAGTCTTTTCTGTCAATTTAAAAAAAAAAACGTTAACTTCTGCATGACATTTGGTCAAGATCTGAGTCACAGTATATATTTAAAAAAAATGGTATCATGTTTAAATTGGAGAAGTTTAATTTTTCAAAGGTTAAATCCCCAAAATTTGTTAATAATGTGTAAAAAAAATATAAACAATTCATTTGCGTTCCAAATTAACAACAAACATCTTGTTTTTCATCTAAGAAATGATGAAAACCAATCACTAAACACCATTGCAACTAATTATTAAAAAAAAGAAAAAGAAAACAAAAATCAACATTGAGTTAAGGACTGCTTGATTAAAGGTTGTGAAGTTTTCCCCACCTTCTCATGAGTCTTCACTTCCATCAGTAATGCAACAACTTCCACCAAAGCTTGCCATTTTCTTCTTCACCCAATATGTTCTCTCACAATACCAAATAGTATAAAGAACTAGTAGCTCGACCTGAGAAAGGTGAGCATAAAAAATGAACCAGGCATCTGACTTTCCGACATTGGAAGACCTACAAATTTTAGTTGTATGATCAACCAACTTAGAAAATTCTAATTAAAGTAAGGATCAACAATGTAAACTCATAAACAATATTTTTTTGTAATGCCAATTAAACAGTTGAAATATCAACACTTGGCACTCTATATTTGAAATTCATGATTGTTATACATGATATAAGATTTCAAATTGGATCTTTAGGAAGCCAAATTAACAAGGAATAAAAAGTTAGGAAACTAATTTGTTGGAACTTTGAACCATAAGATTGGTAAACAATGGTGGAGAGAATTGGAATGTGGAGAGTGAAAGAGGAAAATTAAGAGGGATATATATATATATATATATATATATATATATATATATATATATATATATATATATATATATATATATATAGAGAGAGAGAGAGAGAGAGAGAGAGAGAGAGAGAGAGAGGGAGAGAGAGAGAGAGAGAGAGAGAGAGAGAGAGAGAGTTGAGGGTGAGAATGATAATTTGCATTTTCTTTGGATAAGAATGCATCCAACACATTTATACAAGTGTTACAAACTGATTGGGATCCAAAACAAACAATTGCATAATAGAAAATTAGCAAAACTCGGGCCTGTAACCAGATACAAATGATAAGTGAATTAAAATACATTCAGTTGTACCCGGTTAATGATCGAGGTTAACCGGTTACAACATCGTAATCTACCCCTTTTTCTACAACTCAGAAGTGAAACTCTGGTTACACCTCTGTGTTAACCAATTACAACACTTGAATTAGAAACATTAATTTCAACATACCAACTTAATTCAAGTGCTCCAAACCTTCCATGCTCATGTTCATCTTCAACCTCTTGAACACATCATTTGTGACTCCCTTAGTCAACAAATCAGACACTTGGTCTTCATTTCTGTAATATCCCAATCGTAACCTTTCTTCACTAACAAGATCCCTCAAGTAGTGAAACCTCATCTCAATATGTGTGCTCCTCCAATTTGAAATTGGGTTCTTAGCAAGATTAATCGTGAAAACATTGTCAACTAGGAGTCTAACAGCCTCACCTCACTGCTGCCTAGCTTCTCCAATAGATTCATAAGCCATACGGCTTGGCACACACATAATGAAGCGGTAATGTACTCGTCCTCACAAGAAGAGAGTGAAACTACCAGTTCCTTCTCTGAACACCATGAGATTGATGTTGCATGAGAACATAAATATTTATCCAGATGTAGACTTCTGATCATATTTATCTCCGCACCAATTGGAATTGGTAAAACTCAGCAAAATGCATTTTATGCCCGTATCCACTGCGGGAAAGAGAATTCTGGATCCAACAGAACCTTTGACATATCTTAGGATCCTCTTGGCTATTGCCAAGTGAGATACCTTTGGTCTCCCCATGAATCTACTCACAATACCGACACTAAACACCAAGTTCGGTCGCGTATTGCACAAGTAACACAAGGATCCAATCAACCTCTTAAATTGAGCTGGATCAACATCTTGCTCACCCTCATTCTTAGAAAACTACAGCCTTGGTTCAGCTGGAGTAATGGCAGCATTACAATGCTCAATTTCAAACTTTTTCAATATCTCAAGAGCATACCTTCTTTGGTGCAGAAGCAGTCCCCTTTTGGACTTCTGAAACTCAATGCCAATGAAGTATGTTATGAGGCCAAGGTCGGTCATCTCAAACTCTTTCATAAGTTCACTCTTGAACTTTGAAATGCATTTTTCGTTGCTGCTTGTTATAATCAAGTCGTCAACATATAGACAAAGGATAATCACTCTTTCACTCATATCCGTCTTCACATACATTCCATGCTTGGATACACATTTCTTGAAGCCAACCTCCTTTAAGAAACCATTAATTATTTTATTTCAAGACCTAGAAACTTTCTTCAAACCATATAACAGTGTTTTAAAAACCGAACCGACCGGTCGAACTGGTTGAACCGAGAACCGGATAGGTCACCAGTCTGGTCTGATTGCTGGATCAGATATGCTATTGAACCAGTGGGAACCGGCCAGAATCGGCCAAAACCGCTAAAAACAGGTGAACCGACGATTTTGGAAAACCAGAGGTTTAAATGCATGTCGTTTTTTCTTCATAATAACGATGTCGTTTTGATAATTTATTTATTTTAAATAAAATTAAAATATAAATATACTTTATTTAAAACTTATTTGGAACAATTTTTCTTCGTTTGTAATCAGATATTGTTCAAAATTTATTTGAATTTGTACTTTGTACTATTTTGTCGTGCGTGATGACTACGTCAAGAGTTTGAATTTAAAGAATGAACTTGTGAAATTATGATATTTTGAAATTTTGTAGGTGTCGTGATATTGTTTAGAGACCGAGTCTTCCGGTTCGACCGATTTATTAAATATATAGTTGTTTTATAGATACTAGTTTATTTAGCCGAGTTATCCAATTTAATCCGGTTTAGTCATGCGGTTCGACCAATGACCCAGTGGTTCGACCAATGAACCACTGACCCAGTACCTTCATCGGTTTAATGACCGATCCAGTTTTTAAAGCATTGTCATATAATGCCTTCTTCAACTTGTAGAATTTTAGCTCTTGGTTTCTCACAACAAAACCAAGGGGTTGTCCTACATATACCTCCTCTTCAAGCGGTCTATTCAAAAGTGAAGATTTGACGTCCATTTGGTAGATGGGCCAATTATGGTTATTATCAATACCAACAACTGTCTTAATGGTTTCAATCCTATCTACCAGTGCAAATACCTCTTCAAAGTATATGCTTCTCTTTGCAAAAAATCTCTTAGCAACCAATCAAGCCTTATGCTTAACTATTTTACCCTTTGGATTTGCCTTCACTTTGAACACCCATTTTGCACCAATTGGCTTCTTTCCATTCGGTAAATCAACCAACTTCCAAGCACTGTTCTTCTTTATAGATTACGGCTCCTCTTTCATAGCATAAATCCACTTTGGATCACTTAAAGCCTCTTTCGTTTTAACGAGTTTAGATTCGGGTATAAGTGCAAAGTGGACAAATCACCATCATCATTGACTTCGTTGTCTCGGAACAACTCACAATCTTGAAGTCTTTGAGGCAAACCTCTTTGCCTTGTTGATCTTCTAATATTTTCTTCAATTCGGGCTTTGGAAATGAGAGTTTCTGCTCTTTCCATTTCTGCAGAAACTGAATTTTTAAAGCTATAATTGGTTACAACCTTTACGTAACTGGTTGCAGGTTGTTGTAACTCCTTGATTTCATCGACTATGACATCTTGGATGATCAAAACCCTCTTTCTTTCTGCATCAAACAACTTTTAACCACAAGTAGAGTGATACCCTACAAGTATCATCACTTCTTCCTTATCACCCAGCTTCTTTCTAAGTTGTCCCGAAACATGTCGATACGCTAAATGGTTTGGATTTAGTTTGAATCTCGACCATGCTTCCTTCGGTGTTACATTATCAATCTTCTTTGTAGGATACCTATTCAACAAATAGGTAGTTATGTATATTGTTTCTCCCAGTAACTCTTTCGGCAAGTTCTTCCCCTTTAACACGCTTCTCACCATGTTCATGATCAACTGATTCTTCCTTCCGACAACACCATTTTGTTGTGATGTATAAGGTGGTACTACCTCATTTATAATCCCTTCTTGATCACAAAACCTCTCAAAGTCATTTGAGACATATTCGCCTCCACCATTCATTTTGAGCACTTTGAGTTTGTGGCCACTTTGCCTCTCAACCATGGACTTGAACTTCATAAACACATCAAATACCCCATCCTTTCTCTTGATTAGGTATGTCCATAAATTTCTATTATGATCGTCGATGAATGTGACAAAATACCTATTGCCACTAATGGAATCTACTTGCATCAGTCTACACACATTCGAATACACCTCCTCAAGGTGATTCTTGGTTCTACGATATGTATCCTTGCTGAACTTACCCTTATGTTGCTTCGCTTGCACACATTTTTTACAAACTTCATCCGGTATGTTGATCGATGACAATCTCATTACCATTCCGTTCTTTTGCAAGTCTTCGAGATCTCTAAAATTGAGATGCTCAAGACGATAATACCATATCCACTCTTCTCGACTTGCCTTTGTACCAAGGCATCTATGATCTATAACCTTCAGATCAACCTTGAAGGTTTTATTGGCAGCCATAGGCACTTTAAGAACCAAAACTCCCTTTGCATCCATAACGCGCAACCCCTTTTTTTCCATGTGAATCTTGTAACCCTTCTCAAGTAATTGGCCAATACTTAAAAGGTTGCATTTGATTCTTTGAATGTACAAGATATCTTTGATCAAGGAATGCCCATCATCCCTTCTCATGATCGAAACATCACCGATCCCATCAGCCCCTAGAGTGGCGTCATCCATGAACTTCACTTTGTTCTTTATGGAACGACTGATTTTAACAAACCAATCCTTCCTCCCCGTTATATGAGTAGAACAACCCGATTCCAAGTACCATTCATCGATGCATTGAACTCCTTTCGTACTCATAAAGTCAATTTCCTCTGCATGTAACTAATTAACCATATCATGTAACTAGTTACGCCTCAATTTTGCAGCATTCCTTGAATTGCTACTACTGCTGTATTGCAACCTGATATTGTTGCATTCTCCTTTTGTGATCATGATCAAGAGTGTATTCTATTCATCAAACTTTTTTGTTTCTGAGTAATCTATTTTGTTTCTTCATTGTGAATGTCGTTTAGATAGTAACGTCTAGAGCCTTCCAAAATTTAACATCCAAACGCTTTGAGTGGTTGATTAAATTTTCTTATTTTTATTGGTTATAGTGCACTATCATGCTGTCAATAAAGCTAAGCATCTGAGGATGATGTTACAGAAGATCCCCATCCCGATGTTGTACATATTAATTTTGGAAAAGAATTTACCAGTATACAAGAGTTTACGTTACATGAACATCTTCTTAAATTGGTATAAATTTTCAAATTAGGTTTTAGGTTAACTATGGAGTGGTCGAATTCTGGTTCAAATAAAAGAAAATCATTTGCTACGATGAGATGCGTAAGAAGTGACTAGTATAAAGAACCTATCCATAATTTAAAATGTGATAACACCGAAACAAAGAAATGTGGAAGTCCTTTTAAGTTGTGTTGGTACCACAACACAAATAATACTTGGACATTTAGTATAATTTCTGGACTGCATAATCGTGAATTGATCCGCAAGTTACTTGGTTATCTGATTGTCAGTTGATTAGATTCTGAAGAGAAGAACATTTTTTGAGATGCCAATGAATATGGTTCAGCAAAAAAACATACTTGAAACTTTGAAACGGAAAAGAATCGAAAGTGTCTCATATATTAAGCGAGTTTATAATGTCTGGCATAAAAACAACAAGGCGATAAGGGGCCCAAGATCTAAAATGCAACATTTGTTAAAACTTTTAGATGGGCATCATTATGTTTCTAGGTAGAAAGTGTGTGAGGATTGAAAATATATTTGAGATATATTTTGGGTGCATCCTGAATCCATCAAGTTGTTTAACACATTTCCCATAGTATTGATAAATATTAAACGTTTAAGATCAACAAGTACATGTTTCCTTTTCTTGAAATTGTTGGTATTACTTCTATAGAGATGACTTAATTAGTTTTATTTGCGTTTTGGGAATGTGAAAAAGAGGATAATGTTGCACGGGCTTTAGAAATGTGTCGTAATATGTTGAAAAACTAAAGAAAATGCCACAAATGATTGTCACCCATCGCGATACGTCACAATTGAATTTTTTTACAAAAGTATTTCCTACCTCATATGCTTTAATGTGTAGGAATCCTATAACAAACAATACAATTCTGGGAAACAAACAAAACAAGAGTGAAGATGGGAAAATGGTCAAACCTATTCAAATATTGGAACCCATAATGGATATGTAGAATGTTATAATCAGTTCTTCTATAAAGGGGTTATATGTGGATTATGTAATACAGTTCAGAAACCTGTGTGTGAAATATCCAACTTTTTTTAAATATGTTGACATTATAATATTAGACCAGATGAAGGAGAAAATTGTTTGTGCATAGACTTACCAAGTTAGACACCTAGGAAACACCATAACAAATCGAGGGGAATATTCTAATGCTATATAGAAGAACTAGTTAGGAAATAGTAAGGATGATTTTTACAAGGGTAAAAATCAATGAACAAAATGATTGAACTACAACATAGCGAGATACATACATCATTTGGTTGTAGCTTCACAATATTGGAATATAAACTTAAGGACAAAAAAAATTGTATTCATAGTTTACTGATAATATATCTTGAGCGGGGTTGAACTTTATCTATTAAGAAATTATGTGAGCAGAGAAAACAAGTTCAGATAGCTCCAAGTGTGGTTGTACACTTAGAAGAACATGCAGTCTTTTGTGTGCTTGTTTAATAGTCAAGAAGATAAAACTCAATGGACTTATACATGTTGATGAGGTAAACACGCACTAGAAAACACTTTGATTTGATGATGATGGAGTGATCAAGAATGGTAATTTGGATATTTCTATTATGATAGAATGAAAGGTGATTTAAGAGTGATTTTTGAAAAAAATGAACATCAAAAACTAGATGCGCCAAGATAGCTCATCTTGAAACCAAATATAAGAAACCACGTGCGGAACCAATAAAAACTAAGGGTTCTTCTATGAATTACAAATCAACTCCTAGTGATAATACTACCAAGTGGTTACCCTCATATTCTGAACATGTCAACTCACTGTATTCGGATTCTCCACTTTTACCAACCTAAAAAGTTCTATTAAGGGTGTTTGCATCAGCAAACCCTCACCTACCCCTAATTTACCAAAAATGAAACACATTGAGAGGATATGTCTCTTCTAACGATATGATGTAATTCATGATGCTATGATTACTTGTATTAAAGACCTAGCACCAGGGGAAAAGTTTGTGTGTTTCTCTAAAATGAATCATCTTGTAGCAAGTTCCTTTGAGATAATTTGTATCGATCTAACAATATATGGCTTCTCATAAACATTTTTTTCACTGTGAAGTGGCCCATCAAAAAAGTATGTATGACAAATTATTTGTATTGGATGGTGTTGGAGCGGTAAAGTGGCAAGAAAAAATATTTATTTTCGGAAGAATTCCCTCCGGGATTTATGTCGTGTCCGCAGAGATCGGTTCGAGGGAAAGAATGTTGTTCGACAATCTCTCGCATTAATGAGTTTGGATTAGAATGGTGTAAACATAGAAACAGAAAAGTAAATATCAACATAAAAAGAATTCATTAATCAGAGAGAAAAGACTTATCAAGCATGTATATATTCCACTCATAACAAACTTAAACCTATCGACCAGTTACACTCAACTTACAATACTCCTCAATATCACCCGGTATCGTTCACAGCACATGTCCATCTCTGACACACTCAACCATGCTACCCTCATCAACATTCTCGCACCCGACTCAAGACACAGAGGCATTAAGTTTCGACACCCTTGGAATTGTTATCCATAAATCTATCTCTAGAGTTCAGAAACTAAAAGATAATTATCCTTAATCGAAGTTTGTGAAGTTTATCTCTAACACGACCCAAACCCCGCGCATTTAAGCAAAAATCAAGAACAATCACCAATAGAGATTTGTAATGCAAATTAAATATAACGCCATGGGCGAAAAATGTACATAAGATCAAAGTACAAACATATACAAACCCAACAAAGAAGAAAGACATGAAGAAAATAAAAAATGAACCAAACACTTCACAGATTGTCAGAGCCGATCGATGAGAAATCCACCTTGGATCATCCACATGCAAGCTTCCATGATGTTTTCTAACCTAATCTACTGAAAAATGAAGTTTGATGGAGCTGGGATCACAAAACCCCAAAACCATCCTCTAAAAATTGTGTTTTTGACCCTTTAATGATGTTTCTGCCCGTCAAAATTCGCCTGGGGAAATTCTGGTTCGCCTGGCGAAGTTAGGCGGCTTATCTGCACTTTTTCACGCTTCTGGACTGTCTGGCTCGCCACAGCTTTGCCTGGCGAGCCTGGGGCGAAAGTGTTGATTGCAGAATAGGGCAAGTAGCAAAAATATTTATTTTCGGAAAGAATTTCCTCCGGGATTTATGTCATGTCCACAGAGATCGGTTCGAGGGAAAAAATGTCGTTCGACAGTCTCTCGCGTTTATGAGTTTGGATTAGAATGGTTTAAAACAAGAAAATAGAAAAGTAAACATTAAAACAAGCAGAGATCATTCTTCAGAGAGAAAAACTCGTCCGACAATGCATATAAATCACTCCTCACAAACTTAAACTTACCGACCAGTTATACTCCACCTACAATACTCCTCAATATCACCCAGCATCGCTCACAACAAAGGTTATGTCTAACGCACAGTTGAGATAACAACCGTGTCACTCTCGCGAGTGAAGCCTCGAAACACGGGAGTCATTAAGATTCGACGCCTATTGAAGATTGTTAGCTCATAAATCTATCTCTAGAGTCCATAAACTAACAGATAATCATCCCTAATCGAAGTCCGCGAAGGTTATGTCTAATGCAACCCAAACCCCGCGCATAAAGCAAAAATCAGAGACAATCACCAATAAAGATTTGTAAAGCAAGTTTTATACAATGCCATGGGCGACAAATATACATGAGATCATAGTCAATACATATACACAACCCAACCATAAAAAAAACACAAAGAAAAAGAGAAATGAACCAAACATCTCGCGGATTGTCAAAGCCGATCGATGAGAGATCCACCCCGGTTCATCCGTATGCATGCTCCACAGTTGTTTTCTAAGCTCTCCAATGAAAAATGAAGTTTGATGGAATTAAGAACAAGAATCCCCAAAACCATAACATAAAAGTGACTAAAATGAATTATATGCATTTTAAATTCTGCACTGTTCGCTAGGAGAACAGATCATTCGCAAGGCGAATGCACGAAAATGGCACTTAAGTGCCTCTGAATAGTTAAACCGCCCCTTGCTTTCTTCAGAAGTTCTCTAAGCGAACGTTTTATTCGCCTAGCGAATGCTCGCTAGCAAGTTCGCGAAGCGAACTTAGGTCTCTTTATCCTTTGCCTCTTTCTGGCCTCCTTCGCTGGGACCTTCGCCAGCCTTCGCTAGGCGAACATTCGCTGTCACACTCGCTAAGCGAACATGACAGAAAAACAGCCCCTTATTTGACCACAATTTCTGCACCGTAGCTCCAATTTACGTACGGTCGGAAGCGCTGGAAAGCTTATTCAATGCTCCTCAAAACAATGGCAAAAATGGCCTTTATTAGTTACCTACAAAAATAAGACAAAATCACTTAAACTCAATGATATATACAAGAAAACGCAATATACACACGAAAACGTAAAGTAAGCGTATTTATAAACAAATCGGGTATTATTCGCACGATATTTACCAAAAAGAATCGATAAGTGGAACAAAACATATATACAAAAATAGGTTCAAATTGCACTTATCAGAAAGCTGTCATGACAACAAAAAGCCTGCATTGTTCCGGCCATAACTTTCGAACCGTAACTCCATTTTTCGCTCGGTTTGAAGCGTTGGAAAACTTATTCAATGCTCTTTATGAATATGAAAAGATATCCTTGATTTAATACCTGCAAAAATAAATGTAAATCAATTAAACTTAATGATATTTACACGATACGCAATATATACACTAAAACATAAAGTAAACGTAGTTACAAACGAAGCGGGGTTTATTCGAACGATTTTAACAAAAAGTATCGATAAGTGCAACAAAACTTATATACAAAAATAGCTACAGTTTGCACTTATCAAACTCTTCCCAACTTAAACTTGTTTGTCCTCAAACAAGAATCAAACAACTCAAAGAAACAGAATGAAAACCAAAGAATCACGAATCAACAGGTTTTGAAAATCGGACAAATGAATGGTTCCAATGAAAAATGGTACACATAAAGTAAATATTTACCACTAAACTACGACGATAACATAGTCATGAAACAAATGTAAAATACAAAAATCATGCCAAACCATCCTAAAACAACACAAGTTCAAACGTGAATCACACCTAGCAAAAACAATCATCGGTAGATGAAAAACACAAAATAAGGTACTTATCACTCACATAACAATCATGCAAACAATAGACTAAATTATGAAACCATCCAAAAATCATATTGAACATACAAAGGCAAAAATCACAAGGACTTTTCAAGGTTGTAGCGTAGTCGGGTAAACAAAAAAGGGGTAATTTCTAAAGGTAATTGAAACAAAAACTTGCCTAAACCTAAGGGAGTGATCAACTCACAAAAGTTCAAACACCAAATTCCAATCAACTTCTTCTTTCATCCCAAGTGTTACACAAAACACAATACTTATTTAGCACAATTATTTGAACTCTTTTTGTTTCCTTTCTCAAGAATTTTATTTTTCTTTCTTTTTCACATTTTTCTTTTCTTTTCTATTTCATATTTTTCTCTTTTTTCTTTTCTTTTTCATCCTCATAGAAACCAACCAATGAGTAAATAATAATTCTCTCCCCAACTTGAATTCAACCACATCATCATGTAAATACTCCCTACTTTCTAAGACAAGGTAAAAATTCATACAGAAACACAAAGTTGAGGGTTCAAGAAAAAATAATCAATCAAAATCCATACAAAAAGTAAATTTGACACTCATAGATAAGCATCAAACTCAAACAACATGGATAATGACCAAAGGCTCAAAGGGGTTACAAATGATCACACACTCACAAGGTGAATTGACTATTCGGCTAGGTAGTTGTGCTCAAAATGAAACAAAATGCCTTGATCCTTTTCGTGCTTTCATATAATCAACACAAACAAAAGATTAAGCATAATAAAATCCAGTTAAAACAAGAATGTTGGTACTCCGTGCATATATGAACAATAAAAGGCTTCCTCACAAAAAGGGTGGGAACTAAAGTGATTCACATATGAACAAGTATACAAAAGAATGAATGGGATAGAAGTTGTAAAAAGCCTAAGTATCATGAATATGCTAAAGTCTAGAAAGCGATAAACACATACCTTGGACATGTACAAAACTTAACAATATACGATATCTACAAAACTCAAAAACAAAGAAACTATCGCAATGCGATCCAATATCAAAACCAATCCCCGACAACGACGCCATTTTGTTGGAGCGGTAAAGCGGCAAGAAAAAATATTTTTTTTCTGAAGAATTCCCTCCGGGATTTATGTCGTGTCCACAGAGATCGGTTCGAGGGAAAGAATGTCGTTCGACAATCTCTCGCGTTAATGAGTTTGGATTAAAATGGTGTAAACATAGAAACGAAAAAGTAAATATCAACATAAAAAGAATTCATTAATCAGAGAGCAAAGAGTTATCAAACATGTATATATTACACTAATCACAAACTTAAACCTATTGACTAGTTACACTCAACTTACAATACTCCTCAATATCACCCGGTATCGTTCACAGCATATATCCATCTCTGGCACACTTAACCATGCTACTCTCATCGGCACTCTCGCACCCGACTTAAGACAGGGAGGCATTAAGTTTTGACACCCTTACAGATTGTTAGCCCTAAATCTATCTATAGAGTCCAGAAACTAACAGATAATTATCCTTAATCGAAGTTTGTGAAGTTTATATCTAACACGACCCAAACCCCGCGCATTTAAGCAAAAATCAAGAACAATCACCAATAGAGATTTGTAAAGCAAATTAAATATAACGCCATGGGCGACAAATGTACATAAGATCAAAGTACAAACATATACAAACCCAATAAAGAAGAAAGACATGAAGAAAATCAGAAATGAACCAAACACTTCACGGATTGTCAGAGCCGATCGATGAGAAATCCACCTTGGATCATCCACATGCAAGCTTCCATGATGTTTTCTAACCTAATCTACTGAAAAGTGAAGTTTGATGGAGTTGGGATCACAAAACCCCAATACCATCCTCTAAAAATTGTGTTTTTGACCTTTAATGGTGTTTCTGCCCGTCAAAATTCGTCTGGCAAAATTCTGGTTCGCCTGGCAAAGTTAGGTGGCTTATTCTGCACTTTTTCACGCTTCTAGACTGTCTGGCTCGCCACAGCTTCACCTGGCGAGCCTAGGGTGAAAGCTGTCATGACAACAAAAATCCTGCACTGTTCCAGCCATAACTTTCGAACTGTAACTCCGTTTTTCGCTCGGTTTGAAGCGTCGGAAAGCTTATTCAATGGTCTTTATGAATATGACAAGATATCCTTGCTTTAATACCTACAAAAATAAATGTAAATAAATTAAACTCAATGATATTTACACGATACGCAATATATACACTAAAACGTAAAGTAAACGTAGTTATAAACGAAGCGGGGTTTATTCGAACGATTTTAACAAAAAATATCGATAAGTTCAACAAAACTTATATACAAAAATAGCTACAATTTGCACTTATCAGATGTCTTTCAAAATAAGCGCATTTCATATAAGTTTATTTGAAACTAAGATGTCCTCTACCACAAACATCACTTGAATGGACATCTCTTGCCAAAAAAGTAGCGGAAACTTGGCCAAATACTTTTTTGGATAGGATGGAAGATTCTGACAAGTTGAACGATAATGAAATAGAGTTAAATCAACAAAAGTCTAAGGCTGAAACGCCCATATATTTAGGTGGTGACACAGTTTTTAATGAATTTTAGTTTGCATCTTACATTATGTGTATAGATTTTAAAATTTTCATGGATGTATTATTGACACAATTATTTATGCCCTTTAGTGTATATTTTACACTATGTGTATAAAATTTGGAAATTTCATGATGCGGTGTTATTAATTTCTAGGAAGTATAGTTTTAAATGATTTTTAATTAGTTAAACAAGTGATTGATTTTATAAACAAAATACATGGCTGATCAAGTTACAAGATAAGGTATGTTCAGATAACATTATATGGACAGACCCCTGAGACAATATGTTACACATTTGGCTATCAGGTTATAGGATATAGTGTACTAGATAACACTATCCAGACAAACCCTTGAGACAAAATATATCACCTTGGCAAAAGACTTTACATCCAAAGGTGTGCCCAAATAACACTATCTAGACACACCCCTAAGATAATGTGTTACACATTGGGTGTATAAAGTTATATGAAAGGGCATGTTTGGATAATATTATCCAAACATACCCTTAAGACAATACATCTCAAATTGGAGAAACAATTTACATATAAAGGTGTGTCCATATAACATTATCCAAACACACCCTTGAGGCAATATGTTACACATTTTTGTATCAAGTTACTAGACAAGGTGAGTCCATATAACACTATCCTAACACACCCTTGAGGAAATATGTTACACATTTTTGTATCAAGTTACAAGACAAGGTGTGTCCAGATAACAATATCTAAGAAAACCCTTGAGACAATACATATCACCTTGGACAAACAATTTACATATAAGGGTGTGTTTGAATATCAATATTCAGACAGGAAATACATTATAAATTGGTGTATCTGGTTACAAGACATGTTGTGTTCAAATAACAATATCAGAAAAAACTTATATGACAATATAATTAATGTTTCATACATAACAAAATGTTTAGTTTTACCATATTCTATTCGCGCCAATATAATTACCATACACTGGTGTCATATTTTAAACATTAAACGTAATATCATATATAAAATCATTAGTCATACATAAGTCGCATAAAATACAACTCAAAACATAACTCAATTTTTTACATAACATACAACTACTGAGTATGTCACACATCCATATTCCTCGTTTGCATCCTATACTAAAGTGTACCGAATACCTTTAATAATATCACTTTTAAGGTATCCCATTGGGAATGGCTTCCAAAACTTTCCTCTATCGATGGCACCATCTCCAGTAGTGACGATTCAACAACATTTAGGAAAGAAATCCATTACATGGTCCCCTATTGCATGTTCCTTCTATAATATCTCTTGATGAGCTAGCCTTGGGGGTCTCTCGCTGGAACAGGATTCAAATAAGGATGATAAAATTTGTAAGACCATTGGATGTAACCGTATATCGTACTCCACGGTCTAAGAGCCGACACACTACATACATCTACCAGATGATCATGGTACTATGAAAATAGCTCATCAATATCTCTATGGAGGGCTCTAAGAGGTGCGACCAATGTGTTATCCCTAGCTATATCTTGCAGATACCTGAATTGGCTATGTACTCGCTCAAGTATATGTGGATACTTAAGTCGAGACCTGCAACTGCAAGCAAGCCATCCAGAGTACCATCAGATCTCATTTAAAGATTATGTCTAACCGTGCTCAGCATATGGTGCAAAACAAATATCAGATGCCAAAATGTGGTCAAGAACATGTCTAAACAACCCAGTTGTCAGGTTCCCCTTGTATGGGTTAGTCATGCATGCACGAGGCAACGATTCACTATACCCAGTAACATGTTTCCACTTGATTGAAAATGATGGAGGACTCATGCTTGAAAAATGGGTCAGATTATATCACTAATTCACGGTACACGTACTATGAAATCAATATTATCATATACCCCTTGTTATATGAAATACACAACTGGTTCTTTTATCTCGTTTCGCCTGATTAAACTTATCTAACTTTGAGTGCAACTAAACTAAACAACATACATCCAGTTATACTGGTGAATCCTCTCAAAGTCTAAGAAGTAGTTAATGTAGACAACATCGACATTGGTCGCACTTTTGTCCACGTATATGGTTGTGTCAACCAAAAAAAAAAAAACAAATGTCTTTTCAATGCGCATTATCTATGATAAGGGACATGTACATCACCACCAACATGATTACCAATGAAATTCAAGCGGTCTTCGTGATTTTTCTTTAGAAATGAAAATATGGCTTATGCTCATAGAGTATCTAAAATCTTCTTTTGGGCCTTACCCCAAATTAGCTTCTAAGCGTGTCACCATAAATGTGTGTTTGTTTCAAGTTATAAAAAAGCATTCCTTAAAAATTATATTCTTTGGATTATTATTCTTAGGAATAATATTCATACTTATGTGTTTGGATAAATATTAAATTTCTCAGGAATGATTACATATTTATTTAATTTAAAAATTATAAAAAAAATAAAAAATAATAATATGTGAATAGTAGTGGGAAGTTATAGGAAGTTGAGTTTATTCCCATGAGAATGTTGGATTCCCACCCTTTATGAATGAGAATAAGTATGACAAGAATTATGGGCAAACAACATTTCTGGGAATAAAAAGTACCCGGGAACAATTTTTAAAAACTTGAAACAAACATGGAATTGTTGCATTTCCAATGTCACATTCCCGGAAATCTACCATATAAGAAAATCTTATACCACCAAAAATACTCTTTTACCCTTTGGACAAGTGTTAAGTTCTTAAGCCCACTTTCAAATTTTCAAGTTGTTACACAAACACAATTTATATATTTTTTCCTTTTTTTCTCTTCATTCAATGTACACTTTAATTCAAATTTCAAAAACAATGGAATTTCCACTCTCTCTCTCTCTCTCTCTCTCTCTCGTCATTTTTCTTTCTTTCTTTCTCTCTCTCTCTCTCTGTCTCTCTCTCTCTCTCTCTCTCTCTCTCTCTCTCTCTCTCTCGGCTGTAGACCGAAGATCCTTCTACTTCCTCTCCGTCAACCTTGTCGCTCTTCTTCTTCCTCTTCCTCAACCTTCATTTTGTGGCTTCGACGTTGATGGAAAAGGGTAGACAAAGAAAGAGGTTGTTTAGGTATGATTTTTTGCCCTTTCAGTTTATATAGATGAAACTGATAAACCCTAATCCCTAATTTTTTCGTTGATTTCGATTACAGGGATATAGTTGTTGAGGTCGGAGATGAGTTACATCGAATGTTGAATGAGGTACTATATCTTCAGTAGATTTATTTTGGTTTTTTATTAGGGTTTGATGATTTTGAGTAAAGATAGAAGATTTTCTGAATATTGTGATGGGTTTGTGGAAAATTTGTTGTTGTAATTTTTTATTTTAATTATGGTATATTTAACAGGTGGTTGAAACAATTCCTCACAATCCTTGCCATTGATGCTCTTCAGAAGATGATCCAGGTTTAGGTTTTTAGATTGGTTTGGTTTTTTTTTTCTCAAATTAGTATTCAAATCTTTAATTGTATACTTTAATGGTGCTTTGTTTGAGCTTATAAGCGGATTTGGACATGTATTTCAGTAGTGTTGCTGCTGTGTTAGGATATTGAAATTCGATTGAAATTCTGATGTTAAAGAGGTTAGATTTTCAAACCCTAATAATGTATGGTCTGTTTATTCCTGTTGATGCTCTTCAGAATATGATCCAGGGTTAGTTTATTAGATTGGTTTGGACTTTTTTCCTCAAAGTAGTATTGAAATCTTTAGTTGTATATTTTATCGTGCTTTGTTTGAACTTATAAGCGGATTTGGACATGCATTTCAGAAGTGTTGCTGCTGTGTCGGGATATTGAAATTCGATGCAAATTCTGATGTTAACGAGGTTAGCTTTTAATCCCTAATAATGTGTGATCTGTTTATTCCCATTGACGCTATTCAGATGATGATCCAGGGTTAGTTATTTAGATTCGTTTTTTTTTTCTTCTCAAATTAGTATTTAACTCTTCAGTTTTCTATTGTATCGTGCTTTGTTTGAGCTTATAAGCAGTTTAGGCCATACCTTTCAGTGGCGTTGTTGTTGTCTCAGGATATCTATATTGGAAGCAACATCTGATGTTAAAGACGTCTAATTTTCAATCCCTGGTAATGTATGATCTGTTCATAATTTATATATATATATATATATATATATATATATATATATATATATATATATATATATATATATATATATAGATTCTATGTTAATTTTTTTCTACATGTATGATTATTAGTATAGCAACCATTGATTTACAGTTCTTACATTTTTTTCAGGAGGGTCCTCTTCTACACAACCCAAAATTAACAATACAATTTAGTCTTCCGAAAGGTATGTTGTTAAGTTGGTTGTGTTGAGCACGCGTGGCTACAACGCTATTCTTATGTTGGATTAATGTTGTCATGTAGTAAATATATGTTAGATGGAATCCAGCCGAAGCATGTCGGCCAGTAATAGACCAAGCACCCGTGTTTCATCTGACTATCGAAGTAGTCTTCATATAGTGATATTCATATTGTTTATATGGTAGTACTATTGTGCTTTGTTTACTATAGTAGTACTATTGGTTTATCTAAAGGTGACTTGTGGTAGATCTGTTGTTTGGAATTTGCTAAATCCGCAAAATCGTTCAGATCAGATGATGTTTCCCAGATGATGCTTCATTTGTACGTTTTGGTTTCAGCGTCATTCGTAGATGTTACTCTTGTGTTTTGGTTTGAACTGTAGATACTCAGAGGGTTTGTATGTTGTTCTTACTCTTTGAGGATTGTACTAATATGTATCCGGAAAAAATAACTTGGTTGTTCTTCTTCTTGCTCTCTTTGGTTGTTCTTCTTCTTCTTACATGATCTCTATTCTATTTAGTACTGCACATGCTAATGCTGGTTATTGACTTCTTCTACAACTCATTGCGTTGTTTCTGACGCGTGTTGTTGATATCTCCAGAAGCTTTTCATACACAGAGATTGATTACTGTCATGGAAAATTGGAAGCACCGCCAAGCAGTAGATGTTCCAAACTATGGGTTTAAGTGTTACAGGAACAATGTGTAGTTGCGGTAGTTTTGAAGTGTAGATTTGTTTAGGTTTCGTTTGGTCCTTGGTGGTTATCCTGAGTACAGAAATTTCGTGGTCACATAATTAGCACAATTTGTCTTTTACTCCTTTCTAATCATTAGCTATTTTGTGGTGCATTTTTGTCCTTTCTTCGTTTGTATTGCAGGTTTCCTATTGCTATCAATTGTTGCATCAGAATTGGAAGGTTACGACACAACAAAGGAGCATTTCGATATGGTGGTTGGTGACACAAACGTAAGTTACGCATATTATGAAGTGCACCTCCTTTACTATGTATTCTTTGATGACAGTTACTTGTCTGATCTTTATAATGCAATACCTTCGTTTGTATGCATATTTTGACATTTACTTGTTTTTTGTACAATTTACTGATCTGATGAGAACAATACTATACCTTCGTTTGTAAAAACTCAATATGAAGTTTACGCTTGCTTGTGTTTTGTAAAAACGGATCTGATGCTTATAATACTAAATTTGAGTTTTTATACATAACTTGCCATTTGCTTGTGTTTTGTACAAAAACCTGGTCTTCTGTTTAAAATACTAACCCTCATTTTGTATACTGATACATCCATGTTAGTATGCAGATGTTTACATCTCAGGGCCATGAGATTTATGTGGTTGATCCAACAAACTATAAACATGCTTTTGAGTCGGCGCTGTTGTTAACGTCACCTACACATATTTGCAAACACACCATCCCTGACAGTACCATGGACTTCACCCCATTTGGTGATATCATCTCAGGGAGATGGCAAAGGAATCTTCTTTGTGGTACTGTCGCTAATGTTGTTATCAAATCGTGTTTCGTTTAGTTTTCATTAAATTCTCTTTTAATTTCTTTTCTACTGTTTTTTTGTACAGATGTTATTCGTATGGTCGATGAAGTAGGATACGACAAAGTCAAACTTCGAGTTTAGAGATTCAAGGTATATCGTTGAACGGTTACTTAGTTTCATTTTACTTCGGTTGAATGTGTGCATCTGGTTTGATATATATGGTAACTTTTAAGCTCAAGTTTTCTATCCATAATAATTTTTATTGTTCCTTCCCTTTTTCTTTAATGGCCAATCATATAAAACACCGTATTTGCAACTTAATGATAAACTTGACCATCATCACTAATTATTATTCTACCTTCCAATGTTCCAATATTACAGTTTCAAAATAATTAATGCATTTGCATTTTCAGAGTGGGGGGAAGCTGAAGAGTCACAAGCTTAATTATATAAACCTGCCTCCTATTCTCAACAACACAAACCAAACTTCAGAAAAGGGAAACTATTTCTATGGCATCCAACAACGTTCTCTAGGTTGCAGAGCCTTTTGAGGTGCAGACAGCAGCTGAGATACAACCACCTGCGGAGTTGCAACAACCTCACGGTGGCCATCAGCCTTTCGACGTCCAACAACCTCAAGAGGTTCAGCACATACATTACCTACTTGATTTTTCGATCACTACAAACATCTCTCCATTATTCTTTCTTCCTGTTTTAATATTTTTTTTATTTACATCAACAAACGCAGCAAAATGTCGAACATGCTGTCCGGGTACGCCCCACTGCGGAGATCCAACCACGTACGGAGCTTCAACCGCCTCCGAAATTCCACCACCCTCTACCCCACGAACAACCTCTCCACGTTCAACAACCTCAGCAGGTCCAGCCGGTAAGATTTGCTTTATCCTGGTTCTTTTTGGCCTTTCTTAGATTGCATCACCTTATTGGCCTTTCTTAATGCCAATACACCTTAGCCTTAGCGTGGCTTCTACATCAGGGATACCCCAAAGTCTGTTCATGCCATGGTCTGTTCATTTTTCTATTCATGTGAAATGACATAGTCTGTTCATGTGCATCAAGTGGGTTATACAATTTCCCAATATACATCATGGCATCTGTAGTTGCAGCAGACTTGCCTGTTCATGTTCTTGACAATCCTCATTTAATGGTTTTGTTCAACATGTCCCTCAGGCCCCTGCTGTGCGACAAAGAAGAAAGAGGAGAAAAATAAGGAGCTCAACAACAATGGTGAGAACGGTACAAAAATTTGATTCAGATGATGATGAAGAACCAGACTTTCAACTCTTTGATTCTGATGATGATGATCAACACGACTATACCTGGAGCAACTTTTTGTCGGCTAGGAGTTTTAGATTTAGTAATTAAGGATGCAAAATTTCTTTCGAATTCTTGTCGGATCATTTACTATGTATTTTGTCTTTCGAATGATTCTTCAAATCAACAATTTGTCTTCTTCAACTTACTTTACTTAATTACATTTAGTTTTAAATTCAATATATCTGATATATCTTTTCCACGTTTTAGTATACCTAATTGCGAACATTGTATTTATTTATACTTTTAGGCACTTTTTAAATTTTATGAAACATGATAAATAAAACAATTGATCAAATATTTAATGATGACGGGAAAAACTATATAAACCCTAACAAAAGTCTATGACATATTAATAGTTTTAAAATAATTGTTTTTAAAACCTATACAATTAACTTTTAAAAACTTATATAGACCCTAAAAAAACATTTGGATAATTATTTTTTAAAATTTCATACAATTTTGTTCAAAAACATTTATTTTTATTTTTTGTTTTTCCCAATAATATTTTGATCTTTTATAATTTGTTTGACTTTTTTATGATAAGCTGGTGACAATTTCGCAGACCCCAGCTGTACCCGTGCGAACGCACGGGTAACACACTGATATCGTGTAAACGTACGGGTAATCATACCAAAATACGTGTATGGTTTATGTCGGTTGTACTACTGACTTTTCATTTTTTTTTCTTATTTTAAACCTTACCAAAATTAGTTTTCTAATTATTTTCAATTAATTCTAATTTAGAATATTTATGTCTCTCACTTATTATAACTCTGTCAACCCTAAATTTTATTTTTTCTTATTTTCTCAAGTGTTTTTTACCAAGTATGTGTTTAATAGTTTTTCTTCACAATTGTTGTTTTTAAATACTTATACAATTATCTTTCAGTCCTTTGTATATTTTTTTTCTCAATAATAATTTGATACTTTTTAATTAGTTTGAATTTTTATGACAAACTGGTGACAATTTCGCGGTCCACAGAGGTAACCTTGCGGACGCACGAGTATCCCACTAGTGTAATTTTAATCTTTGAAACAAACACACCCAAAGTTCTAATGCATCGAATCTTTAAATTGAATTGTGATCCAACATTTTGTCAATGATAGGAAGATGCATGATGCATGATACATCATATAGAGTGATAATCTATCACCATTGAGAAGATGAAATAACGATGTCTCAAAGTGTCGGCTCTCATCAAAGGCTGACAGAAGACCATTTTCAATGTAGCCATATATTGTCCTACTAAAGTCATTAAGTCTAGATGCTTCTAATACTTGCTGAAACCATGGTTCATCTAGCTTCGACAGATTTGTTATCATTCTACCATGGTTAATACACTTTAATGTCTCACGGTACCGCAAAAATTAATACATCAATGTCAGACGTTTTAATTAGTTTAATTATCATAAAACTGATGTTAAAATGTATAAGTAAATATTTATTCTACCTCCTTCCCACACATGAGCAATGACATAGTTTGCAAATAGAGGGAGTTGTGACTTGTCCTTTGGGCCTCAAAGAAAACTCTGAGGTGCGGCAAAAGTAGGTGCAGCAAGATCAGGTCTGGCGGGAGCATGTGCGGCAGGAACATGGTCGAAAATAGCATATACGACAACAATAGATGCATCAATATGAGACTGAGATTCATGACTACGAGACGAGGATCCTTCAACAGTAGCATATGATTCTCCAACTACACATGAAGATTTAACTTTCTCCTTGCATACTAAAACATGTCGAGATAATCGACCATACGTGCACTTTTATTATTCGTCATCCATTTTTCTATAACCACAACAATAAACAACTAAACAGAATCAAAACTCTAATCTACTAGAATCTCAACATAATTGATAAATTGGGCATGTATGGTATCCGGATAACACTATTCAGATCGGTCTAGATAGCAATATCTAGACATGTTCCCACCACTAGCACCTAGACAGACCCAAAACTCTAATCTATTAAAATCAAAATAGTGAAAAACATGCAATAGATGGGATATCAAAACTAAAATAAAATGAGTTTATTAAACTCGTAGGAAGTAATGTGAGATGTCAAGTGGTGAATGTTATCAAATGTCCTTCAAATATCACAACTCTATCGGAAGAATGTCCGAAATTGATTATTGAAATTAATTTGAATGAATAAAAGTAAGAATAGAGATATTTTAGAAGTGATAATAGAGAGACTTTGGAAGTGTGCATAGAGAGGTTTAAGAAAATATTTTAAGGGCGTGTTTGGATTACAAACTTTGGATGGTGTGTTCAGATTACAAACTCTGAATGGTATGTCCAGACTCCAGATAGTATCATCCACACAACATATTTACATAAATGGCTCTGTGCTATGGGAATTGTGGTGCGTCCAGATGGTATAATTTGGCCTATGCACGAGAGACAAGTATGAAAATTCATAGAATTTGAGAGAACCACTAAAGGTGTAATGAGCACCTCCATCATATTTACTGATAAAATTAAGAAAAGTTTTTAATGCGTCTATTATAAACTCAAATCATTTAAAATTCTAGAAAGTAGAGCTAATATCTCTAAGGATGATAATAAATATAATCAAAAGTTTGCCAGTGGACCAATTAATTTCAAAAAACACATGCATATATCAACAAAGCAAAATATGTGTCAATGATTACATTTCTATTGTGCTAATCTTTGCTAAACACATGATTCCATTTCTTAACATTTTGATTAGAATCCTGTTGCTGTGATAGTCAAGGGAAAAAAAGGATCTTCTTTGTTCTGGAAAATCTCATACAGTTGTTTTGAGTAGCGAAGAGCAAGTGATCTGCAATCTTCAACGCCTTCTGGATCGAAATTTTCCAACTCCTCCACACTCTTCTTTAAGTCATCATAAGGATTGCCATCAGTCAGGAAATCAGCCAAATAACTGCCTCTGTAAAATTCAAATTTCAATAAGAAAAAGATGGTATAAAATCGCTTTCTGCAACTGTAATTGCGTCTGCAATATATTTGATTTTGAAGTCTCTGTATCTAAAATGGCATCATAACTTCAACATGGCCAAACAAAAACACAAAGTTCAAGATTCATGTAGCATAAAAACAACAGAAGCATGAATCTTATTATTCTATCTTTTATGCAAACCTGCCAGCATCATGATAGTTAAATCCACGCCCGTTGCGGTACAATGCTCCCTTGACCGCCTTTTCCTCATCAGTTTGCTGTCGATAAAGAGCGCAGACAGCCTTCATACATAACACTGGATCGTTTCCAAGTTCTGCAAGCATGTCTGCCTCGAATTCCCACTTAATTTCGTGCTTTTTTTTCCTCTGAATTTTAGACAGTATCTTACCAAAGTTCAAGTCCTCATCGGATACATCATGTGAATTGGAATCCTTGCTACGATCTTGTAAATCTTGTGAGTTATCCGAATCAGAGTCCGCATCACCATTACATCCATCTTGTGACTTGCTAGAGGTTACTTCACAATTAGATACATCAAAATCAAAATCATCATCAATAAAACCTTTCAAGTTTCCTTCCTCATTCTGTGATAAGTCCTCTATTGATTCATCATCATCATGAGCATCATCATTTGTTGGAATACATGAAAATGTTGTATCATCATGACTTTTGCTTAAACGTTTCCTTAGACGCTTTGGACTGCGCCTACTCGCTTCCCCCATCCTTATAACTTGACTAATTAGCATATCATCGTCATCATTAGCATCATCATCATCACCATCATCAACAATATTTATCAACTCGTCAACACTTATTTCCTTAACATGATTCCTAACAAGTTTACCAATTGGCAGGTCATCCTCATCATCATCATTTTCAGACTCACTTATAACGACATTACGATTCTGTTTCGACTTGCGAGTTACAACACATAAGAAATCTTCACCTTTATCAGAATTTTCCTCGCTGAATTCGTCATTATTGGAGTCAATATTCTTTCCTTTTTCAGCTGCAGAACAATTTGACAGAGAAACATTTCCGCTATCTTT